>OX422212.1:389887728-391253353 GCA_949130495.1 Sambucus nigra
TATTTCCAGCCTTTCATTCGATACGGTTGTATTATGTTTATCGAGAGTTATCTATTATTTATTTATTCATTCTATTTTGTTTCTTATATTCCTGTGTGAGTGAATTTTTACTTGTGCATTTAGGTTGAAATGATTTGAAAATTTAAAATTTGACGTCGGGCCTCATACATGAGATTCCTATTTAATTTGCTATAAGACTGATCTCCCGATATTTAATTAGGCGGGGGGTCACAAGAAAGCCTAAAGAACCTCAATTTAAAAACTAAATATGGAGGTATAACATATATCGAGCAAGATAAATGTGAAGGTATGATAAAAATTAATAAGCATTTCAATCAAAATATTGAGTTTTAAGTATTACAAAGATGTGAATCAATTTAAAATCAAATCATAATATTCTTAAACAAGAAAGCCAAAAACAAATAACCAAAATACATTATTTTTTCTTTTTCAAAATCTCATTTACATCAGACATATCTTGAACAACTACACCAAATCCTGCGAATGGTAATGGTATTGGGGTCACGATCGAATGACGTAACCAGCTGGTCACGGCCCATAACCGTGACCATATCCAAAGTGGGTGTGATCAAGTTCATGACTCAGTGTGGTCATAGATCGTCTTGCATGTGGTCACGGACCCAGGTCGTGACTCGTGTGGGTCATGGCTATGAGCTCTCATCCATCCATGACCATTATGGCACCAAGTTTCCGTCCAAATGTGGTCTCGAATGGGGTCACAATCTAAGGCCGTGACCATAACCCCAAATCCACACTGAGATAGTCACGGATGAAGACCGTGACAATACTGGGAATAGAGTCACGACTTTGGGCCATGTCCAATGTATTATTTACACGCTGGTGTGTTACAAATTAAAGGGGTCACAGCATGTGGCCACGGATTAGGGTCGTGACTAGTGTCTTTATACTTAATTCCTAAACGAACTTTTCATTTCCCTCGAAAATTTCTAAACCCTCTAAACTTTCCCTCTTTCCGGCAATTTTGGCTCTTCTCCGGCGATTTCAGCTCTGTCTTAATTTCAATCTCAAGTGTTTCACTCAAGCTCTCTCTTAATCTCAAAGTTAATATTTTATGCATTTGTATTTCTGCCTGTGTATGTATGTGTGTATTTATGCATATGTGTGTGTATTTTTATGTGTGCATTTTTGTGTGTGTACGTGTGTGTATTGTGTATGTATGTGTGTATACTATATATATGTGTATATGTATGTGTGTATACTGTATGTGTGTGTGTATTTTAGAAAAAATACAATATATGACTAATGCTGGTTTAAGTTTAGGGCTCAAATATAAGAAAAATACCTCTTCTATAATATTGATGCTAAATTTGAGATTAATTTTAGGGGTAATGTTTCTAAGGGATTGATTTTATGACTAATGTTTGAAAGGGTTAATTTTATGACTAATGTTTGTGAAGGTTAATTTTAGGGTTGATGTTAGGATTGATTTTAGGGATTGTTGGCTTAAATGATAAAAGTAGGTATTCAAAAACTAATAAATTAACAGTGAGATACACAAACATACACGGGATTCACTCATGGGAGACTACGTTTCTCCATTGGTTTCTTTGGAGTTTCGTCTATATAGCCATTGGACCAGTGCCCTGTTTTTTTTCAACTATAGCAAGTGTTCCCATTACTGGTTTTAGATGGTTGAGTTCGATTTTGTTTAGGGGAGTGAGGGGAAGTAAGTCTTGTTATGCAACTATAGTTTGATTCAACGCTCTCCGTTTCAAATCCCATATTATTGATGGGAATTTCCTTTGTAAGGCGAAGGCTTAATATGAGTGAGAAAGTAACCGTTGTGTGAAGGAAATCAAAGGTCGGGTCACAAAGATTTTTGTGACTTGGGCCGAACCGTTCTCTGCTTCATTTATAAGCTATGTCAGTTAAGGAATTATAAGGCCTAAAAAAGTGAGGTCTATTTTGGGAGTATTCAACCCGAAGTGACTCCACAAACGCATTCATATATTTTACATAAAATAGACATAAAACGACCAATGTAACCTATAGGATCTGACCGTGTAGTCACGGGACCCCCAGTCATGTGTGTGTCTGTGTATTTCTGTGTGTATGTATGCATGAGATTCATGCCCTCGTACATAATAACTAGTTAATGATTCATTAGAGCCATTATTTATAGGAATAATATTCACACCATCATTCATTTTTCTCAAGAAAAATGAGTCACAGTGATAATAAATGGCAATAAGAGTGTGAAAGGTTGCAATTGGACCGCACTCGTACCTCTCTCATTAATGAGCCTCATTCAGAGGGTACTCTGATTTATTGGTATGGGAATATGAAGATCGAATAATTTAACTACCTTATAAATCATGGAGTTCATCTCTGATAAGTGTACTTGTTCAATCGTATTTTATTTTCCCTACCAGAATGCTAAGATGAAGCTGTACAATATTTATTTCACGTACATAACCCTGATACAACACTGGCCTTGCTTACGCTATTAGAGAAGGCAGAAAAAAATTTCGCCCATTATAGATAGAATTATGTAAAAATAGCAATGCTGAATACTGTGATGTCTCACAACACATGCATGTCAAACTCAATCTTGCCAATAGGCAGAAGAGGATGATAATTCAAGTTCATATCACTGACATCTATGTATCCACTATAGATACGCTTCCTCCTAATTAGCCACGTGTAAAAACCCATAGGCTTTTAAAACAAATCCCGACTGGATGGAGATCAGACACATTGAACTTTTATTAAAGTCTTACCATAAAAAGGTAGATTATAATATATGGTTAAAAAATTTATTTTGTTAGTTATAATTTCATATTGAAATTTGAAATTATGCATCTATTATTATAGATACACATTGAACTTTTATTATTTCTATAGATAATGTCGAGCGGTAATGGAAATAATGCTCTAACCGAGGACATAACACAAGCATAAGGAGAATTCTTATTACCAATTGGTGAGAAATACTCAACTCCGCCAACAGTTCACTCCCATACTCCAAGTTGTAAAAGGCAAGGTACTCCCATAGTCCAATAAACGTGCCCAATGCTCCTAAAACTGTCGGGGCAGTTGAGAAAAGTCCCATTGGGTTCTATCTATTGAGAAATAACCCCACAGGGGATAAGAATCACGTTCAATAATTTAAATCCCAGTGTTTGTCCTTGGTAAAAATGAATGTGAGAAAGGAAGGAGATGATAATTGGAACCTCGTAGATAAATCTATTAAAGTCGACATCTACGAGCAACTCAACAAACGGTTTTCATTTTCCGCAAACTCAAAAAATAAGGTTCTTTCTCAGGTTACTGAACAACTCCGAACATATCGGAGAAACCTTAGGCAAACGTATTTCCTTAAAGGAGCATCGATCTCCACAATTTTGGCACTAAAAAACAAAGTCCCTTCGAACGTTGAGATGCCAGTCAATCAATGAAATGATTTTCTGGAAAATGAGGCGAAGGACTCGAAAATGCTACAAAGGGAGAAAAAATAAGCAGAATAGGGCCAAAAATATTGATGTCCACCGGCTTGGCTCAAAATATTATGAAGATTTGAAGAATGAGTGGTTGACCAAGACAAAAGGTAGCCCAAATGAAGGAAAATGTCGAATGGGGAAAACTTGTACGTGCATGCAAGACGAGACAAATATAATAAATTCCCTCCTCACTTGGACAAGACTCTAGAGCAATAGAGTCTATCAGTAGTCAATTAGTTTCAAGCATGTTCGACGATATTGACAATGACATCTTAGCACAGACCTTGGGGAAGGACTATAGTGGGAGGACGAGAGGTTTGGTGTCGCATATGTCAAAAACAAGATTCAAACATTCCACACCTATCATGATGAGATTTCTTCTATTAATAAGAGTTTCTCGTCCAACGATGAATGTCATGCTAGGACTTAAGGGTATGAAATGGGGCTTCAAAATGAATTGGGAGGTGTGAATGATAAATTTTCACAAATTGTGTCCATTTTAACCGGTTGTATGCCCTTGCAGCCCCTAATGCATCCCGATTTCCCCTTATATCCTCAAAATTTTCCTCCTTCTCCATTCTCCTCACATATACTGATTCCTCCTTCAATATTCCCCTTCTTAGTGCTTTATCATGCCACAAGTCTTGGATCACAGTTAACAACCCGTGCTGACTATGATGAGAAATACTATATGAAGTACCTGATCCGTAAATTTGTCATTCGGGTGTGCATGCTCATATCTACTCAAGTAGGAATATTAGTGATGATGCTAAGATTTAGCATCACCAGATAAGTGATAGTGAGCTCAAGCAGAAGCAGCCATGGCAGCCATAGGGATGCAAGTATATAAGTATGTAAGTGTGTAGAAGGGGATGAGTATAAGAGGAAATAAGACAATGATGTATAGTGGTTCAGCCAATTTGGCCTACATCCACTGTGAGTGTGTGATCCACTAAGTATGGGCACTAATGGCCTTGGATACAATGCCCATAACCCTCTCTCTCTCTCTACTGTGTGTGTACAAGCAGAGTTTTAGCTAGGGCTATTGTTCATGGATCGATCCCTTGTAGGGTTGTAGGTGACAAGTATATATAGGTCTTGGGGGGTGTAGTGTACCCCCCAAGTAAGCATGGTGCATGTGAATGATGATCTAACAAATCCCCTGTTGACACCTGTGGATGCCAAATGATGACATAATATTCCCTCACGTGAGGGTGTGATTTGGTTATAACGGTCTGCCACGTGTCATATGAGCCTAACGCGCACTGTTCCACGCGTGTCCCAAACCACGCGCTGTCATGATGTCACTCTCGGCCTATGAGCCGAGGCCGAGGGCAAAGTTTCATCCGGTAGGGAGTCTGGCTTGATTCTGGCCTCGTACTGTCGTACCATCGTAGGGTCGTCCAGAGCCTGGGGAGGGGTCGTACCCTCGTAGGGTCGTCCGGAGCCTGGAGAAGGGTCGGCCCCTCGTAGGGTCGTCCGGAGCCTGGGTCAGGGTCGGCCTCTCGTAGGGTCGTCTGGACCGGGTGGTGGCCAGCTATGGCCTGGTGAAGGGTCGGCCCCTCGTAGGGTCGTCCGTATAGGAGGTAATCCTCATCCAGGCTGAGGGTATAAACGGGTATATCAATCACCCCCCAGCCCTTAGCCATAGGTGCTGCTGAGATGCTGAGGGATAGTGTACTAAATGAGATGCATGTACGATCAGTTAGATGAGCGACACTTGGGCAGATACTCATTGTTGTGTCAGTTTCCAAGGCATGGCGGCTGCGCAGTGCACTTGGGGCCTTGTGCCCTAATTATACCTTTCTTGGTAAATGGGTCCACTCATTACCAAAGTATTTAAGAGATTTTCAAACTATCTCTCTCCATCTTCTTCTTCTTCGCGCCCAAGTCTATTCTCTCTCTAGAACCAGTAAGCTTCGCCACTTGCAACCTTCGTTTCGTCAGGCCTCGCAGCACTCTTGTTCTCTCCTCATCAGGTATCCTTTTTCTCCCCTCGCCTTCTTTTGTCTTCATTTCAGTGTATTTTTTTTAGGGTCGTAGATCAGCACTTTCTAGTTCCCCCATTGTCTTTTTCGGTGTCTTCTCCGGTTGTTAGTTCTTGGACATTCTTGACGAAAAACGTTTTAGTTCCTTGGTTTGATCCAAAAGTCAAACCTGGTCAATCCCCCAAGTGTTTGTAGTTGTATTAGCCAAGTCTAGTATAATTTCTCTAAGTGTAGGGTCTTCCCTTTAATGCTTAGGAGGCTTTACCACCTAGTGTCTGAATTCCCACCTTTGAGAGAAAAGCTCTTTGCCGAGATCAGACGAATAGAGGAAGAGGAAGAGAGGAGACGAGGGGCCGACCCTAATTGGGTACGACCCATCTTTCCCATTCCTCTTGCCACCATAAGACCATCTGAACCCTCTAAGTCTTGCGGGTCGTCATCTCGCCCGGACGAGACACCCAACCCAAGTGAAATGGACGAGAGAACCTTCTCTCCAACTGGTGCCGGGACGTCTGGTAGAAGGGACACGTCTGATCTTAGCCCTCCCCGAGAGGCTGAGGGTACGATCCCCTCTGAGGCTGTCCCTGTGACAACCCTATCCCCCAATGCCTTCCAAGTGGCTTTTCCTCAGGGTCCTCCTGCAGGTGATGAGGGGGAAGGAGGTGAGGACGAGGACGACGATACAGATGATGAGGTTGATACCTCCCATGCCTCGTCTTTTATCTCCTCTGTTAGGGATAGGGACCTTCTGATATGGAGGCATATTTATGGAGTGCCCTCTGGGGTAACTATGAGGGTTCCCTCTGAGGCTGAGAGGGTTTTTGAGGGTGAAGAGGGAGAGGTTGCAGTCTACGAGCAAATGTTCAAAGTAGGTGTCAGACTTCCTTTCCATCCTGCTATTTTAGATATTCTGTCGGCTTTGGGCGTCTCCCCTTCGCAACTTCCACCCAACTCTTGGAGGACGATACTGGGGTATATCTCTTTGTGGAAAAATTCTTTCACTGATGAGCCCTCGTCCGACGTGTTCTTGGCCTGCTACAATATCACCTCTTCATCTAAACAGCCCGGATACTATCATTTAGGGGCGAGAAGGTCTGAGAAGAAGCTGCTCCACGTGGCTCAAACTTCCAATCATGATTGGAAAAAGAGGTTCTTCTTCATATCTGGGGCATGGGAGAGCTCTGCCGAGGCGTCCCCTTCTGCCGACGGTCCGAGGGTCCCTAACAAATGGTCTAATCCCTCAACGAAAGCTAGGTCAGACCCCGGACTTAGCTTGGAGGAAATGGATATTATTGAGTATCTGAGGGGACGAGGGAGAGGGGGTGAGATCCCAAAGTTCTAAGATTTGATGACCCCCCGGTACCTCAAAGAAGCTGGTTTGAGGGTCAGCCCTCTGACGGAATTATGTGAGTGATACAGCACGTCTTCTATTTTTTACTTTTTTGAAGTGTTTCCCGTTTATCTCTGTATTTCTGATGCATCGTATCCTTTTCAGGTCGTCCTGCAGGTGTGTCAGATTACCTCTGGGATATGACTGCTCCAAGCCTACTTGCTGGTCTGTCAAAGAAGAAGGGGGAAGGAGCCTCAGCAAGCTCCCAAGAAGACAAGGGCCTCAGGGCCGACGGTTGTTGAGCCGATAGCCGATAGTCACAAAAGGAAGGAGCCTGAGGCTCCTGTTGAGCATCGGCCTGATCCAAGGACGAGGGCAAGGGTCGAAGCCTCTGAGGGGACGACCTCTTCGTCCAGCATGGGGGCCTTCTGGTCTCAAAATCTGTCCCATCTGAGGGCCGACCCCTCATCTCTGATTGCCAACCTGAGGGCAGCCAAGGCCTCGATGTTCTCTGCACCGTCGGCCTCTAACTTCGAGTTCTTGGCTAAGATGCCACCAGCCAAAGTGTACGACTACGGTCTGCACTCCCTTGCTCAGGTATTGGTCTTGACCTTCTTTAATTTCACTAACTGTTCCCTCGCCCCCCTTGATATTTCTTCATTTTTTCTTGCATTCTGTATGTGCCTTGACCTCAGCCACCAAGTGGATGGCCGAGAATCAACAAAAGTTTCACGAAGCTGAGAGGGCCATTCAACATGAGGCTGAGTTGCAGGCAGAGCTAGATACAGCAAAGACTGAGCTTGACACTATGAGGTCTGAGCTTGAGAGTGCCAGGACCGAGCATGCTAGGGTCCTAGATGAGCTGATGAGGCAGCACGATGCCGACTTGCAAGCCAAGGACTTGATCATCAAGGATAGGGATGAGGCTCTGATCAACCTGGAGGCCCAGCATAAGACTGATCTGGAAGCAGCCATCAGGAAAGCCGAGGCTGATGCTGTTGAGGCATACAAGACCTCAGATGAATTTCAGGGCTTCGGCCTTGAATATCTAGAAAGGGGGATTAGGACGGCCTGCCGATGGGTCGTCCTCAAATTTGGCGATGTCGTCTCCTCTGTTCGCCCTTCACTGGAGGGTGTTCAACTGGACGACCCCCTAATTGCCGAGGCCCTCAACTAGGTGGAGTCCCAAGTCCAGATCGAGGGGGTCGGTACATCTGAAGATCATCCGGGGCTGATAACTGAGGAGACCATTCCCATTGATGTTGAGGCCCTGCCCTCTGATGTCGTCCCATAGGGTGGCTGCCTGTAGCCCATACCCTCGTTTTTGTATTTTTGTTCAAAGGCCTTGTAAAAACACTTGATACTTATGTTTTATTAATACCAGACTCTTCCATAATTGTTGTCTTCCATACTTAATTCTTTTATGGTTTGCTCCTTGTTGATGCTATTAACCCCTCCCTCGTCTTTCTTGAGGACTGTGGTGGGGTCGTCCCCTCCACTGATCCTCATTATAGCCGAGGGTTCAATTAACCAAATTAATGGTTTTTAACAAAGTCTACCCTCATCTTTCTTGAGGACTGTGGTGGGGTCGTCCCCTCCACTGATCCTCATTATAGCCGAGGGTTCAACTTACCAAATTAATGGTTTTTAACAAAGTCTACCCTCGTCTTTCTTGAGGACTGTGGTGGGGTCGTCCCCTCCACTGATCCTCATTATAGCCGAGGGTTCAACTTACCAAATTAATGGTTTTTAACAAAGTCTACCCTCGTCTTTCTTGAGGACTGTGGTGGGGTCGTCCCCTCCACTGATCCTCATTATAGCCGAGGGTTCAACTTACCAAATTAATGGTTTTTAACAAAGTCTACCCTCGTCTTTCTTGAGGACTGTGGTGGGGTCGTCCCCTCCACTGATCCTCATTATAGCCGAGGGTTTAACTTACCAAATTAATGGTTTTTAACAAAGTCTACCCTCGTCTTTCTTGAGGACTGTGGTGGGATCGTCCCCTCCACTGATCCTCATTATAGCCGAGGGTTCATCTTACCAAATTAATGGTTTTTAACAAAGTCTACCCTCGTCTTTATTGAGGACTGTGGTGGGGTCGTCCCCTCCACTGATCCTCATTATAGCCGAGGGTTCATCTTACCAAATTAATGGGTTTTTAATTCTACCCTCGTCTTTCTTGAGGACTGTGGTGGGGTCGTCCCCTCCACTGATCCTCATTATAGCCGAGGGTTCATCTTACCAAATTAATGGTTTTTAACAAAGTCTACCCTCGTCTTTCTTGAGGACTGTGGTGGGGTCGTCCCCTCCACTGATCCTCATTATAGCCGAGGGTTCATCTTACCAAATTAATGGTTTTTAACAAAGTCTACCCTCGTCTTTATTGAGGACTGTGGTGGGGTCGTCCCCTCCACTGATCCTCATTATAGCCGAGGGTTCATCTTACCAAATTAATGGGTTTTTAAGTCTACCCTCGTCTTTCTTGAGGACTGTGGTGGGGTCGTCCCCTCCACTGATCCTCATTATAGCCGAGGGTTCATCTTACCAAATTAATGGTTTTTAACAAAGTCTACCCTCGTCTTTCTTGAGGACTGTGGTGGGGTCGTCCCCTCCACTGATCCTCATTATAGCCGAGGGTTCATCTTACCAAATTAATGGTTTTTAACAAAGTCTACCCTCGTCTTTCTTGAGGACTATGGTGGGGTCGTCCCCTCCACTGATCCTCATTATAGCCGAGGGTAGTTTTCTGTATATATTTCCATGCGTGCTAGAACTGATAACCACTGGATGAGGGAAACACTGATATTTCTCATTAATTTTCCATGTGTTCTGTCGAAACAATGCTTATTACAACCATGTCCTATCAAGACCTTACAATACTACTGGTAGTATTTTTTCAAATGATCCGCATTCCAGGGGTTGGAAAAAGGTTCCCCCTCTAGGCTTTCTAGTCTATAGGTCCCAGGGACAACTTCGTCGGTGACCCTATAGGGGCCGTGCCAATTAGGATGGAGTTTATTGGGCTTCTGCCAAGTCTTCTTGAGGACCAAGTCTCCTACTGCGATTGGCCTCTGTTTCACCCTCTGGTTGTAAAACCTTGCGGTCCTCTGCTGGTAGGAAGCTTGCCTTATCTCAGCATCCTCCCTTCTTTCCTCAATCAAATCCAGGTCAAGTCTCCTCTCTTCCGTATTTCCCTGGGGGTCGTACATTTGGACCCTATGAGTGTGAAACTCGACCTCGGTGGGGATGACTGCTTCTGATCCATAAGCTAACATGAAGGGGTCTCCCCAGTAGAGGTCCTTACTGTCGTCCTGTATGCCCACAACACTGCATATAACTCCTCGACCCATCTTCCTTTTGCCTCCTCAAGCCTCTTCTTAATCCCATCTAAGATTGTCCTGTTCGTAACTTCGGTTTGCCCATTGGCCCGAGGTCGGCCTGGGGTGGAGAAAAATTGTTTGATACTTACCCTCTCACAGTACTTCTGTAAAGAGGCATTCTTGAACTGGGTCCCGTTATCCGAGATGAGGGTGTTGGGTAGACCATATCTGCATATCACATTCTTCCAGATAAACTGGAAGGTCTTCTGCTCCGTGATCGTGACCATCGGTTCGGCCTCTACCCACTTTGAAAAATAGTCAATTGCTACGATGAGGAACCGATAGTTATTGACTGCTCTCGGTAAGGGTCCTACCAGATCAATCCCCCACACTGCGAACGGCCATGGGGATGTAATGGAGGTGAGAGGCTGATGGGGCTGGTGAGGGATGGTGGCAAATCTCTGGCATTTGTCACACTTCTTTACATATGCTGCGGCATCTTTCCCCAAGGTCGGCCACCAGTAGCCCTGGGTGACCACCCTCTTCGCTAAGGATCTACCCCCAATGTGGCTTGAGCACGACCCTTCATGCACATCTTGCAGAATAGAAGGGACTTCTGAGGGATGCACACACCTAAGTAAGGGGAGTAGGAACCCCTTTTTGTACAGCGTGTCTCCGATGACAGTGAACTTTGCAGCCCTGTATCTCAGCTTCTTCCTTTCTTGGCTTGCTTCTGGCATCTCTCCCTCTTTAATGTATCTGATCAGAGGATCCATCCATGACGGTTCTTGAGAAACATTCATGCAAATGCCAAGTGTTCCCTCGACGTCTTCAATAGTTGGTCGAAGCAAGATTTCTACCGGGACTGTCCTCCTTATGTCTGTCCTAGTAGCTGAGGCCAACCTTGCAAGGGCGTCAGCACGGCCATTGTCGAGCCTAGGTATCCTCTTGAATTTCACTTCTTTAAAGTCCTTCAGCAATGACCTCACCTTCTCAAGGTACCTAGCCATCCTCTCGTCTTTGGCCTCATAGGCTCCTAGTATCTGATTCACCACCAGCCTCGAATCACTGTGAACCAAAATTTGGCCGATACTAAGAGATTTGGCCAAGGAAAGGCCAGCTATTAAGGCCTCATACTCAGACTCATTGTTGGAGGCTTTGAAATTGAACCTCAAGGCGTACTCGATGTCTGTGCCGTCGGGTGCTGATACTATCAGTCCAGCTCCGCTCCCGCTTTCGCAAGAGGACCCATCGACAAAGAGTCTCCACATGGTCTTTTCTTCTGAGAAACTTCCCTTGGAGAGGGACCCCTGTCTAAAGATGTATCTTCCCTCTTCGTTTTCGGTTGCTTTCCTCTTAGCGGTGCTTGCCTCAGCCCTGGCTACAGGCATGTCGATGATCCTGTCTTGTTGGATATCTGTCTCCCCGGGGGTCTCACCCTCGGCTTCATCGCTCTCCCAAGTAAACTCAGCCACGAAGTCTGCCAGCGCTTGCCCCTTAATGGCTGTCTTAGGCTGATACACAATATCGAACTCCCCTAGCTCTATAGCCCAGGTCATTAGCCTTCCTGATTTTTCAGGCTTGTGTAGGACCTGCCTAAGAGGAGAGTCAGTAAGGATGACCATAGTATGGGACTGGAAGTATGGTTTCATCTTTCTTGAGGCATGGATCAAGGCGTAGGCCAACTTTTCCATCCTCGGGTATCTTTTCTCTGCCCCCTGGAGTGCCTTGCTGTTAAAATATACAGGCTTCTGTATTCCGTCCTCGTCTCTCACAATGGCTGCGCTGATGGCAGACTCTGAGACGACGAGGTACACGTAAAGTCGTTCACCCTGCACGGGCCGTGACAGCAGCAAGGGAGACCCTAAGTATGATTTTATCTCCTTGAAAGCCTCATCACACTCTTTACTCCATTCAAAGGCCTTCCTGAGGATCTTGAAGAATGGTAGACACCTGTCTGTGGCCCTTGACACAAATCTGTTCAAGGCAGCCACTCTCCCTGTGAGCCTCTGAACGTCTTTAATGGACTTGGGGGTCTTCATCTCAATAAGGGCCTTTATCTTTTCAGGATTGGCCTCGATGCCTCTTTGATTGACAATGAACCCCAAGGACTTCCCTGCTCCGACCCCGAAGACACATTTGGCCGGGTTAAGCTTCATCTGATATTTGTCCATCGTATCGAAGGTCCTCTCCAGGTCTGCCACATGATCCTCTGCCTTCAGACTCTTAGTCAGCATGTCGTCTACGTAGACCTCCATAGACTTCCCAATTTGATCTTCAAACATTCTGTTTACGAGGCGCTGGTACGTTGCCCCTGTATTTTTTAGGCCAAAGGGCATGACCCTATAGCAGTATGTCCCCTTATCAGTGATGAAGGCAGTCCTCTCCGAATCATCAGGGTTCATGAAGATCTGGTTATATCCTGAGTAGGCAACCATAAAACTCATGAGCTCATGGCCTGATGTAGCGTCTACCATATGGTCAATGCGAGGGAGAGGGAAGCTGTCTTTGGGGCAGTGCTTGTTGAGGTCTGTGAAGTCCACACACATCCGCCACTTCCCGTTGGCCTTTGGGACAATGACTGCATTGGACAGCCATTCAGGGTAGATGACCTCTCTGATAAATTCAGCGTCTTCTAATTTTTTAACCTCATCCCTGATGACCTCGTACTTCTCTCTAGAATAAATCCTCCTCTTCTGCTTTACCGAATTCACTCCCTCTACCACATTGAGTTTGTGGCACATGATTTCAGGGTCGATCCCTGGCAAATCTACATGACTCCACGCGAAGACGCTTCGCCTTCTCCTCAACAGTTTGATGAGGTCTTCCTTAATACTGGGCTCCAGAGACTTGCCAACTTGGACGGTTTTTCCCGGGTCATCCTCATCGAGGATGATGGGTTCTACCTCCTCAGCGGCCTCTCCTTTTTTGAGCTTCGTCTCATCCCTGGGGTCTAGGGTATCAATGTTGTAAGTGGTTGTAGCCCTCTTGTGTGCCTCCCTTTCTTCAGCGGAGTTGTAGTAGCACTCTCTCGCTATCGTCTGGTCTCCCTGAACTTCCCCCACCCCATAAGGGGTAGGGAACTTAACCATCTGGTGGACTGTGGACGGCATAGCTTCAAACCCCTTGAGGGCCACACGTCCCAGTATGATGTTGTATGCCGAAAACACATGCTCATCCAGCACAAAGAAACTGACCCTCTTGGTGAGCCATCTTGGCCATTCGTCCCCCATCCTGACATCAGCCTCATATATTCCCAGGGGGTGAACCTTCTCCCCACTGAACCCGATCAACGGATGATGGTATGGGACAAGTCTGGCACGACTGAGGCCCAAGGTCTTGAAGCATGGCCAAAACATCACATCTGCGGATGAGCCCCCATCTACCAGGATCCTCGGCACTTCGCACCCGTGCACCCTGGTAGTGATGACGAGAGGGTCATCATGCGGGGCCAAGAGGCCTTTGAAGTCCATCCTTGAAAATCCCACTATCAAAGTGTCCATGTCAACCTTCTTCCTTTTTTCTGACTTGACCTCTAGGGATGTTGAGTGCACCACCTTCGTCACCGCCTTAGCCTCAGCAACATGGGCCTTCCTGTCAGCGACCTCAGACCCTCCTCCTGCTAATCCCCCGGAGATCATTCCTACACCGAGCGAGATCATATTGAGCCTCTTGACAGGACCATGGTCGTCTCTCGGCGGGAGGTCAGGGTCGTCCTCATCATGAGAGGGGTCGTCCCCTCTTTTTTGAGGACCTTCTTTGCATGCATCAACTCGCTTTTTTCTGGGGTCGTCCCCTCGGCCCCTCTTGAAGGCCTCTCGGTCCACGTATTTTCTGAGCTTCCCTTCTTTTATCATCTTCTCAATCTCATCTTTCAGAGCAAAGCATTTGTCTGTTACGTGACCATGGTCTTGGTGAAATTCACACCACAGGTTCCTGTTCCTCTTGTCGGGGGCTGCCCTCAGCTTCTCAGGCCACTTCAGGGATCGGTCACTCTTTATCTCATTGAGGATCTGTTCACAGCTGACCGTTAGAGGGGTGTAACCAACGAACTTATCATCCGTGGACCTCTTCTTCCCTTCTTTGTTCTTCTTAGGGTATTTGCCCCCGCTTGCACCTCCTTTTTCGTCTTCATGTTTTGCGGCCATCGCCTCTTCGGCGTTCATCACCTTCCCTGCTGTTGACAACAGCTCAGCCATCATCCTCGGAGGGTCTTCGGCAAGCTTCCATAATAGCTTCCCCTTTTGGAGCCCTCCAATCAGGGCTGTCATAGCTATGCTGTCCTCATAGTCTTCCACCTCCAGCTTCTCTTTATTGAATCTGGCTATGTAGTCTCTCAGAGTCTCATTCTTTCCCTGCTTAACATAGAGCAGGTGTGTGGTCTTCTTCTGTGTTCTCACCCCGAAGCAAAAGTTGTGGATGAACCGGTCTGCCAACTGCTTGAAGTTTTCAATGGAATTTTTTGGAAGAGATGTGTACCAGACATGTGCAGCCCCTGTCAGGGTACCAGAGAAGGCATGACACCTTATCTCATCTGAGATAGAGTATATGTCTGCCGCCGATTGATACATCTCCACGTGGTGGACAGGGTTGGTGCTCCCATCGTATCTTGGGGTGACCACAGGAGGCTTGAACTTTGATGGCGTGGGGAAGTTGACTATCTTTGCCACAAAGGGTGAGCCTATGGTGTATCCCCTCTGAAGAGGGTCTCGGTTCTTCAGTATGTCGCCAATCTTATCCTCCAACCGCTGGATTGAGTCATTCCAGGGCCTCACAGGGTCTGCGTGGCCGATGTTATCCCCCGCTGCCTCTTGGAGGTGGATGGGGGGTTCCACTGCAGCAGGCATGTGTCGGTTGTTTACTTCCCTTTGGCCGTCATCCCGTCTTTGGGGTCGGCCCTCTGCTGCCTCCCTCCTAGATCTCGCAGCACTTCTCGACCTGGACAGCTTATCCCGCAGGTCATTTACTGGGCCCAGCCTCTCGAAGGCCGACCCCCTGCTCAGGCGGTCAAAAGCAGAGCCTCTCGGACGATCATCAGGGTTTGGTCTCCCGCACTTTCCTCTACTGTCCTGGAGAGGTCGCACAGTATTGTTGGAGACCTCGTATGGTTCCCAGCATTCTATTGGGGCCTCCTCCCCCTCCAGATCGTCATACCTGTCTTCAGGGCAAGGGTTTCCTTGCCTCCCCAGGCGCAAACGCCTGGGGTCAGCAACATCCCTACGCCGCTGAGGGGGTGGCAGGTCTTTGCGTGGTGCCTGGGGTGGTCCCCTGGCCTCATGCTGTCCTGGGGCTGCTGCCGGAGTAATCATCTCAGGTGAGACCCCTGGTGGTCTCAGTATGTTCTGGCTCAGAGCTGTGAACTGCTCCTGCATCATCCGCTGGATTGCTGCCAGAGACTTTAGGGCTGCTGCCACATCAGCCATCTCAGACTGAGGCGGCGGCTAACTGGAACTGGGTCTTCCCCCCTCATCCGGCAAGGGAAGTGGTGGCGGTGGCATCTCAGGTGCCATGTGCTTGAGCTATGAAAAGTTGAACTGAAGAAAATACTGGTGAGCTTGGGAACCTTAGTGGGTCTCTTTCAATGGTGAAACACCTCCTCTCAGGGGGAGTGTTGGTTCACCACCAGAGTGCCCAGTGAGGTCAAGCTGTACAAAGGAAGAGATGTCTTCTCGTTTCCCACAGACGGCGCCAAACTGATGATGCTAAGATTTAGCATCACCAGATAAGTGATAGTGAGCTCAAGCAGAAGCAGCCATGGCAGCCATAGGGATGCAAGTATATAAGTATGTAAGTGTGTAGAAGGGGATGAGTATAAGAGGAAATAAGACAATGATGTATAGTGGTTCAGCCAATTTGGCCTACAGCCACTGTGAGTGTGTGATCCACTAAGTATGGGCACTAATGGCCTTGGATACAATGCTCATAACCCTCTCTCTCTCTCTACTGTGTGTGTACAAGCAGAGTTTTAGCTAGGGCTATTGTTCATGGATCGATCCCTTGTAGGGTTGTAGGTGACAAGTATATATAGGTCTTGGGGGGCGTAGTGTACCCCCCAAGTAAGCATGGTGCATGTGAATGATGATCTAACAAATCCCCTGTTGACACCTGTGGATGTCAAATGATGACATAATATTCCCTCACGTGAGGGTGTGATTTGGTTATAACGGTCTGCCACGTGTCATATGAGCCTGACGCGCACTGTTCCACGCGTGTCCCAAACCACGCGCTGTCATGATGTCACTCTCGGCCTATGAGCCGAGGCCGAGGGCAAAGTTTCATCCGGTAGGGAGTCTGGCTTGATTCTGGCCTCGTACTGTCGTACCATCGTAGGGTCGTCCAGAGCCTGGGGAGGGGTCGTACCCACGTAGGGTCGTCCGGAGCCTGGGGAAGGGTCGGCCCCTCGTAGGGTCGTCCGGAGCCTGGGTCAGGGTCGGCCTCTCGTAGGGTCGTCTGGACCTGGTGGTGGCCAGCTATGGCCTGGTGAAGGGTCGGCCCCTCGTAGGGTCGTCCGTATAGGAGGTAATCCTCATCCAGGCTGAGGGTATAAATGGGTATATCAGTTGTAATGTTCATGGTTATTATGAATGTCCCATATGTGGGGAGGAAACTGAATCCACTTGGATACAACATAGTAGTAAGATGAGTTACACGAGACATTATAGATTTTTTCCGACCAGCCACCCTTTAAGGAATGATAAGTCAAACTTTTATCCTATTGGTCAAAAGAGCCGAATGGCACCTGCTCGGCATTTTGGTCAGAAGAACTGGGAAAAGGTGATGGATAAGACTGTAAGGATTAGGTACATAGACAAACATCCCAAGTTTTTAAACCTTAAGCATAAAGCAAGGGGAGATTCTAACGACACTAATAAAGCAAAACCATGGTCTAGGCAATCAATATTTTTTATTTGTCGTATTGGAAAGATCATCATATAAGGCATGTAATTGATGTGATGAACACAGAGAAGACTGTTTTAAAACATCTGATAGGAACATTTCTGGGTGGATCACATTCCAAAGATGAAGAGTGGGCCCGCCGAGATCTATAGGATATGAAGTTAAAGAAGAAACTCTGGTTAAAAAATGATCCTACAACAGGAAAAATTTATAGCCTTATGTATGCGTTCACTTTGACTACAAGTGAGAAGAAGACCCTTTTAGACACATTGTTCAACTTGAAGACTCCAACGGGTTAGTAAGCAACCAAGCAAATGACTTAAAACAATGTAAGTCTCACGACTGGCATGTAACCATCCAATCAACCCCTTTGTTATTTTGACATTTCTTTTCTGAACACAAAGATCTTCATCGAACAATTATGAAAATAAGTTTGTGTTTTACCCTAGTTTGTGCAAAGTGGTAAACATAAGGCACATTAAAGCTGCAAAATCAACTTTACCCGAGGCAGTTTGTGTATTAGAGAAATATTTTTCTCCGCCGTTCTTCGATATCAACATCCACTTGCTTATGCATTTATGCGATGAAGCTTTATTATGTGATCCTATTAGGTATTGTTGGGTGTATCCTTTTGAGCGCTTGATAAAAACCTTCCAAGATTACATAAAGAATACATTATATATTGGAGGGTTAATTGCTGAAGAATACGTAACTGTGGAATCATCATTATATGTAAGGGAATATATGCCAGAACAAGAGGTGAGGAGGTTCAATCCTTGTGGAGGAGGAGTGATCAAGGAACCTGACGAGTTTGAGGACAAATTACCGTTTGGGAACCCTAAAGAGGTGAAACTCATAAATATACAATACGATCAAGCAACTTGTTATGTCTTCAAATTGCAAGACGTAGTCAAAGACTGGAGATAGTGAGTATCTAGTGAATTTTTCTTCTTTGATTATATGTATTTTATATTTTATGATCTGAACTCTAAAATTTACTCGTAGGAAGTAAGAGAACAAAATTTCCCAAAATCAAAGGAGAAATTGCACGACAACTGATTTGAGAGCATGTGTATCAAAAGAGGTAAATTTTACATCTTATGTGTGAGGTTATTTATTCGTGTGTGATAAAAATATTCTCTAATATAAATTCATTAATAAATGCAGCTTCTAAAAATAGGTGATGTCTCTTCCAGACTTTCACGCCTATCAAAAGGCCCTAGTTTTCGTGCAAAAGAGTTTAAGAAATTTCGCACCAACGGTTTTGATTTGAATTGATTTCATATCCATATGAGGAAAAGATTTTGATGCAAAATAGTGAAATATCTATTTTAGCCTTGACCACCTGTATTGCTAGTAAAAGTGATAAAAATCCAAAGAATATGGTGCTAACTTATTATGGGATAATCCAAAAAATCCTAAAACTTGATTACTTAGATTTCACAAAAATCGTATTCTATTATGATTGGGTAAAGGTGGAGGACACTACAAATCCTTGCAAAGTTGATCCTGACTCCGAACTTATTATGGCATATTTATCAAAGCTAAAGAGTAAAGATCACATAGTCGACGAGCATTTTATTTGTGTCTTTTAGAATATAAAGAAGGTATTCTACTCGAAGTGCATAAACGATGGAAATTAGTCTATTGTTGTGCATGAACCAAAGGGTATGACTACTCAAGTGGATGCTTCAAGTCTACAAAAGAGTTCCAGTCAGATCTTGATGAGAACCCTAATTTGAAGGATCTTTTAGTTGATTTAGAGGAATATTGAGTATCAAAATATTATTTTATCCTTGTCATTCTTATTTGTAACCTATTATGATATTGACACTGTATTAGCACTTTACTTTAATATATGAATGTTCAGTAACTTTTACGAATGTTTAATTAAATTGACCCAGCTCAATTTCCACATGTTCCTGTACATATACATCTGTTGGATAATTATTGGTTGTCGGCTTATTATCAGATAGTTTGTTAGAAGTAGTACGAGATAATTATTAGTTGTTGGCTTGTTGTTGGATAATATTTTTCTCCGAAAAAATAAGGCACATTGATAATCAATAGCAATAAGATTGCAATGAAGATCACTCGGTATTATATGAAATGATTGGTTTGCATAATTTGAAAAGTATTCCAAACCAAACAAGGTCCATAGACAGCATAGGCTTTCCGGAGGAAATAGAGTTCCAAATGCTTCGCTAGTTTGTTATTGATACCGACCCTTTACTTTTTTCTTTGTATACATCTTGTAAGGTGGGTTTGATTTATTGAATTATTTACTTATCAAAAGAAAAAAAAACACTTCTAAATCTAATGTAGTTATCAGAAATTGTGATCACACTCCTTAATAAACTACCACCTCTGTTATAATAATCGAGAGGAACCCCAAAGCGAAAGGAGTAAAATGCATATGAACTCCCAAAACATAACCCATAGAAAAATAAAATATACATCAAATGTTGAGCATGAACAATAACCGATAAGAATTCTTTTTTTCTTATAGTTAGCCTTGAAGCAAGATTGCCTAAGCTTCTTAGTTCTTTCAGTGAGATCGAATTCTGTCACCAACACCATCATTTTCTTGTTCTCCTCCAGCATTTTTACCTCATTCACACAGCCTAGGACATTTTTACCTCATAATGCCCTTGGCCCCTTAAGTGGAGCCAACATCTCGCACGGGAGCAACATAGCTCGTAATAACGGATCACGTGGCCACGGGACCCACGGTTTGAGAGCACGACCCAAATTTTAGAATATCTACACTTAGGCTTGAAAACATATCGTTAGAGGGAGAAACCCCGAAACACCCTGCAAATGGCCCCGTGAATGGTGCCAACACCTCCTACGGTAGCTCGTCAAAATTGACCACGTGGCCACGGGACCCCTGGTTTGAGAGGACAACACAAATTTAAGAATATCTACACTTAGCCTTGAAAATTTGCCGTTAGAGGGTAAAACCCCAGAACACCCCTCAAATAGTCCTATAAGCGGCACAAACACCTTGCACGGGACCAACATAGCTCGTTGGAATCAACTGTGTGGCTACGGGACCCCCAATTCGAGAGCACGAGCCAAATTTCAGATTATCTACACTTAGACTTGAAAATATGCTGTTAGAGGAAAAAACCCCGAAATACCCCCCAAACGGCACTGTGAGCAGTGCCAACACCTCCCACGGGATTAACGTAGCTCGTTGGAATCGATTGTATGGCCATGAGACCCCCGGTTTGAGAGCACGACCCTAATTTTAGAATATTTACACTTAGGCTTGAAAACATGTCGTTAGGGAGAGAAACCCCGAAACACACCCTAAACGGTCTCATGAGTGGCGCCAACACCTCGCACGAGACTAATGTAGCTCGTAGGAACTGACCTCGTGACCACGGAATGCCCGATTTGAGAGCACGATCCAAATTTTAAAATATCTACACTTAGCCTTGAAACTTTTCGTTAGAGGACGAAACACCGAAACACCCCCCAAATGGCCCTGTGAGTGGTGCCAACACCTCACACGAGACTAACGTAGCTCGTTGAAATCGATCACGTGGCAATGGGACCCTGGTTTTGTGAACACAACCCAAATTTTAGAATACCTATACTTAGGCTTCAAAACATGCCATTAGAGGGTGAAACCTAGAAACACCCTGCAAACGGCCCCATGAGCGACGTCAACGCCTCCCACGAGACCAGCGTAGCTCGTAGGAACCGATCGCACGGCCACTGGACCCCAAGTTTAAGAGCACGGCCTAAATTTTAGAATATCTACACTTAGGCTTGAAAACATGCCATAAGATGACGAAACCCCCAAACAACCCCTTGAGTGGTGCCAACACTACGCACGAGACCAACATAGCTCGTAGGAACCAACCTCGTGACCAAGGGACGCCCGATTTGAGAGCACGATGCAAATTTTAGAATATCTACACTTAGATTTGAAAACATGCTATTAGAGGGCGAAACCCCGAAACACCCCTCAAACGGACTATGAGTGGCGCTAAAACCTCGCACGGGACCAATATAGCTCGTAGGAACTGACCACATAGCCATGGAACCCACGGTTTGAGAGCACAACCCAAATTTCAGAATATATACAATTAGGCTTGAAAGCATGTCGTTATAGGGAGAAACCCTTAAACACCCCCCAAATGGCCCCGTGAGCAGGGCCAACACCTCCAACAGGACTAATGTAGCTCATAAGAACCGACTTCATGGCCAGGCACCCTCGATTTCAGAGCATGTCCCAAATTTTATAATATCTACACTTAGGCTTGAAAACTTGTCATTAGAGGGAAAAACCTCGAAACACCCTCCAAACGGCCCCATGAGCGGCATCAACACTTCGCACGGGACCAACATAGCACATCAGAATCGTTCGTGTGGCCACGGGACCCCCGGTTTGTGAGAACGTCCCAAATTTTAGATTATCTACACTTAGGCTTAAAAACTTGTTATTAAAGGGAAAAACTCAAAAACACCCATTGAAACAGCCCCGTGAGCGACACTTACACCTCGCACGGGACTAACATAGCTCATAGGAATCGATCTCATGGCCACAGAACCCCCGATTTGAGAGCACGACCTAAATTTCAGAATTCCTACACTTAGGCTTAGAAACATGCTGTTAGAGGGAGAAATCCCAAAAAACCACCTAAACGACCCCGTGAGCTGTGCTAACACCTCCCACGAGACCAACATAGCTCATAGGAATCGACGGCGTGGCCACGGGATCCTCGATTTGAGAGCACGACCCAAATTTCATAATATCTACACTTAGGCTTGAAAATATGTCGTTAGAGGGTGAAACCCTGAAATAACCCCCCAAACGACCCCGTGAACGGTGCCAACAACTCGAATGGGACGAACATATCTCATAGGAATCGACCGCATGGCCACGGGACCCCCGATTTGAGAGCACGGCTCAAAATTATAAAATATCTATACTTAGGCTTGAAAACTTGTCATTAGGGGTCGAAACCCCGAAACACTCCCCAAACGGCCCCATGAGCGGGGCCAACACCTCGCACGGGACCGACGTATCTCGTTGGAATCGACCACATGGCCACGAAACCCCCTGGTTGAGAGCTTGGCCTAAATTTCAGAATATCTACATTTAGGCTTGAAAACTTTTCGTTAGAGGGAGAAATCCTAAAACACCCCCAAAATGGCCCCTTGAGCGGCGTCAACACCTCCCACGGGACCAACGTAGCTCGAAGGAACTGACTACGTGGCGATTTGAGGGAACAACCCAAATTTCAGAATATCATCGTGCTCTCAAACGGCGTGTCCTGTGACCACGAGGGTTTCATAATTTATTTTTTAACATTATGGCAGTGCGTGGTTTACATTACGCGGGTTTTAGAATGTCTATAAAACACAAAAAATTATGCCCAATTTTTGTTTAATATACTTAAAAATGGTCACGACCATAGTCCATGACCATCTCTATTTTTTGTCACGCATAAAGGGGTCACGGCCTAAGGCCGTGACCATTCTGATAACATCAAAGTATGGGTCATAGTTCAGGACTGTGATAATGTCCATGACCATTTTCATACGCCAAAAGATTAGTCACGGCTTTGAGACGTGACCCGCATCGTGAACATTTGCATAAATTGAAGGGTGAGTCATGAACCAAGGCTGTGACTAGGTTTGTGTATGGATCACGGCTAGTGTCTACGACCCTTGAGATCCATGACCAATTCTGTGGTTAGGGATTTAGACTGTGACCATCGATGACGGTCATGCTCGATTTGGTCACGGACCAAATCCGCGACCCACAGCTAGTGTTCAGGGACAAAATTTGTGACTAATTGCCCAGTTTGGTGTAGTTGTGAGAATAATAAAAGGAACCCCTAAAATAATCTAACTAAGTGTCTGCGTTGCGTATAAAATCCTATAAACAAGATGAATCGGCCAAACTCAAGGAAGAATAAAACCTTGAGGAGCCATCAAAGGCGGCCAACAATCTAGAACGCACTCGAGTCGACATTTGAGATGCAATCTCATTAAACTCTTCTTGAGATCGATAATGTACACTCAAAGTTTTTGATGTACTAGTAAAACATGGAGTATGAGAAGGAGCAACATGCATTGGAATAAGAATACCACTAAAATCACCAAGCAGAGTAACCGATCGATAATAATACTGAATAGCCAATGAAAGCTTTGGCTTTTTTTTATAACTTCATCCCGATGAATATGAACCTTAAACCCCAAAAGTAAGCGCGGGATTAAACCAGTGAAGGGCAGAGCGCGAGACTTTTTATCGCCCTTTGAGTGAGAATTAAGTCTAAAATGTGGTCACCCAAATTCTTCTTTACATCCTTTCCAATTGAATACAACAAATGTGCATGTTCAAATAAAACTTCTCATAGATGTCAAGTTATCAAGAAATAAAAACACAACCATATTGGGAATATAAAAATCCTAAGCCAAGTAAGCTTGGGGAAAAAAATTCTAACCCAAAACTAACAATGGTAGTCACTCAATAGAAAATCACTTCCATATTGAAAGGAATTCCAATATATACTCCATATAGATAATCGGGATAATTTTATTTTGAGATATTGTAGTGTCTGATAATACACTCAGATGTAAACTTAACAATCACACCATGAACTTTGGCATACATGAACTTACCATAGAATTTTCCTTCAACTAAAAGAAAGAATAAAATTATCCACCCATGTTGGGATAGCAAGGCCCGGTTTGAGAACAAACACCACGACATAGTCTCTTTTTGAAAATATAAGGTACTATAATCTCAAATAAAGAGTCCAAATCAACGGACCTTTCCCAATGTATGGAGTGACTGACAAAAGTTCGTTGAATATAAAGGAAGCCGCAAACAAAGTCGAGGCATGTGAGCGAGATTTGGGATCCATGAAGATATCTAGATAATCACACACCAAGACTAAAATAAAAAAATATATAATAAAATGGATATCATTTATGGCAAGGCGACAAACAGTCATAAATTCTAATAGATACTTAACATAAGAGTAGAAAAATCTAATGCCTCGACCCGAGTTTAAGCCACCGTTGGGTCAACCCACACGAGATCAATGAGTTAAAGGGTAAGGAGAAAAGTCCAATTTTATTATTTATGGAAAACCCTTTGATTGCACCATTTATTAAGGACTAAAATTACCGATTTTAAGTTGGGAAAAGAAGTGACCACTTTAAGTAATTAAGTCAATTTTCAAGGTTTATTTATAAAAATTCAATTTAATTTGCAATACTAATTAAATAAGAAATAAACAATAGTTATCTATGTATTATTACATCACATGCCCAAAGTCCCAAATAAAATGTTTAATGTTCCAAATTACCAATATTTCAAACGATAATTTAAATAAAATTATAGAGCCATTAACGATGTTGACTGCCCTCTAGGGCTTTACCCGCGTCCTTCCCGACGTCTCTACTTGAAGTACTTGGGGTGGGGGTGGAAGTTTTAACATAAAAGGTAGGTGTGAGCGAACGCTCAGCGGGGTAGGTAATATTAAGCTATATGTTTGATACAAAATACTATACATATAAAGTGTATTTTAATAATTCTAAAAATATTTAACAATTTATCTAGTACTAATGCAATTATCATGCAATGCACCCAAGATATGAACTCATACTCACACTTACTTATTTCATACCACCCTTTACCGAGTCTAGAGATTATTAATCACATTGCATTGGGTTGTCTTACTTACACATTTTCAAGCACAACGAATATCATTTTATTTTTCCATTATATTTTCTCGAAATCTTTCAATAACCACATGCTTTAGTGAGCTCCACACTGCCAACTATGCTACCATATGCTCTGGCCAGTGATTTTAAGTCGTTTACCCCAGGGCACCAAGCCCTTCTTAATTATTCTCGGTGTTATCCGAGTCCATATTAATGTGTTTTAATATTTTTGCTAATGTCCACATTATTATGTCATTTTATCGGTTTTATAATTTCTATGATTTATAGTGCCTTTTCATCTTGTCAACATGTCATTTTCTCTACTTTATTCGTTTTTCACAAAATTGACCGATGAGGTCTAACGAGGAAGTCCGGCCATTATGACCCTCAATTTTTAGTAAAATTATCATTTTACCCTTTCGTCATTATAACTTTGTGAAAAGCATACGTAAAGCATTATGGTACTAAAATCAAAATTTTCCTTCAAACCACCCCTTTAGGATTTTATGTCCAAAAATAATGCTTCATTATTTTATGTTTCACTACATAAAATACATTTAATCATTTAATGACCATTTTAGCAAAATGCCTTCTACTTTGCCCTATTATCACATGCAATATCAAATATTATTTTTCTTCACTCCTATAAATATTCATAACACAATTTTAGGACTATTTTTCTACACTTCATAATTATCTCATAAATCCTATTTCAACATCATTTATCAGGCCTAAAATGTCTCCTACTAGCATACTACATGTTTTTACACATGCTAAGGAGGGGTTCAAGCCTAGAAATCCTCAAATATGCAACCATACAAGATATAATTTACAAGTTTATACTTTTCATGCGTTCTCTCTACATTTCAAGTTTAGAAAATCATTTATTCATCAAAAATTCGTTTAGACTTTGCTTTCTTTAAAACTTCATTTTTGCAAGTCTTGAACATACTAAAAATTATAATCATTTTTAACAATAAATCACCTCTAGCATGCATGCTACATATTTTTCATCGCTTAAACCTTGAAAACATAGATAGAGAAAACCCCTACCTTGATGTTTAAAGAGGACGACAAAGAATAAGATGATGATGGAAGCTCCTGACTCAAAATACTCCAACAAGTTCTTCAAAAACCCTCCAAAGCTTCCTTGGATTCTCCTACATGCTTGAGTCAACCCACTTCTACCCTTTAAAAAGCTTGAAGATGGATAATAAATCTTGAAAATGGGGTAAAAAAAGATGTAACGATGGTAGGAATGAGTTCGAAAAGATGGAAGACTCTTGAAACTAGAGTGATAAAGGAGTAATGGTTTATAACAAAATGGGTAAAAGAACCCATTCCCATCTCTCTCTTAAATAACCCACAAGATCTAAAAGAAATGATTTAAAACCAAATCCAAGCATGCCAAACATATTTTATTTTATTTGGAGCACTAACGGTTGACACTTAAAGATCCAATCGTTATGGTGTTGATAGCACATTAAAAATATGCATAATTTTTTGAGTTCAGCTCTGGTCATTCAAATGACTCGTTCGAATGAGATCCCTATTCAGTCGAAAGAGATCCCTATTCATTTGAAAGAGATCTAACGATGTACTATCAAGGCCAAAATCTAGGTTTAGATGGAACGTGATAAGTACCTCATTCGAATAGAAACACCCTTTAATTCGAACGACAAGGGACATCATTCCAACGTAGCCTTCAAACGAGATTCTAGAGAGCAAGGAAAATCAACCATTATCTTAGTCGTGAGAAGTTCGTTTGATCTTCGTTCGAATGACTTATTCGAATGACATTCTCCTCATTCAAACAACTTCAGGTTTCCATTATATAAAATTTAAGCCATAAAAATTCCAATTCGACAAGCATGAAGGTCACAATGATGGTTAAATCTCAATATTTATTCATACAATACAAATTTAAATGGAATGAGATAAAATCTTGGGCACGGGTACAATAAATTCCCCCCAAAACAAGGCAAAGTAAGTGAATACTGAGCTATACACATTAAAATATATTTTAAATAATGAATTTCATCTTAAGACAAGTAAAGTCATCTATTTGGACAAGGAATCATCAAACAACTTATCAAAACAACAAACCCTAAATCGAAAAGTGGGAAATTATAAAATCTAGGAAGTTAAAACTTACCAAGAAGATGATCGACTACTAGATAAAGGATGATAAATACTAAGAGTTCCAATGCATGGATACAGTAGTAAGGTGGGGAGACACAAGGTTTTGAGGTGTTTTGATAGGAGAAAATTTGGTAAAAGTTGCATAAATGCAAATTGGGGTTAACTTAAAAACTTCAATTTCTTTGTTGTAGTGAAGGTCCAGTTTCCATAGTCCCGGCGCTTCATTGTAGTAAACCTGTAGCAATGTCAGGTCGTAAGAAGCAATATGGAGGAATATTGTACATGCCCAAATGCACAAACTCAATATACTCAATAATATTCTATCTTTTTTAAGCAAGTACATTTATTCCAAAAAAAATAACCAATGATATGATCAAACATAATTTCAAAATGATACTCAAGGTTTTTTATTATGTCAGATATTCTACACAAGGAAAATTTTAGCATTCAAAGGCCTAAGGTTAAATTGAAGCCATAAAAAGATATAGTTAACAAAAAAAATAACTTAGTGATAGAAAGTGAATAACATGAGAACTAACCCGTAAAATAATTAATTAAGATTAATGCTTTAACTCACTTTTTAAAATTTTGGCTTGATGAAACAAAGAGAAAAATTCATTTTTCCTTAAAAATTAAAATTTCCAATTACCACTTTTTTCTTTCTCAAGAGATTTATGATTAAAATCTAATAACTCTCATATCCCTCATGTTACATGGATAGATATAACTCTTTTATACATCGCCTTCGAAGAAAAAAATTACATGTGTTGACTTTCGCTCTTTCTTTACAAAGGGTGGGTAATTATGTCCAACAACTATAGTTTTCACTTCCAAAAGTTGTAGCCCCAAACACATCATCTCTCATGATTTTTAAATAATATAATTTTATTATTTTTAACTTCAAGTGCGATCATAAAAGTCTCATACAAAAGGGATTAAAAATGGCACCCTTTTCCCAAATCACATTAAATTTTTAATTTCCTTTAGAAGTAGAAAAAATCCATTCATTATTTTTTCCATAGAAATTGCTCAAGTTATAGTGCAATGTAAAGTTCATGAGTTATAGCAGGTACTCTAAAATATAAATCTTAATTTACCAAATCATTTTAAGATATAAAATATCTAACATAGAGTATATATGTCATAAATAAAATCAATTATACAATAACAAAGTATGGGTGCCTCGATTTGCCATCATGGGCCCAGACGAGTAGCCCAATAGAAACGGCCCAAAGTCTGGGCCCCTAACATCTTTCTGGATTCGGTTATGACTTAATCTACTCCTAAAATCTCGTGAGGAGATATTCTAGGAGTAGAAAGTGGACGTGTGGGAGTCCAACACCCCCACTCCCTAAGAACAAACATGCATATAATAAACCCTAAGCCTGGGAAAAGAGACACGTGATATATTCTCTGTAAAACACTCCCCGGAGTTGATAGAAATAATATTGAGAGCACCACCGTAGACGTAGGCATTCTTGCTGAACCACGTACATACTGTGTTGTGTGATTGGCATTCGTTATCTTCTGTTATTTGTTTGAGTGATTGTGCTTTTCTCATTAATTTGTGTTGAATATAATTGTCACCACAATTGGCGCCGTTTGTGGGAAATGTTTGTCTTCCTTTAAGAAAGCCCTCACCAATCAAGAAGCTAGAATGTCCGGCCACAGTAGCAACGCCCCTCAGGCAGGGTATATCCAAGAACAACCTGTCCCTCGTAAGATCAGATCTGAAGTTCGGCGTTCAAATCAGAGGGCTCTTCTGGAGAGACCAACCTCAAAGGAGAGCCAGGGACCGGCGAGGTCCACACAAATCTCCACATTGATTGACCCCTATGAGGCAAGGCTCCAAGAGCAAAGGGAGTCCGCTCGTAAGCAAGAGGCTGAGAATGTTAACCTCAAAAGAAAATTAGAGAGAATGGAGAGAGAGCTCCATCACAGCACCAGGCGACGTCCCTATCGCACTCCTAGCCCTCAGGCGAGCAAGTCTCGCAGCCGAGGAAGGAGCCCAAGACGCAAATCCCAAAGATTTGAGGAACACGAGTCGGATGAAGACTTGATCGAACAAAAGTGACCAGTTTGTCGTTACAGGAACCCAGCTCAAGGTGATGAGGATATACGAAATTTGGTCCGGAAGGAAATGGACCAACTCCCAGCTCATCAAGGTGATAGATCAACCATGGATCTTGCTAGATGAGCTCTCAAGACCCAAATGAAATCCCCCTTCTCAAGGGAGATAGAAGAAGAGGAAGCCCCCAAGAAATTTTCTATTTTGAGATTCAAGATCTATGACGAAAAAACTGACCCAGTGATCACGTCAGGCAGGCCATGACTCTCTGGAACCATTGGGATGCACTAATGTGTTGGATTTTACCATCAAGCCTGTATGACATGGCCTAGAAGTGGTTCGAGACGCTCCCTCATAGGTCCATAAGGAGTTTTGAGTCCTTGGCTGAGCTCTTTACGGCTCGCTTCATTACCAGTAGCTCCCATCCGAAGAAGATGGATGCTTTACTAATAATGAAGAAAATGCCTCAAGAAAGCCTCCGAGACTACGCGAAGAAGTACTAAGAGTTATTCAACGAAGTCGAGGACTGCTCAGAGTAAGTAGCAGTGGCCTCTTTCAAGATTAGCCTACCCAACTCTTGCCTTCTGCACCAATCCCTAACAAAGAAGGAGGCCACTACCATAGATGACCTGATGGCTCGCATCAAGAAATATTCCAAAGTGGAGGATGTGACCCGCCTCAGTACGGGGGAAAACGGTCTAACTAAGCTCGTTGCTAAGGGCAATGACAAGATTGAAAACCATAAGAAATGAGGGAAGAATGGGGGAAAGAATGGCTCCAAGAACGGGGCCAGGAATGATGCTTCGAAAGTATTTCAAGCAGTGAACATTGTCTTCAAAGAACCAATCTGCAAGATCCTTACAAAGATTAAAGATGAGCCATTTGTTAAGTGGCCCAAAAAGATGGGAGGAGATCCCTCAAAGAGAAACAATGCGCTGAGATGTGCTTTTCACAAGGAGAGAGGACATAAGACTGAGCATTGCAAGGCTCTTAAGTCTCACCTCGAAGAACTGGCCCAGACAGGGCACCTGAACGAGTTTATGGAAAATAAGGTGGAGAAAGTCGTTGCTAATGCAAACATGAGGCCCAATAATATACTCGAGGACGACGCTGGCCATGAATTTGCAGTAATTCATGGGGCATCTGATATGAGGCAGATTCAAAGGAATTCAGCTCGGATGGAAGTAAAAAAGCTTACAACAGTAATGCAAGCTTTTCAGATCGATCCAGCAAAGACGCAGTCGGGAAAGCGTCAGCGAGAAGATGGCGTCGACTACATCAAACACATCGTGTTTACAGATAAAGATCTGGTGGGGGTAAGGACCCCACATCATGACGCCTTGATCATTATGCTTAGGATAGCTAACTATGACATCGATAAGTTGCTCGTTGACCAGGGAAGCTCATTCGAGGTAATGTATCTCGACCTCTTTAAAAAGTTGAAGCTAAGCGTTGCCGACCTGAAGGAAGCCACTGCCCCTCTAGTTGGCTTCATCAAAAAAGTGACTATTCCACTGGGAAAAATCGTTCTTCCCGTAAGGGCGAGAAGTGTCTCCAAGATGATCGAGTTTTTGGTGGTCGACATTGACTCGCCATATCAAGCTATCCTCGGCAGGGGGTGGCTACATGTAATGAAGGCAGTCCCTTCGACCTACCATTAAAAACTCAAGTACGTAACTGAGCAAGGTGTAATGGAGATTCATAAAGATCAGGCGATGGCAAGAAGGTGCTTCATAGCAGCCATCCACCCAAAACCAGAGAATAAGGTCGAGAAGGCCAAAGAGAAAGTCGAGGAGCAGGAAGGTTTGATACCTTCAAAATAGCAGTTAAGATATGAAAGGCTCGAAGTGGAGGAGACCAGACTCCTCCCCTTTAAGCGGGTCATTGAAAACCTGGAGGAAATAACAGCCGATGGGAGCGAGAAAGATAGGATGTTCTTAATTGGAGCTTCTCTCATGGATCAAGAAAATAAGGAATTGACAGTATTGTTGAAAGGTAATCTAGGCATTTTCGTGTGGGAACCGTACGAGCTGCCTAGAATTGATCCCAATGTGGTTTGTCGTCGGCTGCACGTCGACCCCATTTTTAGGCCCATCATACAGACGGCACGGCGAACTGTGCCCGAAAAGGCCAAAGCTGTAGAAAAGGAAGTAGAGAAGCTACTGGATTCAGGATCCATACGGAAAGTTCAATTTCCTAAATGGCTATCTAACCCAGTAGTAGTTCCAAAGAGCAATGGGAAATGGAGAGTCTGCATAGATTTCACTGACCTTAACAGAGCCTGCCCTAAGGACAGTTTCCCTGTCCTAAAGATCGACTAATTGGTGGACACCACAGCAGATCACGAGAGAATGAGTTTTCTGAACGCATATTCGGGGTATCATCAGATCCATTTATATGCACCAGACCAAGACAAGACAACATTCATCACCACTATCGAATTATACTTCTACAAAGTTATGCCCTTTGGGCTCAAGAATGCAGGAGAAACCTACCTGCGCCTAGTCACCAAGATGTTAAAAGACCAAATGGGAGATACCATAGAAGTCTACATTGATGACATGCTCTTCAAGAGCAAGCAAAAAGAGGATCGTCTCTCAGACCTATCAAATACCTTCGAGATCCTCAGGAACTACCGAATAAATCCCAACATAAGCAAGTGGTCTTTCGATGTCCAGTTAGGAAAATTCCTCGGATATTTGGTTAGCGAGAGAGGCATTGAGGCTAACTCGGACCAAATCGTTATGATCAAGAGGATACAGCCCCCTCGCACGTTACGAGATATGTAGAAGCTCATAGGCATGCTCACCGCTTTGAACCTTTTTATCTCAAAGTCCTATGAGAAATGTAGGTCGTTCTTCCAGCTCTTGAAAGGAAACAAGACATTATAATGGAATCAAAATTGCTCGCAAGCATTGGAAGAGCTCAAGGCTTACTTTAGCTCACCGCCTCTGCTCGTTATACCTCAAGAAGATGATCCCCTATACTTGCATCTCGCCGTCTCCAGTCACGCCATTAGTTCTGCACTAGTATGCGAAAAATCAGGAGTATAACACCCAGTTTACTACGCAAGCAAGACCTTATTGGACGCCGAGAAGCGCTACCTACCACTAGAGAAAATCTCTTTTGCACTGGTGACAGCTTCGAGGAAACTAAAGAACTACTTCGAAGCTCATACTATCGTCGTCCTCACATCACACCCCCTTAAAGCAGTCCTGAGGAAAGCAGACTTGTCTGGTAGACTATCCAAATAGTGCATCGAGCTTGGACAATTTGACATCCAATTTTAACCCAAGAATGCAATCAAGGGGTATGTCCTCGCCGATTTCATCGCAGAATTCATGGGAGAACAGCCTTGTGACCAGCTTCAACCAATGAGGCAAATTGAAGACCACCCATCAAGAGTCTGGAGATTGTTCATTGATGGAGCCTCCAACTCAAAGGGGCAGGAGTAGGCATTGTGCTCGTTACTCCAGAAGACACAATCCTCGAGCAAGGAATCAGGCTTGGATTTGAAGCGTCCAAGAACGAGGCAGAATATGAAGCTTTAATAACCGGCTTGTAGAAGGCGCAGGCATTGGGGGCAAAGCAGCTATAGGTGTTTGGCGACTCACAATTGGTCTCCAACGAGATAAGTGGGGACTTCAACGCAAGAGACGAAAGAATGGAAGCCTACCTCACCTTAGCAAAAAAGCTAATGTACATCTTTGAGGAAGTCAGTGTCCAATGGTTTCCTAGAGGACAGAACAGCCATGACGACGCCCTCGCGGCCTTAAGTTCAGCAATTGATTCTGGCTTAAAGAGGATGATCACAATCGACTTCCTCGCCCATCCGAGCATCAACCAGAGTGACAAGCTACTACACAGGGAACATATGCTCCAGATTGAGTCAGCACCCAGTTGCATGGACCCTTTGAGAGACTATTTAAAAGATGGTGCACTTCCAAATGATAAAAAGGTCGCTCATCAGATAAGAGTCAAAGTTTCTCGCTTTCACTTACTTCCTGAGGGAAAACTATACAAGAAATCATTCACTGGCCCTTACCTTCAATATGTTCACCCGAAGGACGTCGAGCAAGTTCTACACGAGCTCCACGAAGGAATCTATAGAAGCCATATTAGAGGGAGATCACTAGCTTTCCAAATAATAAAGGAAGGCTACTGGTGGCCATATATGCAAAGAGATTCTGCAGTATATGCTCGCAAATGTGAGAAATGTCAACTACACGCTCCTATGGTCGACTAACCTTCCAAAGACCTAAGGTTGCTTACCAGCCCATGGCCTTTCGTCAAGTGGGGGATGGACATCGTAGGCCCTCCTCCTACTGCCACTGGCAACCGTAAGTATCTGTTAGTCACAACAGATTACTTCACGAAATGGATCGAGGCAGAGCCACTGGCAAACATCCAAGATGCAGATATGATGAGGTTCATATGGAAGAATATAATCACCCATTTTGGAATCCCCAGAACCATCATCACCGACAATGGAACACAGTTCGAGAGTGGCCCTTTCTAGAACTTCTGCAAAGAACACCGGATCAAGCACTATTTCAGCTCGGTGGCCTACCCCTAGAGATACGGTCAAGCCGAAGCTTCCAACAAGGCAGTGATCGATGGGCTAAAGAAATAACTAGAGCGAGCCAAAGGCGCATGGGTAAGTGAGATACCACATATTTTGCGAGCCTACCGCACCACCCCACGGCGAGCAACTGGGGAAACCCCATTCTCAGTAACGTATAGAATGGAAGCAATCATCCCTTTGGAAGCTGGCCTACCAACCATGAGAACCATCGACCAAGTCCAAAATAATGCAGCATTACTCGCTGAACTTGACCTAGCTGACGAATGTAGGGAACTAGCCCTAGTAAGGCTGGCGAGCTATCAATAACATCTCGCGAAACAATATAACAAAAAGGTCAATCCAAGGGCATTCCAGGTCGGGGACTACATCCTAAGGAAAGTCCTTGGCAGCACAGTAAAACCATCAGATGGCATGATGGGTCCAAATTGGGAAGGACCATTCAAGGTAACAAGGAACGATCTACTAGGAGCCTATCACTTAGAAACACTAGAGGGCAGACAGATACCTCGAGCTTGGAATGCAGCCAAGATGAAGAAATTCTAGTTCTAGTTCCAATCTAAAGAAATTCTACTTCTAGTTTTTTCATTCATCTTTTATCGCATTTTTGGAATTGGCAGCTCGGTTTTTATTGATTAATAAAAGATTGTTTATCAGTGACATTCTTAAGTGTGACATTCTGTAATGTTAATGAACTTTATAACTTGCACACCTTTTCCAAGTGACGGGCATATTACTAAGTATACAAAACAGGGAAACACCCTCCTCGGGTCTTCGTTATGAAACACGAACAACCTCTTAGCATTGCCCCTGGCAATATATAAAGCCCTATAGGGGACCCTTAGGCAATTCGGCCAAATCGAATTAGTCGCCAAATAATGTTTGGCTCTAAAAGCCTGATCGGATGGAAAATCCAACACCAGGTGTGTCCTCCCCATTGCCATGCTTAGGCCTAAGGGAGTGTGACAACACGGACTAAAAGGTAAAGTAGGGAAGAATGGTATCATGTAAGCATACTGGACTGGGAGGACAATCACTCAATAAAACAACCCTACCGATCCAGTCATCCACGAAGGGCCCAAGAAAGTTAAGTGAGGAATAAATGAAGTATAAAACACACAACATATGTTTAGTCGACAAGATTACCCAAAACATCGATATTATATTACTTCATCACATTTACAATGAGAATATACAACACGGGTTTAGTCGGCAAGATCGACCAAAACATCGATATTACATTACTTCATTACATATACAATGAGCTGCATCCGGTGAAATCTTAATGAGGTTGAGGCCTCTGAACAAGGTAATCAACCACTTGTGCTCTTCGGCCATCGTCCGGATGAGGAGCCAATTCCTCCTCGACCTTATTCGCGTTTGGCTCTAATATCTGCCTAGGGATAGCATCGATAGGGATCTATTGGTCATCCCTCCTGAAAGGATCCAGCCTCAAAGTTGAAGGAGAGATCTCGTGACGGTACCATAGTGTAACAACCCAGGTTTTTGAGCGACTATTTTATATTATTTTGCCCGATGGGATAATTTTATAAAATAGGGAAAGTTGGAGTAAATATTATTTCCCGTGAGATTTAGGGATAATATTTACTATGTTTTGTCTATTTACCGTTATGAGAAGGTAAATAGCATTATATTGTGATATATTGCTTCGTGATATGTAAAACGACGGTTATGACCTATATTTAAAGTTGGGTATAATTAATGAAATAAAATGAATTTAGAACATAAAATTTATTCATGTTACTCCGAATGCCAAAATGGGGGTGTGGTTGTTTTTAGACTAGTCGAGATAATCAAAATAAGTGTCAGGTTGTATTTTTGAGATTTCGGCACTTTTTGTGAGTTATGACTCAATTAGGTGGATACGAGTCATTTTAATTGTGTATTAACACTTAAAAGAGGGGCATTTATGTTTTAATAACCGTTTAAGTCTCCCCACCCCTTATATTTCCATTATCTTGTGTTAGAAGCCAAGAGAGAGAGAGAGAGAAGAGAGAGTTGGGAGAAATGGGTGAAAAAGAGAGAAAATGGAGATTTGAGGCCGAATTTCGTTGCTCCCGGAGGAGGATCAGAGACTACAACCTCGAGGCAAGTTTCTTACTTGCTAGATGTTTATTTAATGTGATAAATTGCATGTATAATTAAGTTTTGGAGATTTAAGCCCTAAATGGGTTCTTTGTTGATTTTGATGATTTAACCCTTAAATCTTAGTTTTGATTTGATTTGAGGATAAATTATTTGTTATAAATTGTGTAGAAATAATTTGGGAGAATTAGTTGTTTTTTATGTTGGATAAAACCAAGGATTTGGGGTTTTTGGATTTTTAGGGTTCTTTAACCCGTAGCCCAAACTGGGCAAATTCCCAGGGCCGAATCGATTCGGCTCCCAAGCGAATCGATTCCGATAAGGGATAGGCTACATGTATGGGAGATCGAATCGATTCGGGTTAAGTCCGAATCGATTCGGCTATTACAAAAAGTCAGTTTTACTCACCGAATTGATTCGGCTTTTGGGTGAATCGATTCGCAACCAGGGGAGAATCGATTCGGCCCTAGGGTGAATCGATTCGGTTGCCCTATTTTTGTGAGATTTTTCCTAGTTTGTTTTTAGCCCTTTTTCTTTTAGGTCCGAGGTTTAGTACCCTTCCTTTGGGAAGTAATGAGAGTTCCTATAGGGTTGTTGTGGGTAGACATTGTCCTAGGTTAAAGTGGGGACATTTGGGCTAACCCAAGGGCTAGTTTGTGTAGGTTAATGTCCGTTTGATATAGGAATTTAACCTAAAAGTTTATTGAAGATTAAATGTTAATGTTGGGATTTTTGGGAGTCTGTTATTGTTGAAGACTCGATTTGATGGTTCATGAAATTATATGAACTCTTGGAGGCTAGTTTGAGGATAATTGCACTTCGGGTCTTAGGTCATTAATAAAATATGACACTAAGAATAAGAAAGACATATGATAATATGTAGTACTAAAAGAAATAGTACAAATGAATGATTTTGAGAACGTAAAATTGGATGTTTTCAAAAGGAAAAAGTAATGTTTTTCATAAATGTTAATTTATGATTACACATCTCTCTAAATCGCTATCTTAAGGGAAGTTGCGCGCGCGTGGTGAATCCCCCTGGCTAATGAATGCAGGGTGGATATAGTCCCTATGCCATATGGGCATTTATAGTACTGCGCTGGTTAGGTGATTCTGGGTGTGTTCATGACTATCCCGCAAGCATATGCCAGCTTCCTGACGTTGGTAGGTTCCCAGGTTGTCTTGTTTGATAGGCCCTGGAAGATGATAGCCATTTATGGGCGCGTCCTGTAGGGAAACCCGGAGGGACGGTCTTAGATATGTTAAAGCAATCCATGTTAATGAATTGGTTTTAAATACATTTCCTGGATGGAAGAAGGGAAATGGGATATATGGTTTGGCTTCGGATACATTTCCCAGATGGAATAAGGGATATGGAAGCATATGGTATGCAAAAGTATTTTTATGATAATAAAAATGACTTTTGATTACACTTCCTAGATGGAAGAAGGGAAGTGGGATTTTATGAAAAGGTAAAGAATTTTTATGATAATAAAACTTGCTTTAAATTATATATATTTTCCGGATGGAAGAAGGAAAATGAAAAGTTATAAAATGGAAAGGTAAAGCATTTTTATGATAACAAAACTTGCTTTAAAAAATGTATTTTTCCTGGATGGAAGAAAGGAAATAAAATTTGGTAAAGAAGGTTTTGAAATGAGATTTAATTGGTAAACATTTTATAAAATGATTTACCATATATGTATATTCTTAAAGAAAGAAATAGGAATTACACCCCTAGGTTGTGGATGGATTTATTTTTGGTATCTCCTTGAGTAGCTGTAGATGTGATTTCCCATGCACACATATATATTCATATTAATTTCGTGCTAAGGATCTAATGGATCTCAACGATCAACCTTGTCTAAGTAGTAGTGTATCGGGGGGGTTCCTTGTTTGGATTTCGCTTTGCAAGACACCCCACGCACGAATAGGGCATAGTGTTGAGACTGTGGAGAAGTTAGACCTTAGTACTTGGGTTAACTAGGGCATCTCATGATATTGCGCTAGGTTGTGCTTTTAGAATGAGAGGTGAGAAATATTATGTTAACTGCGATAGAATTACGCACTTAACTGTCATGAATTTTAGTCACATGGGAATCATATCAAACCGGGCCCTGACCCATCTATATTTCGTTGTTTTTGCATATGCTCCTTTCCGTACAGGTGCTCTATCGCATGGACACCCGTATTTACATTTCCTTTCCGGTTGTCATGGAGCTACAGCATTTTGTGGATGTTGTAGGTTATTTGTATTAGACGCTTCTTTCCATTGTACTCTAGTTATGTTTAGTTTATTTATTCGGGCGTGTTGCCCACGCATTGCACTCATTTATTACATTGTAATATTGAATGTGTAATACTTGGTGTAACTAATTGTATTGGTCTGTTCACCGACAGCTTATTCGGTGATTATTTATTATATTGCCATTCTTTATTCGTTGATTTTTTTATATCCTTCGTTTTTGTAAATGGGATTGTCTAAGTGTTTTCTTTTACTTTCAAATTTTTAAATTTGATAGTCCGTTTTCTAAAATGATTGGTGGTTATCTCGTACTATTATTTTAATCGACAATGATGCTGAGGATGGACCATCTATGATTCCTGTGATTATTAGAGTATTGGGCTGGACACCTATTATTTTAGTAGGCGGGTTGTCACATATGGTATCAGAGCATCAGGTTCTAGATTCCTTAGGAATCTGTGCGGGCGTATTACGCTTTTAGCATTACTTTTGATTTGATATAGAGCCGTAAGATTAATATCGTTGATCTCTCTTGTGAGATTTTGTTCTCCTACTATGATATGAGAACCCCGAAAATCTTTTGGGCGTTCGTGTGAGACTTGTAAGTCGTCAGATGAAGGTCGTTAGGGAAGACCGTTGTGAAGGCATTATGAGATGAGATTACTAAGAGCTGTAAGTGATAGTCGGGGATGAGGGCCGCTTTAGAGGTCGCTCCCTCCATAGCATTATTTTAATATTACTACTGTGACTACTAAGTACAGTAGATAGAGTTTTCCAAGTACCGCTGCTAGTAGAGAATGGTACTAAGCTTGGGGATTCCAAACTACATTGAGTTGGAGTTGAGAGGTCCTTGACGAGGACCCCTTGTTGAAACCCGGTCGGATGGAGAAAATGTAATCTCATTCGGTGAGAACATAAGGCCCGAGAGATTTGGCATTGATAAGGGTATAGAAATGCCCAGGTGCGAAGATTGGAGGAAAATCTTTCACCCATAGGAGTAAGGTTGAAATGGCGGATATGGTAGTCGCCTTATTTTGGTGGAACGGGAGGTTTTGCCCGTAGAGAAACCCGTTAGATATTTTCAATAGCGAGTTTCTAAGGGATGTCAGGAATGATGAGAAAATAGATTCTCAAATATTCACGTGAGGTTCGGTCAGAGGCCGACCGTGAATAAAGGGTGCTACAGTTAAGGAAGTTGTGCACCGAAATAAGGTTGGTACAATGGAGAGAGAGCCATTCTATGGAAATGATAGGCTCGCAAGTAAGTATTGCTAACACTTTTGGAAAAGTAGTGTTCATGGGACCCCAACGGTGGACATCCACCCGGGGAAGACTCATTGAACTAAGGCCCGGGAGGCTAGTAGAATGCCCTCTTTTCTAAGGAAGTTAAGGGAACTACTCGTTTTGATCTTGTTGATTGAAGATAACGGGCAAGGATGGGATGCCTAGTTGGGGCATTAATGGAAGTAGTTTGGTTCGAATAAGACTAGAATAATGTCTCTTGGAACTTTTGGTAGTGGCCAAAGAGATGGGCAAGTATGTTGGCTAGAATTTCCACCTTAGGTGAGGGTGGAGTATTCCTTATGATAAGATGGTGTAGTCTTGTATTAACCCTAGATTCGGGTGTGTATATTGAGCTTGTGGTGGTAACCATGTTATTATATAGAGTACCTATAGGACTTCCATGGTAGTGAAGTTTTATATCTAACTTCACTCGTTATGAGGCGAGTGATGATACTTTAAAAGTATATTTGGGGTATGTGCTACTCATATTATATGTATTATACGAGTGGAGCTATTTTGGTTTGGTTGGAGTGATAGCAAGCAGGTAAATCGCGAGGCTATCCTATTTCTAGTTCTAGAGAAGAACTAGTTGTTCTATACTGTCTCTCCTGGATACAGGTTGAGACTCTATAGAGGTGGTTTACGGTATGTAGGTAGTTTCATTTCTTGATTTTTTTTGTTTTGTTTGATTGTCTGTTAACTTTGCTTGTGTATGGTGTTGCTTTATCTCCATGACCAACAAGTTAAGGGGGTTGTGTCGGAGGGGTTCCTTGTTTGGATTTCACTTTGCCAGACACTCCGCGCATGAACCTTAACGATGTTGGGAGTGGAGAGATGCTATATTTATTTTCCTTTCTTTTCTTTCTTTTTATGGTTGAGTGCTGGGTTGGAAGGTTTAGCCGAGAATCACGTAATTGAGTGATTAGAGGGCTAAGTTAATGTACGACATATGAGCACTGTAATAGTTTTCCTCTGATCGATGTGGGGAAGACTAAGATTATGAAGTCAAATAGAGACTTATGGTTATGCCTTAATGAGAAGGCCATGTAAAAAGATGTATGTATAATTGGGATAAAGCAATTGTGGCATCTTACAGAAAGTAAATGCCTCGGTTAATTGTGATGGTAAAACTTAAAAGTAGAAGTGCATTAGTAGAGTTATGAGTTAGGGTTTTTAGCAGTCCCGATCATGTGTCTTCGACCGTTACTTCTCGACGACCGACGATGCAAGGTAGTAGTGTAACGGGACGGTTCCTTATTTAGATTTCGCCTCGGCGAGATGTCCCATGCATGAAACCAAGCTAATGTTGGAAGTCGGGAAAGGTCTTGGACACTAGGGACATAATTAGTATTATATTTATACGACTCACTTATGATGTAGATCGACTTTAGGGTTTTTAGGACGAAAGTCCCTTAGGGCATGCGACATTGTTTTAGAAAGGAGGTAGAGAGTTGATCGCAACAGGTTTGTGGGTTAACTCTAAGTGGGATTAAGTCCCTAGAATAGAGAAGTACGGGATCTCGAGTGATTTGGAACGGTAGGCCATAGGTGGTCGAGCCTCTCGTAGATAGAGTGTTACGTTGGTAGCCTATCTTTTGGGGAGTTAAAAGGAGGAGTTGACTTTTACTCCTGCACTCGTGTTGTTAAGATCGAGAGTGGATTTAACGAATGAGTCTTTTCCAGGAATAGGAAGTATTAATACGGGAGCATGGACTCATTATTCATGTGTCTCACAAACTCGAACTTCGTGACAAGTGTTATCCCCCGCTTGATGAAGAGTTCGTAGCAGTAGTATTGGCCTTAAAGAATTAGAAGCACTACTTCCTGGGCAGGAAACTGGTCTTTTTACGAGCAATAAGTTGGTATTCATAAAGGACTATCAATGGGATATTCCCTTTCGCTAAGGAAATACGGATGGGGTAGTAGGTGCGCCGAGTAGAAAAAACGTCGGAGAGATTAGTTGAGGCACTATAGTAGGAGCGTTCATATCCATGGTTGATCGACTCACCCACTAGTGTGAAGAGACTAGTGGTGGGACGAGGAAGGATGGGAGTATTAGCTTTGATGGATCAAATTTTCGTACAATAGTTCGGATCGTTTCCTATAAGTACGGTGCCGTGTATGTAGCCTAGTGTAGATGGTTGTGTGCCTTACCTGTTCGTTGGAATGGATCCAGCGGATAGTATATTTCTTGGACTTGGAGTGGTCCGGGAACATTTCTTTAAGGATTGGGCTCATTGAGCCATATGCTTTCAAGGGCTCCGCCAATGCGAATAGGAGTAAGTAGTGTTGGGGTGAGCGATTATAAGTTAGTATAGTTATTCCCTAGTAAGGGTGTAACGTATTTCGGGAAGTAAGGCAATTTGTGCCGAGATATGTAGGTATCTCCTTCCATAGTAGAACGGTAAGATCGATAGTTCATGAGGAACGATTTGGTGCTATATTAGAGAACGATGATGTGGACTAAGATCGAATAGTAATGATCTTAGTCTGAGTCCAATGAGGACGTCATACTGCCGAGGGGTTTGCTAGTACGATAGCACGATAGTTTGGTATAGTATACCCTTGTTATGATTATGGGGTACGCTTGAATTTTGAGGGCAACATTCCCTTCTAAGGAGGGGAGTATGTAACAAGCCAGGTTTTTGAGCGGCTATTTTATATTATTTTGCCCGATGGGCTAATTTTATAAAATAGGGGAAGTTGGAGTAAATATTATTTCCCGTGAGATTTAGGGATAATATTTACTATGTTTTGTCTATTTACCGTTATGAGAAGGTAAATAGCATTATATTGTGATATATTGCGTCGTGATATGTAAAACGACGGTTATGACCTATATTTAAAGTTGGGTATAATTAATGAAATAAAATGAATTTAGAACATAAAATTTGTTCTCGTTACTCCGAATGCCAAAATAGGGGGTGCGGTTGTTTTTAGACTAGTCGAGATAGTCGAAATAAGTGCCAGGTTGTATTTTTTAGATTTGGGTACTGTTTGTGGGTTATGACTCAATTAGGTGGATACGAGTCATTTTAATTGTGTATTAACACTTAAAAGAGGGGAATTTATGTTTTAAGACCCGTTTAAGTCTCCCCACCCCTTTTATTTCCCTTATCTTGTGTTAGAAGCCAAGAGAGAGAGAGAGTTGGGAGAAATGGGAGAAAAAGAGAGAAAATGGAGATTTGAGGACGAATTTCATTGCTATCGGAGGAGGATCCGAGACTACAATCTCGAGGCAAGTTTCTTACTTGCTAGATGTTTATTTAATGTGATAAATTGCATGTATAATTAAGTTTTGGAGATTTAAACCCTAAATGGGTTCTTTGTTGATTTTGATGATTTAACCCTTAAATCTTAGTTTTGATTTGATTTGAGGATAAATTATTTGTTATAAATGGTGTAGAAACAATTTGGGAGAATTAGTTGTTGTTGATGTTGGATAAAACCAAGGATTTGGGGGTTTTGGAATTTTAGGGTTCTTTAACCCGTAGCCCAAACTGGGCAAATTCCTAGGGTCGAATCGATTCGGCTCCCAGGCGAATCGATTCGGATAAGGGGTAGGCTACAGGTCTGGGAGACCGAATCGATTCGGGTTAAGGCCGAATCGATTCGGCTATTACAGAAAGTCAGTTTTACTCACCAAATTGATTCGGCTTTTGGGCGAATCGATTCGCAACCAGGGGAGAATCGATTCGGCCCTAGGGTGAATCGATTCGGTTGCCCTATTTTTGTGAGATTTTTCCTAGTTTGTTTTTCGCCCTTTTTCTTTTAGGTCCGAGGTTTAGTACCCTTCCTTTGGGAAGTAATGAGAGTTCCTATAGGGTTGTTGTGGGTAGACATTGTCCTAGGTTAAAGTGGGGACATTTGGGCTTACCCAAGGGCTAGTTTGTGTAGGTTAATGTCCGTTTGATATAGGAAGTTAACCTAAAAGTTTATTGAAGATTAAATGTTAATTTTGGGATTTTTGGGACTCTATTATTGTTGAAGACTCAATTTGATGGTTCATGAAATTATATGAACTCTTGGAGGCTAGTTTGAGGATAATTTCACTTCGGGTCTTAGGTCATTAATAAAATATGACACTAAGAATAAGAAAGACATATGATAATATGTAGTACTAAAAGAAATAGTACAAATGAATGATTTTGAGAACGTAAAATTAGATGCTTTCAAAAGGAAAAAGTAATGTTTTCATAAATGTTAATTTATGATTACACATCTCTCTAAATCGCTGTCTTAAGGGAAGTTGCGCGCGCGTGGTGAATCCCCCTGGCTAATGAATGCAGGGTGGATATAGTCCCTAGGCCATATGGGCATTTATTGTACTGCGCTGGTTAGGTGATTCTGGGTGTGGTCATGACTATCCCACAAGCATATGGCAGCTTTCTGACGTTGGTAGGTTCCCAGGTTGTCTTGTTTGATAGGCCCTGGAAGATGATAGCCATTTAGGGGCGCGTCCCGTGGGGAAACGCGGAGGGACGGTCTTAGATAATTTAAAGCAATCCATGTTAATGAATTGGTTTTAAATACATTTCCCGGATGGAAGAAGGGAAATGGGATATATGGTTTGGCTTCAGATACATTTCTCGGATGGAATAAGGGATATGGAAGCATATGGTATGCAAAAGTATTTTTATGATAATAAAAATGACTTTTGATTACACTTCCTGGATGGAAGAAGGGAAGTGGGATTTTATTAAAAGGTAAAGAATTTTTATGATAATAAAACTTGCTTTAAATTATATATATTTTCCGGATGGAAGAAGGAAAATGAAAAGTTATAAAATGGAAAGGTAAAGCATTTTTATGATAACAAAACTTGCTTTAAAAATGTATTTTTCCTGGATGGAAGAAAGGAAATAAAATTTGGTAAAGAAGGTTTTGAAATGAGATTTAATTGGTAAACATTTGATAAAATGATTTAACATATATGTATATTCCTAAAGAAAGAAATAGGAATTACACCCCTAGGTTGTGGATGGATTTATTTTTGGTATCTTCTTGAGTAGATGTAGATGTGATTTCCCATGAAAACATATATATTCATATTAATTTCAACGATCAACCTTGTCTAAGTAGTAGTGTATCGGGGGGTTCCTTGTTTGGACTTCGCTTTGCGAGACACCCCACGCACGAATAGGGCATAGTGTTGAGACTGGGGAGAAGTTATCCCTTAGTACTTGGGTTAACTACGGCATCTCATGATATTGCTCTAGGTTGTGCTTTTAGAATGAGAGGTGAGAAATATTATGTTAACTGCGATAGAATTACGCACTTAACTGTCATGAATTTTAGTCACATGGGAATCATATCAAACCGGGCCCTGACCCGTCTATATTTCGTTGTTTTTGCATATGCTCCTTTCCGTACAGGTGCTCTATCGCATGGACACCCGTATTTACATTTCCATTCCGGTTGTCATGGAGCTACAGCATTTTGCGGATGTTGTAGGTTATTTGTATTAGACGCTTCTTTCCATTGTACTCTAGTTATGTTTAGTTTATTTATTCGGGCGTGTTGCCCATGCATTGCACTCATTTATTACATTGTAATATTGAATTTGTAATACTCGGTGTAACTAACTGTATTGGTATGTTCACCAACAGCTTATTCGATGATTATTTATTATATTGCCATTCTTTATTCGTTGATTTTTTATATCCACCGTTTTTGCAAATGGGATTGTCTAAGTGTTTTCTTTTACTTTCAAATTTTTAAATTTGATAGTCCGTTTTCTAAAATGATTGGTGGTTATATCGTACTATTATTTTAATCGACAGTGATACTTAGGATGGACCATCTATGATTCCTGTGATTATTAGAGTATTGGGCTAGCCACTTATTATTTTAGTAGGCGGGTTGTCACACACAGTATTGAGTTCCTTGAGACTTGCAGCTCTCTAAGGGCACTCAACCATCCCCTAATAAAGGCGAGCTCTTCAAACTTTATCAGCCTCGTCGGAGCATCTGCCTAACCTTGGTCGTAACCATCAGCCCACACTCACCGAGGTCCTTTCTTGAACAGATGCCTTAGCCGTGTGACATCCCTTTGAAGCCCGGCAGCAATCACATATGCTCGACGGACGTCTTCTCGAAGCTCGTCAATATCCCTAGCTGGACCCCCTGCATTACGACCAGCTCGCGGAGCCATCGATGAAGTAGAACCTCATAAGACTGTGGGAGCACCGCTCGGCTCTGTGCTAATTTACGAAATAGCTGATGAAGAGGAACCTCGCAGAACACGAGGTGCGATGCTTGATGCATGTTCCCTGAGTCACGACACCTCCCTCCTCAGAGTCTCGTTCTCCTGCTGAAGAATTTCTCCGACTTAATTGATTTCAGAGGCATCTAGGAGCCTAGATCTCAAAGTGTTCACTTTTTCTTGGACTGAGGCACCAACTACTTCCATCTCCTGAAATATGTCCTTCAGCTTGGCGACAAGCTCAGACTGGTCCTTAAAGCTCTTATTTATTGACCTGAGAAATTTGCAAATCCTAACGAATGCCTGACAAACTTGGGTGCTCGCGTTAGGTCCAAAGATCCTTCCCAGCTGAGAGGTGGAAGGTATATACTCGTCTACATCAATCAATTAAACCATACAACAAGCAGTAAAAAGCAAGAGAATTAATGCACATAAAAGAAAGAACTTTCATTTCATTGAAATAAAAAGGTACAATTACATCGGTTTGTTCGATAGAAGTACAAGTAAGTAAAAATACAGAGAAGTCCTAAGAGCAGACTAGCTAGCAACCTCGGTTTGTTCAGAAGAAGTTGGTTTCTTCCCCTTATTAGCATTAGTAGGAGCATCTCCCTCAAAAGGGATAACTTCTATCCCCCGAGCAGGAAGGGCATCAATAGGAACTGTTTGGGAGGTGGGAGCACTACCTTCAACGACTGGGGTAGGGGATTCATCTATAACAGGCTTGGGGCCTAGATCATGCTCGTCGAGCAAGGGTTAATCAACATCCACCCCAGTAGCCAAGAGAGCTTTATTCCATCCCTTCTTAAAATTCAGTCGGCTGATGTAACCTATCTAAATATCAGCGTCCTCATATGCGGCAGCCCACCCAGAGTTGTACGAGCTCTCCTTAATGGTAGCAGCCTCAGACTCTACTTTCTTCACCTGCTCTGACCATACCTCGTTCTCCTCAACCATGGACAGATTACTTGTATAGACCAGATGGTAGGACTGCCTTAACTCATTCAGCTCCTTGATCGCTGCTTCCTTCGCCCTGTTGGCTTCAGCAAGGGAAAGATCAGAGGAATTCTTGGCCTTGCTAGCAGCTTTCAGACTGGCCCCCAGCTCAGCATCTTTCCCCTTCAGTTCAACGTTTTATTTCTCCATATTCGCATTCCTACTCACTAGCTCATCGCGAGTACGGTAGAGAATAGCGAATTCAGTCACGAACTATAAATAAAAAGGGAGAATTAGAAGAAAGAATTAAATAGAATATTACAAGTATTGAACAACAAAAATGAACTTACCAAGGCAAGCCTCTGACTCGCTTGCAGGGCTAACTGGTCAGTCCCCATTACCCTCTGTCGATCAGCAGGCAAAACTGCTCTCTTGAGCAGCGCTGGAGCCAATTGGGGAGAGGTGGCGATCGAGGCCCCCTCAGGCAATGCAGACATGGGCACTAAATCTAGCCCAGCCTTAGTCCTCGCTTCCACCCTCCTTCTCTCCTCATCTATCTCCTTCTCCCTCTCAGCTCTCTTCCTCTCCTCCACCTTCTTTTTCTCTTCAGGTTTCTTCCTCTCCTCTTCTTTCTTTCTCTCTCTCTCTCTCTCAACTGTTCTTCCTCTTTTTTCTTCCTCTCCTGTTCATTAGCAGTAGGATGAGAGCCAGTGGCAACTTCTCCACCAACAGATTTTTATTTCTTCGACCTCCTCGAGAAAAGCACATCATCATCATCATCCCTGATCAGATTTCTTCTGGGAGGAACCATTTTTGCCTCGCTAGAACTGCTCGACTCGTCAGAAGACTCTTGAGCCTGAGAAACCTCTTCCGAGATAGAATAACCTTCACTACTAGAGCTCGCCTCACTAGAACCACCTTCAGCACCTCTTCTAATATCACTTTCAGAACTGCTCTCTTCCTCGTCCAACTGGATGGGGTCCGTAGTAACTTCTTCAGTAATATCTAAGTCAGGAATGCTGTCCACATGCCGCACGATGAAATTGGACCCGATGTTCTTATACTCCAGAAGAAAAGCAGCTGACCGGGAATGTTCACCATTAGCTAAAGATTCTCTGATATTCCAAGCTTTAATCAGCTCGGCAGCTCGAACTTCACTAAGGTCAGGTTCCAAGTTCATTGTCCTCACTGAAAGGATAACAGGAAAATATCAGAAAAATCAAACATTGACAGAAAAACAAAAGATCAGAGCAAAGGCTAAGATTACCTATGTACTCCTCCCCATGGAAGGGTACTGTGAATCTATAAGACCTCGACCCCTCAGTATGAGGGGAAAACTGCCAATTTCTATGGGAATCAAGTAGGTTTACTACCAATACCCTATTAGGACTCCTGGCCTTAAGGTAAAGAAGGCCATAACTAGTTCGAGAGAAGGAATAACAAAAATAAATTTCAGCAAGCCCTAATTTAGTGCCATAAAGTTAATTTATTATATGGACACCATTGACTATCTTCCAGATGTTGGGCGAGCATTGTGTAGGAACAATATTGAAGTAGACGAAGAAGTGAAAAAACAAATTGCTTGGGGGGAAGGTGAGACCCCCTTGGGACAGCAACAAGACGTGAATCTAATGAGCATCCTCTATCTCTCTAACATTCTTAGGGACAGAGGCGCACATGATTTCTACCCAGTCTGGGATATTATAGAACTTCATAAACTTTGACACAGATCTATTGCCTATCTTCGTCATTTATAAACCCTAATAATGAATTCGAAGAAAATTCAACAGAAAAAACAAAGAGAGAGAGCAGAAGAAACTTACGGGAGAAAGGTTTGGCTTGGACGACGCAAGATCACAAGCCCAGACGATGAAGAAGATTGAGAGCAAAGTAAACGAAGACCTAGAGAGAAGGGCGCAATAGCGGAAGTTTGAAAAAGATGAGAAAATATGAAGAAGCTTGGAACAACGGTATGGAAATGCTATCCCAAGTAACCCTTTACACATTTCCAATTATATCGCACGAGACCCGAAGCAGGCTGTCGCCAAAATCAAGTAGAGAAATCCAATCTTGGGAAGAGTTACACAATTTACAAGAGAGCCATTATGACAAATCATTTAAAATTATTGAGCCCAAATTTTGGCCCAACAACTTTAGGGGCAATTGTGGGTACCTCGATTTGCCATCACGGGCCCAGACGAGTAGCCCAATAGAAACGGCCCAAAGTTTGGGCCCCTCGCATCTTTCTGGATTCGGTTATGACTTAGTCCACTCCTAAAATATCGTGAGGAGATATTCTAGGAGTATAAAGTGGGCGTATGGGAGTCCAACACCCCCACTCCCCAAGAACAAACATGTATATAATAAACCCTAAGCCTGGGGAAAGAGACACGCGATATATTCTCTGTAAAACACTCCTCGGAGTTTATAGAAATAATATTGAGAGCACCACCGTGGACGTAGGCATTCTTGCTGAACCACGTACATACTGTGTTGTGTGATTGGCATTCGTTATCTTCTGTTATTTATTTGAGTGATTGTGCTTTTCTCATTAATTTGTGTTGAATATAATTGTCACCACACAAAGCATGTAAGTTTATATGAAGCATATGCGATAAATGTATACCTATAAATATAGAAGACCAATATCATATAAGGCTAAAAAATTTGAAAAAATATTTTAAGAAAAACTCTAAAACATGTTGCACTCAACTAATTCTATAAGAAATAAGATTGTATACGAACAATATATTACATTATGTATTTTGACATTCAACAAAAATCATCCACAAAATTAAATTTTAAAAGTATTTACCTTTTTATGAAAACATTTAACTCTGGAAGTAAATTTTCTAATCAATTATACATTTTCCTAAGTGGTGTACTTGAGATGATGGCATCAATGATATAGGATGAGGTTGACGAAGCTTTCTGGAGACCCCATAGAAAAAGACTCGAAAAATATTTTGTTAGAGGAATGTAGACAAGCTAATCATATGGGGGAGGTTCTATTAAAGAATTCAATATTTATATATATATATATATATAAAGAGAGAGAGAGAGAGAGGCAGGCTCCTGTGCACACTAAGTTTGCACATTACCTTTTATATATAGTAAAAAAAAAAATTTAGTTGATTTTTTTTGTGTGATATTATAACATTTCAACGGACTCACATAAAAAAAATTAGCTCAAAAAAACTTTTTTTACTATTTTTAAAAAATCGGTCAAACTTTCGCAATTTTTAAGCCCTTTAAAAACTGCGAAAGTTTGACCGATTTTTTAAAAATAGCAAAAAAAGTTTTTTTGAGCTAATTTTTTTTATGTGAGTCCGTTGAAATGTTATAATATCATATAAAAAAATTGGTGTGCGCCAGCACTAAGTTTGCACACTTTTAGAAGGTAATGTGCAAACTTAGTGTGCATAGGAGCCTGCCTCTCTCTCTCTCTCTCTCTCTCTATATATATATATATATATATATATATATATATATATATATATATATATATAGAGAGAGAGAGAGAGAGAGAGAGAGAAAGAGTTCTTATTGACGGCCTTATCATTTTTTACTCCTATAGTGCTACAACAATAAGAGCAAAGTTGTTCTATCATGGGAGATATCGTTCACATTCTAAAAGCACCGTGTTGACAGGGACAAAAAAGTCTTAAGAAAATTGTGTGAATTCCCAAAGGCCGACTATAGAATCTATAGTCTTCATTAGTTTTTTTTCACTTTTAGTTGCAATAAATTTTATCGTTTTGGCTCTTAGTCTACAATACAAATTAATGCCTAAATTATATTTAAAAATTTGTTCTCAATTTTATTATTTAGTCAAAATTTATTGAATAATATATATCTTATTTACAATAAAATGTCCATAAAGCCACACCATAAGACCATATCCAATTTGAGAAAAACTTTAAGAATTGGATAAAATGAATACATATTATTAGTTGTGTTGTCTTTGCAATGTGAGGATAACATTTAAAAAATAAAATAAAATTATGCGACAGATGTAAAACCATTTGTCGTGCCATTAATACAATCGCAAAGTCATCATGCAACTATACTTATAGCAAATTTACGTCCAAAGGAAACATTCATTTTTTATTTCAATTATGGGATGTAAAGATTGTGTACATCTGAAATTACACACACACACATACTCACGAGCACACAAACACAGACACACACATGCATACATACTCTCTCTCTCTCTCTCTCTCTCTCTCTCTATATATATATATATATATATATATATATATATATATATATATATATATATATATGTGTGTGTGTGTGTGTGTGTGCGTGTGCGTGTGTGTGTGTGTGTGTATATATAAGGAGAGATTCCCTAGTGAACCTAAAATCAAAATTTTTAATGAACCTTCACAAAAAACATCTAACAAGTCACTTATTTTAATTCCTATGTCGTAATTAGTCCACGCCAGCAGCAACGAACACGCGTGTCGATTGATCCCCAACTCCAACACCCGTCCTCACCACCCCACCCACACACCCATGTCAGCCCTTCTACCATAAGGGTAGCCCACTGGCGCGGACAAATCACAACATAGAAATTAAAATTAATTGGTTGTTAGGTATTTTTTGTTAAGATTCATTAAAAAGTTTGGTTTTTAGGTTCACTAGAGAACCTCTCCCTATATATAATATGGGAGGAGGGTGTTTTACTATTCCAAAAAATCAACGGTTGGGAGCAAATTTTATGGGGCTATCTAAGAGTCTCAGATTGTGCCATGTCACCATTTGTGCATTTGTGACATGGAAAATTGAAAAAAACAAAGCCTTATAAGCGCTCGCCCCTGTTTTCATTTTCGTCCAAACTCCCTTAATCCCGTTTTCATTCCCTATGGCTTCAAAACTACCCTCTACCCGAACCCTCCCCCGTCTCCCCTCCACCGCTCCCTCTCCCTGCAACTGCCCCCTCTCTACCTCACCTGCTACAAAGATCCCCCTCTTCCCTCTCCCCTCCCCCTCCACCTCAAAGGTGCGCAACCCCTACCCCTTTGCACTTTCGCGCCAACCAACAATCATCAGTTGAATCTACTACGCACTGCCCTAACCACCAACCGCCTCCACTCCGCATTGTTGTACAACCCCTTCGAGCTCCTCACTGCCGCACAACCCCTCTGAGCTCCTCACTGCCGCCATTTCGAAAGTGATTTCAGTGACGATCTATTTCGATTTGGGATGTACAGATCTGTTTATGTTTTAGATCTGTTTATACGTAGGTTCATTTATCTGTGTGTTTATGTTTTAGATCTGTTCATTTTGTTTCAATAAAGATCTATGACATGATTATACTACATTACCCTCAACACAATTTTGTTCATCTAGAGGCACTTGAGGTAATATTTTTAGTTGTTAAAGATAGTAGAAAAACTTAGTTTTGTTCACTAATTTTAGGTTTTGAGCAAAATGAGTACAACGGACATGGCCATGGAAATGACCAAAAGGGGTTAGCCTCAATACTTCCAATTAGTACCTTCTCTCATAGAAATGACTTATGTATCTGATTTGTTGTCCTCTCTTATTGTTATGTTTGCTTTATTTTTCATCTTTGTTCATATGTCATGTTTTATTCACAGGTTCAAGAACCAAGTCATACAATAGAGTATAACTCACAATCACTACTGGGCATACAAATTTCTATCCAGGAGCTACGGAGGTATCCACCAATTTTTTTTCGTAAATTTTAACATTAATAATATGAATATTAACCATGACTTAAACTATCCCATTGTTATCTATGTTTAGCTTACAATGGGTTATAGTTTATAATTAGAAGTTTTAGTCTTGGTTTCTTGAGATTAATACTAACTAACTAACTAAAGTCTTAGTATTAGTCTTGGTTTCTCTAGATTTCTACTAACTTAAGTGCTTAATTATTTATACGGTCGTCATGTCATGTCATGTAATTTTGTAAGGAGAGGGGTGAAGTGTACTTGGCAAAATAAAATTTTGGTCTTGTTTTAATGACACGGATCATCTTCAGTGTATCGCTCTCCACTTTGACGTCCATTGCCAAGCCATGTGATGTTTATTTGTTTATCAATGGCTTTAAACTTGCAAGTTTGGTTGGATTTAAAGAATAATTTGCAAGTTTATGATGATTTACCTATATTTAATATGGTTAATTCTAATCTCCTCAATTTATGCTCTCTTCAAGTTTTTGCAGGTTGCAATAGTTCAAAAGGATAGTGTATCAGGACAATTTCTTTTAGAGCATATCAGGATAATTTCTCTAAAGATTTTGCAAGGTAAATGAGGAAATTGGTACTTCATTCAAACATTACAGATTTATTTTTAATAGTTGATGTTATATCATTACTGGGTGCAATAGGTTATCTTTTTTTAATGAACTTTTAGGTTATGTATTCTATCATGAAGGATAGAAAAAGATCAACGACAATAGCGTTATGAATTGCAATGATGGACCGTGCACGCAAGGATGGGACTTTCGACTTAATTTATGCGATATTAAACCCCATTACCTCACTCTTATTGTGAAAATTTTAAATTGTTGTGATCATACGAATGAATACGGAGAAGCAAGGGATAAATACATGCATTGGCGGATGTGTATGATGTTTTTGTCATTTATGGATTTTAGTTTAATTAAGGTTTTCGCCATTTGTTCATTTTTGGTCTCATTTCTATCCAATATATGCATTTTCTTTGTACTGATTTTCTTTTGGTCTTCAAATAGAAATTGGTTAGATATGTTATAATTAATTGACTTGGTTTGTTAGTTTGAGGTTAAAGTTCAGATTCTAGATTTTGTTTTTCATTTTATGTTCATTTTTCATACATATATCAACTAGAAGTTTTAATAAATTGATTTTGAGGATGATATAACATTATGAGGATGATATATGGTGTGAACATTATGATTTTGGTGGTGTGAGACGTCAACTTACCTCTCTTCTGATCCTTTTGCATCCAGAAGGGAGGATACTCTGAGAAGAGGAAAATAGAATAGCAGAAGCCAAAAGAGCAGAGGCATAAAGCAAGTGAGAACAAGCCTATTATGAACGAGTAATTCTCATGTGAAGTAAATGCCAGCATGGGGTAGCATCTTTTAAATGCAATTATGGATTTTGGTAAGGAATTGTTTGAACTGAGAAACCTGAACATCGAGTTCGTAACAGTTTATAACTCATTAATACACTGTTCCCATTGATATACTATGATCAGGTTTTATTGGGAAAAAACTTTTTGTAGCTGCTGCTCTTGATCTTAAAAAAATAATTGGTAGCATGCTCTACTACCTTTTGTTTAACTATATATATGCAGCATGCTCAACCTTAAGACAGGTAGAATTACGTGCTTTCAGGTGGGTCGAAGAGGGGGGGAAGCAGCAGGTGTGGGGGGGGGGGGGGGGGGAGGCAGCAGCAGGTGAGAGCATTGAACGTTAATCTCTTTGTAAATGGTAAACGCTTGAAGAAGTGCGTATTTTTTTTGGTGAATATGTTCTTTGGATGGGCACTAGCTCCTATTCTCATTTTCATCATATTAGTTTTCCTTATATTTGACACAAAGGTACATGAGGCATTGTAGCTTTTGAGTCAATTTAGCATTTATAAAATTTTCTGATATCTGATATTTTGATGCGTGTTTACTTTATGTATTAATTTTTTTTATCTTTTTCTTCCTTCAGAGGAAATGTCCAAATTAGAAATGACGTGATTGTGTACTAACTTCCTGTTATGAATTATAGTCAGAGGTAGCTTTCCAATTGAAATTTATGTGATTGTGTACAAACATCCTTCACGTTAAATTTTTTAAAGAGTATCTACGCTGAATGGGGATGCGGCGCAGCCCAACTTATGGTGGTGGTGCAGAACGGGGATGCTGTGCAGCTCATGGCGGCGGCACATATAGGTTTTTCTCATGGCCATATATGTTTTACAGAAGACCTACAGTATACCATAAATTCGCTTGCACCAACAACTGGTAGTTCATTTTGTGTTGTTTCACTAATTGATTCCATTTCGGGCAATGTTGATTTATTTTTCTCCCTTTTTTTGCAGATTCAATCTTAAACCATTGCAATTTAAAGTTGGTATGCGGAAGGTAGACTACAAAAACTAAAGGTACTGTTTTTTCTTCTTGATAGAAATGACTTTTGCGTGTATCTTTTTCTTTTGTCGTTGCTTGAAAAGTTCTTCTAATCAAAACCTTGAATTACCTACAAAATATAACAACTCAAGCATAGAGGTAAGTAAGGGTATCAATCCACTTCCTAGGGAGTAAGCTAGAGACAAATTCAATTGTAATTCACTTTTTATTTTCTTTTTGTGCTTTTTCACTTTTCTAATTTTTTTAGCTTTTTCAATATTAAAACAATAGGGTGAGGTGAGATTTTAAACTAAACTACACTAAAAGTGTGAGATGAAAACAACTAATTAGAAATTTACTAAAATGGAAAATAAAGTCTAACACTAAAGTAAAAGATAAAGTGAGGCAAATAATTGTGAGAACAATCAAGGAGTGGGATTACACCACAAATTTTATCTATTCTAATTAACTAATTTAATTAGTTGAATTCTCCCAAATTAATATCAAAATTACAAATCAACTCTCGTTGCAAGTGTAATTTTAATAATAACATTTTAGAATATTAAGTAAACACCTCACAACTCTAGAAAAATAAGTCTACACTCCTTTTAATTAATCACCCGCTAGTATCGATTAATTAAAATTTATGTCAATCTTAGAAGTTAAATTTAGAGTTGAAATTCAAGTTATGATACCCCACTTAAGAAACCCCTATCTCTAGTTTGAATCTAAAATGGGTATTATAATTAGAATTTTGATTTTCTCTCGAAAATCATTTACCCTCTCTCGAGGTGTAAATCTAAGGGCGGGGGATCAAAATTAACATTCAAAGGGACTTTTCAAGTAATTAAACTAATTAAAATAAAATAACATCAAATAAGGGTTTTACCCCACCCCTTGAAAGGGGATTTAGCCTAACATGGTATCAAACATAATAAACAAATATTCAATAGGCATTAATATAATAAAAGAGTAGAGAAAGAGAACAAATCTTCACAAGTCTCCTTGAAATTGGCAATTTGAACTCTATCCTTGAAATTGAAGAATACAACCCTCCAAGTGAGTGATCAAAGTAATATGAAATTAAAATCAAAACTCAATTAAATCTCAATCAATATTTATCCTCACAAATATCTAAAAAAATAATGAAACAAAACTATTTACAAATGGTGTTTTTTTAATTTATTTTCTAAACTAAACTCTCTCTAGAATTTTCTTCCTATCTCTAAGCTCTTCTCTATTTTGATGGAGTCTTCATCTTCAATATATAGTAGGCATGGCACACATGGAGTTAAGGGGAATTTTTGGAAGGTTCATGGTGTAGGATAAAATGCGGAGAGGTTTTGGAATAAAGGTGAGGGTAATTTAGGAATTAGAAAAGAGCATGTGGTTATGGTGAGGTCATGTGGGTCGTGAGGTGAGGGAATAAAAATCTGATATTGTTATGGGGGTATTTTTGGGTATTGGATAAAAATTGGTTGTTGGGGGTATAGTGGCCATCCCCGATCCCGATCCTCGCGGGTGGGCGCGTGGAGGAAAGGATCCTTCGGGTCTCGCGCGTCCCTCTTGGGAGCGCTTCGGTCGGCGTCGTTTGTGGTGTGAAAAATGTAGAGAGATGTAGAGTCGCTAGTCTATTTTACTCAAAACAGACAAAAGAAAAAGGGGAAGCCACCCCGAAGAGTGGCATCTAAAGACATACTAGTGCATACGAAACCCAGATGATTCGAGAAGGGTTCGGAGGCTTAGTTACGAAATGGGAAGGTGTTCGGAACCCATTCCGCCCTTTCGGTCTCTCATGAATATTTGTTATTTTCCTTTATGTTTCCCCCCGTGATATGTGTGTATGTGTATATATATAGAATGGAGGTAGGAATCCTCGACTTGTATCATGGAAAAGATAAAGCGAGTCGTCCGTAAAAAGATATAAGAATAATATTTGAAAAAAATGAGATTTACGCGATTACCCCTACGTTGATCGTTATAAGGGAACGATAACGCATATGGGGTAATGCGTCACTAAGAACAAGTATATGTATAATATAAGAAAATTGGATTTAGAGAAGATAGAAAAGGAGAGAAAAAGTGAGAAAGAGGACTCGAGTCAAGGGTTTTACCCCGAGACGCCTGCGTGGCCTATAAGGCATCAAAGTCCACGTAGTTCGCAAGTAAAATCAGGGATGGGGTTTATCCCATAAATCCAAAATGGGGAATCTCTTATTTGTGAGTGTGTGTGTGTGTGTGTGTGTGTGTGTAGAAAAAAGTGTTTTAGTTGTGAGAAAAGTGTGAGGAAAATATGAGAATCCCTTATTTGAATTTATGAGTAAAACCCTCTTTTTTTGTTTTTTGGGTTTTATGAAAATAAAAGATGTGCAATAATACTAAGTAAAAAGTATATTAGGATGTGTGAAATGGGATAATAAAAGTGCTAAGTAAGAAAACAAGTTATTGAGAATTCAAGAGAATTTAAAGAGAGAGTTTGAGAAAGTTGAACCTTCTTGAAGATCTTCAGCTTGATCTTGAATGTTGGGGAGCAGCCCTTGCACTTTGGATGATGATGGAGAGTGGATAATTCACCAAGTTTGATGAAAGGGATGATGAAAAATGGAAGTAAAAAGTGGATTTGGAAGTTGAAATCACGCTGCCTTCGAGAGAGGTTTCTGGGATTCGTTCAGAGAGATTTTTATCAGATTTGGGCTCTCCCTGCAAATGAGGTGAAGGCCTCCTTTTATAGTCCCAGGTGAGTGCCGATCGACTTAGATCCCTTCCTGCCTATCGGCAGGTAGGTGCCGATAGGCAGGTTCTGGAACCTGCCGTTTGGCAGTGTGTTTCAGGATTTTTTGGAAAATCGGCCGCCGAGGGCAAACCGTTGGTCAGAATCGTGCATGGGGCATGCTGTTGGAAAGGTAATTTAGAGACCTCTGAAAGTCCATTGGACCGCTACCAGGTTCGGGAGTTGACTTTAGGTCAAATATGGCTCGAAAGCGTTTGTCGGTCCATTAGACGGGAAATCATTCGGACGTAAACGGATCGTTCGTACGCATGGTAAATTAGAATCGTGCATGGGGCATACCATTGGAAAGTTTAGGAGATGTACTTTGACATTCCAAAGAGTTTGACCCGGTTTGGAGAGTTGACTTTGGTCAACCGGGCCCAGGAAGCCCTCGGTGGCCTCTCGGATTCAAACGAATCGTTCGTCCGTATGGAAAGTCAGAATCGTGCACGGAGTGGACCGTTGGAAAGGGTATTCAGGGACCTTTGAATATTCATTCAGCCTCGGTTGAGCTGAAGAGTTGACTTAGGTCAAACAGATCCCGGGAGCGCCTGGTGGCCTCTAGGTCAGGTTTCGAACGCAAATAGACCGTTCGTCCGCATGGTAAGTCAGAATCACACACGGGGCGGACTATTGGAAAGGGTATTCAGTGCCCTTCAAAGATTCATGCAGCCTCGATTGAGATGAAGAGTTTGACTTTTGGGTCAAATTAAGTCGGGGAGTGCCCGATGGCTTTCGGGTCAATGCTCGGGAGATGACCTCGGTTTGCGATGATGAGTGGAGGTACTAGGGACCTAAGGTGAGTTAGGGGGTAATAGAATGGGGTGTCTATAGAGCCCCTCGACAGGTGAGTTTGGGACAAATGATGACCGTCGAATAGACACCACATGTTGCTTTTAAGGGAGTATGGCCGATTCAGAGGGTTGAGGTCGATTCTGAGGACCTAAGGAGTGTGTTGGGGATGATCAATTCTATGGATCAAAGCTGACTCTATGGGCTTAGGGTAAAGGTCTAGCGAGGTCAATTCTGACCTAAAGAGTGGTGACGATCGAGGACGGAGGTCAATTCTGACCTAACATAGGTGATGATCCAAGATCGGGGCCAATTCTGATCCAAGGGTGGAGAGTGGTGACGACCGAGGACCAAGGTCAATTATAACCTAACTTAGGTGACGATCCAAGACCGGGGCCAATTCTAAACCAAGAGTGGTGACGATCGAGGACCGAGGTCAATTCTGACCTAACTCAGGTGACGATCCAAGACCGGGGCCAATTCTGACCCAAGAGTGGTGACGACCGAGGACCGAGGTCAATTCTGACCTAAATCAGGTGATGATCCAAGACCGGGGTCAATTCTGACCCAAAAGTGGTGACGACCGAGGACCGAGGTCAATTCTAACCTAACTCAGGTGACGATCCAAGACCGGGGCCAATTCTGACCCAAGAGTGGTGACGATCGAGGACCGAGGTCAATTCTGACCTAACTCAGGTGACGATCCAAGACCGGGGTCAATTCTGACCCAAAAGTGGTGACGATCGAGGACCGAGGTCAATTCTAACCTAACTCAGGTGACGATCCAAGACCGGGGTCAATTCTGACCCAAGAGTGGTCACGATCGAGGACCGAGGTCAATTCTAGCCTAACTCAGGTGACGATTGACCCAAAAGTGGTGACGATCGAGGACCGAGGTCAATTCTGACCTAACTCGGGTGACGATTCGAGACCGGGGTCAATTCTGACCCAAAAGTGGTGACGACCGAGGACCGAGGTCAATTCTGACCTAACTCAGGTGACGATCCAAGACCGGGGCCAATTTTGACCCAAGAGTGGTTGAGGATTAGATTTCGGTTTTTGCTAGGGAAAGAGCTTTGTGATTCTGATCTGAGCTGGGGAGCTGATAGCTGGGGAAGCTTTTTAGGAGACCTCGCAGGGGGGGAATAATCTATTTTGGGTGCTGTAAGAGAATTCCGCTGGGGAAGTGATTAGGTGATCCTTAGGGATTTTTCGGACCTTTGCTGGGAGGAGTTTTCACTTAGCTTTTGAGGATTCCACTGGGGAAGAGGGGTTCCACTAGGGATAAGAATTGTATTTGAGGTTACGCTTGAAGGAGTGCAAAATTTTCTTGATGAAAATGTTCTAAATCCTTCTGAGGATTTTTAGGAATTTTTTGAGGATTTTTCAGGGTTTTCTGGCATTTTCCAGGAATTTCTGTACGAAATTTTAAGGGCCGGCATAGACTGAGGGGTGACATTCGGCAGTGGCATGGACTTTTGGACTATCTCGGGAAGGCACGGGGTCAGTTCCGATCGGTATGGAAGGGGGAGGTGCTGATCAACATGGCGCTTGGCATCCTATATAAAGGGGGCGAATCCCCTTCATTTTTCACAGCTTCTTGCCTTCTCTCTTTCTGCGATTTCTCTCTGCGAATTGTTTTAATGCTCCGATCTTCTAGAAATGGCCGCCTTTGTGAGCATCGCAGTCCACCGGGAGTGGTTAACCGTTGATGACTAGACAAATGTGGATTGGAGGGACAGGGTGCCCCTTGCTTTGGGGAACGAGAATGTTTTTTATACATTTGATCCGATTACGGACGAGCGGACCTTGCTGCGGGAGCCATCGCGTCATCACTCTTCGAGAGTGATTCCCGGCGGTTATGTAAGTAACCTGAACTTTGGCATTCCTTTCTTTTTTATGAGATTTTTCCTTTTGTTAGTCTGATATTTCCTTGAGGAACATGCGTGCCTGTGGGACGACGGGGCTTAAGGATGTTTGGGAGCATCATGCGTGCCTGTGGGACGACGGGGCTTAAGGATGTTTGGGAGCATCTTCCACCCATGGTGTGGTGGATGGTATCATCAGCGGGGTTTGGGAGGTTGGCATCTGCGCTGGATGAGATTCCTCGTTCGACAGCGGTCTTGTGCGCTTTGGGGGAGAGGTGGTGGGACACTACCCACACCTTTCATTTTGGATTCGGGGATATGACGGTGACTCCCATAGATATGCAGCAACTGCTGGGGCTGGATTGTGACGGGGAGCAGATAGAGGTGGATCGCTCCTTACGGGTGAGACCGGAGGTAGTGCGTGCGGCACTTGGTGATATGGGTAGGATAGTCTCTGAGGATTCTATCCGGATGTCCTTACTGAATGAGGTTCTGTTGAGCAGGGAGATTGATGTGGAAGATGGGCTACAAGTGAGGCAGATGGCCCGGTTGTTCATCTTGTTGGTGCTGGGAGGTTTCATGGTGGCGTCGAGCGGCGACGTAGTCTATTTGTGGTTTCTGTCGTACTTGAGGATGTTTTTGAACATCCCTTTCTATGATTGGGGGAGTCTGACCTTGGCGACCCTTTACTCTTCTTTGGATGCATTCATCTGGTGCTGCCGAAAGACTTTTACTGGAGCCACGTATCTCCTTGAGGTATTCTTTACTTTGCATATTTTCATCTCATGCATTCGCATTTTCCTTTCATGCATTCGCATTTTCCTTATGCGTCTATTTTTTCTTATGAATTCAGACGTGGTTCTATGAGGTGATTGGGTGCAACACCCCACTGATTTCTCTGAAGGACGACACTGTTGGGGACTTTTGTCGCTTGTATCGATGGCGTAAGGCCAACCGACAGTCGAAGGGATCTCTTTCCCTGGAGGCAGTGTGTCAGGTCTTGAATGAACTGACCCGTGGTCGGGTAAGGTCTTTTCCTTTTAAGTCTTGGTTTTTGCACCTTCTGATCTTGTATTGACTCATGCCTGCTTGGGGATTTTCAGGTGATGTCTCATCCTTGGGGGATAGCCATTCAGGATACGGGGATGACTGGGATGAACGCGCAAATGAGGCGTTTGTTGGCGCATGAGTTCGGCCATTCCTGGTATCTCGGGGAGAGGGTAGTTCACCAAATTTCCGAGGGGGAGGTGGTGGTGCCACCCGCGTAGCCTCCTACGTCTATGATGCGGGAGCGACATCTGTTGGAGGATGAGAGGATCGCGGTGATGATCGGCGAGTCCTACTCATTGTACACTGATACGGCTGCGTCGTATGACTATATGAACTTTGTGACGAGCTAGTTGATGGCACCCAGCATACATGATTCCTTGCCTTTCCCTCCTGCGGGTTTGAGTCGACCAGTGGTGTCCTCCCATAGTGGCAGCGATCCGTCGACATCTGCGGCGATGACTTCAGAAGTTCCTTTCGTGCGGTTGCACACTCCTTCGTACAACATTCGGCGGGCTGATGGAGGGATAGTGCCGATGCTGCATCGTCCTCTTGCGATGGATCCAAAGGAGATGGGTTTGACAGAGGAGTTCCTTCATCCTGTGGTAAACCTTTCGGTCCTTTTCCTCTTTTTGATTTCTTTTGCTTGATACTGATTCTGCCTTTTCCTTGCAGCAAGTCCAGGTGTCGACCACTTGGCTGAGAGACATCAGAGACTCGATATCATCTGCGACTGCCCATATTTGGGATGTTATCCCTGTTCCTTCTTGCTTGGTGCCGTCAACCTCGTCCGGGGAAGACTTTGGCTCGGGTAGTGAAGGTGCTTCGTCTCATCGTAGGGGAAAGAGAGCGCGGCGAGGGGGTGGAAGCTCTTGAGAGAGAAAGATAGAGGGAATGAAATGTGGGTTCGGGCTGAGTCCCGTTGTTTTTGGCTTTTCTTTCCTTGTTTCCTACGAAACTGATGTAACACAAAACACAAATATATGCAATGCAATGGGAGTTTTTTTATTATTATCTTTTATTAATGATGAATGAATGCATGCACATGCACTTTTTACTTTGCTACTGAGACCGTAAAAAAGGTTTTTTTTTTGGAATTTTCGAAGGAAAGATTTTATTTTAAAAGGGGAATCCTATAAGGAGAAAACAGGATTCTTCAAATTCTTTCGAGAATATCAATTTATTTTTATTGAGTTTTCTAATTTGTCAAAAGAGGAATGGAGGAAATTTCCAAAAATGGGGGGGTTGTCGATCGGCAAGCACCCTGACCTGCCTATCGGCAGCTCAGTCCAGTCCCATCAATTTTAAAGCTTTGAATGGTACCTTCTTCAGTCTTTGGTACCTTGTGGGGTAGGAATCCCTCCGATTTCTGCAGGGATTATGTCTTTTGTGAGGGTTCTCAAGTATAAAAAGGGGGTAAGGGTGTACTGTTCCCATCACACCTTTGCATCCTCATCTGCCTACCCATTATCTTTTAGTCTTGCAAGATGGCTCTCCCTGGTAGCATTGATTTTGTCAATTACCTTGAAGCCTTGGAAGCTATGTGCTCTTATAATGTCGACTATGATGCTTTCAACATGCGTCGAGTCTCCTTGTGGCGCAATCGGCCTTTTGAGTTGAATATGGTGATAGCGCGGTACAATTCTGGTACCCCGAAGATCATGTATTGCGGTTTGGGTTGGAAGAAGTTTGTCCTACCTACGAGGAATTTTTTGCCATACTGGGTGTGAATCCAAGTGTTACTGCGGCTTTGCCCGAATTTTCCCGTTCTCCTAGGGATTTGTTGGCCGGGCTTCTTCATATCTCGCCTTCGGTGTCCAGGTCATTGGTTGCTGGAGGAATGATCTCCCTCCTGGCGGTGCTGCAATTCGTGCATTTACGGGAAGTAGGTGATGCCGGCTATGCTGGAGTTGTGGTTCTGGGCCTGGTTTCAAAATTATTGTTGGTGACTGGGGAGGTGCAAGTGGACCCATAACTTGCAGCCATTACTTCATGGATGTCATACAGTCACAATCCTGCGGCGATGATATTGGTAGAGACTCTGAATGGCCTGGATCCCCGGAGAGAAGGTCGTTCTGACTTTTTAAGGGGTAGCCCTGTGATGCTGTTCATGTGGTTGTCTGAAAGATTTCGCTTGTCGATTCCTCCAGAATATCCTTTATCGGCTGTACCCAACTTCTTTTCGCGTTACTTCATCCGCGTTGGCCTGTATATTGAGAACTGAGAAAATTAGTTTTCTGGAGCACGGGGCTCGTGGGCTGTATTGGTCCGTGCCTTGGTAGGAACAGTGGCAGCCTGTTCTGGAGCTAGGAGAGTATTCATATGTGCGGCTGGTTGGTCTCAGACATACCTCTTTTTATTTCCCTTGGCGACTTCTGTGCCAATTTGGCTGGGGGCAGGTCGTTCCCCCTCGGACCTCAAATTTATTTTCGGTAGAAGATTTGATTGAGCGCCTGCGTTTGTGTCTTGGGTCTCTGTGGGAAAATCGGCGTCCATCGACCCGTCCGTCTCAGTCTGTCGGGAAGGTTTTCCATGTCCCCAAAGATTATATGAAGTGGTTTTGGAGGAAAGTAGTCAGCAAGATGTTGGCAGTAGAGACTGGTCAAAGATGGTTTGTTTTATCTGACTCCATGGAAGGGGGTGTTATGGTCTTTTCGAAGATGGTTAAGGCTCATCGATCCATGGAATGTTTGCGGCACTCTATTCAGGCAGGGGAAAATTGGGTTCCTCATGATGTAGATGATGAGGGTGCAGGCTCTTTAGGTAGCTGTAGGTAGGACTCCTGGGGAGTTTATATATATAATAGGGAATGTATGTGGGGATTTTATTTAGCTTTTTATGGTGGCGGGGAAGGGAGTTATCCGTTCCTTTTTCTTATGTAATCTGTACTGTAATTTCTTATTAATGAAATAAACAAGTTTCTGATCTACCAGTTGTGCCTTTCGATGAGTTTTGTATTTTGAATTATCTATACCGATATCTAAGGCATACATAATCCTTTGTTCAAATAATTTTAGAATGAACTGTCGTTCTCGGAGGTAAGAAAAGAATAGTATTTTGTGAAGAAGAAAGGGTCGCACTCATGTAAGATGTATGAGCTGCCTACGTACCGCTGGGGTTTTTTGAAAAGTTTTAAAATAGTTTTTGTAGAGGATCAGGCCCACGTAGTTCTGGGTAGATGGAGATGAAGAGTTTTTTTTTTTTTTTAGAATAGAAGGGGGATGAGAAGAGTCGTAGCGCGCCGAGATTTCAGACTAGGGGTAGAATTTCTTGAGACAGTCCAAATTGAATGGACGAGCCATATCTTCCCCATCTAGGTCAGTGAGCACGGTGGCACCGCCAGACAAGATTTTCTTCACAATGTAAGGGCCTCTCCAATTGGGCTTGAATTTTCCTCTGGGGTCCTAGATGGGTTCTATTATCTCCTTGAGGGCTAAATCCCCCTCCCGGACACCACGGTCCTCGACTCTCTTATTGAATGATCGCGCTATTCTGCGATGGTACCCCTTTATATGATAAAGAGCTTTTAATCTTCTTTCATCTAGGAGGGCTAGCTCATCAAGATGGCTTTGGCACCAGTCTTCTTCACTAACCTTGCTTTCGAGCATGACGCGTAGCGAGGGTATTTCCAGCTCCACAGGGAGGACAGCTTCCATGTCGTAGACCAGGGAGTAAGGGGTAGCCCCAGTAGAGGTTCGGATTGAGGTTCGATAGCCCCAGAGGGCGTATGGGATCCGGTCGGCCCAATCCCTACGGCTTTCGATCATCTTGCTGATGATGGCTTTGAGGTTCTTATTGGCGGCCTCAACTGCACCATTGGTCTGAGGTCGGTAGGGAGAAGATTTGTGTCTCTGAATCCCGTACTCTTTGATAACTTCTGTGACTTTTGCTTCGAAGTGTAACCCGTTATTTGACACTAGCTCATGCGAGACCCCATATCGGTAGATGATATTCTTCTTGATGAATTTGGCCACCTTTTTGGCGTTCAACACTGCGTATGACTCAGCTTCGACCCATTTGGTGAAGTAATCGATGGCGACGAGGATGAACTCATGTCCTTTTGAAGCCTTTGGTGTAACCTTCCCTATGATGTCGAGACCCCAGATGGAGAACGGCCAGGGAGAGGTCATGTTGTATAACTCTCGCGGAGGAAAGTGTTGAAGATTGGAGAATTATTGGCATTTGAGGCATCTCCGGACATAAGTGGTACAATCCTGGGTCATGATGGTCCAGTAGTAGCCCTGTCAGATGATCTTCTTGGCGAGCATGTGATCATTCATGTGGGGTCCGCACTCCCCGCTGTGGATTTTCTGCATTGTTTTCTCAATCTCAGCACCTGCGATGCAGTGTAGATGAGTTCCATCGAAATTCCTCTTGAGTAGAGCTTTATGAGAAATGATGTACTGGGCGGCCAATCTTCGGAGGGTTGTTCGGTCCTTCTTATTGGAACCCTCGAGATACCTACCATGTTTGAAGAGGCACCAGATATCATTGTCACGACCCCGACCTAAAATAGTATTAGGGAACGAGTGTCTTGACATGCCACCAAGGCAACAAATATTCCGATTTAATTGTTTCCTTAAATAAATGCAACGGATATATTATCACATGGTTATGAATCGTAAAATACCGAAAGTAAAGGAATTACGTCATCAGATCTTTCTAAAGGAAACTTCATATATATTAAAAGTAACAACGGGTTACAACTTAAGAGAAAATTTAAATCTTATTACAAGAGAGCCACACATGCTCTAAATAAACATTTTACAAAAAGATCTCTAAAAGCTAAATCTTTAATATAGTCCATTTTCATTCCGTCCGTGAGTCTAAACATTTCCTGAAAAATGGTTATTTATACAACATCAGCTAAAAGCCGAATGAGGTTCAATCTCCAAACATTCCAGGGTTTTCAGAAAATAGATACCTATTCAAGTCAAAAGAGAAGGCATATACATATATGGAGAGGAACTTGCAGTAAATAGATATAATTTTGAAATGAAATTATATATATCACAATTGGATAGCTCAGAATAAGAAGAATACAACAAATCAAATGTGATATCTTTTTCTTTCAATAATATCATTTTGATGGCCAAGTACACTCTAATACCGTATTCTTCTACCGTATTATACCCCGGTAGTTGAGGGTCAATCGAACTAGTTCGTCACAACACCTAATTTAGGGCACACCAGCGATAACCCAGCTGGGAAGGTCAGTCAGTAAAGAGGTCCCTTAGGCCGAATCATAATTTCAATATTCAATATCCTTTTCAATAATCATTTTAATCGGTATGTTTATATGGACAAATATAAACATGTCACAATTGAATCAGTCATCGGTATCACATGAATTTTGAGAATAAAAGCAGTTCACAAAATATATATAGTTTGCATAATATCATATAATCAAAATACACAAGGAATGTCAGAGTACTCACCCAAAATGGAGGTCAAATTTACTGGTATTGAGTCTTCGATCACACCTTAATCTGATAAAGATTTAAGTACACGTTCTAAGGTCCAGTTTATACTATACTTTAATAATAACTTCCTCTTTTAAAGGATTACTGAATCCCCATTTGTTAACTTTTAAAACTCCTTGATCATAATTGAAGAATTCAATTCACAGTCTTTCCTCATCAGTCGGTTCCCAGTAGAAATGGAGTGTCACAGGGGCACCACTTAAATACCATCTCATCTAGACAGAACATTTCCGGATTCATTCCCAGTAGAGATGGAGGGTCACAGGGGCACCACTTAAATACCATCTCATCTAGACAGAACTTCACCGAGCCTGACTTTGGAATTACTTAAATCGGATTCCATAATAACGAGCAATTTCTTTAAAAAGAATCATTTTTAAAAGCGTATAATTTCAAACAAGTTTATAAAATCAACTTGGATTTGTTCTAAATTTTAAGTTTTGATTAGTGAATTCTTTATTGTATTTTACCAGCATAACTACTAAGTAAAGCTATAAAACAATAAATTAAAACTATAAAGATGCATTATAACATTAAGATTACCTTAAGATGAATATCCCTAAGAACTTCTTCTTAAAATTTCTCACACTTTCTCTCACTATTTCTTTCTATAATTCTCAAGGAATTGGTGTGAGTTTCAAATGATCCCCCAAAGGCCCTATTTATAGTTTTCCAAAGATATCTCGGGGTTGACACGTGTCCATGTTGACCAAGCTTTTACAATAGGAGCCAGCGTTGACGTGTCGCGTAACGGAGGTGTCTTGCAGTCTTATTTCACCGGACTGCGACACGTGTTTTAGCTTCTCCTCTAACGATGACACGTGTTTTGGTTTCTCCTCTAACGACGACACGTGTACGGTGGAGGTGTCAAAACCGAGCATGAGGTGTCGAGCACAAGGTGGATAGGTATTAAGGGTATAAGGGTCATTTCGGCCCTGAAGGACATTTTGGTAATTTCACACCATATATTTTCAATATTTCTTATAGGTCCCTAAAAATATTTTATTTACGAAAAGGCCCCTTTTTATTTTTCATTTTGGTCCCTGTAACTTTCTTTATTAAAACCAAGTCCCTAAAGTTTCATAAAATTACATTTTCTACCCCAAAACTTATCACTTAGCTTAGGATGTGCCATAAAATCTCAGTTTGACCCATTTTACCGTTGATTCTTCAAATTTAAAAATGGGCTTTGTCATATTAAGAACTCGAAATATCATATATGTAATAATATATCATTATTAAATAGTAAGTGTGACGAAATTGAAAGAAGACAATTATATATTGGTATAAGAAAATGGGGTCATTACAATCATAGTACCAATAATCGGCTGGTTCAGGATCTTCAGTGGAGACAAGCTCCATATGGCAGCAATGGGTCAGTTTGTCTTGCTTTTGAACTAGGAAGGGGGTCATTGTTATTCCCTCGGGCATGTCGACCTTAGAGGCAAAAGTGGCGAGAGCATTGGCTAGGTTATTCTTTGCTCGGGGTAGGTAATGGAAGGTGATATATCGGAATTGAGAGGATAACTCTTCTAAGTGGTTATGAAAGGGTTGGAGCTTTTCGTCCTTGACTTTCTACTTTCTGAGCACTTGATCGATGATGAGGGCACAATCCCCGTAGACATCAAGGTACTGAATACCCTTTTCGAGAGCAACTTTGAGGCCCACTGTGCATGCCTCGTATTTCGTCATGTTATTGGTGCAAGGGAAATCCAATTTCATGGTGATGGGAGTGTGGGAGTCATATGGGGCGACCCGAAGTATCCCAATGCCATATCCATTTTTATTGGCAGCGCCATCAAAGAACATTTTCCATCGAAGGCGATCTTGAGTGGTGCAGAGGATATTTTCATCTGGGAATTCGGAGATCCATACATCTACTTCTTCTACAGGGTAGTCAGCGAGGTAGTCAGAGATGGCTCTTCCTTTAACATCTTTCTGTGTGACGTACACGATATCGAACTCCGTTAGGAGCATCAACCATCGGGCCATTCGGGATACAAGTTTTATGGGGAAGGCGAGCATGTAGTGTCGTAACTTTTGGGTGACCCAGACAAGTGCGACACATGCCTTTTCTAAAGCAGTGCAGTTGACCTCGTACCCGGCCAATTTACGACTGGCATAATAGATGGCTCTTTCTTTTTGAGAGTCTTCAAGGTATTGGGCTAGTAAAGCCCCAGCTGCAGTGTCGATTATGGTTAGGTATAGGAGCAAAGGGATACCAAACTGTGGTGGCATGAGTACTCGAGGTTGGGTTAGGTATTGTTTGATTCGATCAAAAGCGTCTTGGCACGCCTCGTTCCAAACCTTGGTTGAATCCTTTCGGAGGAGCTTGAAGATTGGTTCACAGATGGAGGTTAACTGGCTGATGAGCCGGTTGATATATTGTAATTTCCCAAGAAAACCTCGGACTTCTTTCTCTGTTCGGGGTGGTGGCATCTCAAGTATGGCCTTCAGCTTTACAGGATCTGCTTTTATCCCCTTTTCACTGACCATGAATCCCAAGAGTTTTCCCTTTGTAACGCCGAAGACACACTTATGTGGATTAAGTCGCATCTGATACTGTCGCATTCGTTCGAAGGACTTTCGGAGAGTGGGAGCATGACCTTCTCTAGTTTTGGACTTGATAATCATATCATCCACGTAAACCTCGACCTCTTTGTGAATCAGATTGTGCAGGATGGTTGTGGCAGCCCTTTGGTAGGTATCCCCAGCATTCTTGAGACCGAATGGCATAACGGTGTAGCAAAAGGTTCCCCATGGGGTGATGAATGCGGTTTTTTCTGGGTGGTCAGGGTGCATCTTGATTTGGTTGTATCCGGCAAAACCCGTCGACGAATGACTTGAGAGCATGACTGGCTGTGCTGTCCACGATCATGTCGATGTTGGGTAGCGGATAATCATCCTTCGGAGAAGCTTTGTTTAAATCTCGATAGTCTACACACATTCGAACTTTTCCTCCTGATTTCGGTACAGGTACAATGTTGGCTAGCCATGTGGGATATTCGATCACCGGGATGAAACCCACGTTTAATTGTTTGACCACCTCTTCTTTGACCTTGAGCGACCATTCGGTGCGGAGTTTTCTTAGTTTTTGTTTAACTGGCTTGTAATCTGGGAGACACTACACCAAAAAATGCTAGTCTGGCACGTTGAGGCAAGGAGATTTTGGCACGATTTAAAATCATGCCAGAATCTGGCGCAATTTTATCATAATCCGGCACGGTTTAAAACAGTGCCAAAATCTGGCACGGTTTTAAATCATGCCAAATATGAGTACGTTTCATTAAAAAAATAACACCCCAAAATTTCAAGCGGGGACCAAAATTTCAAGAGGACCATATCATTCTAACCTAACTCTCTCTCTCTCTCTCTCTCCACGCTACCGACTTCACTCCACTACCCGCGCTCATCACCATCGCTTCTCATCATCATCGCGCCTCCCACACTATCCACGAAATCGAACAAAACAGGTATGACTGCATATTTCATCCCTTTTTGAATGTTAAACGACCCATTTTTGTTTCGCCCATTTCTTCAACACTCAACAGCTCACTTTTCCAATAACTAAAATACCTATTTTGTAAAAAAATTCAAGAATTTAATTCTTTGTTTATGGGCTAACCCCTAATCTCACGTTACCAGGTAACACTCTCATCATATTAATCTATTAGACTATTTTCCCATTTTCAGTACATATGATTAGGTTTAGGCAGATTCCTTTAAATTGGTTTTTTATTTGGATTTTGTTCTTGAAATTAAATCTATAATATATTTTGCTACATTTCTTAAGATAAAATTGAAAGATTAATGCAGTTCTCATGTTTATTGGTGAAATTATGAGTAATTATGCAGTTCTCATTTTTATTTGAATATGATATGATGCTTTATGAGTAATAATGCATAGACTAGTCAGATGTTGTACTGGATATTTTAATATATATTTTGATGTTTAATCTTGACTTGATATCAACACATATTAAAATTTTCTTAGATTCATGTCACAACACTATTTATGTATATCACGTCTAATTCATATTAAACATTGCTTAGATTTGAATATATATTTTGATGTTTAATCTTGACTGATCAAATACTACCATGTTTGCTCTGCATTTTCTCCTTGCAACTTTTCATCAGATTTACTATTCAAGGCATTTATCGTGTTTGAGAAAATTCCCCAATGGTTTCGAAAAAGCAACTGTCATTGTGTGTTATTGTTGATAGTTTTATGTTGGGACTCTTTCAAAATGTCTGCATTTTATGAGGTACAGAACACTATATTACATTGATTCTATATGTTTCTTTCATATTAGGCATTATGATTATTTTTGCATTATGTTTTTTTTTTAATTATTAGCTATGTTTTAAGGTTATGTTTGTTTTTTGCATTCTAGTTTTAATTTTAATGGTAAGGGTTACATACTTGATTAAAATGAAGGTGGGACCATGATTGCAATTCACTAAGGCTATAATCTACTTTGTGAGATATACATGTAAAATCAAAGGGAACCGACCATTAATGTTGATATTTAATTGAAATTCATATTTGTGTTTTTATTCTTTGGAGATATTTGAAAATATGTTCTTAGAATACAAATGGTACCACGTGAATTCATGTCTAAGAACTGTTATCGTATATCTTTATTTTTTCCAAACAATATTTCAACTTCAAGATTTTCTTTTCATCGTAATCTAAACTTTGTTTTTGGTTGTGTGAAGAGGCATACTGTCAGAGTTGTTTGATGTACGTTGTGCGGGACATGTTGTAAAATCTATTATTAAAGAAGCTACGGACTAATGTTGGAGTCACTTAGAATGAGTTTTATTAAAGTATTTTTAGAAAGAGGACCAATGTCAGTTTTCCTCTCAAGCTCACTATTCTTTTTTTAGTGAAGAATTTATTTTTATAGTTTCTAATGTCACTGACGGTGGTATGGGTTAGGGTGCTTTGGGGATTTGCATTTGTTTACAAACATGGAGGTATTTGCCTTATATCTAATTGTTCTAAAACTATGTGACGCATCTGTGAATAAATGTATGTGAATAATTATTCATTTAAATGTGTATTAAGTAAATAATTTGGTCGGGGTTTAGAATTTCTTTCCCTTTTCTCTCTTGAATATCAATGTATTTTATCCAAGTGGTGGTCACATATTTGGATGCCAGGAGAAGATTAAAGAGCCGAAGTTGGAGAAGAACAAGCTCCGTGACGAATAGCCGAGGCTAAATGCTGAGAAAGAGAAGCTAGCTTCTAGCTTTTGTTGCATATGCTTCTCAAGGCCAAGCTGCATATGCTGCTGCATATCTTGTCTGCCCCATATGCAATCGACGTTGCTTCAATTAGGTTGTTGATACTTTCTTCTATAATTTCACACATACGCGATATATTCAGTAGATTGTGCTAGCAACTCTAGCTGGCATTCTTTTGCTATTTTTCCCTGCCCCTACCCTCCCTCTCTCTCTTACAAAAAAAGACCAAAGAAATTTATGTTTTTATTTCTTGGATATCTTTATTATTGTTCCTACCTATTCTAATGTCGTATAATTCATGTAGGTATTTTGTGTGGGGCTTTGGTGTTTAGATGAATATTGTTATTACAGTTTGTTCACCCTGTTCATGTTGTTTATGTTCGAGTCAATAATGGCGAAAAACCGCTTAAAAAATCTATCTGAGCTTCGACGTGTAAGAGTTGATAGACAGATTCTGACAGTGTATCTTTGCAGAAAGTGCGTTATAAAGGAATTGATTAGCATTCATTTTTTTATTTTTTATTTTCATCATGTTTTTATAGTGTAGTTTTTTGCAGATTCTTTGTGCTGACTATTGAAAATTGGCCACTCTAGGTGGGTGAAACTATCTGGAACAGAACTTCTGCTTGGGGATATTGTGTCTATTGGGGAGATCTACTGATCAGAATGGAGATGAAAAGTTTGTACCAGCAGACATGCTTATTTTAGCTGGAAATTGTATTGTCAATGAAGCGATTCTCACCGGCGAGTCTACACCCCAATGGAAGGTGCTTCTCCTCACCTGTTTACTTTGTTTATTTTAAACATCTAATATTTGTGGATCTGATACAATATGTCTGCATGTTGTCAAAAAATATTTGATCATCAACTGCTATTAGAATACGTAATTGAGGGTGTGCTCAGAAGTGGAAAGAGCATTACTAGTTATAGCATTATGTTTGGACCTTCTAAGGCTTTTAATTACAATTCACTGAATTATAATATCTTCAAAATATATTACTATATCAAATTTCAAATCAAATAGAGAACATATAAAAGAAACTGAAAGGTAAGGATATTAACATGTATAAACATAAATATTGAACAATAAAATACAACTGTGATGTAAAACTAACCTTATGACATTACTTATTTATTTTTTGATTACTAAATGTATAATCCAATATGCATTGTTTATCATTCAAAAGTTTGATCCCTTTCTACATGCTGACGGTGGAGTCGAGAGAGTGGTAAGTAGAGGTTTTGTGAAGGAGCTGTTGGCCGTTAAGGCCACACAGCAGAATCAACTCAAACCCCTGATACCATTTTTATCTATTTCTTGGATTTTAAAGGAGCCTCTTTTGTGCGTAAGTTTCATTATTGTTCAACTACATTTGTATGGTTCTTCTCTTCTAATTTTTTCCAATATAGATTTGATCACACAAGGATCTTTTTCTACTTTTCAAAAAACTGGCTTAGCTATTAAAAAATAAATAAAATTTTCTGCAGAACTTTGGCAGTTATACTTTTTGATTGGGTGATTTTTAGTATCAGATTTGAATTTGTGCACGAGTATGTTGATATGATAGAAAAATAGATGATGGTGAAAGGATTAGGATCAATTTAATAACCAATAGATTGCCACTGGGTGTAAAAGTACGAGGAGTATGTGTGTGTGTGTGTGTGTGTGTTTTGGGGGGGTGAGGGGTAATGTTTTTTAGGATTCTGTATAAGCGACTTTGAGACTAAAATTGGGTACTTATTGTGTTTTGTTATTTGTTATTACCTATGTATAACATATCCAATTACTTTGGGGACTAATGTATCTTTTATTACTTTATTATAATTCTTTACTTCAACTGATTTGTTTTGGAGTTCAAGATTATCAGATAGTTAAAAATGGTAATGATGTTGTTTGTTAACTGAAATTAGTATAATTACTTCAACTTTGAAAACCTATGCCTTGCCGTCCATATAATTTCCTATTTTTGCTTTTATACAATCTTTGATCTAATGAACATCCTTTGTGGTGACCACAAAGGAGGATGCAGAAGCTGTAATGGGAAGTACTCTCAGGGATTACAGACACCTATAAATTTCCCATCGTAAAAGTCTCAACCTTGAAGCCTTCTTTCGCTACCCCTCTTTTTAGACGTTAATTCTCCTCTCTCTCCCTCTCGCAAGGTAACAAATATTTATCCATTTTATTTTCATATTCATGTGAACTGGACATACTTCTTTTAATGAAGTGTTTGTTTTTATTTTAGGTTACTATGATTAACATATTTTCGTCTAGTTAAGTAACGAAGGAGGATCATTTATACACTGTAATATCTTATCTATGTTTCCACCCAAGAAATTCCCTACACATGTACCAAATCCACTTATTTACCTTGTAGATTTGTCAATATAGAATTTGGTAATCATTAGTTGGAATCATATTTGATGGAATGAATTCATATATTCCACTGACCAATGTGATATTATCTATAATTCTCAGTAGCGTCTTTGAATCTGTTAACATTGAGTGGAATCAATGATCATTTGAGATTGTTCAAAGACGATATGCATGAAGATGGGAGCTTTGACGAGGCTATAAAAGGTGTGTTTCATATTGCTACATCAATTGAGCTTTGACGAGGATATATATATATATATATATATGTGTGTGTGTGTGTGTGTGTAACATGAATTCTGGTTGCCTTGAATGAAATGCTAATAGGGTATAAACACACTGATTAGACTCTCTTTCAATTTCAGCTTTACTAATTAATATTCATCCATTAATATTTGTGTGTATGTATATATCTTTAAGATTAACATTGGTGACGTGTTTTTTATCTTTGTTTTCAATATCTATGCTGTTGCGTGCATATATGCTAGTGCATATATGCAACTGTATGCATATATGTTGCATATATGCTGCTACGTGCATATATGCAAAAATAAACACTTAAACATAAAAACAAGCCGTTAGAGCGTGAAAACCCAAACCAGCCCCCAAACGACCCCGTAGGAGGCACGGACACCTCGCACGGGACCAATATAGCTTGTAGGAACTGACCGCGTAGTCCCGGGTCTCCCGGTTTACGTATATGACGATAATTTGCAAAAATCAACACTCTTAAAAACAAGTCGTTAAAGGGTGAAAACCTAAACTAGCCCCCAAACGGACCCGTAAGAGGCATGAACACCTCGCACGGGACCAATGTAACTTGTACAAACTGACCGCATAGTCACGGGTCTCCCAGTTTGAGAATACGACGATAATTTACAAAAATCAAAACTTAGACTTTAAAGCAAGTCGTTGAAGGGTGAAAACCCAAACCAGCCCCCAAACGGCCCCGTAAGAGGCACGAACACCTCGCACGGGACCAATGTAACTTGTAGGAACTGACCGCGTAGTCCCGGGTCTCTCGGTTTGAGAATATGACGATAATTTGCAAAAATCACACTTAGACTTAAAAACAAGCCGTTAAAAGGGTGAAAACCTAAACCAGCCCCCAAACGACCCCGTAAGAGGCACGAACACCTCGCACGGGACCATTGTAACTTGTAGGAACTCACCGCGTAGTCCCGGGTCTCCCGATTTGAGAATATGACGATAATTTGCAAAAATCAACACTTAAACTTAAAAACAAGTCGTTAAAGCGTGAAAATCCAAACCATCCCCCAAACGACCCCGTAGGAGGCACGAACACCTCGCGCGAGACAAATATAACTTGTAGGAACTGACCGCGTAGTCTCGGGTCTTCCGATTTGAGAATAAAAATCAACACTTAAACTTAAAAACAAGCCGTTAGAGGGTGAAAACCCTAAACGACCCCGTCGGAGACACGAACACCTCGCACGAGATCAATGTAACTTGTAGGAACTGACCGCGTAGTCCTGGGTCTCCCGGTTTGAGAATATGACGATAATTTGCAAAAATCACACTTAGACTTAAAAACAAGCCGTTAAAGGGTGAAAACCCAAACCAACCCCCAAACGACCCCATAAGAGGCACGAACACCTCGCACGGGACCAATGTAACTTGTAGGAACTCACCGCGTAGTCCCGGGTTTCCCGATTTGAGAATATGACGATAATTTGCAAAAATCATACTTAGACTTAAAAACAGGCCGTTAAAGGGTGAAAACCTAAACCAGCCACCAAACGCCCCCGTAGGAGGCAGGAACACCTCGTGCGGGACAAATATAACTTGTAGGAACTGATCTCGTAGTCTCGGGTCTTTCGGTTTGCGAATACGATGATAATTTGCAAAAATAACACTTAGACTTAAAAACAAGTCGTTAGAGGGTGGAAACCCAAACCAGCCCCCAAACGACCCCGTAAGAGGCACGAACACCTCGCACGGGACCAATGTAACTTGTAAGAACTCACCACGTAGTCCCAGGTCTCCCGATTTGAGAATACGATGAAAATTTGCAAAAATCATACTTAGACTTAAAAACAGGCCGTTAAAGGGTGAAAACCTAAACCAGCCACCAAACGCCCCCGTAGGAGGCACGAACACCTCACACGAGACCAATGTAACTTGTAGGAACTGACCGCGTAGTCTTGGGTCTCCCCGTTTGAGGATATGACAATAATTTGCAAAAATCAACACTTAAACTTAAAAACAGGCCGTTAAAGGGTGAAAACCTAAACCAACCCCCAAACGGACTCGTAAGAGGCACGAACACCTCGCACGGGACCAATGTAACTTATAGGAACTGATCGCGTAGTCCCAGAGCTCCCGATTTGAGAATAAAAATCAACACTTAAACTTAAAAATAAGCCGTTAGAGGGTGAAAATACAAACCAGCCCCCCTAGGAGGCACGAACACCTCGCACGGGACCAATGTAACTTGTAGGATCTGACCGCATAGTCTCGGGTCTTTCGGTTTGCGAATACGACGATAATTTGTAAAAATAACACTTAGACTTGAAAACAGACCGTTAAAGGGTGAAAACCTAAACCAACCACCAAACGACCCCGTAGGAGGCAGGAACACCTCACACGGGACCAATATAACTTGTAGAAACTGATCCCGTAGTCCCGAATCTTCCCGTTTGAGAATATGACGATAATTTACAAAAATCAACACTTAAACTTAAAAATAGACCGTTAAATGGTGTAAACCTAAACCAGCCCCCAAACGGACTCGTAAGAGGCACGAACACCTCGCACGGGACCAATGTAACTTGTAGGAACGGACCGCATAGTCCCGAGTCTCCCGGTTTGAGAATAAAGATCAATACTTAAACTTAAAAACAAGTCGTTAGAGGGTGAAAACTCTAACCAGCCCCCAAATGACCTGTAGGAGGCACCACACCTCGCATGAGACCAATGTAACTTGTAGGAACTGATCGCGTAGTCTCGGGTCTCCCGATTTGAGAATATGATGACAGTTTGCAAAAATCACACTTAGACTTAAAAATAAGTCGTTAAAGGGTGAAAACCCAAACCAGCCTCCAAACGACCTCGTAAGAGGCATGAACACCTCGCACGGGACCAATGTAACTTCTAGGAACTGACCGCGTAGTCCCGGGTCTCCCGGTTTGAGAATATGACAATAATTTGGAAAAATCAACACTTAAACTTAAAAACAAGCCGTTAAAGGGTGAAAACCCAAACCAGCCCCCAAACGACCCCATAAGAGGCACGAACACCTCGCACGGCACCAATGTAACTTGTAGGAACTGACCGTGTAGTCCCAGGTCTCTCGGTTTGAGAATATGACGATAATTTGCAAAAATTAACACTTAAACTTAAAAACAAGCCGTTAAAGGGTGAAAACTCAAACCAGCCCCCAAACGACCCCGTAGGAGGCATGAACACCTTGCACGGGACCAATGTAACTTGTAGGAACTGACCGCGTAGTCCCAAGTCTCCCGGTTTGAGAATAAAAATCAACACTTAAACTTAAAAACAAGTCGTTAGAGGGTGAAAACCCAAATCAGCCCCCAAACTTCCCCGTAGGAGGCACGAACACCTCGCACTAAACCAATGTAACTTGTAGGAACTGACCGCGTAGTCCCGAGTCTCCCGATTTGAGAATATGACGATGATTTGCAAAAATCACAGTTAGACTTAAAAATAAGCCGTTAAAGGGTGAAAATCCAAACTAGGCCCCAAACGGACCCGTTAGAGGCACGAACACCTCGCACGGGACCAATGTAACTTGTACGAACTGACCGCGTAGTCCTGGATCTCCCGATTTGAGAATGTGACAATAATTATCAAAAATCAACACTTAAACTTAAAAACAAGTCGTTAAAGGGTGAACCCTCAAACAGGCAGTTGAGAATATAATAATAATTGTGACTCGTATATGCAATTTTTCTACTTGAATACGATTTTTTTTAAAATGACTTGGTTACTAATATTGTATCTTTTTTGTGTCTTATTTTTTTTGTAGAATGATATTTGATCGCTAGCTTTTATCCACTTGGAACGCACGAAGAAGTCAATGCTTTATAACAAGGGGATTATTTATTTAGTGTCGTTAATATTCAGGATTCTATTTTTTGTGTTATGGACGAGCAGGCTTTAGTAGTTTTATTGTTTACTTTTATGGTCAAACTGGCTATAGTAGTTTTATTATCGACTTTTATGGCCGTGCGGGCTTTATATGGGCAAGTTTTATGTTATCAGGTTTTGGAATGCTAAAAAAATAGTGGAAATTTTGCCCAATTTTTTTTTTTTTGGAAACTATTAGCTCTTGTAATTTTTTGAAGTTTGTATGCACAATAGTTTATCAATAACATGCGATATTCATAATTTGTGAATTTTCTTAATTTTTTTTTTTTGCAAATAATAAATATTTATCCTATCAGATTTGGAATTTGCAGATTTTCCAGAATTGTTTCCTATTATTTTTTTTTTATTAATTGAAAAATCTGGCATGGTTTTAAACCGTGCCAAAATCGTGCCAAATTATAAAAATGAGAACACTTATAAAACAAGCTGGCACGCTTTATAACCGTGCCAAAAGCATGCTAGAAAATAGACAATTTGGTACGATTTCGGCATGTGCCAAAAGTGTGCCAGATTTAACATCTCGCATGGTTTAAAAACTTGTCAAAAGCGTGCCAGATAAAAAAACTGGCACAGTTTAAAAGCGTGCCAGTTTGGGGAATCTGACACGGTTTTAAACCGAGCCAGAAAATCTGGCACGCCTAATTCTGGCATGGTTTTAAACCATGCCAGATTGCATCTGGCACTGTTTTAAATCGTGCCAGTTTCCTGTTTTTGGTGTAGTGAGAGTGGGGATCTCGTGCTATGCTATTTCAGGATCGATGCTGGGCATATCATCATAGCACCATGTAAAAACATCTATGAACTCCTTCATCAATTCATCGAGTTGTGTGCGCTCATGCTCGTCAAGGGTGGCCCCTATCCTAATCTCGTGCAGTTGGCTACTAGAACTGAGATTAATAACAACAGTCACTTTTTCATTAACTTGAATGCGGTTATGTTGTTTATTATTAACCTTATTTAGATCAGTTAAGAATTGTTCATTTTCAAAATCATCATCATCAAAAGTTCGATTAGAATCTAAACAATTAATGTAAGGCACAGCAAGATACTCAAAATCTTCATTTATTTCATTGATAGGAAAAACAACATTGAGAACCTCATCAAAATAGGTCTCGATTACATTTTAGCAAGGATAGACAACAGAAGAAGAAACAGGGTAAACATTGGGGTTAGGGGAGATATCAAGAGGTAGAACTGGCGCAGCATGCTAGTTGAGAAGAGGTGTAGCAGCAGCTTTAATCAGACGGGATGGGTCCATTGATGTAGTGCCTGAATGAACCATGCAGAGTGCCAGCCCCAGTATCTGTAAGTTGAAGGAATCTTCAGAATCGCTTTCCTTAGTCTCTTCAGCATCTTTGATGAGCGGTTGTACTTGGTGTGGGAAACTTTCGGCCCATGGGTAGCTGTCTTGGAAAAAGATCTCCATTCCAGGCTTAATCTTCTTGCCTGCGTGGTCGTACCATGGTTCTGGAAAACCGCAAAAGGGGAAATCCTCACCTTCTTTGATGAATCGTCCATTTAAGGAGTCTCCTGAGATAGTTCGAATACAGTTTAATCCTCTCTTTGGTTGAGACTGGCGGATCATTCTGAGCTCTTGTTCCGATGGTTGATACCCCAAGCCACAAGGAGGGAAAGCTTTCTTCAGTTCGATGGGCTCAAGTATCCCTTGCTGCCTTCGACCTAGTCCCAGTCCGGGCATGAAGTGCATGTTTCTGAACATCTAAATCACATTGACATTGCCATGAGGGTCATATTATGGATAAACCCTGTCTTTGAAACCGTCCCCTGTCGGGAGTAGGAAGGGCTCGACTCAGAATCCTGATAGGAGCATATCATTTGACCTGTGCTGTATCTCGAGAATTGGACTGCTGGTGCTTGCACCCTCGATATTTTTGTCGTCACCCAAAATGGTAATGACTCGCCCGTCGAAGAAGAACTTCAATTTCCGATGGAGTGAGGAAGACACACCCTTGATCTTGTGGAGCCAGGGGCGTCCGAACAATAGGTTGAAACAAGCTGGGATGTCTATGACTTGGAATTCAACGTCAGGGTTTATAGGGCCAACCCCTATTGCAAGTTTTATGGATCCCATCACCTCACGATGGGTATTATCGTAGGCACGCACAGCGACGGAGGTTGGATCGAGGTCTCTTTCTCTCAGTCCTAAACACTTGAAGGTTCTCAATGGGAAAACATTCAAGGCGGATCCGTTATCGACAAGAAAGAGCGGCATAACCTTCCCCATAACTTCGACGGAGATGTTGAGTGCATGATTGTGATTCGGCCCAATTCTGGGGATTTCTTCTTCAGAAAATGATAGCATTCGGCTAGAGATCAGGGATTCGACCAGATTTACCGACTCCTCTGGTGTGGTAGAGGGAGGAACTATAGGTCCAGTGAGTAATTTGATTAAATCATTTCTGTGTAGCTGGGAAGACATGAAAAGCCCCCATAGAGTGATGTTAGCTTGAGTTTTCTTCAGTTGATCAAGGATCTTGCCCTCCTCAATGGTCATCTCTGGCATAGGAAGGTTTTCAATGCCCTTTTCCTTATCATTTGCTGGTAGTGAGCTTAGAACTTGGTAATGTCTCCCTGATCTAGTCATGTGATTTACTGAAGAAGGAAAAAACATAAATCCCGTTTCCTCGTCAATCTCAGGTTGTTCTGCCACCCTGTATATTTCTCCAAGGAGTTCTTCAAATGAGATCATCCCACATATGTCGACTACTGGGACAGCTCTTCCTAAAGCTTGTTCTTCGCTCGAATCTTCGAATCCTTCCCCCCATCTGGTGGCAACAATTTTGTCTTTCCTTGTAAAGTCGATGCATTCCACAACTTTAACGACTTATTCATACAAGTTCTCCCATAATGTGGGGATATGTGTGACTGAAGGGACCAAGCGCCCTTGTAGCTTTAAAGTGTCAAGTAACCCGGTGTTACTGCAAATGCTGTTGGTTTGCCTGAATAATTCTACCATAGTCTGGACAACATCATCTAACCTGACTTCGTCGGTTGGTACCACCCATCTGTCTGAATCTCGGGCCCATTTCCGTGCTTCCAAAAATAGTGTACTGAATCTCTGGCAATCGATGACCATCTGTGAGGGCAATTTCAGCCCGAATTCTAGGAGTTGGTTTAACACCTCTAACAATTCCATACCTCCATTTTCAGAACGGGTACGGACAGCGATGCATGCTTTGGTAAGGAGTGACAGTGCCTGATCAGCGGGGCTAGTAGGGTGTAGGAGGAAATATAGGCAAATTTGAAGAGGTTTAGGAGGGTATAGGGGTGTGATTTGGGTTGATGGATCAAAATTCGGATTTTCTTCCAAGAAGATGGCATTGGTGTGATTTGGGAGTGGGTTGTGAGTAGTGTTTATCTTAGGATTGGCTGGTGGGGCGATGGTACCCCGGTCAATGAGATCTTGGATTACGTTTTGAAGATGAAAGCACTGGTCGGTGGTATGGCCAGCAGTTTGGTGGAAGGCGCAATGAGCGTCGGTCTTGAAGTTTCTTGGGAGTGGATTTGGCAATGGACGTGGATCCAAGGGTTTGATGAGGTTTCGACTTAATAGGGCTTGGTAAACTTTGGAGAGGGGAGAATGAAGCTCAATGTATTCCCTTCGGACGGGAGCAGGGCGATTTTTAGGTGCCCATGATGTGGTTGGTTAAGAGATGTTGTTGATGGTTGAGACTGTAGCATTGGCAGGCTTGTCATACTTTCTAGGGGTGAATTGTCCAGACACCTTCTTTGGTTCAATTTCTGCTTTAACGAGGCTTTCCTCGATTTCCACTCCAGCCTCTCTGAGAGCTCTGAAGTGGGGATAGTATTGTCCTCCCATCGTCGCTCGGACATGGGGCAAGAAGTTCTTCTTCACTATGTTGACATGTTCTTCCTCGGATGGCCGATTAGTCATGGTAGTTGCTTGCTCCCTCCATTGAGTTATGAAGTTACTGACTGATTCCCTAGGATTCTGTTTGAGCATCTATAAATCACGATGGGTGACTTTAAGCTCTTCGTTGTATTTGTATTGCGACATGAATTCTCGGGCTACATCCTCCTAGCTATGAATTCTGGATTCCTCAAGGGATAAAAACCATCGGAGGGCACTATCCCTCAAAGTTTGCTGAAACAATTGGGCCATCACTTCTTCAGAAGCCCCTAGTAGAGTCATGGAACGATGATAACTGCGAAGATGAACAATTGGGGGACCACTCCCTCCAAACTTCTCGATATTTGGCATCTTGAACTTCTCGAGTAACCTCGCTTTAGGATAAGGAGACATGTGGGTGTAGTCCATGTAATTCCCAGTGATCCTGACTTGGTCAAACTTTTTTGTGAGCATATTGAGATCCTCTTTGACTTTATTCAACTCCTCATTTGGATCAGCGACCACAGGCAGGTTAGCCATAGGCTGGCCAATGTTTGGCATTAGAAGCTGGGCAGGCGGCAGCCCATTGACAGGAGGGGCACGTCGAGCGTGCTGATATTCTTTCGGGACCCAGATAGGCTCGGGTGGACCCATAGCACGAGGGAACAGGGCATCGAGCTCTTCAGGAATAGGAACTTGGTTTCGTTGCATTTCTCGGACCTCAGCTTGGAGGTTGTCAATCTTGGCCACGAGCTGAGCTAGGACTGTCGGCAGATCCGGTTGTATAACTGGTGCTTGATCTGCATTCTCCATGAAAGATGGATAGATTCCGGACTCGGAAGAAGTAGTAGAGGAGCGGAAGAAACTCCGGGGTGATTTGACTGAAGACCGAAGCCAATAGGGAGCCAGGTCAAGGGCTTGCAATCGACCTGAGAAGGCGTAGGATAAGATTTATTTTTGAGAAAAAGGGAAGAAACTATTTTTGGATTTTTGATAAAGAAGGGAGAAATGTTTTTGGATTTTTAATAAAGAAGGGAGAAATGTTTTTGGAGACGGAACTCAGCATGATTATTATGATTATTATGTTCTCACTTGTATTGAATTCTCCTAAATGCAACACCGGACGGGACCCGAGCCTGAAAAAGTGGGGTTTTAATATATGCAAAGCTATGGTTTGGACTTGTAACCAGGCTCGCGGACAGGGTCCCGTTTTAAAAAATGCGCAAAAATTGGGCGGCAGGCCGACCCGAAATTTCGGCAGAGTTTCGGGTTGAAATCGGCAATCTAAAGTTCGTGTCCTAAGTCTGACACCTATATGCGGGTATGCAGTTGGTTGGGTGAATCGGCATGGGTTCCCCCCTTTGGCGTGACTTCCACGATATACGTCTTGCTCTTGTGGGCAATCAGTACGTGTGGACAAGCCATTTGATATACCTGAGTGTACGTGAATTTCCTCACCATATACCTCGTGGGGACAGTACGTGTGAGAGAGAATTCGATATACTCGGTGTACGTGAACGAATTCCCTGCGATATACCTCCCGTCATGACTTTGGTCAAGCGGTACGATGCGGGGGAACCGTTCAATATACGTCGAAGGTACTTGGCCATTGGAAGTTGAGAGTCATATCGCTTAGGCTAACTGCGACCTGCCGAACCAGCGCCCATCACGAAGTGATCCTCCCGTTACTGGGTAAAATTTGGTCAATAGCAATGCTCTTTGGTGATATCGTGTGAATCATGCATGATTCTCTTATTAGTATCTTATGATGAGAATGCCTTTCTTGATTATGCCAAACAGGGAATAAAGTACAAGTACCCCAAAAGGTACACCAAGTACGGATGGGTGATGCGTGCAACATGGGGATATACATGTGATCCTAGGTACACGTGGTGCGAAGTGTACATGGAGAATTTTTTACAAGTGTGTGAACATAAGCATAATCATGGGATACATGTGAGAAAGGGGAATAGGCAGATATGGGGGGAAACATAATCAAATATAGCATTCTTGTAAATAGAGTCAAGACCACAAACAAAAACACATATCCCCAGCGGAGTTTCCACTGTGGACATCCCCGATCCCGATCCTAGCGGGCGGGCACGTGGAGGAAAGGATCCTTCGGGTCTCGCGCGTCCCTCTCGGGAGCGCTTCGGCCGACGTCGTTTGTGGTGTGAAAAATGTAGAGAGATTCAGAGTCGCCAGTCTATTTTACTCAAAACAGACAAAAGAAAAAGGGGAAGCCACCCTGAAGAGTGGCATCCAAAGACATACTGGTGCATACGAAACCAAGATGATTCGAGAAGGGTTTGGAGGCTTAGTTACGAAATGGGAAGGTGTTAGGCACCCATTCCGACCTTTCGATCTCTTATGAATATTTGCTATTTTCCTTTATGTTTCCCCCCGTGATATGTGTGTTTGTGTATATATATAGAATGGAGGTAGGAATCCTCGACTTCTATCATGGAAAAGATAAAGCGAGTCGTCCGTAGGAAGATATAAGAATAATATTAGAAAAAATGAGATTTACGCGATTACCCCTACGTTGATAGTTATAAGGGAACGATAACGCATATGGGGTAATGCGTCACTAAGAACAAGTATATGTATAATATAAGAAAATTGGATTTAGAGAAGATAGAAAATGAGAGAAAAAGTGAGAAAGAGGACTCGAGTCACGAGTTTTACCCCGAGATGCCTACGTAGCCTATAAAGGCGCCAAATTCCACGTAGTTTGCATGTAAAACGAGGGGTGGGGTTTATCCCATAAATCCAAAATGGGGAATCTATTATTTATGAGTGTGTGTGTGTGTGTGTGTGTGTAGAAAAAAGTGTTTTAGTTGTGAGAAAAGTGTGAGGAAAATATGAGAATCCCTTATTTGAATTTATGAGTAAAACCCTCTTTTTCTTATTTTTTTCGGTTTTATGAAAATAAAAGATGTGCAATAATACTAAGTAAAAAGTATATTAGGATGTGTGAAATGGGATAATAAAAGTGCTAAGTAAGAAAACAAGTTATTGAGAATTCAAGAGAATTTAAAGAGGGAGTTTGAGAAAGTTGGACCTTCTTGAAGATCTTGAGCTTGATCTTGAATGTTGGGGAACATCCCTTGCACTTTGGAAGATGATGGAGAGTGGTTAATTCACCAAGTTTGATGAAAGGGATGATGAAAAATGGAAGTAAAAAGGGGATTTGGAAGATGAAATCACGCTGCCTTCGAGAAAGGTTTCTGGGATTCGTTTAGAGAGAATTCTATCAGATCTGGGCTCTCCCTGCAAATGAGGTGAAGGCCTCATTTTATAGTCCCAGGTGAGTGCTGATCGGCTTAGGGCTCTTCCTGCCTATCGGCAGGCAGGTTCTGGAACCTGCCGTTTGGTAGTGTGTTTCAGGCTTTTTTGGAAAATCGGCCGCCGAGGGCAAATCGTTGGTCAGAATCGTGCACGGGGCATACCGTTGGAAAGGTAATTCAGAAACCTTAGAAAGTCCATTGGATCGCTCCCAAGTTCGGGAGTTGACTTTGGGTCAAATATGGCTCGGAAGCATTTGTCGGTCCATTGGACGGGAAATCATTCGGACGTAAACGGATCGTTCGTCCGCATGGTAAATCCGAATCGCGCACGGGGCATACCGTTGGAAAGGTTAGGAGATGTACTTCGACATTCCAAAGAGTTTGACCCAGTTTAGAGAGTTGACTTTGGTCAATCGGGCCCGAGAAGCGCTCGGTGGCTTCCCGGAGTCAAACGTATTGTTCATCCGTATGAAAAGTCAGAATCGCGCACGGGACGGACCGTTGGAAAAGGTATTCAGGGCCCTTTGAAGATTCATTCAGCCTCGGCTGAGTTGAAGAGTTGACTTAGGTCAAACAAAGCCTGGGAGCACCCGGTGGCCTCTAGGTCAGGTTTCGAACGCAAACAGACTGTTCGTCCGCATGGTAAGTCGGAATCGCGCATGGGGCAGGCCGTTGGAAAGGGTATTTAGTTCCCTTCGAAGATTCATTCAGCCTCGGTCGAGATGAAGAGTTTGACTTTTGGGTCAAACTGAGCCGGGGAGTGCCTGATGGCTTTCTGGTCAGTGCTCGAGACATGACCTGGGTTTGGGGTGATGAGTGGAGGTACTAGGGACCTAAGGTGAGTTAGGGGGTAATAGAATGGGGTGTCTACAGGGGGTATAGTGGGTATAGGGTTTAAATGGGTTTAAGTGGCTAAAAACATATGTGCATTTTATTTGGCTTTGGTTTGTTTTGGTTTTTGACAGCACACGATTTTGGCATATATGTTGAAATGGGTTTTGGGCTTTAAAAGTTCATGGGTTAAAGGGTGGAAAATAATGGGAAATGGGTTTGGATTAGGTAGCAGTGAAAGGGGTAACGACGCCGGCGCTAGAGTTGGGATCGGTTGGAGCACGCCGGCGGAGGTCTCGGCCGGAGCTGGCAGGCTCGCCGGATTGGGGGTGAAGGAGGTCGGGATGCTGTCGCCCGAGTTTGGTAGCCGAAATGGGGCGCTCGGGGTAGATGGCACTGCCGAAGGCGGGAGCAGCAGCGGGTTGGATCGCTGTCGCTGGCGAGAGGAGCTGTTGGGAGTTCATGTTTCAGGCGGGTCTGGGGTCTCGGGGTTTTGGAGCTAGGACAGCCGCGCCGCCGGCATTTTGGGTGGAGGTCGCACCGGCGGAGGGGTAAGGGGTGAGTTGGTTATGGAGGTTGGTAGGGGTGAGATGGGTTTGTGTGTGATGAGGATGAAGTGGGGGTGGGTTAGTGTGTGATGAGGATGTAGGGGGTTTAGTGTGAGGGTAGTGAGTTAGGTGTGGTGGGGTGTAGGGGATATGGTGTAGATGAGGGTAGGGTGAGGGTTTGGTTAGGTGTAGGAAAGTGTAGGGTAATGTGTGTGTATAATTTGAACACCTAAAAAAATCTAACTAATAAAAAAAATAAAATTAATAAAATAAAATAAAATAAAAACCTAAAAAAATAAAATCCTATTTAAAATAAAACAAAGACACAATTAAAATTAATAAAACTAAAACGAAAAAAATAAAATCTAACTAAAAAAATAAAACAAACTAAAAATAATAAAACTAAAGAATAAAATCCTAAGCTATTGAAAATTAAAATAATCAAACAAAAGAAATAAAAAATGAAAAAACTAAAGTCCTACAAAAATATATAATCTAATAAACTAAAATAAACTTCTAAAAACTAATCCTAATAAAACTAAAAACTCATAAAAATCAAAATAAAATAAAATTATAATAATAAAGATAAAATAAAAAAAAATAGAAAATAAAACCTAAAAAAAAAACTAAATAAATCTAAAATAAATCCTAAAAATAAAAATGACTTGACTAAAAATATAAAAAATATAAAAAAAGGGACAAACAAAACACACACGGATTTCGGGGTAGGTTTAGGTTAGGTTTGGGATAGGCTAAGACACGGGATAAGGTATTTAGCTCCATAAAATACACAATTGCCTTGTTATACACATTTGAACACCGCAACGTGCATTCGGCCTACAAAATAAACATTTAAGCGCATAAGACCCGTATTGCCGAGAATAAGCAACTAAAGTAAGTCTATTCGGGATATAAAATGTACAGTTTTGGGTGCTTATCACACCCAATGAACATTTTGTGTTGTTTCAGTAATTGATTCCATTTCGGGAAATGTTGATTTATTTTTCTCCCTTTTTTTGCAGATTCAATCTTAAACCATTGCAATTTTAAGTTGGTATGCGAAAGGTAGACTACAAAAACTAAAGGTACCATTTTTTCTTCTTGATAGAAATGACTTTTGCGTGTATCTTTTTCTTTTGTCGTTGCTTGAAAAGTCCTTCTAATCAAAACCTTGAATTACCTACAAAATATAACAACTCAAGCATAGAGGTAAGTAAGGGTATCAATCCACTTCCTAGGGAGTAAGCTAGAGACAAATTCAATTGTAATTCACTGTTTATTTTCTTTTTGTGCTTTTTCACTTTTCTAATTTTTTTAGCTTTTTCAATATTAAAACCATAGGGTGAGGTGAGATTTTAAACTAAACTAAAATAAAATAAAAAGATACACGCAAAAGTCATTTTGTGTTGTTTCACTAATTGATTCCATTTCAGGCAATGTTGATTTATTTTTCTCCCTTATTTTGCAGATTCAATCTTAAACCATTGCAATTTTAAGTTGGTATGCGGAAGGTAGACTACAAAAACTAAAGGTACCATTTTTTCTTCTCATTATGTTATAGTTTCAATAATTGATTCCATTACGACACGGTATATATATTTTTTTAATTTATCAGGAGCATAACCACTTTAAAATGCAACACCATAATGTTAGTGTCATTATTAAATTTTCACCCCGACCAATACATCAATTAACTGTGATATTAAAGTGTTTGTGTTTAATTCAAGGTTAGAAAAATAATCGTTATATGAATTCCTACTTCACATGACCAAATGCATATACATACAGGGGTGTGGGATGTGTTCAGATTTTTATTCTTCTCCCACTGGATTTATATAAATTTAGTGTTTTCCATGTTAATAGTGGGTTATTCTAAATTTGGACAAGCTATATGCGGACATAAATTTAGTAACAAATTGAAGTTATTATTATGTTCACTTATTTTGTAACAAATTTAGTTTACTATTACATCATAGGAAGGGGTCAATGCAATAAATATCGTAGGAATGTGGCATGGAAACATAAGAATATGTGCGTACCACATATGTTCGTAAACATCACGAATGCTCCATATTTCCCTCTCTATAACACTTTGTGAATATGTATATTTGTTGACAGAATACTTATAAGACCAAGATCCGGAACGACATATGTTTCAGGGCCTCGATAGACAAACTCATGTGGAAGAAATGTATGGTCTTTTCTATTCTTTAGATATGATATTGGTTATTTTATTTTTCTCACATTTTTTAGAATTTCGACATAATTTTTTTATATTGCTTGCATATACAGTTATTCTCGGTCAAAATTCTCCACAAGTTGTCGTCTCGAGAATCTCATTCAGCGAGGATGATGAAGAAGAAAAAGACCCGTCTAAAGCCCTTGAACCCAAGTTGATATATATGTTGTTTTTGTTACAAAGTTTGTTTCGTTGAAGTATATGTTAGATGAATTTAAGATCATTTAATATTGTTGGATTTGTTGTTATCCCTTAAGAGGGTGGATAGTTTAATAAACAAAGAAGGTTATGTACAATTTTTTTTTAATGGACACTTTATTTTTTAGAGGCAATGTGAATTCAGTTGATGAATATTATATATTTCATGTTATATGTGAGTTTGTTTGATGAATTTAGAATATTTGAATGGTGTTGGACAATTTGTTATTTGTTAAACAGGGTAGATAGTCCTATAAACAAGGGAGATTATGGCCAATTTTTTTAAAATTACACTTTGTTTTGTTGGGGAACGATATTTTTTTCGTTTTACAATTACATATTTTGAAAATTTTCGTCGTTTCACGATTATGTACTTTCGAAATTTTCGTCGTGCCTTCAGGCACGGGCATTTCGCTAGTATATATATATATATATAACCATGTATGTAAATGTGTTTATCCCCTACAATTGAAGAAAAATAAGGCATATACAAGGCATGTATATGTGTGTTTGGACGGATTGGACTCATCTCCATTACAGTTTCACCAAATTTCACACAATACACACATGAATGTATTAAGCATTAAATGTATGGTTTTGTGCACGAATGTGATTTTTATTAATTACATTATCATATATCCAAGCATGTATTGTGTGAAACTGGGTGAAAATGGAATGAAGAGGAGATAAATCATAAACAAAACTAAACTATTTCTCCTTTTTAGTGTTAATAAAAATCACATTCGTGCATGTATTGTGTGAAACTGGGTGAAAATGGAATGAAGAGGAGCTAAATCATAAACAAAACTAAACTATTTCTCCTTTTTAGTGTTAATAGCAAAGATGATCTCCTCCTAAACTTAATTATGTTTTAACTATCATCTTATCATATCAAAGTACTAGCATGTCCTCAATTCGACAGTGAAATATCCTCACATTGCACTCGATCTTACAAATTAAAAGTAACCTACAATAATCCATGCTTATTTATTAGTAGAGATATCTTATGGTTTATAATGGGTGGTGTTAATGGCACCTCCAGAGTTATATCGGGCACCACCTACCGTAAACACAACACAAATTACCAAAAGTTATACTTTTCATCACAAAATCAAGAACCCATAAGTCAAATGTTTTTAAACCATTTTTTGACCAAATTCATTTTTTTCTCATCTTTTTCTCTGACCCTCCATAAAATTTAAACTAGAGTGATTAGGTCTAAAGTAAACAAAACACGAGTCTAACAATTTATTATCTTTCTGAACATGACTAGAAATAAATAATCGCATATATAAATATGTAATCTCAACATTAGGTAGTGAATTCAACCAAACTCTGATATGCAAACCAACAATAAGTAATAGAATCCACAAATACAATTATTGTTTGCTAAGACATGCCAAAACCAATATAACATAGTAACTGACCCAAGGATAAAACTAATATAAAAGATAAAAGGAATATAGAGTATGAGAATGCTGGCTCGAAACCTACATCCTATAAGATCAACAACAGAGAGGAGATCAAGACTGGATCAAGGATGAGGCTGCATTGGAGGCATATGACCAGAAAAATGATAATGGGAGACGTTATTAAAAAGTTGAAGTAGTATAACCATGGACTACAATATCAATATGAATCCTCTCATAGTCTTTTAGTTTCTTTTAAGTTAACCCAATCCAAAATAATCCTAACTACTATATGCATCTACTCTCGAACCCATATGTTCCCCGTGAAGTTTTATTCTTCATTGTCGACTTTTAAGTAAAAAATACCACTTCTTCCAGTTATACATCATAATTGTATAATTCCACAGGGAAAATAGTATCAACATATATATCGACATAATACAAGTATGTCTAATGCACCTACCTCATAAAAGGCCTCATCACAAGCCCACACAAAATGAAGGCATATCCTATTACCTTTGGGGATCGCTCGCACATACTAGGCATATTTATAGGTTTTCAATCATCTCCAAAAGGTATAATCACTATGCCTTCACACCATTCATATATCCCCATATCCATATCTACATGAAAGTATCAACCCGAGCATCTTATTGTAAATACAATGGGAATTTTAACATGTAGTGTCTGGGATAAATATAGTCAACTCAAACCTGTCATCATCGAAACAGGGTAATGGTCTTCGTAGATCATTTCACCAATAAGGATATACCCTATAGTACGTATCCTATGAGTACACATGCTCGATATGTTGCACATAATACACCAATAAAGTAATCATACACACGTAAGGGTTACGAGACTTACATTTGTCTTCTTACTTAATTAACTTTTATTAATTAAGATCATTCAGAATCCTCACAATTCTATGTTAATTTAGCACGTGTAAATTCCATCCCAAAATTAGGCTCACAAACCAAATGATCAAATCCCTAACTAAACTTAGTCAAAACTTAAGGGGTTAACCAATTGACTAGTGTCGATCGATAGTCCCAGATTTCCTCATCTTATTCCTTATGGACTTTGCATCTCCAAACTTCCATTAACTAATATTCCAGCTCCCAATTCATCAATACATAGTACTTTAATCATATATACAAAACCTAATATCATTCCTAACATATAACAATGTGTTTCGTAACTTTTCAACATGAAATTTAAGGGATAATTCACAATTCCTACAATAACAATAGATTCACAATTTCATTCAATTATATATATATATATATATATATATATATATATATATATGTGTGTGTGTGTGTGTGCGTGTGTGTGTGTGTGTGTGTCAATTCTCTTCAAAATCAAATGGCTTTTAACATAATTCTAGAACTGAAACGAATTCAAATAATTCCAATACTTTTACATACATGAAGAATTTGACTCAATTTCTTAAAAATTACATTGTAGAAATAATACCTTAATTAGTTGAAATTTTTTAATACAATTTCATATTAATTCAATTATGTTCAGAATTAAATACATAATTACACTATAATCACAATTATAATCATATGCTTATACTAGATAAACTTGCCACTAATTTATGTGTTGAAATCCAAGCCAATAATACCCATTCTCTATTCTTCTTCTTCTTCAAGTTGCCTCCTTCTCTCTAGTCTTTACTAGGATTTTCTCTCAAATAATATTGGGGTGAATTAGCATAAGCCTAATGAGTATTTTAAAAACTTATCCACAAAATTGGGTTTGGGCCTCACATGGACCTTAAATACACACGTCCAAAACTACATCCAAGTATCTTATAGTCTAGCCCAAATAATATATTATCCCATGGGCCTTAAAACTCAACTCTTTAGGGTGTAAACGAACCTTCTACACCTCCCAGAATCGCCCGAACTATTCAATTAACATAATTATTTTATCCAATAAACAATTATAATAATATTGATTTACTTCAATCTCAATTAACTAACAAATAATAGCATAATTTTAGTAACATCATTGTAGATAATTTTGCACAATTATATTTTATTTAATTAACTTTAAATTACGAGGTATTACATTTTCTCTCTCGACACTTTTTTTTCTCTCTCTCAAAATTATAAAAACCTAAGTATACCACCACCCCCACCCCGTTGTCGCCCCTCCCTAGCCATTCCACAAACCTTGCCTCTTTTGCCCCCATGCCATTTGATCTTTTTTTTTTCAGATTAACATTTGCATGTAAATAAACCTTAAATATTTATGATGTTACTGTTAGTAAGTAAAAAATGATCAAGAAACAAGAAGGGTATGAATGTTTTGCCCATTAAAACTATGTTGTGGTAATTTTTAGAAAGTCGTAATTGTACATTCGGTACCTGATGATGCTAAGAATCAGCACCACTAGATAAGGTGTTTCCCAGCTCAATATATGAATAACAATGGCAGCACAACTATATAAAGAGATAATAGAATGAGGTGAGAATATGAGGAATCAACACCGGAATATGAGTGGTTCAGCCAATCTGGCCTACGTCCACTGTGAGTGTGTGAGTAATATCACTGAATGAAGGCACTAATGGCCATAGATACAATTCTCGCAAGCTCTCTCTCTCTACTGTATATTTAGACAGAGTTTCAGCTAGGGTCTAATAACTGGGATCCCTTTGCAAGGTAGGGGATGACCCCTATATATAGTGACTAGGGGGTGTAATGTACCCCCTAGGCAGGCAATGAGCATGTGTGTGATATCCTCACCAATGTGGGAATTCCATCTGTCACTGTCACATGTAAGTAATGATGATGAAATATTCTCCCACATGTGGAGAATAATCTTATTACAACTGATTTGTGCCCAGGTGTCCTTATCCAAATGTTAACAGACGCTCGACAGTCATATTGGTGAATGACCTCGGCCTGAGAGAGGCCGAGCTGTAAAGGCTCGATGTCCGTTCAATTCGAGAAGTGTCATAAGGAGTCTCGGCCTGATCTCAGTCGAGACATATGCTGGGGACGGCCCGAGCCGAGGTTGGACATATAGCATGCTGATGATTATTAATGCTTCTCGTCACCTCGGCCCAAGCCGAGGTAGGACTGGTTCCATGTTGAAGGTGATCAGGGCTCCTTGTCACCTCGGCCTACTATTGGCCGAGGTTGCTATACCCAGGTACATGAGGATGCTGTTGATGCCTGCGATGCGCGTAGTGTCCATTGAAGTGTATATGGTAGTGTCGGCATGGGCCGAGGTAGGTTTGGCCGAGGGATGATATCGTGGGCCCCTGGCATACATAGGGTCGATTAATGTCTCGAACATCATCTCGGTCGAGGTAGGTGTCCCTGGGCCGAGGTTATACTTGGGCATATCAATCACCCCCCAGCCCTTAGTCATATGCGAGAGCGAGTGGCTAGGGGATTACTTTCCCTCCGAGGCATGTCCGTCCCAAGTTAACACCTGTATGACATCTGTCCCAAGCTAGAGCGTGCCAATTTGGTTGGCGTGTGCTGTCAGTTGTCCCTTGGGTTTCCCAAGGCAATGATGGGCCTTGGGAAGTGTGCCCAAGTACTTAAAGGTTTAAACCCTTCCTTTCTCTTTCTTCTTCTTCATTTCGTTTCCCGCGCACGCAAAAGCTCTTTCGATTTTCTCTCTCTAAGTTCCTCCACTCAACGTCCTTCTGCAGAGGATTTCCCCTGGTTTTCTTGCGAGTTCTCTTCGTTTCATCCATCAATTCATCTTCAGGTACTTCTCCCTCTCCATTTCCTTTGTTTTTGGCATTTGTTTTGAATTTTCCGGCGAGATTTTGAGTTTTCCGACGAGCTCCATTAACTCAGGCGAACTAGGTTTTCGTGAAAACTTCTTAGTTTGATCTTTAGGCTTCTTCATTTTATAAGCCAAACGTGTTTGTAGATTTAGGAATTTTTCCCAAGTTTAGGGTCGTCCCAAGTTTTGGGTCGTCCTCTGATGCTCAGACCCCTATACCAGCTTCTTGAGGATTTCCCCTCTCTTAGAGAGAAGACCTTAGAAAAAATTAGGTAAATAGAGAGAGCTCAGGAGGAAGCTCGTAGGTCACAGGAGTTTCCTATTAAACCTATCTTTCCCCCACCTCTCAAGGTGGTATACCCTGATCCTCCTGAGAACTTCTATCAGACAGACGTCTCTGCTAACCCATTGTCGATGTCTGAGTCTGAGTCTTCCACCTCAGACCCCATGTCTGTGGACTCTTTCCAAGAAGCCATGGATTTTACACCTCGGCCTGGTCAGGCTCCTGACCAGGCCGAGGTCTCCAGCCGAGCCTCGTCCCAGAATGGCTCAAGCACCTCAAATTCTTCTTCAGAGGTCGAACTTGTTGAGCCAAATGTGGTTGTGCCACCCATTCTTGATGCCATCCCTCTATCGGCCGTTACAGGGGCAGAGTTCGCTCAGAGATTCCCTCGTCACTCGTCTACGTCTGCTCCGGCCGACGTTGAGCTTGACAATAATGAGGATGCTGAATGTGATGTTGACATCTCTGAAGCAGCCGAGTTTGAGAGCACAGTCACTGAGGTAGACCTTTTGTGCTTTAGGTACTTATACTCCATTAGCCCTTCCATCAAGTTAAGGAGACCTCTGAGGGAAGAGAGGGCCTATCATGGTCGAGATGGAGAAATCTGCTTGTACGAGCAGATGTTCAAGTTAGGGTTTCGCCTACCCATTCACCCCGTCATCAGGTCCATTCTTTCCTTCATCAACTTGGCCCCCTCGTAGCTCTCTTCCAATGCTTGGAGAGTTATTATAGGGGCCATCATCTTGTGGAGGGCAGTCCACCACTCTGACCTCCCAGTTCAGGTCTTTGCTGGTTGTTACGTCCCTACCTCGGCCAAAAACCATCCGAGCTACTATCACTTCGTGGCTCGAAGGCCTGATAAGAAGATGCTCCAAGTCACTCAGACCTCGAATCACAATTGGAAGCCCCGGTATTTTTTCGCCTCAGGGCCATGGGAATTTGGCTCATCTGTTCCCTCTTCCACTTTTGAGCCGAGGATACCCCTCAGATGGGGTAAGGTCACCATGTCTGCAAGGGCCGATCCTGGCCTAAGTCTTCAAAATAGCAAAAAGGTGAAGGCCCTGCAAGACCAAGGGGCACATGGCTTGTTTGTTATGTTCGATCATTTGCTGACCCCTCAGTTTCTCTCAGGGATGAGCCTGGATGGGAGCCCCCTTGTTGACTTTGGTAAGGATTTTTATTTTTCAAGTTTAACCTCTGAACTCATTTATATCTTATCTCTAACCCTTATCTTTTAACTTTTGTAGAGAGACCACCAGGTATCCCAGACGAACAGTGGGAGATGGAAGCTCCAAGTTTGGCAAGGCTTGTGAAGAAGGTTGGTCTGAATGCTCCTCCTCCAGCTCCCACTACATCCAAATCCCAAGCTTCCAAGAAGAGGTCCCCCGAGGTCCCGGTCTCTGAGGATCAGAGGCTGACCTCAAGGCAAAAGAGGACCTCAGACGCTACGATCCCCATCTCAGCCGACACCCTGTCGGCTCGTCTGGAACAGCTGAAGCTCACTTATAGCGTGGTCGGTAACAGCAGACAGGCCATGGACGCACTCGCCAATGTGATGACCGAGGCAGACAAGCGTTTTTACAGAGCCATGGACACCTCCATGATGATTGAGTTCGGCCTTCACAGAGCCGTCCAGGTATGACTTGTTTCTTTTGTCAATAATTGTGTAACGTCTGATTTTACTCCCATCTAACCTCTTCATTGATTGTGCAGGGTGTGACTGCTATGTACCAACTGTCTAACTGGGCCATGAGGAAATTTCCCCTCATTCAGAAGGGGCAGGAGGCTGAGAAGGTCGAGAGCGCCCTGAATGCCGAGGTTGACCGCCTGAAGACAGAGTTGCAGAACTCTGAGAATAAGGCCAAGAATTATGAAAATAAGGCCCAGGGTTTGGAAAAAGATATTTCAATGCTCGTCCAAAACCAGGCCAAGGCCCTGAAGGATAAAGATGATGCTCTGCAGCGGAAGGTCAACGTGGCTGTGAAGGCTGCCCTTATAGAGGCCTCAGAGAAAATAATTTCAGACTACAAAGTCTCTGAGGTGTGAATACCTCGAAAGAGGTATCAAGGCCACTACCAAATGGGCCGAGGTCAGAGAGAAGGAGGTCGGCACTCTGAAGTCCTCCGACTTTGTGGGTCTCGACTTTGTCGACCCTCAATTTGCTCAGGCTCTGCAAGAGGTTGAAGACGAGGCCACTGCTCCAGCCGATACTGCGACTCTCGGAGTGACCGAGCTCGGAGGGGTAGATCCTGCTGATGATGTGGCTGAGGTGACTAATGTTGATCAGGTCAACCCAACCGAGACTACTAATGTTCCCCCCTCAGAGCCTTAGTCCTTTTTAACTTGCAACTTCACTTGTAATTTGTAATTTGTAACATCAGTACTTTGTAATGAATATTTGTAATCGATGCCTCTGATTGCTATGTTATCTTTCTTACTGAATGCCAATCTCTTCCTTTATTTTGACCTCTGAATGTCTATGAATGCTATATGATCTCTGAAGTCATTACTTAATATGTTGTTCTCATAACCATCTTCACCAAATTAATGATGTTAAGGGTCTGAGGTCATCTAACCAAGGTGTCTGAGCTCAGACCTCATCACCACCGAGTGATGTTAAGAGGGTTTGAGGTCATCACCTAAGAGGTTAGCCTCATAATAAATGTCACCAAATTAATGATGTTAAGGGTCTGAGGTCATCTAACCAAGGTGTCTGAGCTCAGACCTCGTCACCACCGAGTGATGTTATGAGGGTCTGAGGTCATCACCTAAGAGGTTAGCCTCATAATAAATGTCACCAAATTAATGATGTTAAGGGTCTGAGGTCATCTAACCAAGGTGTCTGAGCTCAGACCTCGTCACCACCGAGTGATGTTATGAGGGTCTGAGGTCATCACCTAAGAGGTTAGCCTTATAATAAATGTCACCAAATTAATGATGTTAAGGGTCTGAGGTCATCTAACCAAGGTGTCTGAGCTCAGACCTCGTCACCACCGAGTGATGTTAAGAGGGTCTGAGGTCATCACCTAAGAGGTTAGCCTCATAATAAATGTCACCAAATTAATGATGTTAAGGGTCTGAGGTCATCTAACCAAGGTGTATGAGCTCAGACCTCGTCACCACCGAGTGATGTTATGAGGGTCTAAGGTCATCGCCTAAGAGGTTAGCCTCATAATAAATGTCACCAAATTAATGATGTTAAAGGTCTGAGGCCATCTAACCAAGGTGTCTGAGCTCAAACCTCGTCACCACCGAGTGATGTTAAGAGGGTCTGAGGTCATCACCTAAGAGGTTAGCCTCATAATAAGTGTCACCAAATTAATGATGTTAAGGGTCTGAGGTCATCTAACCAAGGTGTCTGAGCTCAGACCTTGTCACCACCGAGTGATGTTATGAGGGTCTGAGGTCATCACCTAAGAGGTTAGCCTCATAATAAATGTCACCAAATTAATGATGTTAAGGGTCTGAGGTCATCTAACCAAGGTGTCTGAGCTCAGACCTCGTCACCACCGAGTGATGTTATGACGGTCTGAGGTCATCACCTAAGAGGTTAGCCTCATAATAAGTGTCACCAAATTAATAATGTTAAGGGTATGAGGTCATCTAACCAAGGTGTCTGAGTTCAGACCTCGTCACCACCGAGTGATGTTATGAGGGTCTGAGGTCATCACCTCTGATGTTATCCCCATGTAATGTTTCTGATCTAAGAATGGAACAAGAACTTGTCATGGAAACTGATCTTTATTGATAACCTCTTCTCGATAAGATGGTACATTTACAAATTACAAATCCTATGCAACATCATATGTAATATCTCTTCAGGTGGTCAGCATTCCATGGGTTAGTGAAAGGTTCTCCTTCTAGGTTTTCTAGCCTGTAAGTACCGGGCACAACCTCTTTTGTTACTTTGTAGGGGCCATGCCAGTTCGGGTATAGCTTATTTGTCTTCTGTAGGGTCTTCTTTAGCACTAGGTCTCCCACTGCAATGGGTCTTGACTTCACCCTTTAATTATAGAATCTCGTTGCCCTCTGTTGGTAGGCTGCTTTCCTGACCTCTGCGTCTTCTCTTCTCTCTTCAATAAGATCTAGGTCTAACCTCCTCCTTTCCCCATTGCTGTCAGGATCGTAGGTCTGAATCCGATGAGTTGATAGTCCTACTTCCGTTGGTATGACGGCTTCTGAGCCACGTGCCAGCATGAATGGGGTTTCTCCTGTGGGTGTCCTTGTTGTGGACCTGTAAGCCCATAGCACAGCGTAGACCTCTTCTATCCATCTCCCCTTCGCGTCTTCTAATCTGTTCTTGATTCCATCCAAGATAGTCCTATTCGTGACCTCGGTCTGGCCATTTGCCTGAGGTCGACCAGGAGATGAGAAGAACTATTTAATCCCCACACTTTGGCAATACTTCTCTAAGGAGGAGTTCTTGAACTGGGTCCCATTATCCGAGATGAGTGTGTTTGGGAGGCCATATCTACATATGATGTTTTTCCAGATGAACTAAAAGGTCTTCTGCTCTGTAATTGTTATCATCGGTTCTGCCTCTACCCACTTTGAAAAGTGGTCAATGGCAACTATCAAGAATCTATAGTTGTTGACTGCTCTTGGCAAAGGTCCTACTAAGCAATTCCCCATACCGCAAACGGCCATAGAGAAGAGATTGACGTCATAGGCTGATGGGGTTGATGATATATTAAGGCACTTAGGTGCCAAAATTTATCTTTACTTTCAGTATTAGGATCAACTGAATGTCATTTTTTAAAATGTGGTGTCAATGATAAATTTTTTTCCATTCTTATGGTGCCACAAGTGTTTCAGTATTGTGGTGCCAAAATTTGTCAATACTTTCGATATTAAGCTACTGAATCAAAGTTTTGAAACTAGTCGTCTCCATTCGGCACCTATATGTTGAAAAAGATGATATATTTCAGCACTCAAATGTCAAAATTTATCTCTACATTCAGCATTAGATTACTAAAGCAATTGGACGTCGTTTTTTAAATGTCTTGGTATTGTGGTGTTAAAAAAATATTATCGTTCTTGGCACTGTAACACCGAAACACTTGGGAAAGCCTTTTTTGTTTTTTTACATTTATTTCGACCATTTAATGTCTTAAAGGTCATATAGGTTTAATATCTCTAGGACTCCATCTTTTTTCTATTCAATTGAGTTTGAAACACCGGATTTATCCACATTATTGTAGCTTTTTTCTTAGAGATTCATTATATATGAAAAACTTTTTGCAACTACGAGTTACTTTAATGGAGTTTTGTGGTAGGTTGGATGAGTTTCACTTGAGGGTTGGGTGATGACGAATTTCAATGGAGAGTGGTGGTGGTTATGGTAAAGTTGAAACTTGAATTTGAAATATTTTGAGTCAAACCTAAATTTTAAATTCTTTTAATATTTAAAAATTAAAATATAAAAAATAATTATAAATTTAACTTATATTTTGAAAACTTAAAAAAAATAATCGACCGATCGTATGGGTGTCTTTCTCCACCAGTCACCCAAAATACCAATTGTTCGTTTTTTCGTCTTTGACTGGAACCTCGTTTCTTCTTCTCTCAACCACATCATCGCAAATTTCTCTCCTCTTAACGAAAAGCCCTCATCCTCTCTCCCCTCAACGAACCCCCGTATCCCTTCTTCTTCTCTCACCCACCCGCATCCCACCCTCACTTGGACCACAATTTCAATAAAATTGTTTTCAAAACTGTAAGTTTAATTGGTTCTAGGATAGGTTTAATTTCTCCCACAACTGTAAGTTTAATTTCTTCCACAACAAAATTTCTTCCTCAAATATCATTATAGGGTTCTTTAATTGGTTTACAATATTTCCTTTAAATTTTTATTTAAACCCATTTTTATTTTTGTTGAAATATTGCAAACCCATTTTAATTTTAAATAGGTTTATAGTATTTCAAATATGATGATATTTGAGGATATTTTTTATGAAATTATCGATTTTTTACTTGCTTTGCAATATTTCATTTTAACTTTTATGGTTATGTAACCTATACTTTGAATTTTACTGTTATATTTGAATTCTACGGCTAATGTATGCTAATGTATGCTAATGTAATCTAATGAATGCTAATGTATGCTAAGTAAGAATTGCTACGGCTATATTTGCATTCTTTTTCCTTATTTTTTTCCCAAAATTTATAATATATATATATATAACAATATACTAAGTATAAATTACTAACCCATTTTATTTTTATGTAAACCCATTTTAATTTTAAATAGGTATATGGTATTTCAAATATGATGCTATTTGAGGATCAAATACTTTTTTATGAAATCATAGGGTTTTTAATTGGTTTACAGTATTTCATTTTAATTTTTATACTAATGTAACAGATACTATAAAGTTTGAAATGTTTTTTAATTCTACTACAATATTTGAATTCTTATGCTAATGTATGCTAAGTAAGAATTGTTACTGCTATATTTGAATTCTTTTTCCTTATTTTCCCCCAAATTTATAATGTATATACTAACGTAATAGATATTTTAAGGTTTGAATTATTTTTCAATTCTACTGCTAATGTATGCTAAGTAAGAATTGTTACTGTTATATTTGAATTCTATTTCCTTATTTTTCCCCATGTTGATAACACACACACACACACACAGAGACATATATATATATATATATATATATATATATATATATATATATATATATATATATATATATATATATATATATAGAGAGAGAGAGAGAGAGCAGGGCTCCAATACATCATACTTCTTACATCACCCATACATCACACCTAGTTCTAGGGCCTAAAAAACTTTTTTTCATTTTTTTTATTTTAGCCATGGAATTAACCTTCCAATCAACACATGTTCAAAACATTAGGGCAAAATACAATTTCTAGCTATTTTTTAAAAAATAAAAATAAAATTGTTGAAAATACCTTATTTATAAGGGTCTGCGCCAATAAGAATTTTGTGATTTTTTTAAAATAGTTAAAAAAAATGAATTTTGACCTAATTTTTTGAAAATGTGTTGATTGAAAGGTTATTTTCAATAGAAAAATAAAAAATTTAGAAAAAAGATTTCTTAGGGCCTAGAACTAGGCGTGATGTATCCATTGTGATGTAGGAGAGCCTTCCTCTCTCTCTCTCTCTCTCTCTCTCTCTCTCTCTCTCTCTCTCTCTCTTTATATATATATATATATATATATATATAATAAAGGAGGAAACTTATGTATGTCATAAGATGACACTATGATGTCATCTTTATAAAAAAAATTGCATTACTAATTTTTCCCCTTGCAAATTTAGATTCCCCCTCTTTTGATACACTCTAATTTTTTTCCCCCTCCTTTTCAAAATTCAAAATAAGGGTAAAATAGTATTCTAACATTTTGAGTTCATTTTTCTTCACTCTCGGCATCTCCTCTCACTTTCTCCTCTCATTGTTCCCCACGATATTCTCTCCTCTCTCTTCAACCACATCCACCCTCCCATGCGCTCAGCCTTCCCACACTATGATCCAGCACAACACAAATCCTCCAACATTGGTCTTATAAAGGTAATCTATCTCTCTCTTTTACACACACTTACACTCACACACGCTGGGCTCCTTCCTCCCTTTGCAATTTTTTGATGGTTTTTTTTATTTGATTTTCATGGTTTGATCATAGATCAAGACGTATTTAACCAGGATCTTCAACTCTTCATCCAGTGCTACCAACCATGAGGTATTTTTCATATCTTGAAATTTTTAGGGCTGCTTTTTCGATCTTAAATTTTTTGGGGTTTTTCGTTCACAATTTTTTCTACAGGGTTCTTCGTTCAAAATTTTTTTACAGTGTTCTTCGTTCCAAATTTACGGAGCATCAACAATTGGTGTTTATTTTTTTCGCTTAACCACAGGTAAATGTATCCATCGTTTTCTTTTTGGGGGAGTTTAAATCGGTTTTAGCTATTTCCGATTCAAATTTTGGGCCTCATTTGTTAGTTTGTTTTGTTTTTAAGGTGCTAATTTGGTGCCTTTACAATTTTTGTTGTTAAAAAATGTTTATATTGTCAACAATTGGCTGAATTTGAGTTTGTAGTGATAATATTGTCTTATGTATTCTTAGTGTATAGGATGTTAAAATATAGAGTTGTTTTCTATGAAGTCTTACTTTAGCCTTCATTAGTGTAATATTGTCTTTGGTATACAATTTTCACCTCATGCTTTGTAGTGTTGTAAGATTGTTAAGTAAATTTTTCTGTATGTGTGATTTATGTGTAGGTAGTTGGTGATTGTGATCTATTTGAGTTGTTGAATAGTTATTTCTGGGAAAATGTAATCATTTATACAATTGTAGCGGATTTGTAATCATTGGGAAAGCACAAATGTAATCTATTTGTAATCTGGATTTGTTTCTATAATAGTAGAGTTGTATTTATCGTTTTTATTAGACTGTATGGTTACTAACACCCCCAACACCACCATTAATAATTTTTTTAATAATGTTATTATGATCATTTATGTTTGAAACTATAGGCATATAATTTTCTCAACTTTGTTGCTGACATTTTTTATGACTTTTCAACCCTGTTCTAAAACCTGGCGCAACAGAGTTGCGACATTTTCTCACTTGGCTTCTTCAAAACCTGCCAAGCTAGGCCTGTCAATGGGTCGGATTCGGGTCGTGTTTAGGGAGATCCAGATCCGTGTAATCGGGTCTTCATCGGGTTCGGGTCTTCATCGGGTCTACAATATTGGATCCAGACCCGGATCCGTTCGGGTCTTCGAGTCTCGGGTCCGGGTCCGGGTCTGACCAAATATATACATTTATTTTATATTATCTCCATTCTTTATTTTTTAATCTTAAATTAAAATATTTTGTAATGTATTATAGCAAATTGTTAGTATAAATAAAACATATATTATTTATATTTATTATATACATAAATATATATATTTTTATACATATTACTTACATGTTATATTGATAAGATATATTTATAAATATATATAAATTTATAGTATATGTATATATATATTTAAAAAATAATAATGTACAATTCGGGTCAGGTCTTCGGGTCCGGGTCTTGTATAAGATCCAGACCCTACCCGTTTAATAAATGGGTCTTCGGTATTCGGGTCTTCGGGTCTCGGGTCCAAAAAAATATGTTCAGAACTTATTATACGGATCGGGTTCGGGTCGGGTCCGGGTCCAGACCCGACCCTTTTAAAAACCTATGCCAAGACAATCGAGACTTCACACGAGAGAGGTTAACAGTTGCACCAGTGCCTCTGAGTAACAGCTGTACTAGTATGTTTCACACCCTTCACTTTTTATTGGGCGGGGTTCTGAATTAAAATACTTTTCTTGAGTTGTTCTGAATAAAAATATGTCACACCCTTCACTTTTTTTTCCTTTTTTCTTTCTTTCTTGAGGTGTTGAAATAGTTTCTTCCTATGTATAATTTGTGTAATAGTTGGTGTTTAACACGTATCTTACTTTTAGTGGGGCTTAAGATGGTGTTTTTGTTTTGTCCGTGCTTTTTCAACTATTTTCAAGTTTGAATAATTTTTTGGCCACGATTTAGTGTTTCGAATTAGCATCATCATGCCTGACCGCCATCATCATAGGCACGCGATTAACATCATTTTCTTATTTCATTTCGAAGGAGTGAGATTTGAGTTCTACATATTTGAACCCAACGCAAAAAAATGCCAATGGAAATCTATATTGGATTTGGCTCGCTTTTTTATTTTTCTCCAAGAATGTTTTGAGTGATCTTAGCCCTCTGTTTTTTATCCACAACTTACATTTACGTCTTTTTCTAAAGGTCTTATTTTATTAGATTTACCACCATCATTATCTATACATATACTTTGTGTGGATGAAAGAGATAAACGTCGAAGGCTCAATACATTTACCACTCTCAACGGAACGTTCCATCACGGGCAAAAAGGGTGGTGTTCACCTCATGTGAAATCGATTTTGTATATATGTGAGTATTTGGTCACTAATATTGGTGTTTGTGTGTATATATGTTGATTGTTTTCAACAATTGTGAGTATATTTGTTTCTAACTAAAGTTGCAAACTACTCAAATCAGATTATACCCTTCAGGCACGTAAAGTAAACGGTGTGGGGCATTAATGTGTTATTCTTGGCGGAAGGGGTTGGCTCGATCGTAGGTAATAGTTGACAATGTATGTTTTGTTTTATTATATAGATTTAATATACTCATTAAGGTATAATTTTTTGTTTATCTATTCAATCTACTCATTTCGGTACTTCATGATCTTCTTTGAATTATTTTTTGGGATAGTCTCATCTCATGCATTGAATTTCGTTCGATGGTGATAGTAGTATTAAAATTGACTAAATGGACACTTTAGGTTCATTCCAGAAAAAGTGAAGAAAAAAAATCTGAGTTAACTTCTAACACTTTAATTGAAAAAATCGAGTATACCTTTGCTTCATAAATTATTATGCTATCAATGCTTTAGCAGCTGAAAGGTACTTTATTTCATCTATTAGCAGTTTCACTCTTTTCTACGTAGATGAAGGTCATATATAACCTTTTATCCCTAGAAAAATACATTGTCTGAAGTACTATTACTTGATCAAGAGTTCATACGTGTGTCTCGAGAAGCAGGGTATAATTACTAACATATTTGTTAATTAATTTAAACTTTTGGTTTTAGATTCAACATATTTAGTGATAATTTTGAATAGGTATGCTGGGGAGTTGAGGGCCTTGAATGATTTGGGTTGTTGTCCACCGACTTAGTTTCCCCTGCATCTTCATAGAGATTTCACCTTGGACAAGGCATTAGACATTTTTCCAATATTGTTAGTTACGGTGAAATCACTCACATTGATCTAGCTACTACGAATGTTATATTTTGTTTCTTACCTTCATTATTCTTGATCTAACTGTTGTGATGGCATCTTATCTTTTTTGCATTACAAAGGTTCAAAATCCACCTTTTGTCATTTTTTACTTCTGATGGATTTTTATGATGTTTGGATTGAGAAGTTACTTGCTGAGGTGATGCAGTTAATCAAAAGTAATTTTTTTCTTCCTATATCTACAGACTGCAGCTAATGTGGGAGTAATTCTCCGAATATGGAAGCTATGAAGTTAGCTCCATGTACATCAGCGGGACACTTTTTAATGGTAAGATCTCACAAATGTATTCGTTAATTAGGACACTTTTCATAGTTGGATTAAAGTGCCAAATGAACAGAATGTAACTAATAGCTTAGGTGATCCAGCCGATCAAAAGTAATTTGTTGTATATTTATTGTTTTATACATCTAACATAGTTTTAAGTAATCTGTTTTTCATTTTCTTTTTTATTAATTTTCATATTGTATATATATGTATGTCCTTTGCAAAAGAGAGATCTGCAAAAGTGAGATCTCTATAGGCCTGAAAAATTATCAGGACCAGGAGCATAATGGGGGCTCAAAGAAAAAATGGCCTTTTCAATTTCAATATCATGGGGACTGGTAGTGAACATGTTATTATCTATATCATTGACTAAAGTGGGTTTGATGGACTTAATCAACCCATTGTTCACTTATGTATGAGACTGAGAGTAGAGAGATTTAAAATGTTGCACAATACGATTCTTGGTGGAACTTTATATGTTTTATTGGGGCTGATTTCAGAATGTTGATCATTTATATTAGCTTTATGTGTGCAGGTTGCTAAAAGTCTAATTTGGACATCATTTTTTTTATAAGAAAAATCATAAATCTCAAAATTCCAAAGTCACAGACAAACCAAAAATAGTCATAAATGGTCAGCTATAGCCACCACTATAAGCATACATCAATTTCAAACTATAGTTCTCAATAGAATATGACAAAAACATCATCATCTACTTGATCTTCTTCTTGGGCCTCAACTGGTTGATGTGCCCACACTTTTTCTTGCTACGGTTAACAGCACGAGGATGCAGATGAAGCCTTAAGACCAAATGCAAAGTTGACTCTTTTTTAAAATTGTAATCAGCAAGTGTACAGCCATCTTCAAGCTGTTTCCCAACAAAAATCAGCCTCTGCTGATCAGGTGGAATACCTTCTTTATATTGAATCTTGGCCTTAACATTGCCAATTGTGTCACTCGATTCAACCTTAAGTGTTATTGTAATTTCTTGCATCTCATATGCTTTGTTACAGAACTTAAAAAGCACACATGAGGCAAGCCTCAAATGGAGTATGGTACAAGTTGATGTATTTCCTTTAGGTGTATCCTATATGTTGAGTAGTTATAAACGACTCATTTATGTTCACTTTATGTGCGTTCTTTAGGTAGATTTAGCATTATTGTGATTTAGCATTATTAAGTTTATAATCCAAGGTTTGATACATAAAGAGAAATAATATTCATTATGAGATAGATTTATTTCATTTTGTTTATTGAAAATAAATATTAAAGTTCTATTAGATTACCATGTTTAGCATATCTGGGTTTATAGTCAGATAATCACTTAAAAGAAAGAAATAAATAATAGGAAATAATTTATATGTTATATATGTTGAACTTGAGGAACCACTGATTCTCACCTTTTTAGCCCTTTCACTTGAAGACTTAACAGTTAACTTATGAATGGGTAATGTGAACAATGGTATTTTGTTAAGCCTTTTCTACACAACACTGATATTTATTCGACAATGATATAATAAAAAATATATTGTATTGTCCTTTAATATTAAAGTATATGGATAAAATGTTCAAGAGGAAGGTTGTGCATTGGATATTTCCCAAGGCAATCACAAGTTCTATTTTTCAGAATTTATAATTGAGTTGCAATTTTATTTGGATGATTTTACTTTAAAAAGTAAATGTTGTTTTACTTCAACCAAGTTTACTTATTTTTTTAAATGTATATAAGACTTGAGCCTCTGTTATATTTTCATAGAGATAGGTTTAACTGGGCACATAATTAGTGTTTATTTGGGGATTTTTATGTGGTGTTGGGTTGTGATTTCAGTATTTTATGAGTGTTTATGTTTGTGCTTTTGGTTGGGTCAAGATAACGTTGCTTGGGGCGTGATATATGGACAGGTACACTTGGGGTAAATTATGATTTCTAGATTGATTTATTAAGATAATCCTAGGATATTAGGCGAAATCAATATATCTATTGGTGTAAATTTCATCAATTATTTTGCACCTTTTAATATTCTTCATTTACAAATAATTATTTTTTCTTCCTTGAAAGGTATTATGGGAAGAACGCAAGTTTCAACCGCTTTAAGGTGAAAAATGGAAGATGAGCAGAATTTTAGTAAGTACGGAATGACACACCAAAGGGTTATATCATCGTTCCAATTGGCACGAGATACTGCGATTTTGTTATCCTTACTCAACTTGCATCTTATGTCGATAAATACCGATTTTAAGATGTTTTAAATTTTGTACCTAACATTATGTTGCATACTTTAAACTTTATTATCTTCATTGATATATTGTACTGAAACATTTTTTTTTCTTTTGGATTGTATAAAAGGTGGGATGTGCTTGATTGTAGAGAGTTATGGTGTTTGTTAGACGATTGTAAAACAAGATTCTTTGTACCATTTTCATAACTGAGTAGAAGTTAATGCATTGCTTTATGTAAGTTCATTTTGTTGTTAGTAAATTGAAATGGTGCAAATGTACACTTTTGAACTGAACGTTATATGCCAATTTTAATTTGCTGCTTATATCGGGTGAACTTTTATTTAAATTGTTAGGTTTTGCATTTTATGGATATGGAATATTATTGAATAGGCGTATAGTTTATACAAGGTTCATGAGTGATTATTTATTTGGTTATTGAAGTGTTTTTTATACCTTAAATAGGTGGATAGTCCTATAAATAAAGGTAACTTTGTCCAATTTTTTTTTAAAAAAAATGGACTTATTCGTATTGAAATTAAGTCGAGTAGACCGTTATTTTGTTGTGGTTTTGTTAGCTTTCCCAAATATCATCGTGCCTTCAAGCACGGGCATACCCTAGTATATATATATATATATATATATATATAATGTAAAGTTTCTCTTTGTTGGTTTTGACTAACAATTCTTACTTAATGTGTAGGTCATTTGTGCATCATGTATCCCACGTATGATAAGTTTTATACTCATCTCAAACGACAAAAAGGAAATACAAGTGTTGATAGTGTTAACATTTCAGTGCTCCCATCAAATGATGTGTTACTTATCGATAATCAACGAAAGGTTGATCTTGTTTCCAGAGGGTTACGTGGTCCTTTGTGCATAATGTATCCCACATATGATAAGTATTATACTCATCACAAATGACAAGAAGAAAATACCAGTGTTTGCAATGTTAACATTTCAGTGCTCCCGTCGAATGATGTGCTACCTATTGACAATTAACGGCATGCTGATCTTGTTCCCAGAGGGTTACGTGGTTCTCACACTTGATGCATTTTATTCAACACTCTCATTATGTGAGTTGGAAATCATAATCATACCCATGTTGATTCGATGCATGCATTAAATGTAATTACTGGAAAACATGCAGATTATATTCATCGTAGTTCCTTCTTCTCACTTTTTGTGCCAAATGGAGATCAAACTCATATACGATTGGGTTTGTTGTTTATATCACATGTAAGTACCGAAATATGTTCAAGTCATTCTCGACGTACAACTTTCTCCTCCCTCATTGTGTTTAATAACACTCAAAGAAAATTTCAATTTAGTTCGCTCCATCCTTTACTTGGGCGTAATAAGCGACTTTCCACTCAAGCACTTGATACTTACGCCGTAACAAGGCTCGGGCAATGCAAACACATGTCAAATAGGCTACTGAGCAGTTTATAAATACCGCATCTCGAAAATGGGCCCATGTAGGGGAAACAAGTGTTCAATAAGCTATTGATCACGCTTCAAATACTACTCGCTGAAAAATAGCTCATGAAGGAAAGACAGTTAAGTAACTAGTTGTGGAGATAATATTAAATACTCTCCGTAGAAGGCATATGCGTGAACAACTAAGGAGAAACTAACCCCATACCAGTGTAACGATGAACACTTCTACTACTTCCACTTGTCTTTAAATTCCTGCAACTCCCTCTTTGATACAATCCAGTGCACAACGTTTCAAAATAAACTATTAAGAAACTTATTTGGGTAAGTTTCCCACAATGCAATACATTTTTCCCTCACATCAAACTTTCTACAGGCATATGTACACAATTTTAGTGGAGATGTAATCCAGAAAAGGCCCACAAAATTATGTGCGGAAAATTTGATGGATCCCGGTGCAGTTCCTCTTTAATTGTCACGCTCAAGGTTCTAAAAAATGTGGGGCATGAATGAGGCGTGGAGGCCAAGCCTTAAGCCTTAGAACCTAGGCGGGATTTAGGCGTAAAAAGGTGTGAAAAAGCGTTTAGGCCTTTCTTAATATATTTTAACATTTTTAACTATAACAAGGTTATTAAAAATACTAAAATGGTACATACCTTAAAATATATCTGAATATATGCAAACTAAAATTCTAAGAAAAAATAAAACTAAATAAAAAACGAAAAGAGGTTTGGGATACCATTTGTCTTTTGATTATTTTGAATGAGATATTGGTCCATTTTTTTGTAAAAAGTCTTTAATAGGCTATATCATTTCATTAAAGAGTTTTTGTTTTTTAAAAAAAGTGTGCCTTAAGCCTTTTTCCAAGAATAAGGCATAAAAAGCTCAAGGCAGGGCATTTTTCCTAAGCCTCAAGCCTAGGCGGGCCTTTTCGAACACTGATCACGCCTAACAAATTTAGAGTAGATTCTTATTGCTCGTGTGCACTCGGTGATGTTAGTTTATTGTGCCAAAGGCCAAAAATATATGTATAGTCGTAATGTGATTAACTTTGCGCAAGATGTAAATTCAATAGCTAATGTTTTTCCGTTTAAGCTGGTTGAATTAAGTGCAATATTAATCGTAAATAGAATAGGAGCACACGAGTGCAAGAAATTTTGGGTTTTGTTCGCCAAGTTTTGGTTTTGTTGAAAGTTAATAATTTGTATTATCGAGACATACTCATTAACGAAGGGAATTTGGCAGTTCTTTAGGAAGATGGGATACCCGAAGACATTCTGCATGCCTATGATAATATCGTTGATCCCCTCGGTGTTGCCGTTTTAGAAAATGTCATGGAAGACAAATTAAAGGGTCCTCCAGAGCCTATTAGCCAAGATGTTCACATTAATGGGTATCATTCCACTGAGACTATTCATGTTTCTCCTTAACCTAATCAGGATGCATGTATTCAGAAGGCCTTACATGTAGCGGATGCAAATCATACGATTGCTCACATTCCATTTACGAATGAAGTCATTGATGAGTTCTCTACATCGCGATACATTGCGATGGTTTTCTGGCATTGTTTACTTATGTAAATACAAATTTACAGTAGGCTCGTTCAAGAAAAATGTTACCATTTGAGTACTTCCAGTATTTGATGAAATATTTTCATGAACTCTTTGCTACAGATTTTCGATTTTGGTATTTTTCTTTGAATTCCATTTTTAGATGGCATGCCCTCGGGTTGGGTGATGTTTACATAAGGAAAAATCACATGGACGGTGATCTCTCTATAGAAGATATTCAAATTATACTTGCTTACGGTGACAAACAACTCGCCAATCGTATATGATAATGTTGTGCGTGATACCGATTCAAATAAATTTGCAAATTCCTAATTTAAACTTATTTAATTGGAATCAATTTTAAAATCAAATTAATTCAGCCCCTAAACATGCAACTACATGTGTGTGTATGGGTGTGTGTCAAACCATCACAAATTAAATTGCTAACTCACAAATTTCAGGAAAAATCTTTTTCGGGGATAACCTTTATTTCACTATAAAAACATAAATCACAACTTACAATAATTACAATGAAATCTCCAATGATCACTCCTCGAAACAATCACATAGACACGCAGTCTAGTGTCAATAAGAATTACAACTCTAATTCAGTCCAGGAATTCCCACGAGTACTCCGTATTGACATGCTGTCGACGTCATTCCAGTACTCCCCTCAAGAGCACCTAGATCAATAGTAGAGATCTTCTCTACAAGATAAACATCAACAAATATGTGTTCTTGGCTTCCAAAACAATTCACACAAAGTAATTGGGGTATTGTGAATTGAAAACAAAAGGATTAAACCCCTAAAAGTGAGAAGAAAAAGTACCCTGCCAAAGTAGTTTCGTCTATTGAAAATTTGCAGGGCTTCTGATAAAAAATGAAGTTGGAAAAACCAATTTATAGAAAATCTAAGGCGGTGGATCGTTCGAATAGAAACATCATCTCGCTCGAACGAGGACATGCGTCACTCGAATGAGCTTCGCGCAAGATAGGTTGTCGCTCGAACGAAAAAAATTTAAAATAATTTTTTTTATTTTTCCAGAAAATACTCCGCCTTAAAACCTTTAAAAAACCTTTTGACGAAAAAATTAAAAAGCCCTCTCCAACACTTATAAAATATTTGATAAAAACATCCTAATACTCTAAAAGTGAAATGATAAGGAATTAAAACATAACCTTTACTAAATTTATCTCACGGAGGCTTGAATGTTGAAGAGCTTTGATATTCAGATCCATCTTGACGCATGATTGAACTTGAATAAGTCTTTGACGGTTGTAGCAGTATAAGACATACTCACATATAAGTCGGACAGTAAAATAATGTCCTTATTGTAAGATGTGAGTGCAAATTTTGGGGAAGCACCGTGTCGAGCGTGTTTTAGACTTGATCAACGTTATTGCGCCTACGTATCCGTCTCGTTTGTGAAATCAAAGTCAACGTAGTTGGCGGGTCCATACGATATGCCAAAAAAGTCGGCTTTGGTAGTTTTGGTGCGTGGGGGGTGCCAAATTTGGCTATTCGCCTCTCAAACGCCCAGTTTTAGTAGTTTTGGTGTGTAAGGGGTGCCAAATCCGGCTAGTCGCCTCTCAAACGCCCATATATCGTAATGAAACTATGCAAATTTGCTCATCACTATCAAACCTGTGATGGAGATCAAGAGGTTCGTGGGGGAGAAGAGTTATATTTCCTCTCCTTACTTTGCCCATAAGACCATCATCCATCAAATGAGGGGAGAACCCTCATTTTATAGCAAACGTGCCTCAAGTGGGCTTGACACATGTCATGTAATATGTGGACCAAGTGTCTAATATTTATGGTGACACTTGTCACAATATATGTGGTGGCATATTAAATGAACAAATTAAATTACTACTAGAGTATTGTCTAGTGTAATTTATCAAATATAGAGTATACACAATATATTAAATCGCGTGTAATAATATCTCAGCCCGCGTAAGGTCCGAATTGTAGTAAAACTCGATAAATCGTAGATCAATATTTAATCAAATCCATGGGGTTGATTCATTATATTATTGGTGATTAATTTATTTAACCCCACTCTACATTTTCCCCCTCGTAGACATAGTTAGTGTGTTGATTCCTCAGCTGAGACATATCAACTATGTGTACGAAATAAATCGTTTGCGTGTTCCGACTAGAAAATCATCACATAACCGTGTTTGGGTTGTTATCATGCATGTATATGCATATGGCATTCGTATATAGTTTTGAGGGCTATTGTTTCTGCCTATGCTTTTCATTTTTGGAGAAGTATTTTGGGGTTTGCCCCCATTCCTCTCGAACGAGCATGTCTCCATAATTTTATTGTGGTTTTAAACATTTTGAAAAACAAACTTGCCAAATGTATTGGCCTGAGCAATCAACTGGTGGTTTCTCTAAGTATAATGGATCTTTTGCAATCATAAGATCAAAACCTGTCAAGAGTACTCGATCGAGCAACCATTAGTGCTTCGAGTGAACTGGGGGTTTTCAACTAATAAATTTTGTAAGTGTGCCCGACTTTTATTTGATCGAGCAACCATAAAGGTCCTTTTAGGATTAAGCGTGCTCGAAAATTAGGGTCTTTAGGCATGTCTAGTAATATAGGACTTTTAGTCTCTCGTAAATCAGGCTTATGCCTAGTAATGTAGGGCTTTATGTCTCCCTTAAGAGGGCCATGCGTGCCAAGTTATATTGGACTTTAAATCTCCTATAAACTAGGATGGAGGCGAGCCAAGTCATATTGGTCTTTAAATCTCCCATAACCGAGGGTGGAGGCGAGCCAAGTCATATTGGTCTTTTAATCTCCCATAACCGGGCGAGCCAAGTCATATTGGTCTTAAAATCTCCCATAATCGAGGGTCAGGCGAGCCAAGTCATATTGGGCTTTAAATATTCCATATTCGAGGGTCAGGCGGGCCACGTTATATTCGACTTAAATCTCCCATATCTAAGGGTCAAGCGGGCCAAGTTATATTGGACTTGAATCTCCCATATCCGAGGGTCGGGCGGGCTAAGTTATAATGGACTTGAATCTACTATATCCGAGGGTCAGGCGAGCCTAGTAATGTAATACTTTTAGAAAATTGTAATTCTACGCTTTGGGCGACTCACCACGAAATTGGTAAGGTTTGTGAGGAATATAATTCACCTTTGTGGACGACTTACCATGATACTGGTAAGGTTTGTGAGAAATATAATTCACCTCTGTGGGCGACTAACCACAATATTGTTAAGGTTTATGAGAACTCTAATGCACCTCTTTGGGCGACTTACCACGATACTGGTAAGGTTTGTGAAAAACTCTAATGCACCTCGGTGGGAGACTTACCGCAAATCAAGTAAGGTTTATGTGCCAACTCTGTATCCATGCTTCGATTTTTACGGATAGTTTGTTTTCCCCCTGTCGCTTTACTGGAAATAATGTCATATAGTCAGTGCTATATATAAGCCATTCGGTGGCTATACTGAATAACTCTGATATTTCTTTTGGGGATGCTTTATCAACGATGGCCATCCTGGGACCGATTATGAGCATGCTTGTCACCTGTGTTTATGTCTAACTACAAGTGGTACATTCTACAGTACTTTTCCCCCTCTTTACTTTGATTTGCCTTTTATCTCAAGATAAAGTAAAGAAAAATATAGCTACTAGTTACAATACCATCTAAGAGTTGAAAGCATTTAAATACATTTCATAGGGGTATTTGCCCCCAATTAAAATAATATCCCTTGAGCATTTGACTTTGATATCTGTAAGGCCCGATGTAATTGCTCAAGCTCGATTTGATCATATACGTTCAGTATCTTCAAGGATAAGAAATCATCTCGGATTCTGGCACAAAAATCATTAATAACTCATAAGGCAGATTATAATGCCATATATAATCAATCGGGGTATATTTTTCCCCCTTTATTTTATTTTATGTCAATAGAATAAAATAAATGTAAGGACATAATTTTATAAATGTCCGGGGTAGATTCTAGGAAATTTCTGTTTTCTCCTAGATCACAGTTCATATGTCTGATACCGCTACATTCGGCACGTCAACACGATCATCCTTGATGGTCTTTATCCGAATTCAATGCAACCACTTTCATCACGTGCATCATGCTACATGCAACGTGCTGCTCAACTCATTCCCATTACTCCACTACGCTCTATCAGTAATATGCTTTATTGGAGCTTTAAAATATTTGCATAAATATTTGGGAAATGTTTTTGAAAATTATTTTTGAAGTCTGGTTTTATTTTTTATCAAAAGCAGAATTTTTCTAAGTGTAGAAGCGAATTTCCTTGATCGACGAGATCGCTTAAACGACTTTGGAAGTCGTTCGCGCGAGATAGGCATGTCACGCGATATCGTTCGAACGACTTATGTCCTTCGTTTGAGCGACATGGCTATCTCGTTCGAATGAGCCACCGCCTCGATTTTTGTATAAATATCTGATCTCCTTCTACACGTTTTTCAAGTCTTTCTACAATCTCAAAATTCTACGAAAACAGCCCAGAATAAGACTTCACTTTTTAAGGTTTTCTAAATCTTTTTGATTCACAAAACCATTCCCATATATGTGTGTGAATCTTTAAACCTGCTAGAGGATCATTTACTCATCTGGAGTAACTTGTGAGGAAGCCACTCTCTTATTCACTGCTACCCTACTGGAAAGGGATTGTTCCAGTCGCCGACAACAGAACCGATACCCGGGGGTATTTCTGTGTCATATATTTTCATTGTAAACCGTGCAAGCCCCTTTGGGGGATTTTTCCTCATATATGTGTTCTTGCATGTTTCATTATCGTATTTAATCACATATAGATGCATGTTTAGGACTTGAGTGGTAAAAACTGTGTTTATTTAAATAACTTCATTATTTGAACGCAAGCGCACTCTTCCTCAAATTGGTATCAGCGCCAGTTACACAAATTTACCGTGTAATTTTCTGTAAAATTTTTCTAAGACATCAATTTTTTTTAAAAAATTGACTTTTGAAAAACGAGTGTGTTCATAATGGAGAAGTTATATAATAAAATGCCAGTTTTTGACGGGACAAACTATGCATATTGGAAAGTCCGCATGAGATCTGCATTAAAAGCTATTGATGAACGTGTCTGGATTTCGGTGGAAAGAGGGTGGACTCCTCCCTCCGTCACTGTTGAAAATGTGATCAATTTAAAACCTGTCACTTCTTGGACTGAAGAAGAATTTAAATGGTCATCATTCAATTCTAAGGATCTAAGTGCTATTTCTGGGTCTGTCACACCTGATGAGTTCAAACGCATAATGACGTGCACCACGTCAAAAGAGGCATGTGATGTTTTACAACTCACCCATGAAGGAACTAATGTTGTGAAAGTGTCTAAATTGCAAAATTTGACAACTCAATTTGAAACCATCACCATGCATGAGACTGAATGTTTTGATGATTTTTATGCTAGGCTCTCTGACATTGTTAATACTAGCTTTAATCATGGTGAACATATTCCAAATGCTAGAGTTGTTAAAATGATTCTCCGTTCTCTGCCTAAGCGTTTTATCCCTAAAGTCATTGTGCTAAATTCAATGGGTAATTTAAATACGCTAAAATTGGAAGAACTTATAGGAGATTTGCAAACATATGAAATTGATATGTTCCCTAAAACTGCTAGGTCTAAAGATAAGGGAATTGCACTTAATGCCCAAGAGAGAAAGAGTGAGGGGTCGACTAGAAAGAGGGGAGAGTCAACTAGAAAAAGAGAGACAGATTCGTTTGATTCTGAGTGTGATTTTGACTTAGATGATTTGGCTCTTTTTGCAAAAAATTTCAAGAGGATTCTCACATTCAAGAAAAATGGTAATTTTAAAAATAAAAAGAATTTTGAGAAAAATAAGTTTGAAAAGAAAAATGAAAAAGATTTTAAATATCCTCCTAAAAAAGAAAGTGAGAGATGATTTGAGTGCGACGGTAGGGGTCATAGAGCTTTTGAGTGTGCTACTAGGCTGAACAGAGAAAAGGGCAAAGCTGTCCTTAATGCTACCCTTAGTGACGATAGTGAGGTCGAGTCGGTGGATTATGGAGTCAAGTCACCGCACGAGTTTAACTTCACCGAATTCATGGCTAGTCATGTGAGCACTTCTAGTTCTCCTTACGACGATGAGGATGATGCTTCACAGGGACACCTCGACAGTGAGAGCAATGTGAGTGAGGGGGAGGATGACACAAGTGAGAGCGAGAGCAATTAGGAAAGTTTGACTCCCGAAGCGACAAGGAAATACTTATGGGATATTCATCGAATAGTAGAGCGTACCGGGTTTTCAACCTGAAGAGCTCTAAGGTTATGGAGTCAATAAACGTCACCGTGCAAGATGACGAACCTTCGGCATTTATTGACTCTAAACTTCAGTATGCGGATGAGGATATTTCTAGCAGTGATTTACTTGTACCTCACCCACACTCTGTGGACCCTACTCCTGTGTTAGGGGACACACCTCCTTGGGTTCGCTAGAGTCATGACCCTTCTGCCATTGTTGGTGATCCCATTCTAAGGGTTAAGACTTGTTCTCATCTAGATAACTTTGTCAGCCATTTTTGCTACACGTCCAAAGTCGAGCCCAAGAATCATAAAGAAGCACTCAAGGATGAACACTGGATATCTTCTATGCAGGATGAGTTTCTTCAGTTTAAAAAGAATAATGTCTGGGAACTTGTCCCCCGACCTAGTGAGACAAATGTGATAGGTACCAGATGGATCTTTAAGAATAAAATGGATGAAAATGGTACCATAATCAGAAACAAGGCTAGGTTGGTCGCTCAAGGCTACACACAGATAGAAGGTGTAGACTTTGGGGAGACATTGGCTCATGTTGCGAGGCTTGAGTCCGTCCGTCTACTACTCGCCATCGCATGTCATCTGCGTTTCAAGTTATATCAGATGGATGTCAAGAGTGCCTTTCTGAATGGCATTCTACAGGAGGAGGTTTACGTGGAACAACTAAAAGGGTTTGAAGACCCTCACCACCTGGAGCACGTCTACTATCTGAGGAAAAGCTTTTATGGTTTGAAGCAAGCACCCTGTGCTTGGTACGAGAGGCTTACTTCCTATCTCTTAGCCCATGGATTCAAAAGAGGGGGAGTTGATATGACGTTGTTCATCAGGAGAGATGATGGTGCAATTTTGGTTGCCCAGGTCTATGTGGACGACATAGTCTTTGGATCCACGTGCTCTCAACATGCTCATCACTTTGAAGAGGAGATGAAAAGTGAGTTTGAGATGAGTATGGTTGGTGAGCTCACTTTCTTCCTTGGACTCCACGTTCGTCAACTAGAGGATGGGATATTCATCTCCCAATCCAAGTATGCTAGAGACCTAGTGAAGAAATTTGGGTTAGACTCCACTAAGCATGCACGTACACCTATAAGTACCACTACCAAGCTTAGTAAGGACACTTCAGGCAATGACGTAGAGCAAACCTTATATCGGAGTATGATAGGTAGTCTTCTCTACTTGACTGCTAGTCGTCCCGACATAGACTTTAGTGTTGGAGTCTGTGCGCGATATCAGGCTTCCCCGAAAGAGTCACATTTACTTGCTCTAAAACGTATTATTAAATACGTGAGTGGGACTTTCTCATACGGTATTTGGTATTCCTTTGATACCGATGACCGTTTGTCCGCCTATTCAGATGTCGATTGGGCCGGGGATATAGATGGTTGTAGGAGTACTTTTGGTGGGTGTTTCTATTTTGGTTTTGCTCTTGTCTCCTGGCTGAGCAATGAGCAAAATTCCATCTCTTTGTCCACTCCGGAGGCTGAGTACATAGCCGGCGGGAGTTGTTGCACGCAACTCTTATAGATGAAGCAAATGCTGGAGGATTATAGGATTTCACAGGTTGCCATGACCATTTCCTGTGATAACACGAGCGCGATACACATATCTCGTAATCCAATCCAGCATTCGTGCACAAAGCACATCAGGATACGTGAGCACTTTATACAACAATTAGTTGAGGAGAAAGTCGTATCCCTGATTTTTGTTCCCACCGATCGTCAGTTAGCAATATTTTCACGAAACCTTTAGATTCCCTTAGATTTGAGAGTCTTAGGAAGTCTTTGGGGATTTGCACAGTTGACTGAGGGGTTGGTCTATGTCTAGGATATGATGCTTTTTCATGTTCATATCATATGCTTCCTATTGCTAGCTTGTTTTATATGTACTTTTACTTTGTTGTACAGTTATTTATTTATTCTTTTGAAAAATCCAAAAAGATTTTTTGTGTATATAAATTTTAGAAAAGTCCAAAAAGATTTTTGTATTTTTTATGCACCTTTTATGGATGAACATTTAAGATAGCCAAGTCACAATTTCATTCCATCTTTTCATGTGACTGTTTGATAGAGATTTGAGACGCTACATCATTTCATCTATGTGCTTTACACTGCTTAGAGTCTCTGAGATGTGATTCGTGATATCTTGTCTACATGTTTGACTCCTATCTTCTTTATTGCACACATGCACGACTATATTTGATTATTGTACTTGTCTATCACATGTTGGCTTGAGTGTTTCCATCTCAATTCTGTTTATACAACTAACAATATGCGATAAAACTTGACAAGATTGGGATGCATGTAAAAATCATTTTTGTGAGACTAAATGTTTGTTTAAGAACGGGGAGGGGCTGCGAAAGGTAATTATCTATTCTTTGCACAAAAGACACCGTTCAAAAGGACATAAAAAGGGAGGAATTTTATTATCCGAGGTCCAAAAAGGTTAAAAGAGCCCCGAAAAAATGTAAAGGCAATAAAAAGCAATACATGCCAAATATGGGCCATTAGGTTTCACCATCAATTCTCCAAAGTTTGAGAATTTAGAAAGCCTCTATTCAAATTTAAAATCTGAGGGAGTTTGGTTGGAGAATATAAACGGGTTTGCACTTCCTTAAAAGTCCTGAAAAAGCATGAAATAGTTTGGGACGTTATTGGTGTGGAAATCACTTTGAGCTTTGATTTATTGATTTGATTGAGTCAATATCTCATATTACCACATTTTTTTTACACAAAAGGAAGACTTTGAGTTCATTCGTTAGGAGTATCCGATATTCATCGTGAACATATGTAATATTTGTATGCATTGATTTTCCTATCGAATTTGATCACACCCCTTCATTTTCGCTATCATTGACTTGGTTGTTTTTTGTGATCATTCATGGTGATATTCTTTATTGTATACTATTGTATGAAAAATTTTGAAAAATACAAAAATAGCAGTTTATTCCCGTGTGTTATTCTCCATATGCATTCATTTCTTCTTCTCATATTTGTCTATTTGGGGACATCATAAAAAGGGGGAGAAGAATTTTGGGGGAGATTTGGTTTTGGTTGTTTGGCTGCATGAATGATTTGCTTAAGCTTAATTGATCATCAATTTGTGCATATCATTATATTTCAATCTGTTACTTGTCACGGGTATTTGCTTTATCTCATTTGTGTAGGTACATCATTGCTCATTATTTGATTACACACCCTGATGAGAAAAGCTTTGGAAGGTACCGGAGAGCTGAAGTTTTGGAAGACATGTCATTTAGTATTCTCAGTTTGAGGGTTTAATGGGGATATTATCTTGTATGTCATGTGATTGCATAATTCAGATTTTTTATGTATGTACCGGCATAGACATAGGTGGAGATTTGTAAGGACATAATTTTATAAATGTCCGGGGTAGATTCTAGGAAATTTCTATTTTTTCGTAGATCACAGTTCATATGTCTGATACCGCTACATTTGGCACGTCAACATGATTATCCTTGACGGTGTTTATCCGAATTCAATGCAACCACTTTCATCACGTGTATCATGCTACATGCAACGTGCTGCTCAGCTCATTCCCACTACTCCACTACGCTCTATCAGTAATATGTTTTATTGGAGCTTTAAAATATTTGCATAAATATTTGGGAAATGTTTTTGAAAATTATTTTTGAAGTCTGGTTTTATTTTTATCAAAAGCAGAATTTCTCTAAGTGTAGAAGCGAATTGCCTCGATCGACGAGATCGCTCAAACGACTTTAGAAGTCATTCGCTCGAGATAGGCATGTCGCGCGATATCGTTCGAACGACTTCTGTCCTTCGTTCGAGCAACATGACAATCTCGTTTGAACGAGCCACCGCCTCAATTTTTGTATAAATATCTGATCTCCTTCTACACGTTTTTTAAGTCTTTCTGCAATCTCAAAATTCTGCGAAAACAACCCAGAATAAGACTTCAGTTTTTAAGGTTTTATAAACCTTTTGATTCACAAAACCATTCCCATATATGTGTGTGAGTCTTTAAACCTTCAAGAGGATCATTTACTCATCTGGAGTAACTTGTAAGGAAGCCGCTCTCTTCTTCACTGCTGCCCTACTGGAAATGGATTGTTCCAGCCGCCGACAACAGAACCGACACCCAAGGGTATTTCTGTGTCATATATTTTCATTGTAATCCGTGTAAGCCATACTCTTACAAAATTATTGTGAAAATAAAAGGTTTTGCCCCTTTGGGGGATTTTTCCTCATATATGTGTTCTTGCATGTTTCATCATCGTATTTAATCACATATAGATGCATGTTTAGTACTTGAGTGGTAAAAACTGTGTTTATTTAAATAACTTCATTATTTAAACACAAGCGCACTCTTCCTCAATAAACTTGAAAACATGCTTCGAGGAATCATAGATATATTGTTTTGTGTAATTTCATGATGTGAATTTGATATGCTACTGTATGCAGTTGATAGAGTGTAGCTATATCATGTGGTGAGATAATTATCTCATGCCCCCATTATTTTATCTAAGCTGAGAAAACTCAAAAGTTTGGGGATATATTTTAGTCAGATGCAGAATAATTTAGTCAACAAGCATGTTGAGTCACCTTAGGTGAATAATAAATATCAGACTTGAATTTTCGTGTCACTAACATAACAATGTGAATGAATCATAGTTTAGCATAAATCAGATACAAGGTAGCGGGAAAAGTTATTCCAGACGACCATGAATGAGGTTGCTCATAAGATTGTTCTGAGCAACCGTGAATGAGGCAGCCAGAGCTACGATGAATGAGGCTATACGAGGCTTCTTGAAACACTAAGACGAGGCTTCTCGAGGAACTAGGACGAGGCTGCTCGAGGCACCAAGATTGAGGCTGCTCGAGGCACTAAGAGTGAAGCTGCTCGAGGCACTATGATAAGGCTGCTCTAGGCACCTGCTCGAGGTACCATAACTTGACCAAGTTGTTAAGTTTTCAGTAAAAACATTATTTCAAAGGTCACTCTAAAATATCATTTTGATATGGTTGTTTGAAGGATGTCATTTTTTATATGGTTACTAAAAAAATATTATTTTAGCAAGATTGCCCGAGTACATGCTCGTACTAAGTCTTTAAATGGTCCCTCATAAGATAACATAAAATATTCACAATTTCAAGAGGTATATGACTTTTTCAGAAATAAATATTTTTCTACTTGAGCAACTCAAATTCGTGCGAGGTTACAAATATTTCGAACAGTATTTTCAGGTTGTGTAAATAAAACACGCATAAATTAAATACCATAACCTTCGAAATTAATGAAATAGGCGATATACTACATTCCCTTAAAAGAGGTACCTAAATTACTTTCATATCTCACTGCCTTTATAAATGTTAAACAAAAGCAAAACCAAATAACTTGAGTGTTGATGTAAAAAACTAGATTTTATCTACTTAATTAATCACAGATAAATAAGAAACAAGACACAGGATTTTTAAAGTGGTTCAGCCTTATGAAAATGGCCTACGTCCACTGTTTTGTATTGCTGGATGTCTTTGCCTTAATCTCGATCACAATTGCTCATGATCAATTATTCTGTTATTGAGGGTGTTATAATGTATTTATAGCCTTGGGGCTGTCAATATGAATAAACGATATGTCGTTATTTCATAGACATATACATCTGTACAATAAGAATATTCATTAAATTCGATGTTCGCTAAATGTGCAATTGTCGCTTGATCTTCCTGACTAGATGCTCTGCACGTTGAGCAGCTCGACGCGCTAAGTAACTCGGGGTGATGAGTTGCTTGGTATGCTACTATCTCAGAGGCTGAATAGCTCGGTGCATATAAGCATTTGCGACGTAAGATGACACACGTCTTCATATGATTGGTACACGTCAGCTAACTAATTTTCGTATCAACAGAAGCCCCCAATGTTTCACAGTTGAGTTTTGATATGAGAGTGTGGAATATTTTACTCTAAAGTTGCTCGGGCACCTTTTTACGTTTTAATTAGATACTGATCTCCAACACTTAGGAATTTTCTCTTTAGTCTTGTCATTTGAACGTGAAATGGAAAACTTGTAAATATTTTGAATCTGCGACAGACGCTTGGGTATTTGCGTCTTTTTCATCATTTAACCGTCGAAAACGCAATTGTCTTTTCTAGTAATCATTTATTTTCCTACTTCTCGATGCAAGGAATTTAAAAGCAATAGAAACAGATCGTCATCTACTTTTTACTTCTAGATTTCTAAACTCTTCGTCTTCTCATTCTATCCTTGTATTGTCATTCTTTCTGTCATCCGCCGTAGCAGATTTCTCAATCCCTCTATAAGAACTTCTTCTTTCTTTGCTTTAGCCACCATAGTTTATCTTATAGAATCATTGGATAAGTTTCGAGCTGATTTTACGATTCCATCTTGGGTTATTCTAGAAGAACCTCCTTGACCCTCTGATTTATTTTCTCTGGCTGAGGGACATTGGTTTCCCTCCCTTTTTGTAACGGAGGGTGTCTTTTCTTTTCCGCCTAATCCCTTGTGTTTGGAGTTTTACCAATATTTCGATATTGTTCCTGTAAGAGTAGCTCCAAATACATGGAGGGTAGTTAATGGCGTACATAGGTTAAACCAGATTTATGGGACTCATTTAGGGATCCCTGGAATTATGTTTTGTTATAAATGGGTTACCAGTGATACCACATTTTATTTAAAAACTAGGTTTTCCAATAGAGCTTTAGTGTTCAATCTACTCGATGCTAATAGGGACTATTTTGATCATGGAGTTATGATGAAAAATTGGCAATGCCCCCCATAAAAAGGAAATGATGTTTACCAAAGTCCCAGATGTCCACTATATGGCAAAGGGATAGGTTTTTTTTAATTTTTCAGTTTAGCTCCGTTTATATTTGATGAAATGCATCAGTGATATTTTTTTTATTTTTTTTACAGTTAATAACAAAAGAAAACACCCAAAAGAGAGTGACATTATATAAAAGATTTGAAACTCATTTGGGGTTTGCATCAATCAGTTGTTGGGGAGCACGCTAGAGCTGCTTCTTATTTATTGAGATACAAAAATTCTATTTCCTCTTTTATTGCTTGTCCTCTTGCCCCTCCTGTGATAATTGATCTTGATCAAATTCCTTCATCTCAAGTTGGCGTAGAAGAATCTTCTTTTGATTTGGGTACCTCTATTGCTGATTTGATGATGAGGAAGAGGAGAATGCCTGAATTCTTTGACAAAGATACTCCTGGCACTCATGGGGCAAAGAAGAGCAAAGGGGATGTCCCAGCTGAAGGGATGAAGAAAATGGATAGTACTCCATCCAAAAGAACAATTCCAGCTGTCAAGGAGGTCGGCAGGAAACCCCCTACTGTCCCAAAAGAGACGCACCTTTGATTGAAGGTGTTGGTATTACACAAGAAGAGGCAACACCTTTGATTGAAGGTGCTCCTTTAAGGAGATTGAGGAGAGGTCTTGCAGAAAGACCTATAGAAACTGATGCTCAACCTTCTGATGTTGAGGATCCTTTTTTTAAAGCTAACACTCCAGCTCTCATTGCTCCGAGATGGGTAAAAAGTTTGATCAAGTCTTGGACTATTCCTGAATATCGAGTTGTTGAGGGTTCCTTTTCTTGGGATAAGGTCACTAACTTAGCCGCTTAATATATTGCACCAGTAAGTATCATCATCCTTACTATTTTATCTTCATGTACCATGCTCATATTCTGATCCGAGCTTCTTTTCTTCTGTAGTTTATGACGTATTTTAATAGTATCCTGGAGAAAGATGAGGCTATCAAGGCTTCAACTTCCTCCAGTGGGGTGGAAGAAGCTTTTACTGGGTTATCACAATCTTTGAAGCACTCTCGACAGAAGTAAGAGGAAGATAAAGCTGCTTGAGAGAAGCAACTTCTATCTGTAGAGATAGCTCGTCGATAAACTGATACAGTTCGAGACCAAGTTGTAAATGCCTCCAAGGAGTTAGAGAAAAATTGAAGGTCACCGTTTCCAGCAAGGAAAAAGCCTATGGCAAGCTTGAAGAAGCTGAACGGTGTAAGAAAGACCTGGAGGAGAAAGTGAAGCATGTTGAGGGACATGCTTCTTCTGAGAAAGTAAAGAAAAAAGTTGCTGTGAAGAAGTCCTTTAGCTCTGGCTGGGAAAAATGATGGAACAAAGCCTTAACTGCTATTACTTGCCAGATGGAGTATGTAAGTTTGAAGTACTTCAGAGAAGGATGGGTCGCAGCACTGAAAGAGTTGAGGGTTGCACACAATTTTGAATTATATCAGAAACACACTCATGGCCCTACTCCTACTATTGACGAAGAAGATGAAGTTGAATTTGATGAATCTTCTATAGTGATAGTAGAATAAGTACCTATTGTTACCATTCCTCAGCCCTCTGACCAAGTTCAGCAGGCGACAACTTCTACCGAGCAACACAAACTGCCCTCCGAGCAACCAACTTCTTCGTCCAAAATGGTTGATCATGTTGTAGGGAATACGGAGAAGGTGTAGAGTTGTTTGGCTCTTTAATTATGTTGTTCTTTTCTTTTCCCTTTGTTGTTGTAACTTTGGTTGTACTTGCTTATCCCGTTGATTAATAAAAAGGACTTTGTTATTTATTCTGAGTTTTTCCTTTAATTGCTCTATCTGTATCATTGTTGATGCATTTTTGTTTTTCCTTTCTACTTTGTTGCCAGGATGGAACTCTTGTCAGCTCATGATACAGAGTTGATGAAAAAATATAATGATTATTTCAAAGCTGGTCACACAGATTTTACTGAAGCTCAAATAATTAATATCCTTGGGCTTGACGCTTCTGAGCGAGCAGTGGATGCATACCAATATTTAAAGTGTTTACTTGATCGTGTAGTAGTAAACAATGTGGCCTATTATGAAATGATTGAAGACCTCCAAGGAATGATCGAGGAACTCCAACTTCAACACAAAGAAACCACTGCACTCTTGCATGAAGATTATGAGAAAAAGTACCAAAAGTTGAGCATTGATCGGGGCTATGACAAATATATCTTGGCCCATGAAAAGAGGGAAAGTGTGCTGAAACTTAAGATCGAGGAACGTAGGAATATTGCCAAACTGTTGGAGGAAGAGAATATTGCCTTACAAGAAGAAGTGAAACAACTCAAATATGTTGCCTCATCCTCTTCAGGAGCTTTAGTCCCAGTTAATGATGAAGGTTTTTCCTTTTTGGAAACTAAAAATGATGCCTTGAGAGAAGAGCTGGAGACTTTAAAACGAACCGAACCTACCTCGTCTGCTCACGACAGAGAAAGGACTTCTACTCGTGGTTGAGCAAGGGCTGGTCGGATTAATATTAAAGAGACGAGGAACCAACTGGCTTTAGAAAATCAAGTCGTTCAACTGACGATAAAAAATCAAGCCCTGGCAGAAATGTCCAGAAAAATTCAAAGTCTTACCAATCAAGTTTCCAAGCAAAGCTCTACTTTGGAGAGTAAAGATAATTTAATGAAGAAGCTTCATTAAAACGATGAGAGATTGACATATCAATTCCATAAATAGCCTAGGAAATTTTGGAATGCGGGATACAATGAAGATCTGTGCCATCTCGATGCTCGGTTGAGACAATCAAAAAATGAGGGGTACAAGCAAGGATGGTTGAATGCTCTTAGTGTGATGCGTCTTGAGGAAGGAAATTCCCTGTGGGATTGGTATGAACCTGGGTTTCTCGACTTACCAGTACCTCCTTTCAACTTAGACGTTAGTTGGATTTCAGCTCGTGCTATACCTCAATGTTTGATCTCCAAGTACCTTGGTGATTACAATCTTCATAAAGATTATGAGATATCCCGACCTTCTCATGTGTTTGAGCGACCAGGTTCGAGTAACACTAGGATGCTATTGGATATGAATTTTATCAATTCTCCTTACGCTTTGGATGATCCTCCCGCGGGGATGGAACCTGAGCCAAAATTAGAAGGAAAAAAGCCAATAGAATAGGAAATTTGTATTGAATGAAGAAAACTTCATCTTTTGTAATTTGTTTTTCTTGTATTTAATGAAGAAAAATGTTATCTTTATGCACTCTTCTTTCCTTGGAAATATTGTTTAAGAAGTTTTTCTTGTAATATATTAATGCATATATATCTATAGGGGGACAATTTGTCATATTTTGTTTTATTTCCTAGACAATGGAGCTTGCCCCACTTGCTGCCTAGTTGTAGTGACTTATCACCCATAAATTCCTAAGCAATTGAATGATTTTCATCCCATGATCTTTCTTAGTTGTAGTAATCATTTCAGGATTACCTTGGTGCCTAGACATTGGATGCCCCGTGAGGTCGCCCATCTTCTTGCCTTGTTTGCGATGCCCCTTGAGGTCACCTGTGATCAAACAAGCTTTGCCTTGTATGATTGTTATGCCAACATTGTTAATTAAAGTTATTGGTGCCGACCAACCGTGGTTGGTGGTTGCTGATATGCCGACCGACCTTAGTTCGTGTAGTGTGTAGCACTAGTACTCAAAAAAAATTTAACAAAAGGAATATAGAGAAAATATCATCTTTATTCATACTGAAAGAACTGACGTACTTATGAATCTATGTTACTGATAATATTTACGTAGATGCTCCGCATTCCATGCATTTTTGAATTCTTCCCCCTCCAAGGTCTCTATTCTGTAGGTCCCAGTCGAACAACTGTAGTTACCCGGTAGGGCCCATGCCAGTTGACCTCTAACTTATTATGCTTCTGAATCACCTTCTTGAGAATATAATCTCCCTCTTTAAGATCACATTTCTTGACTCTTTTGTTGTAGAACATGGCAGTTCGTTGTTGGTAAGCTGCGTTCCTGATTGTCGCATCTTCTCTTACTTCTTCGAGCATATCCAAGTCTAAACGTCTCATCAAATCTCTTACACGGGAGTTAAAATTAAGAACCCTGTGTGTGGGTAATCCCAGTTCTGCTGGTATGACTGCTTCACTTCCAAAGGCTAGCATGTATGGAGATTCCCCAGTTGATGTTCGGGGTGTTATGCGATAAGCCCATAACACAGAATGTAGCTCATTAATCCAATCTCATTTTGCATCATCTAGCCGTTTCTTCGACCCGTTCAGTAGAGTTATATTTGTCACTTCAGTTTGTCGATTGCTTTGGGGATGACCTGGTGCAGAATGGATTTTCTGTACATTGGATTGATGACAATATACAGCGAACTCCTCATTATCAAATTGGGTACCATGATCAGTAATGAAAGCATGTGGCACCATATCTGTAGAAAATATTCTTCCAAATAAACTGGTAAACCCTTTTATATGACATATCAATGAGAGGCTCAGCTTCAACCCACTTGGTGAAATAATCAACAGCGACTACTAAATATTTGAATCTCCCTTTGGTAGTCAGCAGAGGCCCGACCAAATCTATACCCCACATGGAAAATGTCCAAGGGGAAGTGATGGGCATTAATAATACCTGGGGTGTTCTTCGAATGGAAGAGAAACGTTTGCACTTATGATCACACTTCTTCACATAAGTTGTACAATAAACTCTCATCGTTGGCTAATAGTATCCCTGCGTCATTATCCTCTGAAGGAGAGTCTGACCTGCTACATGAGCTCCACAAGAGCCTTCGTGAATTTCTTCTATGAAATATTTAACTTTTTAAGGATGCACACATCTCTGTAGACCTTCTATGATATCCCTTCTATACAAAAGACCATTTTTTAGTACATACCGAGTAACTTTAAACTTCAGGCTCTTGGCTGCATGGTGGTCAGTTGGTACAACTCCTTCTTCGATATATGCCCTGATGGGGTCAATCCAAGATGGTCCCATATCCAGGGTGATGAATCTCACCATTAAATATTCATCTATGCTCCAATTTGTCAGAATCTCAATAGGAATCGTCTTCGTAGCTCGGTACGAGTAGCTAAGGCTAATCGAGTTAGTGTATCAGCTCTCGTATTTTATAATCTTGGTATTCTGATCAATTGGACCGCAGTAAGAGTGGACACAATCTCTATAGCTTTGGAGTGATACATAGACATCAAGTCTCCCTTCGCTGCATACAACCCAAGAATCTGATTTACGATTAACTATGAGTTACTAAACACAACAACTTACTCTGCATTCAATGTTTTGGCCAAATTGAGGCCCACGATCATAGCTTCATATTCAGCTTCATTGTTAGAAGCTTTGAACAGGAAATGCAACACATATTCCATATATAATCCATCTGGGCTGTGAAGAATTATACCAGCTCTGTTGCCTGTGGCACACGAAGAGCCATCAACAAACAAATTCCATATAGGGATGCCGTTATCAAATTCTTGATCTGACAAAATTCCCTGATGAAATATTTGATACTTATTTTTATCGGCTCCTAACACTGGGTTGTTGTCTAATGGTTGTTATTGCTTGGCATTTATTCCCTTCGTTACCTCTATTGATGAGAGTTGATCAGGGGTAGTCTACGATGATTCTCTAATATCCACAAGCTATTTTGCATTAGGCCCTTGTTGGTTGGAAGTATCAGGGCAAGTGAATTACGTAATGAAATTTACTACCGCATGCCCTTTGAGTGAGATCCTTGGATCATAAACAATATCATACTCTCTCAGTTCGACTGCCCAATACATGAGTCTTCCAGATTTTTTTGGCTTATGCCAGGCCTGTCTAAGCGGCATATCAGTGTACATCACTATGGTATGGGCCTAGAAATAAGGTTTCATCCTCCTACTTGCCTCTATCAATGCTAGGGCTAGCTTCTCCAATCTGGGATATCTTACCTCTGCTCCTCGAAAAGCCTTGCTTGTATAATACACAGGTTTTTGTACTCCATCTTCAACTCTTATTAATGCTGAACTGATTGCGCCCTTAGAGACAGCCAGATATAAGTACAATCTTTCTCCCATCATTGGCCGGGAAAGCAGAGGTGGCGTCCCCAAGTATTTCTTCAGAGCTAGAAATGCTTACTCGCACTCGTCATTCCACTCAAAAGTCTTTCTAAGCACCTTGAAGAATGGGAGACATTTATCCGTCACTCAAGAGACTAACCTGTTTAGAGCTGTAATACGCCCCGTAAGGCATTGCACTTCCTTCTTAGTGGTTGGATATTTCAGTTCTAACAAAGCCTTGATTTTATCTGGATTTGCTTTGATACCTCACTGATTCATAATATACCCGAGGAACATGCCTTATCGTACGCCAAAAATATACTTAGTCGGGTTTAGCTTCATCTGATATTTCTCCAGTTGATCAAAAGTTTGGCTCAGATCAGCTATGTGGTCTGCAGCTTTCTTACTCTTCGTCAGTATATCATCAATATAAACCTCCATGTTGTTGCCGATTTGTTCTACGAACACCTTATTCATCAATCGCTGGTACGTTGCACCTGCATTTTTGAGACCAAATGGCATAACATTATAACAGTATGCACCCCTTGGGGTTATAAAATAAGTACTTTTCCTATCTTCTGGTTTCATCTTAATCTGGTTATATCCAGAATAAGCATCCATAAATCTCAGCCGAAGTAGCATCCACCAGCTGATCAATTCGGGACAAGGGAAAATGGTCTTTTGGGCAGGCTTTGTTGATATCTGTGAAAGCTACACACACATCCTCTATTTATTGTTCTTCTTTTTCACCATCACCATGTTGGCTAACCAATCTGGACGCCTTTTGCAGTTTTTTGACTTCCTCCTGGATAGCTTGGTTCTTCTCTGGGCTAAATATTATTCTTCGTTATTTCACTGACTTGATCTCTTTATTAACATTTAACTCGTGGCATAAGAAGGCTGGATCTATCCCTGGCATATCTTCATGACTCCACGCAAAAGCTTGCTTTCTATGCCTTAAAAATGCCACTAACTCCTGCTTTATTGACGAGTCCAGTGAGGCGCCAATTTGAGTTTTTCATTTTGGACGTTCATCGTTCAGAATGATGTTCTCCATGGTCTCCATAACCTAACCCTTCCCAAGCTCGGACTCATCTCTGGGGTCCAGAGTCTCGATCTCTGCATATTCAGACTCCTCCACTTGGTATGTGGTGGTCTTTTTCTTAGCTTCCTCCAACTCTTCCTGCTCGGCAGATAAATAGTAGCATTCCCGAGCTACTTTCTGGTCGCCCTTCACAACTCTAGCTCCAAAATTAGTCAGAAACTTCAGGCATGGATGGCACTGCCCCGAACTTTTTCAAGCCTACCCTCCCCATGATTATGTTGTAGGCTGATTGGACATTTTTATCTATTACAAAAAAGCGTACTTTTTCTGTTCGGAAATCAGGCTAGGTACCAGTAAGCATATCCAACTTGATCATCCCAAGTGGAAAGACCTTCTCGCCAGTGAACCCGAGGAGGGGCCTGTGATATGGCTCCAACTGGGCTAGCTTCAGATTTAAAATGTCAAAGCACGGGTAAAACATGATGTTTGCAGAGTTATCATTGTCTACCAACACTCTTGAGATCACCATGTCCTTCATCCTCATCTTGACAACCAAGGGATCATCATGAGGATATAAGACACCTTCCAGATCATTTTTGGAAAAATTGATGACCAGTTTATCCTTGTTCACCTTCCTTCGGCGATTATCTTCAGTCAGATTTATGTGTTGTATATAAGAACAAGCTTGGGCCTCATTGAGGTAAGATTTCCTTTCAGTAGTGTGATCCCCACCTCCTGCATCTCCACTTGTAATCACATGACATTCAAATGATCCAAAATGGATTGAAAATACCTCGTGTTCGGGTTGCCTTGGTCTTTTGGGAAGGTCGGGGTCATCTTCTGGATCATCTTCATGGTCCCTTTTCTTATTATCTTTAGCTCGGCGAGGAGATTTGCACCTTTGCCTTCTTTTTTTTGTTTGCCTTTTCATCATTTTGACGATCAATGAACTTACTCAATTTTCCTCGTCGAATAAGTGCTTCTATCTTATTCTGGAGAGTTATACAACACTTGGTCGTATGGCCATGATCTCTATGTAACTCGCAATATTTGGACTTATCCCTCTTGTCGGGGGTTGTCCTCATTTTCTCCGGCCAATTCAATTCCTCGTTGTTCTTGATCTCCTCCAGATTATGGTTGGTATCTACCTTTAAAGGAGAATAATTCCCATACTTCTTCAACTACTTTAGTGTTTCCTTACCTTTCGACTACTTACTACCCCCATTGTGCTTCATATCTTTCCTCTCAGTTTTAACTGCAGCTTTCGTCTCTACTTTCGCGTCAGTATTCTTCTTTGCATCCATGGCCTCTTCGGCGCATGGTCTTGGGGTGATCTTTGGCCAGTGTATAGTATAAATTATTAGGTAACAGACCACTCATCAGAGCTGTAATGGTTGTCTTCTCCTCGTACTCGATTACCTCAAGTTTCTCGTTATTAAAGCGAGTGATATAATCCCTGGTGCCCTCTCCCGTTTTCTTCCTTACACTCAGTAGATGTGCTACTCTCTTCACTGGCTTTGCTCCAAAACAGAAATTCCCTATGAAGAGCTTTGCGAGCTGATGGAATATAGCAATATGCCTCCGAGGAAGGTTATTGTACCATATTTAGGCTGACCCGGAGATAGTTCCCAAAAATGCTCTACACCTCATCTCATCAAGAACGACATAGATATCAGCAGCAGCTTGGTACTGCTCTATGTGAAGGATGGGATCAGTTTTTCCATCATACTTAGGCGTTACTACAGGAGATTTAAATTTTGCTGGTGTGAGAAAATCCATAATTGCCTCTACAAAGGGTGATCCCTTGACAAAAGTTCTTTAGAGAGGGTTCTTGGCCTTAGCCATTTCCCCTAACCTGTCCTACAGCCTTTGAATGGAGCCCTTCCATGCGTTATTTCCAGCCTCGGACCTATTTGTTCGAGCAACAGATCGCGCTGAATTCTCCTCTTGGGATCTTTCATTATGAGTTGTTGGTCATGACTGGGCAAAACCTTCCCGTGGATCGTTTGGTCGTTAAGAATTTCTTGACGCAATCCTAGGAGGGTTTTTATTCCTCCTAGGGACCAAATGGTCAAAGGAAGAAGCTCTGTTCAACCTCTCTAGAGAACTTGTTCGTTCTGGGGCTAACATAACATTTCGTTGAGAATCTGAAGCTCTTAAGTAGAGGTTTGGCCAGGCTGATTAGAGGGATCATTGGTCCCCTCGGTATGATGAGACCTAGTGTGTCGGGACATAGGAACATCTGGGAATAGCGTACATTTTTTTTCTTGAAGATAGTAAATGAGTGGGTCTCTGGATGCTTCGTTGACCTAACAAAGCAGGCGCACCATTAAGAACGGTTTGAATGAGTTGACGCATGGTCTCTTGCATATCCGTTTTCCCCTGGGCTAAATTGGCTACCATGCCAGTGAGATCTTGAAGAGTTGGGGGAGCAGATGGATTGGGGGGAACTCGATCATTGTTCCTGTTACTGGATTCTAGGATCTCAGCGATTTGTGATGAATATTTTAGTGAAAATGCTACATATAGTCGTTCCCACATACGGTGCCAATTTGTTGATGTAAAAAACTAGATTTGATCTAATTAATTAATCACAGATAAATAAGAAATAAGACACAGGATGGTTCAGCCTTATGAAAACGGTCTACGTCCACTGTTTTATATTGCTGGATGTCTTTGCCTTAATCTCGATCACAATTGCTCATGATCAATTATTTCGTTATTGAGGGTGTTACAATGTATTTATAGCCTTGGGGCTGTCAATATAAATAGACTATGCCGTTATTTCGTAAACATATACATATGTACAATAAGAATGCTCATTAAATTCGATGTTCACTGAATGTGCAATTATCGCTTGATTTTCCTGACTAGATGCTCTGCACGTTGAGCAGCTCGGCACGCTAAGTAACTCGGGGTGATGAGTTACTTGATATCCTAGTAGCTCAAAGGTTGAATAACTCGGCGCGTATAAGCATCTGCCACATAAGATGACACATGTCTTAATATGATTGGTACACGTCAGCTGACTAATTTTTGTATCAACATTGAGATTTAGAGTCTAAATGTGTGTAACTGAATCAGTGTAAAATATTCATGCCATTTTGAATGGTATATACCTTTTTTCCATGGTATTTATTTGCATAAAGTATAAAACCCAATGGTTCATCTCTAAATATTAATTCATAAGTTTCTAAACATTCAACTCCGTATGGGTTTGATCGCATCAAAAAGCAAAAGACAAAAGCTCCCAACCTAGGCTTACTTCCTAAGGTCGAAGCTACTCACAAAGTCTATTCGAAGGTCTTAAATCACTAACATGAAAGTAGAGATCATCCACCCATTTAATTTGCGGAGATCGCTCATAAAGCTACTCAGAGTCTTTTGGAGATCACTCGAGTTTCAAACCCCCTAAGGCAGGTCAGTTTTGTCTAGCCATGGTGGTTCGAAAATCAAAGTGATCGGAGTTTCTCCCAGGTGGGTCGGATGTTAAAGTCCTCGCAGGTCGAGACACCTCGGGGGTAAAATTTCCTCAAAGGCCAAGTTTGCCCGGACGCCAGGGTCCTCGGAGTTAAGATTCCTCGGAGGTGAGGACTACCTCGGACGCCAAGGTCCTTGGAGGATGTTGGATCGCTTTTTTTTTTCTTGTTCAGAGATGATGTTTATTCGGAGTTAATTTCTGAGAAACCTGCTCGGAGTTAAGGGATACCCACTTGGAGGCTGAGGATGTTCGGAGATCAAAATAGGTTGTTCAAGTTTCCCGAGTTTGATTGGGTTTCCCAACGTTCCTCGGGGTAAGTCAGTTTTACCAATTTGATTTTGAGTTAGGTTTTTTTGAATGAACCTCTTAACCCAATTTCGCCCAAATGATAAATTGGATTGATTGAGTTTCGTCAGATTTTCGCTAGTTAGGCCGAATTTTCAACTGGATCAGTTGCCATATCGCATCGTGGTTCATCATTTTTTTTAATATGATTGTGTTTGACGAAACCCATTCAAATTTGGGTTTGTTTGATAAATTTCATAGCTTGTAATAGCTTGTGCCTACTGGTATACAAAATTAAAAGAGCTTACTACTAAGGTTAAGTAATTAGGGGGGCCACCATCTACTTTACATTAAGTGCAATTGGCATGCAATAGCTAAAACTATATAAACTTTTAGATAATTAAAATGATATCAAAACATTGTTAGATCACGAGCGCAGGAGGAGACAAGAAAAATTGATAAATAAAAACCCTTGTATTGCAGCATGGTACTTTCAATCAAGAATCGATATATTTTCTAAGAATGTTTGCTTATAGAATTTGAGGTTGTTGAGTTTTGGTACCAGTATGAGTGGAAAATCGAGGTAGTGGTCATATCCATAGGTTCTTATGGCTTAAAAATGCTCCAGATGTAACTAGCAGTGCAACCGATGAGCATAATTGATTATTTTGATCGTCTTGTATGCACTCAAAATCTAGATACCAACATATCCATCACTATGCAACAACACCAATGTGCACGTATCTTATCACTTGATGCGAATTTGGATGCAGATGACAATGATTATGCCTTAATGATTAATTAGGTTATGAGATACTCAGAATGTGGAATCTATTACTTGCACTTTCATAAAACAGTAAAGAAAATGGTATGTTAGTTTAGGTATCCATTTGATGTTCTTGAACTTTTAGTGATTATAGAACCCCCTAACGGTAATATGTTTCGATTCATGGGTCGTCGAAATGATCAATGGTTTGTTCTCACAATAAGAAAATTCTACAAACATGGCACGCAAATATTAATTGGTCCCCCATCCTTTTAGTGCAATCCGTCATAAATTATATTGCTAAATACGCTATGAAATCTGATCTTACTTCGAAAAGATTCACAGATACATTATAAGGGATTGTTGATGACATCTGACAACCTTGTCATACTACCAGGTCTATAATTAAGTGTTTGTTGATGAGAAGTGTCTACAAATGTGACATTTCTACTCAAGAGGTATGCCACTTACTAATAGGGTACCCTCTTTCGCGTTCATCTAGAAAGATTGTTCTTTTAAACTTGAGTGAAAACAATGTGTTGTCATTAGTATTTCAAATAAGGTAGAGTAAAATGATCAATAGAGTGTTAGCACAGATCCCAACTTTGTTAGTAGATATATGAATCGACTTACCATTCTTCAAGATGTATCACTGTTTGATATGGCAAAAAAGCATTATTACAATAGTAATCGTTGACACAAATCTAGGTCTGAATCGATTGTTTGCTTAATTACTAAAGTAGAAAGTGACATACCATATAATGGTGATTGTTGATACCAAAAATTATTCATCTACATCGACCATTCGGATACTGACACATGTGGTATTAAGTGGAAGATTAATCCTAGTCAACAAGAATGAAATGCCTACAACTTCAAGGATGCCGACCAACACCAGGAGTACCGACCAACGATGACAGGAAACCAACAAAAGTTGTATACATAAATGATTGTACAGATGTAAATGTCAACGATATAAAGACATTCCATCATTTGATATTCCATACCTTGTACACCCCCTGGGGGCAATAAATACATTTAAACCCTACATCCAAGGGACACGAAAAGAGAGGCAATTGAACAATCCCAAAGCAATACACAATAGTGGACGTAGGCTCTTCCCTTAAGATGAACCACTTTAAAAATATCTTATTTCAATTTATCTATGACCAATTAATTAGCCTAGTTTAGTTTTTTGCATCAACAGATTGGTGTCGTCTGTGGGAACGATATTTCAAATTGATACCACTCAATCAAACATCTAAATGGTTGATATTCCTGAATCAAGTCTTAGGAATGAAGGTATTTCGCCTGCTCCTTTTGCTCCTCCATCTGCAAATGATTTAACTGGGATTCCAGTCAGTCTTACAAGAGGCCAAGAGGCTATGCAAGATACTATCATGCAACTTGCACATACCCTTCAAGCTGGGCCACCTGCTCTATCTGCTCAAGGAAATATGCCACCACCTCCACCAAGAGGAGGTCGGCACAGCCACTCAATGACAACAAGAGATTTCTCTTACCATCCAAGGTCAAAATCATTACTCAGGACATCGGAATCTTTCCACGCGCAGTTTTATTCTCCAGAGAGGCCAAGTGCCTTAGAAATATTAAGTCATGCTTATCCGTTTGATCGTTTGGTACCCCGGGGGAACAAAAATGTTCCCAGGGCAATGTCAGGTAACACCCGACGACCATCTGATCAAGGGAAAGCACAACTCAATCTAGATCAAATGCCCGACGAACTGCTACTCGGACCGGGCAATGGCTTTAGGAAGAAAGCTCAATAACTAATAAAGTTACAACGCATAAATCCAGTACATCCAATGATGCATGAAAAGGCTCCATATAGAGATTGGAAGACAGATTATAGGAAATGGCGAAGATAAGAAACCCACTACAAAGAAGCTTTATAAAAGGGTATCCGTTTGTGCAGGCAATTATGGATATCCCTACTCCAGCAAAGTTCAAGGCTCCAGTAGTAATACCCAAATATGATGATGTAGAGCATTTTCTGGAACCATTACTGGATCTGCCCAAATATGGTACAATGGTCTTCCTCGGGGATAAATTTCTAGCTTCAACCAACTGGCTGAGCTATTCATTAACAAATTTTTCTTCAGAGCAAAGCCTGTGAAAAAGGTGGCACACTTACTTAGTGTGAGATAGAAAGAAGGAGAGAGCACCAGAGATTATATCACTCGTTTTAATAATGAGAAACTACAAGTCGTAGATTATAAGGAAAAGACTGCAATAACTTCCCTCACGAGTGGATTGCTCCCAGAAAAGTTGTATTACACTCTTATCAAGGATCCTCTAAAGACAATGGCAGAATTGATGGCTAAAGCAACAAAGATTATGAATGCCGAGGAAGCAATGGCAGCCAAGCATAGCTCGGGACCAAAAGTTGATGGAAAAAATGATAAGAAAGATCATAAAGACCCCAAATAACACAGCGAATCAAAACAAAAAGGAGTTTTGGAGCGACTCAAGAAGTACAACGTCCGTTAACAGTGGGAATTCACCATGTTTTGGAAGAAATCAAGCATAATAAAGATATATGTTGTCCAGATAAGTTGAGAAGTTCCCCGACCAAGAGAGACAAACTAAGTATTATGAATTCCACATGGATCACAATCACATGACGAAACACGGCATAGAGATTCAAAATGAGATTGAAACTCTAATTCGACGAGGAAAGATGAATCAATATGTTTATCACCAGAACAACGAGGGAATTCGGCGAAGATCAAATTCTCCTTGCAAGCCTAGAGAAGAGAAGAAAAGAACTTATGGAGATGTCCAAGACAATGATACTGATCTCCCTAAAAAACCGACAACTAGATGCGAGGTATTCTATATAACTTTGGTTCTTTTAATTGCCAAGTGATTATAGGTGGAGATGCAAGAGGAGGAGATCATACAGCTGAGTGAAAAGCTTACCTCCATGAGGCACAAGCTTGTTCGTATATACAAAGGACCAACCTTGCCGAGGAAGATCGACCAAGGAAGGTTAACAAAGATAAACTAGTAATTGGTTTCTCTAAAAATGACCTTTCAGTAGTACTGTATCCTCACGAAGACCCATTAGTAATCAAAGTCAAAAAGGAAGAAATCATTATCTCTAGAGTATTAATAGATAATGGCAGCTCAACAGATATCATATTTTATCCTTGTTTCACTAACTTGGATTATAAACTCAGCCAATTAGAGCCCTATCATCGACCACTAATAGGCTTTGCAGGTGAGAAAGTATTTCCTTTGGGAACCATTAAAATAGAGGTGATGATAGGCACCTGGACAACTAACCGAACAGAGAAGATTAGTTTCTTTGTAATGAATAAAAACTTCCATTCATCTTATAATATAATCATAGGAAGAGTAGGCTAAAGAAGTTCGAGGCAGTACCATCCACTGTTCATCAGTGTCTATAATTCCTTACTAATTTTGGTGTGGGAATTGTGAAAGGTGATAAAAAAATAGCTCGGGAACGTTACTACTCTTCAGTCAAGCAAGAAGACTTGGAAGAAATACAGAAGAAAACCACTACCTACCAAGTGGATACTCGTGATCTTGATGAAGTATCTGAGGTTGAAAACTTAGACCCAAGGGAGGAAACAGAGTTGGTAAAGGGACAGATTGTGGAAGCAACTGAAAGCATTAACAACATTGGATCATGTTCTTAAATAGGAACTAGTGAGCTTCCTTAAATAGAGAAAGCATGTGTTTTCCTGGAGTCATGAAGATATGCCTAGGATAGATCCCAATTTCCTTTGCCATGAGCTCAACGTAAATAAAGAAGTTAAACTAGTAAAGCAAACATGAAGAGTGTTCAGCCCCGAGAAGAACCAACCTATACAGGAAGAAGTCGAAAAGCTTCAGAAAGCAACTTTTATTAATGAAGTGAAATACCTAGGCTGGTTGGCCAATGTAGTTATAGTAAAAGAGAAAAATAACAAGTGGAGAATGTGTGTAGACTTAACAGATTTAAATAAATCATGCCCAATGGATCATTTTCCTTTGTCCCAAATAGAATAACTCGTGGATGCAACATCAGGACATGAGTTACTCAGCTTTATGGATGCTTATTTTGGTTATAACCAGATAAAATTGAAACCTGAGGACAGGGAAAGCACTTCTTTCATCACTTCCCGAGGAACATACTGTTATAATATTATGCCTTTTGGTTTGAAAAATGCAGGTGCTACATATCAAAAGTTGGTCAATAAGTTATTCGAGGAGCAAATAGGCAAGAATATGGAAGTCTACGTGGATGATATGCTTACAAAAAGCAAAAAGACATCCGATCACATTGTCCACCTCAGCCAGACTTTTGATCAACTTGAAAAGCACCAGATGATGTTGAATCCAACCAAGTGCATTTTTGGAGTGCAAGAGGGAATGTTCCTTGGGTACATTGTAAATCAAAGGGGAATTGAAGAAAATACAGATAAGATCAAAGCATTAATTAAAATGGAATTCCCAACTTGCAAGAAGGATGTGCAAAGACTGACTGGACGAGTAGCAACGTTGAACAGATTCGTGTCCCGAGCTACAGATAGGTGCCTGTCGTTCTTCAAGGTGCTCAGAAAGAGTTTTGAATAGAACGAAGAAAAAAAGATTTTGTGGAATTAAAAAAAGATTTGGGGTCACCTCCATTACTTTCCTGACCAATCATAGGTGAAAAATAGTACCTATACTTAGCTATTTCTGAATCGACAGTAAGTTCTACATTTATTCGAGAAGAGAATGGAGTTCAAAAACCCGTCTACTATACCACTAAGGCTTTCCGAGGAGCAGAAATCAAGCGCCCTCATTTGGAGAAATTGGCTTTATCACTAATTGAAGCATCCGGACGTATGAAACCTTATTTCCAGGCCCATACAATCATAGTTTACATTGATATGACTCTAAGGCAGGCTCTGCATAATTCGGAGAAATCTGATAGATTAATGTATTAGGTTGTGGAATTAGGGAAGTATGATATCATATATGAGTCAAGGTATTCTTTGAAATGCAAGCAGTGGCAAATTTCACAGCGGTGTTCACTTACTCTGAGGTCCTCGAGCAATAAAGTAAACAAGAAGAACAAGAATAACAAGAATGAGCAGGAAGTGATGTTAACAAGAAACCTCCTGAAGAACTTTCTTCAAAAGAAGCGAGTACCAACCTACCAGATTCCTTTTCCCGAACACATGAGATGACTAGGAAGTATGAAAAATCAAATGGAAAAATATTCCACTATAGGAGTTTGACAGACCAAGCATTAGACAACAACGCCCCAATATGGAACTTATATATTGATGGATCATATTATTTAATCGGAAGTGGAACAGGTATAATACTTAACACTCCCGATGGTATTGATATTGAGTATGCACTACTTTTTCAATTCCAGGCTTCAAACAATGAAGCATAGTACGAAGCTCTTATTTTGGGCCTACGTTTAGCCCAACCATTGAGTGCCAAGCAAGTTGTAACACACACTGACTCTCAGCCGGTGGTGAACCAAACACTGGGTTTATATGGAGCTAAAGGAGAATTAACAACCAGGTATTTATCCAAGGCAATTAAAATCATTGTAAAATTACCAGTTGTTCAGATGAACATAATCCTAAGATTGGAAAATGCTCGAGCTGATGCCCTTGCTCGGCTAGCCACAACTACCGGAATTGAACTCCGACGAACTATCCCTATTGAGATTTTGGCTAATAGGAGCATAGATGAATATTTGGTGATCAATTTTATTGCCATATATATGGGGACAACATGGATGGACCCCATCAGAGCATACATTGAAGAAGGAACTCTACCAATAGATATGGTGGAAGAAAAGAAGTTGAAGTAGAAAACAACTCGGTATGTATTAGATAAAGGTGTTTTGTACATGAGAGGATTAACAGTCAATTTGCAGCGCTGTGTGCATCCATCAGAGGTTCAAGATCTAATTCAGGAGGCGCATGAAGGATCATGTGGAGCTCACATAGCAGGGAGAACACTTCTGTAAAGAATCAGTATGCAAGGGTATTAGTGGCCAACAATGCAAGCAGACTATGCAGCTTTTTCCAAGAAGTGCGATAAATGTTAAAGATTCTCCACCATTCGAAAAACTCCAGAGGATGTTCTCACTCCAATCACTTCACCATGGCCATTTTCCATATGGGGTATAGATTTGGTCGAACCACTTCCAACCACCCGAGAAAAATTTAAATACTTGGTTATCGCCATGGATTATTTTATAAAATGGGTTGAAGCAGAACCCTTGATAGATATGCCTTATGAAAAGGTCTATCAGTTCATATGGAAATGCATCATCTGTAGGTATTATTGCCCTATGCTTTCATTATCGATCATGGAACACAGTTTGATAATGATGAATTCGTAACTTACTGTGCTCAGTCCAATATTCAAAAATTACATTCAACTCTAGGACATCCTTAGAGTAATCGGTAAACTGAAGTTACGAACATAACTTTACTTAATAGGTTGAAGAAAAGGTTTGATGATGCCAAGGGAAATTAGATAAACAAGCTACATTCTATCTTGTGGGCATATCTAACAACATCGAGAACAACAACTGGAGAATCCCCATATATCTTAGCATTTGGGACTGAAGCTATCATTCCTACCAAGCTAGGTCTACCATCCCATAGAGTTTTTTTAACTCTCCTGTAAGTGACCTAATGAGAAGGTTGGATCTAGATATGCTGGAAGAAGTAAGAGAAGATACTTCCTTGTGAAATACAGCCTACCAATAGAGAACAACCCATTTTTACAATAACAGGATGAAACCTACCAACTTGAAGGAAGGAGATTATGTGATGAAGAAAGTGCTGTAGAAAAATAACAAGCTTGAGTCCAATTGGCATGGGACATGCCGTATTTCAGCAGTGATCCGACCTAGAACCTATCGAATTAAAACCTTGGAAGGCGAATAATTCAAAAATCCATGGCATGCAGAGCATCTAAGAAGATATTACCAATGATGTTGTAATCAGTTTGAAATCATCTTTCAGTATTAATAAAATCACCAGTTCTTTTAAATTTTGGTTTTAATTTTTTTGAAAGTACTAGTGTTATGCACTAATATAGCTAATTGACAAAAGTTATAAGTTCCTCAAATTGTTAAATTGTTGCTCGGCTCAGTAAATATTTCCCTGAAAATTGCTCGACAATACACAAGAATACAAGCGAGCTGCTCGACAGAAGCAATAAGTTGCTTGGAGCAGCCACAAACTTGATCACTGATACACAAAGTCCAAGTCAACATGATGCTAAATCCTAAAGAAACTTGGTTCACAAATATAAGGATAAAATAAGATCTTTTTACTACTGGACAAAGTACAGGAAGGACGTTACAAAGATTCCTCAAGAGGAATGCAAGCACATATTCCACAAACACCTGGTCACACCACTTGTATCTAATGCAAAAACCCTAACATTTGGGTGCGTTAATAAAACCTTTGGAGACACCTGTGTAACTAGCTCTAAATTTAGATCTTAATCTAAGTATACTAGTAGAACCTATGTATTTAACTAACTAGCTCTAAATTTATATTTTAATCTAAGTATGCTAATATAACATTTGTACTCACTAGTAATTGATACTAAATTTAGATTTTAATCTAAGTGCATTAATAGAACTAATGACAAATTAAGGATTAACATTCAACTTAAGATAAATTGATCAAATTTATATTTCATTCAATCCTGTGTTAACAAAACAAAGTACAAAGTTTCATTCTGCAGGATGTTTCGCTTTAGCTTTTGAAACAGGATCCATTCCAGCAGGAGGATCATCTAAAGTATAAGGAGAATTAATGAAGTTCAAATCCTGAAGCATTCTGGTATTGTTGCTACTAGGATGATCAAGCAGGTGAGGAGGTCAGATGATTTTTAATTCACCATAAAGCTCATAATCTCCCAAGTATTTTGAAATCAAGCATTGAGGAATACGATGGACTGGAATCCAATTGACGTTTAAATGGGGGATTATCAAGGTCAAGCAGTCCTGGATCATACAAATCCCGTAATTGGCTATTTTGATCCACCTTCATCACTGTTAAAGCATTCATTCGACCCCATTTATAACTCTCATTCTTAGCTTGCTGAAGCTTATCATCAAAGTGTCTTAGAGCTTTATTGTACCCATCCATCTAGACTTCCCTTGGTTATTTACGAATTTGAAAGGTCAATCTGTCAACTTGGTAATGCAGTTTCTTCAACACTCCATCCTTAGCTTGTAACTGAGAAGGTTGATTGGATAGTTGCTCGGACAAGGCCTGTAGCTTTTGTGACATCTCAGTAATGGCTTGATTTTTAGCCTTTAATTGTGTAGCTTGATTGGTAAGTGTCTGTTAGGTCCTAGCTTCCTCTGTAGTACCTCGACCAGGTTTGACTCTAGCTCGAAAAGATGAAGAAACGGGTTTTAATTTCTCTAGAGCCTCCAACTCCTCACTCAACCTTGCATTTTTAGCCTCCAATAATGAATGACCCTCATATGTAGTAGTAGTAGTAATAACAACGTGGATGACTTCAGAGCATCAAGTTAATCTCTCAAATTATTGTTATCTTCCTCTAGAAGCTTGGCAATATCCTTTCCTTCATCCACTTTACGTTTAAGTAGGAATTCTTGTCTTAAAAAATAAGAAGCAAATTTATCCAACTTTTGCTCGAATCCCCAACCTTCACTAAGGGCCTGGAATATTTTCTCATAATCCTCATGAAAACGTGCCTTAGCTTCATTGTGGTCTTCTTGTGGCTCTCCAATCATTTCGTAGTAGGCAACGTTGTTGGCCATTGTCCGATCAAGAAAACACTTTAGATGAACATAAGCTTTTTTGTCTTACTCGGATACCCCTTCCCCGAGAAACTTTAGTAGGTCAGCATCAGTCTGAGATAAGTGACCATCTTTGAAAATCTCATTACACCTCTGGAGTAGCTCGGATTCAATAGATGAGAAGTATCCCAATTAAAAGAAGAAGGTCATCAATTAACAAGGTGCAGATCATAGAAAAATACAAGCAGAGGAACAAAAACATTTCTCTTTTCATTAATAAAAAAGGGAAAGTACAGATACATATTCAAAAATAAAAAGGAAAATGAAAAATACAACTACTGAAAAAGGAAAATAAAAAGCTTCTCAGTTCTACACCTTTGTCTTATCTGCTTCAGGATTAGCTAAAGTGGAAGCAGAAGCAGAAGGCAGATGAGGATTAATTATAAAGGGGGCAGAAGAATCAACATCATGATGTTAATCGGCAAACTCCACCACTATCAAGCACCCCCATCATCATCAACTTCTTCATCCAGGTTTAGAGGGGCCCCAGGATCATGTTACAAGAATAGCTCAGAATCTTTTGGAGTGCCGACCTCTACCAGGGCAGCAGACTAATCGTCCTTATAAATAATTTCTTCTTCGCAAACTCAATTTGCGAAGAATCTGCTCCAATGGATTTATCCCAGCCTCTGGTGAAGCCAGCCTCCCTAGCTTTAGTCCTCTTCGCCTTCTCAACACTCAAGTCATTTTGTAGCTGGGCGAACTTTACTTGCTCAGCATTTAAGTCTTTCTGCAACTTGTCAGCCAGATCCCGAGCAGTTTTAGCAGCCCCTTCTGTAACTTTCACCTTCTACTCCCATTTTTTTTGTTCATTAGCCAATTCTTATTGGGAATCAAGCACTGACTTTTTTAGCTAATTAAAAGCTTCTTCAACTTCACCAGAAGAAGCTCTCAAAGCCTCATCTTTCTCCAACATATTATTAAAGTCAATGAGGAACTGCACAAGAATAATAAAGAAAGTCAGTATTATGAACATATAAAGAGACATAAAATTAAAGAAGGTAAAATAATATAACAGAGCAAGGCTTTGAGCAGCCCTGTCAGAACCTTTGGAACGAGGTAATACAGCTGCAGCACCCCTGTGGTTTAGAAAAGTCCCAGACTTTATTAGTTGTCTTTCCAATCTAGGGCTAAGGACCAATGGAGAGGTAGAAGAAGATATATCTACCAACTCACACTAGTCAGGAAGAGAAGAAGAACCTTCTGCTAACCTAGAAGGAAGCCCTTTATTTATTCTTTTCTGGGGGCTCTCTTTAACTTTCTTGGCTAGGGGCTTCTTCCCAGTATCATCTTAATTTTTTACCCCTTCATCATCTTGTTTGGAAGGGAAATTGGCAGCTATATCTCCCCAAATATTGGAAAACTTCCTCTTTCTCATAGCAATGGCAAGGGCTAAATTTGAATCTAATGAAGACGGGGAAAAGGGCAGCAAGATCACCACTGCCAGATGCAGCAGCCGAGGAAGTAGAAAAAGGTTCTTGCTTAAGGTCAATTACAGGGGAAGGAGTAGGACGAGCAATAAAGGAGGAAATTGTGTTCTTATACTGTAGCAAATAAGATGCAGACCTGACGTGCTCCTCGCCAATCCTCTGATGAATTCCCCAAATAAATTTCAACTCCCTAAGATTCACTTCACTTTCCTTTGGGCACCTTCTCTTCTGATCAACTGCAATTAAAATTTATAGAGCAACAATTAGTGTTACATTTAAATAGATATGTACAAGATAAAACAGTTAAATGAGGAATAACCTATCCCATTACCAAAAAGGAAGGCATCTAGGCCCCTAGTACTTTGCATTTCCAGTCAAAGGGGCGTATTGTTAATTTTTTACAACAACTCCGTACTCAAAATAATAGCTATTGGAGTCTAAAAGATTAACTACTAACGCTTTATTTACAACCCTAGTCTTTAAATAAAAAGTTGTGTCACTAGTCACCCACTTATAGCAAAACATTATTTTGGGAATCCCTAGATGGATTCCATGAATTTAATTCAACCTATACACTCCATTTATGACCCTCCAAGTATTGGGGGCTACCCTAATTAGGATAACGTCAAATTATTGACAAAATTCAAGGTACAGTGGGTTGGGAGGAAAGGTAAACCCACACTCATCAATAAAGACAGAGGGAAACCGGTGACCCTCGGCAAGTGAGAAGAAATCAACAGGTAAAGTAGCGTGTTCCAAAATAACCCAATAGGGAATCTTAAATTCATTTATGAATTCATCAAGAGAATCAATAGAGTAAACCATGATGAAGAATAGTGAATAAGAGAAAGAGTTCTTACAGGAATTAAGGATATATCAAGAACTGAAGAACATAAAATGATCGCACAAGAGAGAGAAATAAAGCTTGAAGAAATTATAGCAAAAAACACTCAGAAAAATTGAGGTAGTAAAAGTTCATGGCTTTTACCGCTCTTTATAGGTTGCCTTAAAAACTGGAAAAATAATGATTAAAAGGCAGCATCGATTGGACAGGTGGCAGCTAAAGGCAGAAAAGATGGATTTTCCCAAAAACGATTCGTTAAAGTTGTGGATAATTTCAAAAATGCCACTCACATTATATTTCCATAATTAAACCATAATTTATTTACAAGTATAGGAAGTCAGCAACCGACCAAGCCTAAAATTATTGCTCGAGCAACTTTAAGAGCTAGATGCTCCATACTCTTGTGAAAACTTCAAGCATGAAAGATTGGGGACTTTTGTTGATACCAATAATTATTTATCTACGTGGACCATTCGGATACTGACACTTAGTATACAGTGGAAGATTAATCCTAGTCAACAAGGATGAAATGCTAACCAACTTCAGGGATGCCAACCAACACCAGGAAGACAGACCAACGATGACAGGAAAACACCAACAATTGTATACATAAATGATTGTACAGATGTAAATATCTACGATATAAAGACATTCCATCCTTTGATATTCCAGCCCTTGTATACCATATGGGGATATAAATACATTGTAAATCCTACATCCAAAGGACACGAAAAGAGAGGCAATTGAACAATCCCAAAGTAATACACAAGAGTGGACGTAGTCTCTTTCCTTAAGCTGAACCACTTTAAAAATCTCTTGTTTCTTTTATTTCTATTTATCTGTGATCAATTAATTAACCTAGTCTAGTTTTTTGAATCAACAGTGATAATTAGGAAAAATTAGTCATCAATAAGTGTTACTTTGATTAACACAATCGTAGTTTAGAAGAAGCAAATGGTGATGTTGATTTGTGGTATGACCGATATGTTAGCTTGGAACTTGAGGAGAATCTTACATTGAATGTGCCCGAACCAGTTAATGAAAGATGAAGAGGATACAACTTTTATATTTGAGGGGTTATAATGGGAAGCATGGATGATGGCTGCATTGATGGGTCCAATGTTTGATGCATAAGTGAATGTTGAATTGGGAATGGGAGACTTCGATACCTCGCATAATTGGGGATAAGACTTATGTTGATATCTCAACATTGATATGGAAAGAAAATTCATTTGTAATAATTTGTGTGTTGGAGACAATTCCATTCTTGATATTTTGAACACTACTCTTGTTGCCCCATTAATTGAGTTATCGATTGAATAACGTTCAACTTATGATTTGGTTATACATTCACTTAAAAGTCGAATACCCATTAAAATAATGATATATGGCAAAGCAGGAACTGGGAAATCCACTCTCATAAGTACCATCGTATGGCCAATTTTAACATTTTTTCAATCATCGAAAGCGGTTCGCATAATGGCACCAACTGGAGTTATCGCATTTAATATTGGCGATGCTACCATTCACCATGAACTTTCAATAAGTGAGGAGCATTGTACTTCCCAATATTACATTCTTGTTAGTGGTGATCAGTGTCGATGAATGCAAGAGGAGGTCAAGGATACCAAACTCGTCATCCTTGATGAGTATAACATGTTAGGCAGAGTAATTCTTGCCAATGTTGACCTTCGGTTTCGAGATATATTTGCAACTATGAAATCATTTCGGGGTGTTTCAGTTATATTAGTTGGTGATATGCGTCAGTTGCCTCCGGTATTTGTCAGTCATGTATATACTAGTAAAGGAAGTTACATGCAATAGTGTAGTGTCATTGCTTATCATGTCTTTGATAGGCGTGCTCGACTCTCACATATTTTTATAATACCCCGCATTTTTTTATTAAATTGAAATTGAACTAATTGAAGAAAAAAAAACTATGTCAGTATATATATTCGAAATGTTTGGAAATGAAATTATGCCAGTATATATATTCGAAATGTTTGGAAATGAAAAGTTAAAATGAATTCATTGATATACGAATGCGTGACTTAAATATTAGAAGAGAATTAACGCGTAAAAGGATCGAGAGGGTTAAATTTGGGGCAATGGCATTTTTATAAATAAACTAACCCTAGGTATAAATAATAGAAAAGAAGAGAAGAATTCTTCATTTTCTCATTTCACAAAAGGGGTCTAGGGTTTGGTAGAGAGAGAGAGAGTAAGAACAGAAGAAAAATAAGAGGATTTCAAGAGGATTCAACTTCTCCATACAATCCAAGGCAAGTTAATAACCTATATGTGTATAATATGTATTTATAATGAAATTTCACATGAACATGTATTTGGATCCCTAAATTAATATAAAATTGATGTTAAAAAAATATGCAATGTATTAGGATCACCCTCCATGTAGATTCAAATGCAATAACATCATTATAGGGATTGAGGTATAGAATAACCTCTTGAATTTGAAAAATCTATAAAATTGAGTAAATCGTCATATTAAAAACTGTTTTGAGCTATTTTGGTTTCGAAAATGGATGTTCCGTCCACTTAGCCTTGTAGAAAATTACGTTCTGAACAAGTTTGTAGTATTAAGTTTTTTCAAAAAGGGATCGAAAAATTCTCGAATTTGCGTTTTACATTTCCACACCAAAAGTTATCGAAAACAGGGGCAAATACTATAGGTTAGTTTTGGGTCTGTTTTAAGCAGGAAATGGAAGTGTACACGTGAGTTCCTATAGAAAATCATATTCTGAAAAACTTTGTAATTTTAAGTTTCTTCAAAAACGGATCGAAAAAGCCTCAAATCGCCGTTTTTCAATTCTAGGTAGAAAGTTGTTGAAATAAGAGTGCTAATGTTTTTCATGTTGTTAGTAAGATAATTGTGCTGTTGTACCTAATATTCTAACTTGATCACATACTTATGGTTATTAGGGATATATAACCTTGAGATGATTTGATGTTGAATTAGTAAGTTATTGATGTAAATTATGTTATATTGTAAATAATGAATATTGTATAACTCGAGTAAGAGACTTGATACGATTGTATATATACATAAGCGTGAAATTGTTTTACATGTATATTGTCGAGTATACGCTAGACTAGTACTCCGATCGACGTAGGCACATGTTGAATGCGATTTGTTATGATTGATCCGGTTAGGTTTCGCTCGATTGCTGTGTCGGAGATAAACCATCGGAACCGGACACATGGTTGTAATGCGGGTCGGATAGAAAGACCTTAGAACGCCATGTGATTTAGGACTTAGTATGATTGCCTTTGCCACGTAATATTGGGGAATATTCGTGTGTAGGTCTAGTGTTATGACTTGTTCCCCCGGGTAATGATAGTGACCCGATATGACTTGTTGTGTGAGATATTATGCCTGTGTCTTAAAGTAATATCCCGAATCGATGCATTTGATATTATACTTGAATGAAATATTTTGATATGTTAAATACTGAAATGAGATTAATAATGATTAATCATGATACGATATGAGACTACACGTTACTCGAGTTTGGATTGGGTAGTCACGACATAGGAGCATTGGTTGGGTAATTGAACAACTTAATTACTGGAGATGAGTAATGACTAGTGTGCTTTCATTATAAGTACATCTTATAATCTTATAGCTTATTTTCTTGCTTTGACGTTCGTCTATCTTGCTTTTTTCTCCTCTCCTATATATATAATATATGACAGGTCCTCGTTCTGCTGGACAATAGACTATGGAGCTTGATAAGATCATATCAATCTTAGGATTCTTGTAGTCGTGGAGTTATTCTATTTTAATTTATGTCGTTTGTTTCCCTTTTTTTTAGGGTGGTATCAGAGATTAATATCACTTTGTTTATACTTGGGATTTAAGAGAATTATTGTATTACTCTTTCCCATTTTGTGTTGGGCTGCATGTATTGGCATTTTATATTTTCAGTTTGAGATTACTGATGGATTATTGCAGTTAATAGTTATGATTTGGTTTCACTTGTTATAGCTGTTATGATGTGATTTGGTCACACGTATGAGAGTGTACATATTTACTTTACTGCATTTATTTAAATTCTGTTTCTAATGCCAACATATTGACGCTCCGCTTTAATTTAATTGGGCATAGCTAACCGAATTAGATATAAAAAGTAGGGTTGTCACAATTTTTTATCAAGCAAGAGAAGAACAAGCTTCATTTAGAGACGCTTTGCTCAAACTCAATGATGACACATCCACTATTGAGGATTGTCATTTGTTTCATAACCAAGACGCTTCATTTCTAGCAATTGAAGAGGTTACCAACTCCAAATATGCTTTACGCTTATTTTCAACGATACACGATGCTAACAATTACAATCGTGAAAGATTAATTCAACTTAAGAGACCAATTGCCCGTATCCTTTCTTGAAATAACTGTAAGACCACATCGTGTACTACGTCAGACAATACAAAAGGCTTGGAGAAGGAACTTTGTTTATCTGTTGTTGCCCAAGTGATGCCTTATGTTAATTTGGCGACATAATATGGCCTCATGAATGTCGCAATGGGTATTGTTGTAGACATCATATATGGAACTGACTCTGAATCGTCGATCAATTTATTGCTTACAATAATGGTGGACTTTGATAATTATAGTGGTTCTAGTTTTCGTCCTGGAACCAAGATAGTTCCAATCCCTCGCCAAACATCGAACTGAAAAACCTCAGCGGGTACCTCTTGTCAACGAGCACAAATTCCTATTATTTTATGTTGGGCAATTACATTACACAAAAGTCAGGGATTAACTATTGATAGAGCGGTGGTAGATATTAATGAGAGGGAAAGCCTCGAATTGACTTTTGTCGCTTTGCCCCGCACTAAAAAATTGAGAGACTTAGCATTTAGCTCGATGTTATAAGAGGCTGCAAAAGATTTCAAGATGCGATGGTCTAAAAGGGCGAAGTCTAGAGGAGGAATGATTGCGTGTTTTGAAAACTATGACCTTGGGATTTGAATCTCATAGTCATAGGTATTTTTTGGTATCTACTAGGGGAGGCAATTCGGATCAACGGGTCGTGTTTCGGGCCGACACGACATGAATTCGTGTTTTTTTTAGTTGACACGAACACGACCCGAATAAAAAATAACACGGCACGACACGAATACTAAAATTTCTTAAATTTCACGCCTAACAAACACGATAACACAATAACACGACAAGACTCATAATTAAGACACGAACACGACACGACTTCGTGTAAAAAAAACACGACATGAACACGAAACATTGTGTCAATTTTGAGTCGTTCCGTATCGTTTTTTTGTATCGTTTCTAAAATTGTCACCCCTAGCATCTACCATGTGTAATTTTATATGATGAGGGGATTACACTAACTTTTTTTTTAGGGAATGGAAGAAAATAAAATAATGTATATGCGATTCGGTCATTTTTGATGAACACTTTTTCTCAATATATTTCTTTTATGTGTATTCGGGTAATAAAATTATCAGTGTATGAAATTTTTATTAAGCTAATAAAAAATATTTATATTTCTATCATTGAATTACTTCACCTCACGTTGGGTATGAAGCGAACTATTCCCACCCCCTATTGCAGTCATCTCATCTATGTGTTGTTCAACGGTTATTTAGAATCTCTTTCTCCCTCTCTCCTTCTGTTAGGTAGTATAAAGTTGAACACCCAGAAATCACACTGCGTCCGGTGTTTGTCTTTAACGAAGTAATATATATAGCCTATAGCCAGCAGCTTCCAAGCCTCCACAATGCAGAGGCTCCTGTCCATCTCGAGAAAATTCACCAACACAACTTCCTCCTCTCAAACAATTTGCTCAAAAAGCTTTCTTGGCCTCTCCAAAACACACCCAGTTCACTTCCACCACTCTCCTCTTCACCAACCACACCATTTCTTCTCTTCACATTCATACCCATCACCAAACGGCATTTCCCATGGGTTTCTCTCGAACCCACTTCTTGCGAGGCACTTATTTACAAGTACCCTTTTCAAAGGAACAACCAAAGGCTTTATTGATCGCAAAATTGGGTTTCTGAGACCTCATCTCCAAACACGAAGTTTTCATCTCAACCCATCATTTGACTCCCATCGCCGTCGCTGGTAATCTATTTATGTACTTGGTTTCCCAATGTATTATTTCCCTTCTTCTATTTGCCGCGATAAGAATATTATGGCTTGTGATTTTGGAAAATGAATATGCTTGATTTTTTTTTCTTTTTTTTTTATGTGTTCAAATTGATTAATGGCACATGAAGAGTTGTTGCGATGAAATTGGGGCTTGGAGTTTAACCTTTAGTATATGATGGTTAGTTTGGCTTAACTGTACGATAAAGGAGTCTGTCTGGCAAGAATCAGAGATGGATAAGCGTGTTATATGGTACTGTGAATGAGTGTACTATAATTTCCCTTTAGGTATTTCACGCCATTACTCTTCACATTCGCTACCAAAAAGGCAACTGCATTTTCATCTAAAACTGGCTCTCTTCTCTCTCTCTCTCTCTCCAATTAACTTTAAATTTTTATTTAGATTATTTTTTATTTTTTAAAAAAGAACACTTAATTCCAACTTCCAAGAGAATTGCACATAGGGCTACAAATGAACCTAGATGTTCCAACTACCAACGCTTGATCTCGAATCGATGCTGAGCTCGTTTAAAAAATTGAGCTTGATGAGCTCAGCTCGTTTAGGCTATTAAGTCGTAAATGAGCTCGATTAAACCCCCCTTAGTATTGTGCTGCTGAAGCTCAGAACGTACGCTAAGAAAACGAACCGAGACCGATTAGGCTCCGTTTCGAATAGGTTCCTTTACAGCCGTAGTAACACACAAAAGTCTACAACATATGGCAAGATATCTAAAGACCTTTCTGAATTTATGTATAATAGGAATTGTGTTCCCATTTCTCTAGATAGATGTGGTGGCTTGAATGCAGATAAAGCAAAGAATGAAATAAATGTGTTTCCTTTTTCATCTACACCATCAGACAGTAAGACATACCAAACAACATTTGATGTTGAGATAAGACTTTCTTTTGGTTTGCAAACAAAGTATAATTGTTAAGAGAAACCAAAGAAATGTTCTATCTTAACAAAAGTAAAGCCAGGGGCAAATTATATTCCTCCAGTGGGTATAAGATCAGGAGAGAAGCTAGAAACTATGAGTATATCAAATATCCACACACACATACACATATGTATATATACACATATGTATATATATATATATATATACGCATATATATATATATATATATATAGATAGATAGATAGATAGATAGATAGATAGATAGATATGCCTACACACACATGAATACACATCTTTTATCTGCTATGTGTATTTTAATCATTTTGTATCCTAGTTGTGTCATTGTCGTGTGTATGCCGCATTGCCCGTGTATCGCAAATTTTTGTCCAAGCTTCATATAAGATCAGGAGAGAAGCTAGAAACTATGAGTATATCAAATATCCACACACACATACACATATGTATATATATATATAGATAGATAGATAGATAGATAGATAGATATGCCTACACACACATGAATACACATCTTTTATCTGCTATGTGTATTTTAATCATTTTGTATCCTAGTTGTGTCATTGTCGTGTGTATGCCGCATTGTCCGTGTATCGCAAATTTTTGTCCAAGCTTCATATAAGATCAGGAGAGAAGCTAGAAACTATGAGTATATCAAATATCCACACACATACACATATGTATATATATATATATATATATAGATAGATAGATAGATAGATATGCCTACACACACATGAATACACATCTTTTATCTGCTGTGTATTTTAATCATTTTGTATCCTAGTTGTGTCATTGTCGTGTGTATGCCGCATTGTCCGTGTATCGCAAATTTTTGTCCAAGCTTCATACATGTGCATGTGATATGTCACCTAAAATTGATATCCTAGGGATCTGACAATATGAGAATGTTTTTTTGCCTTTTGGACACAATAAATAAAAATAAATACTAGTGGCACTGATTTTAAATTTCTCAAAATAGTGAACCTCACTTTGAAAAAGCACAGAAGCTATTTTTTAATGTTGATTAAAAAAATGAGGAATCTTACATATATTTTAGCCATGCCTGTAATATGAGATCTGTGGTATGCAAATTACTTGGATTACGTGTTGAATTGATGTAGTATGTGTGTATACATATACATAAGTACTTGAATGATAGCTTGAACTTGGAGATTCAAGCAGGAGGAAGAGAATCACTGAGTAGAAGGGAGAGGCCTGTGGAACCACACCTAGGTTATTAGGAATTCATACATAAGCAAAATGTACATCAGACGTCACAATTAATGAATCTAAAATAATTCTTCATTCCATCGTTGAGCAATATTCTATTATTTCTTTTTCGTCTTATGTTTTCAAGTCGTTGAACAACTCCTTGTTATCTACTAGATGCTTGTCTTCTGACTTGTAAGACCTACGAAGTATTGTTAAAAATTTCCAGCTCTCTATCAAAAGCTTGAGCAATAGATAGAGACCCCAGTATTAAATTACTCACAAGCCTCTATTCTAAAATAAAATTAACCTTATCATTGAAATGTGTTGATATATGAAAATAATGCTCCTCCTCCCTTTCATAGGCAGTCACAGCTTCGAAGGCTTACAACTGATGCTGTGGTTTTGGGCTTAATTTTAGTTAATGTAGCAGTTTACGTGTTATGGCGGATCACAGATCGTAAATTTATGAGAAAGAATTTTATGGTGAGTCGTTGATTAAATGTTGTTGGTTTCACCCTGGTGATGCCATTACACAAAAGTTATTTCACCTTATAATGTTTCGTTTTTTGTAATAGTTATATTGTTTCTGAGCAGATTTCATTAGACAATGTTAGAAGTGGACGGGTGCACACAATGATAACTTCTGCTTTCAGTCATATCGAAGTTGGCCATCTTGTCTCTAACATGATTGGTCTTTACTTTTTTGGGATGAATGTAAGATCACATACCTTCTAACTTCTGTTCGATTTTGAAACAGCATTTATTGTCATCATTAAACTTATATCTAAGCTTGAGCCACGGTTCAGCTTGTGAAGCTCTTAGCACCCGTTTGTTTAATGTGCCAGATAAAAAGGTTAAAACTTAGATAGGATAAAGGTATCCTATCCAAACAAGATAAAATAACCCACCTTAATCGGATGGTTAATCCAACAGAACACCTGACAACAAGCATAATTGGAATAAGTTATCCGACCTTATATCTCATCCTGCATAAACATCAAAGTTATCGTATCCAACTCTCTTATCCTTGCATTAAACAGGGCTTAGCTATTTCTTTCATATGAAAGATAATCTTTGACTTTAAAGAGTGGTGTTCTGTATTCTTCTCAACTGTGTAATTTATCTTGAAAATCTTACAGTATGTTTAAACTCAATTTGTGAGCAACAGGGAAATGAAATATTATTCAAGGCATTGGCTTTCGTATAGATTTTGAGTCTGGTTTAATATACGGATATTTTAGGCTTCCTTTATTCAATTTTTCTTATTTTTGTGATGCTTCCTTAACAACTGTTTTCAAACCCCTTGTGAAATGCAATAGACTGTTCAGTTTCCGTGGAATGTCCAAAATTCAAATGCATACTTTGACAATGAATGAAGACCCAATTGGATAACTACTACCTTTTAAATGGAAGAAATGGATGAGTGATCCAACTTATTATGTGAGAAGATACGCTGGAACAAGGGAATAAGGCTCTCTCTTTGACCCAGATGAAAAAAGGCACTTTCTTTGCTTCATATGATCATTGTCGTTGATGTCATCATTATCAGGGCGTTTTGGGGTTTATCTGTTTGACCTTGATAATTTTACTGTATATAAACATCATATTATTGAAAAGGGGAAAAAATTATGAAATTTGGACATCCAACCTTAAATTAGCAACGGGTTATCGATTGCATACCCTTGTGTTTGATCAAGTAGTTTTTGTTAAATTTCACCTCATTTGGCCAGATTGGAAGAAACTTTGGACCTGAATTTTTGCTGAAGTTATATTTGTCTGGGGCAGTTGTTGGCTCAGTTTTCTACTTGGTGCAACATGCCTTTATGTCCTCATCATCAGAGGTACACCGCTACTCTGAAAATTTACATAATGGCCAGAAGTGATTCTCAGGGAGGGACTATCGAAGTTTGTGTTCGTAGTCGTACCCTTAACAGAGTGCATATTGGTCGCTGGCCTTTTTAGGTCTCAAATATAACATGACACGTCCGTTGACTTTACACTGGTGAATAATTATATTAATGTGCATCATTTTTATTTTGTATCTACAGAACAAACGTACGTGGAGCATTGACCCTTCAAGAATTCCAGCATTGGTATGTTGGCGTTCCTGTTTCCTATTTAACTCTCCCTCTCCCCATCTCTTCCCCTCCTCCTTCCGCTTCCCTTTCCCTTTCTCGGGCCAGGGCATGGTGCCAACCAAGGCCAGCAAGTTCATAATGTGTATAATAATACTTTGATTCATGTACTTAAAAACAATCATAAGAATACTATTCTGCTTTATAGTATTCTTAATCATTGCTTTAGTAATAATGTTTGTAATAATAATTATAAATTGGAATATTTTCCAAACTCTTCTTTATTCACACACATTACCTAATCAACAGAATTATGTTCACCTTATTTGGTTCCGTTTTCCCCCTTCATGATCATAGGAGTTGGCCTTCTGTAGAAATATGTGTCTTTCTTAGGTAAGTCTATTTTCCACTGTATATATTGTCCAAATTTGAGCTTTGTTCTTTCTTGGAATTATTGCAGGCCTCCACAAGGGCCAATCACTTTTTGTTATCTTCAATGTGCTTGAATTTTTTTTTAATTGCTCATGGCAATTGGTCTGTCTCTCTTTGTGTAGGTGGTTCTGTATATGGTTAATTGATCCAGGAAAATATGAAATGTTGGATTCTTAAAGAATCTTTTATTTATTATTATTATTATTATTATTATCATCGGCAATTAAGCCAGGCATATGTTGAATCTTATAATTCAATCTGACTTGTGATCCTGCTTATGCAAATTAGGGAGCAAGCGGAGCAGTGAATGCTATAATGCTGCTTGATATATTCCTCTTTCCAAAAAATACTATTTATTTGGAATTCATTATACCAGTTCCTGCTATCTTACTGGTAGGTTCACTTTCCTTCTAAGAGTTATTTTTTGGACAAAGATCACACTGCTTCCGTCTCAAATCAAGAGTTACTTTTCTATTACTTTTTAGGAAAGTCACAAATTAAGATTCGTGTTTTTAAAATTAATATACCAAATTTTACTATATATTTAAATGAGTTTCATTGTGACCATTAATTACCTTATATTTAGTGGTTTCTATTGAAGTTTTATTTTTTAAACAATAACTCTTAATTTTGAGACGGAGGGAGTTATTATTTAACATTAAATTGGAATACCTTACAAGTGTGTTATGGTTACTGCCATTCCAGGGGATCTTTCTTATCGGAAAAGATATGCTGAATATATTAGAGGTATGATTTCCTCATATACTGTGTTCTGCCCAATTCCACAATCCCCCATCCTTTTGGGTTATCCCAAAATTACGGTTAATAGGAATCTCATTGCTTCTGTTGATTAGATTCCCACACAAGATTGATCTTAACTTTATATTTTTAATTTAATGACATTTGGAAAGCATAATTATATTATCTATTCTATGTGTAAATATTAATATAACATTGAAAACTCTCTTTAATTTTGAAATAGGATGAACTATAACTAATTCCCAACCATATTAAATTTGAAGCAATTGATGTGATTAAGTTTAAAATTAAATATATACCAATGTTTTAAATCGCGGTCGCGCAGGGTTTCGCATCCTGGCTCCGAAGTAGCGTCGCGCATTGCGCAAGCAATTCATGCATTCCCGCTTTTTAATTAAAAACTTATAAATAAAAAAAATAACATTTTAAAATGAAATTTGAAAGAAAGTAACATTTTAAACTGAAATTGGTAAAAAAATTATAATTGAAATTGATTTTTTTTTATTTTTTTCTAAAGTTACTTTTTAAATTGGCAATTAAAAAAATAATAATAATAACATTTTAAACAGAATTCTGAAAATAAGTAACATTCAAAGCTAAAAATAATAAAATAAATAAAATTTTAATATGAAATTTGTAAAATAAGTAAAGTTTAAACTTAAAATTATAATATAATAACATTTTAAACATAAATTTATAAAACAAGTAGTATTTTAAATTGACAAATATAAAAATAATAATAATAATAACATTTTAAACAGAAATCTGAAAAATAAGTAACATTTAAAGCTGAAAATTATAAAATAAAGAACAATTTAAACAGATATTTATGACACATGTAGCATTTTAAATTGACAATTATTATAAAAAAAAACATTTTGAACTGAGATTTGAAAAATTAGTAACATTTAAGACTAGAAATTATAGAATAAAAAACATTATTTACTGAAAAATGTAAAATAAGTAAACGTTTAAGTAAACCGAGAGTTTGGAATAGAAAATATTAAATAAAAGGAACCTTTTAAGCTAAACTTTTTAAAATAAGCAAATAACATCATTGAGACCTTCGTAAATAAGTAAATTGAGGGTTTGGAACAAAAAATACCTCACCCAAACAAAGTCCGTATGTGAAATAAGGTAACACTTTTTCCCCCTCCTTAATTAAACTGAGATTTCTAAAAAAAACATGAATAACGTTCATGTTACGCCAAATAGCGCCAAATAGCGCATGCTTTTTGAGCATCCCGTAATACATTGATCGAAATGTTGCGTTTTTGGCCCGCAAAACGCAATAGCGCGCTATTGCATTCGAAATAGCGCGCTTTTTAAAACATTGATATATACGCAACCAAATGTAGCTTCCATGGACAATTAAAAAGTACCTGATTATTACATATCAAGAAAAATGTACTTGGTATTCACAAGAGTGATTCATACACGCCCAAAATTACAAGAGATTATTAATAAAGAGAAAATACAATGTAAATGAGAAAGTAAAAGGAAAACACAACAACCAACACAAGATGTACGTGGTGTCTTGTGGTTCACCATCCCTCGAGTCAGTTTGTATAAAATAGCATTAGTGAAAACCTTTGGCTAAAAGACCCTAAAAGAACTGTGCGCGCGCGCGCGCGCACACACACACGCATATTAGGGAATACAAACGTAACAAACATCCATTAAACCCACATGTCACCGCTTCGCCCATTCAAGACCTATTCGCCAGAGCGAACCGAAATTTCATAGGTCGCTAACTGATTGTGATGGTGATGGTGGTGGTGACATGATGACATTGATCATGGTGCCAATTTGTTTTTCCTTTATGCGCTTAGGATTTCAAATCATTTTGTTATAGATCTAAAAGGAAACAAATTTGGAACATGTTTTGGTTGTGTTTTCACAACTTTGAAATAAAAACAGTAAACAAAATCATTACTAAATGGGTTCCATCTGGATCATTCAAGCTTTTTTTTTTTTAATGTTTGTTGTGCCAGAACTCGTAGAGTTGAACCCTTGCGAAATCATAAATTATCTTATCGTATGTTGTTTCAGGGAGATAGTCAAATATCTGGATCTACTCACTTGGGTGGCGCTGCTGTTGCTGCTATTGCATGGGCGCGAATAAGGAGGGGACGTTTCTAAATTTGTCTTCTTTGCATTTTTTTACATGCTGAATTGAGCATACCCTAAGGCTCTCTTATCTCCCCCTTTTTAGCCAATACCATCAATCCCATTTTTCACCTTGAATAGGTCAAAGCAAAAAATATGATGAATAGAAGGAAAGGAGATCAAAAAGATACGTGGACAACTTGACTATAGTATAGGTCCGATGTTTTCGTATAGGTCGGATGTTTCCGTGAGCAGTAGGCAGCATATCTCCATTCTCTCTCTCTCTCCCCTCTCCCCTCTCCCCTCCCCCCTCTTTTTACTTTTACCTATTGGCTTAGACTTCACATTAATGATTTACGTAGAATGTTAGTCAATTAAATTTCAAAAAATGCAGTTGCTTAAAGTTGAATGCTAGTCAATTGGTTCTCAAAAATACGATTGCTTTGTTGTTCCACGTAAGAGCGCTATATTCAATTCATACTCTGGAGTTGATTAATTTTTATATGCGTATTGGATGCACTTTTTGGTGATACAACTTTTTTGGGACGAAAACCTTGTTTTGTTTAATGATTAATTGATGGTAAATAATTCTTTAAGCTAGATTTTTGATAAAATGTAGATTTGTATTTAAATTCATCTAACAACAATTGATGACAATGAAAAAGAATAGTAAATGTGGAGATGAAGATATGAAAATAAAGAGATTTATGTGGTCTAACCCCTTGAAGAACTACATTTATAGTGGCGATGGCAAGAATCGCCATTGTCACATCTCTCTCTCTCTCTCTCTCTCTCGTTGCAACAACGATTTATCCGAGTACGATGATGCTTAAGATCATTATGCCTTGTATCTATAGGTGTGGGAGGGATCCTGTTAAAGTTTGGTATGCTCCCCTCACGTGAGGCAGTTGGATTACACTTTATATATATAAGTCAATGAAAAATGAGGTAATGATAGATATCCACGTCTTGTAAAAGATTTTTACTATCTAATAGTTGGTCGTTATAGTGTTATGCCCTTAATAACAATTAACATGTTACTCCATGATAAGGTCGAGCCTCCAGGTTTGAAATGTGGGGATGAGGTTGGGTTGGTATGGTGTTTTGGGAATCCCTTTGGTTGGGTTGATCCTACTCAAGGCCGACCCCCTTTAGTATTTTTATTGGAAGAGGTCTTTTAATTATCCTTAAGGCAATGTGGCCTTTAAGAGTTTTCTTTTGGACTTTTAATTATCCTTAGGGCAATGTGGCCCTTAAGAGATTTCTTTCGGACTTCTTTAGGTCAGTATCTCTAATGGTTGAGGTTATGATGGTCGTCCTGACTCACCAACGACATCGATAATCTTCACCATTGATTATTGATGATGTATTAACATTAATGCTTACTTGGACTATCATGTAGACGTCGTATAGAATCCTTAATAACAATTGCCAACTTGAAAGCCCATCTCCGGCAGATTCACTCCACATGCCACTTGATGGGCTTTTCCCATATTACCATTTCACACTGCATTCATTCTTTTGTTTGGACTTCAGAAGTCGCTCTCGATGATTTCCCTTGAGATTCAAGCTCATATAAATAAATAAAAGATAATCAATTTGTTTGAAATGCAATTATGATTCATAAGAGGATTCTTCACTTAAGGGTTTCAAGTTTGTCTCCTGAAGACGAGCAAGGCTGGGTATCACTCGACTAGAAATGATGTCTCCATAGTAACTTTTTCCATCCTAGTTTTCCAAAATGAAATCATGCCTCCTCCCTAACAAACGTTCTTAGAAACCCTTATATGATCTATGTCTTGACACTATGTTTGCCCCCTATTAATTGTTTGTCAAGACAAACCTCAATTTGACCCTCCATCACTTACATTAACGTTCCATGGCCTCTTTCATAATATTTGCCCCGACGTATATGGCTAGCCCCCTGGCATCAATTTTTCTTGGTGTACGTGCCTTGAAAACCCTTGATTCATTTGTCCCCGACGCACTGCTTTAACATACCTTATGGGATATCTATCTCGGCAAACGTGTCTTGCCCCTCATCAACCCTCCCTGAATCAAATATATTATCTAGGACTCTTTATACTTAGGATCACTTAGGTTTTATAGATTCCATAGGCACCATTCTAAATTGAATAGATTCTCTAGACTTCATCAGTTGTCTCTTAGGTAGAATAGATTCTCTTAGGATTACCAGGTTGAATAGATTCTCGAGGATCCTTATTGGATTCGTTTTTAGATTGAATAAATTCCTTAGAACACTTCACTTTTTAGATCACTTAGTGTGAAACTCGTAAGTTAGCTATGAAACACCAGTTAGAACGTACAATCCTTGACGTTGTGGTGGATCATTTGAACAGTGTAAAACCCCTAAGGTAGTTGTGGATCCTCAATTAGAGCATGAAACCACTAACCTTGAGTCATCATACCTCAAACCATCAGTCAGATTTACTTCCAAGCCCTGAATCACTCCCTCAGAATCATCGGACCCTAAGTCCTTTATCACTTCATGCCTTGGGTCTTCTTGGAATTCTTGAACTCTTTTGCATTAAGGTACCTATTAACGTTATATGTTTTTTTCATAGCTCGCTAAAGGGATTTATAGAGACATCCTGATCTCGGACCCCACTCCCAAATAATCTCAATCGTTTGATCACAATTTTTACAATGTTGCTTGAATCACTATATTAATTACAATGTATCGAACATAAATTTGTATACCTCAAATGAACCAAAAATTCCTCATATATATGAGAGATTGGTTGGGCATGGTCCAACGCCCGTTTTCTCCTCTCTGATGTTGCCTAACACTTATAATGAGTGTTGGACCATATTTAAATGATGTCAGACATAGTTAAAAGAATGAAATTTCCAATTTAAGTTCAAATTCGATTTTTTAGTTCCAACTGAATTAATTCCTTACTTATTTGGCATATGTGGCCATCCCTAGGCCCCGAAGAATTGAGGGGAGGAAATACCCTCTTGTCGCTTGTGTGCCTTTTTTTGGGGGCTACAAAGGACATGAAGCGACGATTGTCAAGGATGTAAAAGTGTGAATGTGTCGAGGTTGGAATCACCAACCTATTTTACTCAAAACAGGCAAAAGAGGTAGCCATCTCCGAAGAGACAACATAAAAAGACTAATTAGTGCATACGAAACCAAGTAAATCTCTGGCTCAGAGACTATGTTATGAAATGGGAAGGTGTTAGGCAGTTATCTCGCCCTTTCAATCCCTCATGGGCAGTACATTGTTCTGCTTCTCCTAAAAAGTGTAATCATGTGTATAATGTGTATGGGGTGAAAGTGTGTATATCTATGAACAGTATGTAATGAGCGAAATCATTATGGCTGCATCATATAAGAGACGAGAACGAATCATTCTAAGGAGTAAAACTAAAAGAAAAGATAAAGATAGCCATAATATACGCGATGCATCGAATCGTAACTCACTATGAACAAGTAAATACGCATCTCAACGGGAGCACGAAAAAAATGAATAAATAAGTTATAATTGATAAACTATGAGCGATGCGTTGGATCATGACTCACTATGAAAAATTGAATATGCATGTCATAGGGGCTGCTAGAAAGTGAGGAAATAAGTAATAATAGATAAATTATGAGCGATGTAACTCGCTACGAACAAGTGAGTACGCATGCCAATGGGATCGCTAAAAAGTGATAAAATAAGTGAAAGTGGATAAACTAATATATAAATGCAATACTAGTAAGAATAAAATGTAAGAGGTAAAAATGAGGACTCGAATCCTAAGATAATCCTAGGATGCCTAATGTTGATGTAAAAAATTAGATTATATCTAATTAATCAATTAGAGATAAATGAGACAAAAGATTTTTAAAGTGGTTCAGCCTTATGAAAATGACCTACGTCCACTATTATGTATTGCTGACTGTTTGCCTTGAATCTCGATAATCGGTTTACCAAGAAATCCAAAGTCCCCCTCTTATGGGGAGGTTACAATGTATTTATAGCCTTGAGGTTGTACATATGAAAAGATAATGCGCTGTTATCTAGTAGACATATACATCTGTATCATAATAATGCGCATTTAATGCGTAGTTGCCTTTTGGTTTTCTTGATGTGGATGCTCTGCATGCTAAGTAACTTGGACCGCTTAAGTTGCTCGGTAGGCTTAAGTAGCTCGAACCGCTTAAGTTGCTCGGTAGCTCGAAGCGCTTAAGTATGCTGCTTGTTGAAAGTATTCGTATTTTCCACGTAGGTTGACACGTGTCTTCATATGATTAGTCCATGTCAACAAACTAAATTTGGTATCAACAGAAGCCCCCAATGTTTCACAGTCTGAGATTGAGGAAGAGTGTGGAACATTTTGCTTGAAAACTGCTCGGATTACTGGGTTTCAGAGATTTAGGAGAATACTTTAATTCCTTTTTAGCGCATAATATCAAGCTTCATAAATATTTTGAATTTTCACGATCACTTCGATATTTGTGCCATTTTCCTCTTTTAGCCGTCGGAAATGCAAACGTTTTCCCTTGTAATCATTGCTTTTCTCTATTCCCGAGGTAAAGTATTTAAGTGCGACAGAAATCCTAGCGTCTTCTAATTTTCAAATCTGTATCTCTGAACTCTTCATTTTCTCTATATCTTGTGCTTTCGTTCTTTCCATCATTAATTGCCAACCGATCTCTTTTTCTTCTATAAGATTTTCTTTCTTCTTCTTTATTTATTTTATTTACCATGGTTTATCTTGTTGAATCGTTGGATAAATTTCGGTCTGATTTTTCAATCCCTTCGTGGGTTATTTTGGAAGAACTTCCTTGTCCTGATTTATTTTCTTTGGCTGAGGGACACTGGTTCCCAACTCTTTTTGTGGCTGAATATGGCTTTTCTTTCCCGCCAAATCCCATGTGTTTGGAATTTTGCCAATATTTCGATATTGTACCTGCAAGAGTAGCTCCAAATACATGGAGGGTAGTTAATGGCATATATAGGTTGAATCAACTTCATGGAACTCGTTTGGGAATTTCATAAATTATGTATTGTTATAGATGGGCTACCAGCGATACTACTTTCTATTTAAAAGCTAGGTGTTCGAATAGAGCTTTAGTTGTCAATCTTCCCTATGCCAATAGGGACTATTTTGATCATGGGGCACCCTCCATTAAATGGAAATGATGTGTACCAAGGTCCCAGGTGTCCGCCTTATGGCAATGGGATAGGTTGTTTTTATTTTTGAAATCTTGTTTTCTTTGTATTCGATGAAATGCATCACTGACATTAACTTTGTTTGTTACAGTTAACAGTAAAAGGAAGCCTCCAAGAGAGACTAATGTTAACATAAAACATTTAAAACTTATCTGGGGCTTGCATCAATCAGTTGCTGGGGAGCACATTAGATCTGCTTCTTATTTGTTGCGATACAAAAGCTCCATTTCATCTTTCATTGCCCGTCCTGTGGTGGTTGATCTCGATCGGATACCGACTTCTGAAACCAGTGTGGAAGGATCTTCTTCTGACTTAAGCCTTCCTATTACTGTTCTGATGAAGAAGAGGAAAGCTCCCACATTTTTTGACAAGTCTGCTTTTGCCACTGAGGAGGCGAAGAAGAACAAACAAGATGCCCCAGATGAGGGGACAAAGAATATAGATGTACCCCCCTCTACTGCTGTTAAGGAAACTGACAAGAAGCCCCCTGTGCCTCCAAAAGAGACAGCACCTTCAAGTGAAACTGTTGCCATTTCACAAATAGAGACATCACCTTAGTCGAAAGTGCTCCTGCTCCTCCGAGGAGATTGAAAAGAAGTTCTTGAGAGACCTGTTGACCCTATATTTCAACCTTCAAATGTTGAAGGTAATGTTCCAGCTCTTATTCCTCCGAGCTCTGCTATAAGCTTGATCAGATCTTGGACTGTCCCAGAATTTCAAGGTATTGAAGACACCTTTTCTCGTGAGAGATTTACTACTTTGGATGCTCAACAAATTGCGTCAGTAAGTATTGTTAGCCGAGTCTTTTATCGTCTAATACTATGTTCATATGTTGAATTAAACTTCTTTCTTTTTTCAGCTCGTGACGTGTTTTAATAGTATTTTGAAGAAAGATGAAGCCATCAGGGCCTCCACCTCCTCGGGCGGGGTAGAAGAAGCTTTTGCTGGATTAACTCAATCTTTGAAGGAATCTCGTCAGAAGTATGAGGAAGACAAAAATGCATGGGAGAAACAATTCAAGTCTGTTGAAATAAATCGAGATAAAGCTGTAGCTGCCTCCAAAGAGTTGAAGAAAAAATTAAAGGACGCTGAACAACGTGAAAAGGAGCTTGAAATCAAGCTTAAATCTGCCAAGGAAAATGTCGCCAAGCTGCAAGATGTTAAACGACATAAGACAGAGGTAGAAGAGAAATTGAAATCTGCCAAAGAGCTCCTTAGGGAAAATACTTCTTCGGAGAGAGCAAAAAGAAAAGTTGTTGCTAAAAAATCTTTTAGTGCTGTTTGGGACAAGGGTTGGAATAAGGGCCTAGCTATTATGTCTTCTCAAATAGAGTATGCCAGTGTTAAGTATTTCAGGGATGGATGGATAACAGCTTTGAAGAAATTGAAGATTCCTGAAGATTCTGAGTTGTTCCAGGAGCATACTCATGGCCCTCCTCCTTCTCCTTGGGAAGAAGAAGAAGAAGAAGATGAAGCTGCATTAGATGAATCTTCTATGATGACAGTAGAGCAGGTCCCTATTGTTGCTGTTGTTTAATCTTCCGAGTAAGTTCAACAAACCAGCACAACTGACGAGCAACTGCCATTACTCTCCGAGCAACCAACCCCTTCATCTAAACCGTCCGAAGAAGTCGTAGGAAATAAGGAGAAGGTGTAAAGTTGTTCGTGTATTTTATTTCGTTGTTTTCGTGGATGTAACCTTGAACCGTGTTTTCCTTTATTGTGATGAATAAAAAATGAACTTTTGTTGTTCGTCTGGAATTTCTTTCTTACTTGCTCTGTTCGCATCATTGTTGATTTTTTTTTTCATTTTCTCTTTGCTAGTTTGTGGCCAGGATGGAACTCTTATCATCTAATGATACAGAGTTGATGAAGAAGTGCAATGACTATTTCAAAGCTGGTCATGCAGACTTCACCGAGGCCCAAATAATTGACATCCTTGGATCAGGTGCTTCTGAACAAGCAATTGATGCTTACCAGCACTTGAAGTGCCTACTTCATCGTGCTATAGCCAACAATGTGGCTTATTACGAAATGATTGAGGATCTTCAAGGAATGATCGAGGAACTTCAACAGCAATACAGAGAATCCACTACACTTTTGCATCAAGATTATGAGAAAAAGTATCAACAATTGAGCGCTGACAGGGGATCTGATAAGTACATTTCAGCTTATGAGAAAAGGGAAAGTGTGTTAAAGCTTGAGGTTGAAGAGCATAGACATATTGCCAAACTACTATAGCAAGAGAATATCGCGTTGCAGGAGGAAATAAAACAACTTAAATCTGCTGCCTCCTCTTCTTCGGGAGCCTTGGTCCCAATTAATGATGACGGTTTTTCCTTTTTAGAAATAGAAAATGCAAACTTACGGGATGAGTTAGAGACTTTGAATGCACTGGAATTTCCACACCTGCTCGTGGTAGAGCAAGATCTTCTTCCCGTGGACAAGCAAGGGCTGGTCGATTTACTATTGATGAGACAAGAACTCAGTTGGCCTTAGAAAATCAAGCCTTTCAATTGATGGCGAAGAATCAGGCTTTGGCAGAAATGTCTAAGAAGATTCAGAGTTTCACCGACCAACTCTCCAATCAGAGTTCTGCTTTGGAAAGTAAAGAAATTCTGGTGAAAAAGCTCCACGAGCAACTTGAGAGATTGACTTATCAATTTCACAAGCAGTCCAGGGAATTTTGGATGGCTGGGTATAATGAAGCTCTATATCATCTTGAAGCTCGTTTGTAGCAGTCGAACAACGAAGGATATAAGTAGGGGTGGTTGAATGCCTTATGTGTTATGAAACTGGAGCAAGATAATTTCTTGTGGGATTATTATGAACCTGGAGTTCTTGATTTACCTGTGCCTCCCTTCAAACTTGACCTTAGTTGGATTCCAGCCCGTGCCATTCCTCGAATTTTGATCTCCAAGTATCTCGGTGATTATAGTCTTCATTCAAACTTTGAGATATCTCGTCCAGAGCATTTGCTTGATCGACCATCCATAATTAATGTCAGAATGCTGCGAGATATGAACTTTATAAACTCTCCTTATGCATTAGATGATCCTCCAGCTGGGGTGGAACTTGTGTCAAAAGCAGAGGGAAAGAAACCCATAGAATAGGGCATTTTTATGTAATGAATCAAATTTCATATTGTATGTAATCTGCTTGGTTTTAATAAAGAAATGTTTAATTTCATTTTATTGGAAATATTTTGTAGAAAGTCTTTGTTATTCACTGGCGAATATATATGTATATCTATATATATCTGTAGAAGGACGAAATGTCCTGTTTGTTTTTAGACAATGGAACTTGTCCCATTTATTATCTGATTATAGTGACTTGTCATTCTTTGGGCCTAAGTAATGGAATGATTTTCATCTCATGTTCCTGCTTAGTTGTAGTAATCTCGTCAGGATTACCTTGTTGCCTAGACAGTGGATGCCCCAGGAGGTCATCCATTGATAGTACAAGTATAGCACCCTGCCGTGGCAATACTTCTACAATCGCATTCAAGCCATACAGGCCGCGGCAAGTATCTCACTCGAGGCACGACCAAAACTCCTGTAGGGTGTGGCCCTCTCCATAAGAGGCCGCGGCACCCCAGCTCAGGGTCCGCGACCCCCCTCCAACAGCTCAGTACTGCTACTCTGGGCCGCACACCCTCATCCACATCTACTGCAGACTTGGTGTACGCCACGTGCTCAGGGCACGTGACTCAACGCACTACCTCATAAATAGAGGATCACACCTGAAAGTGAAGGGTCGGTTCCAAACACACCCGAGGCACTACAACACAGATTCTTTCTACATCACCCCAACATAAGCTTTGGAGGCCTAGAATCTACATCACAGCCACCTCACGGGCTCACCGGAATCTCTAATATTATCATGTACTCTCCTTTATTCTCATACTTGTACGCCTCTATAGGCACGATTATATTGTACAATGCAACACACATAATGAGAGGGGAGCAACACAGTGGACGTAGGCCCATTTTAGGGGTTGAACCACTCTATATCTTGTCTTCTCTCTGTTTGCTTGCTTTATCTATTTATTCTACATTTCATACTTGATTTTTTGGCACGAGATCTACCTATGTACGATTTCTCGTATCATCATCCATCTTCTTGCCTAGTTTGGTACCAACCAACCAGAGTTGGTGGTTATTGAATTGCCGACCAACCGGAGTTGGTGATTATTGAATTGCCGACCAATCGGAGTTGGTGGTCAATGAATTTTCGACCAACCGGAGTTGGTGGTCAATGACTTGCCGACCAACCGGAGTTAGTGGTTAATGAATTGCCGACCAACTGCTCTGCTCTGAGTTTGTGTTTGTGTAGTGTGTAGCACTAATATTCCGGAAAAAAAAAATTCAACAAAGGAGGAAATATGGGTGAAACATCACTTTATTCATATTGAAAGAACTGTGTTACATATGGATTTTAATTACTAATAGTACTTGCGCAGATGCTCTGCATTCCATGCATTCTTGAATTATTCCCCCTCCAAGGTTTCAATTCTGTATGTCCCAGGACGAACAACTTCAGTTACTCTGTAAGGTCCATGCCAGTTGGCCTCCAGTTTGCTATGCTTTTGGATCACTTTCTTCAGCACATAATCCCCCTCTTTCAAATCGCACTTCTTCACCCTTTTGTTGTAGAACAAGGCTGTTCATTGTTGGTATGCAACATTCCTGATTGCTGCTTCTTCCCTAACTTCTTCGAGCATATCGAGGTCTAAACGCCTCATCAAGTCGCTTATGGGAGAATTGAAATTAAGCACCCTATGTGTGGGTAGACCCAATTCAACAGGTATGACAGCCTCACTTCCAAATGTCAACATATATGGAGACTCCCCGGTTGCTATTCGTGGTGTAGTGCGATAAGCCCACAACACAGAGTGTAGCTCGTTAATCCAATTTCCCTTTGCATCATCCAACCATTTTTTCAAACCATTCAATAGGGTTCTGTTCGTCACTTCAGTTTGCTCTGGGGATGGCTTGGCGCGGAGTGGATCTTCTGTACATTAGATTGATGACAATATGCAGCGAATTCCTCGTTGTCGAATTGGGTTCCATGGTCAGTAATGAATGCGTGTGGGAGACCATATCTGCAAATAATACTCTTCTAAATAAACTGATAGACTTTGTCATATATCATATCAATGAGTGGTTCAGCTTCCACCCATTTGGTGAAATAATCCACAGTAACCACAAGGTATTTGAATCTTCCTTTGGTCGTTGGAAGTGGCCCTACTAAGTCTATCCCCCACATGGCGAATGGACAAGGGGATGTAATGGGTGTTAACAATGCTTGGGGAGTTCTTCGGATGGACGAGAAACGTTGGCATTTATCGCACTTCTTAGCATAACCTGCACAGTCAGACCCCTGTGTTGTTATCCTCTGCAAAAGCATCCGACCTGCTACATGGGCTCCGCAGGACCCTTCGTGAACCTCTTCCATCAAGTCTTTAACTTCGGAGGGATAGACACATCTTTGTAGTCCTTCTATAACGCCTCTTCTATACAAAATGCCACTGGTCAATACGTAACGATCAGCTTTAAACTTCAGTTTCTTGGCTGCGAGTTTATCAGGTGGCACAATCCCGTCTTCGATATAGGCCCTGATGGGATCCATCCAGGATGGTCCCAAGTTGAGGGCAATGAATTTCATCATCAAGTCTTCGTCCACACTCCGATCCACCAGGATTTCTATTGGGATTGTTCTTCGTAGCTCGGTGCGTGTTCCTGATGCCAACCGAGCTAGGGCTTCGGCTCTTGCATTTTCCAATCTCGGTATTCTGATCAACTGAACTGCAGTAAAATTCGGGACAACCTCCATTGCTTTTGCATGATACTTGGCCATTAGTTCTCCCTTCGCTGCATACACTCCGAGAATTTGATTTACGATTAATTGTGAATCAACGACCTGCTCTGCCTTTATGGTTTTGGCCAGACTTAGACCCACGATCATAGCTTCATATTCAGCCTCATTATTGGAAGCCTTAAATTGAAAACGTAGAGCATACTCCATATCAATTTCATCAGGACTGTTTAAATCTATTCCTGCTCCATTGCCCGTGGCGCACGAAGAGCCATCCACATATAGGTTCCATACGGGTACCTCATTATCAAACTCTTGGTCTGACAGAGTTCCTCGATGGAATATTTGATACTTCCTTTTGTCCTCCCCCGACACTTCTCGCTGCTCATTGATTATTTTCTCTTGCTTATCCACGATGGAAGTTGGTCGGGTGCTATCTTCGGTGATCTCGTAACATCCACGGGTTGGTCTGTATTAAACTCCTGCTCTTCGGATGTATCAGAGTGAGTAAACTCTGCTATAAAATTCGCTATTGCCTGCCCCTTAAGTGACGACCTAGGCTCATAAACTATGTCATATTCGCCAAGTTCTACTACCCAGTACATCAATCTTCCTGATTTCTCCGATTTATGCAGAGATTGTCTTAATGGCATATTCAGTATACACTACTATAATATGTGCTTGGAAGTATGGCCTCATCCTCTTGCTTGCTTCGATTAGTGCTAGTGCTAACTTCTCCAACCTGGGATATCTGATCTCTACTCCTCGGAAAGCCCTGCTGGTGTAATAGACCGATTTTTGTACTCCATCCTCCACTTTTATCAACGCCGAGCTAACTGCATTCTCTGAAACTGCCAGAGACAAGTATAATCTTTCTCCCATCACTGGTCTAGATAACAATGGAGGTGTCCCCAGATATTTCTTCAGCTCTTGAAAGGCCTCCTCACATTCATCATTCCACTCAAAAGTTTTTCGAAGTGTTTTGAAGAATGGGAGGCATCTGTCTGTTGCTCGTGACACAAATCTGTTAAGTGCTGCAACTCGCCCTGTGAGACTTTGCACCTCCTTCTTCGTAGTCGGAGATCGTAGCTCTAATAGGGCCTTGATCTTTTCAGGGCTCACCTCGATACCTCGTTGGTTAATAATATATCCGAGAAACATACCTTCTCGTACTCCAAATATGCATTTGGTGGGATTCAACTTCATTTGATATTTCTCTAGTTGATCAAAAGTCTGGCCTAGGTTAACTAGATGATCAACAACTTTCTTGCTTTTCGTCAGCATATCGTCGACATAAACCTCCATGTTATGACTGATTTGCTCTGCAAACATATTATTCATCAGCCTCTGATATGTTGCACCTGCATTTTTAATTCCGAAAGGCATAACGTTATAGTAATAAGTTCCTCTTGGGGTGATAAAAGAGGTACTTTCCCTGTCCTCAGGTTTCATTTTAATCTGGTTGTAACCAGAGTAAGCATCCATGAAACTCAACAATTCATGCCCCGAGGTAGCATCCACCAGTTGATCGATTCGGGACAAAGGAAAATGATCCTTTGGGCATACCTTATTAAGATCAGTGAAGTCTACACACATCCTCCACTTATTATTTTTTTTTTACCATCACCACATTTGCTAGCCAATCGGGATACTTGACATCCTTAATAAAAAAAGCTTTCTGCAGTTTCTCTACTTTTTCCTGTATAGCTTGATTCTTTTCAGGGCTGAACACCCTTTTTCGCTACTTCACTGGCTTGACCTCCTTGTTCACGTTGAGCTCGTGGCACAAGAAACTCGGGTCTATCCCTGGCATGTCTTCATGACTCCATGCAAATGTCTGTTTTCCGCGCCTTAGAAATGCTACCAGTTCTTGTTTTAATGATACATCCAATGACGCACCAATTTGGGTTGTTCGTCGTCCAGAATGATATTTTCGGTAGCTTCCATGACCTAGCCCTTCACGAGCTGAGACTCGTCTCTAGGATCTAATGTTTCAATCTCTGCATCTCCTGTTTCATCCACTTGATATGTAGTAGTCTTCTTCCTGGATTCTTCTCGTTCCTCCTATTCGGCAGACGAATAGTAGCATTCCCGAGCTACTTTCTGGTCGCCTTTCACAACTCCCACTCCAAAGTTGGTTGGGAATTTTAAACATTGATGTACAGTAGATGGTACTGCCTCGAACTTCTTCAGACCTACCCTTCCCATGATGATGTTGTGAGCTAATTGGACATTTTTATCCATTACAAAAAAGCGTACTCTTTCTGTTCGGCAAGCAGGCCATGTACCAATAAGTATATCCAACTTGATCGTCCCAAGTGGAAAAACCTTTTCCCCAGTAAAACCGAGGAAGGGCCTATGATATGGCTCCAATTGGGCTAACTTCAAATTCAAAGTGTCAAAGCATGGGTAGAACATGATGTCTGCAGAGCTACCGTTATCCACCAGTACCCGTGAAATCACCACTTCTTTCATTCTCATCTTGATCACCAAGGGGTCATCATGAGGATATAGTACACCTGCCAGGTCGTTTTTAGAAAAGCCGATGACCAGTTTGTCCCTATTCACCTTCCTCGGGCGATCATCATCAGCCAAGTTTATTCGCTGTATGTAAGAGCAAGCTTTGGCCTCATTGAGGTAAGCTTTTCTCTCCGCAGTCAGATCTCCACCTCCTGCATCTCCACCTGTAATGACATTACATTCAAATGACCCAAAATGGATTGAAAATACCTCGCATTCTGGCTGTCTTGGTCTTTTGGGGAGATCGGGGTCATCTTCTGGATCATCTTCATGATCTCTCTTCTTGTCTTCTTTTGCTCGACGAGGAGATTTAGATATTTGCCTTCCTCTGTTGCTGGTTTTTCCACCATTTTGGCGATCAACATATTTGGTTAGTTTCCTCACCTGATGAGTGCTTCAATTTCATTCTGAAGAGCTATGCAACGTTTAGTCGTGTGGCCGTGATCTTTGTGGAATTCACAGTACTTAGACTTGTCCCTTTTATCAGGATCTGCCTTCATTTTCTCTGGCCAGGTTAGCTCCTCGCTGTTCTTGATCTCTTCCAGAATGTGATTTATGTCAATCTTCAAGGGAGTATAATTTCCATACTTCCTCATCTTCTCCAGCACTTGCTTACCTTTCGACTGCCTATTGCCACCATTGTTCTTCTGATCCTTCTTCTCGATTTTACCAGCCTCAACCTTGGTCTCTTTAGTGTCTGTATTCTTCTTCGCAGCCATGGCTTCCTCAGCATTCATGATTTTGGCTGCCTTTGCCATTAGTTTTTCCATGGTCCTAGGCGGATCTTTAGCCAAAGTATAGTACAACTTGTCTGGTAACAGTCCACTCATCAGAGCAGTAATTGTTGTCTTCTCCTCGTAATCAATTACCTCAAGTTTCTCGTTATTGAAACGAGTCATATAGTCCCTGGTACTTTCGTCTGTCATCTGTCTAACACTCAGTAAGTGTGCTACTTGGTTAACTAGTTTCGCTCCAAAACAGAAATTCCCTATGAAAAGCTCTGCCAGTTGAAGGAAAGTCGCAATCTTCCCCCGAGGAAGGTTGTTGTACCATATCTGAGTTGACCCGGTGAGAGTTCCTGAAAACGCCCTGCATCTCATCTCATTTGGAACCACATAAATATCGGTAGCAACTTGGTATTATTCTATATGAAGGACATAGTTAGTTTTTCCATCATATTTAGGTGTCACCATAGGAGCTTTGAATTTTGATGGCGTGGGAAAATCCACGATTGCCTGTACGAATGGTGTCCCTTGGACAAAAGTTCTTTGTAGAGGATTCTTGGCCTTGGCCATTTCCCCTAACCGGTCCTCCAACCTTTAAATAGAGCCTTTCCATGCATCATTTCCCACCTCGGGCCTATTTGTTTGAGCGACTGATCGCGTTAAGTTTTCCTCTTGGGACCTTTCATTACGAGCTATTGGGCATGATTGGGCAGAGCCTTCCCTTAGGTCGGATGGTCGTTGAGAGTTCCTCGACGCAATCCTAGGAGGACTTCTATTCCTCTTAGGGCCCAAACGATCAAAAGGAGAGACTCTACTCAACCTTTCTAGAGCACTAGTCCTTTCTTGAGTTAGAGTGACATTCCGTTGGGAATCTGTAGCTCGTACTGATGAAGTCTGACCAGGTTGATACGAATGATCATTAGTCCTCTCAGTACGATATGAGCTAGTTCGTCTAGATTGAGAGACCTCCGGGAATAGCATTTGTCTAGTTCTTGAAGATGGCAGATGTGTATTTCTCTGAACACTTCGTTGTCCTGATTGGGCCGACACTCCATCTTGAACAGTATGTATAAGTCGACGCATGGTTTCTTGCATGGCCATTTGCCCTTGGGCTAAATTAGCCATTATGCCAGCCAGATCTTGAATATTTGGTGGAGTAGAGGGGTTTGGAGGGACCCCAGTGTTTCGATTACTGGATTCCGGAATCTCAGCCATAGATGATGAGTTGTTTGGTGAAAAACGATAAATATAGTCGTTTTCCACAGACGGCGCCAATCTGTTGATGTTAAAAACCAGATCTAATTAATCAATCACAAATAAATAAGACAAAAGATTTTTAAAGTGGTTCAGCCTTCTGAAAATGGCCTACGTCTACTATTTTGTATTACTGACTGTTTGCCTTGAATCTCGATAATCAGTTTACCAAGAGATCCAAAGGCCCCCTCTTATGAGGAGGTTACAATGTATATATAGCCTTGAAGATGTACATATGAAAAGATAATGCGCTGTTATCTAGTAGACATATACATCTGTACGATAATAATGCGCATTTAATGCGTAGTTGCCTTTTGGTTTTCTTGATGTGAATGCTCTGCATGCTAAGTAGCTCGGACTGCTTAAGTTGCTCGGTAGGCTTAAGTAGCTCGGACCGCTTAAGTTGCTCGGTAGCTCGGAGCGCTTAAGTATGCTGCTTGTTGAAAGTATTCGTATTTGCCACGTAGGTTGACACGTGTTTTCATATGATTAGTCCATGTCAGCAGACTAAATTTGGTATCAACACCTACATAGTTGAAATTGACATCAAAATCCACTTAGTTCGAATCGGGAATAAAGTGCGGTCTAACCCATAATCCAAAATTAGAGTTCCTCTTTTTCGTTTATGAAAAAATGTGCAAAAGTGTGAGAAAAGTGAGAAGAAACTATACTTTTGGTTTATATAATAAACCCTCTTTTGGGGTTTTTGGATTTATGAAAATAAGTTTAAGAGTATATAAATAATAAAAATATAATTATGGGTGGGGAAGACAAGAATTGACTAGAAAATGTGCTAAAAGTGATTAAATATGTGAAATGACACTAAATTGGCAAAGTAGGATGAAGAGAGTTCAAACCTTCTAAGTCGTTTGAATTATGATTTTGGAAGTTTAGGAATCTGATTTTTGGATGAGTGGAGTGGTTGCAAATGGTGAGGTGAGGGGGTGTTGTAAGGGAATGTTTTTGGCAGTGATGTAATTGGGTTGCCGCACGAATTACTAGACTGACAGATCCTGAATGGCGATGTCAGGGTTTTCTTAAATAGGGAACTATAAAAGGTTAAAATGATAAGAATCTCCATTTGGGGGTGCCGAAAGGCATGCCTGTTTGTTGGCAATGTTTCTAGACTTGGCAGCCAAGCTATGTTTCACCTGCCAGCAGATAGGGGAGGTGTGCCTATAGGCGGACTAAAATGGATTTTTCAGTAAAATGGCCATAAAATGCAAGCTGTAAGTCTGATTCACACATATTTGGGACGATTGGAAAGAGAATTTAGAGATCTATAAAAGTGTGCTGAGATAGTCTCGAGTCCAAGAGTTAGACCAAACTCAAACGGATCTCGAAAAGCATTATGTTGTTCTCGATTAGGGTTTCTTGGTAAAACGGTTGTAAAATGCAAATCGTAAGTCCAATTTGCATATGGTCGGGATCGTTAGAAAAAGATTACGGAGCTCTATGAAAGTGAGTTGGATACTCTCGGGTTCAAGAGCTTTCCAAAGTCAAATGGTGCTCGAAAAGTGTCCCACCATTGAGATCGGGGGTCCAGGGTTTGAAGGGACTTTGTTTGGACCCTGTGGAGGTGTATAGGGGTATTATAATGGGATGTTTACAGAGCCCCTCAATGGAAAATCTTAGGATAAGCGAAGATTGTCAAAAGATAAACACCCTAACGGAGGTTACTAGTGTTGAGTGTTAGGTCCATACGAGTGGGAATTCCAATGGTGTAAGTTTTATCTTCTTATTTAAGACAATGACTCTAAATATTCGTAAAGAGTAAAATAAGCACAAGATCGGATGTATGAGGGAAAAAACCATTAACAAAAAAAATCTCAGACCGATAAGAACGACAAATGCACTATAATGGAGTTTTACAACTAGAAGACAGAGACTTATAGCCACACGATGCTATGACTGACTAGACATTCTTTCACACCATATACTCCGAGGAGAGCATCAACCGTTGAAGTACACTGCTCAACCACAACTTGTTTTGATCCGTGACTAATGCCGTCAAATCTTTTACTTTTTTCTTTAAAGTTGAAGCAGCTTGATCCAAGATGGATCTTTCAAGCAACCAAAATGTTACACCTAGGATTTTGAGGGAATCCTAAAGATATATGTGTTGGGGTGTTTGCAAAGATGTGAATCTAAAAACGATTTTTCCAAGCTAAGGAAGAGAAAATAATTACTCATGAGTAAAATAGGTTTTTGAATCCAAGGTGAGTAAGCATATTTATATGAGAAACAATGGGTTGAAGAACTCAAAGAATAGGAGTGAAAAAATATGCTCTCAAATTTGATGAGCACAAATATTTTTTCAAACCTCTTACTCTTGGTTTGGAAGAGTAAACAACACTTAACTATATAGCCCTTTAATTTGAAATAGCGTTAAGTAGTCACTCCAAAAGTTGTACTTGACATGTAAATCAAGAAGAACTTATGAAAAAAAGGCACTTACGATGCTGTCAGACGCATCTGGTAGGAGTGTTGTTGCAGAGGAGAAATTCCTCGATGCGACGAATTGAAGCAACAATCAGGTCGCGCGGAAGAACATAGATTTTGCACGGGATACAAAAGTCCAGCCAGACATTGTCCCTGCAGCGAAGAAAATCTTTAATGGAGCATCGTTGTGGCGATAATGCAGGTCGCGGGAGTATCCTGAAACTTTGCCCTGTTTGCCTTAGAAAAAATTCCAAATAAGTTTTTTCAGTGTTTTAAAAGGCGCATCTAGGCTTGATTCTTGGGAGAAACGTCCTGCCTATACTTTATTCCTTGTAAAAGGCTTAAGGTGCACTTTTTATATTAAAAAAACACTATAGTGAAATGATATCGCCTTTTAAAGATTTTTTTTATTACAAATCAGATCAATATCTTGTCCAAAACAATCAAAAGACAACAGTATCCCAAATCTCTCTGCTTCTTTCTGCCTCTCATCCAAAAAAAAGCTTTACATTGTTGACCGACTTCGGAACAAAAGTCTATGCATTTCATCTGAAAGGTGAAAAATATATTTCTTATATTGAATCATTTTGTATTGATTATTTATTATCGATTATTGATACTGACTATTGTATTATGAGAAATACATTTTGTATATTGCTTATTAAATGTTGAGAGATACATTTTGTATATTGATTATGGAACATGCATATGAGAAAGATGGCTACCAAATATACGGATATATTTTCAAAATTTAAGGTATATATTATTTTATTATATTACTAGCCTTAAAATAATTAACATAATAAAAAAAGGGAAAATGTCTTTTTACACCTAAGCTTTGCCTAGGCTCCTAAGTCTTTAGGCTTGACCTCTACGTCTCGACCACGCCTCAAGCTTTTTAGAACCTTGAGTTTTTGACAAACTCTAAGTACGTTTGTTCTTCTCAAGAACATCCACAGTTAAAATAAACATAAAGATGCAATTGTTTATAAAAATAGGTTTTTCTATATGAGAAGTATATTTGCATTGTGCATTTGACAAATTTACAAAACCATAGTCAACTAAAAATATTTTTCAATTATAAAAATAAATTAACCAAGGTGTCAATCTAAGTACACTAAGTCTTATACCTTTTCTAAGTAGTGTACTTGAGGTCCGGCATTGAGTGAATGTGGGATGTTGATGAATACTTTCGGTGACCTCTTGGATAAAGACTCAAATATATTTTGGCATGGAATTTAGATAACTTATTCTATGGAGCATATCGAGTATACTATATTCTTACAATCTCCCCCTTTGTCGAATTTCGAGACAAAATATATAAAAAAGAAAAATTACAAGCAAATGAAGGAAATCTACTATTTTACTATTTGCTTGGCCCAGGGAAAATATGAAAATAGAAATGTTGCAAGTAACTAATCATTACAAGAGACGGAATCATCTTAATGATTCAAAAAGAAGCTCTTGCATAATATTTTCTTGTCACACACCAGCAAACTCATTAAGGTTCCAATGTGAAGAAATATGACAAGAAAATATGATAAATACGAACATGTGAGTATAGCATTTTGAACATATGAAAATCATATCTATCTAAAATAACTCCCCCTCAATTAGACAATTCCTCTCAATAAACATGATATAGCAACAAATAACTTTAAACAAATTAATATGCTTTAATAACTATACTCCCCTTGTTTACAAACTTCTCCCCCTTTTATCACGAAAAATGACAAAGGAAAGAACTAAGCACATGATGGGATAAAGTTATCAAGGCATGTTAAAAGAGTAAAACATGCTAATCAAACCAACAAATATAGAATAACTATATAATGAGTGAATAATTAAAATATTACTCTAGGCAAGATATAATTAAGAGAATAATAAGATTAACAATTTTAACTACACATGGGAAGATAAAATATATCATGCAAATATATAAGTAATGCTAAAAAGGGATAAGCATTAAAATAAAAGTTAAGAGTTACAAAGATTATAACAAATGTGATCAATACAAATCAAAATCCAACAACTCTTAAACAAACCAACAAAGCCTAAAAAACAAAACAATGTACATTATTTCCATGTCTTTAAAATCTTTATGGAACACAATTCAATAACCTCGTTTTGAACATCTTGTAAGGTGTCCCTGGAATTCTTCATTTGAGGATCAAAGGTGCGATGAAAGTCGTCTTAGGATGAAGAACTCATCGAATTAAAGGAAGAAAACTGATTTCTAAAGTCCTCAAAGGTGGGTTGCAAGCTAAAACGCATTTAAGCAGACAATCGATAAACGATATATTCTAACTCATTTTCAATCAATGGGCATACACAAGATGCATGTGATGTAGAGGCATAACAAGGAGCTAGAATGTGATGGTGTGGGTGTGCCACTGTAGTCACCAAGTTGAGCAATAAATATAATAATTAGAATCAATAGTTAAATCAATATTGCATATTTTCCTGAACTTCATAGGAAAGTAAAGGAACTCCAAACTCCAAAAGCAAGCGCACAATCAAACGACCGAAGGGAAAAGCGCGGGATTTCTTACTATCCTTTGTGTGATAAAAAATCGAGTCCTTGATTAAATCACACAAACACATACGAGCATCCAAACCAATGGCGTACAACAATTGTGCACATTTGGAAGATATGTTATGGGGGTGATATGTGGGTAGAATACAAGAGGATACAACAATATTCAGTATATAAAAATGCTTAGCAAGAAATGCTTCAAGAAAAGTCTTCCCATTCCAAGACTAACGATGGTTGTCACCCAACATAATGATTACATTTTGGTTGCAAGGTTCACTACTAATGGACTTGTAAGGGTATGTGGGGCAATCTCTTTTTTGGGACATAAAAGTGTTTCTTATCCACTTAGAAGAGAGATTCACATGAATTCCCCTCACTTCGATAGAGAGAACTCTAACGCCTAAGTAATCCTTACCATCCAAAAAAGTAAAAAAAAAGTTTGTCACCAAATTGGGGCAACATGGTCCGGTTTGACACTAAACACCAATTCAATTTCTTATATCCATGAACTCGTATAAACGGGTGTTGGAAAAATATTCCAAATCAATTAACATATCCCAATGCATAGAGCGTGAAATGAAGTGTTCATTAAATCTGGGGCGATTGGAGGAAGTCGAGGTGCGTGAGCGACATTTCAGAGCCATAGTATTCATAAACTGAAAACACACATCAAGACACAAGCACATAAATCCTATGAGAAATATGTGACACCCCGACTAATTAAATACCGGGTAGCTACTCCTTTATTAAATTAATACAAAATGCCAAGTTGGTCCAGTTAATAGCATCACTGTCGAAAACATTTTAATGATTACTACCCACCTAGTATTTAAAAAAATGAGTTGCCAAATTTTAAGTTAACTCTGATTAACATGCAATAAGAGGATAATGAAAGAATAACAACCATTCACCATAACGAAGCAATAGAATAACCAACAAAGTAATAATAAGTCCGGAGGAAAACTCCTCACAACAATCCCACAACTGAACTAAGTATAACAATGTAACCTGAATTAATTACATGCCAAAAGTCTGAAAATCTGAAATAGGAAATGTTTCTAATAGAAATGGGCGACAAGCCCTACAACTGATGAAAGCTGAATATAGAGTCAAGATAGATGAAGCGTCTACTAGCAAAGTCCTGTAACTTCCACAAGCAGCTACAGCTCGTCACCTGAATGAGGATCCTAAGCATGGTGTCCTTGTGGCTGGGCACCTAAAATGGTTTTTACAAAAAAATAGATTTGAAAGCAAACGGGTCAGAGCCCGAAAGTGGAGAGTATTTTAAAAATAGCAAGTGCTTTAATGACATTAAAACAATGAATGCAAAATACATGTTAGGACGTGCACTCACATGAAATACTCACCTCTCGACTAATTGTGCACTCCTAACGTACCGTACCCATCTAAGTAACATACATATCTAACCAAACTGTAATAAGTTCTACCCCTTACTACTCGATTCTTATTATGCATTCTAGCGCTATTAACTAAATAGAGGGCTTTACTTAAACTCGGATTCTCTATTATTAGCAATACAATTCATTATAGGTTATCCCTTTATAGTTACTCAAAGCGTTTCTATATTTATACTCACAATACCAACATGAAAGTTCTCATTAATCTAAGTGTATATTAGTCACGCCATAAATATACAATACAAGCACCCGAGACTAAGCTGCGGTGCACACATACTCTGCTATCCATCCCGGTACATCACGTACATAAGGATCACGCATTCCGAATCTCTCAGGAATCGTTCTCAGATAATAGCAAATCACAAACAATGGAGGAGAACACAGTCACATCACATGGGTCACGCACATACCTACCCTCCCACGATCAGCAGACTTATTAACATCCCAATAAGTCCTTCTCTGACCTATGTTCTCGAGGTACCAATCTAAATCCGGGCAACACAAGGATTAGAGGGCCCTAAGCGAACGTAAACCTCCTGTGATAGCAAGTATTGTAGGTATGTCATACACATAAAATCATATACATTTACTAAGTATACACACATCTCAGTAATCACCGTAATTTAATTGTGGTACACTTCTCATTCTCGTACCGACTTATAATGTTACACAATTCATGTGTTCCTGGTTAATTCAATTATTTAAGCTGTCAATAATTCTCGTATCGTAATAGTCACTCACATCCTATTCCACAATTTCCATTCAATTCAAATCACACTTCTATGTTTTACTCCTCAGTATATCCCAAATATCCCAACTATACCAATTTATCGTCAAGGGAATGTTATCTCTACAATTAAACAAGGTTACAGGTCACACGAAATCAAAACAGGCCAAAAAGCCTAAACTGTCAGCTCGCTAGAAGTCTCGTTTGAACGAGGCTGTTCGAACGAGAGTTCGTTCGAACGAACTGGGCATCTAACGAGATCTCGTTCGAACGAAAGGCATCGAACGAACATCCCTCTCGTTAGAAGGCAAACTGTCAACTCGTTAGAAGCTCGTTCGAACGAGCTCGTTCGAACGACCTGGGCAGGCCTTCTAACGAGGTGACAGTTTGAGCCCAGAAAATTCCTATTACGTTTTTCCAACTTTTCTTCACCTCTAATCTTATCTAAAGGTCATTCCAACAAGGTTTCAATGTTTCTAATCATCCCTAAACATATTACATTCGTATAACAACATTTATAAGGGGTCTAATCATCCCAAACCACATCTAATCATCAAATCTCTCCAATTTTCCCTAATTTTCAAGAACATGAACCCTAGAAATTTAAAGTCTTCCATAGTTATAATTAAATCCGTTTTGCAATATAAAAAGTAGTAATTCTCTTAGTTCAATCATCCAATAACAGTTCTACATGCAATCCTACATTAAAATCTGAATTCACAACTCCAATTTCATGGGTTTTTATAGATCTCCCAAAAACAATACAATTATATGAATTTCCTACACATGGAAGAAGCATTCTTTGCAAAAACGAAATTAAACCACTTGCCTTATGTCTTTCTCTGATTTTGAAGTCGAATCTTGAAGGTTGAATTGTCCTCTCTCTCTCTCTCTGCAGAGTTCTCTTCTCTTTCTCTCTCTACAAATTTCTTCTCTAAGGATGACAATGGAGGTGGAGGTTGGTTTGACAAGTTTAAGGTTTCTAAACTTCTCCCGTAGCCCACTACCTAGATTGGGGTTGGAAATGGCTTAGTGGGTTAAGACTAATTCAGATTTTTAACTCTAATTTTCGTGGGTTTTAATTCCCCAAATTCTAAAATTACAAAACTACACTTTTACGTTGCCGGTATGGCCTAAAAATGCCCCGGGACCCAAACTAAACTCCCGGCTAGTGTTTTCTGACTATTTCGACCCTTCCGGACGCGTTGGCGCACTCAAAACGACCATATGGTTAATAAAAATAAAATTCACTTTTTAATTAAAATAATTATATTCCTGACGCGACTGTCACGCGCGTCCCAACAAAATTTCCAAATTGTCGTATTTTAATCTCACGATAAATTTCATGATTCAATATTCATATATAGCCATATATACTCATTAAAATCAAATACCAACTCGCATTTCGCTAGTATTTTCATCCGAATTAATTTCCAATTAATACACATTTAATTCAATTAATCCCATAAATAAATATCATAAAAATACGGGGTATTACATACTTCCCCCCTAATAACAGAATTTCATCCCGAAATTCGGAACTAGAAAGTACCTGGTAAGAACAACTCTGGATAACGTTCGCGCATCTCATCCTCGCGCTCCCATGTGGACTGCTCGACATTATGATGCCGCCACTGAACACGTACTAACGGAACTATCTTTGACCGCAATTTTCGCTCACTCTGGTCCAAAATAGCAATCGGCCCTTCCTCGTAGGAGCTATCGGGCTGGAGATCGATGTCCTCCAGAGAAATGTGAGAATGAGCCAGATTATCTCTAAGGTATTTCCTCAGCGAGGAAATATGGAACACATCATGAATCCGATGCAAATGCTCCGGTAACCCAAGTCTATACGCAACTGGTTCGATCCGCTCAATAATGGGAAACGGCCCCACATACTTTGGTGCCAACTTCCCTTTCTTCCCCAAAAGCATAATCCCCTTCATAGGAGATACCCTGAGCAAAACCTGGTCCCCTACTTGGAACTCCCTGAAAAATCTCTTTGCATCAGCATAGCTCTTCTACCGATCCTGAGCTACCCGAATGCGACTCCGTATCAATTCTATCCTTGTCGAAGTATCCTGAATCACTTCCGGCCCAAGTAGTTTGTTGTCCCCCACCTCCAACCAACATGCTGGGGAACGACAAGGTCTATCGTACAACGCCTCAAATGGAGCCATGCCAATAGTGAACTGGTAGGAGTTGTTGTAAGCAAACTCCACCGGTGGAAGATACTGCTCCCATCCACCCCCGAAATCAATGATGCACATACGCAACATGTCCTCCAACATCTGGTTTGTACGCTCGGTTTGCCCATCGGTCTGCGGGTGATACGCCGTACTCAGCCGCAATTCCGTGCCCATGGCCTCCTGAAAACTTTCCCAAAATCGTGAAACAAATATCTTGTCTCGGTCAGACACGATATTTAGGGGCACACCGTGAAGTCTCACTATCTCTGCAATAAAGAGCTGGGCATACTGTCCCGTAGTGTAGTCTGTCCTTACGGGTAGAAAATGAGCGACTTTGGTCAACCTGTCCACAATTACCCAAATGGAGTCGTGACCTCTCTGTGACGTAGACAACCCCGTGATAAAGTCCATTGATATGCTCTCCCACATCCACATCGGGACCTCTAATGGCTGTAGAAGTCCTGTCGGTCTCTGATGATCCACTTTTACCAGCTGACAAGTGGCGCATTTAGAAACAAACACGGCAATATCTCTCTTCATCCCGCTCCACTAATATTGTCGTTTCATGTCTTGGTACATTTTGTCCCCACCGGGATGTACCTCGAACCGTGAGCCGTGCGACTCTGCCATCACCTCGTGTCGCAATTCCTCCCCTTCTGAAACTACCAATCTCCCATTGAAGTGTAATCCCCCGTCTGAGCTAACGGTATAGGACTCGGCTGCTAGTAATCGAACTATCTGCTCCTGACAGAACGAGTCATTTGCCTGGGCCTTCACCACCTTCGTGATAATCTGCGGCGTAACAGTCATCACAGACATGAATGATCGGGCCACTGCATCCTGGTGTCCCAACTCCTTCCACTTGGCGTTCCACACCCCTGCCACTTCATCTACTGGCCTACGGCTCAACGCGTCTGCTACCACGTTAGACTTCCCCGGGTGGTATTGGATATCAAACTGATAATCCTACATGAACTCAAGCCACCTCCGTTGCCGCATATTCAACTCCTTCTGCGTGAATAGGTACTGTAGGGACTTGTGGTCCGTGAACAATCGAAACTTCTCCCCCAAAAGGTAATGTCTCCAAATCCGAAGGGCAAATACCACTGCCGCTAACTCCAAGTCATGAGTGGGGTAATTCTTCTCGTGAGGCTTTAGCTTACGAGAAGCATAAGCTATGGCCTGACTCTCCTGCTGCAATACACCTCCAAGTCCTTGTAAGGACGCATCGGTGTAGACTAGATACTCAACTCCCGGTCTCGACAATGCTAACACAGGTGCTGAGGTCAACTTATCCTTCAACTCATCAAATGCCAACTGACCGGCATCACTCCAGATGAATAGCACACCTTTACGAGTCAGATGTGTCAAAGGACCTGCTATTTTCGAAAATCCCCGAATAAACCTCCTGTAGTATCCTTCTAGTCCCAAGAAACTATGGATCTCAGTTGGTGTCGTGGGCTGTCCCCATTCCCTCACCGCGGATACCTTCCCCGGATCAACAGATATCCCCCGGTCGAAAATAATATGCCCCAAAAACTGAACCTCCTTCAGCCAAAAACCGCACTTCTCATACTTTGCATACAACTCGTTCTGACATAGCATCTGCAAAACCTGCCTCAAGTGCTCGGCGTGCTCCTCCTCGGTCTGGGAGTAAACCAGAATATCATCAATGAAGACAATGACAAACTGATCTAGGAACTCTCTGAACACCCTATTCATCAAGTCCATAAACACGGCTGGAGCATTGGTCAAACCAAAAGGCATAACCCGGAACTCGTAGGAACCATATCTCGTCAAGAACGCAGTCTTCGAGACATCCTCTTCCCTGATACGCAACTGATGGTATCCCGATCGCAAATTAATTTTTGAGAAGAAAGAAGCTCCTCTCAATTGGTCGAATAAGTCATCGATTCGGGGCAACATATACTTATTCCGTATCGTGACCTTATTCAACTCTCGGTAATCCACACACAACCTCAACGATCCATCCCTCTTCTTTACGAACACAGGGGCACCCCACGGCGAAGTACTCCTCCGGATAAACCCCTGTCCCAACAACTGCTCAATCTGATCCCGTAACTCTCTCATCTCAGCTGGAGCCATACGGTAAGGTGCGCGGGCAATAGGCCGAGTGCCCGGCGTCAAGTCGATCACAAAATCTATCTCTCTACTCGGAGGTAATCCAGGTATATCCTGAAATACGTCGACAAACTCTCGAACAACCGGAATCGAATCAAGTGGTATCACCACTTCCTTAGAGGTCTCCTCCTCTATATAGTACAAATGAGTGGACGATCCTCCCTCAGGACGAGGCATCGCCACTAAAAACATCTCCTGCCCGGGAATGGAAAAGATAATACTCCTACTGAAACAATCAATCATGGCTCGGTACGCAACTAGCCAATCCATGCCAATGATGGCATCATACTCGATCATCTCTAATACTAACATATCCGCGGGTAAAGTAAACCTCCCGATCTCTATACCCACGCCTCTATATACACGTGAAATCACGGAACCCCTGCTCAACGGCGAATCTACACAAGTAACCGTACTCTCGGCGGTGTCTAACAACCCAATGGTGCGTGCAAATCTCATAGCAATAAAACAGTGTGTAGCCCCCGTGTCAAACAAAATACGCCCCATAGTCCCCTGAATAGAGAACGTACCCTCAATGGCTGGTGGATCTTGTGGGGCTGCGGCCTGCTGAAGCTGATATACTCTCCCATACTGCAGCTGTCCCTGCTGAACTGGGACCGCTGGAATGGGTGGTAATGCTTCCATCTGTGGTGGTGCCGGGAGGGCGGCGGGAAACATGGGCCTCTGTGGCTCCTGTCGAGCACCCTGCTGCTGCTGCGGGGCCCTGCCCCTATCCGGACAATCCTGGCGTTTATGGCCAGTTTTGCCACAAACTTAACACTTCCCCGGGAAGTTCCCCCCTCTCTGTCCCTGCTGCCCCCGGCCCTGGTGGCCGTTACCGTTCCTCCCCTGGCCCTGCTGGCCCTGCTGAAACTGTTGTTGGCCATTCTGACCCTGCTGACCCTGATGGCCGTTCGGACCCTGATGGCCCTACCGAAAACCTCCCTGTCCGTGCCTGAAATTTCCCGATCTGAACCTCTTGTGATCCCCGTGCTGGGAACCCTGGTCACCCTGTCTCTGCCCCTGAACAGATTGTGCCCCACTGGCACCATGTCCTCCAGTCCTGCCCTGATGGCTGGACTCTCCCGATTTCTTTCCCTCAGCCATGTGAAAGCGGTGATCCTGGCAGTATAACAGTGCAGCGTTAACCACATCAGAGTAAGTGGCCAACGATAGATATCCCAACAAATGCTGACGGATCCTCCAAGTCAACCCGTCTGTAAATTTCTGTATCTTCTTCTCTTCTGTCGGTATCTCATCCGGAACAATATTCAACAGATTTGTGAATTCGGCCTCATACTCGGCCACAGTCTTACCGTCTTGCCTAAGATTCATCAACTTCCTCCTCATTTCCGTGTGAACAGCTGACGTAAAGTACTTGCGGTCGAACCGCACCCAAAACTCCTGTATAGTGAGAGCATCTCTCTCCTCCACGGTGGTAATAGACTCCCACCACTGCAGTGCAGATCCCACTAGATTAAAGGTAGCTAGTATCTGCTTCTGGACATCGGTGCACTCATACATCCTCAAGTGCCGCTGAATGTCTTTCCTCCACTGACTCGAAACCACAACATCGGAGCTACCTGCGAACTCCGGAGGGTGTGCTTTCTGAAAAGCATCTCGAACACGTTCCCAAGAAGACGGGAATGCATGTGCATGGACTGGCGCGGAAACTGGCGCCTGAGGTGGTGCCTGCTGAACCACGGCTAGTGCGGCATTTACCGCTTGGGCTACAATGGCTACAACCTCAGCGGCGTTCAGCGTGCCCTGAACTGGTGCGGGCTGTGGTTCTGGCGTTGCATACCTGGGAACCCGTTGTGCACGTCGTGGAGGCATCTGAAATAAGAATGAAGTCTATAAGTTCGCAGTTATAAACTCAAAATAGCAGAAGAACGTAGCATATACAAAAGAATACAACAGTCCTAAAATATAGGGCTCTACATCAAAGAAAGCTCAGCGGACACATAATAAGCCGTACAGATCCTAAAGGACACTAGAACCTGATGCTCTGATACCACCTGTGACACCCCGACTAATTAAATACCGGGTAGCTACTCCTTTATTAAATTAATACAAAATGCCAAGTTGGTCCAGTTAATAGCATCACTGCCGAAAACATTTTAATGATTACTACCCACCTAGTATTTAAAAAAATGAGTTGCCAAATTTTAAGTTAACTCTCATTAACATGCAATAAGAGGATAATGAAAGAATAACAACCATTCACCATAATGAAGCAATAGAATAACCAACAAAGTAATAATAAGTCCGGAGGAAAACTCCTCACAACAATCCCACAACTGAACTAAGTATAACAATGTAACCTGAATTAATTACATGGCAAAAGTCTGAAAATCTGAAATAGGAAATGTTTCTAATAGAAATGGGCGACATGCCCTACAACTGATGAAAGCTGAATATAGAGTCAAGATAGATGAAGCGTCTACTAGCAAAGTCCTGTAACTTCCATAAGCAGCTACAGCTCGTCACCTAAATGAGGATCCTAAGCATGGTGTCCTTGTGGCTGGGCACCTAAAATGGTTTTTACAAAAAAATAGATTTGAAAGAAAACGGGTCAGAGCCCGAAAGTGGAGAGTATTTTAAAAATAGCAAGTGCTTTAATGACATTAAAACAATGAATGCAAAATACATGTTAGGACGTGCACTCACATGAAATACTCACCTCTCGACTAATTGTGCACTCCTAACGTACCGTACCCATCTAAGTAACATACATATCTAACCAAACTGTAATAAGTTCTACCCCTTACTACTCGATTCTTATTATGCATTCTAGCGCTATCAACTAAATAGAGGGCTTTACTTAAACTCGGATTCTCGATTATTAGCAATACAATTCATTATAGGTTATCCCTTTATAGTTACTCAAAGCGTTTCTATATTTATACTCACAATACCAACATGAAAGTTCTCATTAATCTAAGTGTATATTAGTCACGCCATAAATATACAATATAAGCACCCGAGACTAAGCTGCGGTGCACACATACTCTGCTATCCATCCCGGTACATCACGTATATAAGGATCACGCATTCCGAATCTCTCAGGAATCGTTCTCAGATAATAGCAAATCACAAACAATGGAGGCGAACACAGTCACATCACATGGGTCACGCACATACCTACCCTCCCACGATCAGCAGACTTATTAACATCCCAATAAGTCCTTCTCTGACCTATGTTCTCGAGGTACCAATCTAAATTCGGGCAACACAAGGATTAGAGGGACCTAAGCGAACGTAAACCTCCCGTGATAGCAAGTATGGTAGGTATGTCATACACATAAAATCATATACATTTACTAAGTATACATACATCTCAGTAATCACCGTAATTTAATTGTGGTACACTTCTCATTCTCGTACCGACTTATAATGTTACACAATTCATGTGTTCCTGGTTAATTCAATTATTTAAGCCGTCAATAATTCTCGTATCGTAATAGTCACTCACGTCCTATTCCACAATTTCCATTCAATTCAAATCACACTTCTATGTTTTACTCCTCAGTATATCCCAAATATCCCAACTATACCAATTTATCGTCAAGGGAATGTTATCTCTACAATTAAACAAGGTTACGGGTCACACAAAATCAAAACAGGCCAAAAAGCCTAAACTGTCAGCTCGTTAGAAGTCTCGTTCGAACGAAGCTGTTCGAACGAGAGTTCGTTCGAACGAACTGGGCATCTAACGAGATCTCGTTCGAACGAAAGGCATCGAACGAACATCCCTCTCGTTAGAAGGCAAACTGTCAACTCGTTAGAAGCTCGTTCGAACGACCTTGGCAGGCCTTCTAACGAGGTGACAGTTTGAGCCCAGAAAATTCCTATTACGTTTTTCCAACTTTTCTTCACCTCTAATCTTATCTAAAGGTCATTCCAACAAGGTTTCAAGGTTTCTAATCATCCCTAAACATATTACATTCGTATAACAACATTTATAAGGGGTCTAATCATCCCAAACCACATCTAATCATCAAATCTCTCCAATTTTCCCCAATTTTCAAGAACATGAACCCTAGAAATTTAAAGTCTTCCATAGTTATAATTAAATCCGTTTTGCAATATAAAAAGTAGTAATTCTCTTAGTTCAATCATCCAATAACAGTTCTACATGCAATCCTACATTAAAATCTGAATTCACAACTCCAATTTCATGGGTTTTTATAGATCTCCCAAAAACAATACAATTATATGAATTTCCTACACATGGAAGAAGCATTCTTTGCAAAAACGAAATTAAACCACTTGCCTTATGTCCTCTAATTTTGATGTCGAATCTTGAAGGTTGAATTGTCCTCTCTTTCTCTCTCTGCAGAGTTCTCTTCTCTTTCTCTCTCTACAAATTTCTTCTTTAAGGATGACAATGGAGGTGGAGGTTGGTTTGGCAAGTTTAAGGTTTCTAAACTTCTCCCGTAGCCCACTACCTAGATTGGGGTTGAAAATGGCTTAGTGGGTTAAGACTAAGTCAGATTTTTAACTCTAATTTTCGTGGGTTTTAATTCCCCAAATTCTAAAATTACAAAACTACCCTTTTACGTTGCCGGTATGGCCTAAAAATGCCCCGGGACCCAAACTAAATCCCCGGCTAGTGTTTTCTGACTATTTCGACCCTTCCGGACGCGTTGGCGCACTCAAAATGACCATACGGTTAATAAAAATAAAATTCACTTTTTAATTAAAATAATCATATTCCTGACGCGACTGTCACACGCGTCCCAACAAAATTTCCAAATTGTCGTATTTTAATCTCACGACAAATTTCATGATTCAATATTCATATATAGCCATATATACTCATTAAAATCAAATATCAACTTGCATCTCGCTAGTATTTTCATCCGGATTAATTTCCAATTAATACACATTTAATTCAATTAATCCCATAAATAAATATCATAAAAATACGGGGTATTACAAAATAGTGTAAACCAAGGATTCTATATTAACACTATGACACTACACCAAAATCAGCAATTTGACACACCCTGATATTAAAAATCTGGCACAGTTTAAAACTGTGCCAAATTTTAGCACGATTTAATAACAATCTGGCACACTTTAAAATACTGCCAAAATTTGGCACTGTTTTAAAGTGTGCCAAAATTGAGTACATTTGGTAAAATATAAAATACCCTAAGAAAAAAACATTAGAAAAACTTTCTTTCATTCCCGCTCAAGGCTCTCTCTCTCTCATCTCATTCCCACTCTCTTTATCGGCCAGCTCTCTCTCTCTCTCCGGTGCGCGCCATCGGCCAGCTCTCCATCTCTCTCCACTGAGATTGCTCTCTCCGTTGCCAATTTAACATGTCAATTTTTCCTCCCATCATCTAAATGTCGATTTACAGATATGGAGTCTTGGTTCCCCGAATCCAAAGTCTACACGGAAAGCCCATTCGAAAGGGATAAATTGTGTTGATTTCCTCACGGCTAGTGAAAAATCGTATTTGGTCACTAGTTCTGATGATCATACGGCTATGGTATGCAAGTGCTATTCTTTTCAATATTTAGTTTCCCATATTTTTTATGGATATCATAAATACATAATAGCTTTTGTATCATTTCTAATCAGGTGTGGGGCTATCAAACTGAAACTTGCATCCATACTCTAGAAGGCCATACAAATAATGTTTCTGCAATCTGTGTTCATCCATCATTCCCCATTATTATTACAGGGTCTGAATATGGGACTATTCGTATATGGCATGTGACAAATTACAGGTAACTCTTAATGTGTCAAATAACTTAAACCAACTTCAGATGGTTTTGACACTGCTTTAACTTAAAACATACTTTCTATTGGTAAACAATTAGTATTTCTCATATGGATACAATCCCAGATGAAACATATATTTTACAACACCTAGTAAGTTTTAAATTTCAGTTGCCTTAAATTAACTTGTTTTAATTCTATTGTAATCTAACAAACTGGGTTTTCAAAGTAATCTGGAATAATATCTTCAATTTCAATTGCCAACTTTTTTATGGTTTTTGGTCCAGCTGACAATAATTAAAAAAAAGATCATAAAAACATCAAAACGGTTTCAGGTTTGGATATTCTGATTACACATGAAGAAGAAATGTATATTAGGTTAATCTTTGAAGTGTCAAAAAATAAATATAATTTTTGGCCTGTGATACTGTAATCTTAAAATTCAAAACCATAAGCATTAATGGCTCACTAATTAAACCCTTGTAATTTGGTCCTGCTATATATTCAATTGATTATATTGTGGTTTAATTTAGCGAATTTCAAATTTCTCATCATTCCCATTGACGCACAGAATTGAAAAATCAATTCATTATATTGTAGGAAGAACACATGTCACTCCCAAAACTAATTGGGATTTGACTTTTTATTTGTGACTTTTGACAGGGATGCAAGGGATAGGTGCAACCACTCTTCGCTGCCGCCTTCAGGTAGTGTCTTATTAGAATGGTTTGATGATAGGATATTTATGGCTTCTAGATGTTTATGTTTCTTTGTGTTTGTGAAAATGTTTAAGTGGTTGAAATTGGCCATATCTACAACATATAGTGTCTATTGTGGGTGTATGTGTTATTTTGATAGATCTCCAATGTCAAAATTCTTATTGAAGCCGTTAATTTACTCTTTTGCTTTAGTTGAAAGGTGTACACTATTTTAGCGACAGTTTGTATTTTTACATGTTTGTTGATTTGCATTTAGTAAATCTTAATATATAGCTTGATACTAATTACATTTGTTGTGTGTATATTTAAATGGCATGCTTACTATTGTTGGGAGGGGGATTTTTTGGAGTTAAAATTTGGTGTTTGTGATACTCTGTATTTGTGATGTTCATAACTATGTTAGTTGTCCCTGTATTTCATTTGGTAATTCAAGTGTCATTAGGTTTGATGGAGGCTACTTCCATATTGTTTACAACGGGAGCAGTTTCTACGATGGAAGTTTAGGATTCTTCATCAAAAGTTAGAATTATGATGGTGAGCTTTAATTTATCTATATTTTTATTAGTATTTCTATTTTGTTGGCTTTTGGTTCCTTTTTTCAAATTTTCTTAAATTGAGGTCTTCATAACATGTGAGAATAAGACCCGAAGCCAAGAGACGGGCCAATTCGCTGCTCCTCTTTTCTCATTCCCAGTCTTTTTCGGTGATTTTTACTTATTTCCTTTTGTTTTCTTTTATTTATGAACACAAACCCAAAATGAGATGAAAGGGTTATGTCGAGTCTGATGATCCAACATTTTCTTATTATTGGCTTTTGCTTAGAATTGCTTCACTTAAACTATTCTTTTGCATTACATTCAGATCTATACTTGAATACAGATGCAGGAACCATATCCCCTTTTGAGCATGGAGAAGTGTTTGTCTTGGACGATGGTGGAGAGGTAGAAGAACTATTCTGTTAGTCTGTCATTGATAAAGAGAAAAAGGGGGATTATCTTGAAAAAACTGTTCTGGTTCTTTCACTGTTGCTGAAATGTATCTATTATATTGTACAATCACTTATATTCCTGTCCTCACATGTTACTTCCCTTGGTTAGGTTGCCCCTCATATCACGGATGCCATTCAAGATTGGATTGAACGTGTAACAGCTATACTAGTGGACTGGGAAGAACGTCCACCTGGTGTTTGTGTCATATAATTGGTACTATAGGTAAATTAACCACTATATGCAACACGTTGGTAAGTTATATTCACGTGTAATAATGCGTACATAAATGAACATAGGGTGTGATACTTCTATTTAAAATGAGAATTACAATGTCAGCTAAATAATTCTGTTTTCTTTGTTCAGAAAGCAAAGCCAACACAGCACACTGTGAGGGGACTAAGAAGCTTGGGATTGGCACCAAATATTTTATCTTGCCGAAGCACAATGGCTTCTCTCTTGAATCTCATTGCATGCATCCATATATGCATTTGTACATATATGTATGCATCCATCATGTATATCTGTGTGTGAGTTGATGTGTATATGTTTTGCCTTTGTTGATTGAGCTCTAAAATGTCAATGCATATTTCAGGAACTTGATGAAAATGTGAAGGATAAACTCTCCTTATTTTGCCATTTATTTGTAGGAAAGAGTCGAGATGGTTGGCAAGTATACATGCCTTTCTTATTCTTACTTATCAGTACTAAAGGTGAACTTTTATTTGACTGGTTTGCCATTAAATTATATATTTGTCTAGAAATTTTGTGCACTTGTAAAACACAACCTTTATATATCTTTGTACAATAGTTGCGGACTTATATATCTATCCACATTTTTTATACTACATAGGATTTAGACTGTTCTTTATACAATGTCAAGGACATAATATATTTGATGCCATTGTTGTTAATGTCTTCGACCATATATATAATTTTAACCTTGGATAACATGTCATACCTTTTGGATCAAGCTAGAATTGGCCTTTTTTTACCCCCCACTCTCTAAGAAATAAAAATATACAATAGATAAATTAGTAAATTATAATAATGTAAAGCAAACCCCAAAAAATGATACTCATGAGTAGACAAACCCCAAAAAATTAGTAAAAAGATACTCATGAGTAGACAAACCCCAAAAAATGTAAAGCAAAGATAAACACCCTAAAAGTAACTCAGAATAATCAATCTTAACTCAAGATAAGTTAAACTCTCAATCATGGAAAAAATCTCATCAAAAAACCATTAAAACTACTATCACCAATCCGTAACTCTTAAAAGCAATAAATATGAAAATCTAGGACAAAGAACTTACCAAAATGAAGATTAATCCACTAGAATAAGGTAAATAACACCTAAAAAGACTTCCAAGATTCTAAGTTAGAAGAAAGGCAAGAGGTTTCCATAGGTGAAAGAGGTTTTGAAAGCCAAATGGGTGAAAATCACAAATCCCTAATTTGGGCATTTGAATCAACCCAGATAGTTTCACTGTAGTAAGGGAATTTTTGTTGGTCGCAGAGCTGTCAATGCGGCGAAGCTCATGCGACAATAAAAGTTGCAGAAACTTCCAGCAAAACAAAAGTGTGTAAAAATAACACATAAACAAGGAAATATACTCGTGTGATTTCTTAACTCTAGGAAGGTGCATTTTGATCCCATAAATACCATTTAGAAATGTTTAAACAAGCTCTAAAAGATCATAAAACTATTATTCGTTATGCCAAATAGTCTACACAAAGAATGGTTTAGCATGTAAAGGTCTAAGGTCAAATTAAAGTCTAATAAAATATAGAGTGATTCAAAGACATAACTCGTGATAGAAAAGTAAATAAAATGGGCATTAACCCGTAAAATCGAAGAATGAAGTTTAATGTTGGAACTCAATTTTGAAATTTTTTGACTTTATGAAGCAAAGACGAAGTCTCATTTTTTCTTGAAGACAAGGAAAGTCTTCAACTAGCATTTTTTTCTTCCTCAAATAGAGATTTATGATTAAAACCTTTCAAGTATCATATCCTTGATTATACTCAATTTTTTGATAGATAAAAATCTTTGGGACATCGTTTTTATACAACTTTGCATCTGACGGCTTTCGCTCATTTATTACAAAGGGTGGGGAACAATTTCCAATTTTTCAAAGGTAGTTTTCACGATCCTAAAGTTGCAGCCCTCACCACATCATCACTCATTATTTTGAAACATATATATTTTTCAACTCTAACCATTATGATAAAATCTCTCATACACAAAAGGATTAACAATGACACCCTTTTATCAAAACGTCACATAAAACTTTAATTTTCGATAAAAGTAGAAAGCAGATCCTTTTATTATATTTTTTATGAAAATGTTCAAGTTTATTGTGTAGTGTAAAGTGCATGAGTTATGAAAAATACTCTAAAATAGCAAGTTCGATTTACCAAGACATTTCAATCTATAAAATTTTAAGCATGGAGTATAAATTCAATAAATAAAATCGTTACTAAAATAATTAAGCATGTAGGTTTGCATTTAAGCTCATGAGATAAAGTAATACCTAACAAGAATTGAAGACTAATATTGTACAAGGATAAAATCTAAAGATATGAACAAAGCAAAGAACATTTTAAAAAAATAAAAAGAATGATAAAGAGAAATCAACATGTCTATCCAAAAAGAGTAAACCAAACACTATAAGGCACCTAAACCAAAAAATTATATTTCTTCTTAAATAAGGACCAAGCCTTAGCTCGTTTCTCTAAGGATTCTAGTTCCGCTCTATCAATAATTTGTTTTAGAATCCAATCTGGTTCAATCTTCAAAGAATTGAATTTAGAAATCGATTTGGGACGTGTGGGAGGATTAACCATTTCCCCTTTTCCATTCCCTTTGGGAACCTTATGAGGGGATTACACCTTCTTCTTCCCCTTCCCATCGACCTTTCTACCCTTATCAAAATCAACTAAATGTGACGCGGGTTGAATTAAAATATGAAACTCCTTAAGGTGTCCTAACTTATGACAATGTGTGCACTTATAGGGTCGTGCAACAATTGGGTCAATGAGGCGCTTGTGTTGATGCTTCCTAAGTCTAAAGCAAAATGCCTTGAAGTGTCATTCTTTTGAAAAAGGAACACATGAAAGTCACGTTCCTTTATTTTTCTCCGGGTATAGTGCTGGTTGAAGATTCACTAATGGGAGATGGAAAAATGAATCGGGATGCTAAGAAATATTATATAGACATAGAGCTATCATTTTCAATTTTTATTTGACTTTTATCCTAAGCGAAAAACTTGTAGTTGAAAATAATCCTATCCAATTTTTGAAATCTACTCGCCAAATTTAGCTTAAAAATGGAAGCGAATAGTAGTTCTGCCTCAAGAACATAGATTTGGTTCTCTAAGGATATTGTCGATTTTTCACTTTCGCGTAAGGACATCCTAAGGAACTCAATCTAAAAAAAAATAAGTCCTTGGTACTTCCTTCAATATGTGGTTCACTAAATATCATATGTGGAGAATAGAAATAACTCACGCTACTCACACTCACAATATTCATTTTTTCTCGGCCTTGGCTAGCATGGTGGAAAGTTCAATGTTATGCCTTTCAAGGTTTATGGACTCCTCATAAAGCCTAACATAGTCCACTAGAAGATAATTTTATTCTTCTTCCTTAATAATGCTCAAAGATAAAAAGATTCATTTCTTCAATAGTCGGATGACGAACATTAAAATCCTCTAAACCATCCAAATCATCAAATTTCTCTCTCATCATATAAGCGACATAATTGCATTCTTGAGAGTCATCGTCGGAGTCTGGGTCATCATCACTAAAATTGGCTTGATAAGCGTTTTTACGACCACTGTGACTCAAATTTGAGGAACATTGCATTGAGATTTTACCTAGACCACCACACGCATAACACTTGATGGATTTTGGAGGATCAACTTTCTTTTCTCCACTTCCTTGACCATTTTTAGATCTAGGCGAGTAATTCTTGGGAGAGCCTTTTGATTGAAAATGTTTTTTCCAGTTCTTTGCAAACTTAGTGAGAAATTCCATATCATCCTCACTAATATCAAGGGAACTAAAATCAAGAGATGCCTTCTTAGCCTTGAAAGCTAGATTTTTCTCCTTAGCAGACATTACTTGGTGATAAGATAAGTTTGCCCCACAGGTTTTGAGAGAATTAACCAATTCGTCTACATGCATTGTCTTCGACATTAAGGCTCTAACCTCATCAATGGCACCCACTATTCCAAAGCAAAGGCGAACGTTATTATGTCATTCATCTCGGCATATAATTCGTTAAAAGTTTCCCCTTCCTTCATAGTAAGAATTTTGAAATGGGTGGTAAGCCATTGAAGCTTGGAGTGATTCACGGTATAGGTAACTTCATAGGTCCTTTGTTAAATTTTTCACGCCTCCTTAGAAATCGTACAAGTGGATATACATTTATACATTTAAACTCTATTGGGGACATACAATAAAAAAATATCATTGAGTCCCTTCATGTTTTATCCATTCTCCTTTAAATTGTTGTCATCCCAACTAGATCTAATCTTGTCAACTTACAAATCATCGACAATGGTTTTGGGACAAGTCCATCTCATAAGCACACTATTCTATATTTGATAGTCTATAGACATCAAGTAAGTTGTCATATGGGCTTTCTAATAAGAATAATTGCTACCATCAAATGGAGGAGGTCAAAGAGTTGGACTTACATCTATTTCACACAAAAGGATCTAAACCTACGTAATTACACCTAAAATTTGGAGACCCACTCTGATACCAGTCGAGAGTGTGCCTATCGATGGTAGCTACTCAAATAAAAATTAATTTCCCTAATTCTATAAAAATGTTTACTAATTTATTATTATCAAAAGGGTTTAACAATTCAAAAGTCTAATTAGCAATATATTTTACTAGATTTTAGAATCTCAAGTTTTATCTTCTTATTTAAGACAATTATAAAATAAGCACAGGACCAGATTGATGAGGGAAAATCCACTAACAGGAAAAATCTTGGGCAAAAACAACAAATGCACTATGGTAGAGTTTCACAAATGAAGACAAATACTTACAACCACATGACTCTTTGACCAATTAGATACTCTTTCACACCATATTCTCTAAGGAGAACACGGACCGCTGAAGTATGTTGAATAACCACCATGAGTTTTGATCTGTAACCAATGTTGTCGAATATTTTGTGAAATTATTCTTCTTTAAAGTTGAAGCAACTTGTTCCAAGAAGGAACCTTAAAGCAACCAAAAGGCTACACCTAGGATTTTGAGGGAATCCTAAAGATATGTGTTGGGGAGTTTGCAAAGATGTGGTGCTTTAAATCTCAAAACAAGTTTTTCAAGCCAAGGAAGAGAAAACATTTACGCACGAATAAAATAGGAAAGTAGACCTCTATTAGAAAAAATAGCCCGAAGAACTCATATAAGAAGAGTGAAGAAATGTGCTTTCAAATATATGAAATGTTTTTATGAGAAAAAATATCTTTTCAAAGCTCTCACTCTTATTTTGGAAGAGTAAACAACATTTAACTATATAACCCTTTGATTTGAAATGGTTTAGAGGCTCATATGTTAGGTGTCACACTCTTATAGAGTCAAGTATCCACTTAAAGGTCTCAGTTACCCAAAAAGTGGTACTTGACACATAATCAAGAAGATCTTATGGAAGATCTTACGCAAAAAGGCACTTTTGGTGCTATCAGATGCATCTCCTAGGGGCATCGCTCCAGCAGGGAAATTCGTCGCTGTGGCGAACTGAAGCGACAATCAGGTTGTGAGAAGGACTAGAGATTTTGCACATAACACAAAAGTTCAGCGTGAAATTGTCGTTGCAGCGAAGAAAATCTTCACTAGAGCATTATTGCGGCGATAGTGCAGGTTGTGGAAGTATCCAAAAAATTTTCCCTATTTCCCTTAGAAAAATATTTCAAAATAAGTTTTTCGCAAGCTCTAAATATGTTTGTTTCACTCAAGAACATGCAAAGACGTCAGAATTTTGAAATGGTTTTCGGAAGGATATGCGGTGACGTGAGAATTTTCTAAAAAAGTTCTGAATTTTCCTGAGAGTATTTTTTTGGCAATTTTTGATGATTTTGAATACTTGCGTATTTTTTTGTGATTTTTGTAATTTTTAGAAAATTGTGAGATTTTTTTATGAATTTTTAGCTGCATGTGAAAATTTTGAAACTGGATGATATTTTAAGGAAAATATATGATTTTTATGAAACTTAAGATCTTATGAGTTTTTGAATTATTTTGGGAACTTTTTAGATTTTTTTTGCGATTTAGTAATTTTTTTGGAATTTTCTAAAAATTTTAGGGATTTTTGATGAATTATTAAATTAATGTGGAAGTTTTGAGATTGGATATTTTTTTTATGGAAATTATGTGATTCTATAAAATTTGAGATCTTATGAGTTTTTGAATTTGGGGGGGGGGGGGGATTTTTTGATTTTTTTTTTTTTGCTTTGTTTATGTATGGTTTTGCGAGGTGATCACGTGCGACACCCCATTTTTGCCTTTGCTAGAGGAGGACGCCGGTGCGTTGGCTAGGATGATGCGATAGAGGAAGTCGAATAGGTCGGTGAAGGTTCCTCCTATCCTTATGGATGTGAGAGTCATGCAAAACTCTCTAGTGACCACGTTAGATTTTATATTTTTGTGCCTTTTTCTAATTTTTGTATTTTTATTATTAACTACATTTTATATGACTGAATTTATTTGCACATGTGTCATTCTACCCCTAGGGTCATCTTTCGGGGGAGATGGCCTCCATGCTCAGTCACAGAGGCTACCGTCACATGAGTTCAGACATAGTTGGTATCTGGGCTAGAGAGTTGTACGATAGGTGATGGAGAGACGCCTTTACAAGAGACGCACTCGTCATGAGTAGTGGTGTTTAGGCTAGGTTTTTAGAAAATTCGGTATATGCCCTGACAATTTTGCTCTTTCTTTTTTTGTTCTTTTTTATTTTCTTTTGACGTACTTGAAAATGTAAAAAGGAATATATATATATATATATATAATTATGCATTTTTCATTTTAATTATCTTGAGTTAATGACTTATTCTATATGTACTATAATTTTCCACTGAGGGTTTTATTTGAAAGAAAAGTAAGGAAATATATTTTTTGAAAACTTTAAATATGTTTTGAATGTTTAAGTAAAGAAATGTCTGAAAAACTATTTTGGAGAAAGTTAACTTTGAGGGGGACTTATTTGGAAATGAGAGAAACAAAAAGGGAATGGGGAATCTTCCCAAAATAGGGTTGCCAACCAGCATACTCCCTGGCCCTCCAATTGTCACACTTGCTCAGTTACAATTGATTTTTAGTCTTTTATTACATTCTTAGTACTTGGATTCCTTCCTTATTGCTGTTGGTCTAACCATTTCATCATTTTATGGAGGAATTTTAGTCTAAAAATATATTCTTCCTTCCTTATCACCCCTCAATACTTTCTCCCCTCTCTTGCATAGAGTTACATTCTTATCTAATGGTCACTCCCATGACATAAATGTTTTTTGCCTACGTCGAAGGCTTAGAGGCTATGAGCTTATATAGTGTCAATTTAGAAGCCTTCAACTTGCGCCCCTCTACTTTGTGGTGCAACCACTGGATTAATTGGAGTTTATTTTAGGTGGCCCTACAATTTTAGTACCTTGAGGATCACATGTTCCGTTTTGGGTTGGACGAGGTGTGTCCAACTTATGAAGAGTTCTCTTTCATGTTGGGTGTCAACCCTCAAGTTCGTGCTACAATGTTCGATTCTTCTCGTTCTCCGCGGCTGGTCTTGTCCGAGTTATTACATACTTCTCCATTTATTTTTTGGGCTTTGGACTGCCTTTGGTGTTTTATCATTACAATTCACTAAATAAAACATACTTCTCTGTCTATTGCTCGACCATTGGTGCATGGGGGAACCATCAATCTCCCTACGATGATGGACTATGTGTGCCAGTGGGACTTTAGGGACAACGGATTTTCTGTCTCGTTGGCTCTGGGTATGACCGCTAGAATGCTTCTAGTGATGGGTAGCTTGAGTGAGGACACCCATTTGGCATACATAGTGATGTGAATGGGTTATCATTGCAACCCTTTCTTCCACTATACTGGCTGAGACAAAAGCGAACCTCTCTACTTTATTGTGAGTAACCTAGTGATATTGTATATGTGGCTGATGAAGAGGCTTCATCTAGATTTTCCTCCTAGTTAGCCTTTGACCGATATTCCTCATTTATTTCTTCGGTCTCATAAATATTTCGGTCCTTCTATTAACATTTGGACTGAATGGCTCTTGGAAAATAGGGCTAGTTGTCTCCATTGGTTTGTGTCCTAGTGGGGAAAATTGCAAACCATTTTGCAACTGAATAACTTCCAATATGCTTGAATTGTGGGCCTTTATCAGACCTCTTTCTATCTTCCTTAGGATATGTTGCGTTAAGTGAGTTGGAAGAAAATTATGGCTACGCATATAAGCAATTTCTATTATATGGAAGACCCAACTGAATCATTGAGGATGACTTTGGGGATTTGTGGTAGCATCGCTGGCCATCTCACCACCGGACTTGGTCTGTGAGGGAAATTGCGATGGTGTTAGGGGACTACCTGAGGTGGTTATGGTAAGGCTTGGTTTTGAAATTTTTTACTGAGGAGATTGGGCAGAGGTGGATCATGATGGTAGGACGTTGTGGAAAAGGGTGTTGTGGTCCCATTGAAGCTTTTCAAGTTTCATCGTCGCACTGAGCGCATGATGATACGTAATCAAAATGGATATTATTGGGGACATTAAAAGATGACAACATCTACGATAATGATGATGATGATGAGGTGGGACCTTTCGTTAGTTGAGACGGGTTTGTCGCGAAGCTTTATGGGAATATGGTTAGTTTAGGTGTTGGTATTTGATGGGTGGGTTTGTTATGGTAGCTTTGACAAGGGTTTATGTTTGTATTTGGATATGATGATAGATTTGGTACGTATGTCGGTGTATGTGTAACTGTATGGGATTTTTTAAGTGTTAGGGATTTCCTGTTACTAATTCTTCATGTAATCGCTATATTTGAAATGAAAGATGAAAATGATGATTTAGGTATATCTAGTTTTTCCTTTTAAAGAATATCTTTTTTTTAATGATCTATGCTGATCGCTAAGGCATACAATAATCATTTTTTTCTATTGGCATAATGAAAAAGACTAATGTCTCTTGATGGGAGAAAAGAATAACATTTTATGAGAGACAAAGGACCACACCCAAAGTCACTTTATGGGTTGTTATGTATCTCTATGGGAATAAAACTATATGTGAAATTTTGAAAGATGTTTGAGAGGATCAAGTCCTACGTAGTTCTTGCAAAGAGGGAAAAGAAGAATGAGTTTTTTAGAGTAAAATGGAGGTGAGAATTTTATAGCGCAGCGAGAGTTAGGTTAAGGTTAGAATTTCTTGAGGCAATCTAATTTGATTGGGCATTCCATATCTTTTTCGTTAAGGTCTATGATCATAGAGGTGATACCTAACAATTTTTTTTTCACAAGGTATGTCCACTCTAATTGGGCTTAAATTTCCCTCTTGGATCCCTGATGGCTTGAGAGCGAGGTCAACTTCTCGTACGCCGTAATTTTTGACTTTCTTATTAAAAAAACTGTGCAATGTGATGGTGATACCCTTATATATGGTACAAATATTTCATTCTTTTTTCGTCCAAGAGTGCGAGTTCACTGTAACAACTTTGTTGCCAATCGACTTCTCCAACTTGACTTTCTAGCATTACCCGCGGGGAAGGTATTTCTAGTTCGACGGGTAAGACTAATTCCATGCCATATACTAAGGAGTAGGGGTTGCCCTAGTGGGTGTTTTGATATACGTGAGGTAGACCCGGAGGGAGTAAGGGATCCTATTGGCCCAATATCTACAATTCTCAGTCATCTTATTGATTATGGATATAAGACTCTTATTAGAAGCTTCAATAACCCCATTAGTTTGTAGTCCATAAGGAGAATATTTATATCTTTGGATCCCATATTCTTAGACCACTTTTGTGACTTCTGCTCCAAAATGGAGGCAATTATTTGATACCAGTTCATGAGGGACCCCATAGTGACAGATGATATTATATCGAATGAACTTGGTTACTTTCTTTACATTTATCACATATGATTATGCTTTAACCCATTTGGTGAAATAATCAATGGAGAACAAGATGAATTGGATGTCGTGGGAGTAACTTTCCCAATGATATCGATACCTCAAGTTGGAAAAGGTCGGGGAGAGGTCATGTTGCGCAACTCCCAACGATGTAAGTGTTGGAGATTGGAAAATTGTTGACATTTGAGGCAGATTTTGACGTAGGCAGCGCAATCCTAGACCACGATAGTCTAATAATATCATTGTCGAACAAACTTCGTAGAAATCATATAACCGTTCATATGGAAGACACATTCCCCATTGTGAATTTTCTGCATTATCTTTTCAGTGTCAGCCCTGGCTATGCATTGCAAATGGGTGCCATCGATGTTTATCTTAAATAGTGCCTTATCACAGACGATGTATTGAGCTGCTAGTTTGCGAAGGGTCATCATTTTTTTCTTATTTTCCCGTTGAGGATAATGATCGTGCTTGAGGAGACGCCAAATGTAATAATACTACAATCCCACTTTTTCTAGAATCTTCTTTTGTGGTGAGCTTGATGTGGTAGCAGTGAAATGGCATGGACTATTTATAAACTTTTAAGGGGGCCATTATTACTTCCTCTAACATGTGGACCATAGAGGTCAATATTATTAGTGCATCAGTGAAACTATTCCTTAAGCGGGAGAGATAGTGGGATGCAACATGTTTAAATTGGGAAGCGAGTTGTTCAAGGTGAGCGTGAAAGGGTAGGAGTTTCTCATCTTTGACTTTTCACTTTTGGAGGACTTTTCCTATGACGAGGGTGATGATACGAGAAATCTCCCATAAAGTCATTCTCGTATCAGCAAATCATGAGTAAAGTGCGTAATAAGTAAATAATGCGAGTAAATAGAGAGAAGACAAGGTATAGAGTGGTTCAGCCTCTAAAATAGGCCTACGTCCACTTTGGTGCACTACTCTCATTAGATGCGTTACATTGTACAGTATTATTAAGCCATATGAGGCATACAAGTATAAGAATAAAAGAGAATACATGGTTGTTGCGGTTCTAGGCGTGCCGGAGATCTGGCCACGATGTAGATAAGTAACCCCCAAGCTATATGTTGAGGTTGTATATAGAGAGAGTGTGATAAGGCTTTGCTAAGTGTTATAGAAACTATTTCGAGGGAGGGGAATAGGTCCTCTATCTCGAGGTGTGGACCTCTATTTATAGGAGGTATGTGAGTTGTGTCACGTGCCCTGAGCACGTGACGTATACCAAGTCTGAAGTTGCCGTAATAGACAGGGATACGGCCTGTAAGGCAAACATTGAGTGTTGCATCCTGTATGAGGCTATAGCAAAAAGGGGGCCGCACCCCATACAGGGTAGTGCCGCGGCCTGTATATAAGTTCAGGAGGTAAATGCCGCACCCTGTAGTCGATAAGGCCACACCCTATGATGATTTACCTTTTGTGACTCGTTAGCTTCTGTATAAGCTGAATAACTTATGCGACAGGATGCAATATTTGTACTATCAATAAGCCCCCAAGTCATAGTGCCAAGAAATTTCGATTGGGGCTGCAGCTTAGATCAGTCTCCTTAGGTGCGCGGTACTTTCAAGGCGACGCTTCATCTTCCCGTACCCTCTTATATAAATTGTTTGGGTCGTGGACTTCATTAAGTTTTCCAAATCCTTGAGAGCATTTCGAGAGCTGAACTATGTTCGCACGTCCTCGTGCTTTTTCCGACATATGTCCAAGGCTGCGCGTGGTGGTTCAAGGCTGCGCGTGGTGGTTCAAGGCTGAGCTCATTGTTTTCGCCATTTCCAGGTAATTTTTAAATTCCAAACCTCTTTAATAGATTTTTCAGTTCTCACTTCTCAATCCTGTTGCGATTCTGAATTTCTAATTTCTTTAATAGCTGAACACCTGAATTTCTGCATCTCCGAACTTCCCTAATCTTTAATTAAACTTAATTTACTCATCAAGAATTGCACTTATTCGAATGTATTTTTGTTGAATCTGTGATCATGTTTGTTGTCCCGATTTGAATATTCTTGCTTCTCTTAGTTTATCAATTAATCGAACCCATGTGATAATATGTAGTTGTTTAGATTTGAACTAGGTAACCATCATGTTGGTTAGGGTTATACCTTAGGGCTTCTGAACTTCCATTATGTTGTTGACGTGAGGTGGACTCTTCGCATTTTGAGTCTTTGATCCTTGAAACCACAAATATTAGATACTAAATTGTTTGAGTGAGAGGCCGCGACAAGATAGAGTATCCCTTAGTAATCTAGGGCTACCCTTAATACTTTAAATATTCCTTGATTTGAAACCTAGCCGCGGCTTGTGGCGAGCGATGGTTGCGTCCCTTTAGGCTCTTAGATTTAGACCCCACAACGCTTTAGCCCATAGTTTGATGCCGTTGAGTGAGTAGCCGTGGCACTATAAAACCTATTCAATCAATGTGCCGCAACGATAATTGTCTTTTAGGGCTCTGAAACCCCACACTTGCCCATTTGGCCTCAATATTTCGTGTTGTTCATCTTGATATTTCATTGAACCCGTCGTGGCCTCTAAGAGGCCTCTATACCATACTGACTGCAACACCTAACTGCGGCTTGTGCTTTTCAGGTACTGCTGCAGCCATATGAGCTTTGACCCATATGAGTTTTTGAGAGGCTTTTGGGCAAAGCATTTTGGAGCCTCGCCTCCTGAACTTCTTTTCTTGCCCCCTTTGAAGTCAATAGGGCGTTGTCAACTGAAGAATTGTCCCAACTGCGTAGTATTAGACTCAGACTCCATGGATTTTGCCTGTTGGAAGGATTTTGAGACTGCGTTAATGGAAGAGGAGGCCAATTCTAGTAACTGACCATTAGACGTAGAAGATGGTGCCGCGACAAGGGGTGCTGCTGATGTTAGGACCGAACCAGCCAGCCCATCTGGGAGGGCTGAGAGACCCCTAGCTGCACTTGATATCCGCAGCATCATGACCCAAGATTGGGTTGACCAGGTAGTTGAGGCCTTCAAGTTTCCAGAAAACTTGATGTGATCAGGACCTACCGCGAACCAAAGATCGTGCATGACACTTTCTGACAATGGGGTCTATTTTCCACTGCATGCTTTCGTTTACGGGTTGTGGCAACCATGAAACTAGCATCGGCCCAGTTAAATTCCAATGGTTGGAGGGCCATCCTTGCCGCGGTCGAGCTTTGGGAGAATCAATTCAAAAAAGATATTACTCCCGCAGATTTTTTCCACTTCTACCGCCTGAAGGAAAACTCTATAAAGTTTGCTGGCTATTACTACTTGTCCGTCCGTGGAAGGGACAAGACCCTTTACTCTGGAAGGCCGACCAGTGTAAAGAACTGGAAGGGGAAGTATTTCTACATCTTCGGAGAAGGGTGGGAGATTCACCCTCAGGAGAACGAGAGGGAGAAGTCATTTCGAATGCCGCAGCATAGGGGGTGTCCCTTCAAACTAGGTAATTGGATTATTGTCGCATCTCTTCCTTATAATTGCTCATTATTCTTTCTGTACTAACCCTTGAAATGTTTTCTACAATTCTCGACAACTTGCAATTGAGCAAGCGACAAGAGAGGAGAGTTGCTGAGGTCGCGATCGTTCCTGCTGAGCATAAGAAATTCAGCACACTTGTTACTTCTGCCTCGGTGTTTGAAGCATGCTACTTCCCAAATAAATCTATACCCTAAGAGATGGCCGCGGAAGGTAGTAACTCAATCAACATTCTTACTCCGCAGTAACTTATATTTAAAACTTCAAATATTTACTGTTGCTTTTCCTTTTTCAGGTGAGGAGGTTGACAGGGAACTCTTGGCTGCCCAACTCGCAGAAATGGATGGGGATGCAACTGTACTCAACAACGCTGCAAGGCACAGGAAAAGGAAGAGGTTAAGACCAGGGCTCCAGTCGCGGTCCCTTCCAACGACCCAAATGGCCGTGGAAAAAACTAACTCCACGGAACCCTAACCCCAGGTTGAGTTCGACGATGACATTGGAGCCAATTTGGTCACGGTAGGCCTTATGTCAACGTCTAATGCCCCTATCCACTCAGCTTCTCCGCCGTTGCCACCTATTGTTGCAGTTAATGCCAACTTGGCACCTCCTCAGTGTCGCGCCGGAGTTGGTCCTGACAGTCAACCGCGACCGCAACTATGAAAGTCTGACCCTGAGTCCTCATGGGATACTACTGCAAGGGCTGCTCGAAGGATGAAGAGGGTTCTTGACGCCTCGGACTTTGACAGGTTAGTGGACGAGGATCATGACAACCTGGAGGATTGTGGCCTCCATAGTCTTTTGAGGGTAAGTGCAAGTGTTTTCTCGATTTAAATTTTGCATTACATGACTTGACCCTAACTTTCTCATTCCAGGCCGCGGACGTCATGGTAGCCCCAAAGAGGAAATATAAAACCCTGTACAAACTAAAAGAAATTGCGGAGAGGGTACATGCCGCTGACTTGGAGAAGGAACAAAATTCCTCCTTCGAAGATGGCAAGAGGACTTCTATCACGGTACTTCAGGCGACTCAGATGGACTTAAAAGCTGTAATCAAGGCAAGAGAAGAAGCGGAGGCAAATTTTAATCAAGCTGCGGAATCTCTTAAGGTCTGTCAGGCACAAGCCGCGGAAGCTGCCCAAGTTGCTGAGCCCTCCAATAATAAGCTCAGAATCCTTCAAAAGAGGTATGAGGAGCTGGAGGCCAAGGCTCTCGTGATGCCGAAGGCCATGCCACAACAATAAAGAAAATGGAGGTGGATCACGGTGAAGCCCTTCAACTGGCCATCGACAGCACGGTGGATTCGTTCAAGGGATCCAAAGATTTTTATCTCATAAATAATAGGGCCTACCTCCGCGGTTACCAAGAGCTCCGACACAGAATCATAAAGAACTTCCCGAAGATTAAGGAGACGGTTCTTACCTGGGGACTTGGTGACGTTGAGCATCAGCAATGCATAGCTGAGTTCAAGGTCGCGACCGAAGAGAAAGCCAGGTTGAGGGTAGAGGATGAGGCAGCGACCGCGGAGGAAGAGACCAAAACTACCGCGTATGGTGAGAAAGGGGATGTCAACGACGATGCGGCCTCTTGAGCCTATAATCTTCAAAATTATTTGAACTTCTCATCCTAATAGGGCCACGTCCCTTCTACTTTTTGAACTTTTACATATATGGGTTGCGCCCCTTTGTCACTTTTTGTAACTCTTTACAGTGGTTGCGGCCCCTCTAGTATGTAATCTTAGAACTGATATTATCAAGGCTACGACCACCTTCAATGTTTATTATTTCTGCCTTCTTTTCTAGTATCTTTTGAATTTCTTATGCTTTGCTTGCTTTAACACTTGAATGAATGTTTTCTCTATACATCTTTGCTTGTTTGAATAATGCATTTACTTCTTGCAAACGTTTGGGTCATGAGATGCGGTCATACTTAGAAAAGAATGGTATATAGATTAAGGCCGCGACACTGTAATGTGGATGGTTCCTTCACATAAGATGCGGATTCTTATATAGTTGCATTCAACGTATGAAAGTGACTGTCGTCTTAATGAGCAAGGCCGCGACACCTTTGAGTGCTTGAATCCCATCTGCTGCAGCTTTAATTGGTTCTAAATCCAGGCCACTATCGCAACAACATTGAAGGAGTTTGTCAATACAACTGAGGCCATTAAGGAGTTTGTTAATTCCTAAGATGCCGCGGATGGTAAGGAAGGGGATGTCAACGACGATGTGGCCTCGTGAGCCTGTAATCTTCAAAATTGTTTGAACTTCTCATTCGAATAGGGCCGCGTCCCTTCGACTTTTTGAACTTTTACATATATGGGTTGCGTCCCTCCCCTTATGACTTTTTGTAACTCTTTAGAGTGGCTGCGACCCCCCTTGTCTGTAATCTTAGAACTGATATTATCAAGGCTTCTTCCACCTTCAATATATTCTTATGTCCCTTCAATCTGGACATGGACCTTTGTAGACATACGGAATACTATCAAGTCTCCCCAGGTTGGGTTATGTTATTAAGCCACCCACAGCTAATATACGGGATACTTTCAAGCCTCCCCAGGCTGGGTTATGTTATTAAGCCACCCACAACTAATAAACAGGATACTTTCAAGCCTCCTCAGGCTGGGTTATGTTATTAAGCCACCCACAACTAATATACAGGGTACTTTTAAGCCTCCCCAGGCTGGGTTATGTTATTAAGCCACCCACAGCTAATATACGGGATACTTTCCAGCCTCCCCAGACTGGGTTACATTATTAAGCCACCCTCAACTACGGATATATATAAAGCCATCCCTGGCTAGATATTACAAGTCTCCCGACTTAATGACGCATCTCGAAAGCTAAGAACGTGCATTGTAAGCCCCCATGGCTAGATGACTCATCCTGAAAGCTAAAAATGGGCATTGGAAGCCCTTATGAGTGATGTTGCAAACCAATTTAAATAGTCGCTCTCGATGATTGCTTTCGCCATTTTCGATTGTCACTTGCTTTAGGACAATCAGGCGTCTTGACGGGAAATGTGGGCCCGTTTAGATATTATCATTTCCCATATAACACATTATCTCGAATCGAGATCTGTTTAAGACGAAAAATGGTCTTTATAAGACAACATTTCATGGAAATGAGAATCAAAATATGGAACTATAGAAGTGAACTTGATTTCATATAACTATTCATATATATATATGACTTTTTAAGGATAATGCAAAGTTTAGTTTAAAATAGCATAAGAAGAGTTGTCACTGTAAAGTAGATATAGATGGAATATAAGACATAAGCATAAAAAATGGGCATGCGGTATGTGAGACTAGAGTTCAACCCCTAAACATCTTTGAGGAACCTCCGCAACATCCCTTGCCCAATAAGCCTTTCAATTTCATCCTTTAGTGCATAGCACTGCTCAGTGTCATGGCCATGGTCCAGATGGAACTTGCACCACTTGGCTTTGTTCCTCTTGTGGGGTGGAGCTTTGACCTTATCTGGCCACCTCAGCTGCTTGTCCTCCTCAATGATCTCAAAAATGTCTTCAATTGGGAAGGCCAATGTGGTGTAGGCCTTCGAGCTTCCTTCTGCCTTTTCTGATTTCCTTTTCTGACTCCTGCTGACTGCTTTCGCAGACGAATCCTCTGTTACTGCCGCGACAGCAAAGGCTGTTAAAGCAATGTTCCTGGATGTCACGTCCACATTGGGTGAGGTCGCGACCTCTAGCATTAGGACCCTCTGAGTCAAATAGTTGACTTGGGTCTAGAGTGAGGCATGACTGTCGTAGAGGTGGTTGAGGTGATTGTACAGCTGTACAATCTCATATTTGACTTTTGTGCTCTGTCTGGATTCTCCCTTCATTTTTTCTTTTGTTAGTCTTTATAAATTATATATAATCTGAGACAAAACTAACAGAAGTGAGTAATCTCAGAAATATTGGAGTGACCAAGTAAAAAATGGGGATGCAGCATTTGTACTACTACATGGTATTGCTGTTGAGGCCGCAACTAGTATGGCACATAGGGGCACTCCTGTGGTCTTTGTATGATATTCACCAAGGTTGAGCTGGAGACCGCCTGAGTCCATTCCTTGATGTTTTGAAGCTTCTGTAATGCAACTTCCCCAGTAGAGGCCGCGACATGTAAGGTAGTTGAACTACTATATCACAACCCTACCTAGGCAGTGAAGGGACAATCCCAAAATTGAATCCCAGAAACTGAGTTTTTCTCCCGAAACTCGTAGAGAGCATACCTACTAGGGTCTATCCATGAGAGAATAACCTCTCGGTGCAAAAAATGGCACAATTCTAGTGATAAACCATAGATCATTGGCAAAGAATAACAAAAGGAGAGTAAATATAACTCTTCCCTAATCACCCACCTTTACGGGGCCAATGCCCATCAAGATTTCCAGCTTTACCTAGGTGGGGAGATATCACATGGGTATGTAAAATAGACCTGAGGTCATAAAATGGAGACCCAAGAGCAGATCTGAAGGTACGGAATACCCATTTAAGGGTGTAAGTATAAAATAGAGCTCAATAACCAAAAATTACTCATGGGATGATGATCCAGAGGATCCCCATGAATAGAATAAGGTGTTTAAGAACCCGAAACATAGAGAAACAAGGTTGAAATATCTCAAGTTCCCACAGACGGCGCCAGATTGATGATACAAGAAATCACCCATAAAGTCATTCTCGTATCAGCAAATCATGAGTAAAGTGGACAATAAGTAAATAAAGCGAGTAAATAGAGAGAAGACAAGGTATAGAATGGTTTAACCTCTAAAATAGGCCTACTCCCACTTTGGTGCACTACTCTCATTAGATGCGTTACATTGTACAGTATTATGAAGCCATATGAGGCGTACAAGTATAAAAAATAAAAGAGAATACATGGCTGTTGCGGTTCTAGGCGTGCCGGAGATCTGGCCACGATGTAGATAAGTAACCCCCAAGCTATATGTTGAGGTTGTATATAGAGAGAGTATGGCAAGGCTTTGCTAAGTGTTGTAGAAACTGTTCCGAGGGAGGGGAATCGGTCCTCTATCTCGAGGTGTGGACCTCTATTTATAGAAGGTATGTGAGTTGTGTCACGTGCCCTGAGCACGTGACGTATACCAAGTCTAAAGTTGCCGTAATAGACAGGGATGCGGCCTGTAAGGCAAACATTGAGTGTTGCCTCCTGTATGAGGCTATAGCAAAAATGGGGCCGCACCCCATACTGGGTAGTGCCGCGGCCTGTATATAAGTTCAGGAGGTAAATGCCGCACCCTGTAGTCGATAGGGCCTCACCCTTTGCTGATTTACCTTCCGTGGCTTGTTAGCTTTTGTACAAGTTAAATAACTTATGTGGCAGGATGCAATATTTATACTATTAGAGGGAAAAATCCTCGTAGATATCAAGATATGGATTACTTTATCGTGGGAAATCTTGAGGCCCATAATTCATGCCTCATATTCCATCATATTGGTGGTGCGAGGGAAGTCTAGCTTGATGGCGATAGGAGTATGAGATCGTCGAGCGCGATCATGAGTATTCCGATGCCATATCCTTTTTTATTGGAAACTCCATCGAATAACATATATCATCGAAGCTCTTTGCGAGAGGCATAGAAAATATCTTTGCCTGGGAACTCAAAAATCCACACATCAGTTTCCTTCATGGGATAGTTAGCTAGGTAATCAAAGATGGCCCTTACTTTTAAGGATTTTTATGTGACATGGATGATATCAAACTCAACTAGCAATAGCAACCAATGGGCCACGTGGCTCGACAAGGAAGGATTTTCTAGCAAGTACTTCATGGGATCCATATGGGACACTACCTTAATAAGGAATGCAAGCATTTAATGTCAGAGCTTCTGAGTGACCCAAACCAGGGCAACACATAGCTTGTCCAATGTTGTATAGTTCACCTCATATCATGCTAGTTTTTAACTGGCATAGTATATCTCTCTCTTTTTTCACGATTCTTCGATGTTTTGGGTTATCTTAGCCCTAACTTTAGTACAAGATAAGGGGTAGACTAGGTTGCGATGGCATGATTACTGGTAGTTGGGTAAGGTACCACTTGATTTTGTCAAAGGCTTCTTAACATGTCGCATTCTAGACTTTGGTTGAATCTTTTAGAAGGAGTTTGAAGATGGGTTCACATATGGAGGTGAGACGACTAATGAATTGGCCTATGTATTAGAGATTTTTAAAAAAATCGTTAACCTCTTTCACAATCTGAGGAGGTGACATTTTGATATTTTCTTTGAGTTTAAAAGGGTCTGCCTCAATTCCTCTTTCACTAACCATAAAGCCAAAGAGTTTTCCCTTTGTAACATCGAAAATGCACTTCGAGTTTAGACACTATTCGAAAAATTTCCTTAAGGAAGAGACGTGACCTTATCGAGTGTTGGACTTGATGATCATATCGTCAACATATATTTTAACCTCTTCATGGAAGAGATTATTCAAGATAGTTATGGATACTGTGTCATATGCATCCTCGACATTATTGAGATCGAAAGGCATAACGGATAGTATAAAGTTCCCCATGGGGTGATAAAAGAAGTCTTTTCTTGCTGGTCGAGATGCATCTTGATCTATTTAAACCTCACTAAGCCATCGATATATAACTTGAGGACATGATTGGATGTGTTGTTGATGATCATATCAATGTTGGGCAAAGGGTAATCGTCCTTCAGAGAAGCTTTGCTCAAATACATATATTTGACACATATGAGGACCTTGCTTCCCATTTCTCCATCGGAACAATGTTGGCAAGCCTCAATTGTTTGACCACTTTATCTTTCACTTTATGGGACCACTTGAGCCAGAGTTTTCTTAGCTCCGCTTGACAGGTTTGGTTTTTAAATATGTGGGAATCTCATGTTGTATGATTTCTGGGTTGGTGTCAGGTATATCATTGTAAGACAATGCAAAGACATCTACGAAATCTTTCAGAAGCTCTTCAAATTGCGACTGATCATGATTATCAAGGGTTGGCCCTATCATAATCTATCACAGAGTGCTACTAGAACCAAGATTAATCACAATAGTCTCATCATCATTACCTTTAACGCGATTATGTTGTTTTATCTTTTCCTTATTATGATCAGTTAAAAAAATTTCATTTATTAGATCATCCTCATCAATTGTTTGATTAGAATCAATGCAATTAATATAAGACACAACAAGATACTCAAAATCTTTATTTATTTGATTGATAACTTTTTCAGGGAAAATACCATTAAGGACCTCATTAAAGTAGAGTTTGGGGTTGACATGGCTGGACTGGCTAGAATGCTACACCTATTGAGGAGAGGCTTATCAACAGGAGATATCTTCCGGGAAGGGTTGGACAGCTCAGACTTAAGACAAATCATGCAAGAGTCCATTCCCAGCTCAGCAAGACCAAATTATTTGCCACTTCCAGTGCTTTCGGTTCTTTTTGCATTAAAGAAGCTTGAGTTAGATGAATTGATAGTTATGGGCTTTACCTCATGCTTGGAACCCTCAGTCCAAGTGAACTTGTTTTCGAAGAAAATTTCCAACTTAGGCCATTTTGTTTCCAACTGGGTCATACTATAGATCCCGAAAGAAAGTATGTTCCCTCTTTGATCAAACACCCATTAAGAGAGTCTTCAGATATTATCTACTTCCTCTTCAACACCTTTTTTCGATAAAGTTAACGACGAACCATAAATACAGTTGGAGATGGTTGATATCCCAAACCACACATATGATAGTCTTTTTTCAGAACAATCGGCTCGAGGATTACTTTTGTTTATAACCTAACCCCATTGTAGGCTTGAAGTGCATGTTCTTGAACATCTTAATCACATTAACATTCATGTCCAGGCTTCGTTCAGGAATCACTTTGTCTTTGAAGTGATTTCCAGTTGGAAGAGGAAGCAAAACGATATTGAAACCAAAGAGAAACATATCATTTACACTGTGATGGAATTCTAGGACAAGATTACTAGTACCGATGTTGTCTGAGTTATCATCACCATCGATAATGGTAATAAACTGATTGTTCATGAAGAATTTTGGTTTCTATTGGAGAGAAGATGTAACCCCTCTGATGTTGTGGAGCCATGGGCAACCGAGAAGAATGTTGAAGCATACAGGGATGTTAATGACTTGGAATTTTATTTGAGGGCATTCGAAGCCAACCCCTAGTGTGAGTAGTATCGACCTTATTACTTCTCGTCGAGCATTATCTTAAGCACGTACAACGGCCAATGTCGGAGTGAGATCACCAACTTATAACCCTAGGCACCAAAAAGTTCGCAATTGACATACATTCAAGGTAGAACCATTAACAAACACTAATGAAACCATTTTATCCAAGACTTCCACTGAGATATTGAAAGCATAATTATGGTATGGGTCAAACTTGGGGATTTCTTCGTCAGGGAAGGAGATGAGCCTTGTGGCAGTCAGAGTTTCGACTATGTGATCGCCTCGTCGGGGGAGGTAAATAGAGGAACTGTAACTTGGGTAAGGAGATTGATAAGGGAGTTTTGGTGGATTTTGGAAGACATAAAAAGTCTCCATAAAGTGATGTTGGCCTGTGTTTTCTTTGATTTCTCGAGGATCTTTCTCTCCTCAATTGTCATGTCGAGCATAAGTATTTTTTCAGAAACCCTTTTTCCTTTGTCCACGGGCGCACTTTCTAATAGGATGACTAGATCTTTATAGTATCGGTCCAATTGGGTCACGTGGTTTATGAATGCTGGGAAGAACAGGGACCCAATGTCTTCATTTATTTCTAGAGCAATGAAAACCAAATTAATCTCTGACAGAAGCTCTTCGAATGATATCATCCCATAAAAGGAGGCAAATGTACTAGAATATTCCATGTTGGGTACATCATCCAGGAGAAACCAATACACTACACAACTTAGATAGCTTCATCATATAGATCCTCCAATGAAGTAGAGAAATGTTTGGGGGAAGGAACCAAATACCCTTTCAGCTTCAAAGCGATGTGTAACTCGAGATCTTTACATAACTTCTTCTTGACGCATTCTTTTGAAAAGATTTGAAAGGTCTCATCCATGCTTAATTTTTCTATCTATACAAACCAATCACAAGATTTTCGGGCCCACTTTCGGGCTTCCATGTACATATCACTGATTCTTGCACAATCCTTTTCTTTGAGGATCAAATCTGATCGGAGTTTCATCTTAAAGCTTCTTAGTTATTCTAAGACAACAAATAAATCCATACTTTATGTTTCCCATCGGGTTTGGATAGCAATATAAGTCGTATTTATCAAAGAGATGGCTTAATCATGCGCATTCTCGAGATGCAGAAGGAATTATTGATAGACTTTGAGGGCAACTGGTGATTTCTCTAGGTTGATGGATGAGGTGGGCTTGTTAATGGGCTTAATTCTGACAAAAGGACCAAAATTGGTATCTTTTTCATATGTAAGAATGGCATTCACGTCGGCTTGGTGCGTGGGTAGAGGAGTTTTAGTAGTGTTTGGTTTAGGGTTTGTAGGAAGGGTGGTGACTCATTTGTCAATGAGGCTTTGGATTACATTTTTTAGGTGGTGATATTTATCGGTGGTATACCTGGCGATTTGATGAAAGGGGAAATGGGCATTTTGTTTGAAGTATTTGGTAAGCGGGTCAGAAAGTGGACAAGGGTCCAAGGGTTTGATTGGGTTGTGGTAAAAGAGGGCTTGATACACTTTAAAGAGAGGAACGTGGATTTCGGTATGCTCTTTCGAGTTGCAGTCGGAAGACCTTATGGGGACCATGAGGTAAAAGGCTGAGAAGATATGTTATTAACGACAACAACATCATGCTTATCATACTTTCAAGGAGTGAACTGTCCAACTAACTTCTTTGATTCAGATTCAATATTCACTACACCAAAAACAACAATCTGTCACGGTTTTGAAATGTGTCAGAATCAGGTGTTCCAAAATGACCATTTTTTCTGGCACGGTTTAAAATTGTGCCATATTTGATCAAACATGAACACTTCTGGCACACTTTTAAACCGTGCTAAAATTTGATATTTCTGGCACGCTTTTGGCACAGTTATAAACTGTTCCAAATTGAGTACATTTTGGTACACTTTTGGCACAATTCAAAATCGTGCCAAAATTTGATACACTTTCGGCATGGTGTTGAACTGTGCCAAATTTTTTTATCAAAGAAAAAAATTAATTATTTGAAATCAAGAAAATTCACAAACTGCGAATCCCGCAAGTTGATTACAAACTAATGTACATACAAACTTCAAAATATTATAAGTCTTAATAGTTCACACACCAAAAAAAATAGGCAGAGTTCTCTCTATTTTTTGGACATTTTAAAACTTGCGTAATGTAAAGTCCGTACATCCATAAAATATAACAATAAAATTACAAACCCCCACACGACAATAAAAGTTAACAATAAAACTACAAAATCTTGCACGACCATAACAAAAAAAAAATAGAATCCGGAATATTAACGACATTAAATAAATAATCCTCGTGTTGTAAACCATTGACTTCTTTGTGTGTTCCATGTGGATAAAAGCTAACGATAAAATGTTATCCTGTAAAACAATAGGATATAAAAAGAGATGATAATAGTAACCAAGTAATTTTTTTTAAAAATATTATTCAAGTTGAAAAATTGCATATACGAGTTACAATTATTATTATATTCTCAAATCGAAAGTCTTATGACTACGTGGTCAACTCCTACGAGTTACATTAGTCTCATATGAGGTGTTGGTGCCTCTTATGGGGCCGTTTGAGGACTGATTTGAGTTTTCACCCTTCAACGACATGTTTTTAAGCATAATCTAAATATTTTCAAATTATCATCATATTCTCAAACTGGAAGACCCGTGACTACGCGGTCAGTTCCTACAAGTTACATTGGTCCCGTGAGAGGTGTCCATGCCTCTTACGAGGCCGTTTGGGAGATAATTTGGGTTTTCACCCTTTAACGGTTTATTTTTAAGCCTAGTATAAATATTTTCAAATTATCGTCATTTTCTAAAATAGGTAGACCCGTAACTATGCGGTCAGTTCCTATGGGTTACATTGGTCCTGTGCGAGGTGTTAGTGCCTCTTACGGGGCCATTTGAGGGTTGGTCTAGGTTTTCACCCTTTAACAACATGTTTTTAAACCAAGTTTGTATATTTTCAAATTAATTTCATATTCTCAAACCGGGAATCCCATGACTACACGATCAGTTCTTACGAGTTACATTGGTCCCGTGGCAGGTGTTCAGGCCTCTTATGGGGCCGTTTGGGGACTGGTTGGGTTTTCACCCTTTAACGGAATGTTTTAAGACTAATCTAGATATTTTCAAATTATCGTCATATTCTCAAATCAAGAGTCCCGTCACAACGTGGTCAGTTCCTATGAGTTACACTTGTCCTGTGCGAGGTATTTGTGCCTTTTACGGGGACGTTTGGGGGTGGTTTTGGGTTTTCACCCTCTAACGGCAAGTTTTTGAGAAAAAATCCAAATATTTTCAAATTATCATCATATTTTCAAATCGGGAATCTCGTGACTACACGGTTAGTTCCTACGAGTTACATTGGTCCCGTACGAGGTGTCCATGCGTTTAACGGGGCCGTTTGAGGGTTGGTTTGGGGTTTCACCCTTTAACGACATATTTTAAGACTAATCTAAAATATTTTCAAGTTTTCATCATATTCTCAAACTGGGAGTCCCGTAACTACGCGGTCAGTTCCTACAGGTTACACCGGTCCCGTGCGAGCTGTCCATGCCTTTTACAGGGCCGTTTGGGGTGGTTTTGGATTTTCACCCTCTAACGCCATGTTTTTAGCCAAAGCCTAATTATTTTCAAATTATCATCATATTCTCGAACTCAGAATCCCATGACTACACTATCAGTTCCTACGAGTTACATTTGTCTCATGCGAGGTGTTCATACCTCTTATGGAGCCGTTTGGGGGTTCACCCTTTAATGACATGTTTTTAAGTCTAATCTAGATATTTTTAAATCATCTTCATATTCTCAAACCGAGAGTCACGTGAGTACGCGGTCAGTTCCTACGAGTTACACCGGTCCCGTGTGAGGTGATCATGCCTCTTACGGGGCCGTTTGGGGGTGATTTTGGATTTTCACCCTCTAATGACATGTTTTCAAGACAAACTCTAAATATTTTGAAATTATCGTCATATTCTCAAACCGAGAATCCCGTGACTACACGATCAGTTCCTACGAGTTACAATGATCCCGTGTGATAACGATAACGATAACGATAACGATAACGATAACGATAACGATAACGATAACGATAACGATAATGATAATGATATCGATTGTAATAAATAATTACAAGCGTGAAAATGCGATGATTTGAGACTTATTTTGAAATATAATGAGATTATATGAGACTCATTTTGAAATATAATGACATGTTTTTCTCAGATGCTTAGAAATTAGGTCCCTAGTATGATATCAATTTAAACAAATATTACATATTAGAAAGGCAATTGCTATTGACCCCAAACACAAATGTATTGGTTGAAATAATCTTTTGCAATAAGATTGTCATATTTTTTTTATCTATAAAGAGAGATAGATGTATTTTACCTTGACAACCAACAAGAGGTATGTTGCGAGAATGGCTACAAGTTTTGCAATGGCTCCCACTAAGAAAACCTATTCACAATCAAGAAGGAATAATCTTAGAACGAAAATTAACGAAACATCACGTCTATGTTTGCTTCAAGCAAACAAATTGAACATATGTATGGTGTTTAGGTCTAGATTGTGTATACCAATAAAGAGATATGAAGTATGTGAAATTTCCATCCCTAACTCCATTGTAAATAATGAATGATATTTTTTAAGAGAAATCCAACTTATTTTCCAATCTTAAAAAAGTATACATGAAAGTCATACGAGAAATCTAAGTCCACAACAAGAATAATTTACTGACCTAGGGACATCTACAATAGGTACCAATCCGTGAAGAGCTCATTAACACGAAAAAGGATGAAATCTTATGATTTCCTCTAGCCTTGGAAGTCACCATGCCTAGGATATCTAAGAGTATAGATGTTTAGTTCAAAACAAGTTGTTGAAGATCGTTAAGGTTCTTTTCTAGCTCACCAGAGAGGCCAGTGAGTGTTTCAATCTCAATTTCTCTATTTTGGACATAATCGGCAGATTGAATCAAAATAGAAGAGTGTTGGACGGTCAGGTCTGATTCGAGAGGAGGAGTAGATGTTGCGATAATGATGAACTATTCACTTTATTCATAAGACGTTGCACCGTACACTTGAAAACTAAGATAGACTTTTCACAATAAGTTACTGAAGCTCAACTATACTCATGATACTTTCTCTGACATTTACTTACACCTCAAATGAGAGAATAATGATTTGATCAGTATGATAATGATTATATTACTTCCTTTATTGTTTGGACATAGTTCCCTAGAGCTATTTAACTGGTGTTTGTTTTATTCAACCTTTAAACACTAAATTCTGAAGCTATATTTTAAATGAAAGCTCCGTGAAACTTATTTGTTCTTTTTATTAATAAACATTTAAATAAATTAAAGGAGGTACCAACAAACATTTCAAAGTAGGTGAAATCAACTTAAAAATGGTAAAATACCATAACATCATCATAATAGAGGTGCTTTATCAATATAATTAGCTGTTATAGCTACTATAACAACATTATAGCAGTTATAATAGTGGTTATAATGCTGTTATAGCAGTTATAACAGTTTATGAAAACCAAGTAATTTTCTCCAAGACTTTCATACAACAAGCACTGAGCATCATGCACCACACAATAAGAAGGATGCTATTTTGGTAAAATTCCTATGATGCAATGTTGGTGTTTCTTTAATTTAGCTGATCCAATTCCATGTTAGCTAAGAAGAATGAATTTGGAAGTGCTATGGGATTCTAATTCTAAGAATTTCATTTCAAGAAATTGAATTCCAAAGTACAAGTAAATAATTACAAAATCATTTTTTATGGACAGGGCACAAGGGGGATCAACACGGACATAAACATAGTTTCACACATATGCACTAAAACAAATCCTAATAAATATCTCATTTATTTACATTCATTTAAACCGAGTTATGTAGTCTTGAACAACTGCCTAACAATAACAACTGCCTAACAGTTCATCTATATAATTAAATGACTTCTCTTGAGTAATCACGGGGATTATTAGTGGTTGTTAGTGCTGCCTCTTAATGATACATGAAGTGTGAGTCCACTTCGATACGTGGTACGCTATTTTATTTATTATGTAGTATGTTGGGGTACCTATATTGAAACCTTATTCTAGGTTATGGTTCGCTTATATTTTTAGGATCGTCGTTGCTCTAACGTATATGTAGATACTAGTATAGGTGCGAATTCACACATCCTTAATAACAATGTTTATATCTCTTTAAGTTAGTTCTGCATATTATACACTTGGTGTTGTAGCTTTGGTAAATTATGAAATTAAGAGTGAGCTGCGTATTCAACATAGCTATGAGTCTTCTTTAATAGTTGGATGTTGTAGAGTCAAGACCAATAATACGATATACTCTATCTCCCTCTGAGTATCGTCGTCCATATTTCATGTACTAGGCATTAGTTACCCCTAATTCTTCCATTTTTTGATGTCTTTGATGGAGTAATCCTTTTGTTTCTTAAGGGTGTAGCGGTTGTGGTTACTTATACCATGTGCCTGCGTCATATCTTTAGGACTGTAATGATGATGGAAGCAATTTCAGACGAGTTCCACTTCGTCAAAGTTTACTACTTTAGGCGTGTATTTCGGAAACACTTTATATTTAGTGTCTGGAAGACATATTGAAGTTTCAAACAGGGGGATTTAAGGGTTATTTGAAGACATTTATATAAAATAATGGAAATTTTAATGTAAATTATGCCAATTCTGCAAACATTATTAATACAATGTTCCTATTATTAGTCGAATAGTGGAGAATAATAGTGCTCAAACCCATTCAAAAAGTAAAACCCTTGGAACCGACCCTTTATTTTTTATTAGTCAAGTTTCACACGTTACGGAGGATCCCATGTAGTTTCTTAAGTCTATGGAAACTTGATAAGCATCAAAACAAGACCCTAGTGCGTGAACCTCACGTTCAAGTGAGCTAGTAACCTTAATAAAATCTAATCCCAACTTCAGACACGTAGTGCTTATCATAGAAAAGTATATTATAATAAAAGAACTAACCTTGATCTCCATCTCGTCATCATCCTCATCTTTTTTTTTTCATGTCAGAATCATTTCTCTAATCACATAACTGCATATACAATCACATGAATTACTAAACTAGAATACTAAGAACAAATACTTCCTTTGGAAAATGTAACCAACAAGATATATAAAAAAACAAACCAATCAAACATTAACATATATATAATCGGTGATAAAGGTAAGATGGATGAGAGGTCTTTGACTCCCAATGCTTAATTTGAACTCCTTGCCCAATAGTGAGATTGTTACGTTGACAAGATTCTCGATGGCACTCGACTCTCTCCCCTAAAGAGTCACAACCACAATATAATTTAAAGGTGTAAACAAGCTATAATGTGGTTATGAAAAATAAAATAAGAAAAAAAGAACTCGTAAGACCATTGATTTGATGTGAATACTTAAAAACTTTCTCAAGCTTCCTTCTTGGGAAAGTTAACATTAAACTTAACTTACACAATCATATAAGAATCATTTGTGACCTAGTATTCCTTCAACTTAGGATCAAAATGAATCTGTCATTATTATTGACCCCATAAATGTGATGAAACGTATGAATACATCAATTACGTTGCATAATTTATATGATATCTTTGTAGTAATTTCACATTATGAAACGTAGTGAGCTAAGCAAACATATTATTAATAGTGAGCTAATCAAACAAAAGTAGAATTAATCAAACTCTATGTTGATGCATAAAAATAATGATCTCCAAATAGTTAATATGAGTAAATTAGTATAAATTAGGAAGATTTCAAAGGGGGAAAGGGTCAATGTGTTGCGAATCTTTTGTTAGCAAGATAAGCAAAAAGTAACGAATGTCTTCATTTTGGAATTCCATCGAACACTTAGAGAACACAGCAAAAATTTGTCAATTGTTGTAATATCTCTTTTGCAGGAACCAAAATTCGACAAGATTCAACAACAAACAATCCCAAAAGGATAGATTTAAAATAATGACTTACAATATACTCCTTGTGACTCTTCCACAACACATTAATCCCGTTATGAGTACAAATATGGATATTGCAAGGTAAAAAATATTTGAAATGAATACAATCCAAATGATATTCTATTTTTATAAATTTTCTTTTCATGGAAATAATTTTCGAATAAATAGAGGCTATGCGCTTTGAGCGAAGACATGTACATGATGATAAATACCTAGCTACAACAACAAATTAAAACAAAATATGCCCTATAAAAAATTAATCAAATTCTAGAAAACCCTATAATTCCTAAGTTATTCTAGACTTATATCAAACTTACTACAACAATTAATTTCACCCTAAGATATAAGATTAGACAATTTCTCATAAGCAATATACAATTATTATTAGCGTTGTTGTTTGGGTTTGATTAGATATAGCTCGGGTTAGTAGATTTGATGCTCTTTAATTTAGGAAAGTTATTACAAAGATTTGTTTAGAGCTAATTTGATTTGTAATGTATTTCTTTGTATATATTTTGTTTGGATCTGGATGGTTTGTAATATCATTGTACACATTCTGTTTGGAGCTTTTTGGTTTGTAATATTATTATCATTGTACATATTTTTATCTTGTGTACACTGGAAGTTCGATATGATACAGTAAAGTCAAAAGTATGCTAAAAAAATATACTTACAAATTACTTCACCAAATAAAAGTGATATCAGTAAAGTCACAAGTATGCTAAAAAAATACACACAGATCTACATAAATTTTACAATATAATTTAGTTAACATAAAAGTTAACTCTCAAATGAAATCAGATCTAAAAATAAACCAGTAATGATTTTTTTTTAAAAGAAAAATTGATCTAGACAAGAAGAATGTCTTGGTTCAAAGATAAATCTAAAACAATAATGTTTTGACCAATAGACTGACTTAGCATAAACACACATGTATCAAGACAAGACGTAGCTCTTGGATTGTTTCAAAAAAACAATGTTTCAAAAGGGTAAACGGTTAATCGAGAAATCATACCAGGAAATGAGCATGCCAAAATTCAAACTAGGTTTCGTTTCACCCTTGGATTTCCTTAAATAGAAAATGAACATGCCAAAATTCAAAATTGGGTTGCGTTTCACCCTAGGCTTCCTTATATCCATCTAGAAGAAATATCAGACCGTATAAAACCAAAACTCAGATCGATTTACCTTTGGTAAATAGAGAATGGTGTGTAAGACCCTAAAAAGGTGATTAGAGAGACGATCGGAGAATGAGAGCGATAGAGATGACCAAAAAACGAGAGAGAAAGAGCCTAGCGGGAAGGTTAGAAAATGGGAGGGAAGAGTGAGCGGGAAAGTTCCAACTGAGTAAGTGAATTTTTTAGGGCATTTTATATTTTAGTCAAGTGTACTCAATTTTGAAACACCTAAAAAACAGTGCCAAATTTTGGCACTATTTTAAAGTGTGCCATATTTTCATTATGCCGTGCTAGAATTTATTAAAACTGTACCAGATTTTTAATATCAGGGTGTGCCAAATTGTTGTTTTTAATGTAGCGTTTTTTACAGATAATATTCTCTTAAATTTCAACCCCGGTATCCTAGAGGGCTTTGAATTGGGGGTAATACTTACTACCCATAGAAGTTTCGGATATGCGACAGAAAATGTTTATTCACTATGTTGATTGGTTCCTCTTCGGACGAGTGATTGGTCATAATGGAAGATTTCTCCCTCTACCTTGTTATGAAATTTTTAACAGACTCTCTGGATCCTTACTTGAGTAACTCGAGGTCTAGGCGCATCACCTCCATATCCTCATTATATTTATTCTGAGCCATGAACTCTCTTGCAACATCCTTCCAGTTACGGATATGGGATTCCTTAAATGACAGGAACCAGTGAAGGGAACTCTCCTTGAGAGATTGTTGAAATATTTGGGCCATGATTTCCTTTGTAGCCTCAAGTAAATCACAGATCAATGGTAATTTCGGAGATGAACGATGGGAGGCCCGCTCCCCTCGAACTTCTCTATGTCAGACATTTTGAACTTCTCAAACAATATGGCTTTTGGATAAGAAGACATATGGGTGTAGTCCACATATATTCCTGAGAGCTTCACTTGATCAAATTTCTTAGAAATAATTTTGAGATCCTCCTTTACTGGATTGAGTTCTTCCTCCTTAGGATCAATAAGAGTAGGTACGGGAAAGTTAGCCACTTGTTAAGAAAGATTCGACATCGACAAATGTGTAGGATGTGGCCCATTAACGTGCGAGACATGTGGAGGATGAAAAACTTAATGATACTCTTCTGGAGCCCATATCTATTCATGCATTTATGTTCCCACATCACAGGGAAAATCTACAGTTGGATCTAGTATCTTTGGGATGAGACCCTTGTTTCTTTACATCTCATGAACATTTGATTGTAGACTGTCGATCTTTGTAGTGAGCTGAGCAAGCTAGGAATTATCATTCTCACTCAGGTTTCCCATGATGGATTTGGTAGGACCATTATGTTTCTGCTAAAGTGTTTGATGATAGAGTAGAGCTTCAAGGTGGGTTGATAGTGGATTTCAGCCAATACGGAACTAGGCCAAGCTAGGAGAATGGGGTTGTACCTGAGAGGGAAGGAGAATTTTTAGTTTTGTAAAAAGGAATATTTTCGATTTGACTTGTTTTCAGACTCACGGACAAGGTCTTGTTTTAAAAATGAGCGAAATAGCGCAAAATTGGGTGTTAAGATAACAAAAATTTTTGGTAGAGTTTCGTTTTAGAACCTGAAATCTAGATTTGAGTGTCCTAAGGTGGACACCTATATGAGGTTTATGCATGGGAGTTTAGTGTAAGGATTACCCCCTTTGGCATGACTTTCGTATACCTCTTGCCTATAAATGAAATCATTCATTGGTACGCATGGAAAAGCAATTTTATATACCTGAGTGTATGTGAATTTCTGCACGATATACCTCGTGGTGACGGTACATGTGAGAGGGGATTCGATATACTCAAAGTACATGAAGGAGTCCTTGATACATACCTATCTTCATGAGTTCGATCAAGCGATACGAGGCGGGAGAACCGTTTGATATACGTCGAAGATACTTGGCTAATGGAAGGTGGGAGTCATATCACTTAGGTTAATTGCACCCTGTAGAATTGGCAAACCTTCACAAATTGACTCCCCAGTATGGGACAATATAAGGTTAAAATGTAATGATCACGTGATGTAGTGTGCAAAATTCATGAGTCTTAATTAGTATCTTTATGTGAAGTTTTATGTATGCTAAGAGGGGTATGTTCAACTAGTAATCATGAGGTAAAGCATGGAAGCATACGTGAGTGGCGTATGAAAAAAGCTAATTAAAGTGAGTAAATATGTACAAGTAACACGAAGCATGGAGTATGTACAAGTGAATAAAGAATGGTAATACGTACAGGGTGCGAAACATGTGGATATACACAAGTGAGATGTGATATGGAGATATGTACAAAGTGAGGGTAGCATGGAAATGTTATACAAGTGAGGAAAACATGAAGATGTGTAAAAGCGATGTGGAATATACACATGAAGCACACGATATGTACAAGTGGGAATGGGCATGGGTATACACAAGTGAACATGGAGTGTGTGAAAATTTGGATAAGTGAAACATGGTAAATATGTACAAGTGAATGTGAAACATGAGATATATACAAGTGAATAAAATATGGATATATACAAGTAACATTAGGCATGTGATAGAAAATATGGTATATACATGTGATGACGAGATAAGTATGGCGAAGAAATTAATATGCATGGATAGTGTAATATGTGCATGGCATATATAACATCAAAGCAAGAGAGAAAAGGAAGAATATACAAGTGGAAACATATATTAACATGTGAAAAATAGAGAAAGTATAAAAAGGAAAACAAAGCCCATATAAATAGAGTCTAGTCCTCTAAAATAATCCCCAGCAGAGTTACTATTGTGGATATCCCGAGGCCCTGGAGAATTGGGGGGAGAAAATCCCCTCTCACTGCTCACGCGGTATTTTTTGCGGGCTATAAAGGACATGAAGTTGTCGTCGTGAAGGATGTATAAGTGTGTGGATGTGTAGAGATTGGAGTTTCCAACCTATTTTACTCAAAACATGCAAAAGAAGTAGCCATATCCGAATATGCGGATTAAAATTACTAACTGATGCATATGAAACCAAATAAATCACGATCTCGGAGACTATGTCACGGAATGGGAAAGTGTTAGGAACCCATCCCCCCCTTTTGATCTCTCATGGGAAATAAATTATTCTCCTTCTACAAAATCACGTTTATAATGTGTGTGGGGTAAAAATGTGTATATATGTGAATAGTGTGTGAGGAGCGAAATCATCGTGTCTTAGTCATAAAAGAAAAGCAAATGAATCATTAAGCAGTAAAACATAAAGAAAAGAAAATATATAAAGATAGAGAGGATATAAGCAATGCACTGAATCGTGACTCACAATGAACAAATGAATACGCATGTCAATGGGACTGCTAAAAAAGTGAATAAATAAGTAATAATATATCAACTATTAGCGATGCATCGGATCATGATTCACTATGAAAAATTGAATACGCATGTCAACGGGACCGCTAAAAAGTGAGAAAATAGGTAATAATAGATAAACTATTATTAATGCGTCGGATCGTGATTCTCTACGAACAAGTGAGTACACATGTTAATGGGATCGCTAAAAGTAATAAATGAGCGAAAGTAGATAAACTAATATATAAATAGAATACTATTATGAATAAAATGAAAGAAGTAAAAATGAGGACTCAAATCTCGAGATAATCTCGGTACACCTACGTTGTCGAAATCGACATCAAAGTCCACGTAGTTCGAATGGGGAATGAAGTGGGGTCTAACCCATAATCCAAAATTAGAGTTTCTCTTTTTAGTTTATGAAAAAATGTGCAAGTGGTGAAAATGTGAGAAAAGTGAGAAAAAACTCTAATATGGGGTTTATATGATAAACCCATTTTTAGATTTTTGGTTTATAAGATAACTTTGAAAGTATATAAATAATAAAAATGTAATTAATAGTGGGGAAAACAAAAATTGACTAGAAAATGAGCTAAAAGTGATTAAATTTGTGAAATGACACTAAATTGGCAAAGTAGGACGAAGAGGGTTTATACCTTCTCAGTTGTTTGAATTCGGATTTAGGAAGTTTTGGAATCTAATTTTTGGATGGTGGTGAAGTGGTGGCAAGTGATAGAAAATGGTGAGGTTAATGGGTGATGTAAGGTAATATTTTTGGGAGTGATGTAATAGGGTTGTCGCATTAATTAGGAGACTAAAGGATCTTGAATAACGAGGTCAGGATTTCCTTAAAGAGGGAAGCCTAAAAGGTCAAAATGACTAGCCTGTCCCTGGAGAGGGTACCGGTCGGCATGGATGCTGGTTTGCCTATTAGAATTTCTAATAGACTTGGTGGGCCAAGAAATGTTTCACCTACCAACAGGAAGGGGGTGTCCTATAGGTACACTGAAATGGATTTTTTGGTAAAACGGCCATAAAATTCAAATCGTAAGTTCGATTTTTGCAGGGTCAGGAATGTTGGAAAGATGATTAAGATCTATATGATAGTGAGTTGAGATACTCTCGAGTAAAAGTTGAACAAAGTCAAATAAATCTCGAAAAGTGTCTTGTCATTCTCCGATTAGGGTTTCTTGGTAAATCGGTTATGAAATCCAAACCGTAAGTCCTACTCGCTCATGGTTAGGACAGTTATAAAGATATTTCAAATATCTATGAAATTTAATTGAGATAATATCAGGTACGAGAGTTGGCTAAAGTCAAATGTAACTTTAAAAGTAGCCTATCATTTTTCGATTAACGTTTTAAGGAGGACTGGAGGTTTGGGGTTTGAAGGGACTTTGTTTCGACACTTTGGAGGTTTATGAGGGTATTAAAATCTCTCATAAGGACTCGAATCCCTCTAAAAATAACACGGCGTTTGGAAAGAAGAATAACAACTAAAAAAATGTGAAATGGGCATTTATACATGTGTGTGTGTGTGTGATCAGACCATAGTTAAGATCATGGTTGAGAATAGTCTTTATCATCCCTTCTTTACTTTTCTTTTTTAATTTTAAGATATTTTATTGTGTGTTTCCATGTATATGCAAGTGTTTTATTTAAGAAAAAGAAACATAAATAAGCAGTTGTGTGTGTGTGTGAGAGTTGCGTGTTCTTGTTTGTGATGTGCGTGCATAACATTTGTGTGTGTGTGTATTCTTTACTAAAATAATCAAAGAACATTTGCAATTGAAATAATCAAGTGTACCATTGTCATTGGCTTATCACAACTAATTTATCACTCACTTATCATTTTAAAATTTCTATTGTCCATTAATGCTTAAGGCCTTGATCGGTTGACATTTAATTCCCCAACTAACTTAAAATAGTTTAACTATTGCTACAAGCATCATGATAATTGTAATATTTTAATTAAAATATCAAGATATGTAGATTGTTTTAATTAAAATATCAAGATATGTAGATTGTTTTAATTAAAATATCATCCTTAGCATGTGACAGAAATATGAGACATTTAAAGCTTTGTCCACAAGATATAATTTGAAATAAATCACAGTAAATAAGCCATCCACCATAAGATCCATCACCCTACTAAAAATCCAATGATATAAAACTCAAATGGAATAAAGTTATCGACATGATTTCTCCAAATAAAATGATAAACTACTATGGAGTTTAAGGACCTACTAAATACAAATACTGATGGTCCCTTTTTAATTTCTTACGCAGAAAGTGTTTTAAGGATGACAAAAATAATTTCTCTTTTTATGAAAAACCTTTTTCCAATTTTTAATTTGCACCAAGTTGTGAACTAATTTTAACTTAACCAAATTTTATCTGGATTAATCTTAAACATACATATAATTATTAAAACAAGTAAAATAAAGCAAAGAATACTCATAATGGGAAAAACCTCGAACGACCCAAGCCAGACAATCACTATGAATGTGGAATTACAATGAACAGAAACGAGTTTTACTCAACGACTCGATCACCAAGATACTTGACGCTCATATGATCTTAATTTACTCCTCTCATGGTGACCATGTAGAGAATCCTTCTTCCACGATACCTATCTACAACACATGCGTCCACATAATTTTCGGTGTCCACCGATATGGCTTGTATGGTCTACGATGATGAAACCGAAATCCATCGAATCTTCACCGCAAAACCAACAAAGTTCAAGTGTAGAACAACTTTTTTTGGTGACACGAAGATCACTATAGCATATATTAATGATAACTCAGATATTTGAAACTCTAAGGATGAATTACTTTGGAAAACCTTAGAAAACTTGTGTGCAAAAACGTACTGGTTCGTAAATAGTTTTTCCAGAAAGCACACTTACAAAATCTAAAGGAAACATGCCTATATATATATTCCTTAAGGCGGTGGCTCGCTCGAACAATGAAAGTTGTCGCTCGAACGAGATAACCATGTCGTTCTAACGACAATGGCATCTCGTTTGAACGACGGTGAATGTCGCTTGAAGTCGTTTGAGCGACGCGCGTAATTAGAGTCCCAAAATAAAACAACTATAATCCTACCTTAACAGATTTAAATAAAGTGTAAAACATTTCAAACACTTATAAAACATTTCAAAAACATTTATTTAATTAAATGTCATCCTTATCTTCATAAAAATTGAATTTTAAGTCTCATTAAATTTACGCATTCATAACTGAGTGATCTCATAGATCAATTGAACTTTAAAGACGAATAAACTTGGACCAATTAAACTTCGTCATAAATAATTCTTTAAAGCCTTGCCGCAACGTCTTCAATTAAACTTTAGCACATCATAGTCCGTGTGGGATCGTGACAATAAAAATACAACTTATGACTCAAACGTCTTTTGTTTTGGAAATAAGTCAAAACTATACAATGGACTCAATTGGAACTTTTGTCCTTACAAATACAGATGTCACATAAATAAACGACTGAAAAGAAAACTAAACTAATGCAATAAAATAAATATTCATCTGCACGTCCTACTAATCTCCAAACTATGCAGTCTAACCTGAAAGTTAGTTAAGAGGAATGGGTCAGGGCCCACTGCAAGAATACCAACAACTCTTCTCAAATAGGGTTCTTTGAACTCAGTTATAAGCATTAGATATGATTAATATCACAATAGAGTATTTTAATTAATTGTAAGAAATAAAACGATTTAGGTTAAGTAAAACCAACTACCCTTATTTTCAATTATGTTTCTTTAAATATTTATTATCTTTCTCAATATTAACTCATATTAATTGCAACACCACTATAGCTAGTTTGTCTTTTGAACGACCCTACACATACCATGGTGCACCACCTGTCTTATCTCATCAACAACTCATACATCACTATAGCCCGACGACCCATACCGCCATCTACACATACCTCAATGTGTCCACACTATATGCCTGAAAATATACCCAAGAAGGGGGGTGACTTGAGTATTATAAATTATATCAAAATCTAATATTCTTAACTTCTCTTCTAAAATATTAATTGCAATAAGATGATTAAATTAATAATAAAGAAGTTAATCAAAAAATGAATAATAAAGATGAAGAGTTAATAATAACATTAAGGGGAGATTTTAGAGAGACTTTGCAAATCAATTTTTTAATCTGGTTCAACATTGCCTACATCCACGCTCAAGATGGTGATCAAGATTTTTTTTTTTACCTCCGGTTCACTAAGGTAGAACCAAAACCTCACAATGATTAATCACAGCTTCCAAACCATAACCAATAAGACTCTAAACTCATGATTGACCAAGAGGAACACACGCAAGAGCCCAAGGTCTAATCCTACATTAACTCCACACAATTATGGCACTACCAGCTGTGAAATATTAATATAGTTCAACCATATTGACAACATAAAGCTTAGTAACTAAATTTTAAAACAAAGTTGCTTGAATAAGCAAAAATGGTGAAATGAGTTTTTACTCTCTCTCCCTAGAAAGTAAACATTCAAACAAACACAATAACTATGTTTTGAGGGTTAAGGTTTTGTATCTTTAGCACAAATGAGCGAGGGATTATGATTTTTCTAAAGACGGGATTTGGTTTATAACGTTTCCTCAAGTGGGGTTTCTTAAAGCTTTGTCTTTAATGGAGTTTTTAGGTCTAAAACATCTAAATAGATTTGGGACTTAGTTTTTTCTCTAGAAAATAAAAGGTGGAAAGCACAAGCTTACTAGTAAAACTTTCAATCTTGGGATGATGTTGTAATAACTTGTGTGATTTTAATGGAAGCCGGATGGGTATTTTTATAAGCATTTCAAAAAATAATAATTTGGAGGATTGTTTGGTAAATTCAGGGACCTTGGAAATTTGAAATTCAAAATAGAGTTGTTAAACACAATTGACCAAAATTCTTATAGAGTCGACTTTGTGTATATGGAGTTTATTCTATAGGTAAGAAAATCACTTTGCAAAGTTGATCTTTTAATTCTTGGCCCAAGTAAAAACCAGTCCTTTTTTGCCTAAAATACTTAGTTATGGATCTATCTTTATGGAGTGTACTTTATCCCTTATAAAGTCGACTCTATGTTAGGAAATTTGGGTCAAAATGATCCAAAGGTTAAGGGTAAGGTTTAAGGAGGTTTTGAGAAGTTGGTTTGAGGTTTGTATTTTATTTTGTGAGATTGTTTACTTCTTTACAATCTTTCCTAAACCTTTGAATCTTGGGAAGAATATTTATTGATTCTTATGATCATTTGACTTTAAGTGATGCTTCTTGAAATGAAACTTGAGCCTTCTTTGTTTTTTTATCATGGTCTTATTGATTGGTTGACTTGTTTCTTTAGGACATTGAATTCTTTGCTTATTCTAACATGGCTTCAGAAGGTTACTTGATCTTTATCTTCACATATTTTTCTATGCTTTGTTTATAAGCTTATGTTAGGGTATTGGTTTCATTGATGACATGATCATTGTGTTGTATCTCATCACGTATTGAGTGATTATTTATATCTTAAGTAAAAAGTACATTAGAGTGAAAATAGTGAAGTATGATCACATATGAATTGTGTTGTCATCATACAAAATCATTTTCTTTGAAATACTTTCGAGTTCACACACATAATAACCATCACTATAGCCGAATTTTCCTAGGTCCCGCACATACTTTAGTATCCAGTCAACATAAAACCCTTACTATATCTAGTTTCCCTGGGTCCAACATACAATATCATGGTCAGTCAACACTAGTTCCTGCCCATATCGTAACGCACACATAATCCTGTCAAAGTAGCCCAAGCTAGTGTAGGTTCCTCACGTATAGTGTAGCGAGAAATACACACCCACACATATAATGACGCCACAAATCATCATTATTTAATACCCATTAAGGTATTGATTAAGTTCTCATTATTCATAATATGTTCTCATTAATTAACATGACACCCCAAATCACTCGGGTATCACAAACCAAATTCATTCCTAGTCCCTTACCTAGAGATCACTAAAACCATACGTACCTCCTAGTCCCTCGGATAATATCAAGGTAATCTCCTAGTCACTAAAACCATAACCATCCCTTAGTCTCGCACCTAGGATAATATCAAGGTAACACGTATCACCTAGTCCCATACCTAGAAAGCATAAACTGTAAAAATGACCACTCTCTAGTCCCATACCTAGAAATCATCAACTATAAGTCAAATAACCATTAAAGTGCGTAACCCAATTATCCTAACGATGTCATTATTTTAATTTATACCAAATCTAAAATTTTCACATTCTCTTGTCTAACGTCATATTCTTTTATTCCATATTTATACAAGTCTAATTTTATGTGGATTAAATCAATTTCATCATACGGTTTACCATCTCTATAAAATAATTGCAACAAGTTGTCAAAATTCAATATTCTAATTCGAGTGAGATTTAATCAAATCAAAGCATATAATGGTTTAAACATGTGAGTTAGCTATTTTTCGCAACATATTTTTATTCATAACCCATATTCATCATCTATATGATTTCATAAGCTTTAACATCTTTTCAAGATCTATATAATTTTAACATGCGATTCGATCCAATTCTCAACAATAACTAAGCCCAATATTCTAAACATGTGGGATTTTAAGTATTTAATATAAGTTCACAAGTTCATAAAAATATATTTATAATTAGGTTATCACTTCCCCTAATTAAGTTATTAATTATATTTTAAAAACACACATGATTGGAGTTTAGGAAATATTTAAACCAATTAATACTTAAGGAGAAAAATAGATATATTCTCACCATATAAAAAGTATTTCGATAATTCTGATAAGCCCACATGTTCCTCTTCAAAAACTCTACAATTTTTTATATTTGGCCTTCGTTAAAATCGTAGTGTAAAAACTCCAAATTAAAGGTTGAATGTTATTTAATGGTGTTTAGGAGTTAAAAATCTAAGGGTCTATAGATTTGTTTTTTAGGCAAAAGGTTTTAAAGCATCTTTTAAAATAAAAGTCCCAGTGTACATTAAATGTGAAACCCAAACCACCTTAAGAGTCCCAAACCAACCTACTCTCTCTCTCACTCCTACCACCATAGTGGGGTGCCACCCCACTACAAGGGTAGTATCCACCCACTATAGAGATGGTACATCCGTTATAGCGGGTTCAAGCTCAAAGTCCTCTCTCCATCTATCTATCTATCTATCTATCTATCTATCTATCTATCTATCTATCTATCTATCTATCTATCTATCTATCTATCTATCTATCTATTGATTTCTCCTAATTCTTTTCTTTTTAGGATCCTAACTTCTTTACAACTCTCTAAAATAAAATGTGTTCCACTAATTTAAAATCTTATCTTGGAGTCCAAATAAGTACAAAAAGACTCAAATATCCCAAAGTTTTTACTAAACCCCCAAATTATCAACGTAATTAAATGCTCAAATTATTTATTTAATTAGCCAAAAATTATCATATTTATTTAAATGAAAAATTGTCATTAATTCGTATTTAAACTTAATAATTCATTATAATTAATTCATCTATTTAATTAATTAAATTCAATTGCAAAAATATAATAATATTCTGAAAATACCGATGCATTTGTGTTTTCTCACTCTTAGCTTTGATAGGACATATTAAACCTATTTAAAGGAGTATTTAAACACGTTTACAAACCAATTTGTGTACAAACCTCATTGCTTTCATCACCCATCACGTGTGTTTAGACATTGTGTACATATATATATATATGTGTGTGTGTGTGTGTGTGTGTGTGTGTGTGTGTGTGTACTTATTGTCTGTATTTATTCAATAAATATATCAAATGAAACAAAAAAGTATAAATCAAAAAAATTAAAAAATATGATATTAAAGGGTCACTTGACCAAGAAATTCTATCTTGTACTTTGGATTTACACATGATAAGACAACTTTATTTAATCAACACGTATATTTTCATCTAACGACTTCAAAAACTATTAAATCAATACAACCATCAATTTAATGTAAACCTCTTCGATGAAGTCTTTCAGCAATCGAGCGTAAAGCGTTTCTATAATTAAATTGTTTTGGAGACATTGACTAGAGTTATTATCTAACATGTTGAGAAGAAGTACGAGGTAGATACCTCTAAGCATTTTGAACTACGTGGACTTTTATTATGAAACATGAGGATATATAAGGGTTTACGAGCAATCCCCGAGCTCGATTCTAACATTGTACTTATTTTATGTTGTTCGTTATGTCAATGTATGTTCATCTGTCATATATGACACAAATGTTTCTCATTCTTGCTCTCATATTTTCATGTAGAATAGATCATCGTTACATATATCCCATATTTCATGTTTTGCAAATAACATGTTTATTATTTGTGCTTGCACATCTAAACTTAGTAACATTCTTAGTAACCCACATGTAAGACACATGAATGCGAAAATCGTAACACTATATATTCACATTGTGAATGAAAGGGGGAGTGGGTGACTAACACCTCCCCTCTCTGTAATATAGTCCATTAACTCATATTATGGTTCACATTAATATCAGTATCCTTATTATCCCTTCGGGTCTTACCCATATTACCCATATTTCGTTTGTTTTAAGGAATATATATTAACATCTTTCAACAGGTTTATTGAAAAATCCAATATAAGATGCGCCCGAGAACTAAACATGTTTCGGGTGTGTGGGAATGCCTCATTCCCGAAAGTTGGGGATATCACAATTTATTTTTCATTTCTTGGACTCATTTTTAATTTTTAGAATGAGAGAGGGTTTTACTTAATTTCATTATTTTTGTATGTTAATCAATTAATGATTATAATGGACCTCTGATAGGTGTATAATAATTTTCCCGTGTTAATTTGAATATGATATCTTTAATAAACAAATAAGGTTGATGTATTCAACACGACTCAACCACATATTAAGTTAAATTTAAGAGTGGTGATATAACTATATTAAAAAGTACACTAAAATACATGCCAAATGATGTGTCGATACAATAAAGTCTCATGTTAATATTATCTGATGACAACTTACAAGATTCTATTGAATTGTTACCTTGTTTGGTTTTATTATATTTATTTTACACTCACATCATTATTATATAATTAATTAGTTTGATCCAAAGCTAATGGAATATTACATGGATAACTGATGTATTTCATCATCACACACCTAAATTGCCACATTGATAAAGGATATATAAAAAAAATCTTGCAAATTATACGGGGGAAACGTTATGTAGCAATAAATGCAAACCTAAAATCCAATTCAAGAATATAAATAAAAAGAAATCAACCTCAAGACTATGACATACATGGTTTGGCAACTTGCATGTGTCCACATGGGTGTTGTAATTCTTATTCGCTATTAAAGGGAGAAGGTACAACTATTTTTAGAAATAACATCCCAATATTTATTCATCACGTGTATAAATAGAACTATAAAACCCAATAAGGCGGAACAAAGGTTTGCCTTTGAGATCTCTCTAGTTTGATCTTGTCTTAGCAATAACAAGGGTTAATGTAGATTAATTGAGAACACGGTCTCGATTTATCACACGATATTCTACCATATTCCTAATATGACCAATCATATATAGAGCATGGGATCTTCCGTCGTGATCACCTTATGCTCTCCCTCTCTCCCCCTATTTTTGAATCAAGGTTTAGGAGTTCAAAGAGTGATGATCTGGTGAGAAAAATAGAGCTTTATGTTTATATATATAGGTTATGATAAGGTTCCTAAAGAGAGATAAGGGTGTGTCTCCCAATTCACCTAGGTGAACCTGATTCAAATCCTAATCATAGTCCATTAATTACAATCAATTATACTAAATAATTATAATTTCAAGTCCATTATTTTTTTAAATTATATTTTAAGCTCCTTATTATTAATCATCCTTTCATTAAGGTTACAGGAACACGTTAACAGAATAATTACATACAACTTTTTTTAATTGAATTCTTTATTTTCTTGATCGATCCACCATAACTTATTTGTATTGTTGTATTAACATAATACACCCATAAGGTTTGTCATATTAAAAACTTATAATCATCTTAGGGTGTTATAACCAATATCTACACTAAGAAGTTCCATCCATAAAGTACTTTCATCATACTTTAATCAACACTACCTACTCTATCAAGATTATCAAAAAATCTTACCCAAGCAATAATAACTTTTGCAGGATTTCATTAAGCATGTCAAGATTAAGAGATTAAGTAAATATAATATTCATGAGGTGTACATTGTCTCATAAAAATAACTACAAGGACAACAAAAACCCGAATTTTTGATGAAGCTTTAAGATATATGAGTTATGAGGATAATAAAAATAAGCTTTAAGATTTTTAATGTTGATGAAGCTTTTCGGAGAGGAAAATTAAAAACCCGAAATGTTTTGAAAATTTGGAATAGGACAACTACCAATGAGGACACAGATGAGTATGTGAATACTCTTACAATCTTCCTCTTTGTCTATTCTATTGACAAAACACAATAACTAAATATTACAAACAACAAAATGAAACTCCTATCAACTATGACACAAGGCCTAGCCAAAGGCATAACAAGATAAAAATTACATATGCTTACAACCCAAAAAATACAAGATATTTCTTCAAAGTACTCATAGCTATATGATTTCCTGAAACACACTAGAAAACTTCATCAAAATGTGTGAAGAAACCCACATTATATAATAGTTAGGAATAACAAGTATAGATATAAATTCTATACTAACTAGCACATGAATCAACTTTCAAGTCTTCCTCTAAATATGAAAACTCCTTCTTTTTACAAGAACTTCTCCCCATACTTTCTCCCCCTTTTTGTCAAGAAAGTAGACAAAGAAAAGTAGCACGAAAAGAGAATCATGAAAGCATAAGGAGCACATGAAGTCAATAAAATATAGTTAATGTAGCACGGTCTATAAGGATATTTTTTTTAATTCAAAAATATATATGCAATACATAATGAACAAAACTCTAAATTTTTATTTGTATAAGGAAAAATACATATCAAAATTTCCTACTTACCAAATGTTGTGAGATTTATGACAAGTGTTCATAACTAAGAAAATATTATCTCAATGTCTAATAGCATGATGAATTTGATCAACCAAGAACATAAGATCATATCTCATATGTAAAAAATAAAAAAGAACACTATTGAAAGAATAAAACCAAGATTGAGTTCAATTAAGAATAACAATTCCATAATAAATGACTCAAAGCTTCAATAGTAGTGAAAATTTCCAACACGTTTTAAGATATTTTTAACTAACATTTTTTTTCTTTCTCAATGAGCGATTTGGTTAAAACCTTTAGTTTCAGATCCTTAATGTTACTCAATTTTGGATAGATACATATCTTTAAAACATCGTTTTGTTCAAAATAATCTTTGCATGTGACGATTTTTACTTGTTCATTATTAAGATGGATATTATTTCTAATTTTCAAAGGTAGCATCATCCAATCAAATTTTTAGTCCTAACCACATCATCTCTCATGATTTTTCATATAGCATCTGCTTTTTCAACTTCTTCACAAATATTCAAAGCTTTGAACTGTTTGTAAAATATTGTATGACTTTGTAATTCCTCATAAAGTGGGATCTATAAAATATGTAATGAGGTGTAAAATGTAATAAGATATGAGCATGTGTCTCCAATAAGAAGTTTTTCAAAGTTTATAAGACTATAAAAGAAAATGCAAACTTGTCTAGGGATGCACAAAATCACTTTTATCCGAACAAAAGGAAAAAAGTATTAAAAAATAAGCACTTGTTATACAAAAATATGGCAAGGAGTATATCGCTTAAGGAGCATATAAATGAGCGTATTTAATAAATATTTCTATGGTAAAGGATACAACTAACTCTTATAAAAAGGAATAACATGGAATGGGATAAATAAAATGTGACAAATCAAAGAAGCACAAGTCCTAGACATGTTATCACACCTTTCAATCAACAATGAAAATACCTAATGATGATCTAAGAAACTAAAATTTAGTACAATCAAGAGGTTTAGTTAAAATATCCGCTAATTGAAGATCAATAGAAATTTTTTTAAAGACACAAATTTTTCTTCAACCAATTCTCTCATGAAATGATGTTGTATGTATATATACTTAGTTATAGAATGTTGAAATTTTGGGATATATAAATGGCACTAGTATTGTATCAATATATAATCATGAAATATTTACCAATATTATAATCGTCCAACATTTGTTTCATCCATAAGAGTTGAGAATAATAATTTCTCGCTGCAATATATTCCGCTTTGGTTATGGAAAGTGAAACATAATTTTGTCTCTTAGCATGCCAAGAGACCAAAGAACCTCCAAGATGGAAGCATAATTTTGATGTACTCCTCCTCTCCTTAACATCACCCACCCAATCGGTGTTCGAAAAATTCGACAAGGGTGTATTGGGTATCCTAGGATGGTAAATGTTGTTGATGTAAAAAACTAGATTATATCTAATTAATCAATCACATATAAAAATGAATAAATATGACAAAGGATTTTTAAAGTGGTTCAGCCTTATGAAAATGGCCTACGTCCACTGTTTTGTATTGCTGACTATTTTCCTTGAATCTCGATAATAGGTTTTGCCAAGAGATCCAAATTCCTCTTCTTATGAGGAGGTTACAATGTATTTATAGCCTTGAGGCTGTACATATGAAAAGATAATGTGCTGTTATCTAGTAGACATATGCATCTGTATGATAATAATGCGCATTTAATGCGTAGTTGCCTTTTGGTTTTCTTGATGTGGATGCTCTGCATGATAAGTAGCTCGGACCGTTTTAGTTGCTCGGTAGGCTTAAGTAGCTCGGACCGCTTAGGTTGCTTGGTAGCTCAGAGCGCTTAAGTATGCTGCTCGTTGAAAGTCTTCGTATTTGCCACATAAGTTGACACGTGTCTTTATATGATTGGTCCACATCAGCAGACTAAATTTGGTATTAACAAATATCAAAGTCCTAAGTCCCATAAACATATTTGATAATATTCTTAAGGGATTTTAAATGGAACTCCTTAGGAGAATATTAGAAGAGAGAACAAACTTCTACACTAAAAGAGATATCGGGATCACTAGCCATCAGGTACAATAAACTACTTATCCTGCTACGATTAAGCATCTCGTTGACATTTTTTCCATCGTCATCGTTTCCAAGATTAACAGAAACACCCATGGGGGTACGTTTGGGCTTGTAATAGTTAAGGTTAAATTTCTTTACACGGTTATTTTCATATTTAGATTGTGAAATAAAAATTCCATCATCAATTAATCTCACTTAGAGGCCAAGAAAGGAAGTGAGTTCCCGAACCATGCTCATATCAAATTCTTTTTGCATAATCGACGCAAAGTCTTGACCACGTTGTTAATTTTTGGAGACAAAAACAATTTCATGAACATACACTTGAGCAACCACAAAGTCTTTCCCATAAGATCTCAAAAAAGGTATTATCCACATTTCCTATTTTTAAGCCTTTCCCCATAAGATATGAGGTAAGTCATCCATACCAAGATCTAGGTCATTATCTAAGTCCATACAAAGCCTTTATGAAGCATTCAACATGTTATGGCTTCCTTGGGTTGTGACACATAGACTTCCTCTTGAAGATTGCCATTAAGAAAAGCACTCTTCACATCCATTTGATGGAGCTTGAAATTCCAGTAACATGTTATGGCTAAGATTAAACGAACTAACTCTAGCCTAGAAACGAGGTAAAACACCCATCAAACTTTATACCTTTAACTCATGTATAACCTTAAGCCACTATTCATGCCTTGTTCCTCAAAACAACACCATATACATCACACTTATTTTTTAAGACCCACTTAGTATCGATAACATGAACATCTTTAGGCAACAGGATAAGAGTCCAAACTTATATTTTAGAAAGTTGGTCTAACTCTAATCGGATGGAATTGACCCAATATCTGTCTAACAAGGCATTCTTTACATTCTTGGGTTCAATTATAGAAGTGTAACAAAGAAAGTTAACTTCTGTTTAGAGATGAGATATAGTCTTTACTCCAACGTTATAACTACCAATGATTTGATAACATCATGATCTTTCCTAACCCAAGGAGGTGTGTCTCCCACATTCATAACCTCACTAGCTAGTGGGATAACCTCTTCACACTCATATGCTTCATCTTCTCCCTCATGTTCAACATGGGGACACGTAAGTTGTGTTTTCATAATTGTTCTCATTAAAGTCAAAATAATCATTATCATCGATGATGACATTAATGGATTCAATTTTTTTTTAAAACGCAATTAAAAACACAATACGCTTAACTATTAGTGTAATATCCAAGAAAAATGCCTACACTGCTTCTAACGTCAAGCTTAGTCAAGTATGTTTATCCTTGAGTATATAACATTTTCTTCCAAAGACTTTAAAGTGATTAAGTGTGGGTTTCTTTCCTTTTCAAATCTCATAAGGGGATTGGTTGGTACCATACCTCCTATAAACTCAGTTGGCAGCGTGATAAGTCGTATGAAAAGCTTTCGCCCAAAATATTTTAAGAAGATTCTGGATAATAAACATGGACCTAGCCATCTCCTGGATTTGTTCAATTTTTCCTTTAAACTATTCCATTTTGTTGAGGCTTTTTGGGAGCCAAGAATTCATGGTTTATTCTAAATTTACTACACCACTCCAGTATACACGTTCCTTTAAATTTCCTTTCGTGATCACTACGAATTAGAACAATAGGGCATGCATTTTCATTTTGAAGTTGTTTGCGCTTGGGGATAAAAGTGTCCTTAGCATCGGAATTACTATGTAAAAACTATAAAAAAAGTGAATTTAGAGAATTAATCTATAATCACAAGAATATAATGTCTACATCTATGATTTCCATATGCATTGAACCTAGAAGGTCTATATGTAAAAGCTCTAGCATAGGCGAGGTAGCAATAACATTCAACTTCCTATGTCAATTGTGGATTTGTTTTCTCATTTGGAACATATCACGGGCACGAGAAGAAGTTGAATCCAAAGGAGGTAAATCATGAATAAGTTCATTCCTAGCAAGTCTAATAAGATCTCTATAAATTACGTGACCTAACCTCTTATGCCAAAGATTCTCCACATTTTCTTTGGCACTATTGCAAACCATACTTGGAGAGAAATTGATTATGTAACAATTCTATGTGGTTCTAGTGCCCTCTAAAATGCATTTACTATGAGAATCAAGGACTTTACATTCCTTACTGGTAAAAAAGCACATTGTGAGGATCATCGCACATTTGACTTTTGCTAGAAAATTGACCTTCAAGCCATCAACCAAAAGATTGTAATCTAACCTAGAAAAACCATAGATCTTTATAATACCTTTTCCTACGATGTTATATTTGTTACCATCTCCAAAAGTTATCGAAGCGAATTCTTTCTTAACAAATTTGGAAAATAATGCTTTGTATCCGGTCATATTCCTAGAGCACCCACTATCAAAACATCATTGTGAATTATTTTGAGCAACAAAGGTAATGTGAATAAGAAGACACTTTTTCTTCATTATTCCAAACCAATTTAGTCTTGGTATTCTTCCTTAAATTTTTTGACCTATTGTTAATATATTTAGATTTTGAATTTTTCTTAATTTAAGATAAAATAGTTTAATATTTTTCATAAAGGGAATTAGAATTTCGTCTCGTGATAGAAACTTCATTCAAGTGAGGTTTCTTTGACGCCTTGGATTTTTTTAAGCCTATAAGAATAATATTTCACATGACCGTCACAATTGCAAAAAGTGCAATGATACACAAAGCGATGATTGGGCTTCTTCCAAGGCTTTGAAACAAATTTCTTCTCAAGGGATGATAAAGACTCTACAGACACATGAGTCTTTTGAAAAACTTTAACGAAATTGGTTTTGTCCTCAGAGTTAGATTGAACACGAGATTTTTCAAATTCAATACCATGTTTATCAAAAGAAGTGGGACAAAATATTTTTTTCCATTTTCTTAGATCTATCTTCAATGGTAACCTTTACATCCTTAACCGAGATTAACTCGTTTTAAAGAGAGGTTATTCTCATTTAAAGAGCCATTTTAACTTTCACATTATTTTAATTCACATTGCAAAACTTTTAAACTTTCTTAGAAATCTTTATTCTCATTCTCCAACAAAATGAGACTTGTACTAAGAGATTACCATTAAGCTTCAACATTGATCAAAATGGACCCTTCCACTTTCAAATAGGCATTTTCTTTTTCAATTTCTTTTTGTATTTTAATGTAAGTTTTCAACAAGCTTTTCTTAATTCTAGGATTTTTCGAAAAGAGTTTATTGTAAGCATGCTGAAGGTCATTATCTTCTTCATCTAAAGAATCATCACTAGAGTAGCATTAAAAGACAAAGTATCAATCTTAGAAGAACATTTATCATCAATAGATGAAGATTGACACAATTCTTTATCACCTGATGAAACATCATCTAAAGAGCCAAAAGTATAGGGAGGTTGAATAATATCATCAAAAAAATTTATTCCTCTAGACATGATACTATTCTCCATATTAATAAAAAAATGCATGATCTACCTCGATATTTTTAAACCTTAACAAAAGAGGGCCAAACTTTGATACCAATTAAGTGTGCGTATTACTTACTGAAATGAAAACCCACCAAAATTTATTTTGGCACACTTAAAAGTCTATGTTAAAATATTCACCAAAGTTTTATCAACCAAATAAATTTTGAATCTTGTCTAAGGACGTGGGTGATACAAGATGCGAAAAAGGTAAATAAGTTCATAACACAAGATGTATGAGGACAAAAACACAAAAATGGAAAAAATCTCAGGTCAATTCCATAATCTCACTAAAAACTTGGTAGAGACTTACAGAGGGGACTAACAACTTACTACTATGCGCTAACTCACACCTCATAGTTTTCCACCAATATATAACAAGTAGTAAATCACTATACGCTAATAGAAGTTCTCAATATCTCTTACATCTTGACACGTGTCAATAATATTGCCCCAAGCCTTTATCTTCAATCTTGGGAGTTCAAAAATGATTTTAACCAGGAAAAGAACCTCAAAGATCAAAATAATCTTATTGGAAGAAATACCCAAAATGTATAGAAAATATAATTTTTGAAAATGAGTTCTTAGTAAAATCTTCGTCTTCATTGATATTAATTAACCACAAGAAAGAGAGATAATTAAATGCAAAGAAGAGATGAGGAGAAAATGATGAATTAGATGGGTTCCCACTTTTTCACAAGTGTGTTATTATCGTCTTAGAAAAGAAGAAGATAAAAATACACACAAAACTCTATTTTTATTTTGATCTTGAAATATTTTAGAGGTATTTTGGAAATGAAGAGCACTGATGACTTAAGTAGAGAAGTTCATCCATGTGGGTTTCCCTAATACCATTACAATCTAATAGGACACATCTCTTACATAAAGCATGTGTGAGAGAGTTCTTTGGGACTACTGTGTCCAATCAACAGCCAAAAGTGACTTTTTCACACAATTCCAGAAGAACCTCAAAGATTTTTAAAGAAAAATTATGAGCATGTACGTGTCACTGGAGTTGTCATTGTAATGAGAAAAATCCTCCCTGGAGTGAGCTTGCAGTAATAATTCAAGTCGCAAGAAGCCCAAAGATTTATGAAAGAACCTTAAAAATACTTTGGTGACCAGAGAAGAAGGTTCGCTGTAGCGAGAGCCTTCGTTGCGATAATGTTTCAGTGAAAAAGTTGCGCGTGCAAAAGAATAGAGTTCTGCCCAAGAAATACTCCCATTTTTTACTTCAACGAAGGGACCTTCGTTGCAGTGAATTTGTTAGCATTCACTTAATTTATCTTGTGTTTTGATTTTTGAAATATTTTTAATATAAGCAAGATAAAGATTGCAAAATTACAAGTTTTATACACACAAAAAGGTTTTACTAAGATGTTTAAAAATATTTGTAAAAATGCTTGAAATGAGTGTAGAGTATCTCCAATATAGCTTTCATCCATAATATAATCTATGAGTTATGACAATTACAAAAACCATCTTAGATATTTTGAACATTGATGAATCTTTCCAGAGAGGCAAATCAAGATCCCGAAGTGTTTTGGAAAACCAAAATAAGACAACTACCTATAAGGGAACAAATGAGTATGTGAATACTCTTACATAATTTGTAAAGTCAGATAATAAGGTGTCGTTTAAAGCTCTTAAAAATCTCGTTGGAATGAAATGCCATTCTTGTTCAAACCAGAGAGCAATCTCATTCGAATAAGAAGACATGTCTCATTCGAACGAAAACAGAAGGTCATTAGAATGACATTAAAAATTCAAAAAAAAATCTCAAACTAACTTTATAAAAAAAATACTCTTTTAAAAATAAAAATGCCCATTTAAAAATCCATGGATAAACATATTAATACTTTTATACCGCTTCAAGATCCCAAGTATGAAGACGCAATATCAGCATTAATTTAATGTCTCATTTTGAGGGCCGCTTCAAGTCTTCAATTACATAGGCTTGAGGTACATACACAACAAACTTAACCTATGACTCAAAACCTTTTTGTCCAATGGAATAAAGTAAGATATAAAACTTTTAATGTTAATTATAAAATTACCCTTAAAATGATGGAATCTCGCTCGAACGACTAGTCTAGTCATTTGAACGATGCGCTGAATTAGAGACTCAATTAAATCCAACTATAATCCATCCTTATCAGATTTAAACGAAGTGTAAAACATTTCAAACACTTATAAAATATTTTTAAAACATTTCTATGATAAAATAGCATCCTTATCCTTATATAATTAAATTTCTAATCCCATTAAAATTATGCATCCATACCTGAGTGATCTCTAACATCAATTGAACTTGAAGACGAATAAACTTGCACCAACTAAACTTCGGCATAATTAATTCCTTTAAGCTTTGTCGCTACGTCTTCATTGAATCTTCAAACAAGTCATAGTCTGTGTGGGATCGTGACAACAAAAATATGACATGTGACTCAAACGAGTTTTGTTCTGGGAATAATTCAAAACTATATGATGGACTCAATTAGAAATTTTGTCCTTAAAAATCTCTCCCTTTGACTATTCGGGGAAAAACCAATAGTGAAATGCCTAAGCCGGGTCGTCAAGCCGTATGACGCCTAAATCCCATCCCATAAACCCAAAATAAAAAATTAGAGGACAAGACTAGTAAACAATGGATTGACAAGTATGAACTGTCACATAATATCTGAATGTGATGTAGTTTTGAAATATCGAATCTCGTTAAGCAAACCTACAGACACGAAATAGACAAAGACATAGTGAAGTATGGAGGAACAAATGATATAAATCAAAATGAAATATGTGAGCAAAATATTTTGATATCAATTTGAAACAAAAATAAATTTTAAATCAGAATATCAAATATGCACATAAATAAGATGTCAATGTAGTTATAAATGTGTGCAACAAATAAACACCATGCTCAACAAATCTCCCCCTACATCACATACATCTCTCCCTCTTTTTGTCTCGAATAGACAACCCAGTGAAAAGATAAACAAATCTAGCATGAGATAAATCAATGAAATATATCTAGATAATCATGCAAACAACTAGCTAATAAAGATCAGCATAATCAAACCCATAGCTAGCAAACAATGATCACACAATAAGAATTAATCAATCTAAACAAGTCTGATTAAACGGACATAATGCATCCAAATATGTCATCAATATGAATCAACATATAACAAAAAAAAACATAAGCAATCCAACAGTACCAAAAATATGATCAAAATCATCAGGGTACTGGAACATACTAAACCATAAAAGACCTTACTGGTCGCTCGAACGAGGTTGTTGAATCATTTTAACGACAAAGCCCTGTCGTTAGAACGATAACTTTGCGTGATAAGTAGGTCTCACTCGAACAAGAAAATAAAAATCCTAGTTCCAGTCCAGAAGGTTAAACAGTGTTGTCCAGTGAAAAAGTTTCATAAAAAGTCTACCTGGAAGGGGCTTAAAACTACAAAATAGTACCAAAACAATGGCTAAACTAAAAAAACTAAAAAACAACCAAATTTGAGTCACATGCTAACATAGTATCGATGTGCTCAAATATGAACATGGAATATATGGACCTGAACTACAACAAATAAACCACAATTTCAACGCATCGAAACGATCAAGAAGCTCTAATTGATAGCGATAAATCATCAAACTATATTTTAGCTATATATGACAATTAAAGTGTGAGATAATTGAACTAAACAATCAAACAAGCACACAAATCCAAAATTTTGACGATTCTACAAACAATAGGGGCATGATATAATTTTTCAACGTTGGAATTCATGGTGCAAACCCGTTTAATTTATCCATCCAAACTCCCTCAATTAGATCATGTAATCTTTTGAAAGAACATAAACTACTTTGGCCCATATTTTTGGCATATGATTCTTTTTATTGCCTTTCAATTTTCTAGGGCTCTTATAAACGGTGGCTTCCACGACAAGTCAATTTTACACTCTCGCAACCCTTTCACGTGAACACTCACCACTTTTTTAATTAATATCCTCATGGTAAACTGTTCTTACACGCACACCTCCTCCTTATGTCTACTTACACATAGATGAGAAAATTGAGATAAGAACGTCTCACCAAACTCAAATATACAAGAGATGTAAAACATTTATATAAACTCTTACATGTGTGCAAAGATGTCATATATACAAAGTTGAATCAAAATTAATATCAACTTCGAAACAACCCCATAATACAATGGTTAAGATCATTCTAAGCATCAATAATTATGACCATATGTCCTAGCCACATGGATAATGAAAGGAAGAGGGTCAAAGCACACCAATATGCCACATCAAACATGTAAACTCAAAAACAAAAATAAATAGAAAATATTTTTGATTTTTCAATATATTTTGACTCAAATAGAAGCAAAATCATTTTGTATTTTCACAAAAATATAATAAACCAAAAATCTTTTTGTATTTTTCAAAAAAGCCTCAATAAATGAAAAAATATAACACAAAATGAAACACATGTCATACACTTGCAAGATATAAATCATGATGCAAAAACTAGCGTATGACAAACATGGTAACACAATCATCCTTTAGATTTAGCATGGGAAGAATCAAGTGCAACCAAATGAGAAACATGAAGTTTTAGTCCTAAAGCCACTAAAGCCGATTTCCTAACCCAAGTAGGTGTAACATGACGGGGGGGGGGGGGGGGGTTGGGGAGCCGAAACGACTTTATTCCTAAACTTCCTAGGAGCATTCCTAAGGTCATAGAAAAAAGTCTAAGGTGACCTGTCCTACCGCAACATGTGCAAGTGTAAAGACAGCGGGAATAATTACCAAAATATCGACCTCTCCACACGTTTCTAGTGGGATCTCTCACACGGTTGGTATTGACTTTGGGAATGGGAACAATGTGATCATCGTAGCCTATACCAAACCTATCACTTTTGACTTGGACGGTGCCTAACATCCTATCCAAATTTTACAACCTAGAATTTAAGTCAAACTTAACCTTACTCGAGTCTTTTAATTTTTCTTCCAAGTCACAAATCCAAGACTCAAGCACATGCCTAGACTCCTCAAACTCTAGCAACTCCTCTTTTAACGTCTCCATCAAACCACGAAGACTATCTCTCTCTTTCTCAACGTACTCTAGCTTCTCCCTAAGATTATTATCCCGTGCCCGAAGATCCTCAATCAAAGCATCATTATTTTCTACGGCACGCTCATTCAACCTAGCTTGCAATTTAAAGTTAGCCTTTTTCACTTTCACCGCTTCGGCATATAGCTCATTTAATGCAACTTGCAACTCTTTCACATATACCTCCTCATCCTCACTAACTTCTTCCTCACTCACTTGGTATTCAACGACCTCGGAAGTGTCATGCACATAAGAATCTTTGTGAGAAGATTTGTCGTCGTCTCTCACATGACATGCCAAGAAGGCAACAAACTTGCTCTCATTGGGGGAACTATCTCCCTCTTCCGTATCACTATCACTTAAGGTGACATTATAAGCTATCGGTTTCTTACCCTCTTTCTTAAGTCTAGTGGGACACTCACAACTTTGTGACCATACCCCTCACACCCAAAACACCTATCCGACTCAACCCTATTAAGTTTCTCACTTTTATCTTTAGGGGTTGACTCAACCTTATTGTTCTTGAATTTCTCAAACTTTTTGGCATCTTTCTATTACTTTTGAAACTTAGGAAATTTTTTGAACTTTTTAGCCAACAAGGCGACATCCTCAAAATCGAAATCAGAATCATCATCCAAAACTTTAGTTTCCTCCTTCTGAGATTTCAAAGCAATGCCCTTTTCTTTCTTTGGCACTTGCTTAGAGGTAAACATATCGAGTTCATAGGTTTGTAAGTCACCTACAATCTCTTCAAGTTTCGTCGAATCAATATTTCCTAAGGAGTTTAAAATAGTCACTTTTGCATCAAGCCTACTAAAAAAAAACCTCAAATTTTTTTTTATCACACGGTAGTTGGGAATCCTTTCTCCTAAGTTAACTGGCGAGTTAACAATATTAGACAACCTAGCGTAAAACTCATCAAACGACTCACTAATATTTTAATCGTCTCAAAACTGTGTAGTGAGGTTTTGTAACTTAGATGTCCTAATTGTGCTAGTTCCCTCGTGAGTAAGTGAAAGTGTATCCCAAGCCTCTTTTGAAGCTTCATGAGTCATGATTCTATTATACTCTTCAGGTGTGACATGAGAGGAAATTAGGTGCAGACCTTTAGAGTTGTACTGTGCAAGCCTATGTTCAGCATCAGTCCATGACTCAACGAATTTCAAACTAGTGACCTCACCCTCTCGTGTGACTGGTGGTGTCCAACCCTTTTCAACCGCTAACCAAACATGCTCATCAATAGATTTTAAAGCACTTTTCATTCGCATTTTCCAATAAGCATAATTTATGCCATCAAAAATAGTAGCTTGAAAACTTTCAAAACCTCCAAAATTCATCTCGAAAAACACAAGGTATCAAACACAATAAAAATATTTTTCTAGCTCTGATACCAATTTGATGGTCCCTTTTGATTTCTTATGCGGAAAGTGTTTTAAGAATGAAAAAATAATTTCAATTTTTATGAAAAACATTTTTCCAATTTTTAATTTGCACCAAGTTGTGAACAATTTTAACTTAACCAAATTTTATCTTGATTAATCTTAAACATCCATCTAGTGATTAAAGAAATTAAAAGAAAGTAAAATAAAGTAAAGAATACTCACAAAGCCATATGTACGAGGAAAATCACAACGGAAAAAACCTCGGACGTCCCAAGCCAGATAATCACTATGAAAATGGTTTTACAATGAATAGACACTAGTCTTACTCAACGACTCAATCCCCACGAGATTTGACACTCTTATTATCTTTAACCACTCCTTTCACAGTGCCCACGCAGAAAGTAACCTTCTTCCATGATACCTGTCCACAAAAAATGCATCCACGTATGCCTCGATGTCTACTGATATGGCTTGTAACGTCTACAATGCTGAAACCGGACTCCATCGAATCTTCACCTCAAAACTAGCAATGTTTAAGTGTAGAAAAACTCTTCTTGGTGTCAGAAAGATCACTATAGCATATATTAATGAATACTCGTATCTTTGAAACTCTAAGGATACATTTACTCTGGAAAACCTTAGAAAACTTGTGTGTAGAAACGTTCTGGACGAATACTATTTTTCACATAATGCACACTTACGAAATCTGATGAACACCTGCCATTTAAATAATATTTTTAAGGCGGTATCTCGTTCGAGCAACTTGGGTCTGTCGTTCTAACGAGATGGAATCTCGCTGAATGACTAGTCAAGTTGTTTTAACAACGCGTTGAATTAGAGACTCAATTAAATCTAGCTTAATCCGTTCTTATCAGATTTAAATGAAGTGTAAAACATTTCAAACACTTTTAAAACATTTATATAATAAAATAGCATCCTTATCCTCATATAATTAAATTCTGAGTCCCATTAAAATTATGCATTCATACATGAGTTATCTCTAACATCAATTGAAGTTGAAGATGAATAGACTTGACCAATTAAACTTCGTCATAATTAATTCCTTTAAGCTCTGCCGCAACGTCTTCATTTAATCTCCAAACACGTCATAGTCTGTGTGAGATTGTGACAACAAAAATCTGACCTATGACTCAAACAAGTTTTATTTTGGGAATAAGTTAAAACCATGCAATGGACTCAATTGAAAATTTTGTCCTTACAATTAGAACTATAACTATGGTTTGTGAGAGTTACCTTTACTGGAAATAGTTCACTACTTTTTTTTAGTGAAAGTAGCCACATGAAAATTAAATTTGAACAAATAATGTCTCAAATATATCTATCTTTTCATATCAAAATGTCATTGGTGATATAATCTATTATATATCTTTGTATATCAAAATGGCTTATTTGATATTTTGTCCTTTGTTTGGGAATATGACATGGGTTCATGAGATGGATTCTATTTTCTTTTAAGTCTTGTAAACTTTAAGAGAAATGTGTTAGGAATGCATTCTCATATCGTGTCACCACTAGTCATACTATTGTGATGCCACTTCATAAGGAATTAAAAATTCTTGTGCTTTTTTACAAAATGTTTAAAGCTTAAAAACACTAGTGAAATATTTTCCAATTCCTTATTATGTGTGTCATTTGTGATTCATGATTTGGAGAAGTTGAAAAGGCTCATGAAACATATTAAAAATATGAGAGGTGATGTGGTTAGAACTACATCTTTGGGATATGACAATTAACTTTACCGAAAATAGCTCAGTGCTTATTATTTGACACGAAACTAGCAATAAGAAATAAACATCAAACAAAACCGGTGTATCAAAGATTTCTATCTATCCAAAATTGAGTAATATCACGAATATGATAAAAAAAGGTTTAAACCAGACTTTCTTATTAAGCGATGGGTAGTACTTGGAAATGCTTTAAAAGAGTGTTAAAAATGTCACTTGAGTCAAAGATTTAGTATTTTGTTCAATAATTTCTAATTGAACTTAACACTACACCAAAATCAACAATTTGACACACCCTGATATTAAAAATCTGGCACAGTTTAAAACTGTGACAAATTTTAGCACGGTTTAATGACAATCTGACACACTTTAAAACAGTGCCAAAATTTGGCACTGTTTTAAAGTGTGCCAAAATTGAGTACACTTGATAAAATATAAAATACCCTAACAAAAAACATTAGAAAAACTTTCTTTCATTCCCGCTCAAGACTCGCTCACTCTCATCTCATTCCCGCTCTCTTTATCGACCAGCTCTCTCTCCGGTGCGCGCCGTCGGCCAGCTCTCCATCTCTCTCCACTGAGATTGCTCTCTCCGTTGTCGATTTAACATGTCAATTTTTCCTCCCATCATCTAAATGTGAATTTTTAGATATGGAGTCTTGGTTCCCCTAATCCAAAGTCTACACGAAAAACCCATTCGAAAGGGATAAATTGTGTTGATTTCCTCACGGATGGTGAAAAATTGTATTTGGTCACTGGTTCTGATGATTATACGGCTAAGGTATCCAAGTGCTATTCTTTTCAATATTTAGTTTCCCATATTTTTATGGATATCATAAATATATAATAGCTTTTGTATCATTTCTAATCAGGTGTGGGACTATCAAACTGAAACTTGCATCCATACTCTAGAAGGCCATACAAATAATGTTTCTACAATCTGTGTTCATACGCCATTCCCAATTATTATTATTACAGGGTCTTAAGATGGGACTATTCGTATATGGCATGCGACAAATTACAGGTAACTCTTAATGTGTCAAATAACTTAAACCAACTTCAGATAGTTTTGACACTCCTTTAACTTAAAACATACTTTCTATTGGCAAACAATTAGTCTTTCTCATATGGATACAATTCCAGATGAAACATATCTTTGACAACACCTAGTAAGTTTAAAATTTCAGTTTCCTTAAATTAACTTGTTTTAATTCTATTATAATCTAACAAACCGGGTTTTCAAAGTAATCTGGAATAATATCTTCAATTTCAATTGCCAACTTTTTTATGGTTTTTGGTCCAGCTGGCAATAATTAAAAAAAAGATCATAAAAACATCAAAACGGTTTCAGGTTTAGATATTCTGATTACACATGAAGAAGAAAAAATGTATATTAGGTTAATCTTTGAAGTGTCAAAAAACAAATATAATTTTTGGCCTCTGATATTGTAATCTTAAAATTCAAAACCATAAGCATTAATGGCTCACTAATTAAACCCTTGTAATTTGGTCTTGCTATATATTCAATTGATTATATTGTGGTTTAATTTAGCTAATTTCAAACTTCTCATCATTCCTATTGGCGCACAGAATTGAAAAATCAATTGATTATATTGTGGGAACAACACATGTCACTCCCAAAACTAATTGGGATTTAACTTTTTATTTGTGACTTTTGATAGGGATGCTAGGGATAGGCGCAACCACTCTCCGCTGTCGCCTTCAGGTAGTGTCTTATTAGAATGGTTTGATGATAGGATATTTATGGCTTGTAGATGTTTATGTTGCTTTGTGTTTGTGAAAATGTTTAAGTGGTTGAAATTGGCCATATCTACAACATATAGTGACTATTGTGGGTGTATGTGTTATTTTGATAGATCTCCAATGTCAAAATTCTTATTGAAGCCGTTAATTTACTCTTTTGCTTTAGTTGAAAGGTGTACACTATTTTAGCGACAATTTGTATTTTTACATGTTTGTTGATTTTCATTTAGTAAATCTTAATATATAGCTTGATACTAATTACATTAGTTGTGTGTATATTTAAATGGCATGCTTACTATTGTGCGGAGGGGGATTTTTTGGAGTTAAAATTTAGTGTTTGTGATACTCTGTATTTGTGATGTTCATAACTATGTTAGTTGTTCCTGTATTTCATTTGGTAATTCAAGTGGCATTAGGTTTGATGGAGTCTACTTCCATATTGTTTACAACGAGAGCAATTTCTACGATGGAAGTTTAGGATTCTTCATCAAAAGTTAGAATTATGATGGTGAGCTTTAATTTATCTATATTTTTATTAGTATTTCTATTTTGTTGGCTTTTGGTTCCTTTTTTTCAAATTTTCTTATATTGAGGTCTTCATAACACGTGAGAATAAGATTCGAAACCAAGAGATGGGACAATTCGCTGCTCCTCTTTTCTCATTCCCAGTCTTTTTCGGTGATTTTTACTTCTTTCCTTTTGTTTTCTTTTATTTATGAACACAAACCCAAAATGATATGAAAGGGTTGTGTCGAGTCTGATGATCTAATAATTTCTTGTTATTGGATTTTTCTTAGAATTGCTTCACTTAAACTATTCTTTTGCATTACATTCAGATCCATACTTGAATACAAATGCAGGAACCATATCCCCTTTTGAGCATGGAGAAGTGTTTGTCTTGGACGATGGTGGAGAGGTAGAAGAACCATTCTGTTAGTCTGTCATTGATAAAGAGAAAAAGGGGGATTATATTAAAAAAACTGTTCCGGTTCTTTCACCGTTGTTGAAATGTATCTATTATATTATACAATCACTTATATTCCTGTCCTCACATGTTACTTCCCTTGGTCAGGTTTCCACTCATATCACGGATGCCATTTAAGATTGGATTGAACGTGTAACAGTTATACTGGTGGACTGGGAAGAACGTCCACCTGGTGTTTCTGTCATAGAATTGGTACTATAGGTAAATTAACAACTATATGCAACATGTTGGTAAGTTATATTCACGTGTAATAATGCGTACATAAATAAACATAAGGTGTGATACTTCTATTTAAAATGAGAATTACAATGTCAGTGAAATAATTATGTTTTCTTTATTTAGAAAACAAAGCCAACACAACACACTGTGAGGGGACTAAGAAGCTTGGGATTGGTACCAAATATTTTATCTTGCTGAAGCACAATGATTTCTCTCTTGAATCTCATCGCATGCATCCATATATGCATGTGTACATATATGTATGCATGCATCATGTATATCTGTGTATGAGTTGATGTGTATATGTTTTGCCTTTGTTGATTGAGCTCTAAAATGTCAATGCATATTTGAGGAACTTGATGAAAATGTGAAGGATGAACTCTCCTTATTTTGCCATTTATTTGTAGGCAAGATTCGAGATGGTTGGAAAGTATACAAGACATTCTTATTCTTACTTATCAGTACTAAAGGTGGACTTTTCTTTGACTGGTTTGCCATTAAATTATATATTTGTCTAGAAGTTTTGTGCACTTGTATAACACAACCTTTATATATCTTTGTACAATAGTTGCGGACTTATATATCTATCCACATTTTTTATACTACATAGGATTGAGACTGTTCTTTAGACAATGTCAAGGACATAATATATTTGATGCCATTGTTGTTAATGTCTTCGACCATATATATAATTTTAACCCTGGATAACATGTCATACCTTTTGGATCAAGCTAGAATTGGCCTTTTTATCCCCCACTCACTAAGAAATAAAAATATACAAAAGATAAATTATTTAGTGACTAGGATTGTTTGGTTTATCTACAGCTTTCATAGTTTCAGGCGAGATTACCTATTAACAAGTAGGACAGGTAGTTAATTACAGAAACATTGTAAAAGTTATTAATTCAAAAATCAAATCCTTGTTGTGAAAGATAATGAAGTCATTATACATAAATTTGTAAGATAATGAAATCCTCCTTATACATAAACTTGTTTTTTCATAGACTACTTTCTTAAAAATAATAACCATGATCATCTTCCATCACATTCTTTGATCTCTAGATCAATTCAATACATCTTAAGCACAATCAAATGTAGATTATTCACTATATAAACAAATGTGACGTGTGTCCTAATGGCACGTAATGATACCCAATTATACTCATAAAAGGGACATGTTATCAATTTCACACACGTGTGTGTATAATCATATATGGGTACAGAAATATTAAAGAGTTTGATCCAGTGCTGGGTGGAAATTAAATGCAGGTATTGGGTAGGTTTGGAAAAGGCCAGCATAGGCTGCTAGTGATTTATTTGGTTTTGTTTTACAAAGGTTCAACTCAGGCCAGTTCCATCCAATCTAAATCAAGTTCCTATAGGTAACTATTATTTAGTACCCATTTATTAACCTTTTAACATGCAATGAATTATTTCTACTCAGCATTTATAGTTTGTCTTTTTCATTCTATATCTGATCATTCCTCTTAAACTTTGAAAATCACTTCATGGCTTACTTTATGAGCTTATTTAGTTAAATTGGTGGAAGGGATTTGCTGGTGGTTTGGTTTTGGAATTTGTTGTTGCTGTTGAGATTATTTTAAATGTTAAAACATGTTGGATTTAACGAATAAACAAATGAAACTATGTCAAAATTTTCTAAAATAAATAAATGTTCTAAATTGATTAAAAACATACCGTTTGAGGATAAAAACTCAAAACAACCTCCAAACGGCCCCGTAAGAGGCACGAACACCTCGCACGGGACCAATGTAACTTGTACTAAATGACCGCGTAGTCACAGGTCTCTCGGATTGAGAATATGACGATAATTTCAAAATACGTAGATTAGGCTAAAAAGCAAGTCGTTTGAGGTTGAAAACACAAACCAGCACCCAAATGGCTGCGTAAGAGGCACGAACACCTCGTACGGGACCAATGTAACTTGTACGAATTGTTAGCGTAGTCACGGGCCTCTTGGTTTGAGATTATGATGATAATTTGAAAATATATCGATTAAGCTTAAAAACAAGCCCTTAAAGGGTGAAAATCCAAACCACCCCCCTAACGGCCCCGTAAGAGACACGAACACCTCGCACGGGACCAATGTAACTTGTACGAACTGACCACGTAGTCACGGGTCTCACGGTTTGAGAATATGATGATAATTTCAAAATACGTAGATTAGGATAAAAAATAAGCCGTTAAAGGGCAAAAACCCAAACCAGCCCCCAAACGGCCCCGTAAGAGGTACGAACACCTCGCACGGGACTAATGTAACTTGTATGAACTGACCGCGTAGTCACGGGCCTCCCGGTTTGAGAATATGACGATAATTTCAAAATACGTAGATTAGGGTTAAAAACAAGCCATTTGAGGGTGAAAATCCAAACCAACCCCCAAACAGCCCCGTGAGAGGCACGAACACCTCGCATGGGACCAATGCAAGTTGTATGAACTGACAGTGTAGTAACGGACTTCTCGGTTTGAGAATATGATGATAATTTGAAAATATATCGATTAAGCTTAAAAATAAGCCCTTAAAGGGTGAAAACCCAAAACACCCCCTAACGGCCCCGTAAGAGGCACGAACACCTCGCACGGGACCAATGTAACTTGTATGAACTGACCGTGTAATCATGGGTCTCCCGATTTGAGAATATGATGATAATTTCAAAATACGTAGATTAGCCTAAAAAAAAGCCCTTAAAGGGTGAAAACCCAAACCAACCCTCAAAAGCCCCGTAAGAGGCACGAACACCTCGCACAGGACCAATGTAACTTGTACAAACTGAGCACCTAGTCATAGGTCTCCCAAATTGTGAATATGATGATAATTTCAAAATATGTAGATTAGGGTTAAAAACAAGTCGTTTGAGAGTGAAAACCCAATCCAACCCCCAAACGGCCCCGTGAGAGGCACGGACACCTCGCATGGGACCATTGTAAGTGTACAAACTGGCAGCATTGTCACGGGCCTCTTGGTTTGAGAATATGATGATAATTTGAAAATATATCGATTAAGGTTAAAAACAAGCCCTTAAAGGGTTAAAACCCAAACGAGCCCCTTAACGGCCCAGTAAGAGGCACGAACACCTCGCATGGGACCAATGTAAGTTATATGAATGGACAGCGTAGTCACAATCCTCTCGGTTTGAGAATATGACGATAATTTAAAAATATATCGATTAAGCTTAAAAATAAGACCTTAAAGGGTGAAGACCCAAACCAACCCCCAAACGGCCCCATAAGAGGCACGAACACCTCGCACGATACCAATGTAACTTGTACGAACTGACCACGTAGTCATGGGCCTCCTAGTTTGAGAATATGAGGATAATTTCCAAATACATAGATGAGGCTTGAAAATAACCCGTTTGAGGGTGAAAACCCAAACTAGCCCCCTAACGGCCCCATAAGAGGCACGAACACCTCATACGGAACCAATGTAAATTGTACGAACTAACAGCGTAGTCACGGGCCTCTCGGTTTGAGAATATGATGATAATTTGAAAATATATCGATTAAGCTTAAAAATAAGCCCTTAAAGGGTGAAAACCCAAACCAACCCCCAAACAGCCCTGTAAGAGGCACGGACACCTCGTACGGGACTAATATAACTTGTACGAACTGACCGCGTAGTCACGGGTCTCTCGGATTGAGAATATGACGATAATTTCAAAATACGTAGATTAAGCTTGAAAACAACCCTTTGAGGGTGAAAACCCAAACCAGCCCCCTAACGGCCCCGTAAGAGGAACGAACACCTCCCACGGGACCAATGTAAGTTGTAAAAACTAACAGCGTAGTCAAGAGCCTCTCGGTTTGATAATATGATGATAATTTGAAAATATATCGATTAAGCTTAAAAACAAGCCCTTAAAGGGTGAAAACCCAAACGAGCCCTCGAACGGCCCCGTAAGAGGCACGGACACCTCTCACGGGACCAATGTAACTTGTAAAAACTGACCACATAGTCATGGGTCTCCCAGTTTGAGTACATGATGATAATTTCAAAATACGTTGATTAGGCTTAAAAATAAGTCGTTTGAGGGTGAAAACCCAAACCAATCCCCCAAACAGCCTCGTGAGAGGCACGAACACCTCGCACGGGACCAATGTAAGTTGTACAAACTGACAACGTAGTTACGGGCCTCTCGGTTTAAGAATATGACGATAATTTGAAAATATATCGATTAAGCTTAAAAACAAGCCCTTAAAGGGTGAAAATCCAAACTGGCTCCTTAACGGCCCCGTAAGAGGCACGAACACGTCCTACGGGACCAATGTAAGTTGTACAAACGGACAATGTAGTCACGGCCCTCTCGATTTGAGAATATGATGATAATTTGAAAATATATCCATTAAGCTTAAAAACAAGCCTTTAAAGTAGTGAAATCCTAAACCAGCCACCAAACGGCCCTGTAAGAGGCACGAACACCTCGCACGGGACCAATGTAACTTGTACGAATTGACAGCGTAGTCACGGGCCTTTCGGTTTGAGATTATGATGATATTTTGAAAATATATCCATTAAGCTTAAAAACAAGCCCTTAAAGGGGTAAAATCCTAAACCAGCCCCTAAACGGTCCCGTAAGAGGCACGAACACCTCGCACGAGACCAATGTAACTTGTACGAACTGACCACGTAGTCATGGGTCTCCCGATTTGAGAATATGATGATAGTTTCAAAATACGTAGATTGGGCTTGAAAATAACCCGTTTGAGGGTGAAAACCCAAACCAGCCCCCAAACGGCCCCGTAAGAGGCACAAATACCTCACACGGGACTAATGTAACTTGTACGAACTGACCACGTAGTTGCGGGCCTCTCGGTTTGAGAATATGATGATAATTTAAAAATATATTGATTAAGCTTAAAAGTAAGCCGTTTGAGGGTGAAAACCCAAACGTCCCCGTAAGAGGCACGAACACCTCTCACGGGACCAATGTAACTTGTACGAACTGACAGCATAGTCACAGGCCTCTCAGGTAGTCATAACTTGCATAAGATTTTCAATTTTAGAATATAATAATTGCCACTCCTATATGTAATTTTTTAGCTTGAGTAAGCTTTTTTTTATAAATTACCTGGTTACTAATATCGTATCTTTTTTGTATCCTATTTTTTGCAGGATAACATTTTGTCGTTAGCATTTATTCATGGGGAACACACGGAGAACTCAACGGTTTACAACAAGGGGTTTATTCATGATTCTATTTTTTTGTGTTATGGTCGTGCAGACTTTTGTAGTTTTATTGTAAACTTTTATAGCCGTGCGGGCTTTTGTAAGTTTATTTTTTAAATTTTGTGGCCGTACGGGCTTTATGTTATCCAGGTTTTATATTAGCAGGTTTTAGAATATCCAGAAAATAGAGGAAACTCTGCCCAATTGTTTTTGGTCTGTGAACTACTAAAGACTTGTAATATTTTGAAGTTTGTATATACATTAGTTTATCAACAACGTGCAAGATTTGCAATTTGTGAATTTTCTAGTTTCCAAAACATTAATTTTTTTTCTTTTATCCAAAAATTTGGCACAATTCAAAACTGTGCCAAAAGTGTATCAAATTTTGGCCCGGTTTTGAACTGTGCCAAAAGTTTATCAAAATCTGCTCAATCTGGAACAGTTCAAAACTGTGCCAAAAGTGTGCCAGAAATATCAAATTCTAGCACGGTTTAAAAGTGTGCCAGAAGTGTTCCTGTTTGGTCAAATCTGGCACACTCTTAAACCGTGCTAGAAAAAAATGGCTATTTTGGAACACCTGATTCTGACACAGTTCAACCATGCCAGATTTGATTTGACACAGTTTTAAATCGTGTCAGATTCCTATTTTTGGTGTAGTGTTAAGCTTGGATATTTATATCAACGGTCTTCATTTATTTTTACTTTTTCACAAATGAGATATGATCTTATTCTCTTGGTTAATGATCGCATCATGTTATTAACCTTTTATAGGTAATCTTTTCTCAATTATGAATATTGGACATAAACTTGAATTTGGTAATGTGACAATATTGACTATATTTTTACTTATCCTGTTGCGTCTTGTAATTGTTCTATTATTGCATAAATATTCTTTTATCGTCATGTAGAACCTTTTATTGAGATGAGTTGCTAGAAATTTAATTCATATCATTTTTTGTGTATCCAATTCTCATTTTCCTCATGCAGTTTATCTTGCTCGTTTCATTATTGGTTTAATTATTCATATACTTTGATTCTCTTGGATCACCTTGGTGTATTCACACCTCACCTTTGGATGATTTATGATCTTTGACTTGATCATAGGTTCTTAGACATAATTCATAGATTTTTACCTTTCCATGGTTCATCATTTGGTATTTGGGCTAATGTTTTGTGAGTTAGGATTTGCATTGTGAAATCTCATTCGATTATCTAAACAATTGGTATAGTTTATAATCCTAAAGTCTTTACTTGTGATTATTTGTGTGTTAAGTACATTTTTAGTATTTATGATAAAATCTTGAAGATGGTTTTTATATATATGGCTTATTATATCATTATTGATTATTTATTCCTTTTTATACTATACCACAATATTCATATCTTATAATACTATCATCTCCTTGAGTTAATCGTAATATATATCATGTTGTTATACTCTAAGTTTGAATTCTCTAGTTGTTTTTTATAATTTATTTTATTTTGTTTTTTTATGAGTGTTAAAAGCGTAAATGGCTTTAAACCCATATGTGCTCCGCTCTGGACCTCAAACGGGTAAGAGGAGATAAGTGTCAAAGTAAAAGACAAAGGTTTAAAGTGGTTCGGACCTCGGGAGATAGTCCTCTGTCCACTGTCTAAGAACATTTTTTCTTATATTATTCATAGTATAAGCCTTTTTATAGTTTAGGATAGTTTGGCGTATCATGTTACAAATCATAACGATGAACCTAACTCGAGCATCTCCAAGTTTGAAGACTTCCAAACATCGCATAAAGGTATAAAGCAATTTAGCGTTTAAATTAATTCACAAACTTTATTTTTGGGATGTTTAAATTATTTAAAAAAGAATATTGTTTTTTAATCTTAAAACAAAAAATATTTTTTATTTTAAACCTCCTTCAACCGAAATACGTATCTCGTTCGAACGAAGAGGGTATTTCATTAGAAGGGTCATTTTAAGTTTTTATCTAACGAGCCTCGATCGAGGGCGTACTGTTTTAACTCGTCAAAAGGTCATTTGAAGCCTATTCTAACGAGAATCTCTTCTTGTTCAAACGAGACTGGTTTCGTTCTAACAAGCTGCTTTTCTCGTTCGAACGAGCCTTAAAATTTGTTCGAACGATTATGAATACCTATTTCGTTTTTAGATTTTTCTAACACTTTTCCCAGATCTATTTTGAGTGTATTTTACAAAAGCTCTTCTTTGTTTATTGTTCTAAAATACTTTTCATTCATAATATACATCCTAAAAATTGTTCTTGTGAATTTTTGTAAACCCTAAACTGCTTTAGTATCTTGCATACATCTTTATGGAGAAGGCATCTCCGTGGTTATCTTGCGAAACTCGAGGGGATCACTACTGAAGATGAAGGTTGAGGCTTATCAGTGGATATCGAGCGTAGAAGGTCGTATGTAGATCGCTCTAGATTGAGTGGTTTTCTTTGGAGAATTTACGAAGACTGGATTGAGTGGTTTTCTTTAGAGAATTTACGAAGACTAGCGTATTATGTTTATGGAGGATATGAAGTAGTTTGTAAGTCGACTGTCTTGTAGATTTCTAAAGTGTTGAATAAAGGTTTTACCCGAACGGTATTTTTCCTAAAACTTTGCCTTGGTTGAATGCTTGGTTTTCTTTATCAGTTTTATTACATAGATGTATGTTTACGATAAAAATATAAAATTTATTAAGATAAAAATTAGAATCTTTGTTTGTGACCTCCTTGTTGAGCACATTTATTTCTGCATTATCATTCTATACAAAGGTGTTATGACTGTTTATTATAATGTAGTTTAATATTACATTCTAAGAGACCCCTTGAGCTTTGGCCAAGGGAGTCTGAGTTCTTGAGGCCTTTGTTTAAGGTATTGAGGACCTTAGGAATTAACTAAATAACTCCTTTAAATGTTCCTATGTTCTCTTTTAGGTCTCTTGCAAGATATACAAAGTGTATGAATAATAAAACTGGTCCACTTACAAATATAGCCTTTACAACAATGGGTTACAGGTATAAAAAGGTGGGAACACTTGTGAAATCCTAGAACTTTTTGGAGTCTGATTGTTTGAATTCTCTAATCTCTTTGAATACTAGAGATATATACCCTTCCACCATTTACCAGCCTTCTATTTATAGGAGAACTCTTGGAGAGAGAACGAATGAGTTGTCAAGACATGGTTTTGACAACACTGAGGTCCGTCAGTGTCAGTCAGGAGGTGGAGCGTTGGATAAAGTATTTGCAAGTGGTGTAAGATAGTTGTTAAGTGCATTAAATATTAATAGGAGCATTCAGTTCATGTGGAACTGGGTACCGGTGGTAGATAAAATAGTGTTCTGCTTTCTACCTGCTTTGCCAAACTGATTGGGGAAATTCTATCGAGGTTTTCAGATCTCAGAACCAGCCATGAGTTGGTATTATATTATTATTGGGATGGTTTGGGGTTATATACCTCCTCTATAAGGGATTAATTTCTTGGGAAGTCCATTATTCTCCAGATGGAGGTTCGATTTGGTCTTTAGCCTTAATAAAGTCTTGGTCCTGTGGTCTCTGGACTCCATGGAAAAGTATGCTGGATTGACTGATTCTTCTAGGAGGAATAAAGCATAACTAAGTCCACCAAAGTAGTGTGTCATTCCTTTGGGAGAAGTAGAGGTCTCTGGTGCTAAATGGCATTTTGACTGAGGTCCTAGGTTAGTCGGGGAGCCTCTTTCCCTCCCGATTGGGTTTGGGACTTTAAAAGATCAGGGGTTTGAAAGGGTATTATCAGTAGCCCCTTATTTTTTTACGAGAATTTGAAAGGGAAACACTTATCCTCTCAGTTTAGAATTGGGGTAAGACTATAATATTTTACTAAAATGTTTGTTATGGCACCGGGAAGGAGCATTTAAGCTACTAAGAGGACTAGTGAGACTGGAGAAATTGAATGCCCTCCTTTAGAGGCTATAAAAAATCATTTCGGGAAATATGAATGCATATTGTTTTATTTAGACTTTCTAAACCAAAAGTTCTTTCATTTCCTTTCCTTTTTTTCAAAGACATATGTTTACCCTTCTAAATTTCTTGACGTAATGCCCCGATCAGCCTTGGGCCCCTACTTTTCCCCTTCCCTTGGCTAAAAAGAAAAGCTCTAGAACTTTCTATGGAGACCTATCTAGGGGTGACTAACCCCACCTTCACTGGTGGGACTATTTTACCTCTCGAATTACCAATCAAGACCTAGTGAATATCATAAAGATATACCAAATACCAGACTACCTCACTTTGAGGGTTGTCAAGTCTGATAAAAGGGCTTTCTCCTTAATCCTTGGTATTTCTACTTCAATGAATGATTCATAAAATATGAGGCCAGATTCCCCTTACCTATGTCAGTGCTAAGGCGCTTAACAACTATTTAAATTTATCCTTCTCAACTAGTGTCTAATTATTGGAGATCAATGATGGCCAAAATCCTGGACTTTAAGGAGGCTAACGGGGGTCAGCTTTATGTGACACTGGCCCAATTCTTCGAGTTATACTGAATTTAAGAGTAGAGTACGACAAAAAGATAAGGGGTTAAAATACATTTCTCCAAGGCCATTATGGTCTTTGTTAAGGATGGGCATATTTCCCCTAAGCACTAGAGAGAGAAGTACTTCTTCATGGGTGTCACTTAGGCCACCTCTGGTCTTGATGAGCCAACATGTGTATTCCCCCAACTTTAGTTGAGACTTTATCCCCCTTTATGCTTCGAACTTAATCTTTGGATCTTGCCTTTGTACGAGTCATGTTAATCCTCCTACTTTATTAGATGTAGCTGTTGATCCGATTGAGCAAGAGAGGAAGGAGATATATAAGGACTTGAAGCTGGCCTCCATCCCTTTTAAGACCTTTGTTATAGCCATGTGCCTCTTTGATGATGGGCTATGACCTAATATCACGCTTATAACTTTGAGAGTCTCCCTTTTCCCCCTAACCTCATAATGGTGGAATTAATGGGGTCTGAGCCACTTGATGAGGCCTCTAGCAAGAGGAAAGTTATCACTAAGTTGGTGCTTAAGGTTCATGAGGCCTACGATAAAGAAGAACAACCCTATAGTGGAGTTAATCCTATTTTAGTGGTTAATTGGGCCATTTTATTGTCTCTGATGAAGAAGGATATTAGCTAAGTCAGGGGTTGACCCGGTCCTTTTTATTATTCTAATAGCAAATATTTTCATGCCTTAAATAAATAGGAAAGGATAATGATGATGAGGTAGTTTGCCAATGATACCACAATCGGGTTGCTTCTGTCAAGGGGAATAGGTAGATGATAATAAAATATTGTGTATTTCATCCTCTGAACCTACACATTTTAGCCCCCTCGGGTATCTTATTCCCTATATTTATGCTCGTTAACCAGACAACCTCAGTTTCTACATTAACATGTTTTGCAGGGATTAATTGAGCTTTTGGAGGTAATTGGATGCTAAGTGTGAAGTTCGGATGCGTTCCGCTCGATTTTCGTACGCAATCTCACGTTTAAGGGAATTTTAGTGTTGTCACAGCTTAGGCACCTGGCCCAACATCTCACGAAAGTTGTAGCCCTCCTCGCTAGCTTCGCGTGGCCACGAACGACGCGCTATTCCGAGTCCATATGATGAAGTTACGGCAATTTCAGTGGAGGGAAAAATAAGGAAATCAAAAGAGGAGGAGAAAAGGAAGAAAAGGAATGCAGTGTGCTGCTGCTTGGCTCACCCCTGCTTGATCGATCGATTGACCCTTTTGGTCGATCGATCGATCCCCTGTTTTCAGGAGATATTTTGCCTTTTCATTTTCTTTTCTCTTTTCTTTTCTATTTTTATTCCAACATAGTATGTATACCAATTTTGTTGTAATAAATAGATATACACGATTTTAGCTTAGGTTCGCTTAGGGTTTGAGGGTTTTGGAGAGTTCTTCTTCAATTTTTCTTGGTTTGACACCCCATTTGGGTTGAATGTTGCACTATTCGTCATCATCTTCCTTAATATAGTTTGTATTTCTTCATTTCTTGCTTTCTAGTTAATTTACATGCTTTCTAATTTAGGTTTACATGCTTTATTTCCTTGCTTTCTAGTATAGTTTTACCGCGTTTATTTATTTCGTTTATTTACTGCATTTTTAATATGCTTTCTAAGTAATTTAAATTAGGTTGTGTTTGAATGGAACGAACTCGGGTTAACGCATTGCTTTGCTTTGGTGATGGTGTTTACGGGTCTATTACAGGTGCGTTATCCAAGTTCTTATGCCTAGGGGATTCGACGGGGCATATCATGTATGCTCCGTGCTTACGACCTTGCATGCGTAATTTTTGGGGTATTTGTTGACGCCAAAATCGTATTAGGCTTTTATGCAAATTTAGGGGTGTGACAACCCTTGATTTAATTAACCGTCGAAACGAGACACATTTGTAATAAATCGTCGACCCATGTAACCATTTTATACTAATTAACTCCGGTGAGGGATATTCAACGCAACCTATATTTTTTACTCGCTTTCTTAATCTAGCTTAATTTTCCCTCGCCTAGATTAATATTTCCATTTTATGCATCTTTTCCCTTTTTGTGTATAATCATCTTTTACACTTTTATTTAGGAATATTAAACCTTATAAATTCTAGCAACTCGTCTCTGTGGATTTTCGATACCCGACTTACCGCTATACTCACCCGTTGAGTGTAATCGTAATTTAGGTTTTTGTACAGTTCAGGTGAGCCGAATATAAAACGACCGGCGCATAGGTGACTCTTGCACCGCGGCAAAACCCTGTCTATCAAATGGCGCCATTGTCGGGGATGAGTTTCTTTTAGACTTTATTTGATTTAATATTTCATAGTATTTTCTTTCTATTTGCATTATTTGCTAATATTTTGCAGGACTTCCACATTTGAGCACTTAGAAACGCTCGAATTTTTTTTCGTGTGCACTTACTTTGTGGAATTCGCCACTTCAAGCCATTTTTGGGGTAAGCATGTCTTATTCCAATTCTTTCGGTAATCCTTGTTATAATTCTCAAAATTCTCGCAAACCTATGACTTTCGGTGAATACTTAGAATCCCAAAGTGTAACAAATTCAAATATGACTTTGGACGAGTACAACGAAAGTCAAAATTTAGGTTATTTGAATTTTGATGATGATGACAATGATTTTGGGCCTTTACCTCCGTATAATAGGAATTTTGAAACGAATTCGAGTAGTTTTAAAAATTCCTATCATAATGAGATTTTGTTTAAGTCGGATGGTAATTTTCAAAGTTCCCATTCTCATGTATCCGCACCTCGACCGATGACATTCGATGCGGGTTTGCGTATGTATGAGAATGAGAAACTTGAAAATCGTTATTGGTAAGAAAATCATTAGTGGGAACATGAGTTGGATTTATTATTTGAGTCCTATGATGATTTTCCTTCTGAGACTTTTGAGGTCAAGGATTGTTTTGAACGAAATGACGTACTTGTACCTACTTTGGAACAAACCATTCTAGACTTTGCCCATTGCGTAATAGATATTGAAAGTGATGATGATAATTACATAATATCTATTTGCAATGAAATGATTTATTCTTTGGCTCCCAAAGAAGAACATTTCATTGAAAATGATATTATTTCATTTGAAACTCAAACTTCATGCGATGATGATTCATCTAATGAGTTTGAATTTATTTCATCCCCATTTTCAATCTCTATTATCCTACCATTACAACTACCCGATGATTCGGTTTAAACTTTAATGTTTTAAACATTTTCACTGATGAGGAGTACTTGCTCGAGTCTCCCTCCACAATCTCATCTTTGCCTTTGTGTGCGCCACCTCCCATTCTAACTTCAAAATCATTGGGATGATATTCGGATTTTCTCGGTTCCCACTTATTTTTGTCACCCGTTCAATCCAAACCCTCCATCGTCCCTCCAAAAATTTTAATTGACCATGGTTCCTTTCTTACGCCTTACACATGCCTTCCGTTGTTAAAACGGAATCCATATTTTTCGCAGGGCATGCTTATATGGAAGGGTACACCGATTATCCTCCAAAGTCAAATCATTTTTACAGTGGATCCTCAGCAATTTAGACTTCTAGTGTATAGTTAGTGTGAAGCCTAAATAATAGGTTGTATATAGTTATCTTTTTATTCCTTCTTTTTTTATTTTTTATTTCCTTTTTAATTTAGCCTGGTGTAATTAGTTAACTTTTTATTATTTGTTTTCGCTATGCTCGGTACTAACTTGTTTTGTAGATTCTTTGGACTTGTTCTATTGGGGATCGCTCCAATTTTGAGTAATATCACTATTTTCCTCTCTTTGACTTGGTTCTTAATTTACATTGAGGACAATGTCAAGTTTTAAGTTAGGGGGTGTGGGATATTTTATCCATTTCTTTATTTAGTCCATGTTTTTGCTCACATGTTAGTTACTTAGTATGCTTTTCTTGGAAAATTCAAAAATTTCAAAACGATTTTCTTTCTTTTTTTTTCCTTTTTGGGGCTTTTTGCCTTTGTTTTCGATTATAAATTTCAATAATTGCCCGATTCAATAGACAACCTAATGATGCATGTTCTCAATTTTAGAAGTTGTTAATCTTTAGTCTCACTTATTGATATTATGAATAACTTCATGAATTAAACTTTAATCCCATGAGCACATGCACTTTTATGGTTATATTGTTTTGGTTTAAGATTTGTATAACTCGGTAATATTTTGTTACATTGTATATGCTTACACCGAGTAAGCTTTGTACCTTTCATCGTTTGTGAGTGTTATGCACTATTCTTTTCTCTTTGAAAACATTGAATTCTTTGGCAATATCACTATTCTTTCATTTGACCGTTTATTAATTGAGTTCATACTTGAAATGTGTTATTTGATCATGATTTTCATATATTGTTTTGACTCGAGATTTACGTAAACTTTTGGAAATGATCATAGTCCATCTTTGTTATATCACCCATATTGACCTTGACCTCACCTTATATGTTTACCCTCGTCAACCCCTTTGAGCCTAAATATAGCTTTTCGTTTCATAACCCCAATCCCATAACCAACTCCAAATTGGAGTTATAAACCATACATACACTTTCCATACCTTTGTTTGGATTGTTACTTGGGATTGAATGATGTTGTTATGATGTCGTTTGCAATTTAGGCGTATGAGAGTTTGAAAAAGTAAGAAAAGAAAGTAGTGAAAAAGTGAAGAAAAAGAGAAAGCAAAAAGCGAAAGAAAACAAAAGAAAAAATGAGAAAAGAAAAAAAGAAAGAAAATAAAAAGTTGTATATGTTGTGTATATAGTTCAATAAGCTTTGATTACTCTCCCCGGTGATATATCTAATGCCGTTTTGGAACTTGTTTTCCAATTTTAATATTGCTCGCATTCTCCCATTATCCCGAGTTTTCATTCTGAGCACTTAGAATCTGTACATACATTCTTTCATTTCATACCCAAGCCTAACCTATATTACAACCCTATGAAGTCCTATGTGATCTTAGGTTGATGTAATTTAAAAGTCATAATAGTTTTGATAATCTGTGAAAATGCATTCCGCCTCCTTTAATGGGGGGTATCCTTTCATTGAGATTACAATTTTTCAGTTTATATATAGCGTTCTTCATTTGTGACATGTGTGCGGCCTAGTTTCCATTTACATTTACTCTTTATGCCCGCATGTCCCGTGTGTTACCTCCCTGTTTCGAGTGAATTCTCTTGATGAGTGTAACGCCCGTGATGATTGAATATATGCTTGCTTTAATGTTTATCCGGTTTATATAAGTTTTTCGCCAAATCACACTTTGCATGTGCTGGCCCCTTCCCACATTTTAAAGTTTCAATTCTATGAGGTGCATTCTATAATGTTAATGATTTGGACTTTTGTTTGAATTCATTCATTTTGCTAATAATGCGTATGAAATCTCTTTCGCCATTGTTGGGCTTGTCGCATGTTGGTTTGGGCATATTTTAAGAAATCTATGTGATGTTTGTGGGTACCATCACTGAAAACCCTCACGAGACGATACTCACCCACTAGGGTAACCTAGGGCTTTAACGACTTATTGCATATGCTAAATGCAATCGAATCGCCCGCGAAAGTGACTTTATGCTTTTATACCATACTTTTGTACTATCTCCTGCTTTTGGCTTGCTTGTAGTTCTTATTGCATCCTATTTCATTGCTAGGGACTAGTAATGTGTAAGTTAGGGGGGTGATGATACGAAAATATTGCGTATTTCATCCTCTAAACCTACGCATTTTAGCCCCCTTATTTCCTATATTTATGCTCGTTAACCAGACAACCTCGGATTTCTACGTTAACATGTTTTGTAGGGATTAATTGAGCTTTTGTAGGTAATTGGATGCTAAGTGTGAAGTTCAGATGCATTTCGCTCAATTTCCCTACGCAATTGCACATTTAAGGGCATTTTAGTCTTTGCACAGCTTGGGCACCTATCCCAACATCTCACGAAAGTTGTAGCCCTCCTCACTAGCTTCGTGTGGCTGCGAATGGTGCGCGATTCCGAGTTCGTATGATGAAGTTACGGCAATTTCAGGGGAGGGAAAAACAAGGAAATCAAAAGAAGAGGAGAAAAGGAAGAAAAGGAATGCAGTGTGCTGCTGCTTGGCTCACCCCTGCTTGATCGATCGATCGACCCTTTTGGTCGATCGATCGATCCCCTATTTTCAGGAGATATTTTTCCTTTTCCTTTTCTTTTCTATTTTTATTCCAACTTAGTATATATACCAATTTTGTTGTAATAAACAGATATACACGATTTTAGCTTAGGTTAGCTTAGGGTTTGAGGGTTTTGGAGATTTCTTCTTTAATTTTTCTTGGTATGACACCCCATTTGGGTTGAATGTTGCCCTATTCATCATCATCTTCCTTAATACAGTTTGTATTTCTTCATTTCTTGCTTTCTAGTTAATTTACATGCTTTCTAATTTAGGTTTACATGATTTATTTCCTTGCTTTCTAGTATAGTTTTACCGGGTTTATTTATTGCATTTATTTATCGCATTTTTAATACGCTTTCTAGGTAATTTAAATTAGGTCGTGTTTGAATGGAACTCACTCGGGTTAATGCGTTGCTTTGCTTTGGTGATGGTGTTTACGGGTCTATTTCGGGTGCGTTGTCCAAGTTATTACGCCTAGGGGATTCGTTGGGGCATATCATGTATGCTTCGTGCTTACGACCTTGCGTGCATAATTTTCGGGGTATTTATTGTCACCAAAATCATATTAGGCTTTTATGCGAATTTAGGGGTGTGACAACCCTTGATTTAATTAACTGTCGAAACGAGACACATTGGTAATAACTCGTCGACCCATGTAACCATTTTATACTAATTAATTCGGGTGAGGGATATTCGACGCAACCTATAGTTTTTACTCTCTTTCTTAATCTAGCTTAATTTTCCCTCGCCTAGATTAATATTTCCATTTTATGCATCTTTTCCCTTTTTGTGTATAATTATCTTATACACTTTTATTTAGGAATATTAGACCTTATAAATTCTAGAAACTCGTCTCTGTGGATTTTCGATACCCGACTTACCGCTATACTCACCCTTTGAGTGTAGTCGTAAGTTAGATTTTTGTATAGTTCAGGTGAGCTGAATATAAAACGACCGGCGCGTAGGTGACTCTTGTGCCGCAGCAAAACCTTGTCTATCAAATGGCGCCGTTGCCGGGGATGAGTTTGTTTTAGACTTTATTTGATTTAGTATTTCATAGTATTTTCTTTCTATTTGTATTATTTGCTAATATTTTGCAGGACTTCCACAATTGAGCACTTAGAAACGCTCGAATTTTTTTCCGCGCGCACTTACTTTGTGGAATCCGCCACTTCGAGCCATTTTTGGGGTAAGCGTGTATTATTCCAATTCTTTCGGCAATCTTTGTTATAATTCTCAAAATTCTCGCAAACCTATGACTTTCGGTGAATACTTAGAATCCCAAAGTATAGCAAATTCAAATATGACTTTGGACGAGTATAACGAAAGTCAAAATTTAGGTTATTGGAATTTTGATGAAGATGACAATGATTTTGGGCCTTTACCTCCGTATAATAGGAATTTTGAAACGAATTCGAATAGTTTTCAAACTTCCTATCATAATGAGTTTTCGTTTAAGTCCGGTGGTAATTTTCAAAGTTTCCATTCTCATGTATTGGCACCTCAACCTATGACATTCGATGAGGTTTTGCGTATGTATGAGAATGAGAAACTTGAAAATTGTTATCGGAAAGAAAATCGTTCGTGGGAACATGAGTTGGATTTATTATTTGAGTCCTATGACGATTTTGCTTCTGGGACTTTTGAGGTCGAGGAATGTTTTGAACCAAATGAGGTACTTGTACCTACTTTGGAACAAACCATTCTAGACTTTGCCCATTGCATAATAGATATTGAAAGTGATGATGATAATGATGTAATATCTATTTGCAATGAAATGATTTCTTCTTTGGCTCCCAAAGAAGAACATTTCATTGAAAATGATATTATTTCATTCGAAACTCAAACTTCATGCGATGATGATTCATCTCATGAGTTTGAATTTCTTTCATCCCCATTTTCATTCTCTATTATCCTACCGTCACTAGTACCCGATGATTCGGGTTAAACTTTAATGTTTTAAACCTTTTCGCAGATGAGGAGTACTTGCTCGAGTCACCCTCCACGATCGCATCTTTGCCTTTGTGTGCGCCGCCTCCCATTCCAACTTCAAAATCATTGGGAGGATATTCGGCTTTTCTCGATCCCCACTTGTTTTTGTCACCCGTTCAATCCAAACCCTCCATCGTCCCTCCAAAACTATTAATTGACGATGATTCCTTTCTTACGCCTTGCACATGTCTTCCGTTGTTAAAACGGAATCCATATTTTTCGGAGGGCATGCTTGTATGTGAGGGTACACCAGTTATCTTCCAAAGTCAAATGATTTTTACAATGGACCCTCAGCTATTTAGACTTCTAGTGTATTATTAGTGTGAAGCCTAAATAGTAGGTTGTATATAGTTATCTTTTTATTCCTTCTTTTTTTATTTTTTCTTTCCTTTTTAATTTAGCCTAGTGTAATTAGTTAACTTTTTATTATTTGTTTTCGCTATGCTCGGTACTAACTTGTTTTGTAGATTCTTTGGACTTGTTCTTATGGGGATTGCTCCAATTTTGGGTAATATCGCTATTTTCCACTCTTTAACTTGGTTCTTAATTTACATTGAGGACAATGTCAAGTTTTAAGTTAGGGGGTGTGGGATATTCTATCCATTTCTTTATTTAGTCCATGGTTTTGCTCACATGTTAGTTACTTAGTATGCTTTTCTTAGAAAATTCAAAAATTTCAAAAAGATTTTTTTTTTTCCTTTTTGGGGCTTTTTGCCTTTGTTTTCGATGATAAATTTCAATAATTGCCCGATCCAGTAGACAACCCAATGATGCATGTTCTCGATTTTAGAAGTTGTAAGTCTTTAGTCTCACTTATTGATATTATGAATAGCTTCATGAATTAAACTTTAATCCCATGAGCACACGCACTTTTATGGTTATATTGATATGGTTTAAGATTTGTATAACTCAGTAATATTTATTGCATTGTATATGCTTACACCGAGTAAGCTTTGTACCTTTCGTCGTTTGTGAGTGTTATATACTATTCTTTTCTCTTTGAAAACGTTGAATTCTTTGGTAATCACACTTTTCTTTCATTTGACCGTTCATTAATTGAGTTCATACTTAAAATGTGTTATTTGATCATGATTTTCATATATTGTTTTGACTCGAGAATTGCGTAAACTTTTGAAAAATATCATAGGCCATCTTTGTTATATCACCCATATTGACTTTGACCTCACCTTATATGTTTACCCTCGTCAACCCCTTTGAGCCTAAATATAGCTTTTCGTTTCATAACCTCAATCCCATAACCAACTACAAATTGGAGTTATAAACCATACATACACTTTCCATACCTTTGTTTGAATTGTTACTTGGGATTGAATGATGTTGTTATGATGTCAGTTGCAATTTAGGCATATGAGAGTTTGAAAAGTAAGAAAAGAAAGTAGTAAAAAAGTGAAGAAAAAGAGAAAGCAAAAAGCAAAAGAAAACAAAAGAAAAAATGAGAAAAGAAGAAAAAAAAGAAAATAGAAAGTTGTATATGTTGGGTATATAGTTTAATAAGCTTTGATTACTCTCCCCGATGATATATCTAATGCCATTTTGGAACTTGTTTTCCAATTTTGATATTGCCCGCAATCTCCCACTATCCCGAGTTTTCATTTCGAGCACTTTGAATCCGTACATACATTCCTTCATTTCATACCCAAGCCTAACCTACATTACAACCCTATGAAGTCCTATGTGATCTTAGGTTGATGTAATTTAATAGTCATAATAGTTTTGATAATCTGTGAAAACGCATTCCGCCTACTTTAATGGGCGGTATCCTTTCATGGAGATTACAGTTTTTCATTTTATGTATAGCGTTCTTCATTTGTGACATGTGTGCGGCCTAGTTTCCATTTACATTTACTCTTTATGCCCGCATGTCCCGTGTGTTACCTCCCTGTTTCGAGTGAATTCGCTTGATGATTGTAATGCCCGTGATGATTGAATATGTGCTTGCTTTAATGTTTATCCGGTTTATATAAGTTTTTTGCCAAATCACACTTTGCATGTGCTCGCCCCCCCCCCCCCCCCCCCCCCCCCCCACATTTTAAAGTTTCAATTCCATGAGATGCATTTTATAATGTTAATGATTTGGAATTTTGTTTGAATTCATTCACTTTGCTAATAATGCGTATGAAATCTTTTTCGCCATTGTTGGGCTTGTCGCATGTTGGTTTGGGCATATTTTGAGGAATCTATGTGATGTTTGTGGGTACCATCACTGAAAACCCACACGAGACGATACTCATCCACTAGGGTAACCTAAGGGTTAACGACTTATTGCATATGCTAAATGCAATTGAATCGCCCACGAAAGTAGCTTTATGCTTTTATACCATACTTTTGTACTATCTGCTTCTTGTGGTTTGCTTGTTGTTCTTGTTGCATCCTATTTCATTGCTAGGGACTAGTAATGTGTAAGTTAGGGGGTGTGATGATACGCAAATATTGTGTATTTCATCCTCCGAACCTACACATTTTAGCCCCCTTATTCCCTATATTTATGCTCGTTAACCAGACAACCTCGGATTTCTACGTTAACATGTTTTGCAGGGATTAATTGAGCTTTTGTAGGTAATTGGATGCTAAGTGTGAAGTTCATATGCATTTCGCTCAATTTTCGTACGCAAATGCACATTTAAGGGCATTTTAGTCTTTTCACAGCTTAGGCACCTATCCCAACATCTCACGGAAGTTGTAGCCCTCCTCGCTAGCTTCGCGTGGCCGTGAACGGTGCGCGACTCCGAGTCCGTATGATGAAGTTACGGCAATTTCAGCGGAGGGAAAAACAAGGAAATCAAAAGAGGAGGAGAAAAGGAAGAAAAGGAATGCAGTGTGCTGCTGCTTGGCTCACCCCTGCTTGATCGATCGATCGACCCTTTTGGTCGATCGATCGATCCCCTATTTTCAGGAGATATTTTTCCTTTTCCTTTTCTTTTCTCTTTTCTTTTCTATTTTTATTCCAACTTAGTATATATACCAATTTTGTTGTAATAAATAGATATACACGATTTTAGCTTAGGTTCGCTTAGGGTTTGAGGGTTTTGGAGAGTTCTTCTTTAATTTTTCTTAGTTTGACACCCCATTTGGGTTCAATGTTGCACTATTCATCATCATCCTCCTTAATACAGTTTGTATTTCTTCATTTCTTGCTTTCTAGTTAATTTACATGCTTTCTAATTTCGGTTTACATGCTTTATTTCCTTGCTTTCTAGTATTGTTTTACCGCGTTTATTTGTCCCATTTATTTATCGCATTTTTAATATGCTTTCTAGGTAATTTAAATTAGGTTGTGTTTGAATGGAACTCACTCGAGTTAACGCGTTGCTTTGCTTTTGTGATGGTGTTTACGGGTCTATTTCGGGTGCGTTGTCCAAGTTATTACGCCTAGGGGATTCGACGGGGCATATCATGTATGCTCCATGTTTACGACCTTGCGTGCGTAATTTCTGGAGTATTTGTTGACGCCAAAATCGTATTAGGATTTTATGCGAATTTAGGGGTGTGACAACCCTTGATTTAATTAACTGTCGAAACGAGACACATTTGAAATAACTCGTCGACCCATGTAACCATTTTATACTAATTAATTCGGGTGAGGGATATTCGACGCAACCTATAGTTTTTACTCGCTTTCTTAATCTAGCTTAATTTTCCCTCTCCTCGATTAATATTTTCATTTTATGCATCTTTTCCCTTTTTGTGTATAATTATCTTTTACACTTTTATTTAGGAATATTAGACCTTATAAATTCTACAAACTCGTCTCTGTGGATTTTCGATACCCGACTTACCGCTATACTCACCCTTTAAGTGTAGTCGTAAGTTAGATTTTTGTTTAGTTCAGGTGAGCCGAATATAAAATGATCGGCGCGTAGGTGACCCTTGTGCCGCAGCAAAACCCTGTCTATCAAATGGCGTCGTTGCCGGGGATGAGTTTTTTTTAGACTTTATTTGATTTAGTATTTCATAGTATTTTCTTTCTATTTGTATTATTTGCTAATATTTTGCAGGGCTTCCACATTTGAGCACTTAGAAACGCTCGAATTTTTTTCCGCGCGCACTTACTTTGTGGAATCCGCCACTTTGAGCCATTTTTGGGGTAAGCGTGTCTTATTCCAATTCTTTCGGCAATATTTGTTATAATTCTCAAAATTCTCGCAAACCTATGACTTTCGGTGAATACTTAGAATCCCAAAGTATAGCAAATTCAAATATGACTTTGGACGAGTATAACGAAAGTCAAAATTTAGGTTATTGGAATTTTGATGATGATGACAATGATTTTGTGCCTTTACCTCCGTATAATAGGAATTTTGAAACGAATTTGAATAGTTTTCAAAATCCCTATCATAATGAGTTTTCGTTTAAGTCCGATGGTAATTTTCAAATTTTCCATTCTCATGTATCCGCACCTCGACCTATGACATTCGATGAGGGTTTGCGTATGTATGAGAATGAGAAACTTGAAAATCGTTATCGGAAAGAAAATCGTTCGTGGGAACATGAGTTGGATTTATTATTTGAGTCCTATGACGATTTTGCTTCCGAGACTTTTGAGGTCGAGGAATGTTTTGAACCAAATGAGGTACTTGTACCTACTTTGGAACAAACCATTCTAGACTTTGCCCATTGCATAATAGATATTAAAAGAGATGATGATGATAATGACGTAATATCTATTTGCAATGAAATGATTTCTTCTTTGGCTCCCAAAGAAGAACATTTCATTGAAAATGATATTATTACATTCGAAACTCAAACTTCATGCGATGATGATTCATCTCATGAGTTTGAATTTCTTTCATCCCCATTTTCATTCTCTATTATCCTACCGTCACAAGTACCTGATGATTCGGTTTAAACTTTAATGTTTTAAAACCTTTTCGCCGATGAGGAGTACTTGCTCGAGTCGCCCTCCACGATCGCATCTTTGCCTTTGTGTGCGCCGCCTCCCATTCCAACTTCAAAATCATTGGGTGGATATTCGGCTTTTCTCGATCCCCACTTGGTTTTGTCACCCGTTCAATCCAAACCCTCCATCGTCCCTCCAAAACTATTAATTGACGATGATTCCTTTCTTACGCCTTGCACATGTCTTCCGTTGTTAAAACGGAATCCATATTTTTCGAAGGGCATGCTTGTATGTGAGGGTACACCGGTTATCTTCCAAAGTCAAATCATTTTTACGATGGACCCTCAGCTATTTAGACTTCTAGTGTATTATTAGTGTGAAGCCTAAATAGTAGGTTGTATATAGTTATCTTTTTATTCCTTCTTTTTTGATTTTTTCTTTCCTTTTTAATTTAGCCTAGTGTAATTAGTTAACTTTTTATTATTTGTTTTCGCTATGCTCGGTACTAACTTGTTTTGTAGATTCTTTGGACTTGTTCTTATGGGGATTGCTCCAATTTTGGGTAATATCGCTATTTTCCACTCTTTAACTTGGTTCTTAATTTACATTGAGGACAATGTCAAGTTTTAAGTTAGGGGGTGTGGGATATTCTATCCATTTCTTTATTTAGTCCATGGTTTTGCTCACATGTTAGTTACTTAGTATGCTTTTCTTGGAAAATTCAAAAAATACAAAAAGATTTTTTTTTTTTCCTTTTTGGGGCTTTTTGCCTCTGTTTTCGATGATAAATTTCAATAATTGCCCGATCCAATAGACAACCCAATGATGCATGTTCTCGATTTTAGAAGTTGTAAGTCTTTAGTCTCACTTATTGATATTATGAATAGCTTCATGAATTAAACTTTAATCCCATGAGCACACGCACTTTTATGGTTATATTTATATGGTTTAAGATTTGTATAACTCAGTAATATTTGTTGCATTGTATATGCTTACACCGAGTAAGCTTTGTACCTTTCGTCGTTTGTGAGTGTTATATACTATTCTTTTCTCTTTGAAAACGTTGAATTCTTTATTAATCATACTTTTCTTTCATTTGACCGTTCATTAATTGAGTTCATACTTGAAATGTGTTATTTGATCATGATTTTCATATATTGTTTTGACTCGAGAATTGCGTAAACTTTTGAAAAATATCATAGGCCATCTTTGTTATATCACCCATATTGACTTTGACCTCACCTTATATGTTTACCCTCATCAACCCCTTTGAGCCTAAATATAGCTTTTCGTTTCATAACCTCAATCCCATAACCAACTCCAAATTGGAGTTATAAACCATACATACACTTTCCATACCTTTGTTTGAATTGTTACTTGGGATTGAATGATGTTGTTATGATGTCGGTTGCAATTTAGGCATATGAGAGTTTGAAAAGTAAGAAAAGAAAGTAGTAAAAAAGTGAAGAAAAAGAGAAAGCAAAAAGCAAAAGAAAACAAAAGAAAAAATGAGAAAAGAAGAAAAAAAAGAAAATAGAAAGTTGTATATGTTGGGTATATAGTTCAATAAGCTTTGATTACTCTCCCCGATGATATATCTAATGCCATTTTGGAACTTGTTTTCCAATTTTGATATTGCTCGCATTCTCCCATTATCCCGAGTTTTCATTTCGAGCACTTTGAATCCGTACATACATTCCTTCATTTCATACCCAAGCCTAACCTACATTACAACCCTATGAAGTCCTATGTGATCTTAGGTTGATGTAATTTAAAAGTCATAATAGTTTTGATAATCTGTGAAAACGCATTCCGCCTCCTTTAATGGGCGGTATCCTTTCATTGAGATTACAGTTTTTCAGTTTATATATAGCGTTCTTCATTTGTGACATGTGTGCGGCCTAGTTTCCATTTACATTTACTCTTTATGCCCGCATGTCCCGTGTGCTACCTCCCTGTTTCGAGTGAATTCGCTTGATGATTGTAAGGCCCGTGATGATTGAATATATGCTTGCTTTAATGTTTATCCGGTTTATATATGTTTTTCGCCAAATCACACTTTGCATGTGCTCGCCCCCCCCACACACACATTTTAAAGTTTCAATTCTATGAGGTGCATTCTATAATGTTAATGATTTGGAATTTTGTTTGAATTCATTCACTTTGCTAATAATGTGTATGAAATCTTTTTCGCCATTGTTGGGCTTGTCGCATGTTCGTTTGGGCATATTTTGAGGAATCTATGTGATGTTTGTGGGTACCATCACTGAAAACCCACATGAGACGATACTCATCCACTAGGGTAACCTAGGGGTTAACGACTTATTGCATATGCTAAATGCAATTGAATCGCCCACGAAAGTAGCTTTATGCTTTTATACCATACTTTTGTACTATCTGCTTCTTGTGGTTTGCTTGTTGTTCTTGTTGCATCCTATTTCATTGCTAGGGACTAGTAATGTGTAAGTTAGGGGGTGTGATGATACGCAAATATTGTGTATTTCATCCTCCTAACCTACACATTTTAGCCCCCTTATTCCCTATATTTATGCTCGTTAACCAGACAACCTAGGATTTCTACGTTAACATGTTTTGCAGGGATTAATTGAGCTTTTGTAGGTAATTGGATGCTAAGTGTGAAGTTCGGATGCATTTCGCTCAATTTTCGTACGCAATTGCACATTTAAGGGCATTTTAGTCTTTTCACAACTTGGGCACCTCTCCCAACATCTCACGGAAGTTGTAGCCCTCCTTGCTAGCTTCGCGTGGCCGCGAATGGTGCGCGACTCCGAGTCCGTATGATGAAGTTACGGCAATTTCAGCGGAGGGAAAAACAAGGAAATCAAAAGAGGAGGAGAAAAGGAAGAAAAGGAATGCAGTGTGCTGCTGCTTGGCTCACCCCTGCTTGATCGATCGATCGACCCTTTTGGTCGATCGATCGATCCCCTATTTTCAGGAGATATTTTTCCTTTTCCTTTTCTTTTCTCTTTTCTTTTCTATTTTTATTCCAACTTAGTATATATACCAATTTTGTTGTAATAAACAGATATACACGATTTTAGCTTAGGTTCGCTTAGGGTTTGAGGGTTTTGGAGAGTTCTTCTTTAATTTTTCTTGGTTTAACACCCCATTTGGGTTGGATGTTTCACTATTCATCATCATCTTCCTTAATACAGTTTGTATTTCTTCATTTCTTGCTTTCTAGTTAATTTACATGCTTTCTAATTTCGGTTTACATGCTTTATTTCCTTGCTTTCTAGTATTGTTTTACCGCGTTTATTTATTGCATTTATTTATCGCATTTTTAATATGCTTTCTAGGTAATTTAAATTAAGTTGTGTTTGAATGGAACTCACTCGGGTTAACGCGTTGCTTTGCTTTTGTGATGGTGTTTACGGGTCTATTTCGGGTGCATTGTCCAAGTTATTACGCCTAGGGGATTCGACGGGGCATATAATGTATGCTCCGTGTTTACGACCTTGCGTGCGTAATTTCTGTAGTATTTGTTGACGCCAAGATCATATTAGGCTTTTATGTGAATTTAGGGGTGTGACAACCCTTGATTTAATTAACTGTTGAAACGAGACACATTTGAAATAAATCGTCAACCTATGTAACCATTTTATACTAATTAACTCGGGTGAGGGATATTCGACGCAACCTATAGTTTTTACTCGCTTTCTTAATCTAGCTTAATTTTCCCTCGCCTAGATTAATATTTCCATTTTATGCATCTTTTCCCTTTTTGTGTATAATCATCTTTTACACTTTTATTTAGGAATATTAGACCTTATAAATTCTAGCAACTCGTCTCTGTGGATTTTCGATACCCGACTTACCGCTATACTCACCCGTTGAGTGTAATCGTATTTTAGGTTTTTGTATAGTTCAGGTGAGCCGGATATAAAACGACCGGTGCGTAGGTGACTCTTGCGCCGCGGTAAAACCCTGTCTATCAAAGGTACCTTATTATTAAGAAATGAAAGCATGATACACCGACACACCCTCTTGCTCCTGAGGCTGGACAAGCTAAGGATGATATAGGGATCCCAAGATCAAACCCCTACCCTTAGTGCAAGCATTATTATGGGCAGTTTGAATCCCTAGGGAAACCTAAGGTTATTCTTTTATTCTAGGGAACTTACAACCCTTGGTCTTAAGGAGCTAAGGAAAGGAAGTGGTAGTTATTTTTCTGTAGAGAGGGAAGACCTGAAGAGGGGTGTTGAGACCCTTAGACATTAGAAGGGACTGACCATGAATGAGAGTTATCCTCAACCTTCTTATATCGAGTAGTTGAACACTTATGCTTCTCTGGTGGAGGTCGTCCATTCAATGGTCAAGAAGTAGTGCTATGATATTATTGTCAAGCTGAGGACCTAGGAAACCTCTGCCAATGCTGAGGAACCGATCCACCTATTGGGGAAGGTATCTTAAAAGTTACTCTGGTTTTTATTTATCTTTTTGACCTTCTTTGTCCTCAGTATTACATCTCCTTGTCTTTTTATAGTCTTTGCACCTGACTGAGGTTCTTCTAGCTGATGCCTTTAATGGTATCAAAGGATGGAACAGGGCAGTTGAGATGGCGAAGGGATAGACCCTCCCACGGATGGAATTGGATTAAACCATTATTAATCGGAGGGTGTAGGCAGATGTCCTTAGAAATGAGAAGGAAGTTCTGAGGTCTTAGCTCATTTTTCTAGAGCCATAGAAACATTAAAATGCTAAGAATCTGATGGACAATGCCTCCCTAATGGCCGCCGCGAGACACTCCCTGGAGGAGGTAGAGAAACATCATGCCTTTATCCAAATTGACCTTTTTAGATGAAAGAATCTTCAGGGACAAAAGGCTAAGGTACAAGTCTTACAATATAAACTTCTTCGTGTCGATTATGAAGTACAACTTTTAAAGAAATTAGTCTAAGAGCTCACTATCATGGAGGAGGAACTGACCTCTAAGGTCCAGTAGCTTCAGAAAGAACGTACTAGGGTTTACTTGCTCTATTTTTCTCTCTAGGGGAAATCCACTCTACTTTTATGGATGTATATCTTGGGTTTGAGCCATTCAAGAAGTACCTCTTCTATAATTATAGCTCTGGATTTGATGCTTACAAGACAAAGGTTCAAAGGTTATTTCTTGGGGCGAATGTTTCTGGCCTATTTACTGAGGCCCCTTGATCAGGTTGGGAGGGCTAAGATGATGAGGTCACCCTTGAGAAGCCTACAAAAGATTCCCTACCCCTACTTCTCCCTCAAAGTGAATCTTCCATGGATCCCAAAGTATCAAGCCTCGATTGGCTCTTTTATAATTTTTGTTTGAACCATTGATTGGTCGTGTGCCGCTAGATGAAATTACTCAATCTTTGATTTTCAAAGAAAGTGGTTTTTTCATGGGAATATGTTGCTCTTGAATCTTTTACTTCGTGCTTGCTTTACTTTTTTCTTTGAGAAGTAATTTGATGCACTGCTTGAGAAGTCTGAGGTATAATATGTATGTAGTAAACCCCTAGAACCCCAAGATTCCTTGGTAAAACACGATAATTAGAGGGAGATATTTTACCGATGTAGAAGTGAGGGCCTCGAGACCTCTACTTCATCATTGCAGAGTTTTCTGAAGTGAAGACTGAGACTCTGTAGTGGGGCATTAAGTGTTAGAACCTTGGAATTTTTTATACATGTGCTTTTATGAGAATAGGAGCCAAAAATTTTCGTTCAAACATTTAGCCTTTAAAAATCTTTGGGTTCAAGTGTTCAAAAAGTCAAACATGTAAGGGGTCTTACGACCTTAGGTAAGAAAATTTTGAATTCTGAAATCCTTATAAGGGTCCTAAAAGCTCTAGATTTAGAAATAATGCAGCCTAAAGTCCCACGAAGGGTCATAAGATCTCCAAACTTAGGAAAATTTTGAATTTTGAAATCCTTATAAGGGTCCTAAGTCTTACGAATTTGAAATAATGCAGCCTAAAGTTCCACGAACGGTCATAAGACCTCTGAACTTAGGAAATTTTGAATTCTAAAATCCTTATAAGGGTCATATGACCTCCTTATTTGAAATAATGCAATCTGAAGTTCCATTAAGGGTCATAAGACCTCTGAACTTAGGAAAATTTTGAATGTTGAAGTCCTTATAAAGGTATAAGACCTTCGAACTCATTTTTTTATCTGGAGTCCTTATGAGTGTCTGGGACCTCCGAACTTAGAAGAATTTTGAAATTTAGAAGTCCTTATAAGGGTCTGAGACCTCCTGATTGAAGAAATTTATGATCTGAAGTTTTTATAAGGGTCTGGAACCTCCGAACATAGAAAAAGTTTCAAATTTTAAAGTCCTTATGAGGGTAGGAGACCTCCGGACTGATAAAAATGAATTTTGGATACTTTCTTTTTGTATTTGAACTCTTAGCCCCCAACAAAAATTTTAAAAACAGACAAAAATTTTCTTTTAACATTTTCGTAAATGAAGGCATAAGGTTTGTACGTCCTTTTGTGTAACTCCAAAGCTAAGGATAGATTTTGCTAAAAGGAAATGGGTTTTTCATGGTTACTTAGACCTTAGACTTTTGGAATCATGGATGAAAATCACAAGAATTCTTTTAGTCTTTTATGGGTCTGAAAACCTTTTGACTATGCTTTTTAGGTTGTTTAAACCTGAGGATTGTAGTCTTTTTTAGGTCCTAAGAGCCAAGGCTGAAATCCTTACAACTTGAATCATAGGTTATAAGACCTTATCTTAAACCCATATCCAAGGATGAAATCCTCACAACTATTTTTGGGCCTTTAAGCCTTAGTTTAAGTTTTGAGTCAAGGCTGAGGTCCTTGTATCTCGTAAACAAAACTCATATGGAACACATCGAAAGCTTCATTTCATTTCACTTGAGTATTTAATGCATCACTGGTAATATTTTTTGAGGTCTAGAGATGAGGGAGATCGTATGCCTCTATATTCTTTAGGTAATAATAGCCAAATCTCGTAATTTTGGTCACTACATATGGGCCTTCAATTTGGGTCCTAGCTTCCCTTCACTGGGGTTTCTGTTTGCTAAAATGACCCCCCTTAGGACCATATCTCCCACCTTGAATTACCTATGGACGAATTTTCTATTGAAGTAATGCTTGTTGGTTATCATCCTTACTAGTGAACCTTCTCTTTTCTCCTCTAATTCATCCAAGAACAGCTTCAGGATTTTTTCATTAGCCACTGGGTCAAAGTGAGATACCCTTTATGTGGGTATTTCTACCTCAGTTGGGATCACAACCTCAGTGACAAAGGTCAAAGATAATGGATTTTCTCCCATCTAACCTCATACAGTGGTCCTATAATCCCACAGGATGCTTGACAATTCTTCGGCCCATAGCCCTTTGCCTTTGTTTAGTCTTTCTTCAAATTGTGGAAGATTGTTCTGTTGGTGACTTCAACTTGGCCATTGGCCTGTGGATGGCTTGGAGATGAATAGTGGTTGTTAATGCCATAGTCTGAGTAGAAGTCCCTAAATAACTGGTTGTCATTGTCCAAGATGATGGCTTTAAGTAGGAAAAACCTCTAAATGATGTTTTTCTATATGAAGTTTGTGGTTTTCTTCTCAATGATAGTGGCTAAGGGTTTAGCCTCATCCCACTTGGTGAAGTAATCAATGGACACCATTCAAAACTTATTTTGACATTTGTTGAGGGGTAAAGGTGCTAACAAATCCACACCCCATTGAGAGAAGGGCTATAAACTTAGCTCCGAAGCCATCTTCTCAATTGGTCATTTTGGAATATAATAAAATATTTGGCATTTGTCATAATGCTGCACCAGGGCCTTGGTTTCCTTTACCAACATTGGCCAGAAGTATCCCTACCTCGAGGGCTTATAGACTAAGATCTTTAGTCCAGTGTGGACACCATAGACACCTTCGTGGAGGTCTCTGAGGATGTAACTGGCTTCTGATTGGCTTAGGCATCTATCAGGTGCTGAGCGTATCCGTTCTTATACAATACTCCAATTTCCATGTAGTCACTATAAGTTTTGCACTTTACTGGTCTATCATGAGTTTGATGGGAGTGGCACAGTCTGAGCTCTGATCAACCTCTGTAGTATTGATTAGTATCTCTATAATGCGTGGTTTATCCGTAGTGACAACTAGGACCTCTGGGTCTATCTCATATGATGAGGCCACACGTGAAATGTGGTATGCCTCTAAGTTCTCAGTATGGGAGACCTTCTAATATAAAACTTAGGTATCCTCTTAATGAGTTGTTGTTCAATTACTAGGTACCCTTCCCTCCTATCGCCTTTGGCCTCATAGACCTCAGTGACCTAATTGATTACCAACTGAGTGTCGATAATGGCCTCTACTTGTTGAGCCTTTGGATGGACGTCTAAGCCTAGGCTAAGTACCAAGGCTTCGTATTCTTCTTTATTATTAGAGGCTTTGAATTTAAAGTGGATAGCAAAATAGATCGTACCTTCCTCTAGAGTGGTCAGGTGGAGTCCCGCCCCACTGCATGAGCTAGTTGAGAAGCCATCCGCGTAAAGCACCCCGGTAGGTGAGTTAAAGTCTAATTATTGGAACGAGGATTTCTTAGGCTATTGAGGTACCATCGAGACATTATCTCCGAAACTTGTGGGTTGTTATTCCACTTGTTCTAAGTTACTGAACTCCACAATAAAATCAGTTATGACCTGCCCTTTGATGGTACTTTGAGGTTGATACCTGATGTCAAACTCGCCCATCTCTACAAACCACTTGACAAGACACCCTAAGGCGTCAGGCTTGTGAAGGACCTGTCAGAGGGGCTGATTGGTGATAACCACGATAGAGTGGCACTGGAAGTAGCACCTCGCTTATATACTAATTTAATGAGGCTGAAATCCAGTTTATCTATCCTTGGGTATTTTCTCTCGGTTGCCTAGAGGGCTCGACTAACATTATAGATGGGGTATTATACCCCAAATTCTTCCCGAATGCGAGCGCAACTGATTGTAGTGGGTGAGGCGGCTAGGTATAAGTACATGTATTCCCCCAAAATCATTCGGGATAGTAGAGGTGCAGACCTTAAATACTTTTTGAGGTTTTGAAAAGCTTCCTCGTCATCAGGAGTCCACTCAAAGGCCTTCTTTAAAATTTTAAAGAATGGTAAGCACTTACCTATGGCCTTAGAGATGAACCGGTTGAGGTAAGAGACTCTTACAACCAATATTTGGACCTCTTTCACTGTTATTAGGGACTTCATATACAATAGGGCTTGGATTTTTGGGGGTCTGTCTTCGATGTCGGTCTAATGACTATGAACCCAAGTAACTTGCCTCCAAGCACACCAAAAGCGCACTTCATCGGGTTAATTCTCATTTGGTTCCTTTAAAGGACAATGAAGGTCTTTCTAATCTTCTGAATGTGGTTTTGAGGCTCCAAACTTTTTTCTACTATATCGTCAACATAGACCTCCATGGTGTTACCAATGAGATCTTTAAAAATGGATTTCAGCACCTTATGATAAGTGGCACCTTCATTCTTTAGTCTGAAAGTCATAAATTTATAACAATAAATACCTTTATTTACGATGAATGAGGTTTTATCTTCGTTAGTAGGGGCAATCCTGATTTGTTTATACCCAGAATACGCATCCATGATGGAAACGAGCTTGTGACCAGCTATAGATTTTACCAAGGTGTCAATCTGAGGCAAAGGATAGAAGTCTTTGGGGAATACCTTGTTGAGGTCAGTGAAATTGACACACATTTTCCATGTCTTAATGGATTTGGGCACTAGTACCATATTAGAGAGCCATCCATAGGTACTTGACCTCTCGGATGAATATGGAGGCTAAAATCTTATCAACTTCCTATGTTGCGGCATTATTCCCATTTGGGCCTAATAGTCGCTTCTTTTATCGGACTGGCTTGTGATCTGGATCCATGCATAAGTTATGGACCATGACTTTGGGGTCCACCTCGATCATATCAGAGTGGATCCTGGCAAAGACGTCCTTATTTTGCCTCAGGAACTGAACGAGTTGTTCTCAAAGGGAGGAGTTGAGGTTAACTCCAATCTGATCTTCTTTTGTTGGATACTCTAAATTGATATATACGGTGATTGGAGCTTTGGCCTTTGCTCTCACGTGTATCTAGATTATCCAAATTTCGCAATTATATACTTGAACCTTATAGGGAAACTCTTGTTGCTGAACTTTTGGTCTTTTGGGGAGGTAAGCCATAATTTTTTCGTTTGCCATCTTAAAGAGAGAAATATGTGTTTATGAGAAAAAGGAACTTGTCATTCCCATAAACGATGAGAAACTAATGTGTTAAAATCATAAATGACTTTATACCCATAGGTCCCTATGAACCTCAGACAAGTAAGAGGAGAGAAGTGTTAAAGTGAGAGACAAAGTTTTAAAGTGGTTTGAACCTCACCACTGTACTATTTATTATAATTTAGTTGAGTATTACAATCTAATAGGCCCCTTGAGTTTTGGTCAAGGGAGTCTAAGGTCTTGAGGCCTTTGTTAACAATATAGAGGAACTTAGTAATTAATTAAATGACTCCTTTAAGGGTTCCTAGGTACTATTTTAGGGCTCTTGTGAGATATACAATGTGTATGGACAATAGGACTAGTCCAATTACAAGCATAGACTTCGCAACATTGGGATATGAGTATAAAACAAAGTGGGAACACTCATGGAATGATATAACTTTTGGGGTTCTGATTATTTTAATGATAGATATTGATCCCCTTCCACCTTCTACCAGCCTTATATTTATAAGAGAACTCTTGGTGAGAGAACGAATGGGCTATCACGGATTTGACAGCTCTGAGGTCCTTCTGTGCCAGTCAAAAAGTGGAGTGTTTGGAAAATTATTTAAAAGTGGTGTAAGATGGTTGTTGAGTACATTAAATACTGATGGGAGCACTCGATGAACATTGAATTAGGTACGGGTGGTAGATGGAATATTGTTCTTCTTTCTACTTACTCTGCCAAACTAGTTGACAAAACTCTGTCGAGGTTTTCTAAGCTCTTGACTCGCCATACGTTTGTCTTAGATTATTCTTGGGACACTTGGGGTAATATACCTTGTCACTAAGGGCTAAAAAATTAAGGAATTATATTATTCTCCAAACTGAGGTCGAATTTAGTTGTCAGCCTTGATGGAGTCCTTGTCCCATGGTCTCTGAACTCCCCAAAATAGATATGTCGGAATGACTGGTTCTTTTAGGAGGAAGAAAGCCTAAATAAGGTCCACTACAGTAGCATGGCCTTCCCTTGGGAGCAGTAGAGGTCTCTAGTGCCAAATAGCATTTTAACTGAGGTCCAAAGTCAGTCGGGGACACTCTCGGACCCTCTTTCCTTACCCAAAGGTTTGGAACTTTGGAAGATCAAGGGTTTGAGAGGATATTGTAATATTTATGATTAGTTTTCTTAATATATTCATATTTTCCAAAAGGGGAGAATTTTGTTAATAGGAGAGAAGATTTAATTTAAAGGGGAGACTCACTTTATGATAAAATGGATATAATTATAGGATAGAGGGATAGAAACCTTATGTTCTTAGATTTTACTTTTTACATTGTACTTGTTATGGAAAGAGAGTTTATTCTATAACATGTGGTGGAGTTTTTTTAGTAAGGGGTAGTAGATTTTACTTATTTGGTGATATATATTGAGAAATCCATGCGCCCTAAGGTTCGTAGGGAAAAATACCACCACGTTTTATTTTCACAATTTTTTATTTAACTCGCACCAATTTAGAAAAATCATAGATGTTTTGTGTAACAATTTACCAATTTTAATCTTAACCTAAGCATGCATCTAGGTGAGTGTAAGCAAGATTAAAATGACTAAATCACAAGACGCCGATGTATGAGGAAATCCCACAATCGAAAAAACCTCGGATGGCCCACCACATAAGTCCACTATGATGTAAGTATTTTTACAAGACCAATGTAGACTTTCTCACTGACTCGACATCTTTCAAGTCTTGACGAGCTTCCTTGATTCTTCTAACCTTCTTTGCAGTCACTGTTTAACGCCTTCTAACATCCACACAATGCAAGTGCTTTCCCACGTCTCATTATCCCGCTGATCTTACTTGTCTCATGACCAGTCCAGTCGTCGCTCAACACAAACATGATTTCCACCACGAGAAATGATCACAGTATGTAGATAAAACCAGAGATCTAAAAATGACATATGTACGTATGATTCTTGGATATCAAATATGGGTGTAAAGCAGGGTTTTGATTTTGAAGACTTTCTCTCAAAACAAACACATAAACTTGGAGAGCTTTTTAAACAAGTTTAGGAACTTAAAAATCTTGAAAAATCCTCTTTAAAATCGGTTTCTCCTCACTCCTATTTATAGGAGGTTTTTTTAAAACAATATAAGGATCAAAACTTGTTTGAAAAACTCGTGTACTCGTTGGAACAAAGTATGTTATCTCTTTCGAACGTCTTTCAAATGACATTTCCAATGAGATTCCAGAGAGGCCAAGGTTTTCCAAAATTGATCTCATTCGAAGTTGTTCTAATGAGGAAATACATCTCATTCGAACGAATTTTCAAGTTCGTTCTAATGAAGTCCCGAAAAATTACTTTTCTCATAAAAATTATAAAAGTATAAACTCATTTTAAAACCATTTGAAAACAATTTTATAAACACCTAGCACCCGAAACAAAATCCACGAATCAAACATAAATATGCATTCATACCTCATTGAGATCCCTACAATCTTCAATCATGATGTCGGTTTATCTTTGGCCACTACAATCTTCAATCACACATCACATGCTTGAAGCAAAAACAACTCAAGTCTTAACATCCAATGGCTCCAAGAAGTTTTTTCCAAACACGAAATAAAGTCAATACATACAAATTGACTCGATTCAGAAATTTTTCCTTACAAATCTCCCCCTTTGGCTATTCCAGGACAAAAATTGAAATAAAAAACTACTTTTTCGTCAAGATCATTAAGACTCAATTCCGAACCTATAAAGGAAAAAAGTTACAGATGCTTTATCGACACAAAATTGAGTAGCTTTGCTCTTGTGTAAACCTTTATCGCACACTACTAACTTGCACACGTATATACACCTTAAAATGCAAAAAAATATATAATAATATATAAATCGTATATGAAAAACCCTCCCCATTTATCTAACCATCTCTACCTAAAAGCGAACATCTCTTTCTAAGTTAAAGAACTCCGACACTAAAATAGTTAGATACCATTTCTCTCCATCTTGTTAAAGAATAGACAAAGAATATGGTACACAATAATCAAAAATTTATCCCGAATAAAACTAAATCTCTCCTAAGTGAAGCATGGGAAATCATAAAGGAAAAATAAATATATCATGCAATGATGTGAAGCAAGTTATGCAATGACAAATAGTTTGGCAACACAAGTATAAATAATCCAAAATATGAACAAATGATATCAATTATGACATAAGTATTTAAGTATGAGATACCGAGATGATCATAACACATGCCAAGATAAATTGAAGATTAAGCATAAGGCAAACATAGTTTAGATGAAAATGTAAAGACTCAAAATACAAAACATACCATATATATAACCACACATACACCAATAAAGCACAACTATATAGGTATAAACGATCATAGAAGACACAAAACACTAAGTTTTACACACTCTCACAATATCAATGTGTTTAAACATGGTGGTAGAAGTGAAGGGGAAGAATTAGAAACAATAAAATATGACCCAATAACTCAAACATGTCCAAGTAGATCTGTTGGGCCGCAATAATTTATCAACATTCGATATAGCCTCCTATGTAAAAAAAAAGAATTCAAAAGGATAAACAAACACAATGCACACTAACCTAGAAATTTTGATGATTCTCGAATCAATAACATCAAAACAATTAAGCTCAATTGGGATTCATTGTACAAACCCATTGATCTTTATACCCTTTAAAATATTATTTTCTCTCTCTCCTTTTCTTTTAAAGATATCTAACTTCTGAAACACAATGCAAAAATTTGGCCTTGGCAATTTTTCTATTTTTATTGCCTCTCAATCTTTTTAGGCTCTTGTCAACGGTGGCCTTTCATGAAAAGGACATTTCTCCTTTCATATCCCTTTTACCATACACACTCATTTTTTCCAAAAAAATATCAAACAAACTCACGGGCAATGGTTTTTACATGCATAACTCCCCCTTAGCTAAAATTTTTATGTATATAACAAGAAGGTTAGGAGAACACCTCACTTAGCTCATGTGGCATATGAAGTTAAAATCCAAAAGAGTTCGTGAAAATTGTGTGCAGAGGCATATTTAAAGTGAATCCAGCATAAAAATCAATTTCAAACTGCTTTATGTAAACATGATTAAGAACAGTCCTGGCATTGAAAATCATAATTAAATGTCCTAGTCACATGGATATATGGAAGGAATGGGATTCAAACCTAACGATATGCCACACAATATGCGTAAAACTAAAATACACAAAAATAAAAAAATCTTTTCGAGTTTTTAAAACATTTTTCAAAATTATAAAAATTCAAAAATTCAAAACACAAACAAAATCTTTTTGTATTTCTCTCATTAAGACCCAAAAAAATTGGAAAATTAAAATAAATAGAGAAATATGTCATAACACTAGCAATAACATATAGCATAAAGCACAATACTAGTGTATGACAAATATGCAATCACAATAACTTATTAGATATAACATGGGATGAATCATGTGAAAGCAAACGAGAGTCAACAAGCCTAACATTTAGCGCCTCTTAATCGAATCTCTTAATCCACATAGGTGTAACGTGATGAACTTAGGCTTAGGTAACCTTGCTGACACTAGTCTTAATCTTTCTAGGAACTTTACTAAGATCATAATTGAAACTCCTAAAGTGATCTTTCTAACTATAGTGTGTGTGAGTAAAGACATGAGGAATATTACCTTTACCACTACACCAAATCCTGCGAATGGTCACGCCCAGTGGGTCACGGCCCAAGTCCGCGATCAGCTGGTCGCGGACTTGGGCCGTGACCCACTCAATATTTGGTGTGACCATGTTTATTATCACACTAAATTATCGATGCTCTCGAAGTGGTCACGACCCAAGTCCGTGACCACAGTGGTCGCGGACTTGGGTCATGACCAAGTTGTGACCATCTTGGCGCCAAACTCGCGCCAAAATTCCCTCCAAGCTTGGTCGTGGATGGGTCATGGCCAAAGTCCGTGACCCATGGCATAACGAAGAAGAGAGTACACACATTGAGGGTCACGGCTATGGGTCGTGACCATCCCTCATTCAAGCACTAGGGTTGATAAAAAAAGGGTCGCGCATCACAGATTGAGGGTCACGGCTATGGGCCGTGACCATTTCTTGGTATGGGTTACGGCTATAGGCCGTGACCAATAGGCTATATACATCCCACTTAGCTTCATTAATGGGTCGCGGTGGGTGGGTCACGGCTCTAGGCCATGACTAGTGTTAATCCTAAAAAAAATAATGCGTCTCAAATTTTCAATTTACCCGCTCATCTTATTTATGTTTCTTCCCCAAACTGTGGAAAAGACACACCCAACGTCGAAAACGGCACTCACTTCCTCACCTCCTTCATCGATCGTAACCCCACTCTCATATCCATCCTCTCCCACCTCGACATTTTCACCCCCCACCAACACCTCCCTAGACGATGCAGACCCTTTATTCAGCTCACCCGCGTCGGTACCCTCGACGATGATTTTTTCTTCGGCGATGACGTTTAAGATCGCCTTCCCCATTCCAAACCCCAACTCAACACCACCTTCATAACACTCAACCCCAAATTAGGCTTCTCTAATCACATCACTGATAATGGAATTACAATCTCTCAAACAGTTGGTTGGGTGAGTTCCATTAGCCGAGTCGAGGTGAGGGCATGTTTGGGTTCGATCTTCTCTCAAATGTGGAGTTGCGTTCGGATTCAAATGGTCGGCTTTGGCGGAACAGAGTTTGGAACGGAGAGCGAGAGCAAAAGCGAACAAAGCGGACCCGATGGAAGCTCCAGATGCGTTTATTGACAAAAAGTTTCATATGTACGTGTTTATTTTTATGATTATTTTTAATTCTGTGTTTTGAGCATTGAATTAAAAATTATGAGAGACAATGGCACCTCAAAATATGATGAGTTTGTTCGGGTTTTATTGGTTGGAATATGATAATGTCTAAGCCTCCATTCTACTTTGTCTTTAAAAGATGGGCCAGGGTTTGATAGATTAGTGAAGGAGGAGGAATGGGGTCTTTGGGTTATTTATTTTTTAAAAGTATTTTGTAATGTCTGTAGTAAAATAATGGGTGTTAAATGTTTTCATAATTTGTCAATTTTAAAAATTTGTTTTCATAATTTGTATCTTCTTTTTTCTTAGGAAGATTTCAGTTAGTAATTCTCTTTTCATTTTCATATCATCGAAAAAAAAATTGGTGTGCTATAATTTTGTTTATCACTTCATCAAACATTTGGTGTGCTATATTTTGAAATTTTAAACAAACATCATACATTACCTGGCTGTATCTGTTGTTTGTACTGTAGGATCAAACATTTGGGGTGTTATATCTTGGAATTTTATATTAACATCATACATTACATGGTTGTTTGTTGTTTGTCTCGTAGGTGGTGATAAAATTGATAATAACGTTATGGAGACCTTTATTTGGGACACTTTTGGGACAACACAAAGCACTCTGTCGAGGTAATTGTAGTAATATTTCTTTTTGTAAATCAACGTAAGTCTTTTTTTTCCAATCGCTTTTTTAGAATAGTTTGAGTTAGTTGTTGTTTGGGTGTTAAATGATCATACCCGTGCGGTTCTTTCTCTCTTAAGTATTTGAAAATGCTCACAAAATTTCTTAGACACGGGCAACTTTGCGATGCTCACATGGGCATAATAAAATGGATTTCTAAATAGTCATAATGTGTTCATGTGTTGAAATTAATGATTTGATTAGAAAATTTTAATCCGTTTCGTCGCATTATCATCACTAACCTTAGGTGCCTTACTAATGCTTCTATTATCTTGACATTGTATGGATAATTTGATACACGATGCTACGATAATTTAATTCATTAACATGCCAGATTGACACATGGATAAGTTATTAACATATATACAGTTATTGCATATATGTATGCATATATGCTACTATTTGCATATATGTTGTTGTGTTCATATATGCATACAGTTATAGCATATATGCTACTGAATGCATATATGCATACAACGGGTGATGTTTTTAAGACTTTTTTCACACTGATTGGTAATGGGAAATTCATAACTGATGTTGGGAGCATGACTTCTGATCTTGCCAAGGGCTCAACAGCAGTTGCATCGCTTTTTTCTATTCTTGACAGACACTCACTCATTCAAGGCTACTGCGATGTCATTATACTATCATTTATCTTACTATTTTTCCTTTCATATATTACGTTGATAAGAGTTTTCATCTCTTCATCACACTTTTGGAAGATTAATGCTAAACATACAAATTAAATTGTACACTCCTCGTTTTTTAACGAACTGAGATGCCATTCAGAGACCGAAGAATAAAAGAGAGAGCATTTCAAACGTGGATAATTATTGCGATTGAGGTTTTGATTATTTTCTCTATTAAGATGTTGAGTACAAATTTTTATCTCTATTTGTTTTATCAACCTTTTGACTAATTTAAATGTAGGGTTTCCAAACTTCAGTACTAAGATGTTGGATTTAACTGAACCACTACATTCATCGAGGTAAAGTTTTGATTATTTATTAATAGTTTTGTTATGCGTTTATTGTATTTGAAATTCTTTACATAGTTCATTGTAGTAGTCAAGATGATCGAGTAGGTCTATAGTCCATCCACTCATAAACATGACAGTTGCAGGTACAGTATAGGTTAGCACAGCAAAGTCGTGGCTGTGAGGATCAATGGCATTAGTGGACAAGTATTGAGGATGAATTGCAGAGTTCAGGTAAAAATATTCCATCCCTCTTCTCTTAGTATATGGACAAAGGTCATATGTATGATTATTGCATCTTCAAACCCCAACCTAAGAAAACCAAAGAATCCAACTCAAACATTCCTCTACCTACGTAAAAGCCAACCCCAACCCCTATTTTGTTTGAAGGAAGTTTTTAGCAGCCCCCGTACGGCCCCGTACTTTCATTAATTTTCAAAAACAATTCAGTGATTTTTTGAGGTAATTTATTTAATTTTACATACCCGTCCTTCATAACATATTGTTTACGTATTGCAGATCTAACCAATTGGATACCATCACTTCATTACATACCAGTTCTTCATTACACACCAGGTACTCTGTACATTAACTAAAGTAGTTATATAATTGATATGCATTATCTATTAAATCTTTTAGACGATAAAAGAAGTACGGGATAATTATTTGGTTTGGCTGTTGGATAATTATTGGTTGTTGGCTTATTGTTGGATAGTATGTTAGAAGGAGTATGAGATAATTAGAAGGAGTACGGGATAATTATTGGTATCATTATTGGATAATATGTTGAAAATATTTTAGACTCCCGGTTTCAGAATACGATGATAACTTGCTAATGTCTTGACTACTACAATCAACACCTTCCCTGGTTTCAGAATACTCGAAACAGCCCCTGAACGGTTCCGTGGGTGGCACTAACACCTCCCTCGGGACCAATGTAACTCGTAGGAACTGATCGTGCAGCCGCGAGACTCTCGGCTTGATAATATGACGATAATTTGCATATTTCTAGACTTAGGCTTAAAAACATGGCGTTAGAGGTTGAAAACCCATAACAGTCCCCGAACGACCCCGTGGGTAGCACCAACACCTCCCCCGGGACCAATGTAACTCGTAGGAATTGACACCGTAGCCGCAGGAATCTCGGTTTGAGAATACGACGATAACTTGCATATTTCTAGATTTAGGCTTAAAAACATGGCATTAGAAGGTGAAAACTCGAAACATCCCCCGAACGACCCCGTGGGTAGTACCAACACCTCCCTCGGGATAAATGTAACTCGTAGGAAGTGACACCGCACCCGCGGGACTCCCGGTTTGAGAATACAATGATAATTTACATATTTCTAGACTTAGACTTAAAAATATGGCGTTAGAGGGTGAAAACCCAAAATAGCCCCCGAACGGCCCCGTGGGTGGCACCTACACCTCCCACGGGACAAATATAACTCGTAGGAACTGACCGCGCAGTCGCGGGACTCTCGATTTGAGAATACGATGATAATTTGCATATTTCTAGACTTAGGCTTAAAAACATGGCGTTAGAGGGTGAAAACTCGAAACAGCCCCCGAACGGCCTCGTGGGTGGCACCAACACTTCTCCTGGGACCAATGTAACTCGTAGCAACTGACACCGCAGCCGCAGGACTCCTGGTTTGAGAATACGATGATAATTTGCATATTTCTGGACTTAGGCTTAAAAACATGGCATTAGATAGTGAAAACTCGAAACAGCCTCCGAACGGCCCCGTGGGTGGCACCAACACCTCCCACAAGACCAATATAACTCGTAGGAACTGACCGCGTAGCCACGAGACTCCCGGTTTGAGAATACGATGATAATTTGCATATTTTAGACTTAAGCTTAAAAACATGGCATTAGAGGGTGAAAACCCGAAACAAATCCCAAACGGCCCCGTGGGTGGCACCAACACCTCCCCCGGGATCAATGTAACTCGTAGGAACTGACATCGCAGCCGCAGGACTCCCGGTTTGAGAATTCGACGATAATTTGCATATTTCTAGACTTAGGCTTAAAACCATGGCATTAGAGTGTGAAAACCCGAAACAACTCCCGAAGGCCCCGTGGGTGGCACCAACACCTCCCACGGGACCAATGTAACTCGTAGGAACTGACACCACAGCCGCTGGACTCCCGGTTTGAGAATACGATAATAATTTGCATCTTTACAGACTTAGGCTTAAAAACATGGCATTAGAGGGTGAAAATCCGCAATAGCCCCCGAACAGCCCCGTGGATGGCACCAACACCTCCCACGGGACCAATATAACTCGTAAGAACCGACCCTGCACCCGCGGGACTCCCGGTTTGAGAATACGATGGTAATTTTCATATTTATAGACTTAGGCTTAAAAACATGGCATTAGAGGGTGAGATCTCAAAAAAGCCCCCGAACGGCCCCGTGGGTGGCACCAACACCTCCCCTGGGACCAATGTAACTCGTAGGAACTGACCGCGCAGCCGCGGGACTCCCAGTTTGAGAATACGACGATAATTTGTATATTTCTAGACTTTGTCTTAACAACATGGCGTTAGAGGGTGAAAACCCGAAATAGCCCCCGAACGGCCCTGTGGGTGGCACCAACACCTCCCCCGGGACCAATGTAACTCGTTGGAACTGATCGCGCAGTCGTGAGACTCCTGGTTTGAGAATACGATGATAATTTGCATATTTCTAGACTTAGGCTTAAAAACATGGCGTTAGAGGGTGAAAACCCAAAACAACCCCCACATGGCCCCGTGGGTGGCACCAACACCTCCCCTGGGACCAATGTAACTCGTAGGAACTGGTCGCGCAGCTGTGGGACTCCCGATTAGAGAATACGATGATAATTTGCATATTTATAGACTTAGGCTTAAAAACATGGCGTTAGAGGGTAAAACCCCGAAAAAGCCCACGAACGGCCTCGTGGGTGGCACCAACACCTCCCTCCGGACCAATGTAACTCATAGGAACTGACACCGCAGCCGCGAGACTCCCGATTTGAGAATACGATGATAAATTGCATATTTACAGACTTAGACTTAAAAACATGGCGTTAGAGGGTGAAAACTCGAAACAACCCCCGAACGACCCCGTGAGTGGCACCAACACCTCCCATGGGACTAATGTATCTCGTAGGAACTGACACCGTAGCCACGGGACTCTCGGTTTGAGAATACGACGATAATTTGCATATTTCTAGGCTTAGTCTTAAAAACTTGGCGTTAGAGGTTGAAAACCCGTAACAGCCCCCAAACGGCTCCATGGGTGGCACCAACACCTCCCCCGGGACCAATGTAACTCGTAGGAGCTGACACTGCAACCACGGGACTTCCGATTTGAGAATATGATGATAATTTGCATATTTATAGACTTAGGCTTAAAAACATGAGGTTAGAGGGTGAAAACCCGAAACAGCCTCTGAACGGCCCTGTGGGTGGCACGAACACTTCCCTCGGGGCCAAAGTAGCTCGTAGGAACTGACCGCGCAGCCGCGGGACTCCCGGTTTAAGAATATGATGATAATTTGCATATTTCTACAATTAGGCTTAAAAACATAGCGTTTAAGGGTGAAAACCCAAAACAGCCCCCGAACGGCCCCGTGGGTGGCACCAACACCTCCCCCGGGACCAATGTAACTTGTAGCAACAAACCGCGCAGTCGCGGGACTCCCGGTTTGATAATACGATGATAATTTTCATATTTATAGACTTAGGCTTAAAAACATGGCGTTAGAGGTTGAAAACTCAAAACAGCAACCGAACGGCCCCGTGGGTGGCACCATCACCTCCCCCGGGACGAATGTAACTCGTAGGAACTGACCGTGCAGCCACAGGAGTACCGATTCGAGAATACGATGATAATTTGCATATTTTTGGACTTAGGCTTAAAAACATGGCGTTAGAGGTTGAAAACCCATAACAGCCCCCGAACGGTCCCGTGGGTGGCACTAGCACCTCCCCCGAGACCAATGTAACTCGTAGAAACGGATACCGCAGCCGCGGTACTCCCGATTTGAGAATACGACAATAATTTATATATTTCTAGACTTAGGCTTAAAAACATGGCGTTAGAGGGTGAAAACTCGAAACAGTCCCCGAACAGCCTCGTGGATGGCACCAACACCTCCCACGGGACCAATATAACTCGTAAGAACCGACCCTGCACCCGCGGGACTCCCGGTATGAGAATACGATGGTAATTTTCATATTTATAGACTTAGGCTTAAAAACATGGCGTTAGAGGGTGAGATCTCAAAAAAGCCCCCGAACGGCCCCGTGGGTGGCACCAACACCTCCCACGGGACCAATGTAACTCGTAGGAACTGACCCCGCAGCCGCAGGACTCCCGGTTTGAGAATAGGATGATAATTTTCATATTTCTAGACTTAGGCTTAAAAACATGGCATTAGAGGGTGAAAACCCGAAACATCCCCTGAACGGCCCCGTGAGTAGCACCAACACCTCCCCCAGGACCAATGTAACACGTAGGAACTGACACCGCAGCCGCGGGACTCCCGGTTTGAGAATATGATGATAATTTGAATATTAATAGACTTAGGCTTAAAAACATGACGTTTGAGGATGAAAACTCGAAACATCCCCCGAATAGCCCCGTGGGTGGCACCAACACCTCCCCTGGGACCAATATAACTCGTAGGAACTGATCGCACAGCCGCGGGACTCCCGATTTGAGAATACAACGATAATTTGCATATTTCTAGACTTAGGCTTAAAAACATGCGTTAGAGGGTAAAAACCCGAAACAGCCCCCGAACGGCTCCGTGGGTGGCACCAACACCTCTCCCGGGACCAATGTAACTCGTTGGAACTGATCGCGCAGCCGCGGGACTCTCGGTTTGAGAATACGATGATAATTTGCATATTTCTAGACTTAGGTTTAAAAACATGGCGTTAGAGGTTGAAAACCCGTAACAGCCCCCGAACGGCCCCGTGGGTGGCACCAACACCTCCCTCGGGACCAATGTAATTCATAGGAACTGACACCGCAGCCCCATGACTCCCGATTTGAGAATACGATGATAATTAGCAAATTTCTAGGCTTAGGCTTAAGAACATGGCGTTAGAGGGTGAAAACCCGAAACAACCCCCGAACGGCCCCATGGGTGGCACCAACACCTCCCACGGGACCAATACAACTCGTAGTAACTGACACCGCAGCCGCGGGACTCTCGATTTAAGAATACCATGATAATTTGCATATTTTTAAAATGAGGCTTAAAAACATGGCGTTAGAGGGTGAAAACCCGAAACAACCTCCAAATTGACACCGCAGCCGCGGGACTCCCGGTTTGAGAATACGACGATAATATGCATATTTATAGACGTAGGCTTAAAAACATGGCGTTAGAGGGTGAAAACCCGAAATAGCCCCCGAACGGCCCTGTGGGTGTCACCAACACCTCCCACAGGACCAATGTAACTCGTAGGAACTAACCCCGCTGCCGCGGGACTCCCGTCTTGAGAATACGATGATAATTTGCATATTACTAGGCTTAGCCTTAACAACTTGGCATTAGAGGTTGAAAACCCGTAACAGCCCCTGAACGGCAGCGTGGGTGTCACCAACACCTCCCTCGGGACCAATATAACTCGTAGGAACTGACACCGCAGCCGCGGGACTACCGATTTGAGAATACGATGATAAATTGCATATTTATAGAGTTAGGCTTAAAAACGTGGCGTTAGAGGATGAAAACCCGAAACAGCCCCCGAACGGCCCCGTGAGTCACACCAACACCTCCCACGGGACCAATGTATCTCGTAGGAACTGACACCGCACCCGCGGGACTCCCGGTTTTAAAATACGACGATAATTTGCATATTTCTAGGCTTAGGCTTAAAAACTTGGCGTTAGAAGTTGAAAACCCGTAACAGCCGCCGAACGGCCCCGTGGGTGACACCAACACCTCCCCCGTGACTAATGTAACTCGTAGGACCTGACACCGCAGCAGCGGGACTCCCGATTTCAGAATACGACGATAATGTGCATATTTATAGACTTAGGCTTAAAAACATGGCGTTAGAGTGTGAAAACTTGAAACAGCCTCCGAACGGCCCCGTGGGTGGCACCAACACCTCCCCCGGGACCAATGTAATTCGTAGGAACTGATCGCGCAGCCACGGGACTCCCGGTTTGAGAATGCGATGATAATTTACATATTTCTAGAATTAGGCTTAAAAACATGGCGTTAGAGGGTGAAAACCCCAAACAGCCCCCGAACGGCCCCGTGGGTGGCACCAACACCCCCCCCCGGGACCAATGTAACTTGTAGGAACTGACTGCGTAGCCGCGGGACTCCCGGTTTGAGAATACGATGATAATTTGCATATTTCTAGACTTAGGCTTAAAAACATGGCGTTAAAGGTTGAAAAATCGAAACAGCCCCCGAACGGCCCCGTGGGTGGCACCAACACCTCCCCCGGGATCAATGTAACTCGTAGGAATTGACCGTGCAACCACGGGACTCCTGATTTGAGAATACGATGATAATTTGCATATTTCTAGACTTAGGCTTAAAAGCATGGTGATAGAGGTTGAAAACCCGTAACAGCCCCCGAACAGCCTCATGGGTGGCACGAGCACCTCCCCCGGGACCGATGTAACTCGTAGGAACTGACACTGCAACCGCGGGACTCCCGATTTGGGAATATGATGATAATTTGCATATTTCTAGACTTAGGCTTAAAAACATGGCGTTAGAGGGTGAAAACCCGAAACAGCCCCCGAACGATCCCGTGAGTGGCACCAACACCTCCCCCGGAACCAATGTAACTCGTAGGAACTTACACCGCAGCCGCAGGTCTTCCGGTTTGAGAATATGATGATAATTTGCATATTTCTGGACTTAGACTTAAAAACATGGTGTTAGAGGGTGAAAACCCGAAACAGCCCCCGAACGGCCCCGTGGGTGGCACCTACACCTCCCACGGGACCAATGTAACTCGTAGGAACTGACCACGCAGCCGCGGGACTCCCGATTTGAGAATACAACGATAATTTGCATATTTCTAGACTTAGGCTTAAAAACATGACGTTAGAGGGTGAAAACCCGAAACAGTCCCCGAACGGCCCCGTGGGTGGCACCAACACCTCCCCCGGGACCAATCTAACTCCTAGGAACTGATCGCGCAGCTGCGGGACTCCCGGTTTGAGAATACGATGATAATTTGCATATTTCTAGACTTAGTCTTAAAAACATGGCATTAGATGTTGAAAACCCGTAACAGCCCCTGAGCGTCCCCGTGGGTGGCACCAACACCTCCCTCGGGACTAACTCGTATGAACCGACCGCGCAGCCGCGGGTCTCCCGATTTGAGAATACGACGATAATTTACATATTTATAGACTTAGGCTTAAAAACATGGCGTTAGAGGGTGAAAACTCGAAACAGCCTCTGAACGTCCCCGTGGGTGGCATCAACACCTCCCACGGGACCAATGTAACTCGTAGGAACTGACCACGCAGCCGCGGGACTCCCGGTTTGAGAATACGATGGTAATTGGCATTTTTCTAGACTTAGGCATAAAAATAATGATAATTTTAACTCATATATGCAATTTTTTAACTTGATTAAATTTTTTGTAAAACTACTTGGTTACTGATATTTTTTTTTATGTATCCTATCATTTGTAGGATTTTTGCACGTGGAACAAATGAAGGAGTCAATGGTTTACAACATGAAGATTGTTTATATGTTGTGGACATTCAGGATTTTGTTTTTTATGTGTTACAGTCATGCGGGCTTTTATTGTTTAGTTTTATGGCCGTGCGGGCTTTTATAATTTGATTGTTGAATTTTATGGTCGTGCGGGCTTTATTATAAGCAGGTTTTACATTTACAGGTTTTGAAATGTCAAGAAAATAGAGGAAACTCTGCCCAATTTTTTTTTTGGTCTGTGAATTATTAAGACGTGTAATATTTTTAAGTTTATATATATATTTGTTTATTAACAACGTTATCAATTCGCAATTTGTGATTTTTTTTATTATTTTGCCAATAATAAATATTTGTAACACCTCATAAGCGTCCAATGTTACACGTAGCAACCGATGGTACACTCACAAGACCCCCAATTTTAGGATTGGACAAAAAAAATACATTTTTTTTAAATCATAGTTAAGTATGGTCATGGACTTTGTCCATGACCATTTTTATTTTTTTCGTCACGCATAAAAATGGTCGGGGCCAAAGTCCGCAACCATTTTTTTTTATTTTTTTTGTCACGGTTGTGGGTCACGGACTTTGGCCGCGACTAATTTGTCACGGTTGTGGGTCACGGACGAGGGTCGCGACCAATTTTTTTTTATTTTTTTTATCACGATCGTAGGTCGTGGGTCGCGGACTTTGGCAGCGACCAATTTGTCACGGATGAGGGTCGCGACCAATTTTTTTTATATTTTTTTGTCACGATTGTGGGTCACGAACTTTGGTCGCGACCAATTTGTCACGGTTGTGGGTCACAGATGAGGGCCGCGACCCGTCACGACATGGGTCACGGCCTAAGTCCGCAACCATCTGCCATGACCCCTCTTGGCCGTGCCCATTTTTGGTCACGAACTTGGGCCACGACCCACAAAAATGGTCACGCCCGAAATGTTCATGGCCCAAGTCCGCGACCCACAGCTTTGGTCAGGGATTTTGTCCGTGACCAATCGCCAGTTTTGGTGCGTTGACATTTCCAACGTTAGTAACTTTGGTTGGCTCTCTCAAAAGCATGGTCTTGGGTTTAGCAGTGGAAGTATATATATCATCGAAGCGAACAACAAACTTGTCATCTTTGATTTGGATGGTGCCTAGCATTTTATCCAACCTCTCCGACCTAGACTCCAAATCAAATTTGACATTACTCGAGTCTCACAACTTTTTTTCCAACTCTATAATCCTAGACTCGAGCAAATGCCTAGACAATTCAAACTCGAAAACCCCCTTTTTCAAACCCTCCATCAAACCTCGAAGACTATCTTTCTCCCTCAATGTACTTAAAGTTATATATAAGATTCTTCTCACGTGCCCTAAGATCATCAATCAATTTACCATTATCATGACCTATAGCACGTTACTTCACCTTAACTTGTAAACATAATTTGGCCTTCTTTAACTTTGATGAATCAGTGTATAACTCCCGAAAGGCCACTTGAAGCTCATTATCCTCCTCCTCCTCATCTTCTTCTTCTTCTTCTTCTTCTTTTTCATCGCTCTTCTCTTCACTATCTTGGTAACCTAAAAACTTGACCTCGGAACTGTCATGCTCGTGATCATCTTCAACAGGGGAAGACACTTTATTTAATCCCACTTGACTGGCCATGAATGCGGTGTAGTTATGATCAGTGGGGAAATTAACTTTCTCTTCCAACTCGCTATCACTAAGGGTGGTATTGTATGCCTTCGGTTTCTTACCCTCCTTCCTTAGTCTAGTGGGACACTCCCTGGAATAATGCCCAAAACCTTGGCATTCAAGACACTTGTCTCGGTCATCCACCTTCTTAAGACCCATCTTTGTTCTTCCTATCACGATTAACAAAGTCCTTAGGATTTTTTTCTAAACTCTTCTCAAAGCTTTTCTTATTTCTAAGCTTAAGAAACTTCTTGAACTTCCTAGAAAAACTAGATATCTCTTCAACATTAAGCTCACCATCATTATCAGAATCCGACAAACTTATTTTCGTGCTTTCAAAGTAATGCCCTTCTTTTCATTTTTCTTTGGAGGACACATATTCATCTCATAGGTTTGAAACTCACCTACAAGTTCTTGGACTCTCATAACATCGACACCACCTAGGAAATCTAGGACTGTGACTTTAGCATTAAATCTTTCAGGCAACGACCTTAAGATTTTTTGCACAACTCTAGACGACTCGGGGATCAGCTCACATAAGTTAAACAAGGAGTTGACAATATCCTATAACTTAGCATAAAGCTTATCAAAAAACTCATTATCTAACATCTTAATAGTCTCAAACTTAGTCATCATATTTTCTAACTAAAAAACCCTAACAATATATGTTCCCTCGTTTTTGGATCGTAAAATATTCCAAGCATTCTTAGCGCTCTCGCAATTCGTAATGCATCTAAACTCTTCAACGGTCACAACACAAAAAAATATCATTCACACCCCTAAAATTAAAAGTCGAGGCATTATTTTTAGTTGTTGTCTAGAAGGCATATGCTTTACAAGCACCACCTTCAGTGGCAGGAGTCCACCCATACTCAACCAAGTTCCAAATGTTCTCATCTATCGATTTCAAGGAAAATCGCATGTGAGCCTTCCAGTAAGGATAATTTGACTCATAAAATAATGGAGGTCTACCAATAAAACTACTTTCTCAGTTAAAATCCATCTAAACCCTAAATAATCCCAAAAGATAGATCTAACACCATAAACTAGTGTAACTCGCTCTGATACTAGTTTGAGAAAGTTATGCACCCTAGGGTTTGTTGAGTAAAATACCATCAAGTTTTATTTTCACAATTATTTATTTAACTTGCACCAATTTAGAAAAACTACAAGTGTTATGCGAAATAATTTACCAATTTTAATCTTGACCTAAGCATGCACCTAGTTAAGTATAAGTCAGAGCAAGGTTCTAAAAAACGCGAGGCGTGATCGAGGCGTGGAGGCCAAGCCTTAAGCCTTAGAAGCCTAGGCGGGCCTAGGCGTAACAAGGCGTGAAAAAATGTTTAGGCCTTTTTAATATATTTTAATATTTTTTAACCATAATAAGGCTATTAAAATACTAAAATTGTACATATCATAAAAATATGTCTGAATATTTGCAAATAAAAATACTATTTGATTATTTTGGATGAGATAATGGTCCGGTTTGTAAAAAATCTTTAAAAGACGATATTATTTCACTAAAGCATTGTTATTTTTAGAGAAAAAGTACGCCTTAAGGGTTTTACCAAGCATAAGGCGTCAAAATCTTAAGGCGGGGCATTTCTCCCAAGCCTCAAGCATAGGCGTGCCTAGGAGGAGCCTAGGCGGGTTTTTTAGAACAGTGAGTCAGAGTAAAATAAGTAAATCACAATACGGCGATGCACGAGTAAAACCCACAGGGGAAAAACCATAGATGGCCCTGCCACACAAGTTCACTATATAGCAAATTTTATAAGACCAATTTAGACTTGCTCTCTAACTCGACACCTTAAAGCCTTAACGCGCTTCCTTGATCCTTGTAACCTTCTTCACAGTCACTATTGGGCACCTTTTAATATCCACACAACGCATGCTCTTTCACACATTTTGGTATCCCACCGATCTTACTTATCTCGTGACCAGTTCATCCATCGCTCCATACAAACATGATGTCCACCGCGGGAAATGCTCACAGTATTTAGATCAAACCACTTTGATGAAAAAACGGAGATCTCAAAATGATATATGTATGAATGATTCTTGGATCTCAATCATAGGTGTAAACCAGAGATTTGGTTTTAAAGACTTTCTCTTAAAATAAAAACATAAACTTGGAGATCTTTTCAAACAAGTTTAGGAACATAAAAAGCTTGAAAAAGTCTCTCAAAAATCTGCTACTCCGCACTCCTATTTATAAGAGGTTTTTGCAAAATGAGATTAGGATAAAAAATTGTTTGAAAAAACTATACTTCTTCAAAAATTCGCGTACTTGTTCGAACGACATTGAACCTCGTTCAAATAAAGTATAACATCTCGTTCGAACGTCTTTTAAAGGACATTTCCGGTGAGATTCTAGAGAGGCCAAGGTTTTCTAAAATTAGTCTCGTTTGAAGTCTCATAGAAGATATTCTAACGAGGTACTACAACTCGTTCGAATGACTTCCCAAGTTCGTTCTAACGAAGTTCCGGAAAAAAAAATTCTTCAAACAATATAAAAAAGGATAAAATCATTTAAAAAAAATTATAAACACCTAACACAAAAAAAAGTAGGGATCGAATATAAACATGTATTCATACCTCATTAAGATCGCTCGGATGATGAAGACAAAACTCGGCTCGAAACATAATGTTGTTTTATCTTCGGACGCTACAAACTTCAATCACATATAACAAGCTTTAAGGGCAAACAACTCAAGTCCTAACAACCAATGACTCAAGCAAGTTTTGTTCAAACACTGAATAAAGCCAATACATACAAATTGAGTCGATTCGAAAATTTGTCCTTACATATATTTGGCATTACTTTTCTCATTCTTATCTTTGATGCCCTTACTATTGATAGCTTTGTTTCATAACCAAATATAACTTTTACCTCAATTATATATTGTGGTATAATGATTTCAATCCTTTTGATTATATTTTCGTGGTTCCCTTCTTTAAAAATACTTCATTATGTTCCTTGTGAAGATATTTCTTGATTATATCGTTTTTCCTTTATTAATTCCATGACAAAAAGGGGGATACGTATGTAATACCCCGTACTTTTGACTATATTTATTTTTAGGATTAATTAATTAAATGCGTATTAATTGGAAATTAATCCGGGATAAAAATACTAATGGGATGCGAATTGGTATTTTATTATGTGCATATATGATTATATATGAACTTGGTATTATAAAATTTGTCGTGGGATTTATATACGGCATTTTAGAAATTTTGTTGAGACGCGTGGGACCGTCGCGTCACGGTATTATATTTTGATGATAAAAAGTGAATTTAAAATCTATAATCCGTATGGTCATTTTGAGTGCGCCAACGCGTCCGGAAAGGTCGAGATAGTCAGAAAACACTAGCCGGGGGTATAGTTTGGGTCCCGGGGTATTTTTAGGCCATACCGGTAACTTAAAGGGTATTTTGGTAATTTTACATTTTTAGGAATTAAAAGTGACGAAAATTAGAGATGTAAATCTGATGTGGATTAAACCCATTAAGCCCATTAGCCAACCCATATTAACCTAGAAGGCTGCGTAGGTTGTCATTTAGGTTTTCTAAGTTCCCAAATCAAAAACCCTAGCCACCTTAAGCCACCATTGGAGAGGAAGCTTGGAGAGAAGAAATTCTGCAGAAATTCTTCACCAAATCAACACCAAATCTGGAATCAAACCAAGGCAAGTGGTTTAATCATGTTTAATTTCAGCAAATGTTCTTTCCATGTTAGAAATTCGGACTTATGGTTTGTTCTTGATAAAATATGAGAACCCATGTAGTTTAGATCATAGAATTTGAGAAATTGTGAAGAGAATTGCATGTAGTATGATAGGTAGATGATTTCCCTTAAAATAATTGTGATTTGAAGGAATTAAAACGAAATAAATTCTGGGATTTGATGATGATATAAACCTAGGGTTCATGTTCTAGAGAAATTGGGAAAAATGTAGAGATTTGTAAATTTGGTTGATGTTATGATGATTCAATCCTTGAAAACATGTAAGGAGATGATGTAAATATGTTTAGGATGAATTAGAGACCCTAAAACGTTATTGGGATGAACCTTGGAAGAGATTAGAAGTGATAAAAATGGTGAAAAAACGAATTGGGAGAAATCTGGGCCGAAACTGGCCAGTCGTTAGAAGCAGCCCCCAGGTCGTTCGAACGAGCTCGTTCGAATGAGCTTCTAACGAGTTGACCAGTCTCTTCTAACGACGGGTAGTTTCGTTCGATATCTCATTCGAACGAGATATCGTTAGAAGGAACAGTTCGTTCGAACGAACTGGGATCTCGTTCGAACAGCCTCGTTCGAACGAGACTTCTAACGAGTTGACAGAAGGATCTCGTTCGAACAGACTCGTTCGAACGATACTTCTAACGAGTTGACAGTTTGGTCCTTTTAGAACTGTTTTGACTTTTGGAGTCCCGGAAACTGGTTCAAGGGTAGAGTTAGCATCCCTTTGATGATATAGTGATAGAATTGGGACTTTTGGGCATTTATGAGAGGTAAATTATATACGAGAGTTGTATTACTTGGACGGTTTGAGTTGAGACGTGAGTGTTTACTACGACGTGAGAAATTATGGCGCGTGTGATTATAAACCGGAATAATATAAATGGTGATAATTCTAGTTAGTACGAGAATGCGATATGTACTACGATTAAAATACGGTATTACTAAGATGTGTGTTTACTTAGTATTGGTATATGGATTGTGTGTATGACATACCTACCATACTTGCTATCACGGGAGGTTGCGTTCGCTTAGGACCCTCTAATCCTTGTGTGCCTACGGGGGGGATATAGACTGGTACCTTGATGAACATAGGTCATAGAAAGACTTATTGTGATATTAATAAGTCCGCTGACCGTGGGAGCGTAGGTATGTGCGTGACCCACGTGATGGTGACTGTGTTCGCCTCCATTATTTGTGATGTTGTTATCGGTAAACTATTCCTGAGAGATTCGGAATATGTAATCCTTATGTACGTGATGTACCGGGATGGATAGCAGAGTATGTGTGAACTACAGCTTAGATTGTGGGGTGCTTGTATTGTATATTTATGATATGAATAATATACATTATATTAATGAGAATCCTCATGTTAATGTTGTAAATATATTACGGTGTTGTTTCGAGATATATAGTGAGTTAATTAATAGTGATATATATATATTGAGCATCTGAGTTACATTAAGCCCTATTTAATTAAGAGCGTTATGATGTTAATGGAACCAAGTATTATGGGTAGGACCTTTGGTAGTCTAGCTAGATACGTTGTCACTTAGCTAGTGGTATGGGTAGATATAGATGGGTACTTGCGTTAGGAGTGCACAGTTAGACGAGAGGTGAGAATATAATGTGAGTGCACGTCCTAACATGTACTTTGCATTTAATGTTTTAAATGTTTTTAAAGCACTTGCAGGTTTTTAAAATATAACTCCACATTCGGGCTCTGACCCGTTTGCTTTTCAAATCTTTTTCTTGTAAAAACCATTTTAGGTGCCCAGCCACAGGGACACCAAGCATAGGATACTCATTCAGGTGACGAGCTGTAGCTGCTTGTGGAGGCTACAGGGACTTTGCTTATAGACGCTTCGATCTTTTGGATTCCAGAGTCACTATCTATCAGTGTAGGGCATGTTGCCCATTTCTATTTAGAGCATCTTTTACATTTCAGTTTTCAGACTTTAGCATGTATTGTTTCAGTTTATTTATTTCAGTTATGGGATTGTAGTGAGGGGTTTTCCTCCAGACCTTATTTACTCTATTGTGATGATTATTCGTTTTACTTCAGTATGGTGAATGGTGCTATTTATTTCTTCATTTCACTTGTTGCATGATAATCAGACTTAAATTAAAATTTGGCTTTTTCTTTTTAAATACTAGGTGGTTAGTAATAAAAAAAAAATGTTTTCGACAGTGATGCTATTAACTGAGCCAACTTGGCATTTTGAATTAATTTATAAAGGAGTAGCTACCCGGTATTTAATTAGTCGGGGTGTCACAGGTGGTATCAGAGCATCAGGTTCTAGTGTCCTTTAGGATCTGTACGGCTATTATGTTTCCGCTACATTTCTTTGATATAGAGCCCTATATTTTAGGACTGTTGTACTCTTTTTGTGTATGCTTCGTTCTTCAGCTATTTTAAGTTTATAAACTGCGAGCTTATAAACTTTGTTCTTATTTCAGATGCCTCCACGACGTGCACGACGAGTTCCCAGGAATGCAATGCCCGAACCCCAGCCCGCTCCAGTTCAGGGCATGATGAACGCCGCTGAGGTTGCTGCTATAGTAGCCCAAGCGGTAAATGCCGCGATTGCCGTGATTCAGCAGGCACCGCCTCAGGCACCGGTTGCCGCGCCAGCAAAGGTTAATGCATTCCCGTCTGCTTGGGAGCGTGTACGAGACGCTTTTCAGAAAGCGCATCCGCCAGAGTTTGCAGGTAGCTCAGACGTGGTAGTCTCGAGCCAATGTAGGAAGGACATACAGAGGCATTTGAGGATGCATGAGTGCACTGATATTCAGAAACAGGTGCTAGCTACTTTCAAGCTAGTGGGATCTGCACTACAGTGGTGGGAGTCTATTACCACCGCGGAGGAGAGGGATACCCTCACGATTCAGGAGTTCTGGGTGCGGTTTGACCGCAAGTACTTTCCGTCCGCAGTTCATACAGAGATGAGGAGGAAGCTGATGAGTTTGAAGCAAGAGGGCAAAACAGTGGCCGAGTATGAGGCCGAGTTTACTAATCTGTTGAACATCGTTCCAGACAAGATACCAACAGAGAAGAAGAAGATTGAGAAGTTCACCGATGGGTTGAATTGGAGGATCCGTCAACATCTGCTAGGGAACCTATCGTTGGCCACGTATTCTGATGTGGTTAACGCTGCATTGTTGCACTGCCAGGACCACCGTTTTCATATGGCCGAGGGCAAGCGGTCGGGGGAGTCTAGCCATCAGGGCAGGACTGGAGGACATGGTGCCAGCAGGGCACAAACCGGTCAGGGGCAGAGACAGAATGAGCACGGTACCCAGCAGGGGGATAATAAGAGGTTCCGGTCAGGGAACTACAGGCAGGGACAGGGAGGTTTCCGTCAGGGCCATCAGGGTCCAAACGGCCATCAGGGCCAACAGGGGCAGAATGGGCAGCAGTTTCATCAGGGCCAGCAGGGCCAAGGGAGGAACGGTAACGGCCACCAGGGCCGAGGACAGCAGGGGCATAGGGGAGGGAACTTCCCAGGGAAGTGCTTTACTTGTGGCAAGACTGGCCATAAGAAGCAGGATTGTCCTGATAGGGGCAGGGCCCCACAGCAGCAGCAGCAAGGTGCTCGCCAGGAGCCACAGAGACCTATGTTTCCCGCCGCTCTTCCCGCACCGCCATAGATGGCAGCATTGCCACCCATTCCAGTAGTCCCAGCTCAGCAGGGGCAGCTACAGTATGGACGTGTCTACAATGTTCACCAGGCTGCAGTTCCACAGGCACCGCCCGCGATCGAGGGTACGTTTCCTATCCATGGCACTATGGGTCGGGTGTTATTCGATACGGGTGCTACACATTGTTTTATAGCTACACACTTCGCGAAAGCTTTAGGATTATTAGCTACGGCAGAGAGCACAGTGACGTGTGTCGACTCACCATTAGGGAGTGGGTCACTTATTTTCTTTATATGCCGGGGAGTGGGGGTAGAGATTGGTGGTTTGGTATTGCCTGCAGACATGTTAGTGTTAGACATGCATGTTCACGATGTGATCATCGGTATGGATTGGCAAGTAGCGTATAGGGCCATGATTGATTGCTTCAGCGGGAGCATTATTTTTGCCATTCCGGGGCAAGAGATGTTTATAGTGGCGATGCCTCGCCCAGAGGGAGGATCGACCGCTCATTTGTATTACATAGAGGAGGATACCTCTAAGGAGGTTGTTATTCCTTTAGATTCGATCCCGGTTGTCAGGGAGTATTCAGATGTGTTTCAGGAGATACCAGGCTTGCCACCCAGTCGAGAGATAGACTTCGTTATAGATTTGCTACCGGGCACGAGACCTATAGCACGCGCACCGTACCGTATGGCTCCAGCTGAGATGAGAGAGCTACGGGATCAGATAGAGCAGCTGTTGGGACAAGGCTTTATTCGCAGGAGTACCTCACCTTGGGGTGCTCCGGTTTTGTTTGTGAAGAAGAGGGACGGTTCACTGAGGTTGTGTGTGGACTACCGAGAGTTGAATAAGGTCACGATACGGAATAAGTATCCGTTGCCTCGAATCGATGACTTATTCGACCAGTTGAGGGGAGCTTCTTTCTTCTCGAAGATTGACTTGAGGTCGGGATACCATCAGTTGCGTATCAGGGAGGAGGATGTCTCGAAGACCGCGTTCTTATCGAGATATGGTTCTTATGAGTTTCGGGTTATGCCTTTCGGCTTGACCAACGCTCCAGCAGTGTTTATGGACTTGATGAACAGGGTGTTCAGAGATTTCCTAGATCAGTTTGTCATTGTCTTCATTGATGACATTCTGGTTTACTCTCAGACAGAGGAGGAGCCCGCCGAGCATTTGAGGCAGGTTTTGTAGACACTTCGTCAGAACGAGTTGTATGCAAAATACGAGAAGTGCGGGTTTTGGTTGAAGGAAGTCCAGTTCTTGGGTCACATTATTTCCGACCAGGGAATATCAGTTTATCCGGGGAAGGTATCAGCGGTGAGGGAGTGGGGATAGCCCACGACACCAACAGAGATTCGTAGTTTCTTGGGTCTAGCAGGATACTACAGGAGGTTTATTCGGGGTTTCTCAGAGATAGCAGGTCCTTTGACACACCTTACTCGTAAGGGTGTGCCGTACATTTGGAGTGATGCCTGTCAGTTGGCATTCGATGAATTGAAGGACAAATTGACCTCAGCACCTGTGTTAGCATTGCCGAGACCGGGAGTTGAGTATTTAGTTTACACCGACGCGTCTTTGCAAGGGCTTGGAGGTGTATTACAGCAGGAGAGACAGGCCATAGCTTATGCCTCCCGTAAGCTTAAGCCTCATGAGAAGAATTACCCCACGCATGATTTGGAGTTGGCAACGGTGGTATTTGCCCTACGGATTTGGAGGCACTATCTTTTGGGGGAGAAGTTTCAGCTGTTCACGGACCACAAGTCACTACAGTATCTGTTCACGCAGAAGGAATTGAATATGCGCCAGCGTAGGTGGCTTGAGTTTGTGAAGGACTACCAGTTCGACATCCAGTACCACCCGGATAAGGCTAACGTGGTAGCAGACACGTTGAGCCGCAGGCCAGCAGATGAGGTGGCAGAGGTGTGGAAAGCTAAGTGGAAGGAATTGGGACACCAGGATGCAGTGGCCCGATCTTTCATGTCTGTAATGACCGTTACATCGCAGATTATCACGAAGGTAGTACGGGCACAGGCTAATGACTCGTTCTGTCAGGAGCAGATAGTTCGATTGCTAGCAGAGGGAGCCGAATCCTATACCGTTAGCTCAGACGGGGGATTGCGCTTCAATGGGAGATTGGTAGTCCCGGAAGGAGAGGAGTTACGACATGATGTTATGGCAGAATCACACGGCTCACGGTTCGCGGTACATCCCGGAGGGGACAAAATGTACCAAGACATGAGACGGCAGTATTGGTGGAGCGGTATGAAGAGAGATATCGCCGAGTTTGTCTCGAAATGCGCCACTTGTCAGCTTGTAAAAGTGGATCATCAGAGACCAGCAGGATTGCTACAGCCGTTGGAGGTTCCGGTGTGGATGTGGGAGAGCATATCCATGGATTTCGTCACGGGGTTGCCTACGTCGCAGAGGGGTCACGACTCCGTTTGGGTAATTGTGGACAGGTTGTCCAAGGTCGCTCACTTCTTACCCGTAAGGACTGACTACACTACGGGACAGTATGCCCAGCTCTTCATTTCAGAAATTGTGAGACTTCACGGTGTGCCCCTAAATATCGTGTCTGACCGAGACAAGATATTTGTTTCGAGGTTTTGGGAGAGTTTCCAGGAGGCAATGGGCATGGAATTGCGGTTGAGTACGGCTTATCATCCGCAAACCGATGGGCAGGCAGAGCGCACCAATCTGATGTTGGAAGACATGCTACGCATGTGCATTATTGACTTCGGGGGTGGATGGGAGCAGTACCTTCCACTGGTGGAGTTTGCTTACAACAACTCCTATCAGTTCACGATTGGCATGGCTCCGTTTGAGGCATTGTACGGTAGGCCTTGTCGTTCCCCAGCATGTTGGTTAGAGGTGGGGGACAACAAACTGCTTGGGCCGGAAGTGATTCAGGATACTTCGGCAAGGATTGAGTTGATTCGGAGTCGCATTCGGGTAGCTCAAGACAGGCAGAAGAGTTATGCTGATGCGAAGAGGTTTTTCAGGGAGTTCCAAGTAGGGGACCAGGTTTTGCTCAGGGTATCTCCGCTGAAGGGGATTATGCGATTCGGGAAGAAGGGGAAGTTGGCACCAAGATATGTGGGGCCGTTTCCTATTATTGAGCGGATAGGACCGGTTGCGTATAGACTTGGACTACCGGAGCACTTGCATCGGATCCACGACGTGTTCCATATTTCCTCGCTGAGGAAATACCTTAGAGATAATTTGGCTCATTCTCACATTTCTGTGGAGGACATCGATCTCCAGCCGGATAGCTCCTACGAGGAGGGGCCAATTGCTATTTTGGACCGAAGCGAGAGGAAACTGCGGTCAAAGATAGTCCCGTTAGTGCGTGTTCAGTGGCGACATCACAATGTCGAGGAGTCCACATGGGAGCGCGAGGATGAGATGCGCGAACGTTATCCAGAGCTATTTTTAGCAGGTACTTTCTAGTTTCGAATTTCGGGACGAAATTCAGTTATTAGGGGGGAAGTATGTAATACCCCGTACTTTTGACTATATTTATTTTTAGGATTAATTAATTAAATGCGTATTAATTGAAAATTAATCCGGGATAAAAATACTAATGGGATGCGAATTGGTATTTGATTATGTGCATATATGATTATATATGAACTTGGTATTATAAAATTTGTCGTGGGATTTATATACGGCATTTTAGAAATTTTGTTGAGACGCGTGGGACCGCCGCGTCACAGTATTATATTTTGATGATAAAAAGTGAATTTAAAATCTATAATCCGTATGGTCGTTTTGAGTGCGCCATCGCGTCCGGAAAGGTCGAGATAGTCAGAAAACACTAGCCGGGGGTATAGTTTGGGTCCCGGGGTATTTTTAGGCCATACCGGTAACGTAAAGGGTATTTTGGTAATTTTACATTTTTAGGAATTAAAAGTGACGAAAATTAGAGATGTAAATCTGATGTGGATTAAACCCATTAAGCCCATTAGCCAACCCATATTAACCTAGAAGGCTGCGTAGGTTGTCATTTAGGTTTTCTAAGTTCCCAAATCAAAAACCCTAGCCACCTTAAGCCACCATTGGAGAGGAAGCTTGGAGAGAAGAAATTCTGCAGAAATTCTTCACCAAATCAACACCAAATCGGGAATCAAACCAAGGCAAGTGGTTTAATCATGTTTAATTTCAGCAAATGTTCTTTCCATGTTAGAAATTCGGACTTATGGTTTGTTCTTGATAAAATATGAGAACCCATGTAGTTTAGATCATAGAACTTGAGAAATTGTGAAGAGAATTGCATGTAGTATGATAGGTAGATGATTTCCCTTAAAATAATTATGATTTGAAGGAATTAAAACGAAATAAATTCTGGGATTTGATGATGATATAAACCTAGGGTTCATGTTCTAGAGAAATTGGGAAAAATGTAGAGATTTGTAAATTTGGTTGATGTTATGATGATTCAATCCTTGAAAACATGTTAGGAGATGATGTAAATATGTTTAGGATGAATTAGAGACCCTAAAACGTTATTGGGATGAACCTTGGAAGAGATTAGAAGTGATAAAAATGGTGAAAAAACGAATTGGGAGAAATCTGGGCCGAAACTGGCCAGTCGTTAGAAGCAGCCCCCAGGTCGTTCGAACGAGCTCGTTCGAACGAGCTTCTAACGAGTTGACCAGTCTCTTCTAACGAAGGGTATTTTCGTTCGATATCTCGTTCGAACGAGATATCGTTAGAAGGAACAGTTCGTTAGAACGAATTGGGATCTCGTTCGAACGAGACTTCTAACGAGTTGACAGAAGGATCTCGTTCGAACAGCCTCGTTCGAACGATACTTCTAATGAGTTGACAGTTTGGTCCTTTTAGAACTGTTTTGACTTTTGGAGTCCCGGAAACTGGTTCAAGGGTAGAGTTAGCATCCCTTTGATGATATAGTGATAGAATTGGGACTTTTGGGCATTTATGAGAGGTAAATTATATACGAGAGTTGTATTACTTGGACGGTTTGAGTTGAGACGTGAGTGTTTACTACGACGTGAGAAATTATGGCGCGTGTGATTATAAACCGGAATAATATAAATGGTGATAATTCTAGTTAGTACGAGAATGCGATATGTACTACGATTAAAATACGGTATTACTAAGATGTGTGTTTACTTAGTATTGGTATATGGATTGTGTGTATGACATACCTACCATACTTGCTATCACGGGAGGTTGCATTCGCTTAGGACCCTCTAATCCTTGTGTGCCTACGGGGGGGATATAGACTGGTACCTTGATGAACATAGGTCATAGAAAGACTTATTGTGATATTAATAAGTCTGCTGACCGTGGGAGCGTAGGTATGTGCGTGACCCACGTGATGGTGACTGTGTTCGCCTCCATTATTTGTGATGTTGTTATCGGTAAACTATTCCTGAGAGATTCGGAATATGTAATCCTTATGTACGTGATGTACCGGGATGGATAGCAGAGTATGTGTGCACTACAGCTTAGATTGCGGGGTGCTTGTATTGTATATTTATGATATGAATAATATACATTATATTAATGAGAATCCTCATGTTAATGTTGTAAATATATTACGGTGTTGTTTCGAGATATATAGTGAGTTAATTAATAGTGATATATATATATTGAGCATCTGAGTTACATTAAGCCCTATTTAATTAAGAGCGTTATGATGTTAATGGAACCAAGTATTATGGGTAGGACCTTTGGTAGTCTAGCTAGATACGTTGTCACTTAGATAGTGGTATGGGTAGATATAGATGGGTACTTGCGTTAGGAGTGCACAGTTAGACGAGAGGTGAGAATATAATGTGAGTGCACGTCCTAACATGTACTTTGCATTTAATGTTTTAAATGTTTTTAAAGCACTTGCAGGTTTTTAAAATATAACTCCACATTCGGGCTCTGACCCGTTTGCTTTTCAAATCTTTTTCTTGTAAAAACCATTTTAGGTGCCCAGCCACAGGGACACCAAGCATAGGATACTCATTCAGGTGACGAGCTGTAGCTGCTTGTGGAGGTACAGGGACTTTGCTTATAGACGCTTCGATCTTTTGGATTCCAGAGTCACTATCTATCAGTGTAGGTCATGTTGCCCATTTCTATTTAGAGCATCTTTTACATTTCAGTTTTCAAACTTTAGCATGTATTGTTTCAGTTTATTTATTTCAGTTATGGGATTGTAGTGAGGGGTTTTCCTCCAGACCTTATTTACTCTATTGTGATGATTATTCGTTTTACTTCAGTATGGTGAATGGTGCTATTTATTTCTTCATTTCACTTGTTGCATGATAATCAGACTTAAATTAAAATTTGGCTTTTTCTTTTTAAATACTAGGTGGTTAGTAATAAAAAAAAAATGTTTTCGACAGTGATGCTATTAACTGAGCTAACTTGGCATTTTGAATTAATTTTATAAAGGAGTAGCTACCCGGTATTTAATTAGTCGAGGTGTCACAACGTATTTCTTCCTTAAAAAAGGTAAAATATATTTGAATAATGATGACTCCCCGAAAGGAGTCTACCGATCCCTTACCCAATTTCATCATCACCATTGGTTTCCTTAAATGACAAAACTATCCTAACCCTTAATATATATTTTTTTTTAAAACATTATATCTCTATACTTATTGTTTATTTTAAACAAAAATTGAAAAATATTCTCTTAATTTTTTTAAATTTAACAAAAGATTAATAAACAACTAGAGTTGTGATTTATTTTAAAGTTAAATTAATTTTATATTAAACTACTATTTAATGGATCAATTACCAAAAAGTCCCTCAAATATTTTTAATACATATTTAGTCAAAACTTTTTATTTTGTTCCAAAAATACCTCAAACACTAATTTGACCAATATTCTCTTATTTTTAAAGGTTCCCCCCCAGAGGCACACTTTGAGTGTTTTATTTTGTTCCAAAAAGTCCTCAAACACTAATTTAACCAATATTCTCTTATTTTTAAAGGTCGGCACCAGTGGCACACATTGAGTGTTTCAATGTGGTGAGGGATTTTTTGGAACAAAATAAAAGGGTTGGACTAAATGTGAATTAAAAAATAGTAAAGAAAGTTTTTTTAATTTATAAAAATATTATATCTTTTAATTTTAATAAAAAAACATGTTTAAACATTCCCGGACCCACATCATTTATTGAATGTGGATCCGTGCTAGCGGCACTAATCGATTGTGAATCTAAGATATCAAATTAAATAGTTTTTTTCTGTTAAACCTGATTTTATCAACAAAAAAAACTCGTATCGTGTCATACCTAACACAATTTAATTGACATTAGATAGAATTCGTATCGTGTCTTACCTAACACAATGTAAATTAAATAAACTTTACATTAAATTAATATTTTATGAATCAATTATCAAAAAGTCCCTTAAATATTTTTTAATATACATTTAGTCCAATCATTTTTATTTTGTTCCAAAAAGTCTTCAAACACTTATTTAACCAATATTCTCTTATCTTTAACGGTCCGCGTCAGCGGCATACATTGAGTACTCATTTAACCAATATTCTCTTATCTTTAAAGGTCCTCGTCAGCGGCATACATTGAGTATTTTTATGTAATGAAGGACTTTTTGGAACAAAATAAAAAGGCTTGAACTAAACGTGTATTAAAAAATAGTAAACATAGTTTTTTATTTATAAAAAAAATTGTATTTTTAATTTAAATAAAGGAAAACTATATAATTTGATGTATTAGATTCGCGATTGATTAGTGCCGCTAATGCGGACCTAGATTCCTGGACCCACATCATTTGTTGAATGTGGGGTCGCGCCAGCGGTACTAATTAATCGCGAATCTAAAATATCGAATTAAACAGTTTTTTTTTATTAAAACTGATTTTATCAACAAAAAAAACTCGTATCTTGTCATACCTAACACAATTTAATAGATATTAGATATGACATAAAACTGATTTTATCAACAAAAAAAACTACCCAAAAAAGGATATAAAACTTATTTTAAAAAACAAAAATTATTACCGAAAAAATTTATGTCGTGTCATGTCGAGTTTTTTTAAAACACAATGCATTATGTCAACTAATAAAGTGCCCAAACAAAACTAAAAAATATTCTCTTAATTTTGACCCAAAAAAAATTATTATCTAAAAAAAATTCAGATTTGTGCTTCGTTGTCGGTTCGTTTTGAGGGTCCTATGGTGTGGGTCCTGTCAGGGCTAAAAAATGAACTCATACAGACGCGGTACATCAGTGCATTGCACAAAATGATTCAGATTTGTGCGTCGCTGTAGAATTACTCAAAAAAAAAGTACGTAATGTTTTTTTTAAAAGAAAAAAAAATTACTACCTAAAAAAAGACATAAAATTGATTTAATAAAAAAATATTTACTACCTAAAATAAGACATAAAACTGATTTTAACAAAAAAAAATTATCACCTAAAAAAAGACATGAAACTAATTTTAACCAAAAAAAAAATATTACCTAAAAAAATTACGACATGAAAAATTTGTGCCGTGTTATGTCATGTTTTAATTAGGTCATATTTGTATTTGGTAAAAAAATTATTTTTGTCACTTTTAATTGGGTTGAGTTCAGATTAGGTAATAAAAATGATATTTCGTGTATAGTCTTATTTTCATTGAGTCGTGTTCATGTTCCTTTTTTTTAGCGTTTATAATTTGTATTTTATTTACTAGGTGAAATGTGCATTTTTTTGTGTTGTTGAAATTGTAATTTAATATTAGTAAGTTTATTATGATTGAAAATAAGAGAGAGAGAGAGAGAGAGAGAGAGAGAGAGAAATATTTGGAAAAAAAGAAGATAAAGGAAGATGTCAATTAGGTATAAAATCGATATGTTGATTTCGGTAAGGGTAGCATCACTCTTCAATCAAGCCTCCATTTTTTTTTAATAATGATAGACTTCCTGAAAGGAATCTATCGATTTCATACCCAAACAATCCACCCTTGATCTCTACTTTATGTATTTCCTTTGAGATTTTTTTCCCTTTTTTTACCCAGTTTTTCATATATAAAAAAATACTTTTTAGGTTATTTTTTTATTCCAATTATTCTCTATTAAAAAAAATCTTTATAGTCCTAGTTTTTTTTCTATAAAAAAAGATGGAAAAAATACGATACAATTATTTTAGGCTAATTAATTAAATTTGTTTGAATTTTTATTTTATAGTGACTTTATCAAAAAGTATAACCCGACACATGTTTTTGTGTGTTGGCCGCGACACACTGATATGGCGTGTGTCGTGTTTTAACAAAAAAAAATTACTACCGAAACAATTTATGTCGCGTCATGTCCTGTTTTAAATAGGTCATGTTCGTATTTTGTTAAAAAAAAATTGTCACTTTTAATTGGGTATTTTAATTTACTCAAGTTCGTGTTCTTTTTTTTAAGTAAAAATACAGTTTTTTAATAAAAAGTCTAGGCCAACACATGGTTTTCATCTGTCCATCGCGATACACTGACGTGCAATTTGAGTGTTTTTATTTTGTTCCAAATAGTCCTCAAACACTAATTTAACTAATATTCTCTTATTTTTAAAGCTCCGTGCCCGCAGCACACTTTGAGTGTTTTTATTTTGTTCCAAAAAGTTGTCAAACACTAATTTAATCAATATTCTCTTATTTTTAAAGGTCCGCACCAGCGGCACACTTTGAGTGTTTTTATTTTGTTCCAAAAAGACCTCAAACACTAATTTAACCAATATTCTCTTACTTTTAGATGTCTGCGTCAACGGCGCACTTTGAGTGTTTTTATGTGGTGAGGACTTTTTGGAACATAGTTTTGTTTTTCACATTATGTGGTGTCATGTCGTGTTTTAATTAGGTCATGTTCGTATTTGGTAAAAAAAATTGTCGCATTTAATTGGATCGGATTCGAGTTATTTTAATTTACTTATGTTCGTGTTCTTTTTTTTATTAAACACTATTTTTTATATAAAAAACATAAAGCACTGGTTTTTTTAAACTAAAAAAAACAAATAAGAAAGGAGCCTTCGGTTTGGAATCGGGAGGCATGAGTCGGTAAGTCTAGCACGACTCAAAATATTTTCTTTTAAAAGGGGGAAAATATTTGTTATGTCCACTATTTATAAATAACAATTGTACAGAATTATGAATTATTAATATAATTACAGAATTACAGAAATGAAACACTTACTTGAATTTGCAGAAATAATATAAGAATAAAAGAAATAATCCGAGCTCTGTTAAGAACAGTCTCCTTAAGACAATTTATTCCCTCCAATGTGCTCCGAGGTTGATGAATATTATCTCCCAAGATAGAACGGATTTTCCAATTAATTATGTAGCATGACAATAATTAATTACAACGAACTCAAATTCTGTGTCTCATACTCAACAACAATGCAACAGATGCTATGCAGAAAAAGAATTTTCTGAAGAGGATATGACAGAAATTTTCAGGAAGAAAAATGACAGCAATTCTGAAGAAGGGAAATTTTTCATTCTTAAAAACGGAGGGAGGCATCTGTATTTATAGCAAAGTAGGTGACGGTTGGCAAATAACTGTCAAAACAGTTAAACGAATTTAGTTTATTAATTAATTAATAATTAAAGCTCAGAAAGTTAAATAAATTCGGCCAAAAAATGTAGGAGATTTTCCCGAGCCCGAGCCCGAGCCGAGCCGGACGGACGGACGCGCGCGCGCGCGCGCGTGCGGACTTTTGATCGAAAGTCAACCCGTGCATAGCTTAGGTCATCTCCCCTTCAAAGAGTTGGGATACCCCAAGGCATCTAAGCCTTAGTCCATACTTGGGGTTTTATTAACTCATCAAATTTCCACTACTCTTCCAATGTGGGACAAGAGTTAAAACACACCCAATTCATTAACTTTCATTGCTTTGTGAGTCACTTTGGGGACATATTTATCATTCATAACTTATTAAAATTGGACGTATGAATATACTACGTTAATTTCCTTGCGGAGGTGAACGCGTTCGTATATGGTCCCACGATTTTCGTAGTGTGGGTCCCACCTAAATTTGAGCTCAAAGGTGCTCAAAATTCTGTCCAGAAAATTCTGGACAGCTTTCTAAAACCCAATTCAAGTCCAATTTTTCAACAATCCCCCACATGAATGATATATCGCTATAAATAAAACCAAACAGATGCTAATGAAGATGCAGACACAAGTTGAGTAAAACTGAAGACTTAATGCATCGGGAGAAGTATCCTAGTGGCCTTGAACTTTCCTTAGTGATATACAATCGGATTTACTTGGTTAATCAGAAGACTTCACGTCCTTGAACCGTCAACCGTTCTTGTAAACCTAGACAACAGTATTCACACAACAATTCTTCAACACAGTTGGTTCTCACGTTTGTGTTCATTTTGGCCGTGAACACCACTTGGTTCCGCAAGTATTTTAGAGAATATGCCTTTCATTATTCTCATAGAAGTGGCCCCCTTCTTACTCACGTAGGTGACTTCCATAAAGAGTATTCTGCAATATCCCACTTAGACGTACTAAGATATAGATGTCATTAAAAGCATAACTTATCCTAATTTCGCGGCAGATATGCATTGTCTCATCTTTGGAATGGATAGGATGAAATATCCTCCAGTGCTTACTGAATACAACGTAGTTCGGTTTTCCCATTGAACCTAGATCTTGGGATCTCCAGTCACCTAGGTTGGGTTGCCACTATATTGATTCTTATTTATTTATAGGCTTTAGACCCATTCCTCTCGATGATCTTTCAACTTGCTCTCGGTTTAAACCTTTCGTTAGTGGATCCTATATATTATCTTTTGACTTTACATAGTCAATTGAGATAATTTCGTTTGAGAGAAGTTGTCTAACGGTATTGTGTCGACGATGAATATGTCATGACTTTTCGTTATATATGTGATTTTGTGCCCTTCCAATCGCTGATTGGCTATCGCAATGTATACATATTGCGGGCACAGGTTTAGACCAATTTAGAACATCCTCTAAGAAATTTCGAAGCCATTCAGATTCTTCTCCAGCTTTGTCTAGTGCAATGAATTCAGATTCCATTGTCGATCTAGCAATGCACGTTTGTTTTGAGGATTTCCAAGATACGGCTGCACCTCCGAGGGTAAACACATACCCACTCGTAGATTTAGAGTCTTTTGTATCAGATATCCAATTTGCATCGCAATGTCCTTCAAGAACAGCTGGATATTTTGAGTAGTGTAGTCCATAGTTTTGAGTATATTTTAAATAACCCAAAACTCTCAATATAGCTTTCCAGTGATCTCTTCCTGGATTACTCGTAAATCGACTTAGCTTACTTATTGAGTATGCTATGTCCGGTCTCGTACAGTTCATGATATACATTAAGCTGCCGATAATACGAGAATATTCTAGTTGAGATATGCTTTCACCATTATTTCTTGCAAGATGTAAATTTACATCTACAGGTGTCTTGGTAGGACTAATATCATACTTCTTGAATTTTTCAAGTACTTTCTCTATGTAATGAGATTGAGATAATATAAGTCCATCCGATGTTCATGAAATTTTAATTCCTAATATAACATCGGCGATTCCCATATCTTTCATGGCAAATCTACTACTCAACATTTGTTTTGTAGTTTTGACAATTTCCAAGTTACTACCCATGATAAGCATATCATCAACATAGAGGCATACAATGACATATCCATTATGAATGTATTTAAAGTAAACACATTTATCGCATTCATTAATTTTTAAACCATTTGATAACATCGCATTATCAAATTTTTCATGCCATTGCTTAGGTGCTTGTTTTAATCCATATAGTGATTTAACAAGTTTACATACTTTTCCTTCTTGTCCGGGAGCTTTGAACCCTTCAGGTTGCTCCATATAAATTTCCTCGTCTAGTTCACCGTTTAAGAATGCAGTTTTTACATCCATTTGATGTATTTCAAGTCCATTAATAGCAGTTATTGCTATTAACATCCGAATGGACGTTATTCTTGTTACCGGTGAATATGTGTCGAAGTAATCCACCCCTTCCTTTTGCTTATAGCCTTTAGCTACAAGTCTATCTTTATATTTATCAATTGATCCATCGGCCTTCAATTTCTTTTTGAAGATCCATTTATAACCTAACGGTTTTGAACCTGATGGAAGATCCACTAGTTCCCATGTATGATTTTGTAATATGGATTCAATTTCACTATTAATTGCTTCTTTCCAATTGGAAGCATCGGGTAAGGATATATCTTCTTTATACGATTGAGGTTCATTTTCTAATAAATATGTTAGAAAATCTGGACCGAAAGAAGTCGAGGTTTTTGCTCTTTTACTACGTCTTGGTTCATCCTCTATTGATTCAATAGGTTGATGAGTACCACTTATAGTAGCTTGATTTGTCCTTTTAGAAGGACCAGATTCTCGGGTCATGTTATACGGGAATTCATTTTCAAAAAATGAAGCATCCCTCGATTCAATAACCGTATTTACATGAATGTCCGAAATCTCAGATTTACAAACTAGAAATCTATATGCACTGCTATTAGTAGCATAACCGATGAATGCACAATCCACGGTTTTTTGCCCTATTCTTACCTTTTAGGTTTAGGAACCATCACTTTGGCTAAGCACCCCCACACTCGTAAATATTTATAGGAAGGTCTTCGACCTTTCCATAATTCATAAGGTGTCTTGTGAGTCTTTTTGTGAGGTACTTTATTGAGAATGTAATAGCAAAAAGTAAGGCTTCCCCCCACAAATTTTGTGGAGATCCTGAACTTAATAACATTGAGTTCATCATTTCTTTCAAAGTACGATTTTTGCGTTCAGCAACACCATTCGATTGAGGAGAGTAAGGAGCGGTTGTTTGATGAATAATCCCATTTTCAGAACAAAATTCCTCAAATGGATATTCATATTCACCTCCTCTATCACTCCTAATAGCCTTTATTGTTTTGCTTAATTGATTCTCAACTTCATTCTTATATTATTTAAATACATTAATAGCCTCATCTGTACTATGTAACAAATATACATAGCAATATTTTGTGCAATCATCAATAAAAGTAATAAAATACTTTTTCCCACCTCTAGTTTGAACAAATTTTAAATCACAAATATCGGTGTGAATTAAATCTAAAGGTTCAGTTATCCTTTCAATAGAATGGAAAGGTAATCTAGCTAATTTAGATTCCACACAAATTTCACATTTATGATTTTTATCAATATTAAATTTTGGCAAAAATTCCAAGTTAATTAATCTACGCAATGTATCAAAATTAACATGTCCCAATCTAGCATGCCAAATATTAGATGACTCAATCAAGTAAGAAGAACTAGAAATTTCATTCATTAAAACATATGTTTTTGGGGTTACAGTAAGAACATTGAGTTTAAAGAGCCCCTCATTTAGGTAGCCCTTTCCTACATACATGTCATTTTTAGACAACACAAAGCGATCAGACACAAACACAAGCTTGAAACCATTTTTAGTAAGGAGAGATCCAGAAATCAGATTCTTTCGGATATCAGGCACGTGAAGAACATTGTTGAGAGTAAGTTCCTTTCCAGAAGTCATTTTCAGAGTTATCTTTCCTTGTCCCATCACCTTCGAAGTGGAAGAATTTCCCATAAAGAGATTTTCTTCATTTTCCAAAGGCTTATAGGTGGTGAACATCCATTTGTTTGCACAAATGTGTCGTTTAGCTCCAGTATCCACCCACCATTCCTTGGTATTTCCAACCAAGTTACATTCAGAGACCACGACAGAAAGATTTATATCTGCCAAATCATTGGCGATATTCTCACCCTCGGTTACATTTGCTTGAGGGTTATTTTTATTTTGCTTCTTCGGCTTACGACACTCGCTTGAGCGGTGTCCAGGTTTACCATAATTGTAGCATTTACCTTTGAACTTTTTATTGTTATGTTTTGAAGTGCCTTCCCCATCATACTTTCGTTTGTTCTTCTTAGGACCTTCAACGACATGGACCTTTGTTTCCATCGGATTCTTTCCACTTTTCTTTTGAGACTCACGGTTCTCTTCTTCGATTCTTAGCCTAACCACCAACTCCTCCACATTCATCTCCTTGCGCTTGTGCTTGAAATAGTTTTTGAACAAAGTCCAAGATGGTGGCAATTTCTCAACAATTGCAGCAACTTGGAAGTTTCACTAATTGACATTCCTTCAGCATGAATGTCGTGGAGGATCACTTGGAGTTCTGGCACTTGTGAGATCACAGATTTAGAATCAACCATTTTGAAGTCCAGAAAACGCCCAACGATAAATTTCTTCATCCCATCATCTTCAGTTTTATACTTCTTTTCCAAAGAATTCCAAAATTCCTTGGATGTTTTGATCGTGCAGTAGACATGGTACAATGTCTTGTCCAAGTAAGTCAGAATATAATTCTGGCATAGGTAGTCCGAATGCTTCCAAGCATCGACAGCAGCAACCTTTTCAGCGTCATCTCCCTCTTGAATAGAGGGGCAATCTTCATATACAAACCTGCCCAGTTGGCAGGTAGTGAGATAGAAGTACATTTGTCCTTGCCAACGTTTGAAGTCAGCCCCAATGAACTTTTTCGATTTCTCCCCGTGTGGCATAGATACGGGTGCAGTCACATTTGTGTTGGTGACAATCATTTTCGTAGGAGTAGTGTTCGTACTTTGCGATTCCATTTCTGTTACAAAAACAGAATTTTTATCAATGATAAAATTCATATATAATGAATTAACCAAAACAGAATACAAAATTCTGTGCACCAATTTCCTCCAAATATAATTCACAATAAATGAATTCCAAAAGAATTCCAAATAAAATTCAGAATTAAACTATAATATAAACAGAATTCCGTACAAAACAGAATTAAATATAAAATCTGTGTCACACTAATTTTTTAATAATAAAAAGCATTCTGTACAAAACAGAATTATAATTTAAAGATTAAAAACTTTACATAAACAGATTTTAACAAGAATACACAAATAAAATTTTATTTTGTAAAACATAATATAAAAACAGTATAGAAATTAATTTATGTACCAAAACTGTTTTTACTAATTTCTACAATAAAGCAATAACTCTGTCAAAACAGATTTATTTTCAACAAATAAATTTCTGTAATAAAAAAAAAATTTGTACACTAAAAAACAGTAGAACTTTAATAAATTGTCTTAAGATTGTTATGTCTACTATTTATAAATAACAATTGTACAGAATTATGAATTATTAATATAATTACAGAATTACAGAAATGAAACACTTACTTGAATTTGCAGAAATAATATAAGAATAAAAGAAATAATCCGAGCCCTGTTAAGAACAGTCTCCTTAAGACAATTTATTCCCTCCAATGTGCTCCGAGGTTGATGAATATTGTCTCCCAAGATAGAACGGATTTTCCAATTAATTATGTAGCACGACAATAATTAATTACAACGAACTCAAATTCTGTGTCTCATACTCAACAACAATGCAACAGATGCTATGCAGAAAAAGAATTTTCTGAAGAGGATATGACAGAAATTTTCAGGAAGAAAAATGACAGCAATTCTGAAGGAGGGAAATTTTTCATTCTTAAAAACGAAGGGAGGCATCTATATTTATAGCAAAGTAGGTGACGGTTGGCAAATAACTGTCAAAACAGTCCGAACCGAACTGAGTCGGCCGGACGCACGCGCGCGCGCGTGTGGACTTTTGATCGAAAGTCAACTCGTGCATAGCTTAGGTCATCTCCCCTTCAAAGAGTTGGGATACCCCAAGGCATCCAAGCCTTAGTCCATACTTGGGGTGTTATTAACTCATCAAATTTACACTACTCTTCCAATGTGGGACAAGAGTTAAAATACACCCAATTCATTAACTTTCATTGCTTTGTGAGTCACTTTGGGAACATATTTATCATTCATAACTTATTAAAATTGGACGTATGAATATACTACGTTAATCTCCTTGCGGAGGTGAACGCGTTCATATATGGTCCCACGATTTTCGTAGTGTGGGTCCCACCTAAATTTGAGCTCAAAGTTGCTCAAAATTCTGTCCAGAAAATTCTGGATAGCTTTCTAAAACCCAATTCAAGTCCAATTTTCCAACAATATTTAATTAAGGAAAATTATAATTTTGTGTTACTGTGATATAGTTTATTGTAAATAAAGTGATGGAAGAATAAACTCAGGGGTAAAATTTATACACCATATCTTGTAGTGATTATTAATTAAACTTGGTATATACTCTTTAATGATTTATAATTTTTTTATATTTTTATATTTTGTATTCATGTCATTACTTCTGTTTCGGTGCCATTTGATTACATATTGGTATCTTGATGTATTTTTTAGTGCTTAACAAGAAACAGATTTCAAGATTTCCATATAGTTGAGAAATCTATTATGATTTATCCTAGTGACTCTTTATATCGTGTATGCCTTCGGCCAAGTAATGTTGTGTCATAGGCGATATATTTAAATCATTTATTTGATACATATAACACGTCGTCGCCACACTTGGTTGTCTTGATTCCATTGCTCAAACACACTTTGAAGTATTTAAAGGGTTTCACCAAACTTCATAGTGACATCATTCATGATCATACCCATGAGAATGTCACGTTAGGATAAAGATAAAGGACTTAGAGGACTTAAATCCCATCCATTGGTTAAATGCTTTCTTAAATTAACGAAAGGTTTTAATTGAACCTTGTAGTTTATGAGGTTTCCAGGTACATGATACAATATATCATGTTTAATATTAATATTTTGTATTTAATATTTTCTTAGTTCATAAGTTGGAAAAACATTCTAAGTTTTTTTAACCTGTGAAAACTGGGCAAATTTTGTTCATGCATGCGACAAAGTTCGTTGCAGCAAAGTAAACCTATGCTTCTCCAAAGTGCATTTTCGTTGGTCACTATATTTTGAATTTCTCGTGTATTTTTCCCTACCTACATCAGCATGGAGTACCTTTTCTCTGGAACCCGTTATCCATCTCACCGGGAGTTATGCTTTGTAACATAGTTCACTTCCTTTTTGCGAGAGATGGTCAAGTCATTACTTTAGTAGGACAGGTAGACAACTCAGTTGTTGGCCCAACTTTTCACTTTACAGGAGGGGGGGGGAGAGAGAGAGAGAGAGAGAGATTATAGCAACTCTAAAGTATGTCTAGTACCAACGTTGATTATGGGAGCAATGTGACAGAGCGCGACAGAGAGAGGGGAGTTGGATCAGGCTCTTCTCGAGCCCCAGATGAGGATGGCGGAGTACTTGATCATTTTGTATATATCATTGTATTGTTTTGTTTGGATGTATTTTTCATTGAGAGATATTTATTTTGAAATTTATCATTTATATTCTTCTCTTATACTATGTTGATTCGTAGTGTGGACATGTTTTGTATTTGGATTTTATTCATTTAAGACAAATATATGGATTAGTACATTCGTTTTTTCATTAACATCTCTCTATTTTTAGCATATTTGAGTTTTCATGCTTATTGTGTTAGATTTTTCAAGTATAAATGATGTTAATGATGTTATCAGTCATGTTGAGATATGGATATTTGGTATGCATTGATAAATATTGTTGATATATATATTTCAATATTTTTATATCACTTTTATCGTTGAGCACATATTATCCTTATATGATTATTTATTTACTTAATTTGAATGATTCATGATATATTTTATAGTTCTTTCCCTTGTCTATTCCAAACAAAAAGGGTGAGACATTTCGTATTTAGGGGGAGTAATTGAGTCAGTAGTTTAGTGCTTGCATTGCATTTTCCAATTTTCATCGAATTTATTTATTACTCTCTTGTATCATTTGTACGTCACATTGTATTTGTTTAAGTGTACTGGTCTTACAGGGTTAGTGATGTTGATTTACAATGGATCAGAAAGTCATGCATTGGAATCGATTTCGTCTTGCGAGGATTGGGGACGAGATGATTGTTGTATATATATGATCCAATAATTTTTTGGATCTTTTCCATTATTAGTTTTGTCCTAGAGTAGACAAAGGGTAATATTGTAATGACATATTTTAAACTCCCTAGGTTTATTTTGTGGCATTTTATTATCCGATAATAGAGGATGTAAGAACAACGTTGTGTGACAAATTCCCCTTTTAAAGGTTTTATAATTTCGAAAGATAATGTGCTATTATAATAGATTTCACTTAATCATTATCTCGGGATTTCTCCTATAATCAACTAGTGGCAATTGTGTTGTATAATGTACTACATCGCACACATGTATACACGAGTTTTAATAGGACGTATCATCGATCATTATTCGAAAAGATCTCATGCCATGCGTTTTCACTCGATAGAATCATGTTTTCTTTGACAGTTTTTGGAATGTGCTTCTAAAAATCATTGCGTATGAGGTTAATTAAATGTGTTGAGCGAATCTTTAGTAAGTTGTATAGAAAGGGGTGTTAGCAACCATTGGTAACAGACTTAAAAATATTTTTGCAATTAAGATAAATAAATTTCAAAATGAAGCAAGGGAATACTCTCAAATGTAAAGAAATTAAAAAAAAATGATAGAAAAAATTAATGGTGATATAAGTCAACAATTAATAGGTTTTCACATTTTCATCTAATATATGATTTGTTTTACCTTATTGAACTGGTTAATGCACGCGGTTAAGTTTAGGTCACTATCGATGTGAATCCAAAATAACTCAACCTGCTTTACTGTGGTCGACTCGTCATCAATTGACTAACTAGGTTAGTTATGGGGTTCATATGGAATTTTTGTGGGAGTCACTATTTCTTTCGGTTCTTTAGATCATTCGCATTCCCTTAAGGTTACACATGTTAAGTTTTTGTGTCTAACATTGTCAGTACATTGTGCCACTTGTTTATTATGTTTTTTTTATTCCAGGATGTGTCATTGTGTCTCCCGGTTCGTCTTTTGTTTGGTTGAGGAGACTTTCTCTTCTCATTTGAATAAGTTCCTCTTGGTGCGAATAAGAGATCATTAGACGAGCATGCAATGGTTTTAACGAAGTATCCGTTTAAAAAAAATTGTCTTCTTAGCGCATCTGTTCACCCAAAACCTTTCCCTAAACCCAATTTTTCGCCATTATCTAATCCAAAACTTTTCCCCCTATTTTTCTTTCACCTTAGCGAACACTTAAGTTTTAATTTTTGATTTTTTAGAAATATGTATCGAGTTTCTCGCACCTCGTCCAGATTCTCAGGTCATTTCGTAAGTTTTATCCCTCATCTTACCTGTTTTGTTTGTTATATGTGTATGTGTTGTTATATATATACATATATATGTGTTTTTAGGACTTTTTATACATATATTAGCATTGTTTTAGGTTTGTAAATAATATTTATATGTGATATCCTATTTTAATTTTTTTGATATATATATATATACTAGGGTATGTCCGTGCCTGAAGGCACGATGAAAATTTTCAAAAAGTATGTAATCATAAAACGGCAAAAAATTTCAAATTACATAATTGCGAAACGGAAACAATTTCGTTCCCCCTACAAAACAATGTATAATTTTAAAAACATTAGTCTTTAAAATTTTGGGCAAAGGAATTTCGTTCCCCAACCATTAAGATAAACATAACCTATTTAACTCCAAAAATAAACAAAAGAACATAATGTTTTTTTTTATAATAATGTAACATGTTTAACTTCAAATGACTTTTTGGTCTTAAACCCCTATAATAATGACGTATTTAACATAACTCTTGGAAGAATGGGGACATTTTTGTCCAAAATACAATAGGGGGTAAAATACTATTTAAATTTTTTTTTAAATGTATTCTTAACTGTTTTTAAATATATAAAAATTGGTTTTACCTGTTTTTTATAAAAAAAACAATTATACATATTCGTTTTAACTATTTTTTAATAAATAATAGTTTTCATATTCATATATAATCTAAACCAAAAAACTAAAAAAGCAAAATGATAATGCCATAAAATAAAGCAAAGATAAAAATAGCTAATAATAGTTACACCTAGTACATTCAACAACATCAAGCCACAATATCTGTTGGAAAGGCATATTTAAAGTCAGGAAGAGAAGTCACTCCAGGCCATGTATCGTATTTGAAGTACCCATTATTCTAAAGATCCTAAACAATTCATTAATCTCAGAGTCCCCAGGAAACAATGGCCACTGATTCACCATCACAAAAAATATACAACGATCTAACCACACATCGACGGAAGTAGAATAGTAGCGCACCTCGAGGAGTATTTCGATGCTCTATACCAGTGTCACCAGCCCATATGTGAACGTCCTGACAGCAATATCACATGCTCTGGCCAATCCAAAGTCAGCAAGCTTTAGTGCATCGGTACGATGATCTAGAGGCTTCAGATCTCGATGAAGAACGTCCTGCTACATCGGCTTACGACTCTCCTTTAATCCTGCAAAACAGTTGCAAAAATTATTTTCAACTTCCTAAAAGTATTATTGAACTTTTGAGTCATTTTTTTAAACAACGATGAATCCATACAGTTGCAAAAAGATCCTTTTACTAACACATGTTTGGCATATTAAGGAAGACTTTTGTGGTACACCATACAGATTAAAGAGGATCTAATCCGGATACAAATTTGGCATATAGTTAACTGCATTCAAACATTTGATGGTCAAATAAAATTTTTGAATAAAATAAAATATTGCAAAAAACATAAGGTCAACTATGTCAACAATCAATGCAACAGAGATTAAAAAAAGCCCCTACTAAAAATTGTACAACCAACCATTATTTCATTTCTACGAAACAAAAAATTAAGGGCATTCATTCAATCATCCAACCTAATATCAAAAGGTTGAATAACATAAGGGAATAAACATATATAAACATTCATAAAAAAATGTAAATAGAAAAAATAGTATAACAAGAAAGTATTTTTAGTTAACTATGAGGATGCATGTTTAATTTTGTAAAAGCATAGTTGGAAACTTGAATCTGTCCCCAAATATTTACTCTCTTTCAGACTCTCAAGACACCAATCATGGATCTGTCCATATTGAATAACTGAGATTATTCTCAGCATATGTTGGTAGTAAGTTACTAAAAGACAATTTAAAATGATAAGTTACTGAGATTATTCTCACAGCATAAACCATGTGCACTAAGTCACTGAGATTATTTAACAAACTAATAATACGATAATTTAAAATCGCTCAAGAAAATCTTACAAAAACTACACAACTAAAAAACACCCAAAGGAATCAATGTAAAACTTTAACATAAATTCTAAACTAAGGAATCAATGAAACCAACACTTTCTAAAACCAAAAGATTGTAAGATCTGAAAGTATCACACTCCTCAATAACATAACGAATAAACGAACACAAAAGGTAAATGTTAATTTCAGCTTTAACATCCAATTTACAATATACAATACATAGATCCCCTATAAATATGGTGTTCACTTTATACCAAAAAGAATGCATATGTGCATACACAATAATATCAGGGAACTGAATACAATAATCTCACGAACCATTGTATTTCCTGTAGTGCCAAGAAAATATTTTAGATTCCCATAACAATGATTTACTTAGGCGTTGTAACTCAGAGTGATGTTTGGAGAATTTCTACTAAACATTTTTTAAGTAAAAATCACCATTCCATAGCAGGGATAAACTCAATAGAGCATGCTGTAACATATAAATAAAATTTTATTAAGAAAAAAAGTTAAAGCGTCAGGCCTGGCCACTCAAATCTCATTTTCAAGAGAATACCCTTTGTATAATGACCCTACCAATTAAATTGGTATTCGTCATGATATTGACCAGAGTACAGAAGAAAAACAATATAATCTTTTAACAGAGGTTGAAAAGAGAGCTTGGCAACGATAAACATGAGTAACTTATCATACGAAACATATACCTCAAACAATCAACTCATGTGGTTTGAATCCGCTATTGAAAACCGAGGGTGGGAGTTAGAGAAGTTGGGACTGGAAATGTTGAAATCGCTGTTGAATCCTTTGTTGAAATCGTTGTTGAATCGCTGTTGAAATTCATTGTTAGAAAAAGATAAATTTCAACAAAACATCAAAAATTGATTTCAACAGTGATTGAATCCTTTGTTGGGACTGGAAACGTTGAGATCGTTGTTAAATCTCTGTTGAATCCTTTGTTGAAATCGTTGTTGAATCACTGTTGAAATCGTTGGGACTGGAAACGTTGAAATCGCTGTTGAGAGATTCATTGTTAGAAAAAAGAAAAATCGCAACACAACTTCAAAAATCGCTGTAAAGAAATCTAACTTGATCAACCGGCATTAGATGTAGAAAGCAAATGCAGAGAGAGAAATCCATATGGTGCGGCGAAAATGGGAGAGACCAAGGGTTATTGTAAAAATGAAATAACCATTTATTGAATAATCTGCTCACTTTCATCTGACGAAAGTGAAAGTAGATGAATATTAGCTTTGGCCATAGCTTGACAATAAGCCCTCGTTGGAACTGGAAACGTGAGCAGATGAAAATGAAAGAAAATGGTTTATCCAAAGATGAGAGATATTTGGGACTGGAAACGTGAGCAGATGAAAGTGAAAATCCCTTCCCATACTTCTCGAGCCACACAAATGTACGGTGGCAGGGTATCCCTAATTTCAAACCATTAGATTTCAAACCCTTGAGAGTCTCTTGTGACAGAAATTAAATGTTTGTGTGAAAAATGAGGGAGGAAGTGGGCGGGAGAAAAGTAGATAAATATTGTGACCAACTTCACAAGTGCGGATCGAAATATTATTGAACTGATGTGAGTAAAGGATATTACAAGAGAGGAGAAGAGAAATATTACAACTTATGACTGATGATTTCAACTGAGAGGAAGCTCTCCTATTTATCACCTACGGACTTCATCCGTTATGTATTCTAATTCAGAAAGAAAAGAGAAACAAACAAAAGAGATAATACAATCTGACAGCATCTTTCATTTTTTCAAAAAGTGCACAGTAATATTAAAGTAAATAGTAGTTGCACAGTAAATGTGCATAGTAATGTGATTTGGACATTTTTGTTTTAAATGCCAAACGTCATTGCATGCGTCAGTTGGTTACTGTCCTTATGCAATCCTTATGCAATCCCCACTTCGTGTGCTAGATGATTTGCAGTCGTTCATGTGGGTTCATCTTCTTCATACATTTGTCATGCATCAAATGCATTGGCAATGTTGGCCTCAGCAACAGAGTCGAAGGACATGCTGTCGTTAGGGCTGTGGTTTGGAGGTCCATGTAATTGGGCTTGTTCATATTCCTCCGCATGGCTTAATTGTTCAAAGGGAACATCCAAATTATTTTTGTTTTTCAAATTATTTAGAAACTCCCTTACCGCTGCTCGTTGTTCAAGCGAGGTGGTGTAATTTATCGGTAAATCGGTAATAAATAATCGTCTGCCATCAGTTACCATGAATTTTAATGTTGATTCCCGACAAAAATATTCTGCATAGTTTGAAGTATTGATCAGGTTTTGTGACCAATATCTCGTTGTGTCCAACTGGTCCAACGGTACATTAAGTGCAAATTCCCAATTTTGTTCAATCTCGTCCCATTCATAGTCCTCAGTACCTCTGAGGTACCAGATCTGGTAGGGTTGATAGAAAATTTCTCTTGATCGCCAACCAATTGTGCTTGTGATATGAAATGACAGATAGCGAGTATATTTGTACTTGCTTTTTGTCAATACATGATAGATCATGGTTTTGATCATCATAGGTAAAAATTCAAAATGATTGAAACAAGCTACACTGGAGAAGATTAGTTTGTTTACTAACCCCCATTCAATTGTTTCAATATCCCAAGGTGGATATCCCTCTTCAGTAATGAAATGCAGTTTTGGCATGTCATCACTATAATTTAAACTGGAGTAAAAATGTTGGAGTAAAAGACTTTTTATCTTTTGCTCATGGTCCTCAATTTTTGGTAAAATTTCGATTTGGAATAGAGGACGTGGGAGAATTATCTTTGCTTTTTCAAATAGACAAATTCTCCTGATGGTATTGAAGATCTTGTCAGAAAAATCATTTTCCAGTAATTCAGAAAATTCCAGAAAAGTATCAATTTTTTCTAAAGGAAAATCTTCATTTTCATAGTTTAAGCTTTTTATGAGTTTGAGGCTCAGACTTTTGAATTTATCCAAAGTTGCTGTTTGTTCAGCAATTTTGTTAGCAAGGATACTCATATTTTTTCTTAAATCTTTTCTTTTATCTCGGAGATGAGATTTCCATGCTTCATTTAATGGTGTATACAACTCGCAGGGAATTCCTGGGTTGTGAAAGTCATGGGTTTCAGTATCAAGGAGGCTTTCCTTGGTCTGTAGTTTGGAGAACTGGTAAATCATATTAGGAGGTCCTAACTGTTTCATCCAATTTTCCCATGCTGTGATGGCTTCTGGCATAGTATTAAATTTTTGGTGACACGCACCAGGGTATTTGTTTACTTGCATAAAACATTGATTCCAGTTGTCATAGAAGCCTGGATTTCTTCCACTGAATACAACATAAACATGATTTTGTTGAGGTTGTGTAGATGATGATGCTTGGGTTTTTGCCTTTTTAGCAATAGTTACCCAATCTCCTTGTGCTTCCCCGGGGTGCTTATCTCCCATCCTGAAAATAGTAATTCCACTTGTTTAGTGGTTTTGATAAAATATATTTCAAAATATTCCACTTGTTTAGTGGGTGTTAATTTAAAATATGCAACATACTCCACTTGTTTAATGGGTTTCTAAAAACTCTACTTGGTTAGTAGGTTTTTCTTCATAGTTCCTGCTAAGATAATCTGCAAGAAAATTATTAGTACCATTTAAATGTTCAACTTCAAATGTATAGACAGCGATTTGGTTGAACCTAATTTTGAATTGAAGTGTAAATTTAGGAAGTATAAAAAGAGAGGGAAATCAAAGATGTGAGGGCAAAAGAGGCATTGCAGGAAAAAAAATATCTCATGACATCATCAACTGAACTTATGACATACATAAGTTTGATACTTTATTATATAGATATATATATATATGTGTGTGTGTGTGGGTGGGTGGGTGTGTGATTGAATAAAAAATTAAAATAGTAAGACGATTTTTTTTACACTTTGTTGACATAGATCCCCGTCGTATGTTAATTAGTGTGCCTGTTTGGGTAGTTGACTTTCTAGTAAATTTTCGATGGTTGAGTTATTTTTGTTGGTGTTGTAGTTAGACGTGATTTTTGTGACTCAGTTAGGTTCCTAATTAACCTTAATTACTATACTTTGGGTTACCTTGATTCAACTCTCGTGATGAGAAAGAAAGCTAAATAGGTCCCTCGTCAACCTCACTCGTTCTTTGACCCACTACGATAAGATACGTGTGAGGTGTATGAGCAGTTCATCTTCACCTGGTACTACCAGTTGAGGGTGGTGCTTGAGGGACAATACACTAAAAATGTAATTTTGTCACTGAATTAAGTAACAAGTTTGCATGGCCCGAAGTCATGACTAATTTTGTCATAGTCTGTGACTATGACTAAATGAAAATCGAGATACAAAGTAATTTTTTTCATTGCCTTTGACTGTGAAAAATACTTACACTATTGGTCACGGTCAATGACCCTGACTATATTTATGCAAAATATTCGTCACGGCTCGAAGTCGTGACAAATATTTACCCCTAAATTTCAGTTAAAAATAAAATGGCGTCTTTTTTATGTATTCCATATATATATTTAAAAATAAATTATCATTTAAAAATATAAAAGCCCTAACATCGACTCTCCCTCAAGTCCCACCCGTTGCTTCTCCTCATCTTCTCTCCCACGCTTGTCTCCCAACCGCTTCTCCTCATCTCCTCTTAGATTTAATATGTGAAGACAACCTTTGTCAAGAAGTGCCGCTTTAGTACAGTACTTATTATTTTTATTATGTGTTTGAACAATATTGTTTTCCCTTTTTTCTGCTATCAAATACCTAATTATATTTCTTTTGAGTGGTGAAATGGTGCCATTAAATATAAGGGTCCGTTTGATAGCACAAAAATTCCAAGGCAAATTCTTAAAAGTTGGAAAATTTTGGTATTTTTCAGCTTTTAGGTTGTTTGATAGCCTTAATTTGCCCTGAAATATGTTATCTATGTACAACACCCCTTAAGCACAATTTGCCACCCTAGGTGGAATTTAATTCTTTGGGAGGTTAGGTTTTTGTTTGCCACCTTTGGGTGGCAAATCACTTGAAACCAATTTTTTTTATAACTCTATATATTTCATAAATATATAAATATATATTGTTAATAAATATATAAATATATATATTTCGTATATTTTAATATATATTCGTATATTTTATATATTTTAGCACATATATGTATATTGCATATATTTCGTATATTTATATATATTTCATATATTTATATATTTCGTACATTTATATAATTTATATAATTCATATATTTTAATATATATTTATATTTCGTAAATTTTGTATATTTCATATATTCCTTATATTTAATATATATTATTTACAAAATATATACATATATATTATGTATATGTATATTATATTCTGTATATATATATATATATATATATAATATTCTGTATATATACATACATATGGAATTAAAATGAGTTCGAGATCAAGAGTAAATTAAAAATATGTAGTTTATATTTAGAGTAAAAAACCTCTATGGTCCCTAAACTATACAATTTTGGCCAATTTAGCCCTTAAACTATACAAATTTGGCCAATTTAGTCCCTAAACTAATAATTGGCCAATTTAACCCCTAAACTATACAAGTTTGGCCAATTTAATCCTTAAAATTTGCCCAATTTAATTTAAATAGGACAAAAATTGTTTTTTAAATAGGAAAAAAAACAGTTTTTTTTTAAATAGGAAAAAAAACAGTTTTCTAAATAAAATAAAAAACGGTTTGTTAAATAGGATAAAAACAATTTTTTGCCTATTTAAAAAAACACGAAGTCTGTTTCAATTTTTTTATCCTATTCAATTTTTTATCCTATTTAAAAAAACACGAAGTCTGTTTCAAATTTGAAAAAAAATTCTGTTTATTTTAAATAGGATAAAAAACTGTTTACTCTAAATTAAATAAAAAACAATTTTTTTAAACATTTAAAAAAAAATCCTATTTAAAAAAAAACGTTTTTAAATTGAAAAAAAAATCTGTTTATTTTAAATAGGATAAAAAACTGTTTACTCTAAATTAAAAAAAAAAAACTGTTTTTTTAAACAGTTCAAAAAAAGAGTTTTTTTCCTATTTAAAAACAGTTTTTAAATTTGAAAAAAAATCGGTTTATTTTAAATAGGATAAAAAACTGTTAACTCTAAATTAAATAAAAAATAGTTTTTTAAACAGTTAAAAAAAAAGTTTTTTTTCCTATTTATAAAAAACTGTTTTTAAATTTGAAAAAAAAAACAGTTTTTTTTCCTATTTAAAAAAAAAAGTGTGTTTTTCAAATTTAAAAACTGTGTTTTTTAATAGGAAAAAAACTCTTTTTATCCTATTTAAGAAACTGTTTTTTATCCTATTTAAAAATTATTTGAAAAATGTTTTTAACTGTTTAAAAAAACTCGTTTTCCAATTTAAAAAAAAAACTGTTTTTTATCCTATTTAGAAAATGATTTTTTATTTCATTTTAAAAACCGTTTTTTTTAACTTTGAAAAGAAAAAAAGCGATTTTAAGCTATTTTAGGGACTAAAGTGGCTAAATAACTAGTTTATAGACTAAATTTATGGGTAGCAATTCTGGTCAACGACTCGTTTTTCGGACACGAACAGAACACGACACGACACGAATTCGTGTTTTTTTAGTTGACACGAACACGGCACGAATAAAAAATAACACGACACGAATACCAGAATTTCTTAAATTTCACGCCTAAAAAACACGATAACACGACAACACGACACGACTCATAATTCAAACACGGACACGACACGAACACGACATATCGTGTGAATTTCGGGTCAATTTCGTGTCGTTCCGTGTCGTTATTTCGTGTCGTTTCTAAAATTGCCACCACTAACTAAATTATTCGTTTATGGGCTAAATTGACTATTTTAAAAAAACTATTTTTTTAAACAGTCACTTTTCCTATTTAAAAAACAGGAAAAAACACTTTTTAAATTTGAAAAAGATAGATGTTCTTTTTTTAAATAGAAAAAAAAACAGTTTTTGTTTTCAAATTTAAAAACTGTTTTTTTTAAAATAGGAAAAAACTGTTTTTTATCCTATTTAAAAATTGTTTGAAAAAAACAGTTTTTATCCTATTTAAAAAAACAGTCTTTTTTTTCAAATTTAAAATCTATCTTTTTTTAAATAGGCAAAAAATTGTTTTTATCCTATTTAACAAACCGTTTTTTATTTTATTTAGAAAACTGTTTTTTTTCCTATTTAAAAAAAAAACTGTTTTTTATCCTATTTAAAAAACAATTTTTATCATATTTAAATTAAATTGGGAAAATTTTAAGGATTAAAGTGGCCAAACTTGTATAGTTTAAGGGCTAAATTGGCCAATTATTAGTTTAGGGACTAAATTGGCCAAATTTGTATAGTTTAGGGGCTAAATTGGCCAAAATTGTATAGTTTAGGGGTCATAGAGGTTTTTTACTCTAAATATAAACTACATATTTTTAATTTACTCTTGATCTCGAACTCATTTTAATTCCATTACAGGTACAAAGTATAAACATGTTTTCATACATGTCTCACTGTCCAAAGTGTTTTCTATTATGGAATTCAATCTCATATTCATATTTATTGAGTATGAAACTATATTATCCTTGTCAAATATAGTTATGGAAATTTATTTTTTGAAATATATGTTAATGTTTCTTTTCTTGCTAGTTCAAATTTAACTATTCCTTTATTTTATTTAGATTTTTTTCCCCTCTTCAAGTTGGAACTTTCAAAATGAATATTTCTTATGTCTTTTTTTCAAAACCACAGGTTAAAGTACGATTTTGTTCTTGATGGTTTAATGAAGGGTCATATACCGAATAGTCCTCGAATATTTTTTAATATACTTTAGTTCAAGGCTTTTTAGTTTGTTCCAAAAATTCGCTCACCGCATAAAAACACTCAAAATAAGGATACACACAAACATATTTACTCACCTCCCTCCACACCACCCTTCACTGTCGGAGCTCCGGCAACCCTCTCCGGAGCTCCTGCCGGAGCTCCGACGAAGTGTGTCGGAGCTCCGGCAATGGGAGTAGGGTAAAGGGAGGTGGGTAAATGGGTCGCTTAAGCTCCGACAGTGGGAGGTGGGGCCCCGGAGCTTTAAAAATAAGAGAATATTGATTAAATATCTGTTTGAGGAATTTTTTGGAACAAAATAAAAAGGCTTGGATTAGACATGTATTAAAAATATTTGAGGGACTTTTTGGTAATTAATCTTTTAATGAATAGTTTAGAACATTGTTGAAATTATGCATAATTTATTACAATTTATTTGGGTAGATATACAGTAGAAAACCAAATACGAAGGGAGATAGTATACATAGGATTGCATGACTATTCATTTGATTAAGACATGTTTGTATGCAGTGGTAGATTTGAGTTCTTTAACTATAATGTTCCTTATTTGATATCTTTTTACCAAGAGAGTTTACGAAAATTTTCACCCTCAGTGCTGCTAAAATAAGACGCTAATATTAATTTCTTTTTAATATTATTCTGTTCATTAAGGGTTCGTTTAATTGTCTCAAAATTATAAATTGGCTCATCAATAAATTGGTCCATTTAAAAATTAATTCATTAATTGTGTTTGGTTTCATTAATGAAATTATTCATTAATTGTCGCATTTTAGCTCATGTATAAAATCTGAAATTTGATCATTTCACAAAACAACGTGAAATGCATCCATTTGAAATAAGAGACACATAAAGTGCATGTTGCCTTCTGTCTTTCCCTCCCTTCCCTTCGTTCCCCCTCCCCTCCTCTACCCTAATTTGTTTTTATATTTTTTTTCTCATACAACCTTAGCATCAATTTTAGATTACCAAACATTGTGTGATTTAAACTCATTTTAAATCCACTAATTTATAATTCACTAATTCAAAATGAACCAAATTACATAATCAAATAATTTGTGCAATCAAATAGGGCCAAAATGAGTTGATTTTTTCTCAATCTTAGGTTTATTTCTTTGAATCGGTCATAATCTTAAGGTTTTAATGTTGTTTCAGCTTTAGGACCTTTCTGGTTTAGGAAAACCATACAATATTAAGCTAACGTCTCATGGTTTGGAAAAATGAGTCCTTTTGATGTAATTATAGATACTCTCATCATAATGACATTCTAATTAACTAATCGATACAAAGTTTTAAATGTTATAAAATATTTATTAAGTGGATGTCCACTTGTATTCTAGGGCTTTGGTATTCCATAATTATTAAGGTATCTATTGAATTATTTTATTATGTACTATAAATATGGGTCATACCATTTAGTATTGAGAAAAGATCAATGAAATAAAATACTCACTGTCTCTAAATTCTCTTTGTGTTCCCTTTATTTTATAACAGATTATCGAATGCTAAAATCTATAATATTTTCTCATTCCTAACTGTCCTGTGCCACCTTAACTGTCATTTCCTCTTCCTTTCTGAGTTACTGGGTTTTGTTGATTTGTTGTTAAACCCATGCTATTGAAGTTGTACTTTTCCAACAGTCAGATATGCTTAGACGCCTCAAATTCCACAACGCATTAAAGAATGTGTGTTCAACTAGTAGATCGCGGGTTTCACCAAAGAATAATATGAACGCTAAGCGAAGAGGGTTTTGATAATTTCCCTGGCAAGTTATGCAAAAAGGATATATATTTTTTTTTGGTAAGGTATTTTTTTCTTACCACGAGGTGTCCGAGTCAGCTTACACGTACGTCGACTAATCCCCGCTCGAGGTTCGTGGCTTCCGTTGGTCAAGCATTATTTTGACACTGTCAGGGATCGAACTGGGGACCAAATCCAATCCATCCCCAAACAGTGTCCCAGTGGCAGTCTCATACCACTGGGCCAAGAGGCTTGGTTTAAAAAAAAGGTACGTTGATTTGCGATATGAAGATTCATATTCGTTATTGTGACAAGAAGTTCACAAAATATATTTTTAATTGGGATATAAAATATGAAGTCGGAAGCTCTCATATTATTTCTGATTATTTGAAATTGAATCTCCAACTAAAATATACCATAAATTCAAAACTTGAAGTTTTGATTATTCAAGTGGTATAAATTTTGAAAGTTCTCAAAATAATTATTTATAAGTTGGACCTGAAGTTCCAGAAAATATTTTTTTTGGGAGGGGGGAGGGGAGGAGTAGTTTCAAAATAAATTGAGTATTTAAACATATCTTTTCAACGTCTTGAATTTTTCATTTTCTTTATTAAATGAAATGTCCTTTAAAATACTCTATTAATGGTTGAGTGTCCCTTTAACTATCACATTAATGGTTTCACTATTAAATTTTTGTCTCTTGACCTTTTGCTTCATTTGAGCATTAACTGGCTTTCAATGGTATTTAATTTTAACTCATTTTCACATTCTAATTATTTAATGTACATTGGAGCCTTGAAAATGTGTAGAGAATGTGAACAATTAAGACCCTCATTTTTTTTCAAAGAGGTTGAATTATTATTTGTCGGTGTTCATAAAAATTATTTGGCAATTGTTTGAAAGATTCTTTAACATTTTTACCACCTAATCAACCTAAAGTTTTGATACAGAAGGGTGGAGAATTTAATGTCCTTCGACATTAGTAATATTGAACTTGAAGTTCAACTATTTGTGTAGAACCAAAAGTTCTCACATACAAATAAAAAAATAAAACTTGAAGTTTCATACATAATTCTCACTAAGCACTTTGGGAGTTTTTTTTATTATAGGACCTGAAGTCCTCGGTTATAATTTGATAATTTATATGAACCCGAAGATTCATATATATGTGAAATTAAATTGAGAACCTTAAGTCCTTATTACTTTTTCAAACAAAATATTTGTCATGTTCTATCCCATTTTTTGCATATCTGATAATTATCTGGTACGATTTTTTTAATACTTTCACTTTTTAAAGATTGGTTAACAAAAGTTTGATCCTAAAATATATTATTGTATTCTTAAGCATCTCCATATTTTAATCTTGACTATTAAAAGTAGAGATTGTGAACAGTTATCTGGTGATGAAATTTGTCTAGCAGGAAATGAACAACTCGTGCTATTATGAAAAAACAGAAGTTTTTTATGTTGTTATTTCATACCCTCCCGTACATATGTGATGAGTTATATGAAAGCACTTCCAATATACATGGGTGTCATATTGAAATGAATAATGAAAAGTAATTTTGCATTACTTATAGCGTTAGCAGCCATAAGCTGACATTAGCGAATAATCATTACATTATTCAGGGGGGTGTACACATTATTTAATATTATAAATTGTACTTTGTCATGAGCCTGCAGCTCCATGGTTTAATTATGTAGTACCTTAATTGCTTTTCATAAGACATTATGAATGCAAATGATATCTATCATAGGGGTATATATGGCTCTTATGATTCACCCTCTATTGAACCTTTGATCAATACAATGTATATAATATATGTACAATTTTATTTTGATGAGACTCTATTCTCGTTGTTAGGGGGAGAATAGAATGTACAAGAAGTACAAATTATTCTTAAAGAACGATTCGTTCTTGAAGAACGACGAGAATTATCGTGGAATACTTCCACTTTGTCTCATATCATCTCTTGTACCGCTCATTGCAAAAATGATGTAAAAGATTAAATTGCAACATCAAATGTCACATGGACTAGTTGCAAATGTGCTTGCCAAAATCATTGTCCCAGAAGGACAAAATATATTTAGCAACAAATAAATTTATCGTACGCCAAAAGCGTGGCAAACCTATAGATCTTAAATACTTGACTCCCCAGAAGTGGAGGTTAAATAAAATCATGCCCAAATAACGCTCTAGAAGAGGTTATATGCAACGCTCCAAAAGAGGTTATGAATAAAATATCTACTTTCTCAAAAACTCCAAAAGAGGTTATTATCTATGAAAAGATACAACTCCCTGAAGTGACTATAAATCCCTTGAAGTTGGCTAAGGTACCTAATATTAAATGATATCTTTATGTTTTATACATATACAAGAGAAAAGTGGGATCAACAAAGATGATCATCGATGATATAACTATATATTTTGTAGCTACATAAAAATCAAAGGGCAATGATATTACAAATCCACGTACTATGAATAAATTTCGATAAAGAATATATTGGCCAAAATTTGAGAATGCCATGATGGAATAATTCGAGTCTCTTACTATACGTGGTATATTTGGACCTGTAGTAGCCCCATAAGATGTTAACCCTGAAGGTAATGGATGGGTGTTAGTAAGAAAGCGAAGTGATAAACTCGTGGAAAAAATGCACGACCTATGGCATAAAGTTTCTTGAAGAAACCAAAGATCGATTATACAAACATACCATCCCGTTTTCGTCGCAAATACTTTTCAGATATCTTACTAGCTTAGCAATTTTTTAGAATATATTATATGAGACTCGTGAATATTATAACTGCCTATATATATGGGACTTAGACAAAGAATATATTTAAAAATTCTACAAGGATTTTATTTGTAAAGATAAGGAGTACATACTCAAATGCACTAAGACATTCATTGTACACAAGGCAATCCAAATGGATATAAGTACAACCGTCTTAGTAAATATTTGTCAAAAGAAGGGTATAAAAATAATCATGTATGCAAATGTGTCATTATAAAATATCCTTAATGGATATGCTCCTGACGAGCTCAATTGAAATGAAAAATCCTTAAATGGATGTGCTCCTAAAGAGCACAATTAAAATACAAAATATCCAAATAAGAAATTCAAAATGAATGACCTTGGGGTAACTAATTATTGTCTCGACTTGCAGATCGAGCACATTTTATGTTAAGCTCGTATTCATTAGTTAAATAGATTGAAAAGTCCTACAATGCTTTAGCATATATTAAGCATACAATTTTAATATACCCATGGTCTCTGATATTTGGATATTAAATTATCCATATCATCCTAAAGAGGATGAAAAATATAAATTTGGTCCTGAAGTACCATATGAGCATGTTAATATTGTATTTGGTCCAGAAGTACCATACATGCACGTTATTAGTAAGAAATAATTACCATTGACTTGCATTGCATGAGATTAATATCAGTCATATCATATGATATTTTTATATCTAACCTTATATGTCCAGTTAGTTATATAAATGCAAGTTATCTCTGGGATCTTCATAAAGAATAATAAAAGCACTTATAACTTGCCTCAAATGACATATGTTCCTACTACTACTTATGAAGGCAATGGTTCTTGTTTCACCCACACTCAAAAAGGATACATCAAGTGAGAAATGGCTAACTCATTTAAGTTCTTCTACATCCATGAACTCAAGAAGAGTTATGGAACACAAAATCTCTAAAAAAAATATTTTATTAAAGTCAAATAGATCCGATAAAGTGACATGTTCATCCCTTTTCACCTAAGTCTTATGGAAGTCGAGCTTATTAAGAAAGGTGAACTTGAAGTAACAGTCGATCAAATCTATTCACTATGTTAAAGCAGCATTTCAGAAGATTGTGATTGAGGCTGATATGTATAGACTCAATCATCGGAGAAATATCATAATTAGGGGGAGTATCCAATCAGGGGGAGCATTTGATCAGGGGAGACTCTAAGAACATGATGTTTTGGACATATGTAAATTGTACTCTTTTTCCTTTAACTAGGTTTTTTCCCATTGGATTTTTTAGTTAAAGGTTTTAACGAGGCAACACTAAGAGCGTCCAAGACCGATTCAATGGTCATAAAAGTTGTACTCTTTTTCCTTCACTTTGGTTTTTTCCCACTAGGTTTTTCCTCAGTAAGTTTTTAATGAGGCAACACTCATTGAATGGTGGACATAGTGTACATCCAAGGGGGAGTGTTATAAAATATTTATTAAGTGGATGACCACTTGTATTCTAGACCTCTAGTATTCCACAATTATTAGGGTGTATATTGGATTACCTTATTATGGGTCATACCATTTTAGTATTGACAGATCAGTGAAATGAAATACTCACTCCCTCTAAATTCTCTTTGTGTTCCCTCTATTTTATAACATTAAAGATATTAAAAATGTTGGGAGTTAAAAGTTATTGTGGAAGATTAACATATAAAAAGGATTATTGTCATATTTGTTTTATTAAATAAGTATAGCAGGTTGTCATCTAACAAGTCGTGGTCTCATATTTGGAGTAGGATTCAAAGTGCTGGAAGATAAGTTGACGAAAATACATGAATATGTATGGATAATATCTAGAATGCTTCATCACATGGCAATATTTTGTTTCAGTCAGCTTGCGACATCTGATACATAGAGGGATATTATCATTGAAATTAAATTTTACTTGGCAAAGTTTTATTCCTTAAAAAGTATATAATTTTATGTGGAGGTTTTTGAGTAATTATTTATTTTTGGATCATGAATAAAATCTTTTGGCATGATCTAGCCATCTAACTATAGGTGTCGTGCAATATAAGGCTTTGGGGGTATATCAAGAATAAAACCTAAATATTTTAATCATTTGAAATAAAGAGACTATTGTATGCAATTATTACATTTTGTTCTTATCTAATATTTAGATATTGTTTTCTTGTCAAATCCAATAAACATCCAAGAGCAAACAAGAAAAAAGGTATGTTTATCTATCTAACTACTTTGATAATTACATTGTTTGAACCCAAATTAAATATACAATTTTTTTGCAGTTTCATACTCGTTAGCAGTCATTTTTTAGTTGTAGTCTTGTTAATTCATTCTAATGAAAGCAAAGTTTGTAGTACTCAGTTGTATTACTAATTTTTTAGGATTTTTCGAGGTGTAGGACTATTTTTTTCTCCTTTGTTATTCAGATTTAATATATATATTTTTATCCTTTGTTACATTTTGATATTCGCATTTAATATATCTATATTTAACTCATCAGTTCATTATGTTTTAACTATTAGGTACATATAGCACTAAAACATGCAATTGATTTTTGTAACGAATTTACTTAATAGTAAGCATAAACATATATTTTATTATCCGAACTAAATTACAGAAATAATAAAACTTAGTTGAATTCACATAAAATATAAGAAGGTAGAAGAATAATAAACAAAACTGAGCCCTGTGTATCCACAGTATCCTCAAGAAAATTTAATTCCTTCCATGGTGTTAAGGTTATGAATTATTGTCTCCCAAGATAGAATAGATTTACGAGTATGAACAAACAATACTGTAATGTTCAACTCCGACGAACTCAAATTTTGTAATACTCAAATCGACAAAAACACATATTTCTGGAATAAAGGAGGAAGGAAATGAACTTTTCATGTTTTTCAATTGAACAACGGTATTCAATTTATAGCTTTTTTGGTTGACTATTCAGGCAGTCAATAGTTACAGACGATTGTAATTGTTGGGTCCAGCTAACAACCCAAATGGGTTTAAAGATGGGTCAAAGCACATCCCAGAAGTTTAATTTAATTGGCCCAATATGAAAGGAATTTTTATATGCCCAAGCTCAAGCTTAAGCTCGATATCGGAATAGATCGAGCCGAGCCGATCGGGCAAAGGGACGGCGCATGCGTGTGGGTTTCTAGCGCAAGCCCAAAACATGCATAGTGTAGGAGATATCCCCTTCAAAGAGTTGGGATACCCCAAAGGCATACAATCATTAGTGCACATTTGTGATTTTATTATCTCTTCATATTACCACTTTTTTATCAATGTGGGACAAGAATAATACATGCCCAAATTTATTAAACTTCATTACTTAATGGGTCATTTTAAGCTCAAATTTTCCATTCATTAAATGTTTTGGACAAACAAATATACTGCGTTATACTCCTCATGGAGGAGAATGTATTTGTACCTGGTCCTTACTAAAACCGAATGTTGGGCTTTTTAAAAACCCATTTACAACACGCTATTCACAAGCAATGGGAAATAACATAATCATCTTAAACAACAAATAAAAGAGGAAATCATATTATTTATTTTTATTCTTCCTTATTGAAAATAGATTTATGATAAAAATGACTACCACATTTTATATTAGAAAATAGAAATTTTATCTTAGAAAAGAAACTTCGAAAAGTTGCTTTCATATGGGATATACAAAACATATAAAAGCATGTACTCGTTATGAAACTCTTGTTACTATTTATATTCAATAAGATGAGGCTACTAACACTAATTTTTTTATTAAAAATGCCTTATATATACATGCATACATTACACAGATTGATACATCCACATAATCAAGTACCCTAACAACCATTTAGGGGAAAAACATTCTTTGATATCATTTATCAAACAATTGAAATGACATACTTATTAATAGAGTAGCATTTAGTCCTTAATGTAAGTCACCAAGGTTCAATACATATTGCATAACTTATAACTCTATTGATAACTTTCTCTGTTAATATTTTTAAACACATGGATTAGTGGGATTATCCTTTTAATATACCACATATATAGTCGTAGATGTACAAATCAGAGTTTAATGTTTATATACCAAGCGATTACGGCATACATACATACATCACCACTGGAATTAAACACACACACACACACACACACACACACACACACACACATATATATATATATATATATATATATATATATATATATATATATATATATATATATATATATATATATATATATAGAGAGAGAGAGAGAGAGAGAGAGAGAGAGAGAGAGAGAGAGAGGCAGGCTCCTGTGCACACTAAGTTTGCACACTAAGTTTGCACATTACTTTTTTAAAGTAGTAAAAAAAATATTTTTGAGTTGATTTTTTTTTGTGTGATATTTAAACATTTCAAGGAACCCATATAAAAAAAATCAGCTCAAAAAAACTTTTTTTGCTAGTTTTAAAAAATCGGTCAAACTTTCTATGCTTTTAAGCCCTTTAAAAACTGCGAAAGTTTGACCGATTTTTTAAAAATAGCAAAAAAAGTTTTTTTCAACTAATTTTTTTTATGTGAGTCCGTTGAAATGTTAAAATATCACATAAAAAAATTGGTGTGCGCCAGCACTCAAAAATATTTTTTTTACTACTTTAAAAAAGTAATGTGCAAACTTAGTGTGCACAGGAGCCTGCCTCTATATATATATATATATCACAATTATGTAATATTCCCAAACTTTAGGCATCACCAGGGGAATGAACATAAGTAATGTCACTTTTTTGGTCCTTTATTTGTAGAAGCAATGTTTTCCATTTCATAAAGAGTGGATGGGTAAAGTTAATAGGAAGTCAAGTGTGCACATTAAATGGGTTAGAGACTTGGTAAAATACATTATGATTGATTTATAAAGTGAATATATATGTGAAAAGCGAATATGTATGTCCATGCACGCGATGTAGAAATGATAAATGTTGAGCTGAATTTTCTTAAGTGGGGTATGCAAAAATATTTTTATCCTTTGGATATTCCATGGGGAAAAATAATTTAAGTTTATTCCCCAGCAACTACCCATCACTGAAACAGTCAAATTACGGGATGATCAATTATCACTTGATAGGCTAAATAACATCATTATTGACGCTTATAGGTTCCATGAAATTCAAAACGATCAATCTTGTAGGGAGGATGTTAGTTATGAAAAAGATGATGGAGGTCAAGAAGAAGGTTCTATTGCTCATGTTGATGTTGGGTTAAACCAAGATAAGGATTATATATGATTAAAAATTGCAACAACAATACCTTTGTACCATAATTACGATAAAGGTCACACAACATTGTATGCCATGATTGGTTTGCAAAATGTGAAGAGCCTTTTTGGTTTATCAGAAAAGAGTATGATAGAAATACTTATTTGGGCAAAGAAATCACTTCGAAAAGGGAATACACTACTAAAAACTATTTAAAATGAATAATAACTTGAAAGTTTTAGGGATGAAGTACGAATCCATTCACATTTGTAAATATAAATTCATTTTATATTAGAAAGAATATAAGAGGGAACAAAAATTTCCAATGTGTCAAGAACCCAAAAAAATAAAAGACTCTTTCACATCGCAAGGCTACTAATGCTATGAAAATACCCCAAAAGGTGTTAAAGTATTCCCATTAGGGATAAATTCAAGAAAAATTGACATGTTACCATGAATAGAAAAAGCAAGACTTTCCATGGTCGAGTGGAGGTGAGTGATAATTCTATGTGTCATCCAATTAATTCATCCATATGGAAATCTATAAATCACCAATTCCCAGACTTTTCTAAAAAACACATAATGTTCACCTTGTAATATCAATTGATGGGTAAAATGCATATGGTAATTAAAGCATAAATTGGAGTTTTTATCTGATCGTTATGCCACCTCTCAATCCCACCCCCTTAGTTATGCATGATGAGAACACAAGCGCTAAGGTTATACAAAATTCTGAATTTTAATCCGATTTATTTGAATCGAATGAGAAATTAATCCAATTTGAATTCAATCATCGATTAAACATGCATCATGTAAAATAAATCAATTTTATCTTGCTTAAAGCATATATTTAGGTAAGCATGCAAGAATAAAATAAATCAATCACACACGCCGTGATGTACGCAAAAAATTCACAACGGGAAAAACCTCGGACATCCAAGCTTATGCAAATTCACTATGATATAGGGTTTATACAATAGTAACAGATAGACTTACTCACGGACTCGACGCCTTCAAGCCTTATGCAGTCTTCACCACTTGAACCTTCTTCATAGCAACATCGCAGGAATCCACCAACAGTTTCAAAATACAGTCCTCGTGTGTCTCGGTGTCCACCAATCACTACCTAATATCCATCACGGCAGTTATATGAAATCCACTGTGTTAAAAAATCTTGGTCAATATAGTGTAAACCATCTTTGGTTCTCAAAACATGAGATCTCAAACTATAATATCATATTGATTCCTAGATCTCAAAATTAGGGTGTAAATATGGTTCAAGAGGCTAAAGATTTTCTCTTCTAAAACTATTTTTGAAACCTTCTCTTGAAAATAAACTCATTATGCCCCATTCTTGTAACAGCATAAATCCTGAGCTAAAAGCTCTTACCACTTTGAAAATGCCAAATAATCGTAAAAGTGGAAACCAACAAAAATTGCAAAACCAATTTTATATGAGGAAGAGAATTTCGAATTGATTTTATCTTTTTAACCCTAAAACATGCATCAATGTGATTCAAACCAGTTAATAAATAAAGCAGGCAAGGAAAAACACAATTTTAGGAAAAAAAAACTTTCGGGTAAAAACTTTTATTTCACTATTAACTGTAAATCACAATTACAATTACATAGAGAAATCTATAATGAATTTCTCGTAGAAAATCCACATAAACCGCAACCTATAACTAGAAAATATTCCCATCAAGAACCTCACGAACCTCAGCTCCTCCTTCAGTAGTGAATACCCTCGAGTATCCCCAATGTCTGCAGTCGTCAACAAATAACTCCCGCAAGAACTATCAATCCAGTAATAGAGAACTCCTTCTCTATAAGAGAAACTTCAACAAAGAAGTATTTTGGGTTTCAAAACGATTCACAGACGTATATGGGATGTTTTGAGTGAATAAAACATATAAAAAAGCCCTAAATTGTGAAGACTAAAAGTCTGCAGATATGCAGTTTTCGTTTGGTAACAGTCTTGATGAAAAAGTCTCATAAACCATGTATTTATAGCAAAACAAAAATCTTTGAGGTTGCGTTGTCATTCGAACGATATTACCATGTCCTTTGAACCACATTAGATGTCATTTGAATGGCTCTAATAATTATCTGTTAAAATGAAAAACAGTATGTGGTCGTTTGAAACACAAAAGGAATGACCTATCTCGCGACCTATCAAATGACATGAGATGTAGTTAGAAGGGGTCGTTTGAACGATATTGGCAGGTCGTTTGAACGACATTGCTTTGTCGTTTAAATGACTAAAGAGAAAAATAATATTTTTAATGAATGCCTATAGGTCTTCCAAAAAATATTTTTACTTTGAAAAATGCCTCAATTTGATAAAAAAAATAGTTTCAAAAAATATCCATATACAATCGTAAAACGTTTTCAAAACATAAACACATTCCTTACCAAAATCAATCTCGTAGATGTCCATTGTTGAAGATATTTGATATTTCGATCCTTCGTCTTGAACAAATGATCGTGAACTTCCTTCGTAATTATAGCGGTATACGACATACACAATGTAAACTACGGACGATAGAAATATGTCCTTACAAATCTCCCTCTATGTCTGTGCTGGTACAAAATAAAAAAAATCTGAATTATCAATCAAATATCCTATACAAGTCTAATACCCTCCCATGAACCCAAAAATGAAAAGGTACTAAAAATGCACGTCTTCAAAAAAATCTTCAATATCTTCAAGTCTCTTCGCTTTCCTTCCCCTTCTTTTTGTGTACTTTTAAAATGATAATCAAAGCCTTACATAAAATAAACAAAGCAAATACCTTCATGACGTATCGAATTTGAAATGAAATAAACATAAATCAAATCGAGTAAATCAATTCTCCCCCTGAATTTCGTTCTCCCACTTTTTATTTGTCCAAAATAAACAAGGAAAAGAATAAACAAAATAAATACAAAGTGTCACGACAAGCATTGAAAATCATCATAAATATATCAAATACGCTCATGCAAGGAAATACTCAAAAGCAAACATAATCATTTTTTTTTAAATTCAAATTTTATAAATTCAACATGCAATACCATATATAATATATGCAAAATATATCAAAGAAAACTAGGCACACACACACACACACACACACACACACATATATATATATATATATATATATATATATATATATATATATATATATATATATATATATATATATATATATTGTAAGGACGTTTTTGTCCATTATCAATTTATATGGCGTACGCCGTTACACCGTTGAAGAAACTCAAGATCGCATCTACATCAACGGATCCGAATATCAAAGTGTCTTCAACATCATAGCCTCTGCAAGAATGAACTTGGTAAAATTTTGTTTTTACATTCCTTAAAGTTCATATTTAGTATTGGGAAATTTTCATAAAATGTTTCTTATAAAAATAAGAAGTAAGTTTTTTCAAGAAAAATGAGGCTTTTTAAAAAGTTTTTTAGATCCGCCTTGCTTTGTCCAGTAGACCACGGACCGATTGCGAACCGAAGAAGCCATATTTTAAAAGAACCGATCCGAGGTCGGACCGATCCGCCTCCAAGCCGGACCGGTCCGCCTGGGATAAGTTCGATCAGTTCCGTGAACTTTTTATCCACCATCTTATATTTCCTATATATATTACTATTCCGATGGTGTATTTTTTCAAGTCTTTGAGAAAACGTTTTTAAGAGTACAAACACAACAAGACTTCAATTTTTGATGTGCCAAACATCTTTTTGATTCACACACAAAAATCCCAATTACTTTTGTGAATCTTTTGGAACCCTAGAACACAAACTTTGTTGTTGCTCATCTTTGTGGAGAGACCTTTGCAACCGAGGGCTGCGTGTCATTGCTGAGGGAGTCTCTACAAAGTTTTATGGCTGCGTGTCATTAAGGAGAGCTGCGGTTCTTCCTTCGTTGTTTGGGCTGCGAGTACTTGGAGGGTGCTGCGTGTATTCTCTTGCTGAGTTCAAGACTGCGTGTCTTTGTGGGTTGGCTGCGTGTTAATCCATTGTAGATTTCTCTATGTAATTGTAAGTTGCGACTTGTATATTCATAGTGAAATAAAGATTTTACCCGAAAGGGGTTTTTTCCTGAAATCTGTGTCTCGGCATATTTTGTGTCACATGCTTTATTTATTTATGGGTTGACACACGCACCTTAGATGCATGTTTAGGGGCTGAAATTAAATAAGTGTGCTGTATTAGAAAGTTGCGAAGTTAATCAATTATCACACGTAATTCTCACGTTTTCAAATTGGTATCAGAGCGGGTTACGCTAATTTATTGCGTGATCCTGATTTTTCGAGGATTTACTTTCTGATACAATTTGTCTACTCACGTTCTCAAATTGGTATCAGAGCAGGTTGTGCTAATTTATTGCGTATTCCTTTTTCCGCAAAATTGTGTGATATTGATTTTTTTTTTAAATCAGTTTTGTGAAAAATCGCAATTTTTCCAATGGAACGCCCATTTAATGAGGAGCCTATTTTTGAAAAAGTTCACGACCATGCTGAAAATTTAAAAAGTTTGAATTTGAAACTTTGCAAAAGAATTAAAGTTTTGGAAAAAGAAAATTCTCTCTTTAAAAGTAAGATTGAATATTTGCAAGCGTTTCAAACTCAAAGTGATATTTTTCGTGAGCACTTTGGTAATTTGTGTACTGATTTTGATTCTTTAAAAATTGCCAAAAAGAAGAGTGATGAGAGAGTCCTGGTTTTAGAGAAGGAATTAGAGGACTTAAAAAATTCTAGGGTTCCCGTTTGTGCCGTCGAGGATAAAAAATTAATCGATGATTTTACGGCACGTAAAAAGACTCTTAGAGATAAGTTTGTTTTTATTGAGGGAGAGCGCGATAAACTGTTAAGTTTAATTGATAATTTGAAAAAGAAATCCCTATCTTTGGAAGAGTCTAATTCTTTGCTTGAGTCAAAAATTTTGAAGTTAAAAAATGATTTGACAGACTCGAGTAGGTTTGATAGTGATGGTAGTGGATCATCTTGTTCTCATGCTTCTAATGCTAAAGCCAAAATCATTATTTGTTTTAGAGGGTCAACCAATTCTAAGGATATTAGAAAAGGTCATCCCATAGGTGTCGTTCCACCCATTTACACATGTTCGTATTGTGGTAGGAAAGGTCACCTTAGGAGATTTTGTTTTGATCTTGGAAAATGTCCTTGGAAGTCTATGTCTAGTGTTCCCGTGGTCTCCAAATCCCCTACACGTCTTTTCACATCTATTTGGGTTAGGAAAACTTTGTTAGAAGCACTAGATTTTAGACAAGTTGATTCCCGTTTGCTTGCACATGATTCTTCTCTTGCCATATCATATAGATGATTGTGTTTGCATGTTTGTCATCCGCTAGTTACGCTTTTTGATATATTTTTGCTAGCGTTGTGACATGTACTTTTTGTATATATTTTTTGAAAAATTTTGAAAAATACAAAAAGATTCTTGTTTTTTTTGGTTGCACCGTTTATGGATGGACACTTAGGATGACCAAGTCACAACATCATTCCATTATTTTCATGTGACTATTTGATAATGTTTTGAGATAATAGGTCAATTCATCCATGTGCTTTATAATGTTCGGAGTCATTAAGATGTATTTAAGTATTTTTTTCCTACATGTTTGACTCATAAGTTCCTTTATTGCACACATGCACGGATTTGTTTGATTATTGTGCTTGTCTTATCACATGTTTTTTGGGTGTTTTCACTTCAATCCTGTCTTTAAAACGAACCAAGCGCGATATATTTTTGATAAGGAAATTGTGCATTTAAAAACCGTTTTGTAAGTTTGTGTGCTTTGTTTAAAAACGGGGAAGGGCTGCGAAAGGTTCATTTTGCCTTTGCGAATACTAAGCCACCGTTAAATTGGGCCTAAAAAATGGAAGAATTTTATTATCCGGGGTCCAAAGAGGTTAAAAGAGCCCGAAAAAAATTGAAAGGCAATAAAAAGATATTCATGTCAAAAAGGGGTCATTTAGGTTTTTGCACCAATTCTCCAAAGTTTGAGAATTTAGATTACCTCTAAAAGAAAATATATACGAGGGAGTTTGGTTGGAGAATTTAAAACGGGTTTGCACGTCCTTGAAATACTTGAAAATGCGCTGTTGATACCAAAATTAGTATGCTGATATGGACGAATAGTACGAAGACACGTGTCAATCTACTTGGCACAATAGCAACGAGGAAGTTCATTTCCCCGACCAACTCATGAACTCCCGAGCAACGAGGATACACCGAGGAACTTCAGCACTCCGAGGTACTCTAGCGCTTCAAGGAACTCCTGAGCAACGAGCAACTAAGGCGGTTCGATCTGCATCTCGACCGTAACATAAACTGTCAGATAATCAACAGTTCAATTATTCATTGAATGTTTATCATCTTGACGCACACGCTGCATCAAATGTATTACCATTTCATATGTATATCATTTAATGTATCAACCCTTTCATGTACAGCCTAAGGGCTATAAATACCTTGTATCACCCTCATTGAAGGGGACCGGAATTTCTTGAGAGAACTTGTACTCGAGAATTCCTAAACACTCAGCAATAACATAACAGTGGACGTAGGCCATTCATATAAGGCTGAACCACTTTAAAAATATTTGTCTCATTTTATTTATCTGTGATTGAATAATTAGAGCGATCTAATTTTTTACATCAACAGATTGGCGCCGTCTGTGGGAACGATTGTTATTATCGTTTTTCACCAAAAATCATTCATCATCAATGGCGGATAATCCAGAATCCAGCAATCGAAATGCGGGAAATGCTGGAAATCCTCCAAATCCCTCTGCACCTCCAGATCTGGCCGGAATTATGACAAATCTGGCTCAAGGACAAACCGCCATGCAAGACACACTGAGGCAACTCATACAAACCCTTCATAGCGGTGCACCTGCACGTTCAGGACAGCAAAGTGGTCAGAGGCAAACTTATTTACTTTCTTCACGTTCCAGGCGTACTGAGTCATATCGTAATGAGGAGTCTGATGATTTCTCTTATCAACCTGGGCGAACTTCGTCAATAAGGGCTACAGATACTGATCAACGTATCACTCTCTCTCCAGAAAGACCCAGTGCTATAGAAAGATTGAGTAGGGTGTCTCCTTTCAGTCGATTAGGCCCTAGGAGGAATAGGAGTCCACCTAAGACCATGTCAAGGAGTTTTCGACAACCATCAGATCTAAGAGAAGGATCAGCACAATCACGACCGGCTGCTCGTCAAGATAGATCTCAAGAAGCTACCTCAGAACGATCAATTGCTCGAACCAATAGGCCCGAGGAAGGAGATGAAGCGTGGAAAGGATCTCTGCAACGCTTGGAGGATAGATTCGGAGAAATGGCTAAGGCGAAGAATCCCTTACAACGGACTTTTGTTCATGGGACACCTTTTGTCCAGGCCATTGTGAATTTTCCTACACCGTCAAAGTTCAAAGCACCTGTAGTGACCCCCAAATATGATGGAAAGACAGATCATGTTCTTCACATAGAGCAATATCAAGCTGCTGCCGACATCTATGTCGTCCCCGACGAGATGAGATGCAGAGCGTTCTCAGGAACTCTTACTGGAGCTGCCCAGATATGGTACAACAATCTTCCTCGGGGTGAAATTTCAACTTTCTTTCAGTTGGCAGAGTTGTTCATCGGCAATTTCTGTTTTGGAGCAAAGCTAGTAAAACGGGTAGCACATTTGTTAAGTGTTAGACAAAAATCTGGTGAGAGTACTAGAGATTATATAACTCGTTTCAATAACGCGAAGCTGGAGGTCATAGATTACGAAGAGAAGACAGCAATCACCGCTTTGATGAGTGGGTTGTTGCCTAATAAGTTGTATTATACTTTGGCAAAAGATCCACCTAAAACTATGTCAGAACTGATGGCAAAAGCGGCCAAAATCATGAATGTCGAGGAAGCTATGGCTGCAAAGAAGAATATAGATAAAGACACCAAGGTGGAAGTCGACAAGTCTAAGAATAAAGAGCATAAGGGCAATGGCGGTGATAAACGCTCCAGAAATAATAAATCATCATGGGAAGTCTTGAAGAAATATGACAATTACACTCCTTTGAAAATGGGTATTAATCATGTCTTGGAAGAAATCAAGAACAACGAGGAGGTAAAATGGCCAAAGAAACTGAAGTCAGACCCTGATTCGAGGAGTAGGGATAAGTACTGCGAATTTCATAAAGATCATGGTCACATGACCAAAAATTGCATAGCTCTTCAGAACGAGATTGAAACACTCATCCGAAGAGGAAAGCTAGCAAAATATGTTGATCGGGGAGGCGAAAAAAGAAATAATGAGCGAACTAGAGAGAGGTCTAGATCTCCTCGCCGAACAGAGGAGAAAAAGAAGAGAAACCATGAAGATGATCCAGAGGATGACCCCGATCTTCCCAAGAAACCAAGGCAGCCAGAACGAGAGGTATTTTCCATACGTTTTGGATCAATTGATTGTAATGTTATTACAGGAGGAGATGCAGGAGGAGGAGACCATACTGCAGAAAGAAAAGCTTACCTCGGAGAGGCTCAAGCTTGTTCATATATTCAGCGAATAAATCTGGCCGAGGACGATCGTCCGAGGAAGGTAAACAAAGAGAAGCTGGTCATTGGTTTTTCAAAAAACGACCTGGCAGGTGTTCTTTATCCGCACGACGATCCTCTGGTGATCAAAATGAGGATGAAGGAAGTAGTTATTTCAAGGGTGTTGGTAGATAATGGAAGCTCGGCAGACATCATGTACTATTCATGCTTTGATAGCTTGAATCTGAAATTATCTCAATTGGAACCTTATCACAGACCCCTTCTGGGTTTTGCTGGCGAGAAAGTTTTTCCACTTGGGACAATCAAATTGGATATATTCATTGGAACTTGGCCTGCTTGTCGAACAGAAAGAATACGCTTCTTCGTAATGGATAAGAATGTGCAGTCAGCCTACAACATCATCATGGGAAGAGTTGGTTTGAAGAAATTCGAAGCAGTTCCATCTACAGTACATCAATGCTTAAAATTCCCAACAAACTTTGGAGTAGGAGTTGTGAAGAGTGATCAAAAGGTAGCTCGGGAATGCTATTACTCATCTGCCGAGCAAGAGGAGCTTGAGGAATCAAGGAAAAAGACTACTACCTACCAGGTGGAAGAAGACACAGAGATTGAAACTCTCGATCCTAGAGATGAATCCCAACTTGTAAAAGGACAGGTGGTGGAATCTACAGAAAATGTTATTCTGGACGACGAGCACCCGGAACGAGTAACCCATATAGGTTCATCATTGGATGCTTCAATAAAACAGGAGTTAATAACTTTCTTGAGAAATAGGAAGAAAACTTTCGCTTGGAGTCATGAAGACATGCCAGGAATAGATCCAAACTTCCTATGTCACGAACTCAATGTGAATAAGGAGATTAAGCCCGTAAAGCAGAGAAGAAGGGTATTTAGCCCCGAAAAGAATCAAGCCATTCAAGAAGAGGTCGACAAGCTCCAGAAGGCTCAATTCATTGAAGATGTGAAATACCCGGACTGGTTGGCGAATGTGGTGATGGTAAAGAAGAAAAACAATAAAAGAAGAAAAACAATATATTAGAAAGTTGCGAAGTTAATCAATTATCACACGTAATTCTCATGTATTCATATATATATATATATACGACACAAAACACATAAACTTTACACACTAGCATAATATCGATGTATCCAAACATGTAGAATGAAATGCATGGGTGTGAACTAGAAACAAAAGAATTATAACCCAAACACTCAAATATATTCAAGAAATTCTAATTGATCTTAAAACTTTATCAAACTAAGCGTTAGCCTCAAGTGACAAATAAAGTTGAACTTAATGAACAAAACAAGCACAATGCACACAAGCCTAAAATATTGACGATTCTATAAATCAATAGCGTCATGAAAAAATAAGCTTAACTAGGATACATTGTTATTGTGCAAACCCGTTGATATTTCCATCCAAACTCTCTCAAAATATTAATTTTCATTTCTATTGAATGAATATATCAAACTAAACAAATTTACCCTCTTTTGGCATATTATTCATTTTGTTGCCTTAATTTTTGGGGCTCTTTTCTAGCTTTCACAATGAGATTATTATTCTCTCGTAGACCTTTCTCATATACACTCATCATTATTTTTTAATTCAAAACAAATCCTCACGGGAAACGGTTCTTACATGCACAAATCCTCCATAATAAAATAACATGTAGATGACAAGATTGATAGGAGAACATATCACCAAGCTCAAATATGCATTATGAAGTCAAAATAAAATAAGCTCCTGCATGTGTGTGCAGAGGCATAAACAAAGTAGAATTCATAAAGAAATTTAATTTTGAAATAACTCCATAAACATGGTTAAGATCAATCTAAGCATCTAAAGTCATAACCAAATGTCCTAGCCACATTGAAATTGCTTAGTGCATTGGATTCAAACATACCAATATACCACACCAAATGTGTAAAACTAAAATACATAAAGAACCGAAAATCTTTTTGAATTTTTCAAAATATTTTTTAAAAAAAATTATATTTTTCCAAAATGACTGAATAAAAGAAAATTATAATACAAAAAGTACACATGTCCTAACACTAGCAAAAATATATCATGAAGTGCAACTAGAGTGTAACAAACAAACCACGCAAGCAATTAACGCTATGATATAGCATGTGAAGCATTATGTGCAAGCATGTGAGACTCAATCAATCTAGCATTTACCGTCTCCAATAATGATTTCCTAACCTATATAGATGTGGGGTTTCGATAACCAACGGGACAGTAGACTTAAACTTCCTAGGACCTTTTCCACTATCAAAATAAAAATGCCTAAGGTGACCTTTCCTACCATAATGTGAACATGTATAAACGGGAGGAATGATACCTATGGGTTGAAATTTTCTGAGGTCCTTGGTTTTGGTTGACCCTCTAAAACAAACAATGGTCTTGGGTTTGACAACGGAAGCATTAAAACAAGACGATCCATTACCATCACGACTCGAACCTTTTAAATCATTTTCAACTTCAAAATGTTTTACTCAAGCCAAGAATTAGACTCTTCCAATTTTAGGGACTCCTTCTTCATATGTTCAATTATAACTATAAGGTTATCTTGCTCCACCTCAATAAAAATAAATTTATCCCTAAGATTCTTCTCACGTGCCTTAAGATCATTAATCAAAATATTTCTTATCCTCTTTAGCACAAACACAAACCCTAGAATTTTTCAAGTCCTCTAATTCCTTTTCTAAAATAAGGACTTTATCATCACTCTCCTTTTTAGACACTTTTAAAGATTTAAAGCCATCATATAAAGCAACAAACTTCTCATGAACGCTATCTCTTTGATTTTGAACAGTTTGCAAAAGTTCAAAAAAAATTAAAATGATTTTTAAGAAATTCAATTCTTTTGGCAAACTTCAAATTTAGATAAGAATCCATCGAGAGACAAAAAAACACAAAAGAGATGAATAAAAAACCCAAACACTAGGTAAACAAGATCAAACACATTAACTTAGTGCAACCCACTATGATACCAATTTATAAGGGTAGAGTCATGAGCTAAAAGCTCTTACCAATTTGAGAATGTCAAATAATCGCAAAGGTGGAACCAACGAAAATTATATAATCAATTTAAAATTCGCTTCCGCATATAAATTTGTATTGCAATTTTTGTTGGTTTCCACCTTTGCGATTATTTGGCATTCTCAAATTGGGAAGAGCTTTTAACTTCGAATTTCTTCCCTTAAAATTTTAAATTTTTAAAAATGCCAAAATCCGATGGTGCGTAAAATGAGTCAACTGCTTGAATGAAAATAGGCATATCATTTGAATGAGATAGGCTATCTTGTTTGAACGGATCTAATTTGTTCGAACGAGACACCTAAACTCATCAGAACGAGGGTTCACGAGCTTTAAATGGGGACGTACTATCTTAGGAATAATGGTCTCATCTGATGCTCTTTTTAAGCTCATTTGAATGTTTAAACGATTGAGAGTACGTATTGCTTACCCAAAATGGAGACCTACAAAAAATTATGTTAGTACAACTACAAGTTTATGTTCAAAAACTTACCAAAGTTTTAATCAACCAAATCAAATTTTATCTTGTTTAAGCATATGGATGATAAAAGATGTGGACAAGGTAAATAAGATCGCAATAACATATGTACGATGACAAAATTCAACTAATGGGAAAAACCTCATATAATGCAATAATCTCACTAAAATCTTGGTAAATCCTTACAGACGGGACTAACGACTAATACTCCTTTCGCACTAACTCATGACTCACACTTTTTCCACCAATTCATAGAAAGCCAGAGATCCTTATATGCTGATAGAGGTTCTAAACATCTCTTATATTTCGACACCCATCGACAATATTGCAGAAGCCTTCGTCTTTGAACTTGGGATATTAAAAATGATTTGGACCTTAAAAAATAACCTAAAATATCACAATACTCTTGTTTGGGAGAAAGACCCAAAGTGTATAGAAAGTTGATTTTTAAAAATGAGCTCTTGGAAAAATCTTCATCTTCTTTGATATTAATCAGTCACATGAAATAGAGGTGATTAAATGCTAAGAAAAGAAGACGAAAAAGATGAACCGTATTTAAAAAATGGGTTCCCTATGTTTCACAAGTGTGTTCTTACCTTCTCAGAAAAGAAGAAGATAAAAATACACAAAAAGTCCTCTTGGTATTTTGCTCTTGAGATGTTTTAGAGAGAAGAGCATTGATGTTCTAAGCAGCGAAAACTTTCCAAGTTGGTTACCCCAATATCAATACAAAGCAAAAGGACACGTCTCTTACACAAAGCATGTTTAAGAGAGTTGTTGGGGATATCATTTCCAATTATCACCCAAAAAGTAACTTTTCGTACAAAAATATATATCATCCTCAAATATCTCAAAAGCAGATTCATGGATCTGTACGCGCAACTGGAGCTTCACTGCAAAGAGGAAATCCTCGTTGTAGCGAACCTACAAAGATAATCAATTCACGGAGAAAATCAGAGATTTTTTATTGATCCATCTTATTTTTTAGTGGCCAGTGAGGAAGGATCGATGTAGCGAAAAATGTCATTGCGAAGATGCTTCAGTAATAATGCTACTCGCACCAAAAGACATAGAATTTGCTAAAGGAAAACCACTATTTTTGCTTCAGCGAGACAGAACTTCGTTGCAGTGAAACTAATAGATTTTGTTTAATTTTTCTTATCTTTTGATTTCCAAAGATTTTTTCATAAGCAATATCAAGATTGCAAATCCATAAGTTTTACACACACACAAAAGATTTTACCAATATATTTGAAATAAATTACAAAAAAACATTTGGCATGAGTGTAGGGAATCTCCAATATAACCTCCATCCAAAATATGATATATGAGATATGAGGATGACCAAATCGGTCCTTAAAAACTTGAACTTTGAAAAAGATTTTCAAAGAGGTAAATCAAGAACCCAAAGTATTTTGAAAAACCAAAATAAGACAACCACCTATAAGGGCACAAATGGGTATGTGAATACTCTTACAACCAGAAACCAAACTTGTTCGAAGGAATTTGATAATCTCGTTATAATGATATCCAATTTCGTTTGAACAACATTGATATATAAAAATAATTTTTTCGATAAATCTTTTTTCAAAAAATGCCTCAATAAACTAAAACACCCAAATTGGAAACCCAGTGATCAACATAATATAAGATTATACCTTTCTTGAGATTCAAAGGTTGATGAAAAAACCATGGCATGAAGTTGATATCTCTTTAACTGGGGTCACTTTATGTCTTCGACGCATAATAGGCTTGAAGGTATAAATTAACATACAACCTAACCTATAACTCAAATAATTTTAATGCACATGGGTAAGAATACATCGAGCATTTTAAAGCCATATTCATAGGTGAGACTTGAGGATGTACTTAAGAGACATTATAAACGCCGATATCTTTCAAAAGATCAAACACCGGCGTGTATAGGACTAACATTCATAGATAACTATCGAACATTAGGATACTAACTCTAAGTTCTCAATGAGGCTATTAGCTAAGAGCTACAATAATTATGATAAGTGGTGTTGCCCTACAACCCTCCCGAAAAGGTAGACATTGTAATCCTCATTTAAGTGAAACTCCTAGGGACCTTATGCAACTATACAAGTGGAGGTGAGATGATACTCGGGTTAGGGTGAGCTAGGACTAACTAGGGTCGGTTATAGATGGGTTAAGATTAAGAGTGGGTTGGGTTTAGGTTGGGTCGCCACCATTTTCCCATTTATATTTATCCCTTTTTACTAAAAGAACCAACATTTCTTCTACAGACCGCTTACAAGTTTTGGAGAAATAAATAGTTTAGGAAATGGATGCCATACATAATTCCCAGGGAAGCATAAAATAATTAATAATTAATAATTTTTCATCCAATTTAATGATTCATACTTCTCATCACCCACCAAGTACTAGTTTCACCCACTCATTGTCGTAAAAGGGTAAAGTACAAATTTTCCCATTTGTATTTTCACTTGCAATCAAAATCATTTATTGGGGAATGATCGAAAACTTGAGAGATAATGGAGAAGATTAATAAAAACTACTAATTGAGGGATTAAATAAAGATGTGAAGGGTCTAGAGAAGGAGATGGAGAGGGAGATAGAGAGATAAAGAGCGAGAGGAGGGTGATGGGTTTATAAGGTTAATATATCAATTGAGGTAACTCTTGTGTTAAAAAAATCAAACAGTGCCTAACCAAAATTTAACTCGCTCCTTAGCTCGAATCCAACCCATGTAAAAAGGTATTAGCTAAAAACCACTAAATACTCGTGGACTTTCGTGGCTTTAAAGTAAAGGGTAAAAAACTCTCCTTTCCCAAAAGTCTTAATGGACATTAGTCCATTTGGTGGCATTGTTCCATGCATGTGTATCGCAAAGGGCACATGCGGTGTGACCTTGGTCTCAATGAGTCACATATAGACACGTAGAATGACATTCGTCTCAAATAAGTCGAAAAAATTAGTCGTAAGTTATAATATATCTTGGATCCTTGGCCAATAACTTCCTAGTATAATGCTCGAGTTGAAAAAGATGGATAAGTGGCAGGGCATTCACCATTCCAGATTGTGCTGGGTTTTATCCTTCAAATGCCTATTGAACTTATTGAGATTCCCCGTATAGTCCCAGTTCATGCAATTATTTTTGGCTTAGCCACCCGCATGGATTCTATTCACATCGATGCGTATGCTTAATTGACGTGCATGTATAGATCCTACAATGAAAAAGGAAACATGCACCAACAAAACGTTATTTTTTATCCCAGAGCTTTAGTTATGATTTCTTTAGAAAGGAGAAATAACATGATAAGGACCTTAACCTCTAGATAAGACGATTTGGACCCTTATCATATGCTCCAATGAGTAGAATGCATATGAGGTTAGTCTACCACCATACTTTTGTATATGTGGTGTTAAGGTCCCCGAGCAGTGATGCGCCCACGGGGAACTCATATCTGAACGATGGATGCTTAGGAGTTCTTTCTCTCAATTTACCCCATCCCCCTGAGGTTAGGTTATCGGTTTGATATGGGTCAAAGGACATTCTCCTGGAATATGTTTGACGTCATGTCTAGTTTGAGTCGCACACCCCTGGTTTTGGGCTTAAGACCAAGTGTGTTTATGCGATAAGGGGTTTGGTTGGTTGTTCAGAGTTACCGTTTATTTTATGCAAAAATAAATTAAAGATTCGGGCTAGCCTTTTTGTGCAAATGCTAAGTCAAGTTTAAGTCTACGATTAGTCCAGAGATTCTTGTTATGTGGTTTTGAGAACCGAATTAAGAGAGTGGAAGGTATTAGACACCCCAAATGTTCTTTTTGATTCCTTAATTAGATGCTTATTATCTCTCTTAACCACTGTTCTAAAAAACCCGCCTAGGCTCCGCCTAGGCACGCCTAGGCTTGAGGCTTAGGAAAAACGCCTCGCCTTAAGTTTTTCACGCCTTATTCTTGGTAAAACCCTTAAGGCGCATTTTTTTTCTAAAAAGAACAATGCTTTAGTGAAATAATATCGTCTTTCAAAGAATTTTTTTACAAACCAGACCATTATGTCATCCAAAATAATCAAATAGTACTTTAATTTGTAAATATTCAGACATATTTTTATGATATGTACAATTTTAGTTTTTTAATAGCCTTGTTATGGTTAAAAAATATTAAAATATATTAAGAAGGCCTAAACGCCTTTTGACGCCTTTTTACGCCAATGCCCGCCTAGGCTTCAAAGGCTTAAGGCTTGGCCTCCACGCCTCGATCACGCCCCGCGTTTTTTAGAACCTTGCTCTTAACATTAATTGGTTTCTTTTTAGTTATTTTTAGAACTGGTTTAGAGATCTTAGGTTGAGAATCCCTTAAACGTAGGTAGGTGCTTAAGTAGGAAAATGGTATCGATGAGAGGTATAATAACATCACTTCAACCGGTGTAGGTACACAAGGGCACTTGTGTATCACTCTGTGCTAATGTATAATGGGTGGTAATTGGTATTCATGTAAATGTGAGAGAGAGCTCTACTTTGAGATAGTTTGATATCTCTTTTGAGATTTGAAGAGAGATATAAAGGTAATATGAGATATGGGTTATCTGTGTTGTGAAAGCATATCAAGAAATACATTATTAAGGCTCATGTTCATGAGAAGGACTCTGTATTGGTTTTACATACCCAAGAAGACTTGAGTTCAAAGCCTACATAGTTCAAGTGTGTATATTCACTTGAGCATTTGTGTCGATTGGCGCAGAAAGATCCGGCTTGAAATAATTTCATATTTCATTTGTTTTTATCTAAGGAGATAAGGGATGAAGGCTAAAGGATTTTCGTCCTTTTAAATATGTGGGCTTGAGTTTAGGAAGATTACACTCGTTTTAATGGTTACACTTACACTTTAAGTGAGTCATGATCATACAAGGTATGAGCCTTATATGAAAGATAAACCGCTTAATCATGATAGTTGTAACAACTATGAATATACTTTTTTTTCTTCCTACACCTCAACGGAGAATACTACTTCTCAAGTGGTTTGATTAATGATCAATGGCTCATACTTTCAGTAATAAGTGGGTGGATGTAGTTCGATTATGTTTTGTATGTATGTTGTTGATCATTTGTGTGGGGTCTGCGAGATATCACGACTTTGAGATAGCTTGATATCTCGCTCGTAGTATGTATGAGAGAGGGTGTAAGAGAGGTGAGAGATGATTGCATATTTATGAGGACAATATATTATAAGACATATTATCGAGGCTAGGTCTTACGAGAAGGACTTGGTATTATATTTAAGTACTTATGTAACCACGAGATTAAAGCCTACATAGTTCGATTGTTCATGTGTTTGAATGTGATGTGTGTCCAAGTGTATGACTTGGCTTGGAAGGTAAAATCTATGTATGGTCCAAATATTAGCTTCGATGGAGGTGTAGAATGGGATTCGACCTGAAGTCATCGACAGAGACATCCATCACAAGTGGGGCGGTCATTAACTCCAAGGTATTGTTGAACCATGCGAATAGTTGGAGACGTAGAGTTAAGGATGTCATGTTTTAGACATCCTCGGCCAGGGAGTTAAAGGTAGAATTCGGTGGAGTTTTGACTTGGGATGAATGTATCCCTAAGATATAATACTCCATGGGAGGTATTATAAGGCTTGGGATTCGCGAGTTTAGTTTGGCATAGTGCCTAAGTACCCCAAGAATATTTAGGATCAAAGTCATCGTAGTTCTAACAAACGGGACATTTTTACAAATGTAGGCGATGAGATACCAGGTATACAATATACAACATTACGATATTTATGGCTCCAAGTCCTTATATATCATTTATATGGTGTTGTGCTGATATATGTTAAAAATGTTTATAATCATAGGTCGATGTTTGGCAAGTATTTAACACGAAAACACATATTCAGGGCGAAGCTGTGGGGACGGACTTTGTTTATTTAGAGAAGCGGTGGGAGTAGTCAAATTTTAGACTTTGGCTTATGCAAAGTTTTAGTCTGACTCGGCTCACGGTCACTTTCCGCATAATGGTTTTAAAAAGTATGTTTTCATGTTTTTAATGGTCATTGTGGCATTTGATTGCCATGGTTTTAACATATGAGCCTTTCAAGTCAATTAACAGAGGTGATGGGTGTGACACCCCGCCGATTCTAACCACGGATAATCAGTGTTCATTAAAACAACCAGGAATCTCATCTGGTTCATTCTTAGCATCACTGTCGACTTTTTTAATTACTAACCACCTAGGTTAAATTAAGCCGGTGCCAAATTTTATCTTTAAATAAACCAAACCATCCACACAAATATAGTCTGAACAATCACACAACAGATATATAAATGAATAATACCAAATGAACATCAGTCCTCAAACTAAATAATTCAACACAATCTAAAGTAAATAAAAAAAATCTAAATACAGTCTGATAAATAACTGGAGAATTAAATAGTCTAAAGGGCAACACGCCCAACTGAAATACTAATAGTAACCCTATCTAGATGTGAATGAGGTGAAGCGTCTAAAGCAACTCCTACAAGACTCCACAAATGTCGTAGCTACGCATCCCTGGATAGAATCATCAAGATGGGCATCCCTCTGGATATACACTTAAAATGTTTTGAAAATAAATTTTAACACGGGTCATAGCCCAAGGAAATATTTTGCAACTGTTTAAATCACAATTTAAAAATAGTTATTAAATACATATGTTACACTCCCTGAGTACCTCACCTCTCATCTAATGTGCACGCCTAACGTATCCTACCTAGCTATGCTACCCATACCAACTAGATAAAGTATCTAACTAACATCAAAAGTTTATTTCCCTCGTATGACACATACAACTCGCTACCACAGTATCAATAATTAATAATTCTAACATAGTATTATTGATTTAATCAATTAAGTTTCTTTACTTAATTTATTTACGATTTACGCGATCTATCAGTTCTACTATCACACGTAAGTAGATAAAACATACTTGTATATATTTATCACACATATAATATATATAGTTGTATCATCCCCGGAATGGCCCCTCGTGATGCTGGCATACTCTGCTATCAAGTCCATGTACCTTTCGTACTAAATCAAGGACTATTGGTTCAGCATGTCTCCTCAAACCCAAAATCAATCAACACAATGGAGGTGAACATAGTTTTAAGCCTTTTGGGATACTCACATACCTAACGTACCCAAACTACCTTCCATCCACACTAATACATAAACATACTGAGCCTCCCTAAGTTTCATGTTATGGGGCACAAATCCAACCCTCACTGGAATCATCAAGGTGGGATCGCCCTCTGTGCGAAAACCTCCGATAGCAGGCAGTGTAGATATGTTCACGAACATAAACAAATCATAATCATAGGTATTCACCCAGCCTATATACATATTTATTCAGTAGGTATACACAAAACCCAAATACGTCAACCCGTACATAGTAGATATCTCTCTCGCATACTCAACGTACCCTTAATTACCATTATAACCTCAAATAGTATACTTTCGGGTATCGTTAACTACCCTAAGGTTCCTAGTTACCCCTTAATTAATATTAGTAGTTGTTCCCTTCCTACACTACTGGTTGGAACCATAGGTTCACTCATACTCCCTGTGATCCATTTGAAATCTCGCACATTCTTTAACTATGGATATATATCCGATTATCCTGAGACTCAACTCATCTGAATTTATGAAAACCTAACCTCAACCATAGGCCTAATTTCATTCAATATAATCTATTCATCGCTTAAAGATGCCCCAAAAGTTCCCCCTTAATAATTCACAAATTCAGAGTTCAAAAGGAAAAATGTTACAAATCTACGCAAATCGAATCGATTCGCCCAAAGGCCAAATCGATTCAAAAAGTGTCAGGTCATCTTCTCCAATACGTTGTTACGTTATTCACCATTTTTTTCAACACAACTCTCATGATTCATGTTAAAACTCTCATATGATTTAACCCAACATCTAATATGAGTATAGGAATGGATCCCAATGAATTTTCATCATCTAAACATCATTAAATTCTGTGATTCACAAGATTAAAGTCTCTAAATAATTCATGCAAACCCTAGTTTCATATTTCAACTAAGTTCTTCATGAACCCATCTTTCATTCTCTTATATTATCCCAATAATTTTATATTTTGAAATTATAAATCCATAATCAAAACCCTTAACATGTTTTTTCATCATTAACATGAATATGGTCCAATACTCCTTTTAAAAATCAAGAAATCATGTTAAATATCTCAACTCCTAACATGGGTAATATAACCACTTGAAAATAAGCAAGATAAACACTTGCCTTATCTGAGAGTGATCTAATTTCGTTTGTGGCGACTAGGAGTTTGTCTTCCCTTCCAATCCACACTCCAAAGTTGATGGTGATGCAAGAACAAACTTGAAAGCTTCAAGAATCCTCTCTTAAGCTCCAAGAATGCTCTCCTTTTCTTCTCTAATGGACTTCTCTCTCTCAAGATTTGTAGGACCCTAGCTCTAGACTCCTATGGACTGTTATACTCTTCTAATTTTTGGAGGTCTCCTTACCACAAATTCTCGAATGATCGAAATGCCCTTTCCTGGTGTCGGTTTGGCCTAAAATCGCCCCGAGACCCAAATACTACCCCCAGGTACACTATTTTGACTATTTCGACTCTTTCGGAGCCAACCGTGACCTCAAAATTATCATCCGAGTTACTCTAAAATAATTTTCTATCTTGACCTCATATAGTCCACACATGACGCCCGGTTGAGATATGCCACTATCACGTCACTGTCACTCACTATGCCGTAAAATACTAAATCACTATTCACTTAGTAATTTTATTCGATAAATATTAATCCTTTCACTCCGATTAATAATTTAATAAACACATCATATCAAATTTTGTTAAATTACTACATGCGTGTAATTTAGAATTTTTCCGAATTAATTTAAATTTTAACGCTCAAAAAATTCGGGGTATTACAGTGGGTTAAAAATCAAGATTTAAATATAAATAGTGTAACCCTAAAAGAGATAAATAGGTATGGATGGTTTATCACAATTTATATGCGTGGTGTTTGACCTAAAATTTGGGCATAATTTCCTTACCCTTGTAGTATGAATCAAATTTGTTCGGGGGGAGTGTCCCCACTTGAGGTGCACGGGGTGGGAAAAGCTCCAAATTTAATCTGATGGAGCTTCGTTTAGAACCACCGACTTTCGCAGAAACTCCGCAGAGGTTTGCCTCTATTTTTATTTCAGAGGTAACTTTTTAGAAGTATGAAGCTCGTTCATGATTGAAGTGACTCTACGAAAGTAAAATATTTACTTGACAGAAAAGAGATTTTCTGAAGTTTAAACTTATTAAGGACTTTTCAGAATGAACTCGAGTATCTCGATCGCTCGGGGGAGAAGAAAGTGAAAAAATCAAATCGAAGTCGAGTTTTGTGCCATTTTCTTGATTGGTGGGTACATCTATTTATAGGGTCTGGCCCGGAGCATTTAACCAATTGGTTAAAGCCCTTATATGGTGGATCTGAGGGGTGGGACACGTGTATGGCTAAGAAGAGATTTCCAAATATTTCATTATGATTACTCTAAAAAGGGACAACCAATCGTTGAAGGACCTTTAACCGATTGGTTAAAGGACCCAAAGGGGTTGTTTGGCCCTTATTATGATTTTTCCTATTTGCATTTTAACTCCTTGGAGGTTTTATTCTTAATTTTTTGACCCCTTTAACTTTTGTTATTGGTTTGGGATGTTGGTATTTTTATGGATTTTTTCGAGGTTCCTGTCCGAAGTCATTTGTGATAGGACAGGATGTACCACACCAAGATTGCAGATTGGTATGTCCAGAGAGGCAATTGACTACGAGTGTGCACATGAGTACACTCTTCGTCAAAATTAAAAAGAACTTAGAAGATATAGGTTTGCCTATTCTTGGGTAAGAGTGAGGTACAGGGGAGGTCTCTCATTTTTTTCTTCTATTGATAAATGTGACAAGCTTCTCTCTCTCTCTCTGTCTTCATCTACATCCACCATGGTAGAGTCTATTAATCCTCCTCTCAAACTCAAACCTCCATATATTTCTCACCAAAAATCTTTTGCTTCGATTATTTCCTCTAATAACACAGAATAAATAGGTGAACTTGCTCCTTACAATAGCGAACCTAGTTGTTTGTTTACTTCTTCTGATATAGCAGAAATTTCACAAACTTTCAAACATTCTCTCATTGGCTTTTTTGAACACACAAGACCCTCCATGGACTCCATTCGAAAAATGTTTTATAATCTTTCACTGAAAAAATCCTTTAAAGTGGGACTGCTTACCCCTTGTCATATTCTCATTGAACTTGGATGTGAAGAAGACTACCTTCGGATATGGCTTAGAGGTTATTGGTACATTTTTCACGCACGTATGAAGGTTTTTAAATGGACAGATGAATTTTCCCCTCAACATGATTGTTCTATTACTCCAATCTGGATTACTCTTCCTAATCTTCCAGTTCACTTCTTTCAAAAAAGTACTTTATTCACCATTGCTACCTTGGTAGGTAAGCCTTTGATGTTAGATTAAGCTAATGCTTCTCTAACCAGACCCAACGATGAAAGAATTTGCTTAGAAATAGATTTATCACAGGACCTCCCCACCAGAATTTGGATTGGTTATGAAGGCAAAGGATTCTGGCAAACAGTAGAATTTGAAAACTTACAATCCTTTTACAACAAATGTTCAAAGCTGGGTCATTCAAATACTTCATGCAGCACTAATTCTATACAAGGCACTGTGGATAAAGGTAAATCAATCTTGACAGACTTTCCAGTTAAAAATAAAAATTATGAATGGCAGGTGAGAGGTGGCCGAAATTCAACCGGAATTTCATTCAAGAACAAATATGACGTCAGCAAAGATTGCTCCAATTTTTGTGGAAACTCTGGTACAACAGTTACCTAAATCCACGCTAAACATGACCTTTTCCCCACAGAAAATATACCCTCTACAACTAACTTTGACCATCCTAAGTCAAATGTCATCATTGATCACATTTCAAAATTTAAACCTAAAACCTCTCATCCATTCACCAGCTCCTATCCTAAAACATCCATTCATCACGAAACTAGTTTACCAAAAACTTCATTTAAACCAACCTTCAAACCTAAAACCACCCAACTTAATACCTCTTATACCAAAACCAACTTCATTCCTAAAACCACTCAACCTCATCCCAATACAAGCATTATACCGTTCAATCATGTCCCCTCTGAAACCACTTCATATAACCTAATACCACCAAACCACTTTCCTAAAAAAAAATTAAACCTATACCACCTCAGGCCCTTTTGAAACTCAAACCACTCTTACCTCAACTCCTCTAATATCCTTTTCATCACCTAACCATTTTGATGCTTTACGTGAAGAAGGAGAAATTTCTTCAGATATCTCACCTGTTGTTCAATCTTCACATTATAACTTTTTGGAAGGAGAACAACTTATTTCTCACACCCACGAATGGCAGAAACCTTAGGCTTCTGACTCAGATGAAAGAGGCAACAAAAACACCACTCTTGTGGATTCTAGCCAACAATTTTTTTTATCAGCTATAATAGCTCTATGCTCTTCCTACTGATCCAAAGCATCTGCGCAAGAAGAAGAAACGTAAAGTGTTTATCAAAACATCTAGCATTATCACTCGTTCTGCCAAGAGGTCCTCAAAAAATTCTATCACCAATGTTTCTAATGTTTAAAGTTCTTATATGGAATATCAGAGATTTAGGTAACGATTCCTATATTTCTAGGATTAAGAACTTAATTAGAAATCATAAAATTAGTGTGATTGCCATTTTTGAACCAAAAATTCAAGTTAGTAGATTGGATCTTTTTCGCAATACTTTAAATTTCAGTGTGGGTTTTTCCAATAGTAAAACAAGATTTTGGTTCTTTCGAGTCAAGATTGGACTGTTGATATCATTCAATCATCCTGCCAATGTGTAACTTTTCAAGTTCCTCATGCTTCTTTACCTAACTCTCTATACTTTAGTTGTGTTTATGCCAAATGCAAGAGATTTAGCAGACTGGCTCTTTAGGATGAATTGTTAGCTCTCTCTTCAACCCTTAACGGCCCATGGCTTGTAGGAGGTGACTTCAATATAGTTGGAGATGCATCTGAAAAGATTGGGGTTCACCCTACTAAAAGGGGAGCTATTATTAATTTCTCAAGCATTCTGGCAGCCTCAGGTTTGTTTGACATTCCTTTTAAGGGTTCCAAATTTACATGGTGTAACAACAGAGAAGGTGTATCTCGTATATGGTCCATCTTGATAGAGTTGTTTGTAATTCTCTTTGGCTCAATATCTATCCTTTAACTAGATTACAACATCTCCATCGGACTGAATCAGATCAATTCCCCTTACTCATTAATATAGAGAAATCTACGGATTGTATTCGCAAAGCATTTTAATTTCAATTAATGTGGACTAATCATCATGACTTCCTTCCAATTGTTTCTAAATCATGGTCTCTTCCATGCGATTGTCTCCTTATGTAAAAATTGTCCATTAAACTGCAAAGATTTAAAGGATCTCTCAAAGCTTGGAATCAATTTGTTTTCAAAAAAAAATTTCAACAGGTTAACCAGGCTGAAGACAACCTTACTAGTGCTGAATTTGCCTATGATCTTACTCCCACAACCTCAACAAGGAGTGAATACCACAAAGCCAAAGCGATTTATTTGATGCGAGCAAAAAATGAGTCTGATTTCCGGAAGAAGAAACCTAGATTTAAATGGGCCTCTGAGGGTGATCAAAATTCAAGTCTCTTCCACACAATGCTTCACCAAAAACATTCATCCTTATCAATTCAAAAAATCACTAATTCACACAGGAACACAGTAGAGGGTCAAGATCACATTGAAACCAACTTTGTGGAATATTTTAAAGATATAATCTACTCCCCTACTTTCATCCCTACCTCAAATGATTTTTTAGCTGATATACCTTTAACTATTTTCGAAAAGGACAACACCAATCTCTGCATAATTCCAGACGAAGAGGAAATTAAGAAAACAATCTTTTCTAAGGAGAGTCTAAGCGCTGCTGGTCCCGATGGATTCAATGAAAAATTCTTTCAAACAGCCTTGGATACCATCAAATCAGACTTAACATTGGCTATTCAATCATTTTTCTTGGATCATTCTATTCCACGGAGTTGGACTTCGACTCTCCTCATTCTTATTCCTAAAATTAAAAATGCTAAATTTTGCAGCGATTACAGACCTATTAGTCTCTATAATCTTTACTGTAAAATTTTATCTAAAATTTTAGTGAATAAATTAAGTTCAATTCTTCCTAATATAATTTCTGAGTCTCAAACAGGTTTCATCAAAGGCAGGAGCATTCATGAAAACACACTTCTTGCTGAGGAACTTATGTCCAATTTCAATAACAAAGCTAGAGGTTTTAATGTTCTATTCAAGCTATATTTTTCAAAAGCCTTTGATCGCTTGTCTTGGGTTTACACCTTAAACGTTTTGAGAGATTTTGGCTTTAGAGAACCTTTCATTGATATGATTTGGCGGCTTATTTCAAACTGTTGGTACTCTCTTTGCATCAACGGTGTTTCTTCCGGATTTTTTAAATCATCTCAAGGTGTACGTCAAGGCGACCCTCTTTCGCCCGCTCTATTTGTTATTGCATCAGAGGTTCTTTCAAGAGGCATACACAGACTCATGGTTTCGGGATCCATTAAAAATCTTACTCATCCCAGAGGATGCCCCCTCATATTTTCTCTCTCTTTTGCAGATGATTTCTTAATATTCTCGAATGGTGATAAAAAGTCTCTTAAAAATCTAACCAATTTTTTTTATAACTTCGAATCATATTCAAGTCTCATCATTAACAAAGATTAGAGCTTCTACATTGTTACTACTAATACAAATATCACCAGAAGGAATATCATCAATGTAGTCACGGGTTTCACGCGTAAAGAGCTTCCTTTAATATATTTGGGTGTCCCTGAAAAATAAAAATATCTTTAACAGATTTGTGGATAAGCTGTCACGTAAAGTTAACACTTGGGTTGGGAAATTTCTTTCTCCCGTAGGTCGCATCATCATTATAAAGAATGTTCTTCATTCATCAACTTTCCACTTAATGGCAGCGTTGAATCCTCCGAAATCAGTTATATCCTCTCTTGAATCCATTTTCAGTAATTTTTGGGGGGGCAGCGCTAATTCTTCCTAGAAACATCACTGGATTTCCTAGGATCAAGTTTGTCTTCCTCGAAACGAAGGAGGTCTAGGCATTCATCATATCAGTGACAGTTGTTATGCTATGACCTGCAAATTATGGTGGAATTTCTACAACTCTAATGGTTTGTGGGCTCGCTTTCTTAAATCTAAATATGCAAGTCTTGCTCCAGTAAACTATCAAGGTTTATCTTCTTGACCATATCACACTTGGCGCCGTACGCAAAAGTTATGGAAGATCATGCATGATAATCTCAGCTTGGGAGATAACATTATATGGAATCCTTCTCCTACAGGATTCTCCATTAAATCGGCATGGGATTTAATTCGGCACTCATCTTGTTCCCACTTTTCCTTCACCAACATTTGGAATTCTAGAATCCAGCCTAAGATCGCTACATTCATGTGGAAATTACTTAATCAAGGAATCCCTCTGGATGAATATCTTAAAAATCTGTGTATAAGTCTCCCGTCTATGAGTAGATGTTGCTCCATTCACAAAGAAGAAACCCGGGAGCATTTGTTCTTCACCAGTACTCTTGCTAAAAATATTTAGCATCATTTTCCATCTTTAATGGGTCTTTCCTTTCGAGCTTCGACCTTCAAAGGAAATTTAATGCTATGGTGGTTCCAAGATAGAGGAAAATCTATCTTGAGCCTTCTTTGCAAAATCATCCCATCTCTCATTTGTTGGCATTTATGGAAAGCTAGAAACGAAAAAAAAATTATGATATTCCTTTTAATTCGCAACTCACAATTAATGGGATCAAAAATGATATTTTTGTTGCTTTTCATGTAAACCTTACAAGGGACCCACTTCTAGAATTTTTTATTCCTTTATTTTGGACTTTCATGTTCAATGTGCTAGTTTCATGTACATGTCACCTTGAGAGGGCTATTCTCTCAAATATTTAATAAATTCCAATTCTTTCACACAAAAAAAAAGGTATAGGGGAAATAAGTCGAATGTGTTGGGATGAAAATATATTTTTTTTAAAAGGGGTGGGGGTTGTTGACAAATTGGTTAACCCTTGGGCTTGAAGTTTTGACTGATCGGTTATCCACAAAGGAACAGTTGACCGATCGATCATTCCTTTTATCAGTCCAAAACCTATTTAATGTAGATTCTCATTTTCATTTTGGGAAAGTATGTTCTACTGTCTTATAGCTATGCTTGCATTCGAACGGTCACTACTTATTCCATTTTTTGACACAGTTCACACCCGCCTTCTTCATGGTTCTGATTCTATCGCACTATTATGGATAGAGGTAGCAGTTCAAGTTTTGGGATGCTAGATGTCCTGTTACTATTATCATTATCGGGTAGCCTCCCTTCTAGAACAAGGGTTTTTTCTTCTGTGCTTGCTCCGATGCTTGTAAAGGACATCATTTTACTCTCTTTGTGTATCTTTGATCCTTCCCGACCAAATACTTGGTTTGGTCATCGTGCGCTCTCGGTTTTGTCATCAGCGTTTACAGTAGTTTTGAAATCACTTGAGCGAGGGCTATACGGAAGTAAACAGTTGTCGAGTAAACGCAATTAATCTACGAGTTTTATAAGTTATTCTATGAGGGACCAATTCCAACTTTTCTTGAATTGTTAACTTTACTAAAACAAATTTAAGTTTTCAAAGTCAATTAAAAGTCCAGATTATTATCTAAGGTTAACATAAGTGATTCACGGAATAATAATCAATTCAGTTTTAATAAGTGGGTTTCTAGTCCTAACTCCTACTTTTTCTTATTAGGTGACAGTTGCAAAAAATACATCACATAGTATTTATTTTACGTCGCAAAAACCCTTTCCCGAGAAAAACTACGGACTCTCCTAAGAGTCAACTTAGTTTACTTCCACTAAAACCAAAATGAAACAGGAACGATTATACAAGCACCAAACAAGACAACGTAAAGTATATAGATATATCTATTACCTCACCTAGACAAAGCTCTCCCTGGTTGCTTCTTCTGATCTCCTTTTAGTCTGTCCTTATTGACTTTATGTTCATCGTGTCACAGCTTCTCCCTCTTTCTCTCCTTAGCTCAGGTTCGGCTCAGTGCCTATTGTGTCCTAGTTCTTAGTGAAGTACTTGTGGGTTGTGTGTTATTCTAAATGACACACACACACTTAATGATACAACCCGAATGCTATGCAACACGTTTTAGATATCCTAGATATCAAGAACAAATCTTATCTTATTTCTTTCTTTTGAATCAAGCTGCCTTGATTTAAACTGATTTTTAAAAAAAATTATTCAAAAATTAGAACAATCAGATATGGCAAGATATTTACAATAGTTTGTGCCTACGTGATAATGGTGTTCTAAGTGCGTGATAGAATATTATTCCACAAATATATTCAAATAAGGCAAGCACAATCAATAACATAAATATTCTAAGATAGAATATATACACACAATATTTGACTAAAGTATATAGCAATTTAAGTACAATTAAAAATTACAAAACCGTTTTAAAATTTTCGTTTAGATTAAAGCAAGATTAATCTAATCAACTTAGTATGCAAGTTCTTAACAGTTATGTTCTAGTGTCCTTGGTTCGAATTCAGGTAAGGTTAAATTAGAAGAATAAGGACGGTCAATATTTCTTTCTTTCAATTTTGGTCCTTAAGCAGAATAGGTTTAACTTTCTAAACCTTTTATAGTTCTAACCTTATTTTAACAAAACCTTTTTAGACATGATTTAAAACAACACGTTTTAATCAAGCATGAACTTAGAAACAAGGTTGAGAAATCATAATACACACAATCGTGATTTGTGTGTGCAATATAGATCAAACTTACACACTAATCAGATCTAAGATGGATCTAAAGAAACAAAACAGATTTTAACATTATTTGTGAAAAGTTGTGTGTAATTTGTGTAACTAGGGACAAATATAAAACATGTAGAATGGATATCACGGATCAAGGTATATATACCTAATACAAATATGTGAATTATTGTGTGAAATGGTTCTCACAAAAGTAGCCAAATACCTTTAATCCTTTAAAGGATTTTCTTGATATATCAGGACGATGTGAGATGGAACAAGTATATAAAGTATATACACCAAAAATATCAAGTTATTCACACAAGATTTAGAAATAAGATCTAAACACACAAGAAGAGAGAGAGAGAGAGAGGGGGGGATTTCTTTATATCAATACTTTTCGCACAAATCCGTAGTGAAAATAGATAGGGTTCATTTTGATAAACTTTTTCAAGAACACATATGAACCCTAAGAGCAACCCTTACGGGTATGCTAAACCCGTATATATGCCTTATATTTGTATGTTATGGGTAAGGCAGAAGTGTAAATTTAAGGGTTCGTAGGGTAAAAAATAACAAAGATGCAATTGCACTAGTTGGTTTTTTGTGGGACCCGCATCTAAGCTAAACATCATGTTCCGCGCAAGTAAGGAGAAAAAAAAAAGGCTTAAGCGGAACATCATGTTCCGCCCAAGCTTTAACCCTTTTCCCCCTATTTATGTTTTGACCCCAAATTATTCAAACAATTTAAACGATTATATTATCCAATGTTTTTTTTTTTTTTTTATAAATAGGAGGTTCAAAACTTTCTTCATTTTCAATTATATTTTTATATGGTGGTTGGGTATTAATATGGTGGTTGGATATTAAATTTTGGGTTAAAAAGAATAAGATAAGAAAGTTGGGGGAGGAAATTGGAAATAGGATAACCCCTTAAGCGGAACATCATGTTCCGCCCAAGGGGGTCAGCTCACCAGCGAATCCGACGACGTTTCAAGTCAATCCGACGACGTTTTTACTTAGTATGTTATATATGGCTTAAACCCATAACAATTTCTACACTTTCACGCGTGTAAATTTACACTAGTTTAGTTCATTTATACCCTGTGCATAAGGGTTGCTCTAAGAGAGTTTAAAACAATATTGAAAAGATATCAAAAATATTTTTCAAAAAAAACTCACACACAAATATAGTGTTAGTTTTAGAAATAATCCATGAAGAGATTATTTCTTCAAACATACACATAAGGAAAAATTAGTGTATAAAAGATGTAAACTCTCTCTCTCTCTCTCTCTCTCTCTCTATCTATATATATATATATATATATATATAAACAAAATTGGCAGAGTTTGGGTACAAAAATATTTTTCTCGATTTTTTTTTAAATGAGACCTAAAGGGATGAATTTATAGAGTTAGTGGGTATGTGCTGATTGGTTAAAATTTGATTTTAGCCTTTGATAAAATTTGACAAAAAAATGATGTTAGCCTTTGATAAAATTTGATCGTGTGAACCACAAAGAAACACAAACTTATACTCGAAACATTAGACACGTTTTAAGCCAGCTGTAATCAACTAAATGATAAACGTGACATATGATTATATAAAGCGAAATCGCCTTAAACAATATGAAAAACCGGCTTTGGTTTTTAGAAAAATCGTGGGCAGTAAAGAATAAAACAGTGGGCTATTAACAAAACCATAGGCCGATAAAAATATAATACGACGACGTTTTAAAAGATTTAGAGTCCAGCCGTGACCCATTTCAAAAATTACCGTTGGAAATAACCATGGTAGCGACGTCGTTTAACAATTCGAGTAAGGTGTACAGCTAAGGTCAAATCAGCACAAATGGGGAACACGCCAACAGCTAATATCTATGGCTATAATAGGGTCACGTATGCAGTAAATTTTTTTTTTTTGATTAATACCACGGGGTGTCCGGGCCAGCTATACGCGCACCTCGACTAATCCCCGATCGCTGATTTGTAGGCACCTCGATGGGTGGGACAGCTGGCCAAGAGATTTAAAGTTTCTCCATGCCCAAGGCGGGAGTCGAACCCCCGACCTTGATTAAAGTTGAAAGCGCCCCTTCCGCTCTACCAAACCCCCTTGATTACGTATGCAGTAAATGGGGAACATGACAACATATAGAAGCTAGTGGTTAATATATATAATATATGTACTAAGGTTACAAAATCGTTAACATGCCTAGACTAAGGCAATAGCTGCTAAAGGTCCAATCATGTACAAGTGGATGTGTACAATCGGCAATGGTGTTAGGTCAAATCTGCCAACAAAGGGAACACACACACACACACACTATATATATATATATATATATATATATATATATAGAGAGAGAGAGAGAGAGAGAGAGAGAGAAAGAGAAATACATATCCATATACTTAACTAATTAATATAGCATTATAAAACCACATACTAATACATACCAATTAATTTATGAATATTTAATCATATTAACAAATTTCCAAATTAATTTTTAAATTGTTTTTTTTAAAAAAAATTAAAGACAAAAAACACAATTAATTAGTCAAGATAATGCACTGTCGTGTAGTGAGGTGCAAAGTGTCCTATGAGAATATTATAAATCCTATGCGCCATAGAGGGTGTGAGAGACATCCTTTCATAACTGGCTTAATTCGGAGATCAGAATGATAATTCTGAGTTGGTGTCGACTTCAGTAGGGAGCTTGGTGTAGGTAACTAGACTCACCCTAACTATAAAAAATCTCGTCAAAATTTAAGTCCAACTAGCTAAAAGTCTATATAGCTATAGCACGAAAAACAAACCCTAGGAGTGCTCTATATAGGTACCTTCAAACTCCCCCATTGGACTAATTTTGACAAAACCCTTGAGTACATCAAATGATATACTAAGTGATAAGCACCCAAAAGTGTTTATTTTATACCATAAATAGAAATATTTTAGTCACTCGTTTTAATTAAAATTGGCCTTATGTTCGTCTTCTATCACTTTGCAGGTCAATACGCAGTTGCGGTGTTAAATGATGCTAAATTCAGTCAATTGCGACGCATAAGCAGTTAAAAGCATGCATTGAAGAAATCAAAGAGACCTCGAAGTCTCGAGTCCTATTTGAGCATGCTGAGATGTGTTCCGATACCTAGAACTAGTCCCGTAACCTTAACTTAGCCCAGACCGAGCACAGTCCATCAACCGAGACTGTGTGTGTTCAGTTTGTACCTTTTTAGATTTTCTTAGATTTTTTATTTTGAGTCGTTTTATTTTTAGGATTTATTTTAGATTTATTTAGGATTTTTAGAATTTATTTGGATATTTTATTTTTAGTAGTGAATTTTTATTTTTATTAGTTTTTAATTTTTTTAATATTTATTTTATTTTATTATTCTTAGGATTAGTTTTTAGGAATTTGTTTTTATAAGATTTTAGTTTTAGGTTTTATTTTACTTTATTTAGGACTTTTACTTTTAACAGAGTTTTACTTTTGTTCAATTTTCATTTTCATTTTTTTTAGTGTCTTTAAATTTCATTGAGATGTTAGTTTTTTATTTTTTAGGTTATTAGATTTTAAGTTTTAGTTTTATTTTTATTTTTTTAAAGTTATGTTAATTTTTAGGGGTACAAATTAAATACACAACACACTCACTCACACCTACCTTCCCACACACACACACACACACACACACACAAACACCCCTACACTATTCATTATCTCTCTCCTACCCATCCAACTCACCACCACATAAATCAAATCCATACTCGACAGCCCCTTAAACCTGAACCAAACAATCCGAACCCCCTAGCACCTGACTCCTACAACCCGCGGTCTGCCCAAACCCGAGGCAGCCCCTAGCCCTCTACCCGAAACTATTTCCCCAAGCATCATGGCCGGAATAAACCCGACATTAACCCGAGACGAACCCAAACCTGCAGACACCTTGAAAAATCCAACCGCTGCCATCCAAGCCCCCGAACCTGCCAGCCACCTCAGACAGCCACGACCCATTTCAACCGGCCCTTCCATATGCCAACCCCGATCCACACCCGCGACAAACCCAACCATAAATCGAAACCCATTTGCACTAAACCCAACTCCTATTTTAATGGAACAAACCCTCTTCCAAGCTAAAATCAAATCCCAAGAATCTCTCAACAAATAAAACACTTCGTGGGATATAAAACAAAGGGGAAGGATCTCATTTAAGGGGCTCTCATAAGCACAAAAAAAGGAGAATACAGGGAGAGAGCGTGAGAGACAGAAAAAGAAAAAAAGAGGGTAGAAAAATAGTCAGAAAAAAATATAGTTTTAGGTGTAGAAAAATTTGTAAGTTCAATTTTTATTTTCAGTTTTGAAATCCAGTCAGATTTTGTGACGAGTTTGGGACACGTGTTCATGCACTCAATTAACACAAGAAATTATTGCGTATCATATTTCTTTCTCTTTCTCTTAAGTTTCTTGTTTATTGATTGTGCTTGTGCTAAAATTTTAATCATGTCTGGCTAAACACCCCATTCAAGGGGTGGGATGAAACGCGTATATTGAGTTGTTTTATTTGAATAATTATTCGTTGATGCGTTCTAGGCTAATTAAATTGAAAAAAATCACACATTAATTTATGTAACGAGAGTTAATAAATTAATGGTAAAAATTAATATTTGATTTTTGGATTTCACTTAGAGATAAGTATTATTCTTAAATTTAAATATTAATTTTGTGTATGCAATTCAAAGATTCGTACAAATTTTAATAAATTAATCTTAGCGAATATTTTGTTGAAATGAGTGTGAATCTTATTTTTTATGTTGTGATTATTCCAGATTTAACTGCTGAAAAAGATAAAATTGAATTTTGGATTCTGACGAGAGTTAAATTTTAAATTCAATATTATTTCGAACTATTCAATTGAATAATTAGGACATTAAATTGATTTGACTACGCGGTGTAATCCCATTTCTTATTTCTTCTCATAATTCTAAACTAGATTACTTTCTAAATTTTCATAGTCATTTTAGTTGCATAAATTGTCGTTTCCTCCCTTGAAAATTATTTTTAAAATATAAAAAAAAAATAAAAACATTTTAAAAACACAAAGATTTTTAATAAAAATTGGAAGTGCAAGTTTTCACGATCACAAATTCAACGCTAAAAATTGGATTGATACCCAAATTTGCCATGATACTAAATTTTTAACAAGTTTTGTAGGTAATTCCAGGAATTTTGATACTCAAAGTTTGACCGCAGTGACATTCCAAATCCATATCCGAAGGAATACAAATAACGAGTTATCAAATGGTGTCGTTGCCGATTTCTTGACGATTGGAGCCCGTGAAGATTTGTAATTTTCATTTTTATTTTTCATTTTTTATTTTTAGGAGTTATTCCTTCCTCTCCCTCCTTAGATTGGTTGTTTAGGATTATTGAGGCCCTATAATTAATTTGGGTGCATTTTGACACCGATTTATTTTTGTAATATTTATTCCAAAAAAAAAAGCAAAAAGCGAAACCGGACAAGGTAGAGAGAGGGCGTCCAAAGGCGAGGATTTAGAAGCCTCTCTACTTTGGGTCGGTAGGACTCCCGGGGACGACTGAAGTAGGCGTACTTCCCCCTGGTCGACTCAACTCGGTCTTCACCCCACGCGTGTAAAAACCGTGGGAGGTGAACTCTTTATCACTCGCGAATCTCCTGCAAGCGAGTCAATTTTTATATCCTGTTTGCTCTTATATGCTTTTTATTTTTGTATCGCACTTAAATTGGATGGTTTGATGAATAAATTTACCTAAGCCCTATACCCAGTCATTGCAACGAGTTGGGAATTCATCACCCACTCATTCACATCTCCATTTGCTTGTTACCCGTGCTCTAACTTAAATTAAAATCAATCAACTAGCAAGCCAAGTAGGAATGGTGTTCATTAGGACCCTTTCGGAACGAGACCCTCGTAGGATACTCTAGTGAGTCCTTTCCACACCTACAAATCTTCTTTCAACTATCTTCAGACTTTTGTCTAGGGAAACTGGGTTTTAAGTGAGGTTGTCGAGTAAAACGGGTTTGTGCTTTCCCCAGTGTGGTACCGAATAGTTGTGTGTTGTAGTAGCTAGTGTGGTGAGCTTTAACTAGTAAGCTTCCTGTCTCTCGGGACGAAAGTAGGAGCATACTTTTACCAGCGAGGCCTAAGATTCTGTGATTTTCTCACCTACGGACTACTTAAAATTGACTACCCAATCACTTAACTTGAAGATAATAATTTGGCTATATGCTCTTTCGGACTTATTCGATTTGTGTACGTGTCTAAGTTGTTCCTTTAGGTAGTCCAATTTTTGCTCCAACTGTCAGTTTTTCCGTCGTTAGTCCATCGCCCCTTTTTCCCCTTTTTTCTGCATTTTTTTACAAAAACCAAAACTCCAAAAATATTTTTCATTTTTCCTTCCTTTCCAAAAACTCCAAAGAGATTTTCTTCTTTTTCAAACAACCAAAAATCCCAAAAACATTTTTTCCTTGCTTTTATGCCACATTGCAACGCATTGATCATCGATTAACACGTTCCCCTATTACTCCATCTCTAAATTCCCTCTTAGGTGGTCGTGTTCCTATCATTGCCTTTCCTCCTTATTTTTCTGATCTGTGTTCTTCTTCATCGGAGACGCCTAGTTCTCCCACTTCCCCTTTTTCTTTTACCCCACCCATCATGGCCGACGAACGCACTTTAAGGGACTACTTTGCCCCAATTACGGCCACTCCACCTTTATGTGTCGTCCTTTCTCCCACTCCGGCCGTGAAATTTGAAATTCCCCCCGCAACTATTTCTATGTTGCCCGGTTTTCATGGCCTTGAACGCGAGTCTCCTTATACTCACTTGCGGAAATTTCTCACTGTGTGCGCTACTTTTAAAAATCAAAACTTAGACGAAGAGAATGTCCGTCTTCGGTTGTTTCCCTTTTCTCTTCACGATAATGCATCCATGTGGATCCATTCATTTCCCCCGGATTCTATCCAAACTTGGGAACAACTTGTCAAGAAGTTCATGTCTAAATTATATCCCATGAGTAAAACAAATGAAATGCGCCAAGCAATTCAGGATTTTAGATAAAAGCCTACCGAACAGTTTTGTGAAGCATGGGGCCATTTTCAAGACTATATTAATAGTTGCCCACATCACGGTCTTGAGAAAAGTTACTTAGTCCATAGTTTTTACAATGGTCTTATCCATTCTTCTCGCACCATGATTGAATCAATGCATAAAGGGAAGTTCATGCATTTAACTCCCACAGCCGCCTATAATTTTCTCCTTGAATTAGGCGATGACTCCCAAGATTAGGAGGGCACCAATACGTTTTCACGATCCGATCCTCCACGTGTAGGGAACACTTTTGAGGTAAAAAATGATCATAATTTTAAAACCTTGCTGCACAGCTTACACTCTTTGATTAAAATCGTTGACGCTCTCAGTTGTACTATGCAACAAAATGTTACACTTTCTAAACAAGCAATATTGTCAACGATTCTAGTCCTTCATCTTGCGGTGTTTTCTTAAATCAAGATTATTTAGCTCATTTGTTCCCCCTCCTGCAAGATGATCTCGAACCCACCATGGCCCAAGCATGTGCCTTTGATAGCACTAGGAAACTCGTTCCCTCATCGTTTACTTACAATCCTAATAATAGGATTCACCCCTATTTCTCTTATAAGTACGACCCTAACTCCACTCTTGCCCAACCACAACAACATGTTGGTGGTCCCCCTGGGTTTCCACACAACCCACAACGACAACCTCGCCCTCTTGTCCCGCATCAGTCTGCTCCTTACTATTAATCGCACTTTCCATCTTCCTTTGTCCCCCACGGAGGACATTCAAACAGCAATAATCAGCTTGTTCCTGTCCCCCCCCCCCCCCCTTCCTTTGAGTATTCACAACCGCTTAATTCTCAGCGTGAGTTAGTTCCCCAATCATCGTATGCCCCTCCGCCCAATCCCTCCACCTCTTCTCTCTAAAATCTCCTCACTCAGTTTAAGACCACTCAGACTCAAGCCCTCCAACGACTTGAGCAGCGTTTCAACCAATTCGAGTCTGAGCGAGAGAAAGTTCATTTTCCCAGTCAACCCATTGCTAACCCTAAGGGAAATGGAAAAGACTTCGCCTACGAGGTTGGTTCCAATTCTAATCCACCCAATTACCAAGCGGTTATGAAAGTGGTGTCTACTCTTCGCTTGGGAAAAAAATGTTGATAATGGTGTTTATGCTTTCACTGATGTCCCCCACCCGACCATCCCACCTTTAGAGACTATCTCTAAGGTTACCCCACCATCTAAATCCCCATCTCACACTTAGTCCAATCCTCCTGAGCCCACCTCGATTTATGTTCCCAAAGCACCCTTCCCTCATCGGCTAGCACCCACTCAGAAAGCCCACCAATTTGATGAGATCAAGAAAGTCTTTCAGAATGTTCACACTAATATTCCCTTCCTCACCGCGATTCAACAAGTCCCCTCGTATGCCAAATTTTTGAAGGACTTGTGCACTGTTAAGCGTAGGACCAATGTTCCGCATGATGCTTTCCTCACTGAGCAAGCTACGTCCCTTCTCCATAATAACGGTGTTGTGAAGTATAAAGACCCTGGTCGTCCAACTGTCTGTTACATGTTAGGCGACAAGTTTACAACTAGTGCTTTACTTTATCTTGGGGCTAGTGTTAATTTATTAGCTTACTCCCTCTACCTTGAGTTAGGTTTACAAAATATGAAACCTACACGAGTTACTCTTCAATTTATTGATCGTTTCGTGAAAGTACCTAAAGGTATTGTTGAAGACATTTTGGTGAAAGTTTTAGACTTTTACTATCCTGTGGATTTCATCATCTTAGACACTCCTACGTCCGACCCAACCAATATTCCTATCATACTGGGTCACCCTTTTATGGCCACTGCCAATGCCATCATCAATTATCGTGACGGGTCCATGAATCTCTCTTTTGGCAACATGATTGTAGAAGTCAATATATTTCACATTATGCAAAAATCGGCTGATATCGATTTTATTGATGAGGTGTGTGTAATTGACTCCTTAGTTAATGAAATGTTGGACCAAACTTACCCTACCGATCATGTCCAACAATGTTTGGCTCATTTTGGATCTGACTTTGACATTGATTCCTCCATCTCTAAACTCAATGCCATGTTATATTCCACTCCACTGATGGACACTTCCTCTTGGGATCCTCCCTTAAAGCCCCTCTATGATGATACTATTTACTCTATGGATCACCCTGTTCGACCTTCTGAACTCCCTGCCACACCAGCTTCCTTCACTTTATGCACCGAGCACTCTCTGAACTCTGTTTCTGCGTCTGAGTTCGATGTCACTCCTGCGCCACCTACTAGTTTGGAGCTTAAGCCCTTACCTCTTGAGTTGAAATATACTTTCTTAGGCCCCAACAGCCATCACCCTGTCATCATTGCTTCTGATTTGAACCCTGCGCAAGAAGAGAAATTAGTCCACACCCTTACTCAGCATAGCACTTCTATAGGATGGACCATTTCAGACATTCACTGTGTGAACCCCAATGTTTGTAGTCATCGCATTCATTTGGAGGAGAATGCCAAGACTTCTCGTGAACCCCAACGTTGACTCAACCCTACTATGAAAGAAGTCGTGCGCGCTGAGATTTTAAAATTGCTCGATGCTGGTATTATCTACCCTATCTTAGACAGTCAGTGGGTCGGTCCCATTCATATTGTATCAAAAAATTCTGGTGTCACCGTCATCAAAAATAGTGACAATGAGCTTGTTCCCACCCGTATGCAAATGGGTTGGCGTATTTGCATTGACTATCGAAAGATAAATGCTGTCACTCGTAAGGACCATTTTCCTCTTCCCTATATCGACCAAGTGCTCGAACGTATTACTGCTTCCTTGACGGCTATTCAGGATACAACCAAATTCCAATTGCCCCTGAAGACCAAGATAAAACTACATTCACATGTCCCTTTGGCACTTTTGCCTACTCTCGCATACCCTTTGGCCTTTGCAATTCACCTACAAAATTTCAACGGTGTATGATTAGCATTTTTAGCGACATGGTAGAACGTTTTCTCAAAATATTTATAGATGATTTTTCTGTGTTTGGTTCTTCCTTCGAGCAATGCCTTTATCACCTCACTATGGTCCTCAAACGTTGTCAAGAAAAGAAATTGGTCCTCAATTGGGAAAAATGTCATTTCATGGTAAAAAGGGGATTGTTTTAGGTCATATAGTCTCTCACAACGGTATTGAAGTAGATAAAGCAAAAGTTGACATAATTTCATCGCTTCCCATTCCTAAGTCTGTCAAGGACATTCGCTCCTTCTTAGTACATATGGGTTTCTACCATCGTTTCATCAAGGACTCTTCAAAAATCACTCGACCTTTAACCACCCTTTTATCCAAAGATGCTCCCTTTGTCATTTATGACGCGTGTGTTGCTTCTTTTGAGCGCTTAAAAGCCGAGCTCACTTCTGCTCCTATCATTCAACCTCCTAATTGGTCTTTACCCTTTGAGCTTATGTGTGACGCATCTGATTTTTCTCTAGGTGTTGTACTTGGTCAGCGGGTTGACAAGCGCCAGCACGTCATTTATTATGCTAACAGAACCCTCCATGACGCTCAACTTCATTACACGACCACCGAAAAGGATTTGCTAGCTATCGTATTCGCACTTAATAAGTTTCAATATTATTTCATCGATTCACCTATCATCGTTTACACTGAACATGCCGCCCTGAGGCACCTTCTTCAGAATAAGGATTCTAAGCCACGTTTGATACGATGGATTCTCTTTCTTCAAGAATTTGACCTCGAAATTTACGATAAGAAAGGGTGCAAAAATTTGGTTGCAGACCATCTCTCCCGCCTCACTGTTATGTTTACATCTGATCCTGTCCCTATTTTGGTAACATTTCCCAATGAGTAAATTTTTGCTATCTCCACTTCTCCTTGGTATGCTGATATTGTTAATTTCCTTGTTACCGACCAACTTCCCAATCATTGGTCGAAATAAGAGCGTTCTAAGCTCATATCCCAGGTGAAATTTTACTCTTGGGAAGATCCCTTCCTTTTTAAGTATTGCTCTGATCAAGTCATTCGCCGCTATGCTCCTGACCATGAACAGTCAAGCATACTCTCCTTTGGTCACGATGATGCCTGTGGTGGCCATTTTAGCTCTAAGAAAACTGCCACCAAAGTTTTGCAAAGTGGTTTCTACTGGCCCACTCTTTTTTGAGATGCCCACAACTACTGCCAGGCTTGTGCCAAATGCCAATAATATGGGCATATCTCTCGTCGTCACATGATGCCCCTCACACCCATTCTCATCGTCGAAATCTTTGATGTATGGGGCATTGATTTCATGGGTCCTTTTCCCTCATCTCATGGCTTCTAATATATTCTAGTTGCAGTTGATTATGTTTCCAAATGGATTGAAGACATAGCTTACCGCACCAATGATCATCGCATTGTGGTCACGTTTCTTAAGGAGTTTGTCTTCACACATTTTGGAACTCCCAAAGCTATCATTAGTGATGGGGGTAAACATTTATGTAATCGAGTCTTTGAACATCTCATCAAAAAGTATGGTGTTACCCACAAAGTTGGACTCTCTTACCACCCTCAGACTAGTGGTCAAGTTGAAGTTTCCAACTGCGAAATCAAGCAAATCTTAAAAAAAACAGTTAATCCTAATAGGAAAGACTGGGCCTTACGCTTGAATGATGCTTTGTGGACATACCGTACTGCTTTTAAGACTTCGATTGACATGTCTCCTTATCGCTTGGTCTTTGGTAAACCATGCCACTTACCTGTCGAGCTTGAACATCATGCTTATTGGGCTATCAAAGCCCTTAATTTTGATATCGACGAGGCTAGCATTCATCGAAAGCTCAAACTTAATGAATTAGAAGAGATACGAAATGATGCCTATGATTTGTCCAAGAAGTACAAGGACAAAATGAAGTGGATCCATGACCAAAGCATCCTCCGCAAAGAACTCCACCCTAGTCATAAAGTGTTGTTATATAACTCACGTCTTCATCTCTTTCCCGGGAAGTTAAAACCCGTTGGTCTGGACCCTTTGTTGTTGACTCTGTTACTCTTTATGTTGCCATCATAGTTCAAAATCCTAAGGATGGTAGCCTATTTCAAGTCAACGGTCAATGATTGAAGCCTTTCTTAGAGCTCGGCCCCTCTCACGTTGAAGAAATTGACCTTGTTGACCCCATTTATGAAGACTGACTATTCAGCCTTGTTTGAGGGTGAGTTTCATCACCCGATTTTTCTGACACCCTATGCTTTCATAGATCTTATCTTTAGGGTGAGATTGGTTCGGTCTGGCTGAAGACATTAAACTTAGCGCTACCGGGAGGCAACCCATCGTTCATTATTTCTAAGTATGAGTCTCATCCTGTTTGGGGGTGATGTTTCACACCACCCAATGATTTTCACATGCCTTATAGACTTGTACGTATTTTTGTATCACATCTATTCTTCAGGTTTCATCTATGCTCCAGAATACGGTACATTTCACTAGTGGTTCATTATGGTACTATCTCTCCTCCCTTGTGCCTTTCATTTTTATATATGGTTTTACACATCGAGGACGATGTTCTCTTTTGTTTGGGGGTGATACTTCTTTTGAAAATTTTCGGAAACAAGTGATTTTAAACTTTTTGTGCAGTTAAAATAAATTTTTATGACATGATTTGTCTATCATCCCTCTTTTAGAAATCTCGAAATACCTGTGTTTGATCAAAAACTTACGCTTTTAACCTTAAATTAATTAATACCTCTGAAAAGCATATTTGCACTATGAATTCTTAGACTCGGCAAATTTACACTATCACTTTTACAATCAAAAGTTGAAGAGTAACAATATTCTCAAGAGAGACTTAAAAGATCACTAGTGGCGACTTAAACCCGTGAGATTTGAGCTTTTCACCTTTTTGAGGGTTTTTACGTATCTCTGAGTCACGAGTTGACTCAACTTTCTTTGAGTACCACACTTAGACGTTGCATGGTCTCATTAATTTTTCAATTTTCGCTTAATCACTGAGAATGACATTACTTTCGAGTTGTAAGAAACATGTGTCTTGTAGTTTATCCCAAGCACTAAACCGATTTTTCCATACACTTATCATTTTTACCCTTCACTCCACATTTTCTATCCATATTTTTCTTATACATATATATCCCAGATACCATCCATATGTCATTTCCCATCACTACCATAATTTTTGAGAAAAAGAGTGTTCGAAATTTTCCATGTAAATTGTCTTCATTTGTCTTATGAAAAGAAAAATGTATTGCAAAAAAAATTACATAGAAAAGAGGAAAAAGAAATATGCGATCATAAATTCAAAAGATGAAGACAATAGTCAATCAAAGTGTGTCACACTCTTCTCAAAACACACCATCATTGACCTTCTTCATTAGCCCCTCATACCTTTCATAAATGACATTTTCACCCTTAGTAAAGTGTTCGGGCAAACGAAAAGATTATATGGTGAATAACTCGACATTCTCGACATAGTGGTTAGCATTCCTTCATGAGATCTGATTTTTTTTCACATAACCATCCTTTTTTATGAAGTTTGTGAGACGTTTGAACTTGTTTACATTTACTCACCTCCTCACATACTAGAGAGATACACTTTCCCAATTCTCATAGAGTTCGATTCAGAGAGTTATATCAAGTGAGAATTGAAGTCCAAGCGTTGATCATATATAGGGGATCTAAGAATTACCCTAATGATACTTAAGATTATTTCAGACTACACATGTTGAGTCTTAGGAAGGATTATACTTTTGGTATTAAGTAATTTAATATCTCATTTTGATAGTTGAATACGGTGTTCCTTGACGTCCTTTTAAGTTGGGTTGTATAGCATTTCATCATCAAATCAAAAACTGCACTCAAATAAGTTTTGAATTTTGTGGGTATATTCACTGCAAACCCTCAAGAGACACCACTCGTCCTGTAGGGCAACCCATAGGTTTAACGGCTTGTTGCACATGCTATGTGCAATTGCCAGTGCCTGCGAAAGTGGCACGCTTTTGATTACTTATCTATGTTTTCTCTCTATTCTTGCTTGAGGACTAGCAATGTTCTGTTTGGGGGTGGTGTGATAAGCATCCCAAAGTGTATACTTTATACCCTAAATAGAAGCATTTTAGTCACTCGTTTTAATTAAATTTGGTCTTATGTTCGTATTCTATCACTTTGCAAGTCAATACGCAATTGCGGTGTTAAATGATGTTAAATTCAGTCAATTGAGACGCATAAGCAGTTAAAAGCATGCATTGAAGAAATCAAAGAGACCTCGAAGTCTGGAGTCCTATTTGAGTGTGCTGAGATGTGTTTTGATATCCAGAACTAGTCCCGTAACCTTAACTTAGCCCAGACCGAGCCCAGTCTATCACCTGAGACTGTGTGTGTATAGTTTGTACCTTTTTAGGTTTTCTCAGATATTTTATTTTGAGTCGTTTTATTTTTAGGATTTCGATTTATTTAGGATTTTTAGAATTTATTTGGATATTTTATTTTTAGTAGTGAATTTTTATTTTTATTAGTATTTAATTTTTTAATCTTTATTTTATTTTATTATTCTTAGGATTAGTTTTTAGGAATTTTTTTTATAAGATTTTAGTTTTAGGTTTTATTTTATTTAGGACTTTTAGTTTTAATAGAATTTTACTTTTGTTCAATTTTCATTTTCATTTTTTTTAGTGTCTTTAGATTTCATTGAGATGTTAGTTTTTTATTTTTTAAGTTATTAGATTTTAAGTTTTAATTTTATTTTTTTTAAGTTGTGTTAATTTTTAGGGGTACAAATTAAACACACAACACACTCACTCACACCTACCTTCCCATACACCCACACACACACACAAACACCCCTACACTATTTATTTTCTCTCTCCTACCCATCCAACTCACCACCACATAAATCAAACCCATACCCGACAGCGTCTTAAACCTGAACCAAACAATCCGAACCCCCTGGCACCTGACTCGTACAACTCGCGATCTGCCCAAACCCGAGGCAGCCCCTAGCCCTCTACCCGAAACCGTTTCCCCAAGCACCATGGTCGGAATAAACCCGACATTAACCCGAGACGAACCCAAACCCGCAGACACCTTGAAAAATCCAACCGCTGCCATCCAAGCCCCCGAACCTGCCGACCACCTCAGACAGTCACGACCCATTTCAACCGGACCTCCCATATACCCTCCTGCCAACCCCGATCCACACCCGCGACAAACCCAACCATAAATCGAAACCCATTTGCAGTAAACCCAACTCCTATTTTAATGGAACAAACCCTCTTCCAAGCTAAAATCAAATCCCAAGAATCTCTCAACAAATAAAACACTTCGTGGGATATAAAACAAAGGGGAAGGATCTCATTTAAGGGACTCTCATCCAATGGCGGATCCAGGATTTTAGTCCAACCGGGGCTAAATCGGTTCAAAATTACATGTGCAAAAGTTTCGAGTGTTGAAGGGGGTTCGGGGGCGGTAGCCCCCGAGGCGATTTTTTTTGGGGTTATTTCTAATTTTAAATAAATTATAGTTGTACAATGCCCAAACAATTACTCTCAATCATTATTAACAATTTGAAACTACACAAACATACATACAAATTACACAAATTTGAGACTACATATTTAAAAAATTTCTCCATATGGGAAATTACATAAATTTCTATATACACAACACAAATTTCAGCTTCGGATACGGCTTTTGTGTTGTCTCCTCTTTTTCATTCAAAAAATTTCTCCATAACTTCCTATTTAAAAAAATACCACATATTTTAGACTACATTTATCACCACATATTTAAAAAAATAATAAGGGCATATATTTTTGGGACACAAATTACAGAAATTTGACATTTTTTCCCAAATTACAGAAATTATAGAGATTTTTTGAAGAAATTACAGAAATTTAACATTATTTTGAGAAATTGTATGAAAAATATATACCCTTATTTCTGTAAAATTTCTCAAAAAATCATAAATTCAACCAATCAAACATTTAATCAAAACCCTATATTTTACACAATCAAAATCTTACACAAGAATCATACATTCAATCAAAATCATACATTCAATCAAAATTATACATACAATAAAATTTTTTACACAAAAATCAGATTTAATGGATAAAAAATACCTGTCAAAAAAAGGCTTGGGCTGGGCAACGGTGGGGCGTGGTGGGGCGGCTGCTACCCTGCTTGCTGGTGGTGACTCGGTTGCTGGCAGCTGCTGTTTTTGCAAGGAGTAGAATTTAGAAATGAGTAGGTTGGAAGCCTTGGAAGGAGTAGTAGAAATGAAGAATGAAATGAGTAGGTTGAAAGGAGTAGAAATTAGGGCCGGCTATCTTTGATTTACCAAGTTTTGTTTTTTAACTAATTACAAACTTATACCCTAAAGTTTGAAAATAATTATAAATATACCTTAAAGTAAGAAATCTTACCAAAAAACCTTAAAAAAAAATTTTTTTTTTTTTTTTTTTGAAAAGCTGAACCGGGGCCATAGCCCCCCTTGGTCCAAAGCTGCATCCGCCCCTGCTCTCATCAGCACAGAAAAAGGAGAATACAGAGAGAGAGCGTGAGAGACAGAAAAAGAAAAAAAGAGGGTAGAAAAATAGTCAGAAAAAAATAAAGTTTTAGGTGTAGAAAAATTTGTAGGTTCACTTTTTATTTTCAGTTTTGAAATCCAGTCAGATTTTGTGACGAGTTTGGGACGCGTGATCATGCACTCAGTTGACACAAGAAATTATTGCGTATCGTATTTCTTTCTCTTTCTCTTAAGTTTCTTGTTTATTGATTGTGCTTGTGCTAAAATTTTAATCATGTCTGGCTAAACACCCCATTCAAGGGGTGGGATGAAACGCGTATATTGAGTTGTTTTATTTGAATAATTATTTGTTGATGCGTTCTAGGCTAATTAAATTGAAAAAAATCACACATTAATTTATGTAACGAGAGTTAATAAATTAATGGTAAAAATTAATATTTGATTTTTGGATTTCACTTAGAGATAAGTATTATTCTTAAATTTAAATATTAATTTTGTGTATGCAATTCAAAGATTCGTACAAATTTTAATAAATTAATCTTAGCGGATATTTTGTTGAAATGAGTGTGAATCTTATTTTTTTATGTTGTGATTATTCCAGATTTAATTGTTGAAAAAGATAAAATTGAATTTAGGATTGTGACGAGAGTTAAATTTTAAATTCAAAATTATTTCTAACTATTCAATTGAATAATTAGGACATTAAATTTATTTGACTACGCGGTGTAATCCCACCTCTTGTTTCTTCTCATAAATTCTAAACTAGATTACTTTCTAAATTTTCATAGTCATTTTAGTTGCATAAATTGTCGTTTCCTCCCTTGAAAATTATTTTTAAAATATAAAAAAAAAATTAAAAGCACAAAAAGATTTTTAATAAAAATTGGAAGTGCAAGTTTTCACGATCACAGTTTCAACGCTAGAAATTGGATTGATACCCGAATTTGCTACGATACTAAATTTTTTAAAAAGTTTTGGAGGTAATTCCAGGAATTTTGATACTCGAAGTTTGACAGCAGCGACATTCCAAATCCATATCCGAAGGAATACAAATAACAAGTTATCACTAAGGTAAAAACAATTCCTAAAATGTCCTATACAAAAGTGTTTCTAACGAGCCACCCATCTTAATAACAGAAAGATTCAACTCATGAGGACGACCAACGAGAAAACCAGCAAAACATTAATACCTTTCTTCCGAGAAATTAAGTTAGTAGAACTTGCTCTACCGAATTATTAAATAACATAAATAAATGTGCTGAAATAAAATAAAATAATATGTAAGAAAGAATATCAACACATAAGACATGAACACGTACTCAACTCTCCCCCATTTTGGCTAAATTAGACAATGGTAAGAGAAAATATTAAATCTTTATAAACTGCAAAATAAACGTCTCTTACATTAAACATGGTTTTAAGAGATACCATTATTAGCAGATATCTTTATCCTAAAACCTCAAAGATCTAGTAATCAAGATGCAGAATAAACATAAACTAATTATCGAGTACAATCATTCCTATCATATGTCTCAATCTTTCAAATCTAGGTTTATCTAACGGTTTTGTAAAAATATCAGCAAGTTGTTTATCGGTTGAAATATGTTCTATTATAAGCTCTTTCTATTCTACCAACTCTCTAATAAAGTGATGTCTCATATTCATGTGTTTAGTCCTACTATGCTGGACAATATTTTTGGCTAATGCAAATAGCGCCCTCATTATCAAAATAAAAGTGAACTTTGGAATTAATTATACCATAATCAGATAATATCTATTTAATCCATATTAGCTGAGTACAACATGAACCTACAGCAATATATTCACATTCGACAGTTGATAAATAACACTAGTTTGCTTTTTACTAGACCATCCTACAAGCTTTTGTCCTAAATAATAACAACCACTCGAAGTGGAATGATAATCATCGGTGCTACCACCCCAATCTGCTTCCGAGTACCCAACTATCTCACTTGATGAGTCATTGGTATACCAAAGTCCATACTCAATTGTGCCTTTAACGTATTTTAAATATTTTCAGCACGGGTAAGATGAAACTCCTTTGGACTGGAATGAAACCGCGCACAAATACCGATGACATATTGAATATCAGGCCTAGAAGCGGTTAAGTATAACAAACTACCAATAATACTACGATATAATGTAGTATCTACATCTGAGCCATTATCTGATTTTGATAACTTGGTTTTTAAGGCATTTTGTGTAGGCGATATTTTAGCATGCTTAAGCCCAAATTTTACAATTAAATCCTTAGCATATTTTGACTGTGATATAAACAAGCCATCACTACGTTGTTTTATTTGGAGCCCTAGGAAATATTGTAACTCCCCCATAAGTGACATTTTAAATTCACTGCTCATGTTTTTTGAAAATTGTGTAACATCATTTTGAGAGGTTGACCCAAAAATAATGTCATCTACGTAAATTTGAGCAATTAAAACATCATTTTTATTAGACTACTTAACAAATAAAGTTTGATCAGCACCTCCTATAACAAAGCCATGTGAAGATAAAAAAGTAGTTAAGCATTCATACCTAGCTCGAGGACCTTGTCTCAAACCATATATGTAATTTTTAAGTTTGTAAACGTAATCATGGTGTTTAGGATCTTTAAATCCTTTGGGCTTCTTAACGTAAACCTCTTCAGATAGAATACCATTAAGAAAAGCATATTTGACGTTCATTTGAAAAAATTTAAATTGTAAGAGACACGCAACAGCTAGAAGTAATCTCACTGATTTAAGACGCGTTATCGAAGAAAACATCTCATCACAGTCTATTCCTTTTATTTGAGAGTAACTTTGTGCAACAAATCTAGCTTTATTTCGAATTAATATCCTTATTTCATCGGTCTTATTTTTAAAAATCCATTTTGTACCGATTACTTTGATATCCTTGGGCCTCGGAACTAGATACCATATGTTATGATCCTTAAATTGAGCTATCTCCTCTTGCATTGCATCAACCCGATAAGAATCCCGAAGTGCCTCATCTACTATTTTTGGTTCCTCGAAGGATACAAAAGTAGTCATATGAGCTACTTTACGTAACTGGTTCCTAGTTCGCACAGGATCAAAGATATCTCCAACAATTTCAGTAGAGGGATGATCTTTTGAAACCCAGTTAGGCACGTCATGAGTTGGTGTTGGATAAGATTCATCTTCTACTAAATTTGGATCATTTAAAACATTTGAGTCAATTTCAGTTTCAATAGGTGGATCTTTACTAACAGGTTCTACTGTGCTGTCAATTACTACAACATTAATGGACTCAATAATGGATTTGGTTCTTAGATTGAAAACTATATATGCCCTACTATTCTAAGAATAGCCAAGAAAAATAGATTTATCCCCTCTAGCTTCAAATTTAGAAAGATTTTCATGATCATTGCAAACATAACAGACTGAGCCAAAGGTTCAAAAATATTTTACATTAGGCTTTTTGTTGAACCAAAACTCATAAGGGGTTATTTTGGTATTCTTTCTAAAGTAAACGCGATTAATGGTTTAAAGTATCAAAACTTATGTGTCCCAATTGATTATGCCTTAGATCACAATCATCTAAAAGTCTCACATTACAAGATAAAACACAAGATGCTATATAACATTTGTCTGCAGTACGATTGCCTTTTATATAATCCTCTCCTGTTTCAGTCAACACATCACAGGAGGTTTTTGTAATTTTGACTTGGCAACCATTATCACAAAACTGACTGATAGGAAGCAGATTTGCTCTCATCCCTTGGACTAACAACACATCATTGAATTAAGTAAACCTTATTCGTTAAGAATGCCTTTACCAATGATTTGGGAGGTCTTACATCTCTAAAGGTAACATGGACACCTTTATAATGGAAAATATCCTTTACTTTGGTAATATCCCCCATATATGGCACGAGCAACCACTATCTAAGTACCAACTAGCACTTTGCATCTCACAATGTAGGGTTGTTAAGACCACAAAAGATTTTAAATGAAAATGATTTACATGGGGTCATATATCATCACTCCTGATCCAAATAGGCATGGTTTTAAAATTTGCCTTAATTTGAGATCGGGAAAGGGATCTGCCTATTCGTTTTGATTTTCCATTAGTCTTGGGTCTAGGGTTATAAAACGAATGAAATGATCCAGAATGGTTCGAAGTTTTATTACGAAATCTCCTAACTTTTGAGTTAAAGTAAAAATGAGAATTTTTCTTATGAAACCTTAAGCACTAACAATTTTGGTGTCCAAAAACATCACACTTAGTACAAAATTTACTAGATGAAGGCAGATTTGAATGATGGAGTTTTCTATCTACACACTTAACAGAATTATTATGAATTACAGGCTTAGGAGGTCGATAAAATCTCTTGGCAAGGGGGCAAGCTATGGATGTAGATGATCCTACAAAGTTCTCGATGCAACTATCAATGTCACTTTCATAATCAGTGTCAATTAAAACTTGTTTTCCTTTGGCCTTTTTAGACAACTTACTATCCAACGGAAGATCCATTTCTTCTTGGGCTTTTACAACGAATATTGGTCTACTTGGATCAACTTTTTCAAGAGGACCCTCATATCCAAACCCTCTAGTATCACCATTATAACATTGTTCAGCAAGAATTTTGTCAAGATTAAAAGATTATATATCACAACTACGACACATTTTGAAATATGTTTCCCAAACTTCTTTAGATTTTCAACTTGTAAAAGCGTTGCATTATATTTTTCTTCTAAAGAAATCAAATTCTCATTAAATGTCGTAATCTGATATTTAAAATCAAGTGACTGTTTTACAAAATCAATTTTGACATTGCTCATTTCAATGGAATTTTATTGAACAATCTTATATTCATTCTCTAGGTACTCACTAAGCAGTTTAACCAAATTAGATCATTCTTGTCTATTTTTCAAGGTTCTGACATTTAATTCTGATAATCATCATATCCAATATAATTTTCATTATCATTAGTGTCCGTGTGAGAATTGTTGCTATCATCAAATTTAGTATCACACACAGCACGTTTTGCATCAACTGGAGAAGTTAATTCAAGCATAGAAGGTTTTCTAGATAAAAAAGACTTAGTAGCATCAATAAAATTAAGTACATCATTATGTTCAGATTAATCTTCGAAATCATTCACTCCACCTAAGTACACATCTTCGAACAATCATAAATTTGTCCTAAAATGCAAGGCAAATTGAATCAGAATCTCCTTGGTCATCTTCTTATTCGAAATCAGAATATTCATCCCAAATTTTAGTTATTTGAGCCTTGTGTTGTTTAGAATGCTTGGAATGTGGCCTAGACCTACACTCAGCTACGAAGTGAACGAGTTTGCCACAATTATGACAAGCCAATTTAGATTTATCAATCTTACCACTTCTACCATCATAATCAAAAAATTTATTTGAATTTCTGTTATGGGGTCAAGTGGACTCACTAGACTGAGTATTAACTTGCATACATCTTTTAGCGATACAATTTATATGCTTCAAAAGTTTCTTAAATGAGAAGACATAAGATCAAGTAGATTATCGATCTTGTTAATTTCATTAGAATCCACATGAGATTCATTGTCCGAATCAGATTGTTATTTAACTACCTTATGCTTATTCTTATTAGGACAGACAGTTTTAAAAGCAACTTTAGAGGAGTTAGTCAACTCATTCTTAGCATAAGAAGTAATAGTTTTCCAAAAGGTTGATTCGAGTTCCATAGTTCTCAATTTTGAGCTTAGCAATTCTGGTGTGAGGGATGGATCATTAATTTCTTCAATGATATAGCGTTTATGGTCAAAATCTAGGGGCAAGGGACCTTAAAATTTTTGTGCACACTTCTTTATCAGAATATTCAATACCATTCGCATGTAGTTGGGTAATGATATCATTCAAACGCATATAAAAGTCATCAAATGGTTCATTATCTTTCATTATTAACATATTGTATTGTTAGACCAGCATTTGCGTGTTACATTGCTTTACCCTATCATCACCTTCGTGTGCTAGCACTAAAGTATCCCAAGCATCTTTGTTAGTAGCTTAATGACATATACGTTTCAATTCAGTCTCACTCACTCTCATGAAAATCGCATTTTTTCCCATATTATTGAAGTTGCTTATCTTTTTCTGATCAACACTTAATTCAGATGTTTTAAGTTCTCTAAAAATACTGTTACCTTCTGCTACAGGAATAGTATGATAGTTATAACCATTTTTAACTAAATACCAAACATCGCTTCCTAATGTGCCTTGAATAAATGTTATCATTCTAATTTTCCAGTAGGAAAAATTTGAGCCATCGAAAATAGGAGGTCTGCTAAAATTACCTAACTTAAGTAACTGACTAGAATCCTCCATTAAAACAATGTAAAATGAATATAACAACAGTTTATAAAAACAAGTGTTTTTTTAAAGTTTAGCTCTGATACCACTTGAAATCACTTGAGCGGGGGATGTACGAAAGTAAACAGTTATCGGGTAAACGCAATTTTACCTACGAGTTTCATAGTTTATTCTAGGAGGGACCAATTCAAACTTTTCTTGAATTGTTAACTTTACTAAAACAAATTTAAGTTTTCAAAGTAAAAAAAATCCAATTTATTATCTAAGTTTAACCTAAGTGATTCACAAAATAATAATAAATTAGCTTTTATTAAGTGGGTATCTAGTCTTAACTCCTACTTTTTCTTATTAGGTGACAGTTGAAAAAATACAGCACACAGTATTTATTTTACATCGCAAAATGTAATAATTTAAATAAAATCATTTTTAAAAATACTAAGTTAGAACTAGAAGATTTAATTAGATTAGCAGAAAAAACTGAAATAATAGGTGAAGACCCTCAAAAACACTGGAATAAAAACAAAATAGAAGCAAAACTAAATATAATTAATACTGATATAACTATAAAAACTAAAGATATTGCTTGTGAATTAATAGACCAAGAAGAATTTAAAATACAAATTAGAGAATTATTAAATTTAAAAGTAATACAAAAAAGCACGAGTCGACATAGAAGCCCCGCTTTTATGGTAAGAAACCATAATGAAATAAAAAGAAATAAAGCACGAATGGTAATTAATTATAAAAGATTAAATGATAATACCTATGATGACAGCTACAAAATACCTAATAAAGATGAACTAATTAATAAAATCCAAAATAAAAAATACTTCTCTAAATTCGATTGTAAATCTGGCTTTTGGCAGATAAGAATGCAAAAAGAATCAATAGAATGGACAGCATTCACTTGTTCAGAAGGACATTTTGAATGGCTAGTCATGCCATTTGGTTTAAAAAATGCACCACAAATTTTTCAAAATAAAATGGATACTATTTTTAAAAAACATTCTGACTTTTGTATAGTATATATAGATGACATACTAATATTTAGTAATACCAAGCATGAACATAGAACTCATTTAGAAATAATTTTTAAAGAATTTATTAATCAAGGATTAATTATCAGTAGTACAAAGATGCACTTAGAAAAACAAGAAATTGATTTCTTAGGACTTTTTATTAAAGGAGGAAAAATAGAATTACAAGAACACATTGTAAAAAAGGTTTTAGAATTCCCAGATAAAATAGAAGAAACAAAAAAATTACAAGCTTTTCTAGGCTTATTAAACTATTGTAGATCTTTTATTCCAAATCTATCTAAATTAGTAGGACCATTATATAGTAAATTAGGAAAAAATGGACAAAAATATTTTAATAATGAAGACGTAAAACTAGTACAAAAAATAAAACAAATTATTAGTACACTAGAACCATTAAATTTACCATTAGAAAATAATTATAAAATAATTCAAACAGACGCATCAGCCTTAGGATGGGCAGGTATATTATTACAAAGACCTTATCAAGAAAGTAATAAAAACGAAGAACAAATATGTAAATATTGTTCAGGTAATTTTAATGAAGCACAAGGAAGATTACCATCCACTGATCTAGAAATTTTAGGAGTTATAAATACTATAGAAAAATTTCAATTATTTTTAGGTAAAACTTTTTTAATAAGAACCGACTGTGATAACATAGTCAAACATTTTAATAAAACTAACCAGAGTAGATCAGCCACAAAAAGATGGTTAAATTTTATTGACAATATAACAGGTAAAGGTTTCACACCAACTTTTGAACATATAAAAGGTAAAGACAACCAATTAGCAGACATATTATCTAGACTCATTATTAACTCTTCTTAATTATTTTGCAGATGTCTTTCCAAGGCTCTTCTTCAGGAACAAAAGATAGTACTAACCAACTCTTTACTGTTCTTAATGCTAAACAAAAATTTAGGTCCAAATTACCAGTTAATGAAGACCAACAAAAAATGCTTGACAATCTCTGGTTTAACAGAGAATATAATAAAGGTTCCTTTATACATACAATGAATTACGTAAATACCTATTTTCATAATACTAATAATTACGTAAAAACTTTAGAAGCACAAGTTAAATATTATAAGAGCAAAAGTGATCCACAGCTTATCAAAGACCATGAAATGGTAATTAAATATTATAAAGTTTTAAATCTTAAAAATCAAGAGAATACAAAGAAAATGAAAACTGTAGACCTCTATTCTAATAACTTATTTCTATCTTCTTTTGACCCGTACCACAGATACATATTAAAAACTAAAGTTGAAACTATTTTACCAAATGAAATCACTGAAAAAATAATCAGATTTGCACAAGAAAAAGATATTTGTAATTGGTTATATATTCAAAATTATTTTCGTTTTAACCCTGAACCAACTGGATGTAAATATAAATATGAACATGTTCACTTAAATGCTGTTAATAAATATGAAACAATGATCTTTATAGAAATCCAATCTAATCTATTTCAAAATTTTATAATAACCAGACCTAATGTAATATTCCCAAACAATCCAGAGATTGCAATAGAAATAACTATTAGCTTATTACTAGAATATGGTATGGTAAGTAGTATTCTAATACCCCCTCCATGGGATAATATTGATTATAACTTTCCAAAAAGTTTAAAAGACGCACTAGCAGAGCAACAACCAAAACGAGTCAGTTCTCTCTATATCTTATTAATAATTGAAAGTATCCCACCAGAATGGATCGGAACTGGACAAATAATACACAGCAGGCACAATATATTTATTGAACACAGAAAAGATAAAATCTCAAATTATTATGTACAAGCAAGTAATGATAACTCTCTAATAAAAGGAAAAGAAGCAACAGAAGATTTATTACTAATGTATAAAGTTTATAACATAATGAATGAAATACCAGCTGACCCCTGGTATATGATAAAAGAAAATTTTAACATGAGAATATTCATCCCAAAACACCCTTTCAATAGAAACTCAACATACTTTAATAAATCTCAAAATTCTACTGATACCGAAGAAGCACTATTCAGCGAAAGAGAAAGCAACTATCATTATCTGGCATACAGGCATACTGATTCAGACGATGATTCAATGGACTCAGTAACTAGGCACAATATTGATAATATGATGGAACCCTAAAGAAGCAATAATAAATCTAAAAGATGCAATAGAATAAATTAATACATAAGCATACTGTCAGCAAATACTATTCAGAAGCAACAAAATCCATGACGCAAGCAATGACGCACGCGACCTTTACTGTGCAATCACTGTGCGACCCTACTATTCATCTACTGTGCACTTTCACTGTGTACCTTTTTACTGTACATACACGGTTTCCACTATTCAAAGATTCGCTCGAGGCTCCTTTCTTCAGCTATATAATGAGGCCTGACTCTCTCATTCAAAACACACAAAAAGACACACTGCAATCACACTGCAACCTACTACTCTTTCATCAGCAACAATTCCTACTCCCAAATCCCTTACTTGTAATAAATAAAACCTCTCAGCAATCTTAGGCTTGTACTATCTGTAATCGTAAGTTTTTCTTTCAAGTTTTTATATTACTATGGCATGTATCTTTGTACATCATCTGTAAATTAAAGTTTGTAAACGCATGTTTAAATTTCAATAAATTTTCAAGTTTTTATTAACACTTTCGGGCAACCCACTCTGAGTACTTAGATAATTTTCTTATTATGTTTTAATATATTGATAAAGGATCCTTGAGGATTAAAATGAACTCTGGAATGATCTTCTGTTTATAAATTTTCCGGTGTCCTGTGAGTTGCCATTGTCGCCGTTTTTAGCCATAGGCGTTGATATTGCCGTAGGCTTTGTAACCTTGTGATAGGTTTTGGCTTGACTGGGCTGCTACAGTCATCTGTAGTACTGTGGACTTGAGGCTTATTTATAAGTGGTTGCTTAATTCACTGTTCATTTGTTTTGCAAAAAATATGGTATCAGAGCTGCTTTATTAAGATATTATTATATAATAAGATAAATTATTTAACGAAAAGAGTGGAATTACATACCATAAGTTTACATCGATTAATTTTATATGCGTAGTGAAAGAACACAACTTAAAGATTTATTACGTTACGAATATAAAAACCTTGACTTTTATACACAAAGAGCAATAAACTTTAAAAACCAAAAAGATTTTGCAAGTTTTCTTATAGTAAACTGGATAGTAGTAGATATAAAATCAAAAATCAATCAATATAAACTAGAAATAGAAATTCTAGGCGAAAAAGGACGTTTAGGTTAATATATGATAACAAAAAAAGAATTTCTTAGAGGAAGATTAATAGCAGAATATAAAATTTTAGATAACGCTATAAGTGAAAAAGATAAAAATATAAAAAATAAAAATTTTATTCAAGCTACTATTAACACTTGGATTATCAGAATAGCAAAAGAAAAAATTTATCAATATCAACTAGAGTTAGAAATATTAAGTGAAAAGGGTAGATTTTAATGCGTACTGAGAAACAAAAGTTAAGAATCTCAATAGAATATCATAGAATTGCAGTAAAATTCCAAACACAACACCTTAGGCGTCTAGTTAAATTTGGTTGTTTTCATTTAGTAGAAAGCACTATTAGGGTAATAGAACATCACCAAGAACAACAGCTAGCACACGAAAATCAACTTGCAGTACTCATAGAAAAAGGAAAATTTCCAAACAATCCAGAGATTGCAATAGAAATAACTATTAGCTTATTACTAGAATATGGTATGGTAAGTAGTATTCTAATACCCCCTCCATGGGATAATATTGATTATAACTTTCCAAAAAGTTTAAAAGACGCACTAGCAGAGCAACAACCAAAACGAGTCAGTTCTCTCTATATCTTATTAATAATTGAAAGTATCCCACCAGAATGGATCGGAACTGGACAAATAATACACAGCATGCACAATATATTTATTGAACACAGAAAAGATAAAATCTCAAATTATTATGTACAAGCAAGTAATGATAACTCTCTAATAAAAGGAAAAGAAGCAACAGAAGATTTATTACTAATGTATAAAGTTTATAACATAATGAATGAAATACCAGCTGACCCCTGGTATATGATAAAAGAAAATTTTAACATGAGAATATTCATCCCAAAACACCCTTTCAATAGAAACTCAACATACTTTAATAAATCTCAAAATTCTACTGATACCGAAGAAGCACTATTCAGCGAAAGAGAAAGCAACTATCATTATCTGGCATACAGGCATACTGATTCAGACGATGATTCAATGGACTCAGTAACTAGGCACAATATTGATAATATGATGGAACCCTAAAGAAGCAATAATAAATCTAAAAGATGCAATAGAATAAATTAATACATAAGCATACTGTCAGCAAATACTATTCAGAAGCAACAAAATCCATGACGCAAGCAATGACGCACGCGACCTTTACTGTGCAATCACTGTGCGACCCTACTATTCATCTACTGTGCACTTTCACTGTGTACCTTTTTACTGTACATACACGGTTTCCACTATTCAAAGATTCGCTCGAGGCTCCTTTCTTCAGCTATATAATGAGGCCTGACTCTCTCATTCAAAACACAAAAAGACACACTGCAATCACACTGCAACCTACTACTCTTTCATCAGCAACAATTCCTACTCCCAAATCCCTTACTTGTAATAAATAAAACCTCTCAGCAATCTTAGGCTTGTACTATCTGTAATCGTAAGTTTTTCTTTCAAGTTTTTATATTACTATGGCATGTATCTTTGTACATCATCTGTAAATTAAAGTTTGTAAACGCATGTTTAAATTTCAATAAATTTTCAAGTTTTTATTAACACTTTCGGGCAACCCACTCTGAGTACTTAGATAATTTTCTTATTATGTTTTAATATATTGATAAAGGATCCTTGAGGATTAAAATGAACTCTGGAATGATCTTCTGTTTATAAATTTTCCGGTGTCCTGTGAGTTGCCATTGTCGCCGTTTTTAGCCATAGGCGTTGATATTGCCGTAGGCTTTGTAACCTTGTGATAGGTTTTGGCTTGACTGGGCTGCTACAGTCATCTGTAGTACTGTGGACTTGAGGCTTATTTATAAGTGGTTGTTGCCGTAGGCTTTGTAACCTTGTGATAGGTTTTGGCTTGACTGGGCTGCTACAGTCATCTGTAGTACTGTGGACTTGAGGCTTATTTATAAGTGGTTGCTTAATTCACTGTTCATTTGTTTTGCAAAAAATATGGTATCAGAGCTGCTTTATTAAGATATTATTATATAATAAGATAAATTATTTAACGAAAAGAGTGGAATTACATACCATAAGTTTACATCGATTAATTTTATATGCGTAGTGAAAGAACACAACTTAAAGATTTATTACGTTACGAATATAAAAACCTTGACTTTTATACACAAAGAGCAATAAACTTTAAAAACCAAAAAGATTTTGCAAGTTTTCTTATAGTAAACTGGATAGTAGTAGATATAAAATCAAAAATCAATCAATATAAACTAGAAATAGAAATTCTAGGCGAAAAAGGACGTTTAGGTTAATATATGATAACAGAAAAAGAATTTCTTAGAGGAAGATTAATAGCAGAATATAAAATTTTAGATAACGCGACAAGTGAATAAGATAAAAATATAAAAAATAAAAATTTTATTCAAGCTACTATTAACACTTGGATTATCAGAATAGCAAAAGAAAAAATTTATCAATATCAACTAGAGTTAGAAATATTAAGTGAAAAGGGTAGATTTTAATGCGTACTGAGAAACAAAAGTTAAGAATCTCAATAGAATATCATAGAATTGCAGTAAAATTCCAAACACAACACCTTAGGCGTCTAGTTAAATTTGGTTGTTTTCATTTAGTAGAAAGCACTATTAGGGTAATAGAACATCACCAAGAACAACAGCTAGCACACGAAAATCAACTTGCAGTACTCATAGAAAAAGGAAAATTTTAATCTTATGCAAACTGAAAAACAAAGGCTAAACAATTCTATAGACATAACAAGAAGACTAATAAATATTAGTAAAAAACTCTTAGATCTTTTAAACAAAAGTAGAAATAGAAAAACACAGCAAAACTCACACTTAAAAGAAGACACCCAACAAATCATTATAACACTACAAAATCGATTAATATCTTTAGAAACACAAATCGGAGTTTTAGCCGAAAAAGGCAGACTCGGATAATTTTATGAACACTAATAATTTAGCTGAAAAAATTAGAAAACTCGAAGAAAATCAAGATTATATAAAAGGTTTTTTCAGACGTTATAAATAATAACATAACTATAATAAAAACTGAATTAGAAAAATTTATAAAACACGAATATAAAAAAGAAGAAAAGGCAAAAGAACTAGCTAGTCTCGACGAATTAGTTGAAAAATTTAAAAATTTAACAACTGATCCTAAACCTTTTAAAAAGAAATTAAACTTATTTTATTCTAAAGATGACATCTTCATCAAGGTCCAAATTACCAGTTAATGAAGACCAACAAAAAATGCTTGACAATCTCTGGTTTAATATAAACTAGAAATAGAAATTCTAGGCGAAAAAGGACGTTTAGGTTAATATATGATAACAACCAAATTCATTTATATCTATGCAATAATTAGATATACATATAAAAATAGCAATAAGAACACGAGGATATAATATGACCGGAAAATACAATAATCTCTTAGTACATACTCTATTTATGGGAAAAGTATTTAATCATTATAAAATAAACTTTAAAGCCGAATTTGATTGTATTGTAAAATCATTTAATAGTAAATATGTAGAAATGATAGAAGCACAAAAAATAGATAGTAGTATATATGAGGAAGTAGAATGGAAACTACCTACTCTATTTACATCTAAACCAAAACAACCAGAAAAAAATAGAATATATGAAAATCAAGTAGGACAAAGTAGTATTAAATTCAGTCGCTATAAAACTATAGAAGAAGAAGAAAACACAGAATTAATTGAAGAAATTAATGTTTTAATTATAGAAGAACAAATAGATCATTTATTTAATCTATTAGAAGATAAAATATACGATATCATAATTAATGATTGTGATAATTTAACACCAGAACAACTAAATAAAAAATATGGTAATAAAAAAGATGATATAATTTCAATTTATTGCGCTGAAGGAACTAATGAAGATAATAAACAAAAAATAATAAACATAGGACTAGATAACTTCTTCGAAGAAAAAGAAATTGTAAAAATTTTAGAAGAAATAAATCCAGCAGAAGAAACTACTGAAACCTCAACATCAACTTCGAAATCACCCACTAGCGATTTTTCGACCCATCAACATCTAGGAGCAACACGAGAAAAATACAATGAAAATACTAAACCAACACCAGGTAATAAAAGTAGAAGTAGATATGTATTCGACACTAGTTCTAATATTAATCAATATGGTAGTATATTAAACTTAGATGATATAAACCCATTAGATTGGGAAACTGCAATAGAAGTATGGGAAAAGGGCTGTTTTCGAACTACTACATTAATAGAATTTACTAACAAAAGCGAAAGTGAATCATACTTTGAAAATACTTTACAAGGTAGCGTATCAAATTGGTATTTAACATATAAATTAGGTACCGAATATTTAAATTTCAAGGATAATTTTAATATCGAAAGATTCACTAATTTAATAAAAGCCTCTTTTTTAGGCGGTAATAGACTTATCCAAATAACTGAAAAACAAACAGAAGCACTCAGAAATCTAGAACAATTACAAATTTGTAGATTAGAATATATTGGAGATTACACTAGAAAATATATACAATATTGGACACAAACTGGAAAAACTAATGATATAAGTTTATTAGATAGATATATACAAAAAATACCAGGAAAAATAGGTGAAAAAATATGGAAAAATTGGCAAAAGATAGACGAAAGTAAAACTGATGCATCTATCGGAGCTAGAGTAAATATAGTTTATAATACATTAAAATCAGAATGTAGAAAATTAAAAGAAAGTAAAGAAATTAGGAAACAATATTATCATACATGTCAACAATTAGACTTACCACCTCAATATGGTTGTGATAAAAAGCGTATAATAAATAAAAATTATAAACATACCACTAAACACAAAACTAAAAGGCAATTCAAGAAATATAAAAATTATAAACTACGACCTAGTCGAACATTTAAAAAATCTTATAAATATAACAATTACAAAAGAAAAAGACCATGGTATAAAAAACAAAAAATAAATCCAAAAGAAACAAAGGATACTCCTAAAGGAATTAATAAAATAACCAATTGTAAATGTTTTATATGTGGAGACCCTAATCATATCAGACCAAATTGTCCATATCGAAATAAACCTAATAATATTTCCAAAATCCAAGAAAAAATAAATATTTTAGATGATATAGAAGCAGAATTAGAAGACACAATAGAATTAGAAAGTATATACGATGAATATGAAGAAATCGACAATATTAGTATATATAGTATAGAATCTATAGAATCTAACGAATCCAGTGACAATGATATAGAAACCTTAGAACAAAGTTTAAATAGTTTAAATCTTTGTTATAATATCGAAGACTGTACTTATAAATATAACCAATTTAATTTATTACAGTTAGATTGTATCAAATGCAAAAAAGAATATAGAAATATATATATATGTGAAAATTGTAAACAAAGATTATGTACAAATTGTTATAAAACTGAAATACTCCACCCTAAAGAACAGGTAAATAATACTAATAAAACTGCTCTAATAACATTTCCTATAAAAATAAAATTTGCCAATAAAACTATAGAAACAACAGCAATGTTAGATACAGGAGCCACTAAAAGCTTAATCCATGTAGATTTAGTAGAACAAGAAGATGCTAAAGATTTAAATTACCCTGTTTATATACATCAATTTAATAAAGATGCTATACCCATAACTCAATGTATACAAAATATACCTATATATATAAATGATGAACAATTTATTCTACCACAAACATACATAACAAATGTAAAAAGCCATCATCCTTTTATATTAGGTTTAAATTTTATTCAATCTTTAACAGGAGGATTTATGTACACACCTTCTGGAATACAATTATTTAAAAAAGGAACACATATTATACCTAACAATCAATCTAACACTATCAAACACGAAAATAAATTAATTCTCAATAATAATATAATATTAGAATCAAATGAACAAATTGAAGACATAAAATGCAATAATGAATTAGATATTGAAGCAGACTATTTAACTGACTATCTCCAATACCTTGAAGATAGCGATTGTCTTAAAATCGAATGTAATAATTTAAATAAAATCATTTTTAAAAATACTAAGTTAGAACTAGAAGATTTAATTAGATTAGCAGAAAAAACTGAAATAATAGGTGAAGACCCTCAAAAACACTGGAATAAAAACAAAATAGAAGCAAAACTAAATATAATTAATACTGATATAACTATAAAAACTAAAGATATTGCTTGTGAATTAATAGACCAAGAAGAATTTAAAATACAAATTAGAGAATTATTTAATTTAAAAGTAATACAAAAAAGCACGAGTCGACATATAGAAGCCCCGCTTTTATGGTAAGAAACCATAATGAAATAAAAAGAAATAAAGCACGAATGGTAATTAATTATAAAAGATTAAATGATAATACCTATGATGACAGCTACAAAATACCTAATAAAGATGAACTAATTAATAAAATCCAAAATAAAAAATACTTCTCTAAATTCAATTGTAAATCTGGCTTTTGGCAGATAAGAATGCAAAAAGAATCAATAGAATTGACAGCATTCACTTGTTCAGAAGGACATTTTGAATGGCTAGTCATGCCATTTGGTTTAAAAAATGCACCACAAATTTTTCAAAATAAAATGGATACTATTTTTAAAAAACATTCTGACATTTGTATAGTATATATAGATGACATACTAATATTTAGTAATACCAAGCATGAACATAGAACTCATTTAGAAATAATTTTTAAAGAATTTATTAATCAAGGATTAATTATCAGTAGTACAAAGATGCACTTAGAAAAACAAGAAATTGATTTCTTAGGACTTTTTATTAAAGGAGGAAAAATAGAATTACAAGAACACATTGTAAAAAAGGTTTTAAAATTCCCAGATAAAATAGAAGAAACAAAAAAATTACAAGCTTTTCTAGGCTTATTAAACTATTGTAGATCTTTTATTCCAAATCTATCTAAATTAGTAGGACCATTATATAGTAAATTAGGAAAAAATGGACAAAAATATTTTACTAATGAAGACGTAAAACTAGTACAAAAAATAAAACAAATTATTAGTACACTAGAACCATTAAATTTACCATTAGAAAATAATTATAAAATAATTCAAACAGACGCATCAGCCTTAGGATGGGCAGGTATATTATTACAAAGACCTTATCAAGAAAGTAATAAAAACGAAGAACAAATATGTAAATATTGTTCAGGTAATTTTAATGAAGCACAAGGAAGATTACCATCCACTGATCTAGAAATTCTAGGAGTTATAAATACTATAGAAAAATTTCAATTATTTTTAGGTAAAACTTTTTTAATAAGAACCGACTGTGATAACATAGTCAAACATTTTAATAAAACTAACCAGAGTAGATCAGCCACAAAAAGATGGTTAAATTTTATTGACAATATAACAGGTAAAGGTTTCACACCAACTTTTGAACATATAAAAGGTAAAGACAACCAATTAGCAGACATATTATCTAGACTCATTATTAACTCTTCTTAATTATTTTGCAGATGTCTTTCCAAGGCTCTTCTTCAGGAACAAAAGATAGTACTAACCAACTCTTTACTGTTCTTAATGCTAAACAAAAATTTAGGTCCAAATTACCAGTTAATGAAGACCAACAAAAAATGCTTGACAATCTCTGGTTTAACAGAGAATATAATAAAGGTTCCTTTATACATACAATGAATTACGTAAATACCTATTTTCATAATACTAATAATTACGTAAAAACTTTAGAAGCACAAGTTAAATATTATAAGAGCAAAAGTGATCCACAGCTTATCAAAGACCATGAAACGGTAATTAAATATTATAAAGTTTTAAATCTTAAAAATCAAGAGAATACAAAGAAAATGAAAACTGTAGACCTCTATTCTAATAACTTATTTCTATCTTCTTTTGACCCGTACCACAGATACATATTAAAAACTAAAGTTGAAACTATTTTACCAAATGAAATCACTGAAAAAATAATCAGATTTGCACAAGAAAAAGATATTTGTAATTGGTTATATATTCAAAATTATTTTCGTTTTAACCCTGAACCAACTGGATGTAAATATAAATATGAACATGTTCACTTAAATGCTGTTAATAAATATGAAACAATGATCTTTATAGAAATCCAATCTAATCTATTTCAAAATTTTATAATAACCAGACCTAATGTAATATTCCCAAACAATCCAGAGATTGCAATAGAAATAACTATTAGCTTATTACTAGAATATGGTATGGTAAGTAGTATTCTAATACCCCCTCCATGGGATAATATTGATTATAACTTTCCAAAAAGTTTAAAAGACGCACTAGCAGAGCAACAACCAAAACGAGTCAGTTCTCTCTATATCTTATTAATAATTGAAAGTATCCCACCAGAATGGATCGGAACTGGACAAATAATACACAGCAGGCACAATATATTTATTGAACACAGAAAAGATAAAATCTCAAATTATTATGTACAAGCAAGTAATGATAACTCTCTAATAAAAGGAAAAGAAGCAACAGAAGATTTATTACTAATGTATAAAGTTTATAACATAATGAATGAAATACCAGCTGACCCCTGGTATATGATAAAAGAAAATTTTAACATGAGAATATTCATCCCAAAACACCCTTTCAATAGAAACTCAACATACTTTAATAAATCTCAAAATTCTACTGATACCGAAGAAGCACTATTCAGCGAAAGAGAAAGCAACTATCATTATCTGGCATACAGGCATACTGATTCAGACGATGATTCAATGGACTCAGTAACTAGGCACAATATTGATAATATGATGGAACCCTAAAGAAGCAATAATAAATCTAAAAGATGCAATAGAATAAATTAATACATAAGCATACTGTCAGCAAATACTATTCAGAAGCAACAAAATCCATGACGCAAGCAATGACGCACGCGACCTTTACTGTGCAATCACTGTGCGACCCTACTATTCATCTACTGTGCACTTTCACTGTGTACCTTTTTACTGTACATACACGGTTTCCACTATTCAAAGATTCGCTCGAGGCTCCTTTCTTCAGCTATATAATGAGGCCTGACTCTCTCATTCAAAACACACAAAAAGACACACTGCAATCACACTGCAACCTACTACTCTTTCATCAGCAACAATTCCTACTCCCAAATCCCTTACTTGTAATAAATAAAACCTCTCAGCAATCTTAGGCTTGTACTATCTGTAATCGTAAGTTTTTCTTTCAAGTTTTTATATTACTATGGCATGTATCTTTGTACATCATCTGTAAATTAAAATTTGTAAACGCATGTTTAAATTTCAATAAATTTTCAAGTTTTTATTAACACTTTCGGGCAACCCACTCTGAGTACTTAGATAATTTTCTTATTATGTTTTAATATATTGATAAAGGATCCTTGAGGATTAAAATGAACTCTGGAATGATCTTCTGTTTATAAATTTTCCGGTGTCCTGTGAGTTGCCATTGTCGCCGTTTTTAGCCATAGGCGTTGATATTGCCGTAGGCTTTTTAACCTTGTGATAGGTTTTGGCTTGACTGGGCTGCTACAGTCATCTGTAGTACTGTGGACTTGAGGCTTATTTATAAGTGGTTGTTGCCGTAGGCTTTGTAACCTTGTGATAGGTTTTGGCTTGACTGGGGTGCTACAGTCATCTGTAGTACTGTGGACTTGAGGCTTATTTATAAGTGGTTGCTTAATTCACTGTTCATTTGTTTCTATTTCTAGTTTATATTGATTGATTTTTGATTTTATATCTACTACTATCCAGTTTACTATAAGAAAACTTGCAAAATCTTTTTGGTTTTTAAAGTTTATTGCTCTTTGTGTATAAAAGTCAAGGTTTTTATATTCGTAATAAATCTTTAAGTTGTGTTCTTTCACTACGCATATAAAATTAATCGATGTAAACTTATGGTATGTAATTCCACTCTTTTTGTTAAATAATTTATCTTATTATATAATAATATCTTAATAAAGCAGCTCTGATACCATATTTTTTGCAAAACAAATGAACAGTGAATTAAGCAACCACTTATAAATAAGCCTCAAGTCCACAGTACTACAGATGACTGTAGCAGCCCAGTCAAGCCAAAACCTATCACAAGGTTACAAAGCTTACGGCAATATCAACGCCTATGGCTAAAAACGGCGACAATGGCAACTCACAGGACACCGGAAAATTTATAAACAGAAGATCATTCCATAGATCATTTTAATCCTCAAGGATCCTTTATCAATATATTAAAACATAATAAGAAAATTATCTAAGTACTCAGAGTAGGTTGCCCGAAAGTGTTAATAAAAACTTGAAAATTTATTGAAATTTAAACATGCGTTTACAAACTTTAATTTACAGATGATGTACAAAGATACATGCCATAGTAATATAAAAACTTGAAAGAAAAACTTACGATTACATCTCCTAAGAGTCAACCTAGTCTACTTCCACTAAAATCAAAACAAAATAGGAACGATTATACAAACATCAAACAAGACAATGTAAAGTAGATTGAAATATCTATTACCTCACCTAGACCAATCTCTCCCTGGCTGGTTCTTCTGATCTCCCTTTAGTCTGTCCTTGTTGACTTTGTGTTCTTCACGTCACAGCTTCTACCTCATGCTCTCTTTAGCTCAGGTTCGGCTCAGTGCCTATTATGTCCAAGTTCTTAGTGAAGTACTTGTGTGTTGTGTGTTATTCGAAATGACACACATACTTAATGATACAACCCGAATGTTATGCAACACGTTTCAGATATCCTAGATATTAAGAACAAATCTTATGTTCTTTCTTTCTTTTAAATCAATCTGCCTTAGTTTAAACTGATTTTCAGAAAGAAAAAAATATTTTCAAAAATAAGAACAGTTAGATATGGCAAGATATTTACTATAGTTTGTGCCTACGTGAATGTGGTGTTCCAAGTGCGTGACTGAATTTTATGCCACAAATATATTCAAAAAAGGCAAGCATAATCAAGAACACAAATGTTCTAAGATAGAATATATACACACAATATTTGAGTAAAGTATATAGCAATTTAAGTACAAGTCAAAATTATAAAACTATTTTAAAAACTTCGTTTAGATTAAAGCAATATTAATCTAATCAACTTAGTATGCAAGTTCTTAACAGTTTTGTTCTAAATTCCTTGGTCCGAAGTCAAGTAAGGTTCAAATAGAAGAATAAGGACAGTTTATATTTCTTTATTTTAATTTTGGTCCTTAAGCAGAATAGGTTTAACTTTCTAAACCTTTTATAGTTCTAACCTTATTTTACCAAACCTTTTTATATGTGATTTAAAACAACACGTTTTAATCAAGCATGAACTTAGAAACAATTGTTGACAAATGAAAATACACACAATCTTTACTTGTGTGTCCAATATAGATCAAACTTACTCACTAATCAGATCTAAGATGGATATAAAGAAGCAAAACAGATTTCAACAATAATCATGAAAAGTTGTGTAATTTGTGTAACTAGGCACAAATACAAAACATGTATCATGGACTATCATGGATCTAGGCAGATATACCTAACATAAATATGTGAATTAGTGTGCGAAATGGTTCTGACAAAAGTATCCAAATACATTTAATCCTTTAAAGGATCTTCTTGATATACTAGGGCTATGTGAGATGGAACAAGTATATATAAAATATAAACCAAAAATATCATGTTATTCACACAAGATCTAGAAATCAGATCTAAACATATAAGAAGAGAGAGATTTCGCTATATCAATAATTTTCACATAGATCAGTAGTGAAAATAGATAGGGTTCATTTTGATAAACTTTTTCAAGAACACAGATGAACCCTAAGAGAGTTTAAAACAATTTTGAAAAGATATCAAAGATGTTTTTCAAAAAAAACTTACACACATATACAAAAATATAGTTTTAGTTTTTGAAATAATCCATAAAGATATTATTTCTTCAAACATACACACAAGGGCAAAATCAGTATATAAAAGATGTAAACTCTCTCTCTCACTCTCTCTCTATAAAAATTTGACAGAGTTTGGATGCAAAAATATTTTTCTCGACTTTTTTTAAGTGAGACCCAAAGGGATGAATTTATAGAGTTAGTGGGTGAGTGCTGATTGGTTAAAACAGGAGCACAAGGATTGATAAAAAAATGATTTTAGCCTTTGATAAAATCTGATCGTGTGAACCACAAAGAAACACAAACTGATACTCTAAACATTGGACACGTTTTAAGCCAGTTGTAATCAACTAAATGATAAATGTGACATACGATTATATAAAACGAAATCATTTTAAAGATATGGAAAACCATATTTGATTTTGAGAAAAACTGTGGGCAGTAAAGAATAAAACAATGGGCTTTTAACAAAACCATGGGCTGATAAATATATAGTATGACGACGTTTTAAAAGATTTAGAGGCCAGCCGTGACCCATTTCAAAAATTACAGTTGGAAATAACCATGGTAGCGACGTCATTTAACAATTTGAATGAGATGTACAACTAACGTCCAATCAGCACAAATGGGGAACACGCCAACAGCTAATACCTATGGCTATAATTGGGTCAAATCGAAATCAGTAAATGGGGAACATGCCAACATATAGCAGCTAGTGGTTAATATATATATACTAAGGTCACATAATCATTAACATGCCTAGACTAAGGCTATAGCTGCTAAAGGTCTAATCATGTGCAAGTGGATGTGTACAATCTGCTATGGTGTTAGGTCAAATCTGCTAATAAAGGGAACACACACACACACACTATATATATATATATATATATATATATATATATATAGAGAGAGAGAGAGAGAGAGAGAGAGAGAGAGAGATCCATATACTTAACTAATTAATATAGCATATATACAACCATATACTAATACATACGAATTAACAAAAACTTATTTTTACCTTCAAAATTTAATACTAAAAATTAATTTTATGAATATTCAATCATATTAACAAATTTCCAAATTAATTTTTAAATTGTTTTTAAAAATAAGTTTTTAAAGACAAAAAAACACAATCAATTAGTCAAGATCATGCAGTGTCGTGTAGTGAGGTGCAAAGTGTCCTATGAGAATATTATAAATCCTATGAGCCATAGAGGGTGTGAGAGACAACCTTTCATGACTGGCTGAATTCGGAGATCGAAATGATAATGTTGAGTTTGTGTCGACTTCACTTGCGAGCTTGGTGTAGATAACTAGACTCATCCTAACTACAAAATTTCTTCTCAAAATTTAAGTCAAAGTAGTTGAAGGTTTATATAGATACAGCACGGGAAACAAACCCTAGGAGTGCTCTATATAGGTACCTTCAAGTTTCTCATGGCGAGGATCAATTTATTCATATTCGTCAATATGACGCTGCTTTTGGCATATTGGGATCCACTTTTGTTCCCACTCTCTTTGCTAATGACGTGAGTTTTTTCCTTTTTACTAGTTGCTTCTTGCTTTTCTTTTTGCTCCCTATGTCTGACATTATTTTTATTTTATAACTCTCCAGTAGGTATTGGTCGATGTTATCCAATTGAGACATATATTGACGCGTTGGTTACCGACTCCCCTGGATTTACATCAATTGAACTATGATGTCTCGAGAGATACTTCTATTAATTATCTTCGATTGTCTACTGACCTTTCTCAGTGTCCAGTTGGTTTTGTTCCTACGGTTGTTGCATCCTTCTCAAATGTGGGGGCTAGGGTGTCAGACCCAGGGCTATGGATGAAAGTTACATAGGTGGTCGTCCGGGGAAGAGGCCTTGTAGTTAATAGTTTGGAGGAATGGTTTTTTGGGTGACCTTTTGGGTGGGATTTAACCACTTGAAAATGTGTTCGTTATGGTTTTTTTGTTGGGGGCAAGGCCCCACTTGTAGCTTGTTCCCTAAAGGGAACACAAAAAATCCTCAATACAATATTTTATGTGTATGGGGATTTTCATCACACGTCGTTTTCATAAATAATAGCACTTTACCTTTTAGTGATAACTGATTGTACTTTGTGATTCACTTAATTTTAGTATTATATGCTTTAAAGTAATGAATAGTGTGCATTTAATGACCAAATGAGCCTAAGCTCTTTTTCAAAATGGTGAAATTAAATATGAACAGGAATGGAAAATATAAAAATAAAAGGTATACCCATATATAGGGAAACAGAAGTAAGTCTAAGCTCTTTTAATTAAATGGGAGTGGCACATAAAAATAAAAGAAACATATACACATGGGGACAAAAGTGCCCCATCTTTTGAGACTTTTCTTTGGAGAGAACGACTTTTATCTGCTCGATGGCGAGTCCTTTATCTGTACTTATAATGGATTAGTGAAGGAAGAAAGTTCCATTTTACTTTTCTTGGGGATCGAGAGAGAACCTTTTTGACGTAGCCTTAGAAACGGAGTGTCATTCTTTGTCCCAGATAAGGTGTCATTTTGTGGAGAGTCCTTAGTAGATCTTCCTGTTAATGATCCATCCTAGGATGTTGTGTGATTTTTAGGGGATGGTGTTTAGTGTTTACTTTTCTAGGGAAGAAATGTATAGGAGTAGTTTGTTTTACTTCTTTGGCTTCTTTTGTCCGTTGCTTTTGTGGCATTATCATTCGTGTGATGTTTTAAATAAGGATGACCCTGCAAATTCTTAAAATGACTTAGAGCACTGTTATATTATCTGATATTTGGTTTATTTAGATGTGTTGTTTCTCTTTGAGTGAGGGCATAATGACCGTAGAAAATGTTTTTGGGGGGTTTACGTAGACGGGGCCCGAAGTGATATCTCGAGTTGCCTATTTATCTCCAATTCAAAGACAATTAGGTATATATAATGAATGTCTACGATAAAAATATAGTAGAGAATTGGGTCTATGTAGTTCTCTTGGGGTGATATGGTTGGGGATTAATGTGTTTTATCAAACTTCAAGCGAAAGGTTAGTGGCTCAAGTGGGCTTTTTGATGTAGGATTGGGAAGGTGTATGGGTTTTCATATTCTTCCCTACCCTCTATGGTCGATTATTATGGTATTTTCTATTTCACCACTGGTGGGCTTAAGGAAATAATTTCTTCAATTGGTCGAGATTGAAGGATTAGGAAAATGTGACTCTGTCGGTATCAGCTATGGCGGTTGCCCGTCTAGAGTTTATTTTGGTAATGAGGTAAGGTCCTCCCCATTTGGGTGCAAATTTACCTTCAAGAGTCCTACATGTTTGAGATTCTCTTTTAGGACTTGGTCTCTCTCTTAGATGTTTATCTTCTTGATCCTCTTGTTGAACTCTCGGGAGATACATTACTGAAAGCCCTAGTTGTGATAAGCGACCTTCAGTCTTCTGTCGTCAGGCAGTGCTAGTTCATCATAACGGGCTTGGACCTAGTAGATTTTGGCCATTTAGTTCTCAATAATGACCCATAATGATGGTATCTCAAGATCTATAGGTAAGCATACCTCCATTACATAAAATAAGTAATAGGGGTGGCCCCGATTGAGTTTCGTTATGTAGTGTGGTAGCCCAGAGGGTGTATGGGATCTTTTCTAATCAATCATTCTAAGTCTAAGTTATCTTACTGATAATGTCTTTAACATTCATGTTATGGGCTTCAACTGCTCCGTTGGTTTGTGGCCAATATGGATATGACTTATGTTGAATAATCCTGAATTCGTGTATTAGGCTTGAGACTTCTTTCTTAAAATGAGACCCATTGTCTAATACCAACTCATGGGTTACACCAAAGTGGCATATAATTCTTCAACGTGTGAATTTGCCACTTTCTTAACATTTAGCACTGCGTACGATTTGACTTTGACCCATTTGGTGAAGTACTCCATTGCGACTAGGATGAAATCATTCCCAGTGGAGGCATTAGGATTTACCTTTCATGTGATGTTTATCCCCCGAGTGGATAAAGGTTTGGGTGAGGTCGTGTAGTAGACTTTTCGGGGAGGTAGATGCTTTCGTGGGGAGTATAGTTGACATGTGAGGCGTCTCTTGATGTAATCTATGCAATCATTTTGCATGGTAGTCTAGTAGTATAATTGTCTGAGGGTTTTCAAGGAAAGGGTGTTTCCACTCATGTGTGGGACACATTCATTATTATGGATTTATTCCATGATCTCGAGGGTCTCATCTTCGGTAACGCACCGTAAATGTATTCCATCGAACCCTATTTTGTAAAGTTATCCCCTACAAATAACGAATTGGTCTGCCAATAATCTTAGGATCAGGTCATAATTTGGGGAAGTGTCGGGTGGGTAGTAGTTCATATTTATCAAGTTCCATATGTCATAGTACCATATCGTTGGTCCTACGGTTGTTTCATCGATGTTATTGACCTCAAAGCAGTAAGAAGGGGTACTTCGAATAATCACGGTAAATGTCATTTTCGTAGTTCCTTCTGGCATGTCTATCAGGGATGCTAGGGTGGCAAGGTCATCTGCGAAATTTTTCTTAGCCTTAGAAGGGAAGTTGAATTCGAGATGTTCGGATTGCGAAGCTACCGATTCTAAGTAGGAATAGTATGGTTGCAGATTATCATCCCAAATTTTTCATTTGCCTAATATCTAACTAATGACTTGGGTGGAATATCTATAAGCTTTTAAGTCGATGATTCCCATTTTTAAGGAGATTTCGAGACTCGTGATGCAAGCCTAGTTCTCGGCTATGTTGTCGATGCATTTATAGGTGAGTTTAATGGTAGTGGGGAGTTTTTATGAGTTAGAAGATATCACGAGCATTCTGATGCAAAATTCCATTTTTTTTGGAGTCCCCAGCGAAGTAGAGTTACCAATTTTCTCTATCCTTTAGGGCGAAAAGATCCTCGTTGGGGAATTTTGTCTCATTTTTCTCTTCTTCATCTACTATGAGTTTCCCTGCGAGAAAGTAAGAGATGGATAGTCCTTTGGGTGTCTTTCTTCATGACACACTTGATATCAAACTCAAATAGTATTAATATCAATTTAGCCATTCGACTAGAGAGAGCAGGTTTATCAAAGAGGTATTTTAAGGGATCTATCCTGGAGAAGAGTCGTATGTTGAAGGAAATTATATATTTTCATAGTTTACGGGTGATCCATACTAGACATACACAATCCTTTTTCCAAGGCAGTGTAATTATGCTCATAGGAGACTAGTTTTTTGCTGACATTGTAAATGGCACATTCATTTCAGTAACTATCTACGTATTAGGCCAACATCGTTCTACAAGTCGTGTCGATTGTGGTCATATAGAGTAAGAGACGTTATCTCGATTGGGGAAGTAATAACACCGGTGGGTGAGTGAGGTACTCTTATATATTCTCGAATGATTCTTGGCATCGAGCGTTCCATTATTTGGGTGAGTCCTTTTTAAGTATATGCAAGAAGGGTTCGTGAATGTTAGTAAGTTAGATGATGAACCGAATTATGAATTGTATTTTTCCTAGGAACCCTCTTACTTAATTTTTATTTTTGGTTGTGGCATTTCTCGTATGTATTTGACCTTGGTGAGGTCCACCTCGATTCCCTCTTTGTTGATAATAAATCTGAGCACTTTTCCTTTAATGACTCTAAAGACAATTTTTTGCAGATTTAGCCTCATTTTGAAGAGGTGTAAACTATGGAAGAATTTTTGGAGTACCGAGATGTATCCTTCTAGGTCTTTGGATTTTATGATCATGTTATCTACATAGACCTCCACATCCTTATGTATGAGGTTATGTAGGATGGTTGTGGCCTCTCTTTGGTAAGTTGCACTTTCATTCTTGAGATCGAAGGGCATTACTGTAAAATAGTATGTCTCCCAGGGGGTGATGAATCCAGTTTTCTCTTGGTGGTCAGGGTGCATTTTTATCTTATTATAGCCTATGAACCCGTCGAAGAAGGACTTGAGCACGTTAATGGACGTACTATCTACCATTAAGTCATTATACGTTAGAGGTAAAACATCTTTGGGGCAATCCCTATTATGATCCCTGTAGTCCATGCACATTCGAACTTTGTCATTTTCTTTAGGCACGGGTACGATGTTTTCTATCTAAGTGGGATATTCGATAACTCGGATGAAGCCGACACTGAGCTGTTTATCTACTTATTCCTTAAATTTTAAGTACCATTCGAGTATCATCTTATGGATCATTTACTTTATGGGTCTTGTATCAGGGATAGTGGGTATCTTATGCATGACTATAATCGGCTCGATGTCGAGCATGTCGGCGTAAAACTAAGAAAATACATCTACATAGATGGCAAGGAGATCTATGAGATCTCTTTGTTCGTTTTCAAATAGGTAGGACCCTATTTATAAGTGTTTCAAGATTGGAGCATGCCCAAGTTTATGGTTATTATATACTCCTCATTGGTAGACATATATCTATTTTGACTTTGGTCGAGTTTTTATAAGTGTTCTAAGTATATTAAGTTCTCAGAATTATCTTTATTAGGTGTGAGTTCAATTCCATCGTTGGATTCGTAATCGTCACATGCATCACACGCAGGAAAATACTGGAAATCACTATTTATTATGCCATCAAACAAGTCTACTTTATAGATGGAGAGATTAGGAGAGGGGATAAGGGGGGACTCTTCAACTAACAACATAGATTCAAAGGGGATCTGGAGGATAGGTATCGGGATGAATTTCACGATAGTCTAGTTTTTTTGTACTACATCTCTCGCGATGTTAGTCATGAGATTAGATAAATTATATTGGGGGACTTTGGAGTGGTCTTTAGGGGCTCTAGGGCCTTATCACATACTGAAAGTTAATGCTTGCGGTGTTCCTTGAGTTGAATTATTTTTTCCTAGGAGTTTGTAACGGGATGCTTTGTTGGTCCAACCATGGGGTTAGTGCAGGGGAGTGCTTTGGAGAGGGATTTTAGCAAGAGATATTAGATTTTTTTTGTTCCACTGATAGTCCCAAGAGGTATGGCAAGTCATATCCTGAGGCTCAACTAAAGGCGATGTTTCAGTGGGTGGGGTTGTTGAGTTCGAAACTTAGGGGTACAAATTGAGTTCAACTATGTTGACTAATCACACTTATTCAGTAGTAATATTCTAGGTGGCTGAGGCCATGTACCAGTCGTGGAAGCATTCTACAAGAGGTAACCCTGAGGTTCCCAATATGGCTATCAGGGCAACTTCATCAAGAAATAGTGCAGGCAGTCCACACTCTAGTTTGGGTTTGGATTTATTTATATCTTCCTTGGTGACCCATGAGACATTGAGCTTATTTTATATGACCTTGTGGATCTTTCCATAATCTACATAGAGTCCTTCGTCTTAATGGATCTCCATCTCCAATTGCAAGGATTTCTTTGTTTCATCCCACCATGGTTTAAGGAGTCCATGATACAAAAAATCTTATCCTTGGAGATGGAATTGACCATTCTACCCTTGATAGGGGTTTTTAGGACCTAGGACTGGATTTTTGTGACTAGGGGTATAATCGAGATTGGACTTTCCGTTATATTCCGTGGCAGCGACAGCTTCGAGGTTTTCTTATTGGTTTTTTCCAATGTCAAACCCTGTCACATGACCCATTTTATGAATTATTTGAGTGGATATACTATGAATGGTTGTCTCTTATTATATCATGTAAAAAAGTGCAATGACTCAGAATCCAACAAGGTAGATGGCATTTTATTGTGGAGGGTATCCAGAAGGGGAATAGTACTATTGTTGGCACTCGTGGCCCAATCATCATCCTCGTGGACTATGATGACCTTTGTATCAAATGGGAACCTGACTTTCATGTGCAATGATGAGGGTAATGCCCCATAGGGTATATCCAGGACTCCTTAAGCAAGAGGTTGAAGCTAGTTAGGACGTCGAGTACTTTAAACTCAATGTCACGTTTGATAGGACCTATTATAAGAATGAGGATGATGGCCCCTAAGACTTCTAGAATTGTGTTTTCAGAAAACCCGATGGTCATAGGGGATGGTGTGAATTATGAGGTGGTGTATCCTAGATCGGTGGCAGTATGGAGGGCGCATACATTGATGGTGGACCCATTATCTATCAGTACTAGGGGCATAATTTGTCCAAAAATTCCAATGGTGATGTGCAACGCAAATTGGTGATTACGTCTTTTCATGGGAAGATCTTCATCAGAGAATTTGATACTTTGATGTAATGTGATGGATCTAATGGTAACTAACATATCAGCTGGATTCAGGTCTAATGCATATAGGATCGAGACAGTAGATGTATTAGGGTGGTTTAGTGTTCTCGAGACGTAGCTAATAGCTCCCAGATGGTAATGTTAGCTGATGTTCGCAAGAGTTTTTCTTGCATTTTATATTTTTCTCAAGGAGGTTGTGTGAAAACTCTTTTAGGGGAATTTTTTCCTTACTAGATGGGTTCGAAGGACTGGAGTGTCATCCTGACCTGGTGAGGAAGTATTGTTTTTTTCTTGGAAAAAGCACGAATTCGGCTCGGGCTTCGTGTTCAGGTTTTTCTAGACATAGTAGAAGATCAGCCAAGAATTCGGGGATGAAGGAAAGCGGTGTTGTCTTTGGGGCCATTACTTTGGTCCAATCCAAGACAGGGACTAGTTTTAGGCTTTTTAGAGCTTTATTTTGAGTATTGGTGGGAGTTTACGACATGGAGTCATATATCCACCGTATGGATACGTCCGAGTTCTGGTTGGGGACCCAAGATTTATGCCATTGTTGCTGGGACTTGTCCCTCTATAGAATTTATCATATCAAGAAATAGTGAGTGACCGACCAAATGTATCAAAGTCTATCTCCTAGTGTTTTTCCTTAGCAGTGGAGGTTTTATGTTCTTCAGGGTTCATTTCTTTCATTATGTTAGCAGCTTCACAGAAGATGTCTCCATAGTAGTACCGTTACTCATCGTATTTTGGCCCCTAAGGCGAGACTTATTTTCTAAATCTAGCATGGACCAGTGCAGTCCCTAAATACTGCAGGATGTTAAACTTTCCCTTTGCGTGGTCATGAGGAACGGGGTTGACAAGTTCCATTTTGTCAATAGATGAATACCTATGGGGTGGGGGAAATTCTAGTGGAGGATAGGCTCGAAGGTTCATCTCGTCTAAGAGTTTGATTATGTCGACTATATGGGTGGCATTTAGGTAAGTGTTCATATTATTGCGTTATATATCAGTGTAGTGGTTAGTCCAAGGTGAAACCCCAACTATGAAAAGGTAAAGCTTTAACCGTATAACAAGCAGGTTAAGTACACTTTAGGGATCAACGGGATATTCTATAGGTGGGCTAACCTCAGGAGGAGTGGAATCGATATTTCTTTCCCCACATATGGTATACTGTGTTTTTGTGGGAAAATATCCCCATCTGGTAGATGGGATGTTCTGGTATATGTCAACGTTGGGGTGCTTGAGTTTCCCCTGGATTTTAAAGAACTGGAGGGGTGGTCTTTTGTACGAGAGGCTTAGATGTAGTTGTTTGCTGCATAGCCTTGCCTTTTCGTGCGGCAGGTCCATTGCTCATGATGTTCCAGTTGGTCAAGTTCTTATATGGTGACTCTAGACCCGATCTTAAATTTATAGTTTCGTATGCTGAGAGATTCGAAGGATGTGGGTTCGTGTTCATGGAGTCCAAGTCCTTTCCCCAGGGAGTACTCCCATTGTGTCATTGTTTCCTATATTTAGGGATTGACGACATACTCATCTTCGAATGTCGGAGAGGTCTTACCCTCGGTGATAAAGAGGTGTTCAAAGCAGTCGGTAATACCCTGCTCAGGTAGGTGGGTGTAATAAACCTTCTTAGTCTTAGAGGTTGGGGATATTAGAGTACGCTTCGGTGTTTCTCAGGGTGGGTTTTAGCCTAGGCTTCAAGATTATCATTCGAGAGAGATCGATGTCACCTTAGGTATTTGTTCATCATGTGGATGGTACCATGGAGGAGAACTCGAGATTCATTTCTCGGAGTACTAACCGGATCAATCATCCCTCGTTGTCTATCATATCTAGTAAGGAATATTATCTGGGTGTCCATGACCTATTGATCTTCATAGAGGACGTTCCATCTCTCTTTCGAAAGTCTCATGTATTAGGCGTATGATATTGGGCTAGGGTTAGCCCTCAATTTAGCCTTCCAAACAGTTCAGAATTTCCAAGTGATGTGATCATCTGCCCTGAGTTGTATGTCTCATTCACTCATTTGTGTTGAAAGGCTAGGATATCAGGATAAATGAATTATGGGTCCCTCTATTTGGTGTGGTGATTGGCATAAGAGGTGCCCCCATTATTTCATGTTTATCGAGAATGTATTGGATGAGTGGGTACCATTGTAGGTCCCTGAGTCCATGAGGGCGAATAGGTTTACATCAGATATCAATCCTCCCTATCTGGAAGATTGTATCGGTACTGCGAATGAGATATGTCCAGTAGCTTAAAAAGCTTTGCCATACATTTCTTTTTTATCCGACTGAGTGATATATTCTTTTGAGGATGGAGAAAAGAGTCATGGCTCTTTAGAGAGCATGAATTTCATGACCGAAAGTACGTCTGGGTCATAGTGGTTTATTTATAAGAAGTATATGGCCAAGATAAAGAATGTCATATGGTCAATAATGGGTTAAGTTTCAGTGATGATTTTCAAGGTTGGTGATGGTTCCCCTAAAGGGGTGGATATTTAGGGTTGTGTTCTCATCCTTGGTTTGTGATGAATGGGGACTATCAGGGTAGATGGGTCGGTGTTCCAAATGGGAGAATCTGACAGGGTGTTAGTGTTGAATTTGGAATGATATGGTAGGGGGTCGCTGGTGACATTAAGCATTGGAGAAATGACGCTCCTCGCATCAATGAGATCTTAGATGGCAAACCTCAGGCCAAGAAATTATTAGTAAGGTGGTCGGGTACTTGATATAACTCGCAATGGGCATCGACCCGCCAGTTTCTATCTGGGAATGGAAGGGGTGGTCAAGGGTTAAGAGGTCTCACGCGGCCATCCACTTTCAGGGTGGAATATACTCGACTGAGGAGAACCTGAAGATTAGTGAGTTATCTAGGCTTAGCTTTGAACTCTTTTACAGAGGCACATCTTGATAGTTTCTTAGAGGGGTTCCTTTTTGGAAGGGCGCAGTGGTAGCCATTATATATTAGTAAGTATTGGTAACTGGGCATGATTTAAATTTTGGCCTGACCATGAGGGTATTAATGCGAGATATAGAAGCTTCAGGTGATCTCTTATGGGCAGAGAACTGGTTTGTAGCTCGGCATCGTTCTTCAGTAGGTTTGGTAGCCCTCATAGCCAAACTATCATCGATCTTTCACCCGATGTGGTTGAGTGCCTTGATGTTGTTGATCTAGGTCAGCCTGAGTTCATTTTGTACTTCTTTTAGGAGGTTCCTGATTACGATTTCTATTTTATCATTTTCCAGGGGGTAATTAACGATATTAACTTTTTCTCTCCAGCGATTGACGAAAGGGCCAACCGTCTCTCCTTCTTCCCGCTTCAATATATTTAAGTCTTTATGGGTGATTCCAAGTTCCTCGTTATATTTGTACAACTTTAAGAAATAATGACATACATCATCCCAGGTTTTGGTGGTCCTTTCGTGTTTTGGTACCATATACCAGGTAGGGGCTCCTCTAGATAGAGTGGAAGAGAACATAATCTCTAAAACCCCTAGGATCACATTTTGAATCTGCATCTGAAGGTGGTATGTATATAAGTAGGCAGTTGGGGAGCCCAGTCATTTGTAGGTTTTGAAGACTTTCGTATGAAAATTAGGCCTTAGGATAAACGGCCGTCTTTTTTTATGTTCATGAATTCATTGCAAGTTTTCATCTTGTTGATGGCTTCCTGAAGGAGACGTAGTTCAAATTGGACCTGTGTTATCTCCTCATTTGGATGTGGTGGAATAACCTCATCAGCTGGTGGGCGAGCTACATATTAGGCTCACAAGGGCCTTAGAAGTTGGTGTGTGTCTACTCAGGGTACTGCTGGTAGGATTCAAAGCATCCATATAGGGCAAACGGTACTTGGAAGTAAGGGATGCCTACATTAATAGGTTTGGTTTTGAGATCTGTGCGGGCAGATCTTGGGGATTAACTGATACTGATTAGGCAGCCACCATAGGCAATGTTCTAGTATTGGGGATGGGTGGAGGAAATATATTCTCTCCTTTTCCGATTATAGTAATGGCCGCTTGCATGATAACTTACACTAGGCTCAGTGCTCTGATCTCAAACTGCATAATATTCTACGAGGCGGTGATGTTCTCAAGCAGTCTTAAAATTTGATTCATTACAGATATAGCCTGATCTTCGTCTATATACATGGAGCTTAATGTGGAGCAGACTTGACAATCATGGACGGGTAACTCACTGATGAAAACTAATCGGCCAAATAGAGTGCGAAATCAAGTTTCCAAGGTAAGAACTTAGTGCAATCTCTCTGCTGATGAAAGCAACTCTTGAAAAAGTTTGGTCACTTTTGTTAAGGTTTTTCCAGACAGAAGGACGGTATATAGGGGTAAGGACTCACATATGCATGATGTTTTCTGATACAAGTCTTTTATTTATATTTAATCGTATGTGAACAGTATTTTATTTTTTGTATTTTTTATTTGGTAGTATTTTTTAGGGGGAAGAACTGAATTGACTCCCATTGGATTCGAGTAAACAAGGGTGATCACTCGTTTTTCGTGTGAGGAGCAAGGAATTAATAGGTTTTGGTCTATTATTTTCTCAAAATAAAATGTGGGATGGGGCATCCAACATAAGGGAAAATTGTTTTAGCGATAACTTGAGGATTCATACTTTGTATCTTCCACTTAAAATTGGAAGACATTGAGCTTGAAATTTGAGGGGGTTTGTACCAGCCTTCGGCCATCTAACAATTTTTGAAAAAATTTATCAGAGCGAATGCCCCATGAGTATTTGTTCTTTTTATGCAATAGTGTGTGTTCCTAGAGTGTTTTAATATATGCAAAAGTGTGATGTAACTCAATGATTGGTGGATCACGATATATCGGATTGTTTGGACTGAGCAACCTTTAAGGTATGTGTGAAACCATTTTACCCTAGTATAGAATAACTATGAAAGCCTATTCGATATACCCCAGTTATGTACAAACCTAAAATATTCCTTGTCATCGATACTTTGGGATCAAGAAGGTAATTGATCGATATACCAAATGGGTGGGCAAAAAGAGTGAGAACTTAATGGCGATTAGCCTTCTGGGGAAGCGACTTTTACAAAGTACGAACTTTACTCAAGGATGCGATTTCTCTATAGTATAAACTTCCCTTAGGGAGAAGTGAACTTTTCTAAAATACGAGCCTCTATTTCAGGTGAAGTGTCTTTCTAATGTATGATATTCCTCTTGGTAAACTTCTTTTGGTCTCGAGGGTATAGGGTTTAAACAATATGAAAATCAAGGCTATGTGGTGCGTGATGCAAAATAGGTAATATTTATTTTTACATACTTTAATGTTTATTTTGTCTCAAGGTCCTTCACGCGTACCTATTTGTTTGGGAAAATGTACAATGTTGTACATGGGACCTAAGGGACTCGAAAACTAAGGCACTAAACAGTTCTAAAATTTACGTAAAGTAGTCATGCAGCGGAGAGATATTAAGCATCTTCGGAAGAAATCATAAAGATAGTTCGGTTCTCTTTATTTATCCCCAACGAAGTCAAAACTACGGCGTAGTTTGGAAATCTAGCTACGACATACAATATTGATTTCCAATTGTAGAAAATAAGTCCCTAGCGGAGTCACCATTTCGGCATAGTTAGGAAATCCATCTGCGACATACAATATTGATTTCTGATGGTAGAAAAATCAATCCCCAGTGGAGTCGCCACTGCGGGATTATGGGCCATAAGCGGTGATGCGCCCAGGGGAAACTCTTGTGTGAATGGTGGATGCCTGGGAGTGTTTTTCTCCTGGTCCGTCACATCCCCCCAAAGTCGAGTTATTAGTGTGACATGGTCCAAATGACTTGACCCTAGAAGATGTTTGACACCATGTAAATTTTGAGTCGTACACCCCTAGTTTTGGGCCTAACCCAAGTCGATTATGTGTGGTTAGGGTCGGATTCGTCAATTTATTTTATACAAAAATAAATAAAAGATTTGAGTTAGCCATTTTTGGGCTAATCCTAAGGTTGTTTTCAGTTTGTGGTTCATAGAAAGATTCTTGTTATGTGGGTTCGGGAACCGGGTTATGAGTGGGGAAGGTATTAGAAACACCATTTGTTATTTATGCTTACTTAATTATATGGTTATTATCGCTCATAACATTAATTGATTGATTTTTAATTATTTTTAGAACTGTTTTTGAGACCTTAGGTTGAGAATCCCGTAAACGTAGGTAGGTGCTTGTGACACCCCGCCTAATTCAATACCGGGCGATCACTCCTTTATTAAATTAAAATCAAGGTGAACAGTTGGATCATTCTTAGCATCACTGTCGTAAAAAGTAATTTTTCCAATTTAAACACCCTAAATAATTAAGCTAAGTGTCAACCATTTTAGACATTACTTTCCAAATTTTATTTATAAAAACCAACATTTAAAACTTTACAAGATTCGTAATTTAAAGAATCACACAACAATTAACCTGGAACATATAATCCAAATAATCTAAACATTCAACAACTAGATTCCAACATTTAAACTTAAAGGAAAAACATCCAGACAAGAATAAATCCCAAAGTGAAAATACTGGGAATAAATGGATCACAATGTCAAATAAAACAACTGAATAATGGAAATAAACAAGTCACAATATCCCGTAGACAACTGAATAATGGAAGAGGGCGACACATGCCCAACTAAATAAATGGAACTAGGAGTGGAATCAACAAATGAAGTCTTCTAAGCAAGAGGCCTGCAACTCCCACCTAAGCTGCAGCGCGTTCCTTCCAAAGGATCCTATGCAAGACGCCCCTGTGGATGGGCACCTGTAATATATACATATATATACAAGAGAGAAAAGAAAATGGAAACGGGTCAAAGCCCGATTGTAGAAACGATTTAAAAAAAATTTAGCAAGTATTTAAAATGTTTACTGGCCAATGCAACAACATATTAGTGCGACACTCCCTTGAGAAATTCTCACCTCTCTGCTAATGTGCACGCCTATCGCACTAACCTTCCCAACGGTATAACTTATCTTATCTTAGGTCGCTCGTAAGATTTAATACTGATAAATTCAATTGTTTAAGAGGTTAATTTCTTTTAACAACAAAGTTCTCATTTAAACCTTATTTACTCATAAAGTTTCTAAGTATCATATTATACTTTTCAAACACATGTTCCCCAATCGAAAATAATAATTCATTTTCTTACTTACCATAAACACAGTAGGTAGTTCCCAAATTTCCATAATTAAATATATATATATATATATATATATATATATATATATTAAATACTTCACATAATATATATATTTTAACGGCACCCCACGTAATAATTATTATGCGGGCATACTCTGTTATCCAATCCCCGTCTCACTCGTACTAAGGGAAATACAAGTTCGGAATCACTCTTGAACTGTATTAACACATACATAAACAATATTGAGGCGAAGCATAGATTCCAAGTCTCTAAGAGGTCAGTACATACCCTCACGTCTCTTAGGACCGTCTGACCATCGCTCAGATAGCATGTACCAAGGATATCTATCTTCTAGGGTACGAGTCAATATCCCCCATAAAGGCACATCGAGATAAGACTGTCCCAGCGCGGTAACCTCAGGGATAGCAAGTAGCGCGGGCATGATTTTCACACGTACATAGTATATGCAAAAACATAGTCATATAAATATACTACTATTACCATATGTCTTTAGGTACCTTTCATCGCCCATAATTATAGCATTTATCATTATTTCTCAATCTTTAGTTATCACGTATAACGATTCGTCTCTTACTTTAATTGAGGGATTAATCCAACTTACTACGTAACACTCATGGACTCTATCCTCCCAAGTGTAGAATTCAGTAGGTACTCATCTAATTTCCAACGTAACTATCTTACGCGTCTCTCCCTTTAATACATAATTCCATCGTTCCTTATATGTAAACATCCCAAAAATGCAACTCTCGTCTTACATTAAAGGTCTCATAATTATTAATAAGTCCTACTGGTCTCCTTTATCTCCCAAAATATTTTAATAAGGATGTCCAAGGATTATTACTCATTTAAATTGAATTCAACTAATTTAAAAAAGGGAAATATGAGTCTGCCAGAAGGGGTCGATCGATCGATGTCAGGAGCTCGATCGATCGATGCGTCGATCGATCGATACTCCTGGTTCGATCGATCGATCAAACGGGTATGGCGAATTCTGCAGATTAACAGTTACGGGTTCTATCATCTAACATCACCCAAATTCATATTTTTAACATCCAAACTCCCAGAAATTCGTACTACAAACATTATAAACCCAAACTAACAATCTTCTACGTAAAGCATGTGAATTTTCATCAATAATCATGGATTAAAAGGGGCAAAACTTATATAAACCTCATGAACCCTAGAAATTTCTTTAACTTTGTTCTAATCAGTATTTTTCCAGAATTTCTTCTTCTAAAACATCATAAATCCGTGTTTCAACCTCTACATATGAAGGGGATTTCCAGATTTCCATTTATATCATTACTACATGCAATTTCCTATCTCCAACATGGGTTTTCTTCTATGAAACTCATCCTAATCAATCCTAGACTAACATGAATGACGCATTAATGAATTTAAGCAAGATAAATACTTGCCTGGAAATTTCAGAGTTCTAATATGTGGACGAATTTGGTGTGGTTGCATTCCCCGTCGCGCGATCTACGCGTTGGTGATGGTGACGGTGCAACCGGATGAATTTTCGGCCTAGAACACCTTGGCAAACTCTCTCCTTCCCTCTCCTATGGTCGTCACTTGTCTTTGGTTGTATTAACCCTAGAAGACAACCTTAGACATATGATATAACCCTTGAAAATTCATGGGTTTAATTGCCCAAAATTACAAAATGTCCAAAATGCCCTCCTGGGGTGCTAAATAAGCCTAAAAACTCCCCGAGACCCAAACCAAAAGCCCGGGTACACTTTTTTTACTATCTCGACCCTTCCGGACACTTTGGCGCACTCAAAATGACCATACGAGCAACTTATAGTTTATTCACTTTTATTAATCAATATTTAGTCCCGACGCGACACGGGTGCGTCTCGACTCAAATTTCCAAAATTGTCATTTTATTCACTCTTGACATTTAATAGAACCAATATTATATATTACTCTACTCATTAGTAATATTCAACAAGTTTCCCATAATTACTAACTCACATCACGTTAATAATTATAAAGTAATTAATTTCCGGATTTATTTTAAATTAATAACTCACATTAAATTTAATAAATTCCCAAATTAATAAAGCATAAAAATACGGGGTATTACAGTGCTTAGGTAGGAAAATGGTATTAGTGAGAGGTGTGAGAACATCACTTCAATCGGTGCAGGTATAGAAGGGAACTTATGTATGACTATGTGCTAATGCATAATGGGTGTCTGTTGATATTGAAAAGCTGTTACTTAAGTCGTTTAATTCAAGATTAAACTATCTAAGTAACTCCGAACTGTTTTTTGGGGAAACTCTTTTCTTTAAATCAAACAGATTAATCACAAGATGTGTTTAATAAAAATATGTACGAGATACGTTTAAGATTATGTAACTAGTTTTGAAAAACAAAACTAAAACAGTTTAAATCAGTTAAATCAGCACACCAACAAGAATGAGATGAGGAGATGTAGAAAGATTAAGTACACACAGTTTTTAACGTGGTAAAACCTCACCCAACTGAGGAAACATCCACGGTGACTTCGAAGTCACAAACCAAAAATCCACTAAAACAAAATATACAAGTTACAAGATATTTAACACACATGCAAACAAAACATACATATACACGTTTAAAATATGTACCCACTGGTTTGATTCTAACTTTGTTCCAATTTTACGTCGACTCTTGATGTTTCAAGATCTTATAGCCAACACTTCTTCTGTAGTAGTGTGTCAAGTGTTTGTGATTGTGTTCTAACACATGCATGCGCACACACACACACTTATTCATACAAACAATTCCTATCAAATTATAGAAAGATCTAAATGAATAAGATTTTTAGTTTCTCTCTTCTTTAGAAACAACAGACTTTCTTGATCTTTCAAACTAACCCAGAATCCAAGGTTACCATACTGAGAAGACGGCCAAGGTCTTAAAATTTTTTAAAGGGTTTTGAAAATGTTTTTGAAATTATAAATCACCAATTGCGATTCCAACAAGATCATAAGTCTTGTTTCATAAGAACTTGAAACAAAAAATAAATTTGTTGATTCTTGAGTTGTGAAAAACATTTACAGAAGAAAATAATCAACAAATATGATGTCTCGAGATGAGAAAAGAAATAATGCAGATCTAAGAGATATATGACATAGAATAGCAAGATCTACAGTTTCTAGAACAGAAATAGAGATCAAACTTAAAATGTCTAAGTTGGTTAAAAGATCTCAAACACAGAGGATTCAACCCACGAACAGGCTTCAAACCATCTCCAAAATAACTCTCAAACACTCAGGCTTAGTTTTGGTTGTAAACTGATTTTGGATTTAAAAGGAATTTAGGGTTTGAAACGAGATTAGGGTTTGGACGATTTTAGGGTTTTATCTCTCTGGTTTCTCTCTTTCTTCTCTCTTTCTCAGTTTGACGAACTGGCCAAAAGTTTCAAAATGCTGAGGCTCATCCTTCTTTTATACTAGGCAAGGAAGGATCGAGAACATCAGCGGTGGATTAAACGTTCCCTGATTGGTCTAAAGAGGGTTCATAGGGATTGGGATAAAACGCATGCAGAACGTTGATAAAAAAAGATCCAAGGGTTGAGATTGCGTACAGGTTCTGAGTCTAATAACAAACACAAATCAAGTTGTCATAATGACGACAGGTGTAAGGCTCAGATGAAGCCAAAACGCATATGCAGACTTAATTACACACACAACCTCAAGTCTCAAGCGCTTTTGGATTCTAACCAACCAAACATTCAGGTAAGAAATGATATAATCAGTAATCATAAAATGACCCCAAATGTTTTAAAATCCAACTTTTAATTTTTTTAAAATTATTTAAAAAATCCACAAATTAGTAAAAACTTATTTAAAAGGGAATTAACTCACACACAAGCAATATATATATGTGTGTGTGTGTGTGTGTGCAATCTTAGTGTGTGGGGTTGAGAATTTACCTTTAAATGAATCCTTGTAGAATCTAAGGTTCTTTGGTATCTAGGGGATGGGACACAAATTTTGTCACAATTTCCAAACTAGATGAGCATTTATACAATGTAGACTCAAGTAAGTCAAGAGTATAAGGTGCTTCATATTTTCATGTAAATGTGCAAGAGAGATCAACTTTGAGATAGTTTGATATCTCTTTTGAGGTTTGAGGAGAGATGGAAAGGTAATATGGATGGTGGGCACATCTCTATTATAAAAGCATATTGAGCGATACGTTGTAGAGGCTTGTGCTCACCAGAAGGACTTGGTATTGTTCCTACGTACACAAGAAGACTTGGGGTCGAAGCCTACATAGTTCGATTGTGTATATACGTTTGAGCACTTGTATCGGTTTGCGAGGGAAGCCGCGGCTTAAGATAGTTTTATATCTCATTTGTTTTGAAGTAAGGACATGAGGGGTGAGGTTTAAAGGCTTTAAATACTTTGAAATATGTACGCTTGATTTTAGGAAGATCACAATGTTTTCAATGGTTACACTCACGCTTTAGGTAAGTTATGATCATGCAAAGTATGAGCCTTATATGAAAGATGGACAGCGCAATCATGGCAGTGTTAACAGCTATGAATATACTTCTTTTTTATTCCGACATATTAATGGAAGATACTATTTTCAAGTGGGTGGATGGATAATTTATGGCTCAGACTTTTTGTGGTAAGTGGGTCGACGTAGTTCGATTACGTTTAGTATGTATGCTTTTTAGCATTTGTGTGGGGTGCACGTGGCTTTGAGATAACTTTATATCTCGTTTGTAGTATGTATGAGAGGGGGTGTAAGAGAGGAAAGATATGATTTCATCTTTATGGATACATTATATCATGATACATATTGTCGAGGCTCAATATCATAAGAAGGACTCGGTATTATGCCTACATACTAGTACAACTACGAGATTAAAGTCTATGTAGTTCGATTTTTCACGTGTTCGAATGTGATGTGTGTGTAAGTATAGGACTTAGCTTGGGAGGCAGAAAAGCTACCTGTGTGCCAAAAGTTAGCTTCGATGGAGGTTCAGAATGGGAATTGACCTGGAGTCTTCGACAAGGACATCCATTACTTATGGGGAGGTCACTAACTCAAAGTTATTATTGAACCTTCAGGCTAGTTTGGAGGTGTTGCGTTAAAGATGTCATGTTTTAGACATCCTTGGCCAGGGAGGTAAAATTAGAAGTTGGGGGAGTTTGGATAGAAATAATATGTCCTGAGATGTATTATGAGGCTTGGGCTTTATGAATTTAATTCGGTATAACACCTACGTACCCAAGGAGACTTGGGATTAAAGCCAACATAGTTCTAAAAAATGGGGCATATTTACGGGTATAGGCGATGGGATATCGAGTCTACAACATATAAAGATTACGGTATTTATGGAGCCTAATCCTTAATATAGCATTTTCGTTGTATTGGGTTGATATATTTATATGTTAAAAGTATGTCCAATCATAGGCGTACGTTTGACAAGTATTTGATATGAAAATACATATTCGAGGTGCCATCGCAGGGACGAACTTAGTTTGTTTAGAGAAGATGTGGGAGTTATTGGATTTTGTACTTTGGCTTGTACAAAGTTTCGAATTGACTCGGCTCATGGATACTTTCCACATAACAGTTTTGAAAAGTATGTTTTCATATTTTGTAATGGTCATCGTGGCATTTTATCAATATTGTTTTAACATATGAGCATGTCAAGCCAATTAACAAAGTTGTTGGGTTAAAAACTATACTTTAAAATATAAACGTGGTAAAGTGCATATGTGGTCCCCTAAATGGGTGTCGGCCCAAAACACATGAATAGGTATTGATAGTTTATCACAATACACATGTCGAGTGTTTCACCTGAAATTTGGATAGAGTTCCTTTACCTTTGTAGCATGAATCATTTTTTTCTCAAGAAAGTGTCCCCACTTGATGTGACCAAGGTGGGCACAACTTCGTTTTTAGTTGGAGAAAGCTTCATTTATAAGTTTCGACATTCACGGAATGCATTCAAAGGTTTGTCTTTGCTTTTAATTCGAAGGCTACTTTTCAGAAGTACGAACTGCATTTGGTTATGTAGTGACTCTGCAGAAGTACGATCTTTCCTTGGAAGGAAAGAGACTTTTCTGAAATACGAACGTCTTCGACATTTAGATGTCCAACTATTTGACTGACTCAATACCTAGTTAATTGGATGGGATTCTCGGTATCAAGGAGCTCATGGAAAATAGAGACTACACTTTAGTGCATTGATCCCGAGCTTTTTTCCCGCCTCTTTGAGCACTTATCTACCTATGAGAAGGGGAAGTGATGTAGGAGCATGATTGTTTTTTATGTTATTTCTTTTAGTAAGGGGTATTATTGTACTTATAGGAACTTTCACCCTAGTATATAAATGGGATATTAGCATTTTAACTCATTATTAAATTTTAAAGATTAGGAATGATGACTTGCAAGAGACTGTCCGTGCTATTTGTGTTATTATTGAAATCATATTCAACACGTCACTTTCTTTTACACTAGATAGCAATCTTAATCGTGTCTAAAGTGACAACAACAGAAGAAGTAAAATGGCTTCTAGAGAGGTTCATGACAATTCATTCTATAGAAAATCTTATTAGTATTTAATATGTAAAAATCATCATACTATTCTTCATTAACAGTATTTAAAGATTTTTCGCATCCACCAAAGATAAAAATTCGTTCACCAATACGTGTCTCGTTGTGTCCTTCTCATGCCTCTACTCCTTCAACTCTAACATTTTCAAGCTTCTTATGTTTGAAGTTGATAATGAGTAGGCACATCAATGGATATAGATAGCATTGATGCAAAACAATAAATAAACAAGTATAGGAAAATTGAATAATCATTTTAATGTGTCATTTCTTAATATATCAAAATTAATTATATAAATGGAAAAATATACGATGAAAAAATTCATCATTAAATGCATTTGAAAATGAAAACGAATGATAAATAACTCATAGGTTTCCAAAATATGCAGATCATTAAGAGGGTTCCTTCCATCAGTACCCCCAACACACAAGAAGATTGTCTCCAACCATGGTACAGCTATGGCTATCCCTGGGTGTAAGTTGTGTGCCGCTCGTCATAGGCTCGCTCCATATTCTCTTAGCTAATCATAACAGCATAAAAACTAAGCCATACATTCAGAAGAAATCATAAAAATAATAGTTGTGTTTAAAATGCAAATACTGAAGTACACCGAAGCAAACATACACGAAACCCAAAATCAAAATTCATAAGACCATCCCCTAACCTTTACCCAAATTAATTTTGGAAAAAATAACTAAAACACATTATCCAACCATGACCTTTTGTTTACACCACATTATCGTGGTCCAATGAGATGTCGCCACATGGGATTATATACCGATAATAATAGTCGAACTATAATACATAAGCGCATGGTAATTGGCAATACGCATATGTGACACTTGTCATAGTTTTGGACGTGGTATAGAAAATAGAGGAAAACGATATACATGGGGGCATTATTTTACTTAGGTGGGGAAAAATGGGGATGAATAACAACCCAGCAGTCATAGGCAGTTATGTATCATGGCAAGAACCTATAAATAAGCATCAAGCAGACAATGGAAAAAGAGATGCACTCACCAAAAACTACATTTAATCGTTTTATACTCCCTTTTCCTTTATTTCCTTTTATTTTTATTTATTTATTGCTTTCCTTCCATTCTAAGTTATATTGTAAGGTACATTGTAACTTCTTTTACAGTTTATTAAAAGTTTCCTGCCTTTACATTATATTTCTTTTACTTTCTTGCTTTACATTTCGCAGTATAACCATTTACTTTACCGCAATTATCTTTATTTTATTTCAAACCTTTGTTTTTATTTTAGTTTATGCATTTCACATATTCTTCTTTTTTTATAGTTAATCAAAATAATTTTCCATTCACACCAAAGTATTTTCTAAGGGAAGAACAAGTCTTCGTACTTGAAGCATTGAATGGTACACAATCGTTTAATATTATCACAAGGCAAAGATATATTGGTTAGCAAGACCACAACCTTTCTTAGCACGCTCGCAAGTAAATGTATTAACCGAGCCAAGTGAAAATAACACAATGATTCTTTTTGCATGCCAAGTGGGACATTAAGTGCTAAATTGTTGTTCAAAATGGCTAGGACGTGTAGAAGTGAAGATGCTATAAAAAATGTTGGTGAAATTGGCTCAACCAGCTAATACATTGCTACTACCGAGAAAACAATGGTTGAAACTCATGAGTTGCTACAAACTTCTCATACTCAAGAATTAAATATGTCAACAGATCCAAGAGATGACAATATTCACATTACACTAGTTGTTAGTGTATCCTTAAATGCCCAAGATCAATTGATCAATCAACTAAACCTAGTTCTTGATCACCTTGGGAACATAATGCAAAACATTGGCCCTATGATCACCCTAGTAACTAGTAAGTTCTCCATACCTACTGTTGCAGCCTCTAATGGTCAAGGATATGCACCACAATCGATGTAAACCCCATCACTCAATCCATTCCTTATCATCCTATCTGTTATAGGCATAACACGGGTGAAACTAACTTTAGAAATAACCTAAGGATAGTAAATTACACTAACACCACTAGTCTAGCTATGAACAACCAATTAGAGGGTATAGGATTATCCGATACTTACCAATAGGTGGGTTACAACCACCCAATAGGGAAACCACCTCTCTTAGAGGTAGGAAAAACTAGAAAACGCCAAAATGAAATCAATTTAGGCTTCCCAGGTGCATCGAACTATGGAATCATTAACGATCCTATGTTCAAACAAGACTTGTGGGATTGGGAACAATAAGAAGTTTGACCACAAAATTCGTCAAGTGCCTCACCCCATGCCTTACCAAGCATATTAAATTGTACCTCCACAAGTTACACCACCATTAGTGCAACCATCTCCTATAGTAAATCAGACAGTGATTCCAAAAAATAGGCAATTACCTGGGGGAGTTAGGAGAAATGAGATTGTGGATTCCATACATGAAATATGTGGACCAATGGCTCGGGGGTGCTATTAGTAGTCTACATAAAGCCATATCATGAGTGGATCGATAGGATAAAACTTATAAAAGATTTAACCTTTGCCCTTTTCAGGGGATGAAAGTCAGTTAACTATGGAATACATTACTAGGTTCACCAACCAATGTGTTGATGCTGGGATAAATGAGTATCTCAAACTATGTTCGTTTTTCAGTTCACTCACTGATGCGTCATTTTTGTAGTTTATAAGTTTGCCACCTAACTTTGTCCAAACTTGGCAACAAATGGAAGGCATGTCCCATGCGCATTTCTTCCAAAATAAGGTAGAGGTCTACATGGTTGATTTAGCTAGGCTAAGTCAAAAACCTGATGAAAATGCAATTGTCTTCAAAAATAGGTTTAAAAGGGATAGAAATAAATGTAAAATAATCCTACTTGAGTATGAATTTGTGAAATTAGCCTAAAATGGTCTAGAATTTAGACTTAGAATGAAATTTTATGCCACTGAGTTAAGAGATTTGGTCCAATTAATGGCCAAGGTATCTATATATGAAGCCCTTCTAGAAGAAGAGCATGAAAGAAATACCTCTTGTTTCAAGACATATTATAAGGATCCTAACTTCGAAATAGATGTTGTTGAGATTCTAGGAATTGAAACTATAATATGTGAACCATTGGATTGAAATGACTCGATAGCAGAATCTTTTGAACATAAATCAAATGGAATGATAAAAAAAAATATTCATTTGACATTTCTAAGGGTGATGAGATCTTCAGTTAACTCTTAAATGCTAAAATGTTAAAACCTCTTTGATGATGCTAAAAAAACTACATGAAATTAAACGAAAAAATTAATAAAATGGCATAATATTTTCTCCCATTCAACTAAGGCCTATTATGTGCTTTGCAATAGGATTCAACAATTGATCGGGAAAACTCAAATTCCCTGGTATGTGGCATATGATACAACCACCAAAGTCAAAGAGAAGGGAACCGGGGGTGGTGATTTCTCGAACCAAACAAAAAATAATCCAAAGGAATCACATGGCTTGACAAAAGGCCTCTAATATTGTGCGCACAAATAGGTTAGAGGGATTTTCTTCTTCATCATCAAAAGCAAAACCAAGGTTTCAAAAAAAATAAAGGCAAGTTAATCCTCTTCACACTTATTGGTTGGAAGGCTTAAGGAGCTCAAAAAATACACGAGTGTGTATGGGGATAGTTCATCTGAAGATAGCTCTTCTAGTGAAGAAGATAAGGAAAACATGATGGAAATAGATGCCATAGTACCTTACTAAGAAGTTGAGTATAAAGAGCTCATCCAGTTTGGGTCTCTGCCCTAACAAGTGTCAATTAATATGGCTATGATCTTCCAAAAAATATTAGAAGTTGAAGGATAGGAGGTCACTGCAATAGAAATGGATGAAGATGAGAAGTCAGAGGTAGACGACTTTAAATTTTTTGTATTTTCACTAAATTTTATATATGGGTTTGAAAATCCTAATAATAATATGATTAATCACATCAAACATTTGTTTATAAAAGTTTGGATAAATGGGGTTTTAATTAATAAAATATTGATAGATAATGACATAGCTGTTAATATAAGGCCATACTTCATGCTTTCCAAAATAAATAAACAAAATACTAAATTAGTCCTGACTAAAATTATTATCTCTAGTTTTGTTGGGGATAAACATTTGACCAATGGTTTACTACGACACTAGAAAATCTAAAATTATTTTCTTCTTCATTAATGGAAGACCAAGCTTCAATGTATGCACCAAAATTTGCTTATGATTCACTCTAACAAACATTTTCCTTCTTTTACGCACCATAATTTTCTTTTGATAAAAGAGAATGGGATTGTTAAAGAGGTAGAGTTAGACTTGTTGACGTTTCACATTAATTCTAATTATGCGGGGGCGGGACTTTACCAAGAGAATGTGGAATTAGTGAAGGCAGATGATTGGGTTTCAGAAGCATGAGAAGGAAAAGTCTCAGTTGGGGCTTAGGATGACTTAGTTTTTGGTTTAATGGGACCAAGTAAAGAAAATAAAATAATTGTTTAATGGATATTACATCCATTGATATTGGACAGTCCAATAAAAGCTTGGCCATGGTATTTTACAAGTTTAGATACTTGAAATTGAGCACCAGAATTGGTGAGGAAAATACCATTAATTGGGTTGATTTTGTCTTTAAAATGATGTGGAAGACAAAACTCCTCAAGAAAATAGTGAAATGGAAAGTTTACCTGTATAGTATGAATAACCCATTGTGAATCAATTAGATCCTTTGATATAAATCAATTTAGGAACTGAACAAAATAATAGAGAAACTTACATCAGTGCCAACCTAAGTAAAAAAGACCAACAATTTGTTGTATACCTTTTACATCAGTATAATGATTGATTTTGTTGGGAATATGATGAGATGCCTATATTGGATAGGAAATTGGTGGAACACAAACTGCTAATCAAAGAAGGTTATAAACCTATTACACAGTTGCTAAGACATTTAACCCTAGAGGTCACAACCAAGATAAAGATGAAATAGAGAGGCTGTTGAATGTCAAGTTAATTCAAACTGTCAGGTATGTTGGGTGGATCTCTAATATAGTGTCAGTAATTAAGAAAGATGGAAAATTAAGAGTGTGCATTGATTTTAGAAATCTAAATGCAACCACTCTAAAGGATGAAAATCCAATGCTAATGGTAGATTTATTAGTTGATAGATCAGTTGGTCATGTTACTATGTCTATGATGGATGGTCATTCTAGTTAATACCAAATATGCATAGTTGAAGAAGATGTGCATAAAATTCTGTAGGTTCCCTGGTAATTTGGGAACCTCTGAATGGATAAAAATTCCATTTGGACTAATGAATGAAGGGTCCATATACGAAAGGGGAATTAATGTCATTTTCTATGACATGGTTGACGATTTCTAGAGTGTTATATTGATGATATAATTGTCAAACCAATAACGGTAACTGATTATATAACAGAGCTATAAAAATCCTTCGAAAGGATGAGGCTTTATAAAATTAAAATGTGCCTTTTGGTTTTTGTAGGAAATTTCATAGGTTATTTAGTACACCAAAAAGGGATACAAATTGATGATAACAAAGCTAAAGCTATAGTTGAAAGCACGGCTCCACAAAATAAGAAAGAATTACAAAGGTTTTTGGGTCAAGTTAATTTCCTACGTAGATTTATATTTAATACGACGGGAAAAACTAAAGTATTTTCTCCTTTCTTAAATCTAAAAGACCAACAAGATCCAGATTAGAAGGATGAGCAATAACTAGATTTCAAAGTACTCAAGAAATAATGGTCAAGATGCCTGTTTTGGCACCTCGAAGGGAATATAAGCCACTAAAGTTGTATATTTCAACCTTTGATGCATAAATTGGAGTTCTATTGGCTCAAGAATGTGAGAACCATAAAGAGCAAGCTGTATATTAACTTAGTAGGTTTGAAAATAATTATGAATGTAGATACTCCATAACGGAAAAGTTATGTTTGACTTTGTATTTTGTTTCTATAAAATTAAGATATATTGCCTAGAGAGGTGTTTACCATTTTGAGATTTCGCACAATAAATTGAAAATAGGGTTTAGCTCTATTCGAGTTTTGCCTACATTATATACCTCAAAGAGAACTAAAATGCCAAGTGTTGGATGATTTTGGGGTAGATCATCCATATAGGGATGATCCAAAAGAATAATATGAGATAGGATATATATTTCCATGTCTATGGAAATTATCGTTTGATAGTTCGATGACTGAGATAATGTTAGGTATAGGGGTGGTTATTGAATCCTCCGAACATTTTAAAACCAAATATGGATACAAGTTAGAAGAGAACATATGTTCCAACAATCAAGGGGCATATGAGGTTGTCATAATCGGCCTAGAGATTCAATGGAGTTGTAATGCTTTTGTGATTGAAATTTTCGGTGACTCCCAATTGGTTACAAGATAACTAATCGGTGAATATAAATGGGTTCATGATGGATTGAATTTATATAACTAAATGTCTTTAAATTTATTGTCCAAATTTGTTGAAGTCACACTAAATTATCTTCTATGATTTTTAAATCAAGAATCCAATGAAATGGCTCAAAAGGGTTTAGGTTTTAAGCTTGGTGATAACTTAGAAACAAAGTTAAATCTTAGTTTTATTGATGGTTTCTTACAACTGCTACATAACATATGACCCTCGGTTGAAAATGAGAATGTTGATATTTAAGAAGATTGGAGAAAACCATTAATTAAATATCTAACTAACCCAAATATCAAAAGCATTAGGGTTATTAGACTAAGAGCAATCGGGGTTATGTTATGTATGCTGGAAAAAATTTCAAAAGAGGTGCTGATGGTATGATAGAGTGTCTAAGTAAGGATAAAGGCTTAATAGCCACAGTACAAGTCCAAGAGGGAATTTGTGGGGGTCATCAGGTTGGTCCTACAATGAGATGTTTGTTAAGAAAGCATGGATTTTATTGGCCTTATATTTAAAATATTCTATTGAGTTTGCAAAAGGATGCCAAAAATGCCAACAACACAACCTTCTGAAACATGTATTTGCTATAGATCTACAATATGTATTAAATCCTTGGCCTTTTAGAGGGTGGGAAATTGATCTCATTGGCAAAAAAAATCCTCCATCTTTAAAATTACACAGTTTGTGTTAATAGCAACAGACTATTTTACCAAAAGGGTGGAGGTAAAAGCTTTGAAATTAGTTATCCAAAATGAATTAGTAGATTTCTTACAGGACATTGTATATGAGTTTGGAATTCCAGAAATCGTAACCTCGAACAATGCAATCATCTTTGAATCAAAAATGTCATTGGAATTTAATTCAAGGCTATGAATAACTTCAAAAAAAGCAGCAGCTTACGATGCTCAATCAAATGGTCTAATAGAGGTTATAAATAATGTAATTAATAATAACCTGAGAAAAATCCAAGGGATTGGAATAATTTATTACCAAACATTTTATGGCCTTATAGGACCTATAAAAGGTTAAGTACTAGGGCAACTCCATATGACTTAACCTTCGGGCCTAATGTTGTTTTACCAGTTAAAGTCACTCTGAATTCATTAAGAGTGGTGGCCCAAAATGAACTAACAGTAGAAGACTATAACCAAAATATGAACAGGGAGCTGAAAAACATAGATGGAGATAGAGTCAGATTTTTAAATAATATCATGGTCCAAAAGAAGAAGGTAGTTGATAGTTATAATATGAAAGTGGAGAAAAATACCTTTAATGAAGGGGACTTAGTCTGGAAAACCATTTTATTTAGGGATTAAAAGATCCATCGTATGGAAAGTGATCCCCCAAATGAGAAAGTCCATTCTAAATCTATAGAGCATTCAAAGGTGGATCATACCATTTAAGAAACAACAGTGGTTATATTAACATGAGAAAAAAATGTCAGATTTCTAAAGCCATATTACCCAACTAGTTTAGAAGTAAGGCAATAAGAACAAAATGCATAATTCCATTAAATATTAGAAAATTTTCATGTTGATAAATATGTATGAATATAAAAGACCCAAAAGTGATCCAAAAGTGTTCATATGAAAATTTCTCGGTTCCCATTTTAACCTCCATCTGCTCAAACTGAGTTGCATAACTGGTTGAAGCTTGCATTTCACTAACTAATTGGTCCATTCTTTTTTAACAATCAACCTCCTCCATAATAACCGCCTCTAATTCATCATTGACTCTAGCCAACTGTTTCTCCAACTCCTCTTTCTCATACAGTAGGGTAATATTTCTGCTTTGAATTGTTCCTAAGTCTTGCAGGCCCTTGCAAGTTTTAGCTCTTTGGCTAGAGAAATGGTCTATGTATGCAGACATGGCTTTTTTCTCAACCTGTATTTTGGTCATGGTTGTGATGTGTTACGGGAGTGCATAAACACCGATGTTCAAGTCTCTAGAAACACTTTCCTCCAGGCTTTTGAGTTTAGAAATGTAGGAGAAGGCTTCCCTAAGCCCACAGAGAAAGGTAAAGTCTATTAAGTTCTCAAATAGAACCTTAAAAATGCTTCGAAGTAAATCTACAGCTTTTGGAGCCACCATTTTCCACGGTGAGATATACCCCTTAACAAAATAATTGGTCGAAATGATGTGTTAAAGTAGCTTACTTGACTTAAGTGGTGATGAAGTTGAGGCCCATTTTTATTTTGTTTCAAATACCTATCAGTGTTGGGATACCAAAAATCATTTTGATCGCCTAGTCGCGAAAACACCACCCCTCGAGGACAAACCCAAGGTGTATTTATCCTACAAAAGAGAATAATGATAAGAAAACCAAGTACGATCAATTATGCCATATGATCGATGCTATACAACTGACATAATAATCCCCCCAGACGGAAGACGTTCAAAAGGTTTCCATTGTGGGAGGAGGTTGTGTGCTTCATATGTGACCACATTGGCCATCAAACAAAGGAGTGTCCCACACTTCCTAGTATAAATAGCCAGTTCTAAGAGCAAGCAATCGATATAGAGGCATGTAAAAAGAAATATCAGAATACCCCTTATGATCCCAGTAATCCTCCGTACAATTCAATTTAGAGGATGACACACCCTCTCTTAAGCTAGAAGCACCAAAATTCACCACCTCAAGGCTTTCAAGGCTCGTTTCCACCTCTACCCCCTCAATATCAACAACCATCTCCCTAATACTATCAACCTCAACATCCTCTGGCAGTACCTCCTCCTCCCTCTATGTATTTACCTCCTCAAAAAAGGCCAAACGAGGAGAAATATTCCACAATCCATAAGGTTACTTGTGGGAGCCCAATTTTAGCAAGACCGTGAGAGTAGCCGACCAAGATAACTTGAGTTATTTAGCCCGGACCAAATCATGGTCTAACTTTGACATGGACAGTTTAGTTATAGGAGGACACTCGCAAATATGGTCAAATCAGGTGCCAAGAATCTCGGTCAAGATATTCAAGCACCTCATGGTCAATCCACGTACTATGATGAAGTTCCTTAAATAACTCAAACTCTGTAACAAACACGTCTATAAACTATACTCCCTGCTCTAGGGCAAATGGATGAAAAATTAAAATCATTGAGAGACACTTAATAGAAAATAAGTAACCTCTCTGTGGACGTAGGCAAGTTACCGAACCACGTACATCGTTGTTGTGTGTGATTTCATTTACTTTTTGCCTTTTGTGATTGCTTTCGTGAATCCTTTATTGTGAATTTTTTGCACTCATAATTGGTTCCGTCTGTGGGAAATGACTTTTGTTCCTATGAAATCATTCAACACTAGAAAGTCAGTAATGTCCCACTGCAGCAGCAACATTCCATAAGCCAATGATGTTCAGGAAGATCCATCCCCTCCCAATGTTAGGTCTTAAATTCACCAACATTCAAACCCAAGGTTTCGCCAGGAAAGGAAACCTTCTGAAGAGAGTCGGGCAACCTTTAGAAGAGAGTCGGGAAACCTTCAGAAGAGAGCCATGGACCACCAAGGTCCACTCAGATTTCTAAGTTGGTTGATGCTTATGAAGCCTTATTTCTAAGTTGGTCGTCCCCTCCTTGATTTCAGAGCAAGTGTGGACTTATTTCTTTATTCTGTGTATCGAAAGTCGAATCTTAGCGAGATCAAAGCGACTGCCATCACTATACAATTGGTTGACCGTTTAACTAAGGTACCACGAGGAGCTATGGAGGATGTAATTATCCAAGTTGATATTTCCTACTTCTCAGTAGATTTCATTATCTTGGACACCCAACCCGTGCCAAAAGGGAGTGCTCAAATTCTAATAATTTTTTATCGACTTCTCCTTGCTACCATTACTACAAACATTAATTGTAGGAACGGGGTGATGAAATTATCTTTTAGTAATATGACGGGTGAGGTTAGCATGTTCAATGTCCTTAAGCAACCCCAAAGTTGTGAACATAGTGAGGAAGCGGTTGGAATAGCAGCATGCATTGGCACTATTGTCCAAGAATATTTTGAACTCTCTCATTTTAGAGATCCATTAGAGGCGTGTATTACAAACTCCTTGGATAACGATTTTCTCATCAATGATGAGGGCTACGAAGATGCCCTTAATGCGAAGTGTTATTCCCATAATGGGGAGTTATTAGACATCTGCAGTTCCTTTGAGTACTTTGAGGAGGTGAATGAAGGTATTGAGGATGGTAGCATAGTGAAGGATGGTGAAAGAGAGCTCACAAATGATGAAAGTGAGGGGGTTACAAAAGACTCCTTGTGGATCTTCTGTTTTGAGAAATTACCCCCACCTGACTCTTTTCCCTTTTCATTGAATGTTTCAATGCCCAAGCTTGAGCTCAAACCCTTTCCAAAGGAGCTTAAGTATGTTTCCCTAGGTGGTGAGAACACATTTCATGTTATTATAGTAGCAAACGTTGACAATTGTCAAGAGGAGGCCTTACTAGAGGTGTTGAGGAAACATAAAAGTGATATAGGATTGTTAATATCTGACTTGAAAGGGAACAATCACTATATTTTCACCTGTAACATTTGCTTGGAAGAGGATGCCAAGCCCACCCGTCAAATGCAAAGACGGTTGAATCCATCCATGAGCAAGGTGATAATGGCAGAGGTGATAAAGTTATTGGATGTGGGAATAACCTACCCTATTTTTTATAGTGAGTGGGTGAGCCCGACATAAGTTATGCCGAAAAAGTCAGGTATCATTGTTATTGAGAATGCAGATGGTGACCTTTTTCCCTCTTGCATTCCAAATGGCAACGTGTTTGCATCAACTATCAAAATCTTAATGTGGTCACAAGGAAGAACCATTTTTCTTTACATTTCCTTGACTAAATTCTCGAAAGGGTAATCGAGCACAAGTATTATTATTTTCTTAATGGAAATTTGGGATACAACCAAATTGAAATAGCTCGTAAAAATCATGAAAATACCACGTTCGTGTGTCCGTAAAGCACTTTTGCTTTTCGGATAATGGGTAACTTTCTAACAGTGCATGCTTAGCATCTTTAGTGACATGGTCGAAGACATTATTGAGGTTTTTTTGGATGACTTTAGTGTCTTCGATAATTCTTATATGGTATGCCTAGACAACCTTAAAAAGGTTCTATCTAGATGCATTGAGAAAAATCTCATTATGAACTAGGAGAAGTGTCACTTTATGGTGAAACAAGGGATCATCTTGGGCCATATTGTCTTTAATTATGGTATTAAAGTTGATAAGGCTAATATTGATGTTATTGTCAATCTTCTCGCTCCTAAAACCCTCAAAGATGTGTGGTATTTTCTTAGTCATGTTAATTTTTATTGATGTTTCATTCAGGACTTTATTTTGATCGTATGCCCAATGTGAGATCTTTTTACTAAAGACGCTCTATTTCTGTGGAGTGAGGTGCATCAAGAATTATTTGGTAATTTAAAATCCATGTTGACCATGACCCCCATCATGCAATCGCACGACTGGAACCTTCCATTCTAGCTCATGTATGATGCAAGTGACTATACTGTAGGGGCGGTGCTTCGTCAACGAAGGGATAAAAAATCTCACGTGATATCCTATGCTAGCTGAATGCTTGATAGCACACAAATGAACGAATCCTTAATAGAGAATAAATTATTAGCCATAGTGTTCGCGTTGGATAAATTTCGAGCTTACTTCGTAGGATCTCCCATAGTTTGTTTCACCGACCATAACAGTTTTAAGTGCCTTCTTTCTAAGAAGGGTGCTAAGAATATGTTCGTACGTTGGGTGCTTCTCCTCCAAGAGTTAGACCTCTCAATCAAAAACAAAAAGGGTGGAAAACATAATCGCGGATCATATTTACATTAGATCATGATCATATCGATTATGTTCCCATCCGAGAGTGTTTCTTGGGCAAGAAACTCATGGTCATTCCAACATTGTCATGGTTTGCCGATGATGTGAACTTCCTTGTTAGCAAGGCCTATCCACCACATTTCTCTGCCCATGATAAGGAAAGATTTTTAAGTTTGGCCCGGTCATTCTTCTTTGATAACCTATATATGTTTAAACATTATTCGGACCAAATCATTAATAAATGTGTCCCAAATGATGAGATTCATAGTATCTTATCTTTTGGCCATAACGAAGCGTGTGGAGGATATTTTTCTTCCCAAAATATCGCCTTTAAAGTTCTACACTACGATTTTTATTGGCCTACAATTTTTAAAGATGCACAAGCTTTGTGCAAGCCTTGCGCCCATTTCCAATTACCTGGGAAGGTCACTAAAAGGAATATGATGCCTCTTTCCCCTATTCCAGTAATCGAAGTTTTTTATATGGGGGGAATAGACTTTATGGTTCCTTTATCTAAATCCAATCATCTTGAATACATTTTAGTTGTTGTCAACTATATATCCAAATGGGTGGATGTCGTGCCTAATATGAATAACACTACGACAGTGGTTTGAAATTCCTAAAAGATAATATCTTTGCTCGATTCAGTACATCGAAAGCAATCATTAGCTGAAGATATGAGAAATCGGCCACAAGGTGTTCTCATATCAGCAAGTCAAGAGTAAAGGGAGTAACAAGTAAATAAAGCAAGTAAAGAGATAGAAGACAAGATATAGAGTGGTTCAGCCCTTAAAATAGGCCTACATCCACTGTGTTGCTCCATTCTCATTATATGCGTTACATTCTATAATATAATCATGCCCAAAGAGGCGTACAAGTATGAGAGTAAAAGGGAGAGTACATGATGACTGATGATCCCGGTGTGCCGGAGAGGTCATTGCAATATGGATGAGCGATTCCCGAGTTGTGTGCCGGTGAGGTGTGGAGAGAGTTGGTACTGTATAAGCTTCTCCAGTTGTATGGGATCGATCTCTTATTTCGAGGTGTATTCCTCTATTTATAAGAGGTATGTGAGTTGTCACGTGTCCTGAGCATGTGACGTATATCAAGTCTGAAGTTGCTGTAGTAGAAAGGGATGCGGCCTACAAGGCAAGCAGAAAGTTCCGCACCCTACATGAGGCTAGACCCGCAGGTACCGCGCCCTGTACATCGTAGGGCCACGTCCTGTATATTAAGGCAAGTGGTGAGTGTCGCGCCCAGTAATTATAGGGCCGCACACCGAGTTCAGTAGGGTCGCGTCCTATGTTGGTAATGGCCGCGGCAGGGGCTATATTTGTACTATCAATAAGCCCCCAAGTCGTAGTGCTAAGAGAATTTGATTGGGGTTGCGGCTTAGTTACTTTTCGTGCCGCGGTATTTTTCAAAGCGACGATTCGTCTTCCGCGCTCTTTTATATAAATTGTTTCTGGCCGTGGACTTCATTACGTTTCCAAAACTTTGAGAGTAAATCGAGAGCGAACCTCTATGTCCATCTCCATTCACTTTCCGACGAACCTTCGTGGCTTTGAGTGGCGGTTTCAAGGTGGTGTGAGGCTGAGCATCGTCGATTTCTTCATTTCCAGGTAACTTTTCAACCAATCTTTGTAGATAGTTTTCATTGCTCGCCCTTATTCTTTGAATGTACAAACACATGAGCATGAAAGCTACATTTCTTGATAGAAAAACTTAGGGTTTCAATTGAAAGTCTACTATCTCCCTATAATTGAACACACATGAACACTGAGCGCATCAATAACTGTCAGGATTAATCTTCATATACTGAACTGAACACCTGATCTTCCAAACGCCATGAAAATCATATAGTTGTTCTTGTTGTTCATTGTAAAACTCTTTGTATTCTGTGAATTTGATCCTGAAACGATTAAAATTTAGATGCTTAACTGTTTAAGAGAGAGGTCGCGTCATGATAGGATTTCACTAATCTATTACCTTGCTGTTTTGGTCCCTATCCGCGGCATACCGTGGGCGATGGCCGCGGCCCTTTGAATTCTGAGATTTATCCTCTGCGACACTTTGATGCATATCTCCTTAACCCACCGCGGGGTGGGGTTTTCTAGGACTCTTAATCCCCACCCTCGTATTTTGAATTCCTCAAACTTTTCATGAACCAAATACACATCCATGATAAATAATTGTAATTGCTACTATAATATCTTGAAATAACATTTAGCAATTTTAGAAATGGCCTGTTGCCGCGGGAGTGTATATTTTCTTGATGATATAGGAGGTGGCTGTGGCCAGTAGGGTCAGAGGACGATCCCATAGGTTCAAGTAATAGAGTTGGCCCATTACTATTCATATATAATCTTCCCGCGGCTTCTTAAAGTCTTTTCCAAACCATATTGGCTGCGGTGCCTAACTGCGGACTCTGCTTTTCAGGTACTGCTGCAGCCATATGAGCTTTGACCCAGACGAGTTTCTGAGAGGCTTTTGGGCAAAGCACTTTGTAACCTCTCCTCCTGAACTCACTTAAGCGCCCCCTCTGAGATCAATAGGGCCTTGACAACTGAGGGATTGCCCCAACTGCGTGATACTAGACTCAAACTCTGCGGACTCTGCCTGCAAGAAGGATTTTCCATCCACGCCAATGGAAGAAGAAGACAATTCAATTAATAACCCATTGGGTGTAGGAGACGATGTCGCAAAAGTCAAAGATAACCCAGCTAGTACATCTGGGAGGGCTGAGAGAGCCTTAGCTGCGCTTGATATTCGCAACGCCGTGACCCAAGACTGGGTTGAACAGGTGGCTGAGGCCTTCGAATTTCCAGAAAATTTGGTGTCCTCGACACCTGCCGATAACTAAAGGCCTTGCACGGCTCTGGCTGATGATGGAGTTTGCTTCTCACTTCATGCCTTTATTTACGGGCTGCGGCTGCCCGTTCCTGTTCCCATTCGTTGTCTTTTTCAGACAATGAAACTAGCCCCAGCCCAGTTAGATCCTAATGGTTGGAGAGCCATTCTTGTTACGGTTGTCCTTTGGGAGAATCTATTCAAAAGGGACATCACTCCCGCGGAGCTATTTCATTTCTATCGTCCAAAGGACAACTCAGTGAAGTTCGCAGGGTACTACTATTTCTCTATCCGCGGCAGAGACGAGACCCTTTACACTAGGAGGCCGACCAGTGTGAAGAACTAGAAGGGGAAATATTTTTATATCTCCGGCAAAAGCTGGGAGATTCACCCCGAGGAGAAGGAGAGGGAAAGGTCGTATAGAATGCCGTGGCAATGGGGGTATCCATCTAAATTAGGTATTAAGACTATAGCCGCGTCCTTTCTTCATAATTTGTTAATATCTTATAACTTTTGAATTGTTATTCTGTAGTCCTTGATAACTTGAATTTGAACAAGCGGCAAGAGAAGAGAGTTGTTGAGGCTGCGGCAGTTCCTGCTGAACATAAGAAGTTCAGCACACTTGTCACATCAGCAACTATATTTGAAGCAGGTTTTTTTCCCAACAAGTCCATTCCTCAACTTATGGTTGCGGGAGGTAACAATCTGATTCCATATTTGTCTTGGCATTTCTTTTTTACTTTGAATATTTATCGTTTCTTTTCCTTTTTTTTAGGTGAGGAGGTTGACAGGGAATTATTGGCCGCGCAGTTGGTGGAAATGGACGAGGACGCAATCGTCCTCAATAATACTGCACGAAGCAGGAAGAGGAAAAGGTCCAAAGCTAAGGCACCTGCCGCGGTTCCGTCAAATGATTTGGACACTCCAGCCACGAACTCAACTCCTGCCGTGGAGAAAACTGGCGTTGCAGCCCAACCAAATCCTGAATTTGATGACGATATAGGGGCCAACCTAGTCGCAGCAGGTTTGATATCAGATGATGCTCCCCTCAATACATCTTCTCCGCTGCCACCTATAGTTGCAATTAATGAAAATTTGGCACCTCCTCAGTGTCGCGGCGCTTCTGGTCCTGATGGTCATCCGCGGCCTCAGTTGAGACAACCTGACCCCGAGTCCTCGTGGGACACTACCGCGAAGGCTGCGAGGAGGATAAAGAGGGCCCTTGATGCTGCGGACCTCGACAGGCTGGTGGGAGAGGACCACGACGACTTGGAGGACTGCGGGCTCCATAGTCTTCTGAGGGTAAGTGCTTTTGTCTTCGTTTTTCTCTTTTGTTCTATAGAATGCAACTAACTTTTTAATTTCAGGTCGCGGACGTCATTGTTGCCTAGAAAAGGAAGTATGAGGCCCTCTATAAATTGAAAGAGGCCGAGAAGAGGGTTCACACCGCGGACCTTGAGACTGCGCGGACAACATCATTTGAGGACGGGAAACAGTCTTCTGCCGCGGCTCTTCAGGCGTCCCAAATGGACTTAGAAAGAGCATATAGGTCCAGGGAGGAAGCGGAAGAAAATTTTAAACAGGCCACGGACTCCCTTAAAACTTCTCAGGCCCAGACTGTTGAAGTTGCCCGTGTCGCGAATATTTCAAGCAGCAAGCTCGCCCTTCTTCAAAAGAAGTATGAAGAGCTGGAAGCCAAGTCCGCTCAAGAAGCCCTAGATCATGTCGCGATAATAAAAAAGATGGAGGTTGATCATGGCGATGCCCTTCAATTGGCCATAGACCATACCGTGGATTCGTTCAAGGGCTCGAAGGACTTTTTCCTCATCAATAACAGGTCCTACCTCCACGGCTACCAGGTGCTAAGGCATAGGATTGTAAAGAACTTCCCTGAGACCAAGGAGAAGGTTCTGTCCTGGAGACTCAGTGATGCTGAACACCAAGAATGCATTGATGAGTTAAAGGCCGCGGAAGAGGAGAGAGCCAGGCTAAGAGCGGAAGCAGAGGCAGCGGCCGAAGGGGAAGAGACTGAAACAACCGCGGATGGTGAGGAGGAGGATGAGCATGATGATACTGCCTCTTAAATTTGTTTATTTTTTGTTCATTGATATAGGGTTGCGTCCTCTCTGTTAATTTACTTTTGTAGTGGCTGCAGCCCATATGATTGTAATCTTTAATTAATAATATCAAGGTTACGGCCACCTTTTAACAATTAATTATTTTGGCTTCATCCTCTTGTATCTCTTGCATCTTCTTTTTGCTCGTTGCCATGCTTAATTGAATATTTTTTGTATGCCTCTTATTGCTTGAATACAACTGCCTTATTGATGAACTTGTAGAAATACGTCCGCGACACTATAACATATTTCTTCAATGACCGCTCTGATTGAACTGCCCCGACAGCCTCTAGTAATTCCCATGAATCTTCACATCTGATTGTTAGAGGCTGCGGCACCTTCAAGGTCATGGACGCGGCACCCTCGAGTAATTCCAAGGAGTCCAAGTATGAGTTATGGGCTGTAGCTGTAATTCGCACGGCTTTTGCACCCAGGCCGTGGCACCTTCTGCCACAAGAAAAAAGGACACGGCCTTTTGATAATGGCTGTAGCCATATTACCTGTGACCTGATAATGGTCATAGCCGCGCGAGTTTTCTCTAATCTTATCATGGCATCTTTGAGTATTTGAGTCCCACCTTCTGTAGCTTTTCAAATGGATCTAAATCCAAGTCATTACTATTATCCTTTTCTTATTCTCTTTAGCGGCTGCGGCTGTATTGACAGGGTTACTGCACTTTTTACCCGTGCCTGCTTAAGTCATATAGTTGACCGGTATGGGACATATAAAGCCCAGGCGCTTCAATTGCTTTTCACGGAATATGGCCTTTATCTTCCTAAGCATCGCCCTCCTCAGGCTGGGTTATGTTACTAAGCCACCCACAGCTAACATATAGGATATTATCAAGCCTCCTCTGGCTGGGTTATGTTATTAAGCCACCCACAGCTAATGTATAGGATACTATCAAGCCTCCTCAGGCTGGGTTACATTATTAGGCCACCCACAGTTGTGGATATATATAAAGCCATCCCTGGCTGGGTTATATATTAAGCCACCCACAGCTGTGGATATATGTAAAGCCATCCCTGGCTAGATATTGAAAGCCAAGAGCGGGCATTGTAAGCCCTTGTAGCGAATGATGCATTACAGAAGCTAGGAGCGGGCATTAGAAGCCCTTGCGAGTGATGTTGCAGTCCAACTTGGATAACTGCTTTCAATATTTACTTTCGCCTCTTTTAATTATCATTAACTTCCGGGCGATCAGGCATCCTCCCGGGCATTGTGGCCTATTCAGATATTATCATTCTCGATATAACATGTTATCTCAGATCGGGATCATTTTAAGACAAAAATGATTTGTTTAAGACAAATATGACACTATAAAAGTGAACTTGATTTTATAACTATTCATATATATGACTTTGCAAGGATAGCACAAAGTTTAATTTAAAATAGCATAAGAGGATTTGCCACTGTGAATGAGAGACAGATGGAATATAAGACATAAGCGTAAAAAATAAGCATGCGGCATGTGAGATAAGGATGCATCCCCTAAACATCTTTGAGGAACCTCCGTAGCATCCCTTGCCCGATCAGACTTTCAATTTCATCCTTGAGAGCATAGCATTGCTCAGTGTTATGGCCATGGTCCTGATGGAATCTGCACCAAGTAGCTTTGTTCCTCTTATGGGGTGGAGCTCTAAGCTTTTCTGGCCACCTCAATAGCTTGTCTTCTTTGATGAACCCAAAGATCTCTTCAATTGGGAAGGCCAACGGAGTATAGAGCCCATATTTCTGCTATGCCTTCTCCACCCTCCTTTTTTGGCAACTGTTGACTGCTTCCGCGGCTGGATCCTCTTGGATTTTCGCGGCAGCAAAAGCTGTTGAGGCTATGGTCTTAAGTGCCGCACCCCCATTGGGAGAGGTCGTGGCCTCGATCATTAGCACCCTCTGAGTCAGGTAATTTATCTGGTCTGAAGTGAGGCATGGCTGTCGTAGAGGTGGTTGAGGTGATTGTACAGCTGCACTATCTCGTCTTTGATTTCTGTGCTCTGGATGGATTCTCCTTCCATTTTTTGTTAGTCTTTACAAAGTATATATACAATATGATGTTTGGTTGGGCTGGAGACCTCCCGAGTCCGTTCCTTAATGTTTCAAAGGTTTATTAACCTATCCACACTAGCACAGTCCGCGGCACGAAGGTATTTAAACTACCTTCTGTATCCTGTGCTAGGCGGGGGGAAATCAATCCCAAAATTGAAACCCAGAAACTGAGTTTTTCTCCCTAAACACGGGGAGAACATGCCTACTAGGGTCTATCCACGAGAGAATAACCTCTCGGTGCACGTAATGGCACGATTCCAATGATAGAACCTTAGATCATAGGAAAAGAATAATGAAAAAAGGGGGTAAACATAATTCTTCCCTAACCATTCATCTTTTCGGGGTAAAGCCCGTCATGCTTTTCAGCACTATCTAGATGAAATGATGTCACATGGGTATGTAAGCTAGATCCAAGGTCATAAAAGAGAGACCAAAACAGATCTGAATATACAAATTACCCATTTCAGGTGTGAATTATAAAACAGAGCTCGTCAACCTGAATCTACTCGTGAGATATTGATCCAAAGGATTCCCATGAATAAAATAAGGTGTTTGAAGAACTCGAACTACAGAGAAACCAGATTAAAATATCTCGGTTCCCACAGACGGCGCCAAATTGATGATACGAGAAATCGGACACAAGGTGTTCTCATATCAGCAAGTCAAGAGTAAAGGGAGTAACAAGTAAATAAAGCAAGTAAAGAGAGAGAAGACAAGATATAGAGTGGTTCAACCCTTAAAATAGGCCTACATCCACTGTGTTACTCCATTATCATTATATGTGTTACATTGTACAATATAATCATGCCCAAAGAGGCGTACACGTATGAGAATAAAAAGGAGAGTACATGATGACTGATGATCCCGGTGTGCTGGAGAGGTCGCTGCAATATGGATGAGCGATTCCCGAGTTGTGTGTCGGTGAGGTGTGGAGAGAGTTGGTACTGTATAAGCTTCTCCAATTGTATGGGATCTATCTCTTATTTCGAGGTGTAGTCCTCTATTTATAAGAGGTATGTGAGTTGTCACGTGTCCTGAGCACGTGACGTATATCAAGTCCGGAGTTGCTGTAGTAGAAAGGGATGCGGCCTACAAGGCAAGCATAAAGTGTCGCACCCTGCATGAGGCTAGACCCGCAGGTGCCACGCCCTGTACATTGTAGGGACGCGTCCTGTATATTAAGGCAAGTGGTGAGTGCCGCGCCCAGTAATTGTAGGGCCGCACACCGAGTTCAGTAGGGTCGCGCCCTATGTTAGTAATGGCCGTGGCAGGGGCTATATTTGTACTATCAATAGCGACCAAGGCCTTGATTTCTATAATGACATATTTTTTGCCTTGATGTCGCAATATAATGTCACCCATAAGGTCTCCATATATCACCCATAAACAAACGGGCAAGCAAAATTGTCCAATAGGTAGATAAAAGGGATTCTCGAAAATATTGTTAACCATTTGACCAATGATTGTTAACATAGGCTAATCGACGTGCTTTGGGCATATTGGACGGCTTATAAGATGCACCTTGGGATGTCTCCTTATCAGGTGGTATTTGGGAAAGCATGTCATTTGCAGTAGAGCTTTAGAATCGAGCGTCTTGGAATGTCAAAAAGCTCAATTTTAACATTATCGAAGGCGGAGACTTTCTTAAGTTCTAACTCAATGAGCTTGAGGAGTTGAGGAACTATCTATATGATAATTCTCATATATTTAAGTCCAAGACCAAGGACTTTCACGATAAAAGGATAGTGCGAAATCACTTTGAGGTGGGAAACAAAGTCCCACTTTATGATCTCCACCTTTTTCTCGAGAAATAACAATCACGGTGGAACGGACCGTTAATAGTATAAAAGGTCTACGATCATAGTGCCACAGAGATAGTGAATCCGAGGACTGAAACCTTGTTTAAGGTGAATGGAAAAAAGGCTTAAGCCTTACCTTAAGGGATTCAACCCCGAGCTTACTGAGATCCCTCTCGAACATCCTCATGTGAGCCCCTCGTTGGATGTTGCGTACTAAGATTCGGGTTGTTCCATTTTTGGACTGCCGCTTTCTTTCTAATCCTTGGCAATCGTTCATTCTTGCACACATAGTATATGTACATATACAAACCTTCCCACGGTTACTTAGCGCATCCCAACCCATATCATTGCCATCCTAGAAAGGTCCCTAGTGTCCTAAGCATAAAGTTGGCCAAAAGCAGAGTCACGATTGACCGAGCTCACACCCGCGGTCGATCGAGTGTTTTCATTATGCCTTGGAATCTGGATAGTGTACATGCTAAGGTTCGACCGGTCGATCCCCCCCCCCCAACACACACACACACGATCTATCGGTGTCTCAATTCAATCGACACTACCAGCAGACCAAGGCTTAATTTCAAATCGTGATCGATCAACTCCATAACTGCAGTCGACTAGTGTCTCAATTCAATTTACACTGCCAACAACTCTAGGATTAATTTCAAATCACAGTAGGCCGGTCCCACACCCACGATCGACCAGGCCCTTCAGTTATATTGAGGTTGGCCCTCTTATTTTCCATTCACCCCTCTAAAACTCCTTACCTTTTCTCTTTTCTCCCAACCATCCTGAAAATCTCAATTTGTCAGCCCTAGTTTCCATTCCTAGATTTCAACCCAAAATCACTCCTTTAATCCATTCTTCTCACATGTAAGGTATGATTCTTGAACTAATTTCTGGATTTCTTGGAGTTTTTGTGGTTATTCTTATTCTAGGGCTTGTTTTGGTTAGTGTGATTTAACTTGTATAAATGCAATTTTTTTCCCGTGATAATTAATAGTTTATCCATGTTATCAAAATATAAACAAATACTATATTGTTTACACTTTTTTTTGCATATTCTTGGTTGATGAACATTATGCTTGGGTTGAATTGATTGCACGTTGACAAATTTTAGGGAGATAATTCATTTTTGGTCCCAAATGCCCAATTTGAACATTTAAATGCTATTACCCTTTTCAAATAGAACAAATTCATACAATTATTATGTTATTTGATGAGGTTAATTTGATTGGACGGATTTTCATTGATTATTGTGAATATTTTGGACTGTTTTCACCATTTGTGGGGAGTCTTAAGCAAAATTTATTTTGAAATTTGTCCAACTTGTTTTACACTTGGTAAATGCTATATTTTTTTGTAAAAAGTCATCCATAAACACATTATTGCTGAAATATTTAGTTGTTCATATATGAGGGTTAGTTCTTAGTTCAAATTCCACGCCACCCCCTTTATCACATTATGCACACCAAGTGTATGTCCAAATGCCTAACCTAGTTCCATTCTTCACTTTGGACACATTCTTGCATGATTCTCGCGTGTTCTCACATGTTTACACAAGTTGGGCCTCAATTGGGAAGTTTATCACATGTCTCACTCACTTTGATGCATCGGGTGCCATTTTTCCATCTATACCTCATAATTCTTTAAATTAGCCTTCAGTTTCATTGTTGTACTGATTTCAATTTTGTTGGTATACATGGGTGACGTAACTAAATATAACTCGACCCTTTGCATTCCATCGAAGGGTTTTAAGGGTTCTCGATGTAAGCAAGAAAAAGTGGTATGAGGCATACTTTGACACCCACCAATTCCCACTATCTATCAATTACCCTTGGGTACTCGAGGACATCCCGCTTGAGGCGTTATCCCTTATTCACCGATATAATTGAAAGGTCTACTTTATCCAGAAATGAGATATCAATGAAGAGCTGGTGCGCCAGTTCTATGCTTTCTTAGTCCAAATCAAAGGGAAGATGGTCTTTTATGAGGCGTATGTGAAGGGGTGAGGATCACATTTATGATAAAGGATTGGCAATATTGCTGGATGGGCAATATTGCGGATCCAGGTGAGTTTATAAACCTAAATGATGAGGCAACATTTGACCTGGACACCCTAATTCTATAACTAGCACCACACCAAGTGTGGTATCAGCTCGCATGCAAGAACTTATAAGACTATTGCACTACTTCCATGTGCATTATTTAATAGTGACGAACAACTGATCTGAGGTTTGTCACAAGCATACAACGTCTCTTCATTCCTTGCTAAATCATTTGGGTCACATCAATCTACCGACCACTTCCTGGACCAGATGTGCATTGCGACAAATGAGAAGGATTATAAATTTTCCCTTACTTCGCTCGGGGTGATTACTAACGTATACCGTGTCGTCAAATGCCCCGAGTACTCGAGCAATAGAATATCAAAGGCCGAAAAGCCTCTCAATAAAGCAAATATTAAGAGATCCTTGGGGCATAACTTGGGAGAGCTTCCCATTCGAAAGAGGCTAAGGGTAGTGGTTGATGACTCGGATAAGGAGGAAAAGGTGAGGAGGACTGAGTAGGTTCCTATGCAGTATGCGACTCCCATATTCACTAACGCCCACTTTGCGGCGTTGGAGGTTATTTCAGATCAGAGATGGGAGGAGACTCAGATGAGGTGGTCTATACTGGAGTCCCACCTTGATAGGGACCATTCTGAGCAGTGACAGTAGCTTTTCATGCTGCAGATTATGCTGCAAGAACTTTATATATAGCGATAGGGACCATATGCACCGATGGTGAGTCATTTCAGGAACCCTTATGATGCGCGTGACCTGAATGCTTCGGGACCCTGTAGTGGTTTCGATTTTTAGACATCCTCTATTATTTTCTATGAGGTGGGATATTTCTATTGTTTTATATTTTGGATGGTTATCATAAATTGTTAAATTATATTTTTCCTTGTTAAGTTTATTTTGTGGGATTATGGATTTGGTATGATAATGTAGTTATATTTTTTCTATTGGATTTTGATGTGTCTGAACTTGAAAATTTTATAAAATCATTTGTTCGACATCAAATTATCTTACATTACGATTTATCCCCTCTATATTATTATGACTTACATCATAATTTCTCTAACTTAACACGTTTCTTGTATATATTTGTTGTTATTTCTTATGTTCATATAGGCACACAATGCGTATCTTAGAGATTGATCTGAATTGGGGTAATGTAATTCCTTCTCTTTTTCATACTTCTTTAATTACATTGATAAACATGTATGATTCAAGTTAGGGTGTGTGTGTGTTCTATTCTAGTCTCAGTTCTTTTTATCCATGAGGCGTATATATATTAAATAAAAATATATATTTTCCTTCATTCCTCTCTCTTAGGCATTTCGCCCTCGTTTTCAATGATCAATAAGAATTAATGCCATATACAAATGCGTTTACAATTATGCATATTCTATAATTTAGAGGTTATTAGACTTTAGTCCTTTAGACATCGATATTAAAAATAACTTCATGATTTAAATTTGAACCCATGAGCATGTGTGCATTCTTTTGTTTTAAAGATTTGGCTTGAGATTTGTGTAACTCAATGATCTTTCGTGTAACCAAGCGAGCGCTTTCATTCAAATTGCGAGTGTGTATACAATTAATCTATATTTCCTTAAATATGTTAAATCCGTTGGTAATCTCACTATTTTTTCATTGATTGTTCATTAATTGAGTTCATATTGAAATGTGCTACTTCAGTGTGATTTTCAAAGTTATTTTTACTCGAGAATCGCGTAAAAAATTACAAAGGGTCATAGGCTCTCTTTGTTAGTACACCTATCTTAACATTTACCTCACCTTATATATTTCTCTAGTCAACCCCTTTAAGCCTAAATATAGCCTTTCGTTTCATAACTAACTCCAAATTAGAGTTTTAAACCATACATATCACCTTCCATACCTTTGTTTGGAATGATACTTGGGATTCAATGATGTTATTGTTAAGTGGTTAAAATTGAGCATGTGAGAGAAGAAAACAAAATAAAGGAGAAAAGAAAAGAAGAAAACAAAATAAAAAACAAAACAAAACAAATAAATAAATAAATCAAAGAAGAGAAAAGGAAGAAAAGGAAATAAAGATAAAGTATTTCCATACCATACATAGTGTTTAGTAATATTTGTTACTCACCATTCATTATATCCAATGCTTGTTGTGGAAATCATATTTTAATTTTGAAATTGCCAATAATTTTCTATTATTCCAAGTGTTTCTTCCCCAAACACCTTTGAATCCGTAGATATTCATTTCATTTCATAACCCAAGCCTATCCTATGTTACAACCCTGTAAAGTCCTATATTATCCAAGGGCAAATGTAATTCGAAAGTCATAATGATTATGATAATCTGTAAAAATACATTTCACCTCCCTTAATGTGCGATATTCATCAATTGAGATTACATGTTTTATTTAATATATAAAGCGTTCTTCACTGATGACATGTAAGTGGCCTTGCTTCCTTTTACATTTACTCATTATGCTCGCATGTCCAGTGTGTTACACCTCATTCTGAGTGTTTTCAATTGTTGAGCGTAATCACCGGAGATGTTTTGTTATCATGTTATGCTTTAGTATTTACTCGGTTTATAAAAAATATATCATGTTAAGCTTTAGTATTTACTCGGTTTATAAAAATTTGCCAAATCAAAACATTCACTTATCCTCACTCATCATTATACATTTTCAGAGTTTCAATTGAAATGAAGTTATTCTTTTAATGTTTATGATTACGGTTCATTGGGTGAATTTTCATTTACTTTCCTAATAACTTGTTGATTGTCGAATTTTTGTTTAGTTTGGTTTGGAATTTCTATGGTAGAAAATTGTGAGGAATTTGATGTTTGTGGGTTTTATCCTTAAAAACCCTCACGGGACAACACTCGTCCACTAGGGTAACCTAGGAGTTTAATGGCTTGTTGCATTTGCTAAATGCAACCGTGCACCCACGAAAGTTACACTTTTTTCGTGTACATATTTATTTTGTTCATATCCCTCTATTTGTTGATTATTGTGTTAGTTCATCCCTAGGGACTAGCAATGTCTAAGTAAGGGAGTGTGATTAGTCAAGAATATTATATATTAGCTCCCATTACTTATGCTCTCATGCACAATTGTTGTCGTTAATTCTCGTATTTACGTTCTTTTAATGTATAACCTTTGTTCTCATTACATATATGCTTTGCAATGTTTATTTGATATTTCTAGGTATTAGAATGCTAAACGATGCAATTGTGCGCTTTTGGGGAAAGTGTCAATACATTATGCAACTTCGAGTGTAATTTAGTCATTTTTGCATTCGAGCTTCGTGCCCGAACCCTTCACGGACGTTGTATCTCTCCAAGTTATCTTCGTGTAGTCAGTGACAGTGCAACAATCCGATTCCTACTGATTGAGTTATGATCATTTTTTCAAAGTCCTTTTTCACTCGAACTAAAAGAGGTCTTTGTGCCAAAAATAGAGTCGTAGTGGACCGACACCAGATCGACAGTCGATCAACAGTATTGGTTTTGCCTTCGATTGCAAGGAGTAAGCTTTCTCCTAGACCCGCGTTTGATTGGTCCCAGACTCGTGATCAATTGGGCCCTTCAGTTATTTGATCCTTCATTTTGGTTTTGGGTTTTGAATCCACATGTTATAAGTAGCAAGTGGATTTTTATTGTAAAGGGTGTTATTTTCATCTGGTTTAGAAAAGAAGATAGAATTTGACAAGTTTTCACTCTCTTCTCACTCCTAGGGTTTATTACATTTCTTTGTGTCTTTCTATCAATTTCGTTGATTGTAAGTTAATTAAACTTAGCTTTATTGTATTTTGTTGACCATTAATACTCTCTTATTTAATAATATCATTGTTGTATATTAAATCCTAGCTTTTAATGACTTCATTCCTTTTAATTAATCCCACTTTGTGTGTATGTATTGTTATTGTTATGAGTAGTTAATTTCCTTAGGTTAGGATCATAAACCCAACTTGGATGATTGCATTTCTTGATAGGCTTGGAGTTTGAATCCAATAAATGGGTGTATGTGTTGATGTTGTAGTTCTCTAAAATTCTATTTTCTCTTATCATGTAAGAGTTGTATTTAAGACTTCACTCCAACATCAACGCATTTTGTTTGATAACATATTAAAGCCATTATTTCGTATTGTTCGGTTAACACCATTCATACGAGATTGTTGAGAATAATATTTTATTCCCGTTTGATTGTGATTCAATCATAATAACCGTTTAGGTTATTGATGTGGGGGAATGCTCCTCGACCTTTTATCATACTCAGTTTATCATCTGTAGTATAAATCTTGCTTACTTCAATAGTCTTTCGATAAGTGTTACCCTTAATTGTCGTTCACCTTGGTTCGTTACATCTTTCGAAATCTTAATCATCTTTTCCTTTATTTTTATCTCTTGTTTATTAACTTTTAACTAAAATAATATCTATATCACTTCATATAATTCCTTGCAAAAATCGTCTTTGGTCTTACCGAGCTTATATTGCACTCGCTATTAGAGTCACTTGCATTACACAATATTTTAGTCGAGTCACCTAGGACTTTCCCTCTTCTTCTCCTCTTTCTTACCGTTCGGGATAGCAGTAAAGAGGTCTTTCTTAGCAACTTGAACTACACCCTTATGCTTATTGATATTATCCTCAGCTTACAGTTCTTTATACAGTTTCTCCAGAAAGTAATCAAATTTGTTCATAGAATAATTTAGGAGAAACTATTTAAAAGACTTCGGTAGTGATTGAAGCACAAAATCAACTTGGATTTCCCCATCAATTTCAAATCCAATCAATTTAATTTCTCCTAAGATTGACATCAACTTAAGAGCATGCTCGCTTATAGGAGTGCCCTCAGAAATCTTAGTGTTGACCAGCCTTGCCAAAATATTTAACCTTGCAGTACGGTTCTAATCCTTAAACATAACCTTAAGGTTTAGAGTCATATTGTAGGCAGTGGACATTGGCTGATGTCGGTGCTACAACACATTGGTCATAAAGGCCAATGTGTAGTAGCGAGTCATCTTATGTGTAGTAGAGAGGTCATAGAGGTCATAGAGGCCAATGTGTAATTAGAACTAAAAGATCATTTGAACAAAAAGACCTAGTTAAAGAAAAAGCTAGGATCCAAAACTTTGGACATGAACCCTCAGAATTGGATATGAAGACATTTAAAGATAACCTTAAGAAAAGTCATTTTGTTAGGTTTCAAGAAAGAGAAAGATTTAATATGATAGCGCAAGACCGCGTATTAAAATTAAAAGAATCTAAGAATACTAAAGAACTTCTTAGAAACTTAAGACTAATAGAAGAAGGAGAACAAAGATTAATGCCAGCTACACAAGTAGAACCTAGTAAGCAAGAGATAGGAAGTAGTAGTAGGCTAGAAGATGCTCCTAGACTTTTTAGTAAACCAATAGTAATAAATATTCCTATATACTCAAACATCGTAGTAAAGACTAAACCCGATTATATAAAAGACTTCTCAACTAGTGATAAGAGTTTCACTCCTGTTAAGACTATGGCAAGCCAAGCCATAAATCCAGTAGGTATATACCTTAACCTAGACAATGTTCAAGATAGGAAGAAGGCCTTAGACGAATGGCGTAATCAGATGAACATGTGTTTTGCATCTAATAAACAATGGGATGCAAGTTCATGTAAGCCGTACGCTAAGCAATCCATTAGAGGTATTGCAAAAGATTACTTAGATAGTTTAAGAAAGGCTACAAATGAAGACTCCTTAGCTAAAATTGAGAAGATGAAGGAAAACCTAGAAGAAATATCAATTGAAGAATATATTCAATTGTTCACATCAGAATTCATTGGAGCTGGATATCTAGCTCAAATCAATGAGCAAGACCTAGCAAAAACTAAGTTAGCCCTCCTTAGCATTTGCAAATTAGATCAGATAAATGAATATAGCAATAATTACGAGCAGCTATATTACCAAATTAAAGAATTTGGAGAGGCCTTAAAAGATGAATACTTTAGAAAGATACCAGCCATAGGACAAATCCTAATTAATGAATATAGGAATTGGCCAGGAGTAGCTGGAGTTAAGAATAACTCCCTTGGTGAAAGAATCAATTTCGCCAAAGACTATATCATATCTAAGAGACGTGATATAACCCAAGGAAAGTTGATAGAAGAAACTTTCAAGCAGATCCCTCCAATCAAAGACGAAAGAGACATAGTTCCAATCCAATGGGGATGTGGAAATGAATCTAAGAAATTCAAAAAGAAAGTAGAATGGAAACATAGGAAGTTTAAGACTAGACCTTTAGGATTTCCAAATAAATATAAATTTAGACAATCTACTACCTTTAGAGAAAAGAATCCTAATACTAAGAAAAATAGATTTAATCAAAGAAGATATTTTAAGAAGAATACTAGTAAGTATAAGAAGGTTCCTAATTATAGAAAGGAGAAAGACGTAGCTCAATCAAAGACTGCCACCAAAGAATGTTAGACTTGCGGCAAAGAAGGACACTTTGCTAAAGACTGCCCTAATAAGAAAGATAAAGAAAGTATTAAGATTATTAATACAATATTAGACTATGCAGATCAAGAAGAGTTAGATATCCTATATGCTATAGAAATATCAGACTAGAAGATGATGACAACACTAGTATCTATAGTGCATATACAGATAGTGGTTCAGAAGACTATAGTGATACTGATGAGTATGAAGACTCTCAGGATACTCTAGACTTGTATATGATGCAAACTAATCAAGACGATTTAGATGATGAATATATAGACTTTGAAGAAGCTTGGTATAAATGTATATTAAGCCCATTCTTGAAGAAAAGATGGACAGTTAGTAATCCTGAGTTACTAACCTATATACCTAGATGCTACTTTGATGAAAGACATTATTGCACATTTGAAATGAAATGTTGCAAAAAAGATTTTAGATGCGTAGAATGCTTTGAGATTATACAGACAGAGTTATTTATGGTTTGTGTTATTTGTCAATTGCACTACCATGAAGACTGTTGGAGAACTAGATTTAGAGCAATTTATACTAGCCAGTATGACGCTCAAATAGACTTAGATATTAAAACATATTATCAAGACATTGATAAGAATATAGCCAAAAGACTGCAAGAAACTAAAGACGTCAAAGGAAAAAGAATTTCCTATGATTTAGAAGAATACCATTCTGATAGTAGTTCAGAAGACCAAATACCCTTAGATGTTATAGATAAACCTCAGAAAGGAATATCTATTTTAGAAAAGAACAATTTAGGAATTTCTACTAAACCACATGCTTGTTTTGTAGAATTATTTGTTCAACATAAAGACTATCCTAAAAGACTTTCAGCCTTTATAGATACAGAATGCTCTCAGAGTATTTTGTCAACTTATATTTCCAGACTATTCCTATTTATTTTAAATTAGAAAATAAGACTAACAAAACCGTTAATCGTCGGTTTTGGATAATGGATCATCGTCCTAGTTTCATAGGAAACATTATTTTAGGACAAGACTTTATTAGTAAATATCATCCTTATACTCAGTATAACGATAAGATATTAATCAGTGACCAAGAGGAAAATAATATTAAAGCTCCGTTAATAGATCATAAGACTGCTTTTGACCTTATGCAGGTCAAACCCAATTATATACCCATAAAACATCAGAGTTCTTCAGCTGAGCATGGTGGACCTAGACCTACAACCCAACAAGAAGCCTTAGAAATTACTAAACCCTTACAAAAAGAGTCTAATTGTCCAGACCAAAAGTGTTATAAGCAAATAGCGCTTATACAACAAGACATTTCAGATCAACCCTAGCAGACCTTATTACAGGTTCACGCTATATCCAAACAGAAGAAAATGGATATAGAAGTAGAAAAAGAAAAGATTAGGCAACTAGCAGAGGCTACTTTAAGAGAAAATCCCATCGCTAAGTGGGATAAAGACTAAAGTTATTGTGAAATCATCCCTATTAACCCAGACGCCACTATTAATGGTGGAACCTATAAGAAAGGATATTCACAAGAAGATAGGGAAGAATTCAAGAAAGACATAGATGAAATGCTTAAGTTAGGCATTATTAGAGAAAGTAAGAGTAGAAATAATAGCTTAGCCTTCTATGTTCAAAATGAATCTGAACGTAAAAGAGGAAAAAGACGCATGGTTATAAATTATAGACAATTAAATAAGAATTGTGAATTTGATTCTTATAAGATACCAGACAAGAATAATTTGATTAATTTAATTGAAGATGGAATTATATTCAATAAGTTTGATTGCAAATCAGGCTTCTGGAAAATTAAGATGCATCTAAACAGTATTACTTGGACAGCCTTTAGTGTGCCCCAAGGAAAATACGAATGGCTAGTAATGCCATTTGGTTACTTGAATGCTCCTCAACTTTTCCAAAGAAGAATGGATAATATATTTAGACCTTATTCAGAATTTTATCTTGTTTACATAGATGATATTCTTGTAGCCAGTAAGACTGAGACAGAGCATGTAGACCATCTTAAAAAGATTATTTTAGAATTAGACAAGCATGGTATTGTTATCTCCAAAAGGAAAATGCAATTATTTCAGACTGAGATAGACTTTGTGGGAATGCATATTAATAAAGAAAAATTATCCTTGACAGAACACATAACTAAGAAGATTCTTGAGTTTTCAGACCAACTCAAAGATAGAAAACAATTACAATCATTTTTAGGATTGCTTAATTGTGCTGCAGACTTTATTAAAGACCTTGCTTCAAAAAGACAAAGCTTAACATCCAAATTAAAAGGAACAGACAAAACCAATCCCTTTTATTGGACCAAAGATGATTTTGAAGTAATAAGACAAATTAAAGATGCAGTCAAGAACATTCCTTTACTTGAACTGCCTAATGCAGAAGACCAGTTCATAGTAGAAACAGATGCCTCTGATAAGCAATGGGGAGCAGTATACTTTGCCATTGATCATCAGACAAAAAAGAAGAAACTCTGTAGACATAGTTCTGGAACCTTTACAGACCCAGAAACAGGATACACTGCCCATGAAAAAGAAGTTTTAGCCATAGTAAGGGCAATAGAAAAATATATGATGTTTCTTAAACCTAAACATTTTACTGTCTATACTGACTCTTTTTATGCAGTAAAATTCAGAGATTTAAACTTGTCCAAATCAAGGACTAATAGACTAATTAGATGGCAACAATTGATTAATGGTTATGGCTTCTCTGTTATACATATTAAAGGAAGTAAAAATACTATTCCAGACATTATATCAAGAGAGCCAATGTTTGCTAACACTAATATGATTTCATGTTTTATGTTTGCACAGAAGACCTAGAAGACATGAGTTCCTCTGGAACGAATAGACTGGACAGGGAAGACGTTGCAGACTATCTTAGACGCGTAAGACCAAATGCTGGTGTAACGCAAAGACCAACTCATATTCAAGACTCTCAAGAAAGATCAATCCTAGAGAACTTTGATGATATCTTAGTTCCTCCTGAAAAATCTAGACAAAAGATTATTGCTCAAAATAGACTCATTGGGAAAATATACTTTCCCCAATATAGACCTGATCAAAGATATCAAGACTTGATCAAATTTAGAAAAGAATTTTCAGAAGACGAAAATACCCTTATAGACGCCATATGGTGGAATGTAAAGAATAGACTATGGATCGAGTTCAAATAAAATTTGGTATCCATTGCCAAATTCATGAGGACTCAAAGACTTGCAGTTACTCAGCTCAGTGGTACTGCTGTGCCTAGACCTCAGACTCAGACTTATACTCAGACTCTTAGAGAAACCTCCAAAACTAGACCTACTGAAACTGTTATCAGAAAAAAAACTTTTAAGACTAACATTGTTATACCATTTGGTCATAATACCATTTGGTCATAATCCCATTAACAGAAGACTTTAAAAAAGAATCTAATAACATTATTGATCATTTTAATATGTTATTATCAGAAATAAATGGAGATGCCTTAATGATTAAGGGTTTCTTCAAAGACGTTCCAAAAATATATCTTTTTGGAAAATCAGAAATGGCTCATATAACTCTTGCAGATCACGGGTTCATTGGACTCGTCCAGATAAAAGACATTAAAGACTCTGTTGCTCTTGAAAAAATAGTCCATGAGTATGTTAAGAAGGTAGAAGACTTCCTTCCTCTTTTTGCTAGAATCTACCAGATTGCTCCAAGTTCCTGTAGAGGAATGAGAGTCAAAGGATTTAAACTTATTAGATTCTCCAGTTATATATTCGAAGACATTGAGATTCTATCAGAAAACGAGACTAAAGAATTAATTGTTGATAAATCCAAGCTCCAGATTGCTCAAGCCATGGAGACCATAGAAATCATGGAGTTATTAACAAGAGAAGACAGGTGGTACACTGCCTACCACAAAGAAGACCTGATAATCCAAGTTGATGAGCCATTCAACGAAAGGCTCAAGAAAGAATCCAAAGAAATGGTAGAGATAGCTTTGCCAGCTAGCCTTAGAACTGTAGGCCTCATTGATGAATTTTTTAACAATGCCCTACCAGACCAAGATAAGAAAGAAGAAGACACGAATGGAACAAAGACGGGCCTCTCGTTAGCTGAGGAATTATTAAAGACAGAAGATGCCCTGTGCTAAGACTTATGCAAGACGACAAGACTACAATTAGATTCCCCTGCAGCCTGCAACTCAGACATGCCCCACACGGGCCCCCGGATTGCTTCTTTTCATAAAGAAGAAAAAGACCCTTGCAAAGGCGTTAGGTTAGAATTATTGCTAGACGACAGACTTACTTTATGTAAAGCAAATAGTATAAGACTTTAATAATTTGTATCTCTTTAAACCGGATCTCTTTTGGTAGCCGGTTGCCAATCGATTGTAGTGCCCTTGTGCTATAAAAGGGAGCGTCTAACTGAGTTCTAGACATCAAGAGTAAGAGAATGAGAGATTGCTAGACTTCCAATATTAGAGAGAGTATGCTTGTAATATGTAATATGTATATGAGTGAGTAAACCTCTCATAGTTAGGGGAGAGGGGAGAGTTGTAACTACTTATGCTATGCAATAAAAGTATTTTCTTTTCCAGAAATCTATTATGTTGAGTTGTTATTATTTTTCAAATTGTCTCCAACTTTCTTTTTCAGAATACACTAGGATACTTGAAGACAGCGTAGACGTATTAAAATTTCTTAGATGAAAAAGATTAGCTGAAACAAAGGCTACTTTAATTAGAGCCGGAGGAATCCGCCCTCTCCTTAAAAACGTAGAGGCAGCTACCCCTAGAACTTACCGTAGATATTTGTCATCTTATGGTGATAATAATTTAGACGAATTTATAGATAACGATATAATTGATATTATTAATCAAATATATAAAGAAACTAGACAAATAAACCCACGATACCGTATAAAGTATTTAAGACTAGAATATTTTTCATCAAAACCTCTTTCAATTTCTAGACTCCCTAAAGAAATTATTTATATAGATAATCCTCGCTACTCGGAACTCCAATACGATAGTGACAAAAGAAGCTTGAGAAGTAGCAGTAGTCCTGAAACTTCCACAATTAGACTTCCAGATTAATTAAGCGTTAAAATAAGCTTAAAAGACTTTAGAAATCATTGGGGTAGAAAATTCTATTCCCTAAAACTTTAGAAAAAGACGAAAACATATAAAAACAAAAGTGGTCCCTAGGTAAGTTTTGGACTATAGCTAGTCCACATACTTAGTCCGCAAATTAGGTCCGCCCTAGATCCTCTCTCTCTCTCTCTCTCTCCATATATATATATATATATATATATATATATATATATATATATGAACTTTTTAGCCTGAAATTTTATTTTTGATACACTTTTACTTATGTACAAGAGGTAATATCAAATATTTAGTTCTTTATCTGTCTTGCGTATTGTTATTATAAATTATTCACCTCTTAAATCTCCAATACTTGACTCATTTGTTATGGAGTGCAACTACTAAAATCTCTCATCAGACAACAAACTGGACGTTTTACTTAACCAGATAAGATAAGTTGGTTATAGTAACCTGCCGTATCAGTAGGGTTGGAATACAACAATGTCCATGAAAATGCCCAAAATTCTGTAACATTGACATCCACAAGAAATTTACAACGATTTCTTTCTTCTTTTTTTTTTTCTGTTGGCTGCAAAAAGATAGGAAAGATAACCATTACACTTAATCAAATCCATTAGCACTGGTAATAGCTAACTTAATTCTAATCAGCCATCTTTTTTTTCCTGATCTAAAGTGTACGAAAGTAAATGCAACTGATACTAGTCAAAATGAAAGTAAATATGAATAGGTGGCAGGCCCCACCAGTTAGAAAGGGCGTGGTCATCCCTATGGCCTGTTAACGAAAAGAATGTACAAATGCCTCGTGTTGTGCTTTCAAGTAAGTCATAAAATGGCCTCAAAACCACACTTTTGTCACCTTTCTGCATCAAGCAGTTTGTGATGGAGGGTTTTCAATCAGAGGACTGTGTTCATCATCAGTAGCAAAGGCTCTGCGATCTGCTTCTACAAAGATAAAACAGCAACCAAAGTTCATTTACGCATCCCAATACACATATCAAACTAAAATCCAAAGTTGACAAAGAAGCTCATAATGTTCAAGGGAAATATGGGGTTTACTTTCTTTATGCTATAATATCACATAAAATACTCTTTGGATACTGCTAACATACTTCATTTGATATTAACTGGATACCGCATGTGGAGTTTTTTCTTACCATCTTATGGCCCAGTTTCTTTACAAGCATACTATAACAAAATGCCAATCCATCAATGGCTCAGACAAGGATTAAAATTTTGTTTTGGTCAGCTTTGCCAGATTAAGTTTTGGTCTGTTTCAATTATCTCCACCCACCCACCCACCCCCAAATAAAGGAAGAAGAAAGGTGCAAAAGCGGGATGGATGGGAGATTATGGTTGATTAATATACCACATCTCTATTTCACTCTACCAAATTAAATTCTCTCTCACGTACACTCCCAAGACAACCACTAGTCGGATCTCAAGCCGCCATCTCACCTAAAACCAATGGTGTTAAGGAGGGCAAACATTTAATCGTTTACAGGTTGACTCAACATCATTGTCCTAGGGAAAGTATTAGTTGCACTCTCATTCCAACACACTCCAACTGTGTATTTGGCCAGGACCGCCAAAGGATCTCTTTTATTCCATTTATTGCAAAGGCCCGCTAATACTTCGACTGATTTCACATTATAAATGAACTACAAGTTGGATTTGCACTCGTCTCACATTTCACAATGATTTGTGGAGATGACCCCATTTTTACCATAAACTATTATTAATACATATACACGTGTGTGTGCATGCGTTGAGTGCAATGTTGAAGACAGATACAAACAGAAGCATATATTAGATACTCAAAAATCCCTACAATGAGACCAAACTGCTATGAAATGCCCAAAGATTTAAATCTCCCAATTGTTAACCTTTTCATGTTAAATATCGTGGTCACACATATTGCATTAATCAGAGAAACTTTCTAATAGATCAAACGTCATATCGAAATGTGGGAAATATAGGGGTGTGATCTTGAAATTACATGTCCAAATCAAATAGGCAGCGCACCACTGGATACTACCGAACACCTATCTTTTTCCTAACCCAATAAACCCTAAATCTATCCTCCACGACAAACACACAATTCAGATCTGTATAAAAAAATGTCAAGTTCAAAGATCCGGTTGTTTATAGATCTAAAACTTTGAGAATTCATATGCAGATTTGAAGATATAGAAATGGTTCACATCTACAATATTTTTTTGCCCTTTTTTAAACTTGATTTGAGTTTGTGAACAAAAACAAAGTTAAAACCCTTTTCATCTTTTTGGAAACAAAATGTTATTAGGATAATGTAAAATTGGTTTGATGATATGGGTTTGTCATGAAAAAGCTTGCTGATCTGAAAAGGCTGAAAAACTGAAGGGGGGGGGGGGGGGGGGGTAAGAACATGAAAAGGTTTGCTGTGAAAAGATTTTGACTAACGACAGGAGGAAGAAGGGGGCAGTGCGCTGAGCACAACGTAGAGAAAGAGGGGTGGGTGGGTGGGTGCGTGTGTGTGTGTGCGAGAGAGAGAGAGAGAGAGAGTAAGTTTGGATATAAGGTTTGAGTTAAGATTTATAGGTGTTTGGTAGGGTTTAAGAAATTTTGAGTGTTAATATTAGAGGGTATTTTTATCTTAATAGGTCGCAGAGGTTATGTCTAATAATGGATTAGCGAGTTTTTAACAGAGTTAGGCTGCTGTCAAAAAATAGGGAGTCAAGTTAAAGAAATTATGAAAGTGGGAGTAAGTCAAATAACACATTAAAAGTGGGGGTTAAGTAAAAAGACACTAGTAATAACAATAACAATGAATATATGAGCAACAATAATTAACTTTAGGCGGCTCCTGTTTGTACCTTGGTTAGGGGGCAAATTACCAAAATCTTTGCCTGCACCAAATGCATTCTCTTTAGTAACTTCAATGCCGTAGTGTGTTACATCACTTGTCGGTCTCGTCTCAATATCTACCGTCTCAATATCTACCAGACTCACATCAGGTGCCACTGATGATTTTATTCCTCCAGTAACCTGATGAGTAGCAAAATAGAATATGTATAAACACAAATAATTTGCTCATCATACATGCTCCTATTGCGTATAAAAAATCAGTTATATTTTTTAAGAGGCATCTCAATGATATGAGTCAAAGCAACACAGGAAAAAACAACCATTATAGATAAAATGGATGATAAGACAAAGGGGCCGGCACCTTGAACGATTATTCTCCCACGCTGAGTTCTAAACGGAAGAAACACCATGGCTCTAAACACAGGGATGCAATGCTTATCCAGTTGCCCAATCATTCATAAATTTTTATATAAAAACGTGAATTGTATACTTGCACCATGTCATCAGTTAATGATAGAGAGTTTTGTTCCAACACGGCAACATTGAGCTCATATCCTTCATGATCAGTTTCACTAAGACGGGCAAGAGGATTCAAACTCTTGTCCTCCATGTTGTGAGGTAAAAGCTCATGCCACGTTGGGTTCCCGACATATTTTTCTCCAATGGAGGTAAAATATGTAATCACAATTCTTTTATTTATTCACGGGACATTTGACTTTTGGCCCCGAAATTTAAGACAAACTTACTTTAGCCCCCAACTTTTTTAGCTAATGGAATTTCGCTTCCAAATTTTACGTTTGACTATTACATTAAATAGAAAATAACAAACATTTCCAGTCAATGTCTAGTTACATATGATATAGTAGGGGATACAGTCCAATTATGTGTAAAAAAGACAACACAAAATGAGGGCCAAGAGTCCAATAACTGAAAACTTTGAGGGTCAATGTCATTTTTGGCGTAAACTTCGGGGCCAAAATCCAAATGATCATTTATTAATAAATAGATAAAGTCATGCAAATGTAACTAAAGACCAATTGGTCTTACTGAGAGATAAAATTAATCCCAAATTTTTGAGAAGTGATTGACCATAAGAATTAATGAAAAATTAAATAAATTATCGCACCTACATATTTAGCGCGTTTTTGTAGCATGAAGTGATTGTTACGTAAATATCATACACCCAGCACAAGAACAATAATAAAAGCACATTCAATCTCTTAAGCCAAAGCTTACCACTCAAAATCTATTAACATTAATTGTGAATAAAATTTGAAAAGCAGCCTCTTTATATGAGTATTACATGACTTGGGGCTAAAAGCTCCCACCAAAATAAGGAAACAAATAATAAAGGAACCAAAATTACTAATATGACTTAATTACCATATACTCCCTAAAAATTAGCTAATTGGAAATTCAAATATAAAAATTTGAAGCTCCTCACTCTCTTGCTAAACTTGATTTGCAACATTTTTATTTTCAACCCTTATTTCATAAATTTATTTTGCAAATGTTCCAAAAAAATAGATAATGAAATAAAGAACTATTATAATATATATTTAAAATATTATTAAATACAATATATATTAATTAAACATATATTATATATTAAAAATATTAATCGGATCGGATTATTAACGGATCGGAGTATATGAATCTAAATCCGCTCCATTTAATACACGGGTAATCGGATTTTAGGCATGATCCATATCCGCTTAAATGGATCGAATTCGGATTCGGATAAAATCCGATCCATTGACAGGCCTAGTATAGAGGAGGGGAAACTAGGGTTTCATTTGTTGAGTTGGGGCTTTTGAATGAAAAGTTGGGCCACAAGGCTTTTGAAGATAATGGGTTGTCCATGTGGACTTTATTTGATAAGGGCCAATTTTTAAGAGAAAAACCACTTGGGTTGGAGGTTAATGTTTGAAAATTTGATTTTATTGGTGTAGAAAAATTTGGATAGCCCCCAATTTTTAAAATGTTGAAAAATATTTTATATGCGCCCCAAAATTTCCAGAAAAATTATTTTTCACCCCCAATAAAAGATAAAAATGGTCCAAAATATTCAAAGTATTTATGGAAGTGGTATGGGCCCTTACAAATCTTCCCTACAGTTCGTGGTAGAACTTTTCGAAGAAGGGGAGGACATTACTTATCTGACATCTTCAACGTTCAAGGCTATAACGCTCGGAACGAGCTTTTCAAAGAAGGGGAGAGTGGCGTGAACGTGGGATAGCCCCACGTGGGGCCATTCATTTTTCAGCTCATGTTTATTTTATTATTAGTATTAATTAGTTATTATCTAAATTATTATTGTTATTATTATTATTTATTGATAACTATTAGGTGTTATTTACGTATTTTAATTAGATCGTCTTTTATCTTTTAGTTTCCTTGTTAATTGGGAAACTTGCTCCCCAAGTCTGAAAATTAATATAAATATGACCGGCCCTCTCTTGTAATCATAATTTATTTATTAATGAAATTTATGAGATTTGAGAGAGATGATTTTATTATTATTATTATTATTATTATTATTATTATTATTCGTGTGTGTTCAATGAACACTGTTCATGTTAGTTAATTTCCGCTGCGTTTCACATCAATAGCCATCAATAATTTGCAGTCCCCCAATATTTATCCATTGGCTTCTCATGTAATCTCTTTCATTTCATCCATCGGCTTCTCATGTGAAATTTCTTTTATTTTCCAGATTTCTGGAAGAAATAAGTTTGCTATTGGATATTTTGTACCTAAAAAACCATGGGTAGCTTCATTAAAAACCTCTAAAAACTCACAAACTGCTCGAGCCCTTTCCCAATCCCCAACAGATGGTATCCACTGGTAGTATGGGTCCCTTTCTTGATATGGTGGAAATACTTCTTTGAATACGAGGGCACGTGATAACATTGCATATGCTGAGTTCCGACCTGTAGGCATGTCAAGAATAAGGCGTCTTGAGGTTGGAAGCTGTAATTGTTTAACTACTCAACAAACTTATGAAGTCATTAGGGTGACATTTACAATTATTTCACACTTTCAGGGATGTTTTCAATCACATCTCGTTCTCGTTTAATCCATCTTGCACCATAAGATTTAAAACATGTGCATGACATTGCACATGGAAAATTTTCCCCTAAAATATAATTTCCACAGTAGAGTTGTCCTTTAAATTCCTAACAGCAACATCATTTGAGGCAGCATTATCCAATGAAATCGTGCATATTTTGTTCTCAATTCCCCAATTAGGAAGACACTGGAAATTATTCTCTGCGATCATAACTCCGGTGTGTGGAGGTGCCAAACCACAAAAATTTAGGATATGTTTTTTGTAATTTCCACTCCGAATCAAGAAAGTGACCAGTAAGACACACATATATACCCAATAGTCTGATTTAAGGTCCACAAGTTAGATGTTAGGGTGATTCGTTCAACACTAGCAAACATAGCCTTTAAATTAAGAGTTACATGCATATATCTTCAAGCAATCATTCCTTACGGTTACACGCTATACTCTATCAAACCGTGGATTAAGAGTTTTACACTACAATATGAAAAACTCATGCTCCATCATTCTAAATGAATACTCATGGGTATTAAACATATTTGCTAAACATTCTCTGACTTCTTTATCATACTTGTAAGTTGTTATTGTACCACCCAAACCACCTCCGAAATCATATTTACCCAAAGGCTTAGTAGTTAAAAGCTTTTGTTTGTTAATAGTAGCCATGCGAACTGGACAACCCTCTAAATGTCTATGGAATTTAGTAGTTGAACCTTGAACATATATAGCAAGTTTTGCTTCACAGTAATTACATTTTGCCTTCTTGATGCCATCCATAGTTGTAACTCTAGAAAACTCATCACAAACTTTATACTTTCTTTTTCTGTCCTTTTTCGGAATAGGAATCTCTTCTTTCCCTTTATTTTCAACATTCTGAACACCCTCATTAGCACCCTGAGTAATTGTGGGCAGTGGACTACGCGTAGTAGCAGCAGCCATTGATTGAGTATTTGACATAACTACTGATGCAGCAAAAGACAGATCCAATATAAAATATAAATTAACTGCACGCGGCTAGGCCTGTCAATGGATCGGATTTTATCCGAATCCGATCCATTTAAGCGGATATGGATCATGCCTAAAATCCGATTATTCGATTACCCGTTTATTAAATGGAGCAGATTTGGATTCATATACTCCGATCCGTTAATAATCCGATCCGATTAATATTTTTAATATATATAAATTATATATTATTTTTAATTAATATATATTGTATTTAATAATATTTTAAATATATTTTTTAAATATTTATTATAATAGTTCTTTATTTCATTATCTATTTTTTTGGAACATTTGCAAAATAAATTTATGAAATAAGAGTTGAAAATAAAAATGTTGCAAAACAAGTTTAACATAAACGGATAATCGGATCGGATCCGAATCCGTTTAACTTAAACGTATATGGATTTGGATTTGTCTGATCCGATCCGATTAATAAACAGATATGGATTTGGATTTGCCTGATCCGATCCGAATCCGATCCGTTTACAGGCCTACTCTATACCACGAACCCTAGTTGCCACTTCTTCCACACACTCCTCAAATGACCCTCCACCCAAAATAATCTCCTTGGAAGCTGTCGTAGGCCAGAAAGGTAGAACGGCCATTGGTTGTGCTCGATCGAAGGTGTGCGGGTCTGATGGGCGGATATGGGTCGCAAGGACTTGATAGTGATTGGGTGCTCAGTTTTGAGCCGGCAAAGGCTCCCAACCCTCTGTTGGGCCATATCCGATAGTGAGGCATGTCGAAGGTGTTTCGGAGGTTGGGGGGCCGTGGATGTTGATCGGAAACCGGATTCATGCCGGATCTGGTCAAAAATACATTTTTTCGGCGCCGGTAGGGTGTTTTTGGCATCGAAAATGGTCGGGGGTCGTCGGAATTCTCCGGCAAGGGTGAAAAGGGACTTTTTTTTTGCTGGTCGTGGATGATGGGGCAGTTGGGCGTACTTTTCAGACTTGGATGATTTTTCAAGCCTTACCCGCCTCGTAGGGGGCCAAAATCCCGCTTCCTTGAATCATTGTACCCGTCGAATGGCTTCTCGCCGCCGTTCTACCTTCAAAATCTCTATTTGTTCATTTAACTCTTGAAACGCAATCATGAAATCAAATCTGGTCAATGCTGATGGTGGCGCGACTGTGGTGGCTAGTTTTGGAGCATTGATCATTGTCGAGTACACGTCGTACGATAGGTTGCCCCGAGCGCTTGCCATACCCCGTGACCTTGATAAACACACAATTGACACACTTGTGTGAAAAATTAGGAGTGATACCACTTTGATGTGAAACGATGCGGAATAAACACACACGAATAATAATGATGATAGTAATCAAACCATATTTTCTCTTAAATCTCATAAATTTCATTAATAAATAAATTTTGATTACAAGAGAGAGCCAAGGGCCTTATTTATACTAATTCTAAGACCGTGGGAGCAAGTCTCCCGATAAAAAAAGAAACTAAAAGATAAAAGATAATCTAATTAAAATAGGTAACTACACCTAATAATTATCTCTAACTAATCTAGATAATAACTAATTAATACTAAAATACTAAAAATAAAATAAACATGTGCTAAAAAATGAATGGCCACGTGGGGTTATCCCACATTTAGCAGCAATCCTGGATCCTCGATACAAAATGAAATTGATTGAATTTTGTTTTCCTAAAATCTATTCATTTTTTTATGCCGATACACATATTGAATTGGTGTGTTCTTCTTTGTACTAATTAATTTTACAGTGAATATGTTGTTACTCATGCTTCAAACATTGTCCCCAACAATGATTCTCACTCTGGAAGTGCTTTTACCAATAGTAGCATCCTTGCTGAAAAAGGTAAAACAAAGAGTCGGGCTGAAATCAATTCTTAGGCTCGACGGTTGGATATCATTGAACCTTCAAAGTCTAATTTGGACATGTATCTAGAAGAAGGCCGATATGTAGGTAGGGGGATTTAGAAGCAGAATTCAATGCGTTGGATTGGTGGGGGGCTAATACTCTCAAGTTGCGAATTTTGTCAAACATGGCACGCGATATTTTGCCAATTCCTAATAGCACAATTGCATCTGAATCTGCCTTCAATGTTGGGGGTAGAGTTCTTGATCAATACCGAAGCTCTCTGAAACCAGAGATGGTTCAAGCTTTGGTTTGTATCGGGGATTGGTTACATTGTGATTGGGGAGTTGAGAAACTTTCTGAGGTAACTATGATTATTAATTCATTGAAGTTAGTTGCATTTTTTTAAATATGTTGTAGTTAACATTATTAATGGTTTTGTTTGGTGTTTCTTTATGTAGGGTGATGAAGAGTCCATGCAAGAAGTATGCTTAGAATAATTTCAAACTTGAAGCTCATCATCATAAGATGAAGAGTCCATGCAAGAAGTATGCAAGAAGTATGCTTAGAATATGTATGTACAAAGAGAAATTTAATTTAAGCCTGACATTTCAAAATGTGCATTGGATCAAAGTAATATTAATTAATTATTTTTCTTTTTTGCAGGTGGAGGATGGACTTTGGATTGAAAGTGATTCCTTTGGTGATTCATAAAGCTAGCTTGTATATCTTTATTAGATTAGATGGTATTAGTCAGTGATTAATTAGTGTGGTTATTGTTTAGTTCAGAATTGTTTAAGCTATTTATTATAAGTGATGGATTATTGTTTCATTACATTATTCAAATAAATTTGTTTTAAGAGTTTGAACAGATTGCGAATGATTTAGTTGTTTTTGTTTTATTAGCAATTTTGTCTGCATATTTACATGTATGTAACATGAGCATGAAAGCATAAATTTTGGTTTAATCACCTGAACTATTAAAAGTATGCATACCTTTCGAATAAATAATATTTTTTTAATGAAGTTCTGCATTTTATCTTTTGTCCAGTTTTTTTGTGTGCAAATCTTTTGTCCAGCTGTCCTCTCCTTAAAAGCTAGTAAAAAGTAATATTTTTAGTCACAGACAATAGTACTTCTCCAGAAAATTTTCCTGCAAACTTTTATTTTTGTCTCCTATCCAGGTACCTAAAGAGTCTAAAGGTACAAAGATAAGTTTACATCAAACAGTAGCTTTCAAAAAAAATGCATTGTTACTTTTAATCAAGCTCGAGTTCAAGCTTCAAACTTGAGTTTGGACTCAATGTACACTACAGCGAGCCTAGCCGAGCTCATTTCAATCAGCACTCTATATGGACGAGCCAAGCTTGAACGGCAGGGATCTAATATGGCTCGAGCTCGAGCTCAAGCCAAGCTTGAACATTACTAGTATTAGAGAGAGCCAAGCTTGAGCAGTCCCATGATCGGCTTGGCTCGGATCGATTTCAGACCTAGGCTTCATACCTCTTTTGCAACCCTTGCAAGTAACCCTTGCAAATAGTGACCAATCTTTTGTTATGTGCTCTGAATTAAACTGGCTACTGTGCACAGCAGATAAAATTTCTCTGATCGGCATTGTCCTTAGTCGTAAGCCTTACACCAAAGCAAACAAATCTTGCTCGTAAGAATAGGTAGGAATGTTCTTGCTTCATCTCGGGCCATGCGCAAACTGACCCCTCTATCCTCGCGGCCCACACAAATTATTCCCACCACAGAAGCGCATACTCTCGTAGCTTGGTTGCGGCCAATTTCACACACTTGGCTCCAGTTATACTTGTAAACAAACACTTTCTCTTAAGCGTTAAGCCAATCAATGAAGGCGTCTAGGTTCATATTTCCCTCAAAAATAGGGACGGCTCCTGATATCTCCATAAATAGCCTACTCTAGGAGGCAAAGCATGAGGTTTCCCCCTCCATCATTCCCTGCCGCCTCCGGGCCCTCTTCAATCTCCCCACCCTTGCCTTCCCCGGCCATAGTTACCAAACCCCCCTGAAATCCCAGCCATGGCTGCCTAAGATTGTCCCCACAAACAGAGCTGTCCTCGACCCCGCAGTATTCACCCGGGGACCTTAAATCATCCATGTTCTCGATTTGGGAAATCATGCACCATGTAGCCAATTTCCTTGAATCCATAGCACCTCTTCTCATTAATCGAGACAAATGAAGAATCGCTCTTTTGCTTTGCTCTCTAAAGCATGGTTGGGGGGGGAGAGAGTATAGAGAGGTTTGGGGGGAGGTGAGAGAGAGATAGACAGAGTATTGAGAGAGAGAGAGAGAGAGAGAGAGAGAGAGAGAGAGAGAGAGAGAGAGAGAGAGAGAGAGAGAGAGTTTGTAGGTGTGTTTTTTATTTCCTTTAAGGGTAGTTTAGTAAGTTAATAATTAAATAATCGTCAAAATAAGTCAACACACAAAATCTGGCAAAATTGGGTGCCAATGGTGTATTAGTTTTTTTTTTTCTTTTTGGGTGCTAAACTCCAAACGACAATAACTAATAGGTGTTTAGGTCCAAATAACCCCTATTTTGGGGGGGGTAATTTTTCGTATTTTGAAAACTAAAAATGGGATCAAATATTTAATAATTTTGACATTGAATGAAATTCATAAAAAATAAAAATTAAATATTATGAGACAAACATTATTAGTAACAAAATGAGCAAGCTTCTCAAACGAAAAACCCCACATCATCCAACATAAAACCCTACACTGAGCACAACACCCTTTCTTTTCCAAATTCTGAGTTCAGTAAATTTTAATTATTTCTTCTTGCTGTATATCTGATTTTATCTGTGTGAATCTGTGTATATCTGATTTCATGTGTGCAAATTTGTGTATATCTGATTTTATCTACTAAATTCATGGTAAGTATTTCTAATTATGTAATATGTAAAACAAATTATGTTATATTTCATTAATATGTATAAATTTTAAAATATATATATATGTATCCCTAGCGTATCATATCCTACATTTTGAAAAGGTCGACTATCACGTGCCGAAGCAGTGCTTCATAGTTATATACCCTAGCAATAAATAATCCCTCTATTGTTGGCCCACTCCACTAACCTACCTAGCACATCCACCAGGGAGAACAAAAAAGAGAGAGGTATCTCCTTACCTAAACCCTCCAGAAGTTCTTCATTTTCCTATTGATCTTCTTTTGTGTTGATGACTTGGGGTATCCGTGCCAACTAATCCCTAGTGGCACCGTTTAGACCCTCAAATACGCATGAACCATGTCACGCTATCAGAGGTGGCTCAAAGAGGATTCGTATTAATAACTCCAAGTTGTGAGGCATGCCACTTGGCTACCCCTTGGGTTTTTATCCTCTCGATTTTCCATTGACAAAAGTTAGCCTCGAATCTAAACTCTCCATCTCCCCCACCCCACACACATCCGTTTAGTTCTCTTCTTCTCCTAGTTTTATAACACAACCATGTAGAGTAAAGAATCTTTCCGACGCTAAGCCATCGGATTCAAAGAATAAACCCCTCTTCCATAAATCTAGGCAAGACCATATAAATACAAAAGGCGCTGGAAAACAGGTCAAAAGTAGGGCAGAGAATGGGCGCAACGGATTTGATCATCCTTTGTTTCTCTCTAGCACATAACATATCATATAACCCAAAACTTATCCTGAAGAAACCTTTTTTCTTTTCTTTTTACTTTCAATTTTCTACCACTTCATTAACTATCATCAACAAATCTAAAATTTGTCAAATTCTAACGAAAGCCAAATGACTATTTAAGAATCTCACTTAAAACTTCCCGACTCCCATAGACGATATACTTGTCAACAACTTAAAATCAACTTGACACGGCAGTCTTTTATTTTTTAATGAAGACTCTTTTCAGGGATCAAGCAAATATATGTTTCGTTCACATTTGCATTGATTAGCCCATTCTCAACATTCTCATAAATTTTTTTTATTATATCCTCCCCAACTCCCAACATTCCTTGGAAAATTTCACTGTGATCCAATCTGAGGAGAATTTTCCTGCAGCATTCCCAAACAGCATTTTTAATCTCCTCTTCCTCAAAATTTCTCTGAAGCCATCTAGCCTTTCCTGATCAGTTGGGTTCCATTCAATACTCCCCGACATACCCACTCTCTACTCTTCCCACAATCCCATATTTTCTGACGTAAACTACACGTCAAATGCCCAAAACGAACAAACAATAAATTTTAGAGAGATAATCTAAAAATATCTTGTATTAAAAAATGTGTCCCTCTCAAATGAGGACTACATGGGTATTTATAAAAGTAGGTGGAAGGTTTTAGACTTAGGCTACAAGAAAGGTCGTAATTACTAATATGCCCTTACTAGCCTTAACTCCTTACTCAAATAATACCACGTACAAAATATCTACTAAACAACTAATGAAAGGAAGTACATCAAAAAGAGAGAAAAATAGCAAAACTGGACAAAATGTACTAGAAGTGAATCCAAATCACATCACTCTCCCCCCCCCCAAAAAAAAAAAAAAATAGTTCGTCCACGAACTCAAAGAGGGATGTCCACTGGGTCAGGCTCCAAAATGGTGATCAACGCATGGCTCATGGGCTCTTCTGACTCGTCCCGATATTCAAGCGGGTGCTCAATCGCTATAGTGATTGATCCGTTGATCCTCTATCACGATGTATGTACGGTTGAAGTCCCAAAATATCGTGATTGATCAGCTGATCCTCTATCTCAAGAAGAGCTGATCCTCTATCTCAAGAAGAGCCCTGGTGCAATGGTGCAATGGAGCTGAAATTGCTCAGTGTACTCCACCACTGTAGGCGCCTCCTGACAGAGAGACTGTATGCGAGCAAAAAAATCTCGCTCGTATGTCGGTGGGATGAATGAGGCATGTAGGATGACCTTCAACTCGGGCCATGTCTGAATAAAGGGAAGTTCGGTTGCTGTCAGGTGGTAACACAAATCATCGCACCAAACTCGAGTGAATCCTTCAAATTTGATGGTAACAAGAAGAACACAAGAGCGGCCCTGACCTCTTGTAATCAAAGAACGTCTCCATAGCAGCTAACCAATCGATCATGACATCGGGAAGAATCGACCATCAAACATCGGGACATCAATGCGTATATCACCGTGGAAACTCCGAGAAAGTTGGTGAAGTGCCAATGATAGGGTGTCTCCATCCTGAGGAGCGTCGACGCCTATCACATCGCCTAGCACAAGCGCAGCATAATCGAAAGGCAAAGACTATCTCTGAACAAGTGATAGATGAGGAGCATGCTAGCCAACTGGAGGTGTCGGAGGGTTGCGGGGGTAATGAGGAATGTGCCAATCAAATGGTCATGCTCACCACAATAAAAACAATGGTGGTCCCGAAGTGGCACAAAGCGAGAAGCATCGAGTGGAAGGGGAGGCATTCAATCCAAAACAATGCGGTGGGTGTCCCCAACGTCGGAGTATGAGGAAGAATCGGTATAAAGGGGAAGAGATAGGTCGTGGTGGGAAGGTGTATAGTACGGTGGATAGAATAACAAACGCGAATCAAGAAGGCGATACACCGTCCTCGGAATTTCCAAGAAGTGGGGTGCCCAAGACCGAGGGAATTTCCGTAGGGCTCGGAATTCCAGCCAAGGGTTACAGGATTCACGCCGTCAAGGGGACCTCCGATAGGCTCGGAATTTCCAAGTAGATCGGGATCCCAGCCGGGGCCGAGGGATTCAGGTAAGAGGGTAGTTTCATATGGAGAAACACCCGACTTTTATATGCGTTTGACTTGAGCAACTTCAGTTGCGCCTACGCATCCGTCACAGTCGGAATCAAAGTCAGTGTAGTTCGTAGGTTCGTACTATTCGTCGGAAAACTCATTATGGTGGAACTCGGAGAGGTGAGAGGTGGAGAAACTCTTCTCAAAAACTCTCCTCCAAAACTCTTTTCTAAAACTCTCTAAAAACCCATAAGACAAGAAATAACTCTTCTCCCAAGAAGCTCTCTCCTCAAATGTAAGGAAATGAAGTCTATTTATAACAAAAACAAACCCAATTGGGATGCCACGTGTCAAATATATTGTGGAGGCATGTGTCAACCAACTTGTGGTGCCACATGTCCTCTTTTGGATGGCATGTGCCCCATAACGTATGTTGCACCCTCAATACTAGAATATTGTCTAGTTAATAAATAAATAATACCACAAATATGTGTTATATGCCAGACGCGCATAATAATACCTCAATCGCATGAACACATGGCCTTTTGTCAATATTAATTATCTCTAATCTCATTTAATAATTAAATGAGAGTCTCTCCTACATTTGCCCCCTCGTACATACAGTTGATATATTGATGCATGTCTGAAATATATCGACTGTACGTACAAAACACCTTTAGTCGATTTTGATATGTGGGATCAACATGTGGATCGTGGGTAATAATCTCATATCTCATTTAAGCTTGATGATATACTTCTATTTCATATCTCACATTTTATGATATACTGCAATCTCATATTTCATATCTCAGTTACATGATATACATCAATCTCATATCTCATATCTCATTTACATGATATACATAAATCCCATATCTCATTTTTAGGCTTTGATCTCGTGGGTTATTCCGAAGGACCTCGTGATCATTCTTTTCATAAGAATGATATACTATGTGTGTTGCCCCCATTCCTATTTAAATGAACATGCATCCACGATTTTAATGTGGTTGTTCGTAACTCTGCTTTGGTAAAAAACTATTATCATGAGCACATAATAACTACTCCATCATTCTCTTTCATTATTCTTAACAAAGCTATTCGGAAGTATATTATGGTCCCATAATAACTACTTCATTGTTCAATTTCATCATTCTCAACCAAGCTTGGTGGAAGTATTATTATGGTTTACGTAATAACTACTTCATTGTCCTCGATTAAGCTTTTAGTGCATGCACATGTTTTTGACTCGTCTAAATCACGACAAGGTTTCTTAGTGCATGAGCCTGTTATTTGATTCGTCCAAATCACGACGAAGTTTCTTGTGCATGCACATATTATTGACTCGCCCAAACTACGACGAGGTTTCTTATGCATGCAAGTATTATTGACTCACCCATACCCATAAAGTTGTTGAAGTTACTACTCCTTCTCCTGCTATTGAGGTAACTTCTGCCTTCTCATTCTTTTGCATAAGTCTTGTCCTTATGCTTTTAGAACAAAGATTAAAAAGCAAAAGATGACTCATTAACAATGAAAACCACTTGTTAAGGTTTTTCGCAAACACACACTTGTTTGGTAAAAAAGTATTATCATGAGCACATAATAAAACTCCATCATTCTCTTTCATTATTCTTAACAAAGCTATTTGGAAGTATATTATGGTCCCATAATAACTACTTCATTGTTCAATTTCATCATTCTCAACCAAGCTTGGTGGAAGTATTATTATGGTTTACGTAATAACTACTTCATTATCCTCGATTAAGCTTTTAGTGCATGCACGTGTTTTTAACTCGTCTAAATCATGACAAGGTTTCTTAGTGCATGAGCCTGTTATTTGATTCGTCCAAATCACGACGAAGTTTCTTGTGCATGCACTTATTGACTCGCCCAAACTACGACGAGGTTTCTTGTGCATGCACGTATTATTGACTCACCCATACCCATAAAGTTGTTGAAGTTACTACTTCTCCTGCTATTGAGGTAACTTTTGTCTTCTCATTCTTTTGCATAAGTCTTGTCCTTATGCCTTTAGAACAAAGATTAAAAAGTAAAAGATGACTCATTAACAATGAAAACCACTTGTTAAGGTTTTTCGCAAACTCACACTACGAGGTGACTTAGCAATGAAAACACACTTGTTAAGATTTTTCGCAAACTCCACCTATGAGGTGACTTAACAATAAAATCACACTTATTAAGATTTTTCGCAAACTCATTCTTCTGTATCACTTTTCAGGTCGCGAGGGTACCCACACCTGCCGAAGGACAAACTGGGCGTGGTCCTTCGCCTGTTGTCTCCACGCATTAAAGACCAATTTCTCCGGACGAGTCTAGTCACAACGATCGTAGTTCATCCACCGACCAATTTGATAAAAAAAATTGGAATATAATACAACTCTAAAGAAGACTTGCCACAATACTCGCAAAGTTCTCTTAATACGATGTCATATCTGAAGGATGGCTATGACTTTGTGTTGTTAATTTCTGAGTAACACTTATTAATCCGTCTGAACTCTTTGCGAAAGTAATTGAAGAAGCTTTTGTAATGGCCTGCTTGGACGTTACTATACTCTGAAGGTTCATCATTCTAACCTTGTCGCGGAGGATGTCAAAGAAGCTTTAAACTACAATTTACGTTACATCATAATATCCATTTGTCCCCTTTATTTTATTTTATCTCAAGATAAAATAAAATAAATTACATATATCATTTACAATGCCTTCCCGAAAAAATGAAAGCAACCTAATCATTACGTTTCATGGGGTATATCTCAAACTATCATATCTTTGTGAACAATGACTTGATATTTGCATCGCTCAATATCTGCTCATTCAGAAACCTTTGCAAAATAATATAACTTTTCTGATACAATAATATAACATTGCAAATGGTTGGTGAAACTAAAAAAATATCCAAGTACAATTCTTATCATGCCCCTTTTTATTTTATTTTATTTTATTTGATGTAATAACATAAAAATTAAATAAAGTTCGGGGATATTTGTGTAATGAATCATAACCACCCATACTCGCAAGTATATCGTGCACAATTTAATGTCACTTTGCACAATTTAACGTCCTATCAAATTCGAGAGTGTGTAAAATATCAAGGTGAATTTTGAATAGTGAAACATACTCAAGCTATTTCGTATATATTAATCATGTTCAACATGGTCTCCAACTATAAAATAACATTTATAAAATGTTTTATAAAAAAACTCGGTATTTAGACGAAGGTTCATTACGCTCCTTCTAACTCATTTTTAGCTTTACGTTATAACATAACATATAGATATATCATGCGAAAGATCATACTAGCAAACCACAATAGTTGTATCTCAGGTGGCGTGATTCATCACGTATATAAGCTCCAGATGTATCATAAATAAATTCAAGTACGATGTGTCATGTTCAATATATTCTAAACTCATAAAATAATTTTTATAAATATTTATGAGATGCTATAAAATATTCGGATATGTCCCTCGATTGTATTTTATTTCATGTTATAGAATAAGCTCAAAATAATAAAATATGTTGTTGCCTCCAATATTAGAAAGTAAATATGTAGCTAATGAATATAGAATTATTTAATTTAATGGTCGAGTTCTAAAGCTACATAACTCATCTCTTCCCCACAGTAAATCACCACGTAAGGCAATCTTTAATGTCCAGTCAAATTGCCTATCAAAGTACCAAAACACACCTTAGCATTTGAGCTACAACTAGGTACTATTTGCTTTCGGCAGTTAGCAGAAAAAAATATAAGATTGGATGTATCATTTTGTTTTTTCAACCTTGCAAGCATAAATGAGAATTGTGTATTATCCATCACTCAATCAACCAAACTTCTCCATTCAAAGAGCCGCACGACTACACATAAGCCTGCCTGTTCAAACGTTAGAAGCGTGGGGTCTTTCATCACTGCCAGAAAGGTTTGATTTTTGTATCAGCGTGGGGCCCAAAGGAGTTATCTTGTACAGATAACAATTTGTAACAGAAACATGAAGACCTCTCTAATATTTAAATCATGACAGCACGTAATCTGACAGCTCGAGACCCAAGAGTCTTATAGAACAAAATTCTGCCCACATGAAACGAGTTAAAAATCTATTAACTGTCAGGATGCAGGGCACAAGAAATACAAAATCTTTTACAAATATATCAACTGCCCAAGGCATTACATGGTAAGTCTAAAAAAGATAAAAAAAAATGTTTAGGCTTATACAGGCGTGGTAGGACAACTCTTTGACAGAACCAAGTGTTCTGGACAACCTAGTGTTAATTTCACGTGATGATGCCTAAGTTAGTGCTCAATACCAACAGTTATCTATATTATCATATCACATCTTTTTAATATACTGTATAAATACGAAAGTCTTCAATAGCAAGCACGGGTCACATCACCCTTAAATTGTATTAAAAAAGAATCTTTGTTTTGGAAAATCCAAAACTCTTCTCTCTTTGAGCGGGACGAAGATGATTTTCAGTAAACAAATAAAAAAACATAATACTTTGTGATAACAAAATATATCTCAAATATCTATACATGTGAATACTCTTTCCTTTGTTTCTCTCATAAAGATATTTTTTTTTTAATTCAAGGTAGATGGCCTGCTTTAACTATTTACTAAAAAAGAAAAACTTTTTTTTTATTTGATCTCACGTGAGTGGTTCTAGCATATAAACTACCAGTATATTCACTCATGCTGGTTAGAATAATCATTTTTTTAATAATGTACTATGTTAAGAGGGATGTATACTCTGTACAATTTCTTATGTGAAGCAGGACAATCATAAAATCGAGATATAGTTGAACAGAAGATCCAATGATTGATCTTTCACTTTTGAGTTTTCCGATCATGAACGAGGCGTTACGTAATAAGAATCACGAATACCTCCCCAGTGGAGTCAACAAATGTAAGAAGGTGGTTTAATATGGAGAAACACACGATTTTTGTACGTGTTTAACTTGAGCAATTTCGGTTGCGCCTACGTATCCGTCACAGTCGGAATTAAAGTCAGCGTAGTTCATAGGCTCGTACTATTCGCCGGAAAACTCATTATGGTGGAACTCGGAGAGGTGAGAGGTGGAGAAACTCTTCTCAAATAACTCATCTCCAAAACTATTCTCCACAACTCTTTTCTAAATCTCTCTCTAAAAACTCAGAAGACAAGAAATAACTCTTCTTCTCCCAAGAAGCTCTCTCCTCAAATGTAAGGAAATGAAGTCTATTTATAACAAAAACCAACCCAAGTTGGTTACCACATGTCAAATATAATGTGGAGGCATGTGTCAAACAACCTGTGGTGCCACATGTCCTCTTTTGGATGGCATGTGCCCCATAACGTATGTGGCACCCTCAATACTAGAATATTGTCTAGTTAATATATAAATAATACACAAATACGCGTGATATGCCAGACCCACATAATAATACCTCAGTCGCACGAACACATGGACTTTTGTCAATATTAATTATCTCTAATCTCATTTAATAATTAAATGAGAGGCTTATCATTAAGCCCCTCCTACAATGGGATTTCCAAGTAGCTCAAGTTTAATTTGGGGCCGAGGGACTCGGAATTGCCGCGGGGTTCAGGAATTTTACCGCCGAGGGGCTCAGCATTTTCGAGGGAGACGGGATTGGCGATGCAGAAATATATTCCGAGAGGCTCGGACTTTTGACCGGGGACTTCAGGATTTCGCCGTCGAGGGGCTCGACAATTCTGTCGGAGCCGAGGATCTCAGGATTTCCGAGGGAGGCCTGCGCTTTTTCGGGTCTTCGGGAGGCTGGTTCCGGTGGTTCAAAGGTGGCAGGGTTTTGGCGAAGAGACGGAGGAGATCTTCAAATTTTTGGTTGATTAGGGGTTGTTGTCAGGCTAATTCGTTAACTTGTTCCTCTTGATGTCGATTTGATTTCTTCAAGACCATTGAAAGTGTAGCGTATGATTTTTTTTTTTTATAATCAATACACCAATAGGGAAACGTCACCTCGCTCTGATACCAATTTGACGTAAACTACACGTCAAAGGCCCAAAACAAACAAACAACAAATTTTAGAGAGAGAATCTAAAGATATCTTGTATTCAAAAATGTGCATCCCTCTCAAATAAGGACTACATGGGTATGTATAAGTGTTGATGTCTAAAAATGAATTGGGTACAGATTTATAACCACAGATAAATTATGTTAAGAAATTTCAACAAACACACAAGAGGCAAGATTTTTAAAGTGGTTCGGCTATGAAGAAAGCCTACGCCTACTATTGATACTATTTAGGTGGTTACAATAGCTTCGTATGGTATGCTTGTGATCGGTTGAATCGCCCCGGGAGATTATGTATTTATATTGGGGTGAAACCCCTAGATGGAATGACCTTATATCTCCATACATTTATGTATACGATAAATGAGACTCTTGAAATTCAGTGTTGGTCGCCATTCCATCTTAATAACCTTTGCCATTCCTGATTCTTCACATTCTCGGCGTTAGTCGGCTTTCTAGCCGACCCGTCTTTGATGCCGATCAAGTTATCTGAATGGCTATGTAGGATGGCAGGTGTCTATCGTTCTTTGGACCACATAGGAGAGTAATTTTTACAAAAAACAAAAGCCCCCAATACTCCATGCTTGATGATTGATCGAAAGTATAGTGTTTAATTCAAAATGTTGATCGGCGAAATGTCTGAGAGCTAGTCGGCAGCCGACCTCCCGGACTTTCAAAAATTTTCACTGGTACTGTTGATAATGACATTTTTGCAAATAATTCAATTTTTTTCGAACCGCAAAAGGATATGCAGGTCTTTTTGCGCTTTGGGAAGCGCGCAGCCGACAGTAGTTCAATCGTTCGTATGGTTCATCATTTCATCCCTATTATCGAGGCAACCTATAAATAGACAGAAATTTCTCTCCATCTTTCTTTACCTCAAATCTCTTGTATTTTGCATTCAAGCTTTTCTTCGTTTTCAAGTTGTTCTTCTCCAATATTTTCCTACTTGCTAGCCACCGTTGTTTTTTAATTCCCGTTGTTACCTTAAGATCTCCGTAAGCTATATTTTCCCTCTTTCCTCTGTTTTTCCTTTGTTTCAGTCATGGTTTATATCGTTGATGACGTGTATTCTTTAGCATAGGGTCATTGGATTACCACTCTTTTTATTGCCGAGTGTGGTATTACATTTTTCCTAAATCCACTTTTTCTTCAGTTTTGTCAATGTTTCGATGTCGTTCCTACTAGAATAGCTCCAAGGGTGGTGAATGGAGTAAGTACGTTGAATGAGATTTATGGAACTCATATTGGGATCCCTGAGTTTGATGCTTTGCTACACTTGGGGAACCATTGGCAATATTACTTATTGTTTATATACTAGGCAAGCCAATAGGGCTTTAGTAGTTAATCTGTCAGATTCCAATAAAGACTATTGGGATTATGGTGTTGTTGTCAAGAATTAGCAATATGCCCCCCTTCCTGAGGGGGTATCCTACACTGGTCCCAGGTGCCCCCAAGAAGGGTGTGGCATAACTTTATTCTTAACTTTATGTTTATTATCTGCTAACAGAGTTGCCGACTAACTTTCTTGTTTTATGTTTGATGCTATGAAGCACGGACTCGACACATAATACGTGTTTCGACACGACACGCGACACGTGATTTTTTCCCAAAAATAGGATACGACATGCTAGGATACGTATGATATATAATATATGTTAAAATATATAATATATATTTAAATATATATATTAACGAAATAAAACAGATTTTTTTCATAAAATACATTATTAAAGCATTCTTAACATGAAATTATGAAAATGAACCATACAAAACTCAAACACACTTTAACATTAAAAATCATAAATAAGGTAGAATCACCATTACATAAGAAAGAAAATTTTAAAAATAAAAAAAGTGTCATTTTACGTGTCCAAGCGTGTTGACAACGTGTCCTAGCGTGTCGGCAACGTGTCGAAGCATGTCGCGTGTCAAAGCTGACTCATGGCTTTCAGGAGAGTGTCAGTGCTTCATAGGTTTGATGCAAAGGAGAGTAAGAAGAAGTGTCCCAAGGAAGGAGACATTAATCTTGAAGACCCAAATATTTGTGGGATCTCAATCAAAGGGTTGGAGAAGAACATCCTAGACTGTTAGAGTATACGAGCTTAATTACTTCTTTTGTTGCTAGACCACCACTTGCATTGCCTTAGCTTACTGTCAACCTAGATGAGGAACCTGTATCCACTTCTTCAACTGCAGAATCAGCTGGAGTTGAGTTTATTCGAGGGGAACCTCTTCCTCATTTGAGTCCCTTGATATCACCACCATCCCCACATCTTATTCTGCCGAGATTGTGCAAAGAAAAATTCCAAACCTGTTGATCAAGTCCCCTCCTCCTGCTACCAAGAAAACCATTCATGTCGATAAGAAGTCTCAAGCCATTGAGAAGAGACCTCATGTTCTCAACACTGAGGAGGGGCCCGAACTGAAGAACCTCATTTCAAGAGGTTGAAGAAAGATTTGCCTGGCCATCAAGATCCGGCCAAAAAGTCCACTGAGCTAGCCAAAGCTGATGAGTTGGCCAAAAAGTTTGCTGCTGAGCAAGGCAGAATTGAGAATGCTTCGGTGGCAATCAACCCTCGGCTGGCTAGGGAGTTGATAAAAGCTGAAACTTTATCGGCAGATAGGTCGGCTGCAGACCCCCTGACTAGAGCCCGATTAACTGAGAGGGCTGCTTACACTTTGGCCTTGGTAAATTCTTAATCTTTCTATTAATATGCACTAATTTTTAATGCCTTTCTTCTAAACTAATCACATTCATTTTCTTGCAGTTCTTGGTCGACTTCAATCAAATGATGGAGAAGGCTGACCAAATAAGGTCCTCTTCCTCGACTGATGTTGAGGAAGCTCTTGAGGGTTTGCAAAAATCCTTACAAGCATCTAGTGAAGCCCTAGAGAAAGAGACAAGTCTATCAAGACAAGATTAAGACTGCCGAGGATCAGGCCAAAGCAGTAGAGGAAGCACGAAAGACTATTGTTGATGAGCTGACCCAGGCCAAGTTGACAATTACAGAAGCTGAGCGTCAGGCAAAGGCTGCTGAAGACAAGGTTGTTGGCTTGACTTCTAATAACTCTGCCCTAATGGGCAAGGGCAAGAAGGGCAAGGAAGGCTGCCAACAAGGGATGGATGAAAGCCTTGCTGCTGCAGCCATCCAGATAGAGAACGCTAGGAAGCAATCCTTCAAAGAAGGTTGGTCTGAAGCTTTGAAGGAGGTCCGCACTCGGGCAGACTCTAAACTGTTTCAGAGACATGACCCAAGAACTCCTCCCAACCTGGATGAAGACTTTGATGATGAAGAGGAAGGTTTTGGGGAGTCTTTCATGGTGCCTACTGACCATGCCGACCTACCTGTGTCTAACCAGTACAAGACCAAGGACCATGAGAAAGACAAGGAGAAGGTTTAACTCCTTTTAGCTAGTTTATTTTTTCTTTTTCCTTTATGTAATTTTCATCTATTTTTCTTCGTCTTTTGTGATGTAATCAACTCTGTAACCATGGAATGATCAATGAAAAGACGTATTTTTGCTCAATCTCTCCCCACTTTATGTGATGTTGATTTGTTTGTTGCTTGTTGTCTTCAATACTGTTTATACTGTTTGGCTTTCTTGGTTGGCCCCATAAACTTATACTTGTAAATTTCCAGTTTGATGCCAGGAAGAAAGCTATCATTTAGCTGAATCCGACCTACTCAGTTGACTGAGGAAGATTCAGTGGGGTTGCTTGACCTAAATGCCTCCGACCAAGTGAAGGAGTCTTATGCTCATCTTCATTGCCCTTTGGACAGAGCAGTAGTGAATAACGCTGGGAATTATGAAATGATTAAGCAAATGCAAGAAGACCATAAACCCTCCAAGGCATTGCTTCATTCTGATTATGAGGCTAAGTACCAGGCATCGAGTGAAGGCTGGGGCTTTGATTAAAAAAATTACAAGATATTGCTTTCGCCATGATCAAGAAAGAACTGGCATTGAACCAAGAACTAGAGAATGCTCGATCAATTGCTGCCCTTTTGGAGAAGAAAAATAATGCTCTGAGGAATGAGCTTGACAGTTTGAAGAAATCAACTAACACTGGTCCAGATGAGGGGTATTATTTTTGGACACTGAGAATGCCAGGTTGTTGGAAGAGTTAAAGGCCTTGCAGAAGAAGAAAACTAAGTCTGGCCAATTTTCTAGGCTGAGTATAGTTGTTCGGCCAACCATTAATGAAGAAAGAACCAAGAAAACCTTGGTCGACCAAACTGCAATGCTCCAAGACAAGGACAAGGCTATCAAAAAACTCCAAGATAAGGTGGATCGACTAACCTTCCACTTCCATAAGCAACCCAAAGTTGTTTGGATGGACGGGTATGATGAAGCCTTGACTTACTTGGATAAACACATGGAGCAAGCTACGAATGAGGGGTATAAATGGGGTTGATTGAACTTGATTGGTCTGCTAAAGATACCTAATAGCAATGAATTATGGTATTGGCATAAACAAGAATGTTAGAATATCCTGATCCTCCGTTCTCAATTGTAGTTAGTTGGATTCCTCCAGATGCCATTCCTCGTAGCTTAATCAAAAAATATATCTTGAAGGAGAGGTGGAGTATGTTCGTCCTCAACACTATCGGCCGAGCAACCGTAGGCATACTATGGTGAGAGATTTTAGATCGATTAATCTGCCAAGCACCCTTAATGACCACCAGTTGGGATGAGCAAAGTTGAAGGAAAACATCTTGTAAGATAGGATTGTTATATTTCTTGCTTTGTTGATCATCACTTTGTAATACACATTTATTGGAATGAAATGAAGTTATTCCTGATCCCTCGTCTTCTTTATTTAAGTTTGTGGTTAATTTTAATCTTATTGTCGACTAGGTAATCTGTTATAAGGATTAGTTGATTGGCTCACTGACCAAATAACCTGCTTAAATGTTAAATGCTTGATTCATGGTTGAACTTATTTGTAATGCCTTATATTCGACTAATGCTCTTAGATAAAATTGTAAATTGTTTTGTTGGACTAAGCTGTAGCATTAGTCATCAGTGGCGACCAAGTGTATCAGGAATGTATAGTTATCCCTGTATTTTAACTTATTCTGGTAAAACCTCTTGTGTTTAACTTTGAGTCTTACATGAAGTTTTACAACTTTTCGTTCTTGATTTGTCGAAGACGAAATCATACATGAAGTTTTAAATTGAATTAAAATTGAACTTTTTAGGTAGTATCACACCATACTCCGAAAAACAAAACATAAAAAGGAAGTATAATTGAGAGAAACGCGCAACTTCATGAAATTGAACAACTTATTACATCAAAAACGAAATTTCTGGTAATATTTGCGAAGATGGTCGTGTTCCATGGGTTTTTAAACTCTTCGCCTTCTAGTGTTTCTACGTGATATGTTTCTGTTCAGATAACTGCCGAGATACGATATGGACCGTGCCAGTTAGGCTCCAACTTGTTCTTCTGAATCACTTTCTTAAAGACAAGGTCTCCTCATTTTAAGTTGGTCGGCTTGACTCTCCGGTTGTGAAACCTAGCAGTACTTTGTTGATAGGCAGTCATCCGTATTGCAGCATCCTCTCTGACTTCTTCAACCATGTCCAAATTCAGTCGCCTCATTAGATCACTCTCAGGGGAATCAAAATTCAACACCCTGTGCGTCGGCAGACCTATTTCAGTTGGTACCACTACCTCACTGCCAATAGCAAGCATGTACAGCGTCTCTCATGTTGTCGTTCTTAGTGTAGTTCTGTAAGCGCAAAGGACGTTGTGCAGCTCATTAATCCAATTCCCCTTATCGTTATCCAATCTTTTCTTCAATCCAACAAGCAAAGTTTTATTAGTGATCTTTGTTTGACCATTGCATTGTGGATGTCCAAGTGCTGAATGTTTTTCTGAATCTTGGACTGGATGCAATATTCCTCAACTCTTCATAGTCAAATTGAGTACCATGATCAGTGATGAAAGCGTACGGCATTCCATAGCGACATATGATCCGCTTCCATATGAACTGAAAGACTCTTTGATTGGACATCCATTTGGTGAAGTAATCCACCGCAACTAAATACTTGAACCTTCCTTTGGTGGCCCGCAATGGTCCGACCAAGTCTATTTCCCAAATAGCAAACGGTCAAAGAGAAATAATAGGAGTTAGGGAAGCCCCTGATTTTCTGTGAATAGCGACAAACCTTTGGCACTTGTCACACCTTTTGGCAACGGAAACACTGTACTTTCATTGTTGGCGAATAATAGCCTTGCATTGCTATCTTTTATACCAAAGATCTTCCAGCTGAATGGGCGACACACGAGCCTTCATGGACCTCCTTAATCATATCATTTACTTCAGTTGGATGGACACAAGAAGTAAAGAGACTGCACATCTTCTGTACAGAACACCTTTCTCCAGGACATTGTTGGTTGCTTTATATCTCATTTTCCTTGCTTCCTTCATGTCGAATGATAACGGGCCTTTCTCAATGTAATTTTTAATCGGATCCATCCAAGAAGGTCCCAATTCTACCGAAATTATACTGACAGCTTCCACATCAATGCTTCTGTTGGTGAGAATCTCTACTGACTGGAATGGTTCGCCTAGGCTCCATTGGAACTGTTGAGGCTAGCCGAGAAAGGCCATCTGGTCGGGCATTATCCACGGTTGGAATCCGAACCATTTTGACTGCAGGAAATGAAGAGAACTTCTATGGCCTTCTTCAGGTATCTAACCATTGTTTCTCCTTTAACTCCATATGTATCTGAAGTAGCTAGTGAACAATAAATTGGGAATCACTGTGCGCTATCACCTGCTCGACACCTAGTGATGAAGTCCAAGCCTGTAATTAATGCTTCGTACTTGGCTTCATTGTTGGAGGCTTGAAATTGGAATCGCAATGCATACTCCACATCTAAATCATCTGGAGTGTTGATAATGAGTCCAGCCCCACTGCCAGTAGCGCATGAAGATCCATCTCTGAACCGTTTCTAGACGGGGATGTCGTTATTGAAGTCTTCGACTGCCAGTACTCCGTATTTGAACACCTTCTAGCTTTGTTCAACTAGTCGCAGAGCTCTTTCTTGAACAGCCGATGATTCTGGTTAATCGGCGACCATCTCAGTTTGTATTTGAGCTTTGCTATCTTCCGAAGAAGTCTGCTCAGCAGGCAAACTTAAATTGCTTGGCACTTCTGCATAAGTGAATTCTGCTATGAAATCTGCCACTACTTGCCCTTTCAAAAAGGTTCTTGGCTCATAAACAATCTCATACTCTCTAAGCTCAATCGCCCAAGACATTAGCCTTCCTAACTTTTCGGATTTATGTAAAGCTTGTCGCAGAGGTAAGTCAGTGTATACCACAATAGTATGGGCCTAAAAGTATGGCCTTGTTCTTCTAGAAGCTTCAATAAGCACCAATGCCAACTTTTCCAAGCATGGACATCTGATTTCTCCTCCTCGGAACGCTTTGTTAGTGTAGTACATTGGCTTTTGAACTCCTCCCTCTAGTCGGATCAAGGCCGAGCTAACAGCAGACTCTAAAACAGCTAAGTATAAGTACAATATTTTGCCCAAAACTGGTCGAGAGAGGTATGGGGAAGATCTCAAGTACTTTAAATCAAGAAAAACTTTCTCGCATTCGCCATTCCATTCAAAGTTCTTTTTAAGCACCTTAAAGAATGGAAGGCATTTATCTGTAGCTCGAGAAACAAAGCGATTTAGAGTTGCCACTCTTCCTATCAGTTTTTGCGCATCCTTTTTGCTGGTCGAGGACTGCATCTCTAGTAAAGCCTTTATTTTATCAGGAATGGTTTCAATTACCCTTTGATTTACAATATATCTCAAGAACATTCCTTCATGTACTCCGAATATACACTTGGTCGAATTGAGCTTCATTTGATGTTTCTCCAGCTGGTCAAATGTTTGGGTTAAATCGGCAATCTGGTCAGTATTAAACTTGGTCTCAGTAAGCATATCATCTACATACACTTCCATGTTTTTGCCAATCTGGTCTTCAAATACTTTATTTACCAACCTCTGATATGTTGCTTTAGCGTTTTTTAGCCCAAAGGGCATAACGTTGTAGCAATATGTTCCTCGGCTGGTGATGAAGGATGTGATCTCCTATTCCTCTGGCTTCATTTTAATCGAGTTGTAACCTAAATAAGCGTCCATGAAGCTAAGTAGCGCATGACCTACTGTTGCATCTACCAATTGATCAATCCTTGGTAAAGGAAAGTGATCCTTTGGGCATGCATTGTTGAAGTCAGTGAAGTCGACACACATGCGCCAATTATCGTTCTTTTTTACCATCACCACACTGGCCAACCAAGTCGGATATTTAATATCCTCTATAAATTGCTTTCTGCAGTTTTTCCACTTCCTCTTGGATTGCCATATGCTTCTCGGGACTAAGAACTCTGCGCTTCACTTGATCGATTTAGCATCCTTGTAAATGTTGAGTTCATGGCAGATGAAGTTAGGATCGAAATCTGGCATATCCTCATGGCTCCATGCGAACACGTTCTTCCTCTCTCTAAAGAATGTAATTAATTCATGTTTGAGAGAGGATGTTAGTCTTGAACCAATTTGAGTGGTCCTTTCTAGCTGCTCATCATCATGCACAATAGTTTATGTCTCTTTCATAACCTGTCCCTTCACCAAATCTTCTTCTTCTCGAGGATCCAAAATGTTGATATTGAAAGTAGTTGTGCCCCTCTGTATCTCCTGTTGGTCGGTTGAGGTATATAATAGCATTCCCTAGCTTCCATCTGGTTACCATTCACTACGCCTACTTCATAATTGGTTGGAAACTTCATGCACTGATGCACAGTAGATGGCACTACCTCTAATTGCTTCATCCCCACTCTGCCGAGGATTATGTTGTAAACTGAGGGGACGTTTTTCTCTAGTACAAAGAAGCGAATTCTTTCCCTTCTACTTGTTGGCCACTAACACATCCAGCTTGATTGTTACCAAGGGATATACCCTTTCTCCTGAGAACCCTATGAGAGGCCTGTGGTACAATTCAAGCTTAATGTCTCGTAGCCCTAAGCTGTGGAAACAATTGTAGAACATGACGTCCGCCGAACTTCCATTGTCAACTAAAATTCTTGCCACTCTACCATGGTGAACTCTGCAAGTGACGACTAACGGATCATTATGAGGATAGAGCGCCTCACTCAAGTCATTTTTGGAGAATCTGATCATCAATCTGTCTTCGTTGACTTTCTTAAGCCGACCATCATTATTCTCGAACATGTCAATTTGCCTGATAGTAGGACACGTTTTGGCTTCATTTAGGTAGGCTTTCCTTTCAACAAATCCATCTCCTCCACCAGTATCTCCTCCTGCAATGAAATGAAAGCCAAAGGAAATCATCCCTATCTCCGTCTCTGGTTCATCAGGTTTCTTCGGCAGGTCGGGATCATCTTCATAGTAATTGTTGCGCCCCCTTTTTGTGTCATCCTTTTCTCGGTCAGGTGACTCGGATCTTCTTCTGGCATATCGGCTACCATTTCGATCAACAAATTTAGCCAGATTTCCTCGCCAAATAAGAGTTTCCACTTCATTCTTGAGGGCGATGCAACTATCAATAGTGTGTCCGTGATCTCTGTGAAAATCGCAATGTTTTGAACTTATCCCTCCTGTTGGGAGGTGACTTCAAATTTCAAGGCCAGTTCAAATCTTTGTTGCCCCTAATTTCCTCCAGTATGTAATGGACACCTTTAGTGAGTGGAGTATACTCGTTATACTTTTTGATCCTATTAATCTTCTTGTCCTTTTGATCTTTCTTGAACAAATTATTCATCTGAATTTCAGCTTTAGTCTTCGGCACTTCTTTTACTGCCATAGCTTCCTCTGCGTTCATAATCTTTCCAGCCTTGGCCATCAGCTTTGTCATAGCTTTGGGTGGATTCTTCGCTAGAGCATAGTAAAGATCATTGGCAAGTAATCCGCTCATCAGGAATGCAATGGTTGTCTTTTCTTCATAATCCACCACTTCTAATTTCTCATTGTTGAAACGTGTGATATAATCCCGGGTACTTTCTCCGGGTTTTTGGTGCACAGTCAAAAGATGAGTAACACTCTTGATCGGTTTAGATCTGAAGCAAAAGTTATCAATGAAAAATACAGCCAATTGATGGAAACTGGAAATTTTACCCCTGAGAAGATTCTTGTACCATATTTGAGTTGGACCTGTGATGGAACTAAAGAAAGCCCTGAGAAGATTGTTGTATCATCTCATCGGGGACATAATAGATATCGACAGCACCTTGATATTGTTCAATATGGAGGACTGGATCAGTCTTCCAATCATATTTAGGAGTAACAACAGCTAGTTTGAACTTGGAAGGCGTGGGATAATCCATAATAGCCTGGAGAAAAGGTGAGCCTTTGACAAAACTTCTTTGCAAAGGATTTTTTGTTTTGGCCATTTCCCCTAGCCGATCTTCAAGTCGCTGCATGGATCCCTTCCAAGAATGTTCCTCTGGTTTCGATTTGGCTGAAGCAGCTTTTGTGGCTTTACTGTGCACGTGGGCTAAGCTGTTTTCCTAAGAAGTCTGTTCGGCACGCACAGAGCCTTTCATGCTGGCCCTAGATCTCACGGATCCCTCTATGTGCTCGCGTTGACGTTCCTACTCCCTGCGATGACCTTTGGTTGCTCGAGGACCCAAACGATCAAAAGCAGATTCCCTACTTAGCCTTTCCAACACGCTTGGCCTCTCATTCGAAAAGATCTACCATCATAACAATCCGTTGATCGGAATGATGTTGCTCCAGGATGGTATGACCTGTCACGAGAAGACCTGGAATGATAACTCCTTTCATTCCTAGCTGGTGGAGGTGGCATATCTCTTCTGAAATTAAAGGAATTGTCTTGCATCGTGCGAGTCAATTGCCCAACCGACTCTTGCATGGCTTCCTATCCTCTGGCCAAGTTAAGCAATATTCCTTCAAAATTTGTCCCGCTAAGGGGAGCAGATGGATTTGAGTTGTTACCCGCAACCGCTAGGCTGCTTCTGGAAGAGTGGTCATTCTTCAAAGAATGAAGCAAAAGAAAATGATCAAGGGTAGAGAACGGTGAGGGGTAGTCGTTCCCACAAGCGTCGCCAATCTGTTGATGTCAAAAATGGATTGGATCCAGATTTATAATCACAAATAAATTATGTTAAGAAATTTCAACAAACACACAAGAGGCAGGGTTTTTAAAGTGGTTCGGCTATAAAGAAAACCTACGTCCACTGTTGATATTATTTAAGTGGTTACAAAAGCTCAGTATGGTGTGCTTGTGATTGGTTGAATCGTCCCCTGAGCTGAGGGAGATTATGTATTTATATTAGGGTGAAACCCTAGATGGAATGCCTTTATATCTCCAAGCATTTACATCTGTATACAATAAATGAGACTCTTCAAATTCAGTGTTGGTCGCCATTCCATCCGAATAACCTTTGATATTCCTGATGTATCACATGATGTATCACATTCTGGATGTTGGTCGGCCTTCCAGTCGACTCACTGTCTCTGATGCCGATGAAGGTATCTAAATGGCCACGAAGGATGACAGGTGCCTATAGTTTACATACAACAATAAGAGTAGGAGGAAGTTCTAGACTTGGGCTACATAAAAGGTCCTAATTACTAATATGTCCTTACTAGCCTTAACTCCTTACTCAAATAATACCAAGTATAAAATATCTACTAAGCAACTAAACAACTAATGAAAAGAAGTACATCAAAAAGAGAGAAAAATAACAAAATCGGACAAAATGTAGTAAAAGTTGATCCAAATCACATCATTTTCTCTCTCCAAAAATTACCCCATTATCTTGTTTCAATGTGTTGATTATCTAGCTCACCTTCTTGACATTCACCAAGTTATAAAAATATATGGTGCCATTCTCTTACCCATTTCACATTTTTCTTTTGTTTCCAATCTTTCACTATGTTTCCTCTAATTTAATTCTTGTTTCACATAGCTCGAAGTTAGGAATTCCTCTAGACATCTTTGTTCCTCCTCATCAACCTCTTGAATTCTATTTGAAACATTTTGCTTCTCCAATTGTACATTTCTAAACACCTATATAAAAGGCAAGATAAATTTGACTAAAATACATGACAATACTAGAGTTTGGAACTTCTGTATTAAATTTTAGTTGGCGATTTTAGGATATCAACAAAAATTAATGTGATAAGAAAATGAGAAGGAAAAAAAGAACAGAGAAAGACCAAGATGCTGTCCTAGCATCTTAGAAAGAAAATCTTCATAAGGTAAAATTTACTCCATCTGAGAAAGCAAAAGTAATTTATAACCTCATGGGGCCGAGAAGCATCAACCACCACTGCATCAGTCATATCTGAAGTAGCAGCAGCTTGCATCTGCGGCTCAGAGGATGTGGACTTCTCCCCATGAACACTGTCTGCCTGCCTGTCATTTCGTACATCCTGCTTGAGGGATCTTGCAGTTTCTAACTTAGAATTGTGAAATTCGTTCGGCTTTGCACCACTTGCATCCACAGCATCCCTTTTCCTGATGTGAGAATATAGTAAAACAATTCAAATTCAAATATCCAAAAAAACATGAGTTCATATCTATTGATATTTTATGTCCAAAGGCCAAATAAAAGTTATACAAACGATCTGGTATCACCTCATAGAATCCTCATCAGCTGTCATGTTAATGCTTGGCTTGTTGCAAAATAAAACTCCACGAAGAGTCTTCCCATCTATGATAGTCTCAATAGTATAGCTATCCGGAAAACTTTTGGTAACTTTAGCTTGAAACGTTCTCTTCCCTAGCAGAGTCTGGTATGCGTTCAGATAAACATTCTGTCTGCCTGAAACTGAATAATGTATACATATAATATCATTCTGAATTTTGTCTGTCTTCCTTCTTTCTTCTTCTCTCTCTCACCCGGTTCGTCCCCAGAAGTGAAGCATTTTTTAAAATAACCTTTTGCAAGTTGAACAAACTATTATCTAGCAATAAGTACTTCTATTAATCTTTCATTTAATCAAATTTTGAAGGTTATTGAAGGTTCATCTATCAAATACTTCACGAGTTCATTATAAAAGGGAGTGGATATAGTTCTTACTTGGTTGGCTATAACTTGGCAGAGGCTGATGAAGATCAGCATTTGTCTCTACTCTGACCAGAGCCTTATCATGTACAGGAGAAAGAATATTTTGTTCTTGGCACTTTAACTTCAACTGCTTCCTCAATGATAACTTCTCTAGCCTTCTTTCCTCTCGTTCAATTTCCGTTGCGAGACCTAGAATTGGACATTTCTTAGCATAATTTTCCAGGCTAGGAGGATTACATAGTAATGAGAGAAACTTAGGGTGTATTTGATTAGAAAGTTAGAAAAAGCAGCGCAATTTTATGAGAAGTTGAAATTAGAGAAGCTGAGATGTTCTCTTACTTTTTCGGGTTTCCGTGGAATTCAATTCTTACCACCCCAAAAGAATTGGATTCCGTGGAAAACCAAAAAAAGTAAGAGAGCATCTCCCAAGACGGTCATCTCTTTCTTCGGTATTTTTCAAACTAGTCACAAAAATGAACTGCTTTTTGATTGTTTTTCAACTTCGAAATCCAGCACGCATTTACAAAATATATATCCCGAAATAATTACTCAAATTGACAACAAACATAAATTCGGGTTTGAAAAAAGAGTAACTAAACCTGTGTATAAGTAATACATGTCACCCAGTGCTTCAAGGTCCTTATTGCAACCACCTATGAATAGAAGAACACCTCCCTCCTGTGGATCTAAACTGTCCCCAGCCATAGAAAATCTGGCAGATGGCCCCTCTCCTGTAGCCATTACCTTGGTCCATAAGCCAGTATCTGCATGAATTTTGGACCCATAAAAATCATGAGCTGACAGAATATACAACATGAATAATGAGAAAATAGGTCCCCTAAACTTTACATTTTGAATTGACAACCCACAATATAATGAGCCACAATATACAACTCAATCCAAAGTATGCAGCATGCAAAGGCGGGGCCAGGAATTTAACGGCGGCGGATAGTATTTACATTTTGACTTCGGCTTCTAAAATAAGGAGCCAAATTTTAATGGTAATATGCTTAAGAAAGGTGGTCAAAATTCAAATTTATTACACTTCAACCTCGTTTTTTGTAGTAAAAAATCATTTATTAATGCTAAGGATAAAAAATCTCCAAGAATCAAGGGGGGCTTAGCTGATACCTATCCCATGACAAGATCTAGTGACTAGGCATTATTATGATTAACAAAGTGAATGGTCCTTATCTGATCAATAAAATTCTCTTCAGAATATTTACTGCACCAACTGAAAATAATATATCTAGCTATGTAGTCTAGAACCAATCATTTGGTTCATAGTTGGCAAAGGAAAACTCTGAAAAGAACCTAACAGCACAGGTGGCATGTGTTTGAATAACATTACCCGTTGTCGCACTAGCCGTTGAAAAATTAAAATATTATTTTGGATGAGGAAAAAAAAGATAAGTGTCATATATAATCATGTAATTACATACCAACTTCAAGCATATAAATGTCATCATATAAGTTCTGCTCATCATTGAAACCCCCAAAGACAAACAAGTTCTTGCCCAAGGCAACAGTTGTATGCCCAGCTCGAGGTGGCAACAGCTGACCCGAAGTGTTCAGCTTTCCCCATACAAGAGTATCTAATAAAACAAGGATAAAATACAAATATCATAATGAAGCAAATACCAGATACATCAGATTATTCTAAACTCTAAGTGCATTTGAAGAAGAAATTTGCAACTTCTATTCTCCATGAGTTCTTTAACATGCAACATTCAAAATACCTGTATCAAGAATGTGGACATCAGAAAGATAGTAATTATGTGAGTCTTCGCCACCAATCACAATGATTTTGTTCTTCCAAGATGAGCAAGTATGGCTATCGCGCTTAGCAGGTGGAGTGCCTGATATTTCAGCCCGTCTCCATACAAATGTCTCTGTGAGATGAGTGATAACATTTTATTTGAACATTATCAAAATGTTATTAAGCTGGCTCAAGTTTATGCAATATAGCCCATAACATAAAGTATTACAAAATAATAATAATAGTAGTAGCAATATTTGTAACTAATAAAAAAACAGATCATATGCCTTGCAAGCTGAATTCTAACGACTTTGCTCGTTTAAATGAAAACTTCAATATGATGCAGTAACATGGTATTACATTTTTAGGAAAGAGCAAGGAATTGTAAGTTAGGATGACGTAATTGGTACCAATAGCCCTTTAAAGAGAAGCACTTCCAAAAGAGACAAAACTCAAAAGAACATTAATTGGATAATCTTTACCCCAAATGAGATACAATAAATATCCTTACCGTAACCACCTTAGGATGGTTCTAGGCCTATTATGAGATGACATCATAGGTGACTTCGGTAAGAATGAGCTGAGCCATGTTGTCATATGATGCAAGAACATTCTCCCTCCCTTTTTTTGGTTAAAGGACATACTCCCTCTAGCCTCTACATGATACCAGGTACAAAAAGGCCAAATAATAAAGGAAAATACAATAAAATGAATGCCAGTTACGTCCCCATTTCCTCAAACCGGATCACATAGCTCTTCCCGGTTAAAAAGAGTTCGTCCCCAACTCAAAGGAGGACACCGTCGATGTCATCAAGTGGAAAGACATGGGCTAACAAGGCCTTCTGCTGAATCTCATCCTCCACACCCTTTGTCACAGGCACGATTTTTGTTTTCCCCTTAGGGCACTCAGAAGTCTGGTGACCCAACTGGCACAAGTGAAGCACTTAAAGGTAATGGGGGTGGGCTCAACTGCCTTGGCAGCAGCAGCAGAATAGCTCAGCTGAAACAGGACAAACTACAATGAAACTCATCAATCTTGAAGATGTAATTACGAGACTTCACAAGCGTCGGTAACTCTCAGAGGATCAAACACTGGCGCATATGGGTCTAAAGTTCATAGATGACTGTCAAACATTGGGATATCAACTCTACGGTCTCCGTGGAGGCTATTAGCCAAGAGCTGCAACACTTGCAACAAGTGGTCTTGGCACGGAACCCTCCTAAAGAGGTAAGCATCATCATCCTCGTCTGAGTGAACCTCCTAGGGACCATATGCAACTATGCAAGTGGTGGTGTGGTGGTGCGGTGGTACTCGGATTCGGGCAAGCTGGGACGAACTAGGGCGGGTTATGGACGGGTTAAGATTAGGAATGGGTTGGGTTCGGGTTGGGCTGCCCATGTTTTCCCGCTTACCCTTTTTCCCTTTTTACTAAAAGAACCAACATTTCTACTACAGACCACTTACAAGTTTTGGAGAACAATCGATTGCACGATGTCTTACATAATTCCTCCAAAAGCTGAAAAGAATTACTTTTTTACAATTATTCATCCATTTCAATGATTCCTACTTCTCATCACCCACCAAGTATTAGCTGCACCCACTCAATGCCACAAAATGATAAAGTACAATTGTTTCATTTGGGTTTTCACTTACAATCAATATTTTTGATTGGGGAACGGACGAAAACTTGAGAGAAGATAGAGAAAACTGTAACACCCCGTAATTTTAATGATTTTAAGATTAGATTAATTAAATTAAATTAAATTAAATTGGGAAATTAATCCTGATTAAAATAAATATCAATTAGCGAGACAAGGGTTAATATTTATTTATATTGAATATTACTTAGTGAATGAGTATTAAATTGATAAGAAAGACAATTCCGACATCTTTTTGGCAAAAATCAGACCCGCCTTATCAGGCAAGTATTTATCCTGCTATCTTTTGAGCATATATAACATCTATGTTAGTATAGGATGATTAAACTCATGAAAAATAAATGTTGGCTTTGAATTCGAAAATTAAATTATGATTTTGGGTAGGAATTGCATGTAAACAGAATCCTTATATAATTTGAATTCAAAATGAGTTAATATGTGAAGAACAAGAAAGAAATCTGGTTATGGGTATTTTGATAAGAAGACATGAAGAACATAAAATCTAGGGTTTTGAGGAATTGATGGATTGATTTGTTCTTGGATGGATTTCGTATAGTTTTGATAAGTTATTTATTTTGGAAATCGTCCCTAGACATATATTAGATGTTTGGTTATGTTGGGTAAGAATTCTAAAAGGTTTCATGAAGGTTTGAGGTGTCAAAAATGGAGGAAAAACGAATTAGAGAAAAAGAAGGTTCGCAGATCTAATACGGCAAACCATTTCTGTTTTGAGGCCGAACCGGTTCGATTTACCTGCTTGTCCAAAAATGAAATTTGTACATCTTTTCGTTACGATCGCGTGGGCGCCGACCTCGTATTTTTCTGATATTTTTTTAATTGGTTATGAATTTTCTACGGAAGGGTGTCCGAGATCAAAATCTGAAGTCAGAAATTAAATCGTGGTATAAAATCAATTTTGAACTATACGAGGACTTTGGAAATTTCAATAGACCTATAGTCGAGAATTAGGCTTATTCATAATGATGATAAAATTAGACTAGGGCCTAAGAGATTTAACCGATTGTGTTGCGTATTGGGAATTTATGAATTGGGTTACGGGAAGAATAAATGATTACATAAGAATTAATACCAGTCGAATAGTGAGGTGCTAACTTCTGAAATTTCTTAAAGGATGATGAGGACCCTTCGGGTGAAGAATAAAACTCGGGAAAAATACGATGAGTAGTATAATGATAAATTGATAATATGTAGAATATACGGGAGTTATATATCCTACGTATGAAACATATATTATAGGTTGAATGTATATTTATACTGATGTTATATGTATATATAGGTTGTGTGAATAACTATTGTGTGGATCCTTATGTGTAAAGCCTGCTATCATGGGAGGCTTTCGCGTTGTGTACAGTCTAATCCTGATCAGCTCATTTGGGGGGATTTTAGACTTGTGCCCCAGAGCATAGAACCTAGGTATGTGCTATCTGAGTGTATGATAGTTTCGACGGTCAATTGGGCAGGTTTGGTGTGTGTGTGGCCCATAGGCTTGGAGCTATGTTCGCCTCCAATATGTGATTTGATTTTATGGTTCGAGGGTGATACCCAAACCGATGTTCTTATTTAGTACGTGATGTACTAGGACTTGATAGCAGAGTATGCCCGCATCGCAGATCTCCACCTAGGGATGTCGTATACATATATATTATAATAGTGATGTAAATATATAAACGTGTGATTTATTCTACTACGAATGTTTTAGTAGATACTATAAATAGTGATATCTAAATTAATCCTAGTATATGTGAACTTAATAATTAATTGGCGACTTTTAATAAATAAAAGGGATTGCAAATTTAGTAACGTATTGCATGGGCAATACGAGTGGGCACAGTGAATTAATAGATGGGAAAAGGCTTAAGTCAAACTAGTTAGGCGGGGTAGCGTAACTAGGTGGGTTTAGAAGAGTACGTTAGGCGTGCACGATAGTTGAGGGGTGAAAATCTCAATTGAGAGTACGTGGAACTAGCATGTATATAATATTTACTCTTTAATGCATTTTAAATACTTGCTAAAATGTTTTCAAACTGCTTTACTTGGGCTCTGACCCGTTTGAAATCCATTTTTGTAAAAACATTTTTAGATGCCCAGCCACAGGGATGCCAGGCTTAGGAATTCCTTCACTTGACGTGCTGCAGCTGCTGTGGAAGTTGCAGAACCTTGGTACTAGGCGCCTCCACATCTTTCAGTTCATGTTCCGCATTCTAGCTATTCCAGTCGGGCATGTCGCCCATTCTTAGTTGGTGGTTATAATTGAAACATTGTACTTTCATTTTATTTCTAGTATGGGATTTGGATTTTATTCATGACGACTGCATTGGGCTTTTATCTGGAGTGTTATTCCAAACACTTTTATTTATTTTGTTATCTTATTATTCATATTTATGTGCTTGGAATGGTGAATGTGATTTATTTATTTTATAACAAATTGTATGTTAATAATAAGAATTAAAATTTTGACACCGGGTCATTAGGGTAGTAGTAATTAATTGGATTTCGAAAGTGATGCTAATAATGAAACCATCAATGATTCCTGTTTAATTTAATAACGGACTGATCACATAGACGGGGTGTCACAAAAACAAACAAAAATTTTCAGTTGAGGGATAGAAGAAAGATGTGATGGGTTGAGAGAGAGAGAGAGAGAGAGAGAGAGAAGCGATGGGTTTATAAGGTTAAGAGATCAATTGAGGTAACTCGTGTTAAATGAAAATCAACCCGTGCCCAACCTAAATTTAACTCGCTCCTCAACCCGAATCCAACCCGGTGTAAAAAAGGTATTGGCCCAAAACCAGAGACTACTCGTGGGCTTATGTGGCTTTAAAGTAAAGGATGATGGACTCTCCTTGCCCAAAAGACGTATGGAGACTCGTCCATTTGGTGGCATTACTCCATGCATATATACCAGTTGTGCAACTCAAAGGGCACATGCGGTGTGACCTTGAGCTCAACGAGTCAAATAGAGACACATAAAAAGTCATTCATCTCAAATAGACCGACAACAGTAGTCGTTGGTTACCATACATGTCGGATCCTTCACTGACAACTTCCCACTATAGTGCCCAAACTCCGGCAGATAGAGAAGTGGCAAGGCATTCACCATTCCAGATCGTGTTGGTTCAAGCCCTCGTATGCCTATTGATTTTTGTTGAGCTTCCCCCACAGTCCCGGCTAGTCCATTATTGTTGACTTAGCCACCCATACGGCTTCCGTTCAAACCGATGCGTAGGCTCGATTAACACACATGTATGGCTCCTACAAAGAGCAAGCGAACGCGTAACAACAAGAGGTTGTTTTTCGGCCGTGAACTCTACTCATGATTTACTTTCGGAGAGAACGACAGCACAGCAAGAATCATAAGCTCCAAATAAGACGCTTTGGACCTTTCCCCATCATACGTGTTCATGAGTCGAATGCATATGAGGTTGGTTTACCACCAGCTGCCGTAGCACGCTCAACGTTGCGAACATTTTTCCTTTTAAGGGTCACCATATTCCGTGGATTCCCCTAGCGGTCAATGATCCTCAGCATTTCCGGTTCACTATGATTGTATTGAGGGTGTTCTGCATTCAAAGACGTCTCATGGGTTATAGAGACCACTTCAGCGCATTAACCATTGACCCCGACTTCTATTCCCATCTTTCTGAGCACTTAGCTCTCTCTCAAAAAGGGGGGGAATTCATAAGGTGTATTATTGTACTTGCATGTATTTTTCCCCTAGCATATAATTGCGCTCTTAGCATTGTAACTCTTTATTACATTCTAGAAAGCGTCATATGATAACTTTGAGTCAACTTCCAGAGCTACGGCATAGCTTCGGGCCAAAGTGTCAACTTCCAGAAGTCAAGCGCATGTTTCTCTCCCAATACGGTCCATTCGTTGATTGATGAGATATGCACGTCCCTTGGGATCACCCACATGGATCCTAATTCTAAGTATCAGGGATATCCCAGTTCTTGGGGAAGATCTAAAAATCTCAGCTTCTCTTTTATCCTCGATAGAGTGGCTCAAAAGTTAAGAAGTTGGAAACAACTCCTCCTATCGCCTTGATTAAATATGTGGTTCAAGCCATTCCGACTTACATTATGTCCTGTGTCTTACTTCCAATCAAGCTATGCAACAAAATCAATTCCATGATTAGCAACTTATGGTGGGGGGTTTCTAAAGATAAGAATAAAATTCACTGGACTAAATGGTCCAAACTTACCCTTTCAAAGAATCAAGGAGGTCTGGGCTTTAGAGATATCCACTTGTTTAACAAAGCCCTCCTAGCTAAACAATGCTGGAGGATTCTCAAAAATCCTAATAACTTGTGGGCTAGAACATTGAAAGCTCTTTATTTCCCTAATGATTCCCTTATGAATGCTAAAAATGGCCCTAGAGCTTCTTGGAGCAGCATCATTGAGGGGAGAGAAGTACTCATGCAAGGAATTAGATGGCAGATTGGCAATGGTGAGGATATTAATATATGGAAGGACCCCTGGATCCCTAATACCCAGGACTTCAAACCCTCCTCTCCACAACCTTCGGATGCTGGGGTCTCCAAGGTTGCAGAGCTCTTTCATCCCCTCAATAGAACCTGCAACGAAGTCAAACTCCAATCACTCTTCAATTTCGAGGATAGAGACTGCATTAAAACTATACCTATCCCCCTGAGCGAATCAAGGGACTGTTATGGCATTTTAATAGGAATGGACAGTTCTCAGTCAAGTCTGCTTATATGGAAGCAACAAAGTCCCAAAATGCCAACAATGGTGGAAATACCACCTCCCCTTCGTTTCAGCCCAACCCATCCTTGTGGAAGGCAATCTGGCTCATGAAAACCCCTCCCAAACTCAAACACTTTCTTTGGAAAATTGTTAATAATGCTCTTGCAAGTACAGAAAATCTCTTTTGGAAGAGATGTAAACCCTCCCCAGTGTGTGATATCTGCTCCAAACAAGTGGAAAACCTGGAACACATATTTCTACGCTGTCAAAAGGTTAAAGAAATTTGGTGTGATAGCGGTGCAGGCTTTGAATGGGAGGAGGCTAATCAGTTTTCCATGGTTAAATGGCTATCGCGGGTGTTTGGATCATGCTGCTGAAAGATTGGGTAAGCTGTCTACCATTTGTTGGTATATCTGGAAGCGTAGAAATGAGATTTTATTGAACCATGCATCTATCCCTCTCTCTGTAACTGTTGGCACGATTCAAAAAGATTTTGATCTTTTCTCTAATGTTTAAACGCTGGTTCTGTTACCCGTCCTAGTTTTAACTCTGAAGTAGGGGACAGCAGGTGGGTCCCCCCTGACCCTGACCAGCTTGAATTTAATTCAGATGCATCGTTTAGCAACAGCAACAGAAAAGCCTCAATTGGGGGGATCCTCCGAGATTCCAGCAGTACAATCCTTCTGGGTTTTTTTAAATCTGTGTGGGCTTCATCAGCTTTAATATCTGAAAGTCTGGCTTTGCATGAGGCAGCCATCTGTGCTAGAGCTCTAGGTATTGCCAGAGTATCTTTTGAAAGTGACAGCCTCAGCCTCATCAACAGTTGCTTGGGTAAGTGTCAAGTCCCGTGGGAAATAAAAGTTATTGTTCAAGATATTCTTAATATCACTTCGGATTGGGAGGTCACTTTCAACTGGGTTCCTAGAAGCTGCAATTCGGTGGCCGACTGGGTTTGTAAGCATAGACATACTTTTCTTGATGATGACTGGTCTTCCCGACCATCTGCTGAATTAATTCAGATCGCTATGTTGTAGTTAGCTATTGCCTTTACTTTGTCAAAAAAAAAAAAGAGAGAGAGAGTTTATTCGCTATTTGTGTTGTTGTTGATGTTAAATTCAATAAATCGCTACCACTTACATCTGATAACAATCTTAGCCATGTCCAAAGTGACAACAATAGAAGAAGAAAAATGGCTTCTAATGAGGTTAATGATGAGCCGTGCTATAAAAAAAACTTACCAGTATTTAATATGTAAAGATCATCATAGTATTCTTCATTGGCACTAATTGAAGATTTTCCGCATCCACCAAATATGAAAAGTCGTTTGCCAATAAGTGCTGCACTGTGGCCTTCCCGTGCCTCCGGTCCTTCGCCTCTGACATTTGGTGAGATCCATGTATTTGAAGCTGAGAATAAGTAAACACATCAGCAGGTATAGATAGCACTGATGCAAAACAATAAACAAACAAGTACAGGCAAATTGAATAATCTTTTTAATGTCTCATTTCTTAATATATTGAAATTAAGTATATAAATGGAAAAATATATGTCCTAGGCAATAATTCATAATTAAATACATTTAAAAATGAAAAACGAAAAACGAATGATAATTGACTCACAGGTTTCCAAAATATGCAGATCATTAAGAGGGTTCTTTCCATCAGTACCCCCAAACACAAGAAGATTGTCTCCAACTGTGGTACAGCTATGGCTATCCCTGGGTGTAGGCTGTGTGCCTCTTATTATGGGCTCGCTCCATGTTCGCTTAGCTGATCATAACAACATAAAAACTAAGCCCAGACATTCAGAACAAATCATAAAACCAACAGCAAGTACTGAAGTACACCGACACAAACATATACAAAACCCCAACTCAAAATCCATAAGACCATCCCCAAGCTTTACCCAATTTAATTTTGGGAAAAATAACTAAAACACATGCTTCAACCCTGCCCTATATCTTTTGCAAATTTGAGCAGTCACTAAACTTTTACCCAATCAAATTAATGCAAGTAGAATATCCTTCGATTCATTTCAAAACTTCCATAATCCCTTCCCAAACCAAACATAAATCTTTTGATTTATTTGGCTCTCATGATAGAAGTTTAAAGGCCCCCATTTACTACTTAAAGCTCAATGCTCCTATTTTCTATAAATGACATCCATATCCCCAAATTTGAGTACATATAGGATTGGAATACCCATCCCGAAAAATGAGGCATGCCCAAATACGGCATTTACATTAAAATCAGAATAGTTTAATCCCCAACAACAAAACCCTCACATTTCATATAGATACCTAATAAACCCCCAAAAAAGAACAAATTCAATAAACAACGTATTAAAGCCTAAGCAACAATGCCCCCAAAAAAAATTAGGAAGCCTGACAAATAAGAGTCCAATTTACACAATACATTTCCTAATTGGTTCTCCCAAAACACCTATTGGAGGAAAAATATTTTTTCATGGGACATATTTGACTACATACTTGGTAAAAAAACAAAAAAATATATATATTCTAGGTGAGAGGAAGAAAACACAAGATAGAGCATTTATATTAAAACTCGAGTCATTCAAGTCCCAACAAATAAATCCCATACATTTCATATGGAAAACTAAGAAAACCCAAAAATGATCAAATACAATAACAACGCTGAAATACAATACACGCCTAATTAAGAAAGTTAAAACCGCAATGCAAAGATTAATAAAGAAGATTAAAAAATGGAGACCCACCCACCAGTGTCAAAAACATGTACTTGATTGGTCTGACAATTATCTTTGCCATAACCACCAAAAACATAAAGAAATTTGCCCCCTCTAACTGCGTTGCAGGTGTGTCCCCACCTCATCCCTGGCCCACAACACACATCTTCCCCATCCTTCCTCTCTATCTGCAACTTTTGCCATCTCATGTTTCCAAAACCCTCCTAAATTTTACTTTCAAGGAAAAAACGAATATATCAGATGGAAAGTGGCGATTTGTTGGTTTAATTTTATTTGGGAGATGGGTTTAAGGCTTTAAAGGTGTTTAGGATGGAGTTTATTCATGCAAACAGCGAAAGGGCCATTAACAAGTGTCACCAGCGTCTAATATGATGGAAATAAAATTGAGGACGACCCGCACTGGCCCAACAAGATCATATCGACTACGGTTGAGGTTGGTTCGGGTGTGGGTCACAATTCGAATTAATCGTATTATTTTCGAGTTGTGTTGATTTTCATTTGAATATAAATTTTGGATACCCTTAAATTTATAGGGGCTTTCTAAATTTAGGACCTATTGTAATATGTATTTTGAAAATAGGACAACAAACATTTTATTTAGAGTTTTAGTCCCTATTTTTGAATAAAGCCGCTGGCGCGGACCCATATTCATAAAACGTTGACCAATCACGGCATGCCACGTGTCCCTTTAATTTGAAAATAGGGACTAAAAATGGAAACGAAGTGTTTGTTGTCCTATATCCATAATCAATATTATTTTAAGTCCTAATAATACATAATCTAAAATTTATATAAGTTAATTGTTTCATATTTGAATCATTTCGGATTATTATCATAAACGGATTATCGTGTCAAAAATTATCCGCCCTATGTTTAGTTCACTGCTAACTTATAATTGAAATTGATAAGCAAAAGTGAAATCAATTATGTCTAAACCCGTATTAATTGGATTGGATTGGATTGGATTGAACTGTCTTTGTCCCTGACAGTTTGGTTTCGGTTCTAAAAATTACGGAACTGTTTTTTTTCTTTTAATATTTGGTTTTCGATTCCACCGCCAACACAAACGGAACCAAATCACAAACCGTTATGAAACGAGATTGAGCCAAATCAAGCTAAAATCGATCTGATTCCAACATGTTTTAGGGGATTTGGATTAGATTCATTCGCTAAGAGTGTCTTTTTAAAGTTATATTTGAGAAAAAAATTATTTTACTTATATTTTTGTACAATTTTGGAACCGTGAACCAATTCAAATCAAAACGTTCGCATTGGTTCGATTCAAAGACATAATTGATTTCAATTTTGGTTCTAACAATATGGAACCGATCTACCTCGATTTCGATTATGGATTAGTAGTGGACTCGGACCAACCTGAATCGTGTGCATCCTTGAGCAAATGACTTAAATATGGTATTGGTGGGCGCTTTCTCTATAAATGTTCTGGTTGTATTGGACCTCACCCATCTCAGCTGATTCAAAACTCTGTATATGCATCTCCTGAAAAAAAAAATTATCAACTTTCCAAATCGCCCACCATATTTATGTTAATTCTCTACACCCTTGTGACACTTATTAATGGTGGTTTCTCTCTTTGCATGAATAAACTCAGTCCTAAACACCTTTAAGACTTAAACCCATCACCTAAAATCATATTAAAATAACAAATCCCCCCCCCCTTTTCTATTTTATATCTGATATATTTTTTTCCAGGAAAGTTTGATTTTTGTGGGGTTTTAAACATGAGATGACAAAAATTGCAGATGGAGAAGATGTGTATTGTATCTGGGTTGGAAAAATTTATGTTCTTGTGTTTCATTTCTCCCACCTATAATATATTTTTGGGGGTGGGGGCATTGTTAGGCTTTTATACGCTGTTATTGAATTGTTCTCTAGGGGGGTATTAGGTATCTATATGAAATGTGCGAGATTTTGTTATTGTAAATTAGACTAGTATGATTTAAATGAAAATGCCTTATTTGTGTATGGAAATTTTGCATACTTAGAGAATCTCCGAGCCACCCCTAATTTTTGTGGATGGGTATTCCAATCCTATAAGTACTCAAATTTCAGGATTTGGATGTCATTTATAGATTATAGGAGCATTGAACTTTAAGTAGTAATTTTTTATTATTATTTTTTTGTGTGTGTGGGGGGGGGGGGGCGCTTAAACTTCAAACGTGAGAGCCAAATGAATCGAAAGATTCGTGATTGGTTCGAGAAGGGATAATGGAAGTTTTGAAATGAATGGAAAGATAATATACCTTGTAAAATATATGACTGTGTAATAATTGATTAAAATCGTAAATTTCTAATTTGGCACACTTATTTAATTAGAGTCTATTTTTAAACCAAATTAATTCAGCTCCTAACACATGCAACTACGTATCAAACCAAATAACATATAGCACGCGACACAAAATTTCAGAAAAAATCCCCGAAGGGCAAAACCTTTTATTTTTAGAACTCTGACAAGTTTACAAGGCCATTGACTTACATACCATCTTGCTTTCGCCCATAAGAGTAACGCATAATGCCTTCGTCAAACTTCCAAAGTAACGGCTAAAATCAGCAGTGGTTCACACGCAGTTATACCAAAAGGACGCGTAGTCGAGACACGCAGTCTAAAATCTTCACAAGGACTCACTCCATAATAGCACGCAGTTGTCCGGTTGTAGAGTTCTCCCCACAAAGAATGAACAAAAGTAACGTGTGTTCTTGAACACCAAAAAAATTCACGAAATCACGTGGGATTTTTGTGAATTGAAAACAAAAGGGATGAAAAACCTAAAAGAAGAAGTCAAAGAGAATTCTGCAGATTCACAGTTTTTTGTCTTTCAAAACGCTCGGACTTCTTAATGAAAACGAAACCATTTAATGAGTATTTATAGAAAATCGCGATGCCTCGATCATTAGAACGAAAAGGAGAACTCGCTCGAACGAAGTACACGTGTCGTTTGAACGACATTGCGCGACATCTCAATGTCGCTCAAACGAGATGTAATCTCGCTTGAACGACCTGAGCATAAAAATCGAGGAACGATACAGGACTCAGAAAAATTACTCGTTCTCAAATTTTGACGAAAAAAGTCCGCTCCAATACTTAGAAAATATTTTGAAATAATATCCCAGAGCTCCAAGTGCAAAGTTAAGGTATTTAAAACATAATCTTACCAAAGTAAACTTTGCGGAGGCTTTTTGATGAAGAACCTTGATATATTCGGATCCGTCTTGATGTAGATTGCTCTTCGATAGTTGTAACGGTATACGACATAATTAATTGTGACGGACATTTATAAAAATATGTCCTTACAAATCTCTCCCTTTGTCTATGCCGGTACATACATAAAAATATCTTAATTATCAAATACCAAAATGCCTATACAAATCTACCCTCCTATAAATCTCAAAACTAAAAGGGTATAAATTTTCAAGATCTCAAACTTTTCTTCAAAAATCTTCATCAAATCTCAAAAATTTTCTCATCAGGGTGTGCAACATAATGATCTTCAATCTTTGTACCTACACATATGAGATAAAGCAAAAATCTTCGTGATGTATCGAGTTTGAAATGATATAAGAATATATCAAATCTCCCCCATACTCCCCCATAACATGATAATTCTTTCTCCCCCATTTTATGTTGTCCCCAAATAGACGGATAAGAAGAAACAATCAAAACAAGGAGTGTCACGACAAAATGCATAGCAAACATGAATCAAACTACGCGCATGCAAAGGTATATCTAAAAAAATATCCACAAACTATTTTTGATTTTTCAAATTTTTTGTACAAAAATAAGATACCAAAAATCACACACCATGGATTTATACTAAAACAACCAAGTCATGGAAACGGAATGAATGGGTGTGAACACATTCGATAGGTAAATCAACTCAATCAATCATATGTGCATGATGCATATGTGTACTCCTAACGAATGAACATCAAAAGTATCCTTAGGTGTAAAATTGTTGAATTTAGATGACATCGTCTTATGCAAATCAACAAATCAAAGTCAAAGTGATTTTCACACCAATAATGTTCAAAACTATTTAACGATTTTCAAGACTTTCAAGGACGTGCAAACCCGTTTTAAATTCCATCCAAACTCTCTCATGCATATTTTCTTTTAGAGGTAATCTAAATTCTCAAACATTGGAGAATTGGTGCAAAAACCTAACGGCCCCTTTTTGGCATGAATTTCTTTTTATTACCTTTAAATTTTTTCGAGCTCTTTTAAACCTATTTGGACCCCGAATAATAAAATTCCTTAATTTTTTAGGTCCGATATAACAGTGGCTTAGTATTCGCAAAGTCCAAATGAGCATTTCATAACCCTTCCCCTTTTTCAAATAAAGCACAAAAACTCATAAATGGCTTTTACATGTACAACTTTTTATCAATTTTTATCGCTATTGGTTCGTTTTAAGGACGGGATTGAAGTGAAAACACCCAACCAACATGTGATAAGACAATCACAATAATCAAACAAATATGTGCATGTGTGCAATAAAGGAAATCATAAGTCAAACATGTAGGAAGTAACACTTAATTACATCTTAATGACTCCAAACATTATAAATCACAAAGTTGACATGATGTATTGTCTCAAAACACTATCAAATAGTCACATGAAAAATGGAATGATGTCGTGACTCGGTCATCCTAAGTGTCTGTCCATATACGGTGTAAACAAAATACAAAACTCTTTTTGGATTTTTTCAAAAAATTTATCAAAATAAAATCTTTTTGTATTTTTCAAAATTAAAAAAAAAATGGAAAACATACAAAAATGATACATACTAGCAATAGGAAAATAATGTCATCATGGAAAACATCCTATGCTAGTAAACAAGTAAAACCTCAATCGTTAGGTGCGGAGGGGTTTTAGTTGACACAACGCATGATAAACCCAAAAAATACGTAATAAAACCCTTCAAAGGCAAAGGGACACGAATTTTATACATTGAAAAGAGAAGCCGAGAGTGAGAGCTAAGAACTGCACCAGGGATGAGCGAGGTGGAGAAGACGATAGAGCTCTCAAACTATGGAGGCACTAGGTTTCTTGATGCAATTGATTTTACTTTTTCTCTCTAGACAAAGCGCTTGAAGAATTTCAATAGGATGATTTCAAAATGAAAGTACATGCCCCTTTAAATATGTTGGGTTTGGCGATAAAGGTTCACTTCTTTTAATGACGTAAGAACTAAAAAGCCAACCGAAGGTACATAGTCCATGCATCCACACATGTAAGTAATCATTACCCAGGCGTCGCTTCCCATAGCCTAACACGTGTCCTTGCAAACCAAAATTCTCCATCAAAAATTTAATTTGTCGACCAAAATTAACCCTTCGTCCATTCTTTCTATGTAACAACCACTCAAGACCAATTTCGATCCAGAGAAGTATCTACAAAATTCCACTCATGCATTAAGTCTTGTGGGATTTTATTATTTCCTAAATAAAATACAACACGTGGAACCTCAATGGTATGACATGGACCCTCCTTTTGGGAAGAAGAAGGGTTCGACCTAGTTGTAAATTGTGCTGGGCTCAGGTGTGCCTGTGCTTGACCTCGTGTTTTACATATTGACCTGATAGTTGAATCACATTATAGATTAATCCCTCTTGTTGACTTAGTAAATACCATGTAACACCCCGCCTAATTAAATACCGGGTGGCCAGTCCCATACCAAATTAAAACAGAATATACAGTTGGCTCATTCTTAGCATCACTGTCGAAAACATTTACAACTCACCCAATACTCAAATAAGCTGATGTTAAAAAAACTTTCCAAATTTAAATTAACAAAAAACCATTTTTACAATTTAAGAATAACACACACATCTTATTCTACAACACAGACGACTATATAAATAACTCAAAAGAATTTAAATGCAACTGGAATAAACATTCCCAAATAATATAAATCCTTTACAACAATCCCAACAATGTTAAATGTATTAAAACGACATAAATACAATGGTTTAACTCCGACAGAAAATGATAACTGAAATCCTTTGGGCGACATGCCCTATGTAAGAATACTGTGAATCAAAAAGATGATAAGCGTCTAAGCAAAACTTCCATAACTCCATAGCTCGTCAAAATCAACTATGGTTGGCGTCCCTGTTGCTGGATACCTGATATAGAGATACAATAGAAGAGAAAATATGCAAGCAAACGGGTCAGAGCCCGAATGTGTAGAGTATTTTTAAAATAGCAAGTATTTAACAAGTGCAATAAAGCATTTATTATGTACATGTTAGATCCAACCCTCACTTGCAATTCTCACCTCTCAACTAGAGTGCACACTTAACGTCTCCTATTAACCTCCTAGTTAATGGTTCCTCTTTTCTAGTCTCCATATTATAATATCATTCCCATATCATAATCCCCGTATGTCCCATACCATACGTCACATTATTATCCATTTACATTTCTCCTTTATGATTTAGTTTCTCATTAACATGAATCATTATTCATTAATCTGAATCATTTCTCATTAACATGAGTTAATCTTTTCAATTCTAAAAGCATAAACATTAATTAACTAAATTCCATTAACATATTTTATTCACCGTTATCTACAATTATCACCGTAGATAGATCTAACCAAAATATATCCATTTAATCATTTAATTCATTATATATATATTCATATATAATACGGCACCCCGAGTCGCAGCTGTGGTGCAATGCATTACTCTGCTATCATGTCCCATCATCGCAGGTCGCCGAATAGGAGACTAAAGGTTCGGTAAGATTCCACGAACCACAAACAACAACAAACAAATTGGAGGCGAACATAGTTCTCGTATCCATGGGTCACGCACATACCTACGCACCCACAGTCAGCGGACTTATCAACTCCCCGATAAGTCTTTCATAGACCTATGTTCTCGAGCGACAAATCAAAGATCCCATGGATTCATCAGGATATGACTGTCCTCACGCGTAAACCTCCCACCGATAGCAAGTAAGCTAGGTATGTCATACACATAATCATTAATCAATCAAATAGGTATTATCATACCTATAATATAATATCAATAAGGTAATTATCACTACCCTAAGATATTTCCCATACGTAGCATTATATCTCTTTTTTTAAAATATCATATCTTTACTTCATAAATTAATTACCCTCGCACCCTATAACATCTCTCCACTACCGACGCCGTTAAGGTTCATGCGCGGAGCGTCTCGCAAAGCGAAATCCAAACAAGGAACCCCTCCAATACACTACTACTTAACTTTGTCAATCGAGGAGGTCCGAAATCTTAAACTATGCGATCAGGATAACCTCATAACCTCTTTCAACCAAATGTATTATAAGCTCCCATCTCATAAGATTCAAATAGGATTTTCCTCAACATATATTCAGTAAGAATTCACTAATATCCTACTGGTCCATAACATCATTTACCCCGAACTACTACGAGTTTAGTTCCCTTTTTTTTTTTAATGTTAAAACCGATAGTTTCAAATCTCTTATAAACACATATTCTTTCACTTAGGATGAAACCCTCTTGTAAACTTAAGGATACCCAGGTGTTATATCAAATCACCCCTACTGGTCCTATCATAATTCCTCATACATCCCTATTTGGAATTTAACAAATAAATCTAGCAACCCAAATTCATTTTCGGGGTTTCTAAACTACCCCAAAAATTATCCCGAATATCTATGACATTAATTGTAGCCGTAATTTTTCCAATTCCCGATTTGATTTCCGAGTTGTTGATTTCAACCCGGAGCTGTCATCTTGTAAAAATCATATCAAATCGTAGAAAAATCATAAAAATACACGGTCGGCGCCCACGCGACCGTATCGAAAAGATCTACAACTTTCGTGTTTTGGCCGAAAGCTAAATCATTTATCTTCTTGGCCGAAAATGACCCCAAAGGCTACGGGTTACTATTCATTATCTCTCCCAAAATCCCAAACTCCATTTTTCTCCATTTTTACACATTCAAACCTTCATATTAACCTCCAAAATGAGTTATGATTATTTCTACATGATATATCAACATATATGAACGATTTCCAATACTCTAAACATCTTAGTATCATCAAGGGATTGGATAAAAAAATATGTTTATCTCCTTATTTCCAGAATTTATCAATATATCATCTTCAAGAACACATCAATGGTTTCCATCTTTTCTTCAACAAATTCATAACTAATTCGTGGATTATTAACATCCTAACACATGAGTTAAATTCCTATATCATTTCAATTTTCCAGAAATCCATTTAATGATCCATTATTTCTTCCAAACAATAATAATCTTCTCTTTTCATATTTTTCTAACATGGACAATATACAAACTGAATTTGCCATTATTAAACACTTGCCTTTCTTGTAGGTCTGATCCTTTGGTGTAGTTTATCTCAGTTGGTTGTCCCTTCTCCGGTCAAACTCCGGTGGTGGTTGGTGGTGGTGAACCTTTGTTCTTGTTCTTCTCCTTCCTAAGTGACTTTTCCTTTCCCAAGCCCTCTCACACTCTCTCTAGGAAGATGGTTGCTCTTATTTGTGAAGATGAGATGAATAACTCCCATTCACTTAATCTACAAATTCTTATAATAGTGCCAAATCCGTAACACTATTCATCCCCCCTAGAAAAATGACCAAAATGACCTTTCGGGTTGTCTATTCATTCCCAAATGACCCGAGACTCAAAATTGACATCCAAATATACTTTTCTGACTATTTCGAACCTTCCGGACGCAACGACGCAGTCGAAATGACTATTAGATCGATGAAAAATAAATTTCCTTTTTAATTTAATAAACTAGTCCCGACACGTCCCATACCGCATCTGACTAAAAAATATAAATTATCGAATTTATAACATACGGTCATCTCAATGACATAACATTTCATATATTACCTAAATATCTTTAAGTAATATTCAGAATCGTCCATTTTAATATCCACCGTTCGGATAAACCCGAATGAATTAATTAATAAGAAAATCTAATTAATCCATTAATTTAAAAAATCTAACCCATTTTAAAAGGCATTAAAATTACGGGGTATTACATACTTCCCCCCATATAACAGAATTTCGTCCCGAAATTAAGGAATATAAGTCATAACGGTAAGGTCAACTCCGAGTATAAATCTCACATCGCAAGAAATCCAAGATGTACCGCCCATACAATACATTAACAAAGTCCCTATCGATGTTATACGTCAAGCCTTACCATATAGTCTCAACTGAATCAAAATTAGACTTTACCTACTCTTCCCTATACCGTCCTCGTGACAAACTTTGGGGAAAAACTGAGCCTCACACATTGAACAAATAAATCCTGAAGTTCCAACTACTTACCTTTTACAATTATGCAAATCACTACCATTTAATCATCCAGGGCGCCCATACACCCTGTCGTACTACTTTCAATATTAAAATTTTTGCAAAGGTTATAAACTCATATACTAAAGACCTAACTTATTTCGACTCCCAATGGTTATTAGTTTCATGCGTGGGGTGTCTCGCAAGCGAAATCCAAACAAGGAACCACCCCGATACACTACTTCCTAAAGTAGTCGGTCATCGAAACTCCTAAGGTCCTTAGTCAATAATGTATAAAAATTTGTTTATAAAAATATCAGGTTTATCGATTTTAAAACAAAAATTTGGTTTTATCGATTTCAATAAGGGTCTACGCATCTACTCTTTTATAGAAGACAAGATGCAGACATATGTTCTCATATACCACAAATCAATGCATGCCGATAGTCGAACCACACTCGGACATGCCCTAGGTAAGTAATCCCATGATAAAAATCAAACCCCACTGATAACATGTAATATAAAGGTGTCCCACACTCCTCAGTGAGTCTACGTAACTAACAGTGCTATAGGCTAAGTTTAGCAACCCTTTTGCCCACACAACATTTATCGTAACAAAATCAATATACGCTTTATTATCCTTAGATAGAAAACATACCCTCATTCGTGGGTGGTGGTTGTTGATTTACTGCCTGATGGACGTTATATACACGCCCGTACTGACCCTGCTGCACGGGTGCTGCTGGAATGGAAGGTAGTGCTAGCACCGGAGCTGGAGCTGGAAGAGCAGCTGGTGGAAACACTGGTAGCTGTGGCTCCTGTCGAGCATGTTGTTGCTGAGGGAATTTGTCTTTCTCATGACAATCTTGACGTTTATGGCCATATTTGCCACACACGAAACATTTTCCCGCAAACTTTCCACTACCTTGCCCCTGTTGACCCCGAACTTGCTGGCCATTACCTCCCTTCCCTTGGCCTTGATGAGCCTGTCTCTGGCCCTGATGGCCCTGTTGTCCTTGCCCAACACCTTTATCCTCAAATCGAGAATCTCCAGATCGCAAACGCTTAGCATAGTCCCCTGTCTGGGAACCCTGCTCACTCTGACGCTGATGACTCTGCCCTGGCTGAGTCCCACTAGAACTGCCCCCAATAGTCTTGCCTTGCAGGCCTGACCCAAACCCCCGCTTGACACCTTGATTATGGAAGCGGTTATCTTGGCAGTGAAGCATTGCAGCATTAAGAACATCTGCATACGTACGTAATGAAAGATTTCCCAACAAATGTTGGCGAATTTTGTAGTTCAACCCATCAGTGAACATTAGGACTCTCCTCTCCTCAGTAGGTACTTCAGCTGGTACCAAATTAGTTAATCGCGTAAACTCTTCCTCATATTCCGCCACAGTTTTCTCTCCCTGCCTCAAATCAAGTAGCTTCCGCCTCATCTCTGTTTGGATGGCGGAAGGAAAATACTTCCCATCAAACCGTATCCAAAAGTCTTGGATAGTCATTGTGTCCCTCTCCTCCATAGTGGTCGTAGCTTCCCACCATTGCAAAGCTGCCCCTACTAGCTTGAATGTGGCTAGTATTTGACGTTGAACCTCAGTGCATTCGATCATTCTCAAGTGCCGTTGGATATCTTTCTTCCATTGGCTAGCAGTCACAACATCTGATCCTCCCTGAAACTCGGGTGGGTGTGCTTTCTGAAAGGCATCCCTTGCTCGTTCCCATGTAGTAGGAAACACTTGCCCTTGCGCGGGTGGCACAACCGGTGCCGGTGCGGGAGCCTGTTGAACAGCAGCTACGGCAGCATTGACTGCCTGAGCGACAATTGCAGCAACTTCGGCTGCAGTCATTGTTCCCTGAGCTGGGGCGGGCTGAGGTGCACGTCGAGGAGGCATCTGAAATGAGAGAACACTATCAGTATTTGATATCTCAAAATAGTTGAAGATCGAAGCGTAAATAGAAAAGCAATAATCCTACTCATAGGGCTCTACATCAAAGAACGCTAAGCTGAAGACACAATAAGCCGTACAGATCCTAAAGGACACTAGAACCTGATGCTCTGATACCACCTGTAACACCCCGCCTAATTAAATACCGGGTGGCCAGTCCCATACCAAATTAAAACAGAATATACAGTTGGCTCATTCTTAGCATCACTGTCGAAAATATTTACAACTCACCCAATACTCAAATAAGCTGATGTTAAAAAAACTTTCCAAATTTAAATTAACAAAAAACCATTTTTACAATTTAAGAATAACACACACATCTTATTCTACAACACAGACCACTATATAAATAACTCAAAAGAATTTAAATGCAACTGGAATAAACATTCCCAAATAATATAAATCCTTTACAACAATCCCAACAATGTTAAATGTATTAAAACGACATAAATACAATGGTTTAACTCCGACAGAAAATGATAACTGAAATCCTTTGGGCGACATGCCCTATGTAAGAATACTGTGAATCAAAAAGATGATAAGCGTCTAAGCAAAACTTCCATAACTCCATAGCTCGTCAAAATCAACTATGGTTGGCGTCCCTGTTGCTGGATACCTGATATAGAGATACAATAGAAGAGAAAATATGCAAGCAAACGGGTCAGAGCCCGAATGTGTAGAGTATTTTTAAAATAGCAAGTATTTAACAAGTGCAATAAAGCATTTATTATGTACATGTTAGATCCAACCCTCACTTGCAATTCTCACCTCTCAACTAGAGTGCACACTTAACGTCTCCTATTAACCTCCTAGTTAATGGTTCCTCTTTTCTAGTCTCCATATTATAATATCATTCCCATATCATAATCCCCGTATGTCCCATACCATACGTCACATTATTATCCATTTACATTTCTCCTTTATGATTTAGTTTCTCATTAACATGAATCATTATTCATTAATCTGAATCATTTCTAATTAACATGAGTTAAGCTTTTCAATTCTAAAAGCATAAACATTAATTAACTAAATTCCATTAACATATTTTATTCACCGTTATCTACAATTATCACCGTAGATAGATCTAACCAAAATATATCCATTTAATAATTTAATTCATTATATATATATATATTCATATATAATACGGCACCCCGAGTCACAGCTGTGGTACAATGCATTACTCTGCTATCATGTCCCATCATCGCAGGTCGCCGAATAGGGGACTAAAGGTTCGGTAAGATTCCACGAACCACAAACAACAACAAACAAATTGGAGGCGAACATAGTTCTCGTATCCATGGGTCACGCACATACCTACGCACCCACAGTCAGCGGACTTATCAACTCCCCGATAAGTCTGTCATAGACCTATGTTCTCGAGCGACAAATCAAAGATCCCATGGATTCATCAGGATATGACTGTCCTCACGCGTAAACCTCCCACCGATAGCAAGTAAGCTAGGTATGTCATACACATAATCATTAATCAATCAAATAGGTATTATCATACCTATAATATAATATCAATAAGGTAATTATCACTACCCTAAGATATTTCTCATACGTAGCATTATATCTCTTTTTTTAAAATATCATATCTTTACTTCATAAATTAATTACCCTCGCACCCTATAACATCTCTCCCCTACCGACGCCGTTAAGGTTCATGCGCGGAGCGTCTCGCAAAGCGAAATCCAAACAAGGAACCCCTCCAATACACTACTACTTAACTTTGTCAATCGAGGAGGTCCGAAATCTTAAACTATGCGATCAGGATAACCTCATAACCTCTTTCAACCAAATGTATTCTAAGCTCCCATCTCATAAGATTCAAATAGGATTTTCCTCAACATATATTCAGTAAGAAGTCACTAATATCCTACTGGTCCATAACATCATTTACCCCGAACTACTACGAGTTTAGTTCCCTTTTTTTTTTTAATGTTAAAACCGATAGTTTCAAATCTCTTATAAACACATATTCTTTCACTTAGGATGAAACCCTCTTGTAAACTTAAGGATACCCAGGTGTTATATCAAATCACCCCTACTGGTCCTATCATAATTCCTCATACATCCCTATTTGGAATTTAACAAATAAATCTAGCAACCCAAATTCATTTTCGGGGTTTCTAAACTACCCCAAAAATTATCCCGAATATCTACGACATTAATTGTAGCCGTAATTTTTCCAATTCCCGATTTGATTTCCGAGTTGTTGATTTCAACCCGGAGCTGTCATCTTGTAAAAATCATATCAAATCGTAGAAAAATCATAAAAATACACGGTCGGTGCCCACGCGACCGTATCGAAAAGATCTACAACTTTCGTGTTTTGACCGAAAGCTAAATCATTTATTTTCTTGGCCGAAAATGACCCCAAAGGCTACGGGTTACTATTCATTATCTCTCCCAAAATCCCAAACTCCATTTTTCTCCATTTTTACACATTCAAACCTTCATATTAACCTCCAAAATGAGTTATGATTATTTCTACATGATATATCAACATATATGAACGATTTCCAATACTCTAAACATCTTAGTATCATCAAGGGATTGGATAAAAAAATATGTTTATCTCCTTATTTCCAGAATTTATCAATATATCATCTTCAAGAACACATCAATGGTTTCCATCTTTTCTTCAACAAATTCATGACTAATTCGTGAATTATTAACATCCTAACACATGAGTTAAATTCCTATATCATTTCAGTTTTCCAGAAATCCATTTAATGATCCATTATTTCTTCCAAACAATAATAATCTTCTCTTTTCATATTTTTCTAACATGGACAATATACAAACTGAATTTGCCATTATTAAACACTTGCCTTTCTTTTAGGTCTGATCCTTTGGTGTAGTTTATCTCAGTTGGTTGTCCCTTCTCCGGTCAAACTCCGGTGGTGATTGGTGGTGGTGAACCTTTGTTCTTGTTTTTCTCCTTCCTAAGTGACTTTTCCTTTCCCAAGCCCTCTCACACTCTCTCTAGGAAGATGGTTGCTCTTATTTGTGAAGATGAGATGAATAACTCCCATTCACTTAATCTACAAATTCTTATAATAGTGCCAAATCCGTAACACTATTCATCCCCCCTAGAAAAATGATCAAAATGACCTTTCGGGTTGTCTATTCATTCCCAAATGACCCGAGACTCAAAATTGACATCCAAATATACTTTTCTGGCTATTTCGAACCTTCTGGACGCAACGACGCAGTCGAAATGACTATTAGATCGATGAAAAATAAATTTCCTTTTTAATTTAATAAACTAGTCCCGACACGTCCCATACCGCATCTGACTAAAAAATATAAATTACCGAATTTATAACATACGGTCATCTCAATGACATAACATTTCATATATTACCTAAATATCTTTAAGTAATATTCAGAATCGTCCATTTTAATATCCACCGTTCGGATAAACCCGAATGAATTAATTAATAAGAAAATCTAATTAATCCATTAATTTAAAAAATCTAAACCATTTTAAAATGCATTAAAATTACGGGGTATTACATACCACTCCCTTACCTACCTATACACGTAAGAGGAGCCCTTTAATCATGCTGGTAACACCTCATCACGTTATGAAAATGTGCTCCATTCCATTATGTTTAGGCTATAACTAACTCATCCTTATATATCCCATTATGTATAAAGGGTGTATCTGCCTAACCTATTATGGGACTCTACCTATCCCTTAATATTTTGGGGTAACTAACTATAAATAACACATAATCCCACATAGATAAGGGACTGAGATCATCATCTCTGGAAGAACCCTAAACTTGTATCCATTCTCTGAAATTGGTAACAGAATCATCACTGCACTTGTAGATGTAGACACCATTTCGGTGACGGACCGCATAAATCACGTCTCCTCTGTTTGTCTTCCATCTCCATTCTCTACTTCCTTTTTATTAGCTTAGTAATTATTTGTTATTATTTATTATTGATAAACCCCCGAATAAGACATAAATTCCCTAATCCAATTTTAGACTATAACAGGTCTAATCGAATAAGTTTTAAGAGTGTTAAAACTAGTAATGATGTTTCATTTCCATTTAATTCAAAATAGATTACTCTAAACATGTGTTCGAATACATATTGATTTTTAAGTCAAACCAGAATTTAAAAATTGTGTCTAAAGTTTGTGTCAGTTTACTCAAGGGAATCCTTATTGGGCATTGACTCACCCCTGTTTCCTTTATTACGACATGTTATATGTGATTCCATCATTTGAGAGTGTTTTACATGTTAGTAGCTCTTATTTATTACGCTAGTTGCTATGATTACTTAAACCTTAGGATGTTATGTAATGGTTCCACACTTATGTGCTCTAAATATGGAATTGCATGCTTATTTGGTAAATATAATTAATTAAAATGGACTAAAAATATTATTTAGCTGATTTAATACCAATTCACACATCCAAGATGGAACGAGTTGACGCATGGGTAACCCCATATTCAGGGTCAGGGCATCATTAAACTTGCTTAAATATTAAACATGATGTCTATCACAATAAGAATAAGGAGATAATAGTAACATGAAAAATAAATCAAATGGTAAAATATATAATTTCATGAAGAAAAATAATGATAAAAGAACCCAATATATATATAAACCACCATCATAACATATAACATAAAACTCTGCAGATGTATTTAACAACAAAATACGTAACACAAAAAAATTGGATGCAAAGAAAATGAGATACACAAATATCAATCAACCAAACTCACAAATGGTATATAATAAGATACAAGCATATATATGAAGTAGGAGAACATTCATAAACCAAATTTGATAAGAAAAAATATAGGAAACATTAGCGCACTTACCAAAAATTTGAGTTAATGTAAAAAATTCATAATAAAGAAAATATTATCTAAAATGGATAATAAGATGATGATATCATTAAGCAAGAATGTAATATCCCGTCTCAATTGTGCAAAGAAAAAAAGAAGTGAACTCCATTGAGATAAAATTGAAGTTCCATTTCAGTTAAGAGTTACAAATCAAAGAACAAAGAACATAAAGCTTTGACTCAAGTGATATGTTTTATATTCTTTTTAAAAGCATTTTCGACTATCACATTTTTCCTCCCTCAATGAAAGGTTTTGATTAAATTAATTTGGTATCATGCCCATGATGTTACTAAATTTTTGGACAGATATAAGTCTATGATAAGTCACTTCTTCAAATTTTCTTTTCCATCTGATACCCCGCCCAATTAAATACCAGGTGATCAGTCCTTTATTAAATTAAAACAGAATATCCAGTTGATTTATTATTAGCATCACCATCGAAAACCGTTAATTACTAATCATCTACATTAGTTAATTAAGATGGTGTCAAATTTTAATCTTTAAATTAACATGCAATGATCTGGAAAAAATAAATCACATTTACCATTCTAATTAACCCACAAAATAAATAATGAAATAACTGATCAAATAAGATATGACTAGGATAAACACTCCATCCTGAAACTCCAGTACAATGATCCATATCTAAAATCGAATCCAACAACTAAAAATAAATGAAGTACAATGTCTCCGAAAATAACTACCAGTAGTAGATGGGCGACATGCCCGATTGAGATAAATAAAATGATGCATCAGATCTGAAAGAAATGGAGACATCTACTACTGAAGTCCTACAATCATTCATAACAACTGCAACACATCACATGAGAATGAACTCCTAAGCTGGGCGTGCCTGTGGCTGGGCACCTAAAATGGTTTATAAAATAGATTTGAAAAATGGGTCAAAGCCCGAGTAAAACAGTTTAAAAATATTTGCAAGTATTTAAAATGCAAAATTAGCAGATATTGTATACATGTTAGTTCAACGTGATCTCACTTCAGTTCATCACACTTCAACCATTGTGCACACCTAACGTGTTATGATACCTCGTCCAACTAGTTTCAATCCCTTACTTTACTACACCTACTTACTCGTATCACCTACTCGTATCACCCATACAATTCGTTATTGATTTACCTTCTCATATCATTTAAATCATTTACTAAGCACACACAGTAGGATAAATCATAAGTATATATATTTATCACTCTATTGCTATATATACTAATACAACACCCCTAGGCCGAGACCTGTGGTGCATGCATACTCTGCTATCAAGTCCCAGTACATCACGCACTAAATAAAGGACTGTAGGTTCGGAATCACTCTCGAACCACAATATACAATTCACACATAATTGGAGGTGAACATAGTTCTAGGCCTTTGGGCTACGCACATACCTACGCACCCAAATGACCGGGCACACCCTTGTTCACACAAGACTGTACCCTTCTCGAACCTCCCGTGATAGCAAGCAGCGTAGGCATGTCATACAAATAATAAGCCATACATTAGGTATTCACACAACCTGTGTGTGTGTGTGTGTGTGTGTGTCTATATATATATATATATATATATATATATATATATATATATATATATATTTTTTTTTTCCAATAAAGGTAAGCACGTACCCTATTATATATATTACGTACGTAGTCGACATAACTCTCGTATAGCCCACATATTCTTAATATACCACCAAACTTCTTATTCGTATGCCCGAGTGTTTCCTCTCACTTGGAAGATTATCAATTGTCCCTTAAGTCTATTCAGTAGCTATCTCACTCATTCCCTACTGGTCAAGGTCACCGTTTTTACCAAATTCTCAGGACACGATATCGTTCTCCAAATTGGGTTTTTATTCCTTAATTAAGCCAAATAAATCTTAGCCCTTAAGTTCTTCTCTTATTCTTAAGTCTCAAACCCAATATTTACCTATTGGTATCTTAAAATAACTCTCTTTGTATTTAAAAATTATCTCAAAGATTAATTCGACCGTTTCCCACAAGTTCTAAACGAAAAGGGAGAAAATTATCAAAATCTGGCCAGCCAAATCAATTCGACCTTGACCCGAATCGATTTGCCTACCAAATCGCTTCGGCCAAGGAGCCGAATCGATTCACTTCTACATGTCTCGTCTTCTCCACTTAACTGTGACGGGTTTACACCATTTTCACTCAACCAAAACTTCATTACGTGAACACAAATTCCCAACCAAACATTCTAAACATCATATTAACATATATACATGATTTCTAACTTGGTAGAATCTTCAAATCATTAAGAAACATCATTAAATATAATTAATTCAAGAATTATCTCCAAAAACTCTAGTTCATCATTTTTCATCAATAATCACTATAAAACCCAGATTTCTTCATGTTTTGATTATCATAAATTCATCAAATTCGTCATCTTACACAAGGGATTCAAATTTTACATTAATTCCATCATAACATGATCAAATCTCGCAATTTTCTCATCAATATTCATGAAATCAAGATAATTAACATCCTACTCTAACATGGATGATATATACTTCTTAAATTAAGCAGGATAAATACTTGCCTTTGTGTGTAGATCTGATTTCCATGAAATTGGTGGTATGGGTGTGTTTCTCTCCTCCTGATCTACACAACTGGGGTGATTTTGGTTCAAGAATAGTGTTGGACAGTCTTGGGACTCTTTCTGGACTCATTCTTCCTCCCTTGATTAGGGGTGGCCATAGGCCCGAAGCCCGCCAAGCCCGCCCAATAAAAAAAATAGGGCTTGGGTAAGGTAAATAGGCCCGCAAAGCGGGTTTGGCAAAATTTTATAGGCCCGATTTTTTTTCGGGCGGGCTTGGACATGAGTTCTTAAGCCCGATGAGGCCCGACCCGGCCCGAGACCCGAAATATATATATATATATATATATATATATATATATATATATATATATATATATATATATATATATATATATATATATATATATATATATATATATATCTGTGTGGGGGGGGGGGACTTCTATAAATATAAAAACGTATACCAAGTCTTTTCATGTAAAGTGAGAAACTTTATATATGGACTTTGTAATATATGGAGTTTAAAACAGATTTTTAATTAAAAAAATTGGTCTTTAAATAAAAAAATAGGTATTTTAATTTTAAAAAAAAATCTTTTAATTAACATAATAGGGCCCAATCGGGCGGGCCTGGGTAAAGATCTTTCAAATCTGGGCGGGCTTGGAATTACATAATAAGGCCCGATCTAGGCCCGAGCGGGTTTGGGATAACACTTAATTTTTCAAGCCCGGCCTAAGCCCGACCGGGCCTGCCCAGGCCCGGCCCACGGCCACCCCTACCCTTGATAGCCTCTCTCAGTTTTGTTTACGTAACCCTAACTTCCCCAAATCCTAATCTGATTTACATTTACAAAATTCGTGGGACTAATTTTCTATAAAATTCAAAAGACTAAAATACCCCTCTGGGGTACCGGTTTGGCCTAAAAATGCCCCAGAACTCAAACTAAACGGGTACATTTTTTTTTACTATCTCGACCATTCCGGACACATTTGCGCACTCGAAATGACCATAATGGATATGAAAAGTAAACTTATATTTTATTTTTCAAAGTGAGTCCCGACACGATTGACAAGCGCATCCCGGCTAAATTTATTGTAACTGTCGTATTTTTCACTCACGTCAATTATAATATTTACTTATCATTATTATTACTCATTCACTAAGAATATTCAATATAAATAAATATTAACCCTTATCTCTCTAATTAATATTTATTTTACCAGATTAATTTCCAAATAAAATTTAATTAATTCCAAATTAATTCCCAAAATAAATATCAATAAAAATTACGGGGTGTTTCCATATGGCGGTTATCACTCCAAAAAGGTTGGTAGATATGCCATGTGAAAGCCCTTTTTGTATAAAGTTGTGGTTTTTAAGATATGCCAATGGATTTATCAAATTCTCCACATCATGAACTACAATTCACGCATATACTTATAAAATTAAACACTCTTTCATAAGTCTATTAAAGATTTTAACCTTTGTCAAAGATTATATAAATTTGCCATTCCTCATAAAGCTGCAGGAAACTAATATGTGTTGAGGTGTAAAAAGCAACACGATACGAGAAAACATTTTTCCCAATATTTTCTCAAAGTGTGTAAGAAAGGAAACAAAATAAAGTTTTTGAAGCACAAGTTATAATAAAACATGTCATTTAATATACAAAAATATGTTATAAAGTTATCTATAAAAGTCACACAAATGATTGGGTATAAAATATATTTGGATTTTAGAATGAAATATATATACAATCAAAGGATATACATGGAGTACGAAATCCTAGACAAATAAGCATGCACGACCCAAATACAAACTAGTTAAGCCAAGGACAATAAACATATGGAAAGAATATCATTGCAAGTCAAGTTGGAAATACTATAATATACAAAAGGATATAACATACATGGATCACAAATACATCAATAATCGTGAAAGTATATGGTTGGAAAAACTAAACTAAAATAGCATTCTCAGAAGGTTATAAAGTAGGAGCAACTCAAAAGGATAAATTATGTGAATATAAGATATGCAAGTATATAATCATGAAATGAAAATACTCATATAAGAATAAAAAGCACATAGCCTAGCACAAGTGATATGAGATATGAAATTCAAACAAAAGCAATTTCAAAATAAAATCTTTTTGGATTTTCAAAATATGCAACAAGGAAAAGAACACAATAGACATAAATAGAGGCCTAAGAACACAAGATATGATTTCTAAAAATGTTTTAGGCACTTACGGATGCCCTCTAACTATTAGAGATAAGGAAACCAAGGTAGAACCCTTTTAATCTCAAAGAAAATTTATTTTATATCATCATCGTCATCCTTGCCTGTGACACCCCGCTTAATTAAATACCGGGTGATCAGTCCTTTATTAAATTATAATCATGGTGAACGGTTGGTTCATTCTTAGTATCACTGTCGCAAAAATAACTTTTCCAATTAAACACCCTAAATAATTAAGCTAAGTGTCAAAACCATTTTTAGACATAAATTTCCAAATTTTATTTAAAAACCAACATTTAAAACTTTACATAATTCATAGTTTAGGAATCACCCAACAACTATACTGGAACATAACATCCAAACAATTAAACATCCAACTAATTAATTCCAACTTTAAAACTTAAAGGAAAACATCCTGAAAATAATAATTCCCACAGTGTAAATACTGGAAATAAACGAATCACAATCTCTGATAAAACAATTGAATAATGGAAAAAGGGCGACACATGTCCAACTGGATAAAATAGTGCTAGAAGTGGAATCAATAATGAGGTCGTCTAAGCAAGAGGCCTGCAACTCCCACCTAAGCTGCAGCGCGTTCCTTCCAAAGGATCCTATGTAAGGCGCCCCTATGGCTGGGCACCTGTAATATATACATATATAAAAGAGAGAAGAGAAAATAGGAAACGGGTCAGAGCCCGATTGTAAAACAGTTTAAAATTAGTTTAGCAAGTATTTAAAATGCTTACCGGTTAATGCAACCAACATATTAGTGCGACACTCCATTGAGAAATTCTCACCTCTCTTCTAATGTGCACACCTATCGCACTAATACTCCCAACTGTTTAACTTATCTTATCTTAAGTTACTCATAAGATTTCATGCCGATAATTTCAATTGTTAAGGAAGTTAATTTTATTAAACAGTAAAGTTCTCACATAAGCCTCATTTAATTATAAGGTTTCTCAGTAACGCATCATACTTTTCAAACACTTGTTCCCAAGTTGAAATAATTATTCATTTCTTACTTACCATAGTCACAATAGGTAGTTCCCAAATTTCAGGTTTAAATATATATATTAAATACTCATATAATATATATATTCTAACGGCACCCCATATAAAATTTATGGTGCGGGCATACTCTGCTATCCAATTACTCGTATCACTCGTACTAAGGGAAATACAAGTTCGGAATCACTCTCGAACAGTATTAACACAAAACACATACAAATTGAGGCGAAGCATAGTTTCAAGTCACTAAGAGGTCAGCACATACCCTCACGTCTCTTAGGACCGTCTGACTATCGATCCGATAGCTTGTACCAAGGATTCCTATGTTCTAGGGTACGAGTCAAAATCCCCCATAAAGGTCCCATCGAGATAAGACTGTCCCAGCGCGGTAACCTCCGGGATAGCAAGTAGCGCGGGCATGATTTTTACACGTATATAGTATATGCATAATCAGTCATATATGTATACCACTATTGCCATATCAAATTTAGGTACACTCTCACGACCCATAATTATGATATTTATCCTTATTACTCATTATTAGATTATCACGTATAACTGTTCGTCTCTTATTCTTATTTGTGGGATTATTCCAATTTACTACGTAACACTCGTGGATTCCTATCTCTCCAAGTGTAATTTCAGTAGGTACTCATTTATTTTACAACATAACTTCTTTACGAGTCTCACCCTTTAACACATATTCCCATTGTCCCTTATATGTAAAACACCCCCCCGTGAAATGTTAATCTTGTATCATATTAACTGGTCCATATATTCCTAAAGTCCTACATGTCTTCTTTATGTCCCAAAATGTTCTCACATTAATATCCAAGAATGTCTAATCATTTAAGTTAGAACGACCTATTAAAAAGGGAATATGAGTTATACAGGAGGGGTGGGTCGATGGATCGATGGCAGGTATTCGATCGATCGAATCATCGATCGATCGATGCTCTAGGGTCGATCGATCGATCAAGCAGGTATGACAAATCAGCAGAATTTCCAGTTACGGGTTTCCTCTTCCAAAATCATCCAAAACGATATATTTGACTACCAAACTCCCAATAATTTATACTACAAGTATTATAACCTCAAATAAGTGATTTCCTACGTCAAGCATGCAGATTTTCATCATGAATAACGAATTAAAATGGCATAATCTTTAAAAACATCAAGAACCTTAATATTTCTTTTGTTTAGTATCTTCCCATTCTTTTACCAGATTTCATACTGTTTATTTACTGTAATTTCATGGTTCAATCTCTACATATGAATTGGGTTTCCAGAATACATCTATTTCTCATACAACATGCGAATTCAAATCTCCAAATAGGTTTTTCTTTCACAAAAACTAGTCATAATCAATCATAGGCTAATATTATTGGAGCATTAACTGAAATAGAGCAAGATAGATACTTGCCTGAGAATTCTTGGTTCAGATTTGTGGAGAGATTGGTGTGGTTGTGATCCTCGTTGCACGATCTATCGTTTGGCGACGACGGCGGTGCAAACGGTGGAGTTCTTGGCCTAAAACTCCTTGGAAAGCCTCTCCTCTTCCTCTACTATAGCCGTATTTGGTTTATGGTGTTTCTAACCCTAGAAGATGACTCTTGCCATCTGATATACCCTTAGAATTTTCGTGGGTTTCATGCCCAAAAATGTAAAATGTCCAAAACGCCCTCCTAGGGTGTTAATTAGGCATAAAAATGCTCCGATTCCCAAACTAAACCCCCGGATACATTATTTTGACTATCTCGACCCTTCAGGACACATTGACGCACTTAAAATGACCATACAGGTGACTTATAATTTATTTACTTTTAATAGTCCAAAATTTAATACCGACACGACACAAGCGCGTCCCGATAAATTTTCAAAATTATCAAATTAGATTCTCGTGATAATTTTACTAATCATAATTACACCACTTACTTTACCCATAAAGTAACTGATAACAAAATAATTACTAACTCTCATCACGCTAGTAAGTATTTAAATGATTTTTCGGATTAATATTAATTTAATATCTCTAATTAAATTTAATAAATCCCCCAAAATTAAAAGTTATAAAAATACGGGGTATTACATACTTCCCCCATAATAACGGAATTTCGTCCCGAAATTCAAAAAATAAGGTGTACCTGATAAGAATAATTCTGGGTACTTATCACGCATGTCCGCCTCACGCTCCCAAGTGGAGTCCTCCACATTATGATGCTCCCACTGGACCCGGACAAGTGGGATTACCTTTGACCTTAATCTCATTTCACTATGGTCTAGGATAGCCACTGGTCTCTCTTCGTAAGAGCTGTCGGGTTGTAAGTTAATTTCCTCAATCGCGATATGGGTATGGGCCATGTCATCCCGAAGGTATCGTCTCAACGAGGAGATGTGGAATACATCGTGAATGCGATGTAAGTGCTCTGGAAGTCCCAATCTGTATGCTACCGGCCCAATCCTCTCGATAACGGGAAATGATCCCACGTACCTCGGGGCCAATTTCCCTTTCTTCTCGAACCTCATAACTCTTTTCATAGGAGATACACGTAGTAATACTTGGTCCCCCACATTAAACTCTCGGAAGAATCGTTTTTCATCGGCGTAGCTTTTCTGCCTGTCGTGGGCTACCCGAATGCGACTCCTGATAATCTCAATCCTAACGGAGGTTTCCTGAATCACCTCTGGTCCGAGCAACTTTTTATCCCCCACCTCTAGCCAACACGTTGGGGAACGACAAGGCCTGCTATACAAAGCCTCAAATGGAGCCATGCCAATCGTGAACTGATAAGAGTTATTATAAGCGAACTCTACCAGTGGAAGATGTGGCTCCCAACATCCTCCAAAATCAAGGACACACATGCGTAGCATATCCTCCAACAACTGATTAGTACGCTTTGTTTGTCCATCTGTCTATGGGTGATAAACTGAACTCAACCTCAACTCCGTACCCATGGCCTCCTGAAAGCTCTCCCAGAAACACGACACGAAAATCTTGTCTCTATATGATACAATATTCAGGGGCACCCCATGTAATCTGATAATCTCAGCAATGAACAACTGAGCATACTGACCCGTGGTATAATCTGTCCGCACTGGCAGAAAATGAGCCACCTTGGTCAAACGATCCACAATCACCCAGATGGAGTCGTGGCGCCGCTGTGATGTAGGCAACCCAGTAATAAAATCCATGGAAATACTCTCCCACTTCCACGCGGGTATTTCCAATGGCTGAAGCAACCCCGATGGTTTCTGGTGGTTCACCTTTACCAGCTGGCAGGTAGAACACTTGGACACGAACTTAGCAATGTCCTTTTTCATCCCACTCCACCAGTATTGCCGCCTCATATCCTGGTACATCTTATCTCCCCTAGGATGCACAGCAAATCGGGACCCGTGAGACTGGGTCATCACTGTATGAGTTTGCTCCTTCGGGAACCACCAATCTCCCATTAAACCTCAAACCTCCATCGGAACTAATAGAATAGGACTCAGCACCCTCAGCTAAAAGTCGTACAATCTGCTCCTGGCAAAATGGGTCTGCTGTCTGTGCCTGTATTACCCTCATAATAATCTCGGGTGTCACTGTCATGACAGATATGAAGGAACGGGCTACTGCGTCCTGGTGACCCAATTCTTTCCACTTTGCTTTCTAGACGTTCTCTATATCGTCTACCGGTCTACGGCTCAACGCATCAGCAACTACGTTGGCCTTCCCCGGATGGTACTGTATGTCGAACTGATAGCCCTTCATAAACTCTAACTACCTGCGCTGACGCATATTCAGCTCTCGCTGAGTGAACAGGTACCGTAGTGACTTGTGGTATGTGAACAAGCGAAATTTCTCCCCCAATAAGTAGTGTCTCTATATCCTCAATGCAAAGACGACCGCTGCTAACTCTAGGTCGTGTGTGGGGTAGTTCTTCTCATGCGGCTTAAGCTTGCGGTAGGCAAAAGCTATAGCCTTCTCCTCTTGCTGAAGTACTCCCCCAAGTCCCCGTAAAGAGGCGTTGGTGTAAACCAGATACTCCACGCCCGACTTAGGTAAAGCAAGGACCGGTGCTGAAGTAAGCTTGTCTTTCAGCTCATCGAAAGCCAATTGACAAGCATTATCCTAAACGTATGGTACCCCCCATGCGAGTCAGGTTCGTCAATGGACCCGCTATTTTGGAGAACCCTCGAATGAATCTCCTGTAGTATCCGGTTAATCCCAAGAAACTACATACTTTCGTCGGTGTCGTGAGCTGTCCCCACTCCCTCACCGCTGACACTTTACTCGGGTCAACTTCTATCCCATGTTCAGAAACAACATGCCCCAAGAACTGCACTTCCTGTAATTAGAACCCGCACTTCTCGTACTTAGCATACAACTGATGCTCTCGTAAAGTCTGAAGAACCTGCCTCAAGTGCTCGGCATGCTCTTCCTCAGAGTGTGAATATATCAGGATGTCATCTATGAAGACGATGACAAATTGATCCAAGAACTCTCTGAACACTCGGTTCATCAAGTCCATGAATATGGCTGGAGCATTTGTGAGTCCAAATGGCATTACTCTGAACTCATAGGATCCATATCTCGTCAAGAAATCAGTCTTCGAAACATCTTGCTCATTAATACATAGCTGATGGTATCCTGACCTCAAATCTATCTTCGAAAAGAAAGTTGCCCCCCTCAGCTGGTCGAACATATCATTGATTCGAGGCAATGGATATTTGTTCCGTATCGTGACCTTGTTCAGCTCCAGGTAGTCCATACATATCCTCAGTGAAACATCTCTCTTTTTCACAAATAAAATTGGAGCTCCCCAAGGTGAGGTACTCCTGCGAATGAAGCCCTGACCTAACAGCTGCTCTATCTGATCTCGTAACTCTCGCATCTCCGTCGGAGCCATACGGTATGGAGCGCGTGCTATAGGTCGAGTATCCGATAATAAATCTATGACAAAATTTATCTCTCGACTGGGGGGTAGGCCTGGTATCTCCAGAAATACATCAGAATACTCACGAACAACTGGGATTGAATCTAAGGGAATCACGACCTCTTTAGAGGTATCCTCCTCTATATAATACAAATGAGCGGTCGAGCCTCCCTCTGGGCGAGGCATCTCCACTACAAACATCTCTTGCCCCAGAATGGCAAAGACAATACTCCCACCGAAATAATCTATCATGGCTCTGTATGCTGCGAGCCAATCCATACCAATAATGACGTCGTGCTCATGCATATCTAAGACTAACACATCTTCTGGTAATACCAAGCTACCAATCTCTACTCCCACACCCCGGGATATAAAGAAAATTAACGATCCATTTCCCAGTGGTGAGTCTACACACGTTACAGTGCTCTTTGCTGTGGCTAATAACCCTAAGGCCTTCGCAAAATGGGTAACTATAAAACAATGTGTCGCCCCAGTATCAAATAAAACCCGACCTATAGTATCATGGATAGGAAACATACCCTCAATCGCGGGCGGCGCCTATGGAGCTGCTGCCTGGTGGACGTTATAGACACGTCCGTACTGTAATTGCCCCTGCTGCACTGGAGCGGCTGGAATGGCTGGTAGGGCTGGTACCTGAGCTGGTGCTGGGAGGGCGGCTGGAAAAAGTGGCCTCTGTGGCTCATTACGGGCACCCTGCTGCTGTAGGGCCCTATCACCCTTTGGACAATCCTGGCGCCTGTGGCCATTTTTACCAAACCCGAAGCATCGACCCCTAAAATTTCATCCTCTATGTGCCTGCTGATTATGGCCCTGCTGAAAACGCTATTGGCCCTGCTGCTGACCCTGCGGCTGACGATGTTGGCCCTGCTGATTACGCTGGCCCTGCTGACCCTGCCTAAATCTCCCAAATTCCTACTTGGAATCACCTGATCGGAACCGCTTGGCAGGGTCCCCCTGATGGGAACTCTGCTCATACTGACGAGTCTGCCCCTGAGATGCCGGTGCTTCACTAGCACCACTACCCCCTGTCCTGCCCTGCTGGTCGGACTCTCCTGCTTGCTTGCTTCCCTGCAGATGAAAGCGGTGACTCTGGCAGTATAACAAAGCAGCATTGAGTACGTTCGTGTAGGTACTCAATGACAGGTTGCCTATGAGGTGCTGACGGATCCTCCAAGCCAACCCGTCCAGAAATAATAGAATCTTCTTTCCCTCAGTGGGTGCCTCATCTGGCACTATAGTGAGAAGTTTTGTGAACTCCTCTTCATTCTCAGCAACCGCCAGATTTTCCTGCTTCAGACTCAGTAACTTCCTCCTCATCTCAGTCTGCACGGCGGATGGGAAGTATTTGCTGTCAAACCGCGCCCAAAATGACTGAATAGTAATAGTATCCCTCTCCTCCAAGGTGGTAGTGGATTCCCACCAATGCAAAGCGGCCCCCACTAGATTAAAGGAAGCCAACAGCTGTTTCTGCACGTTCGTGCACTCATACATGCGCAGATGCCTCTGGATATCTTTCTTCCATTAGCTTTCCACAATGATATCCAAACTACCCGTAAACTCTAGGGGATGTGCCTTCTGAAAGGCATCCCTGACTCGCTCCCATGCAGATGGAAGCTGTGCCGGCACCGACTCCACTGCCTGAACTTGGGGTGGAGCCTGCTGTACTACCACTAGCGCGACATTCACCGCCTTAGCAACGATAACGGCTACCTCGATTGCGTTCATCATTCCCTGAGCCGGAGCTACTGGCTGCTCGGCTTGGGCACGCCTATCCTTAGGTACGCGTCTCAAAGGCATCTGAAACGTAAAGAAATTTATTAGTCTAAAGTTATTATCAAATCTCAAATATCTGAAGACGTCATCGTAAAAGCAAGAATACACCAATCCTAAAATAAGGCTCTATAGCAAGAACGCTAAGCTGAGAGCGAAATAAGCCGTACAGATCCTAAAGGACATTAGAACCTGATGCTTTGATCCCACCTGTGACACCCCGCCTAATTAAATACCGGGTGATCAGTCCTTTATTAAATTATAATCAAGGTGAATGGTTGGTTCATTCTTAGCATCACTGTCGCAAAAATAACTTTTCCAATTAAACACCCTAAATAATTAAGTTAAGTGTCAAAACCATTTTTAGAAATAAATTTCCAAATTTTATTTAAAAACCAACATTTAAAACTTTACATAATTCATAGTTTAGGAATCACCCAACAACTATACTGGAACATAAAATCCAAACAATTAAACATCCAACTAATTAATTCCAATTTTAAAACTTAAAGGAAAACATCCTGACAGTAATAATTCCCACAGTGTAAATACTGGAAATAAACGAATCACAATCTCTGATAAAACAACTGAATAATGGAAAAAGGGAGACACATGCCCAACTGGATAAAATAGTGCTAGAAGTGGAATCAATAATGAGGTCGTCTAAGCAAGAGGCCTGCAACTCCCACCTAAGCTGCAGCGCGTTCCTTCCAAAGGATCTTATGTATGACGCCCCTGTGGATGGGCACCTGTAATATATACATATATACAAGAGAGAAGAGAAAATAGTAAACGGGCCAGAGCCCGATTGTAAAACAGTTTAAAATTAGTTTAGCAAATATTTAAAATGCTTACCGACTAATGCAACCAACATATTAGTGCGGCACTCCCTTGAGAAATTCTCACCTCTCTTCTAATGTGCACACCTATCGCACTAATACTCCCAACAGTTTAACATATCTTATCTTATCTTAAGTTACTCATAAGATTTCATGCCGATAATTTCAATTGTTAAGGAAGTTAATTTTATTAAACAGTAAAGTTCTCACATAAGCCTCATTTAATTATAAGGTTTCTCGGTAACGCATCATACTTTTCAAACACTTGTTCCCAAGTTGTAGTAATTATTCATTTCTTACTTACCATAGTCACAGTAGGTAGTTCCCAAATTCCAGGTTTAAATATATATATTAAATACTCATATAATATATATTATAACGGCACCCCATATAAAATTTATGGTGCGGGCATACTCTGCTATCAAATTCCCGTATCACTCGTACTAAGGGAAATACAAGTTCGGAATCACTCTCGAACAGTATTAACACAAAACACATACAAATTGAGGCGAAGCATAGTTTCAAGTCACTAAGAGGTCAGCACATACCCTCACGTCTCTTAGGACCGTCTGACTATCGATCCGATAGCCTGTACCAAGGATTCCTATGTTCTAAGGTACGAGTCAATATCCCACATAAAGGTCCCATCGAGATAAGACTGTACCAGCGCGGTAACCTCCGGGATAGCAAGTAGCGCGGTCATGATTTTTACACGTATATAGTATATGCATAATCAGTCATATATGTATACCACTATTCCCATATCAAAGTTAGGTACACTCTCACGACCCATAATTATGATATTTATCCTTATTATTCATTATTAGATTATCAGGTATAACGGTTTGTCTCTTATTCTTATTTTTGGGATTATTCCAATTTACTATGCAACACTCGTGGATTCCTATCTCTCCAAGTGTTATTTCAGTAGGTACTCATTTATTTTACAACATAATTTCTTTACGAGTCTCACATTTTAACACATATTCCCATTGTCCCTTATATGTAAAACACCCCCCCGTGAAATGTTAATCTCGTCTCATATTAACGGGTCCATATATTCCTAAAGTCCTATTGGTCTTCTTTATGTCCCAAAATGTTCTCACATTAATATCCAAGAATGTCTAATCATTTAAGTTAGAACTACCTATTAAAAAGGAAATATGAGTTATACAGGAGGGGTCGATCGATCGATGCCAGGTATTCGATCGATCGATCGATGCTTTAGGGTCGATCGATCGATCAAGCAGGTATGGCAAATCTGCAGAATTTCCAGTTACGGGTTTCCTCTTCCAAAATCATCCAAAACGATATATTTGACTACCAAACTCCCAATAATTTATACTACAAGTATTATAACCTCAAATAAGTGATTTCCTACGTCAAGCATGCAGATTTTCATCATGAATAACGAATTAAAAGGGCATAATCCTTGAAAAATCAAGAACCCTAATATTTCTTTTGTTTTGTTTCTTCCCATTCTTTTACGAGATTTCATACTCTTTATTTACTGTAATTTCGTGGTTCAATCTCTACATATGAATTGGGTTTCCAGAATACATCTATTACTCATACAACATGCGAATTCAAATCTCCAAATAGGTTTTTCTTTCACAAAAACTAGTCCTAATCAATCATAGGCTAATATTATTGGAGCATTAACTGAAATAGAGCAAGATAGATACTTGCCTGAGAATTCTTGGTTCAGATTTGTGGAGAGATTGGTGTGGTTGTGATCCTCGTTGCACGATCTATCGTTTGGCTGCGACGGCGGTGCAAACAGTGGAGTTCTTGGCCTAGAACTCCTTGGAAGGCCTCTCCTCTTCCTCTCCTATAGCCGTATTTGGTTTATGGTGATTCTAACCCTAGAAAATGACTCTTGCCATCTGATATACCCTTAGAATTTTCGTGGGTTTCATGCTCAAAAATGTAAAATGTCCAAAACGCCCTCCTGGGTGTTAATTAGGCCTAAAACGCCCCACGACCCAAACTAAACCCCTGGGTTCATTATTTTTACTATCTCGACCCTTTCGGACACATTGACGCACTCAAAATGACTATACGGGTGACTATAATTTATTTACTTTTAATAGTCCAAAATTTAATCCCGACACGACAGAAGCGCGTCCCGATAAATTTCCAAAATTATCAAATTAGATTCTCGTGATAATTTTACTAATCATAATTACACCACTTACTTTACCCATAAAGTAACTTATAACAAAATAATTACTAACTCTCATCACGCTAGATAGTATTTAAATGATTTTTTGGATTAATATTAATTTAATATCTCTAATTAAATTTAATAAATCCCCCCAAATTAAAAGTTATAAAAATACGGGGTATTACATTGCCTTAATCCCATCACACGGGGTTGACCACATGGATTCTCCTTTTCCATTCTAATCTATTATGAGCAATATTATCATTTTAGTTTAATCCCTTAAGATATCTCTTAAAAATTTCCTCCCGTGATAGTTTAGGGCGACCTCTTTCTCTTTTACCCTCTGTTTGCAATAATCTTCCTCTTGTTGTAGGTGCATCTAGTGGTCTACGCAACACATGTCTATACCATCTAAGTTTAATTTCTCTTAATTTATCGCTAATGGCAGCTACTCCTAACTTTTCTCTGACATAATGATTTTTAATCTTGTCCTTTCTAGTAATTACTATCATCCATATGAGCATTCTCATTTCACTAACATGGAGACTTTGTTCACGTATTTATTTAAAGCCCAACACTCCGCTCCATATAGGGTCATTGGCCTAACAACGGTTCTATAAAAAACTTCTTTTAATTTGTTAGTTATCCTCTTATCACATAACACCTCACTTGCTTGCCTCCATTTCATCCAACCAGTCGATATTCTACTTGTAACATCCTCATCAATATCCCATTTACTTTATAACACTAAACCTAAACACCAAAATTTGTTAGTTTGGTTTATCACTTTTTCTTCAATCTTTAACATTATGCTTTCAGATGCCTCATTATTAAATTTACATTCCATAAATTCAATTTTATTCCTACTAATTTTTAATCCCTTAGACTCTAATGCATTTTTCTAAGTATCTACTCTAATTGATAAGGCCTCCTTTGAAGTGTCTACTAAAACTATATCATCTGCAAATAACATACACCATGTGACATCTTCTTGTATGTTTTTAATATTATCATCCAACACTACGGCAAATAAGTAAGGACTTAAGGCTGATCCTTGATATGGACCCACTTTAATAGTAAAATAATTAGTTTCTGCACAAATAGTTCTTACTCTAGTCTTTATGTTATTATATATATCTTCAATTACTTTAATATAACTTAGAGCTATTCTTTTTCTCCTTAAATCCCACCATATAATAGCCTTAGGTACTCTTTCATATGCCTTTTCTAGGTCTATAAAGACCATGTGTGAAATTTTATTTTATATGTCGCTCCTAATTTATGAGAACCATAAACCGTGATGATGCTCTCCTTTAGCACCTCTATGGACATGCTGGGAAGGTGTATCTTAAAAATGCATAACAAAAATTTCTCTTATGAAAAATATGGAGTTATTAGTCTATTTTACTCAAAAGAGATAAAAAAAAGTGGGCCTTAGAGACTTAGGTTGGTGAGTGATCTATATGATTGAACCAGAAAGTCGGAGTTCGAGGACCAGGTTATAAAATGAAAAGGTGTTAAACATCCACTCTGCCCTTTTTGTGTCAAGTGTAGATGTGTGCATCATCCTAGTGTGCTATAGTGTAAAAGAATTAAAAATAAATATTTATATACACACGGAGAGTGTGTGGGTTTAGTGTAGCGCGTCATTATAAATGGTATAGTTTAAGGTTAAATATGTACCAATTTTTGACTAGTTCACTAGAATATAGGTACGAATGATCCCATGTACTTTCACTAGGCTATTTAAAGTCAATATAATTCGAAAAGCGTTCAAAGATAAATAAATATGGTGATGGTAATCTTAGTGCCACCCCTTATTCTTTGGTTTTTCTATATAGCATTCCTTCACTTCGACATGGTTCCATATTAAAGTTCCTCCTTGGTAAGGTCTTACTAGATTACTTATGTATTAATAATGTTACAAGATTCTTCTTGTTATTTTAGAAAGTATAGATTTGGTAAGTGAAATTAGATGGATGGCCTGGATGGTTGAGTTGTCTAAAAATTCATAAGGACAAAGTGATCCTGAACAGACAACATAAAGTATCTAGGATAAATTGTACAACTAGAAAGTATAAGGGTAGGTCATGTGATCAAATGTGAAGCCTGCGGAGTTGACTTAGCTATCTCTCGAGGGAGAAGAACGAGGTGTCTGCAACTCCCCTCGTAATCTTTTGAGCCCATTTTTCATTTTTAGCATGTATACAACAAAGCTTATCTCATTTGAAAAACGTATTCATGTTGCTGGTAATCTCATTATTCTTATTTTTATTGTTCATTTGAGGATATTATTTTGATATTTGAAATTTAAAGTGTTTTTGGATGTTGTGTCAATCAAAGAATCATAAAAACCTCAGAAAAAATCATAGGGCTCTTAGTTATTAAACGCATATTGACCTTGACCTCGCCCACAAAATACTTTCTCTAGTAAAACAATTTGATAATTTTGTGATTAAAATGTTTATGGATAATACTTAGGATAATGAAAAAATATGGGAGAGATAAAATGGGAATACAAGTTCCTCAATTAAATCACAAGCTATGAACAATCAAATGTAGTATGACTTTTATTTCTTTCTCTCCAATAACAGGATATTAACCTGTTTTTATTTTTCTATTTCTTTTTCTTTTTCTCCTTTTCTTTTGATGAACAACATCAAATTGGAATGGGTGAAGTAACATTCTTAAAATTCTCCCACACAATAAACCATATTTTTTCTAAGAAGGCTTCCAAACAAAGGTAAGGAAGGTTTATATAGGGTGCAAAATAAATTACGATGTTACCTTCATTTCATGAACCTCGTCCAACCAATATTATAGCCCTGTGAGAGTCCTATGTGGTCCGTGGACAAATACGATTTACAAGTCAATGTGATTGAGATGATACAATAGGGTTTATTTCATCTCTTATTATAATGAAAATGTAGATATTCATTATTATAGTATAGTTGGATTAATTTCATGTCTAAGTATTTGAGTCATGCATTATCAAGCCAAATGCTTGATTTCTTATAGACGTTTGGTAGGGAGAGATTTGTTCATTAGACATTGGTGAACATTGGACATTGAAGATCATACACGACTTCTCTATATTAATTACTTGTATTATCATAATTTTTAAAGATGAATCCTTTTCACGGATTATGATTGAACATCTAAGGCTATATACACGCACATGTTTTCCATTTTTCATTGATAAAATTTTATTTTTAACTGAGCAAGCGATTATCTATAGAGATATTGTGTTTAACCTATGGGACATAACCAATTTTCAAAATGTAGTTTATTTAGGAAAAAGTGTTGTTTCATCCCTAAACCGTTCCTAGGGATGTGGTTATTTATTTTTATCCATAAGCATGATGCTAACAGATTTGCAAAAAAATCTATAAATAGAGTCTTTTCCCTCCATTAAATATATCCAAATTCCTTTTTACTTCTCCCTGTTGGGATTTTATTCTTAAAACCTTGTATAACTTCTTCTTTTCAGTAAAGGTGTGTTAATTCATTTGGAACTAAGAATCATGGTTACGAGAATGCCTTATGTGTATGATTAAATATATTGTATACATGTTGATCAATTGAATAAAGTAGGAATTCCAGTGAGTTGCGTTCAGGTTAATCATAGGAGAACAAAATTTCAATTTTAGTTAAATTGAATATGTTCACGACCTAGATAGGAATTGGCATCATATTCATATGGTTACGTGTACAATACTGGAGGTTTATTGACAAGGCAAAAATCGAGCGTCGCGTAGATGCGCTTATTATTTCTGAACCAAAAATTTCGCTGATATTATTTTTAATCCTCTTCTATTTATTAATATTTCTTCCAAAATCGATTCTTTATACAATGGAGAACCCGCTATAATTTTCTCAGAAGATGAAACTGAAAATCTTGCACAGCCTTATAAATTCTCCCTCATTGGAAGATTTTCTCTTGGTCGTCCTCCCATGGAAGTTATTCATAAATCCTTTTCGCATTTTTCTCTCAAATGTTCTTTCTCCTTGGGACTTATTGATGATCAACATATACTGATTAAACTTTATTATGAAGAAGAATTTTGATATCTATGGTTAAGAGAGGAGTGGTATATATTCAAAGCGCCCATGAAAGTTTTCAAATGGACCAAAGATTTTTCCCGTAACGTTGACTGTTATATTTTTTCGATATGGGTTTCGCTTCCTCATCTTCATGTTCATTTATTTGCCAAACCTGCGTTATTTGCTATATGTCAATGTATTGGGATACCATTGATTATGGATGAAGTAAATACCTTGTTTCAAGACCCGATTTTTCCAGGGTTTGTGTGGAAATTGATGTTTTAAAACCTCTTCTTGAGAGGATTTGGATTGCTTGTGGGTATAAAGGATTTTGGCAAAAAGTTTGTTACGAAAACATTCCTTCCTATTGTAGGCGTTGTTTACTCACTGGGCATGTTGAAGGTGATTGTAGTTCTTTTGCAAAAAATAAATATATTCCTTCTTTTGAGAATCTTCTTAAACCTAAATTGCCTTCGATCGCTAATACTTCTGACTTTCCAACTAAACCTAATTATTCTCATTGTACTGCCTCGGTGTTGGATCCAAAACCCTTGCCGCAAAAATGGAAAGAAAATTATCATACTTGTGGTTTAGTTATTAATGATGTTGACGTTCAGAAGCATGTTCCCAATCCTACAAAAACTCACCCTAACAGTTTAGGGTTTCAAAAAATTACCACTCATGGGCTAACATCCACTTCCAAAACCGCTTCTATCATTTATGGTAATAATAAGGTTATTCGGAGAAAAATCCGGTTCATAACTGTCTTCTTAAATCAGATTCCTCAGACTGTGTATAGGAGGGCATTAATTTAAAAAATTCCTTTTGAGTGTTAAATTCAGACTCTAAAGATGGAGAATTCGTTTACGAAACAGATATTGTTCCAAACATATTTCTTCCAACCAAAAATCTCAACCATCGATCATATGCCTCTTCTCCTCCTAATTCACATTCATCAATTCAACAAATTATGAAGCCTCTTTAGAATTCCTTCGAAGATGCTGATCAGGTTACTAGTAATCAGAAATCTTTCAACAGTTTAAAAGATTTTTCTTTAAACCTTGGAAAAAGACTTGCAAGATTCAAAGCTTTTGAAGGTTCTTTTGTTCAACCTGAGACCGAGGCTCCTCCTATGACCAACGACCATCACTCAGTTTTGCCATTTTCCATTGCAAAAAGAAAAAAGAAAAATATCAAATTTGTTCCCGCTTCCAATATTAAAACAAGGTCTGCGTTTATTTCTCAAACTTCTCCTCAGATTAAGAACACATGTTAAATCTCCTTTTCTGGAATATTAGGGGAGTAGGAAATAATCCATCATGTTGTAGACTCAAACTTATTATCCAAAAGTTTCATATTAGTAGGATTGCTATTCAAGAACCTAAACTTGATTTTGTTAACATACAGTCTCTTATTCGAAAAATTGGTTTTTTTAGGGGTATTTTTAATATTAATGGGAAGATTTGGATTCTTTTAAAATTTCATTGTCAAGTTGATTTGGTTAGGGATATGGAACAAGTTTTGTCTATTTACATTCAATTTCCAAACTTTCCCAAATCCTACTTATTCTCGTGTGTATGTGCCAAATGCAATAAAGATGACAGGAAACCTCTTTGGGATGAGATAAACATTATTGCTTCTCTCGGTTATGATTATTGGGTTATTGAAGGAGATTTCAATTTCATGTCCAAACAAGATGACAAATCGGGAGGCAATTTGGTCGATAGACATGCCATTTTTCACTTTAATTCTGCCATGATCAATGTTGGGTTAAATGAAATTCCTTTTTTGGGTGCTAAATATACTTGGTGTAACAATATAGATGGTGATGATAGGATATGGTCTAGGATTGATCGGGTCTTTGGCATTGATGGATGGTTTAATAATTCTTTTTCTTCTTCTATGGAACATCTTCATCGCACTAACTCCGATCATGCTCCTCTTGTCCTATCTTTAAAATTTCCTCCTAATTCTATCCCTAAACCTTTTCGTTTTCAAAACATGTGGGTCTCTCATAATTCTATTTTTGGAGTGGTGAGAGATGCTTGGGATATTGTTGGTAGTGGCAGTCCTATGGAATTATTTGCATCCAAGCTTAAAAATGTCAAATTTTCTTTAAAATCTTGGATTAAAGAGGTTTTTAATAATGTCTTCAACCGGTTCCAAAAAGCAAAACATGAATTGATTATCAAGTAGGAAATTTATGATATTGATCCTTCACTAAAGCATAGAGAATATTGGCATCTTGCCAAGGCTAATTTTAATAAGGAATTGAAAATTGAGGAGGTTTATTGGAAGAAAAAATCTAGAGTTAAATGGGCTACTCATGGTGATTTTAATTCAAACATTTTTCATTCCATGTTTAGGAAGAAAAATAACAAATTATTTATTCAAAGGGTTAAGGATGACGATGGATCGTGGCTCTAGGATTCTAACGAGGTTAAAAAATATGTTATTTCTCATTTTCAAAATATTATCTAGGAGGCTACTTTTAGTGATAACAATCTTAGCATTTTTCAACATATTCCCAAATTGGTTGATGCTTGAGACAATTCTATGCTTACTAATTTTCCATCTATCAAAGAAATTCAGTTTGTTGTTTTTTTATTGGACAAGGATAGTGTGGCAGGTCCGGATGGATTTAACAGTTTTTTCTTTCAAGCTTGTTGGGACATCATTAAGGAGGATTTAGTTCTAGCTATTCAATCCTTTTTTCTCGGGCATGAAATTCTTAAAAGTTGATCTTCGACTAACATTATTCTTATTCCCAAAGTTGACAATCCTATAAATTGTTTTGATTTTAGACCCATAAGCCTTTGCAACTTTTGAAACAAAGTTATTTCTAAAATTTTGTCCAACCGTGTTGGCAGTTTGCTCCCCAAGATTATTTCTCCTTCTCATACATGTTTTATCCAAGGTCACCACGCCACGGATAATATTCTTCTTGCTCAGGAATTATTTTCTAATCTCAACAAGAAGATTCATGGTTCTAATGTCATGATCAAAGTGGATTTGGCCAAGGCATATGATAAGATCTCATGGCACTTTATAATAAAGGTGCTCCGTGCTTTTGAATTCTCATAAACGTGTACTAATATGGTTTGGAAAATTCTGTCTATATATTGGTATTCTATTATCATCAATATTAAACCGTGCTGTTATTTTAAATCAGGGCGTGGGGTGCATCAAGGTGATCCTTTATCCCCTAATTTATTCGTGATTACGACGGAGGTTCTCACTAGAGGTGGTCATAATCTGATGTTAGACGGGTCTATAGCGCATTACTCTATGCCCAGAGGCGATACACTTATATTGTGCCTCTCATTTGTAGACGATATTATATTTTTTCAGAATGGAAAATTACGGTCGATCAGATGTTTTATGCAGTTTCTGTCCGAATATGAAGTTCAATCAGGTCAGCGCATTAACACTTCCAAAAGCTGCATTATAGAAGCTCCCCGATGTTTGGTTCGGTAGCAGAAAAAACTGATTTCTTGCGTGAGATTTCCTTTTAAATCTCCGTCTGTTACTTATCTTGGTGTTCCACTTTACCAGGGCCCAAAAAAAATGTTATTTTTGCTCCTATCACTGATAAGGTTGTTAGTCGTATTAAGCACTAACAGTCTGGGTTTCTATCTATGGCAGGTAAGATGATCATGATCCAGGTGTTTCTTATGAGGATCTCACGTTTTCTCTGCTATATTTCCTACGGTGTCTTTCATCGAAAATTTTAATAAGATTTGTTCAAATTTTTTCGGGGGTAATTCCGATGAAACTCACAAACATCATTGGGTTTCATGGATGTTATTTCTAGACCTAAATCTGAAGGCGGTCTTGGTGTTCATAAGATCTATGACATATGTATGGATTTTTCTTACAAAATTTGGATTTGATTTCTTCATAATAATTCTTTATGGGCTAATTTTTAAAACTCTAAACTTAAAAAATTAGCTCATGTGAATTTTAGAGGAACACCTTCTTTTGCAAGTGGGACGTGGAAGAGATTGCAAGCGGTGTATGGTGTTAATGATGGAAATATATTTGAATCTCCTAATCAATCTTGGCTTTCTAAATATTTTACTTTTAAAAAAGCATGGGATGTTGTGAGGCATAAGCATGGCATTCAATTTTTTGTTTCACCATGATTTGGGATCCTAGATTACTGATAAGCACCCAAAAGTGTATTTTATACCCCAAATTGATGCATTTTAGTCGCTCGTTTTAATTAAAATTGGCCTTATGTTCGTATTTCATCATTTTGCAGGTCAATACGCAGTTTCGGTACAAATAATGCTAAATCAAGTCAATTGCGATGCAGAAGCGGTCAAAAGCGTGCATCGAAGAAATTCAAAGAGACCATGAAGTGAGAAGTCCAATCTGAGCTTGCCTCAATGTGATCCGATGCCCCGAAACAGTCCCGTAACCCAAACCTAAGCCTATACCGTGCCCTGTGTGTGTTGAGTTTGTACCTTTATTATTTTTCTAGATTTTTATTTTTAATCGTTTTATTTTTAGGATTTATTTTAGATTTATTTAGATTTTTTAGGATTTCTTTTCTATTTTTCTATTTCTTTATTTTGATTTTGATTTTGATTTTGATTTTGATTAGTTTTTAATTTTTAATTTTTAATCTTTATTTTATTTTTATTAGGATTAATTTTTAGGATTTTTTTTTTAGTTTTATTAGATTTCATTTTATATATAAATATTTTTATTTTGTTTTAGTTTTATTTTATTAGGATTATATTTTTTTAGGTTTAATAGAGTTTTATTTTTATTTTTATTTTTTAGTTTGAAATGTTAGTTTTTTTTTAGATTTATTAGATTTTAAGTTTTTATTTTATTTAGTTTTATTTTATTTTTTTAGAAGGTATTATTTTTTTTAGGGTACAAATTAAACACACACTAACTTATCTTACACACACTCACACACCCACCTATCCTCACCCTTTTTCCCTATACCTTACACACCCAAACAGTCCCTACATCACTATTCATTATCTTCTACCACCATCACCAAACACTCACATTTTCATTCTCTCTCATCACACCCCACCATCAAAACCACCTCCAAACTCAGCCCCTACATCCGACCGAGTCAGACCCGGTTTACAACCCACTAAACCTCATGACCATCAGATCTTCTCTCTCTCCTCGATACCATCCAAAATCGATTTCGGCCAAAACCCATAGCTCCTTCCCCTCTCGCCGGCGATCGCCCAGACCGCGGTCGACGTTGACCCGGCGTCGACTCCTGCCGAGACCCCCTCTCCGACAGCGCAACATCCTCCCTCCAGTAACCGCCCAAACCGGGTGCTGTCCAAACCCGATCGGGCGTACCAAACCCCGACCCCTGCCCGATCCGAGAAAGCCCCAGTCAACCCAAATCGGGTCCAACCCGATCGTAAACTGCGCCAGCTAGACCCGCTGCTGATCCGCTCCGGAACCACCAAAATGAACCCGGATCCTACCCGGTGGATCCTCAAACCCGAACCGCAAAACCCTCAATACCTTAACCCATCTTCAAAGCCACGAACCAACCACAGAAAAATCTTCAACCAAAATCCCTACAAAATAAATGTTTCCAAATCAATCCTAAGCAAAAAAAAAAAATCAAATTCGTCAAATCTCTCAACTAAACAAAGCATCGTGGGTAAATAAGAGAGGAGCATCAAGCTTATAAGAAGAGGTCTTTCAACAGCACAAGGGATATATACAAAGGAGATACACGAGAGACAGAGAAATAAAAAAAGGAGACTGTAGAGGGTACAAAAAAGTTAAAAAAAAAATCCCCAAAAATTAGTTTAGGTTTAAAAAAAACTTGTAGATTCAGTCTTTGTTTTTAGTTTTGTAATCCAGTCCAGTTTTTGTGACGAGTTTGGGACGCGTGTTCATGCCACAATTGACTCAAGGAATTATTCGTATCGTATTTCTTTCTCTTCTATTTAATTTCTTGCTGATTAATTGTGATTGTGCTAAAATTTTAATCATGTCTGGATAAACACCCCATTCAAGGGGTGGGATGAAACATGTATGTTAATTTAATTAATTGAACAATTGTTCAATTGATGTGTTCTAGGCAAATTAAATTGGAAAAAAATCACACATTAATTTATTTTACGAGAGTTAATAAATTAATGTTAAAATTTGATATTTGATTTTTGGATTTAACTTAGAGATAGGTTTCATTCTTGAATTCAAATATTAATCTTGTTTGTTCAATTCAAAGATCCATACAATTTTTTATGAATTGATCCTAGCGGGTAATTTGTAAGAAAGGGGTATGAATCTAAATTTTATATTTGTAGTGACACTTTCTGATTTAATTGCTAAAAAAATGATTTTGAATTTAGGATTGTAACGAGAGTTAAATTTTAAATTTCAATATTATTTCGAACGTATCAAATGAATAATTGGGAAATTAAATTAAATTAATTACGTTGAGTAATCCCATCTCTTTTTTCTTCTCATAAATTCCAAACTAGATTACTTTTCAAAATTTCGTAGTTACTTTAGTTGCGTAAATTTTCATTTTCTCCATTAAAATTTGTTTTAAAAAAATATATAAAAAAAACACAAAAAGATTTTTAATAAAAATTGAAATTGCAAGTTTTCGCAATAACGGTTTCGACGCTTGAAATTGGATTGATACCTGAATTTACCATGATACTGAATTTTTAATAAGTTTTTTAGGTAATTCCAGGAATTTTGATACTCGAAGTTTTGTCCGCAACGACATTCCAAATCATATCTGAAGGAACACAAATTAAGAGTTATCAAATGGCGCCGTTGTCGATTTTTTAAAGTTTGAAGCCCGTGAAGATTTGTACTTTTCATTTTTTTTAGTTATTCCTTCCTCTCCCTCCTTAGATTGGATGTTTAGGATTATTGAGGCCGTGTAATTAATTTGGGTGCATTTTGACACCGATTTATTTTTGTACTATTTATTCCAAAAAAAAAAACAAATAGCGAAAAGGAAAACCGGACAAGGTAGAGAGAGGGCGTCCAAGGCGAGGATTTAGAAGCCTCTCTACTTTGGGTCGGTAGGACTCCCGGGGACGACTGAAGTCGGCGTACTTCCCCCCGGTCAACTCAACTCGGTCTTCACCCCACGTGTGTAAAAACCGTGGGAGGTAAACTCTTTATCACTCGCGAATCTCCTGCAAGCGAGTCAATTTGTGTGTGCTACTTGCTCCTATATGCTTTTTATTTCAGCATCACACTTAAATTGGATGGTTTGATGAATAATTTTACCTAAGACCTATACCCGGTCATTGCAACGAGTTGGGATTTCATCACCCACTCAATCACATCTCCATTTGCTTGTTACCCGTGCTCTCACTTAAATTAAAATAAATCAACTAGCAAGCCAAGTAGGAACGGTGTTCATTAGGACCCTTTCGGAACAAGACCCTCGTAGGATACTCTAGTGAGTCCTTTCCACACCTGCCAATCTTCATTCAACTGTCTTAAGACTTTTGTCCAGGAAAACTGAATTTTAAGTGAGGCCGCCCAGTAAAACGGGTTGTGCTTTCCCCAGCGTGGTACCGGATAGTTGTTTGTTGTAGTAGCTCGTGTGGTGAGCCTTAACTAGTAAGCCTCTTGTCTCTCGGGAAGAAAGTAGGAGCACACTTTTATCGGCGAGGCCTAAGATTCCGTGATTTTCTCGCCCACAGCTAATTAAAATTGACTACCCAATCACTTAACTTGAAGATAATAATTTGTCTATGTGCTCTTTCGGACTTGTTCAATTTGTGTACGTGTCTAAGTTGTTCCTTTAGGTATTCCAATTTTTGCTCCACCTGTCAGTTTTTCCACCGTTAGTCCATCGTCCCCTTTTCCCATTTTTTCTGCAAATTTTTTAAAATAAACCCAAAACTCCAAAAATATATTTTTTTTCCGCCTCATTTTTCTCACAAACAAAAAAAATCCATAAATATTTTCCATTTTTTCTTCTTTATTTTTCACACACACAAAAAAAAAATCCACAAAAGATTTTCTTCCTTTTCCAATAACCAAAAATCCCCAAAATATTTTTTTCCTTGCTTTTATGCCATATTGGCAACACATTGATCATCGCTTAACACGTTCCCCTAGTGCTCCATCTCTAAATTCCCTCTTAAGTGATCGTGTTCCTATCGTTGCTCCTCATTTTTCTGATCCGTGTTCTTCTTCGGAGACGCCTAGTTCTCCCACTTCCCCTGGTTCTTTTACCCCACCCATCATGGCCGACGAACGTGCTTTAAGGGACTACTTTGCCCCGATTACGGCCACTCCGCCTTCATGTATCGTCCTTCCGCCCACTCCGACGGTGCAATTTGAAATTCGCCCCGCGACTATTTATATGTTGCCCAGTTTTCATGGCCTTGAACGCGAGTCTCCTTATACTCACTTGCAGAAATTTCCCACTGTGTGCGCTACTTTCAAAAATCAAAACTTAGACGAAGAGAATGTTCGTCTTCGATTATTTCCCTTTTCTCTTCACTATAATGCATCCATGTGGCTCCATTCCTTGCCCCCGGATTCCATCCTCACTTGGGAACAACTTTTTAGGAAGTTCATGTCTAAATTCTATCCCATGAGCAAAACCAATGAAATGCGCCAAGCTATTCAGGATTTTATACAAAAGCCTACTGAACAGTTTTGTGAAGCATGGGGCCGTTTTCAAGACTATATCAATAGTTGCCCACATCACGGTCTCGAGAAAAGTCGCTTAGTCCATAGTTTTTACAATGGTCTTATCCCTTATTCTCGCACCACGATTGAGTCAATGCATAAAGGGAAATTCATGCATTTAACTCCCACTGCCGCCTATAATTTTCTCCTTGAATTAGGCGATGACTCCCAAGATTAGGAGGGCACCAATGCATTTTCGAGATCCGATCCTCCACGTATAGGGAACACTTATGAGGTAAAAAATGATCCTGATTTTAAAACTTTGCTCCACAGCTTAAACTCTTTGACTAAAACCGTTGACGCTCTCAGTTGTATTATGCAACAAAATATTACACTTTCTAAACAAGCAATGACTGTCAACGATTCTAGTCCTTCATCTTGTGGTGTATGCTTAAGTCAAGATCATTTAGCTCATTTGTGTCCCCTATTGCAAGATGATCCTGAACCCACCATGTCCCAAGCATGTGCCTTTGATACCACTAAAAGACCCATTCCCCCGTCGTTTACTTACAATCCTAACAATAGGAATCACCCGTATTTCTCTTATAAGTACGACAACAACTCCGGTCCTGCCCAACCCCAACACCATGTTGGTGGTCCCCCTGGGTTTTCACACAACCCACAAAGGCAACCTCGCCCTCCTGTCCCACATCAGTTTTCTCCTTACCATCAATCGCACTTTCCATCTTCCTTTGTCCCCCACGGCGGACATTCCAACAACAATAATCAGCTTGTTCCTGTTCACCCGCCTTCCTTTGAGTATTCACAACCGCTTAATTCCCAGCGCGAGTTGGTTCCCCAACCATCTTATGCTCCTCCGCCTAATTCCTCCACCTATTCTCTCGAGAATATCCTCACTCAGTTTATGACCACTCAGACTCAAGCTCTCCAACGGCTTGAACAATATGTTAACCAATTCGAGTTTGAGCGAGAGAAAGGTCGTTTTCCAAGTCAACCCATTGCTAACCCTAAGGGTAATGGCAAAGACTCGGCCTACGAGGTTGGTTCCACTTCCAATCCACCCAATTACCAAGCGGATATGAAAGGGTGTCTACTCTTCGCTCGGGAAAATAAGTTGATAATGGTGTTCATGTTCCCACTGATGTTCCACACTCAACCATCCCACTGTTATCACCTATCCCTAAGGTTTCCCCACCTTCTAAATCCCCATCTCACACTGAGTCCAATCCTCCTGCGCCTACCTCTGCTTATGTGCCTAAGGGACCCTTCCCTCATCGGTTGGCTCCCAATAAGAAAGCCCAACAATTTGATAAAATCAAAAAAGTCTTTCAGAATGTTCACATTAACATTCCCTTCCTTACCGCGATTCAACAAGTCCCCTCGTATGCCAAATTTTTGAAGGACTTGTGCACTGTTAAGCGTAGGATAAATATTTCGCGAGATGCTTTTCTTACTGAGAAAACTACGTCCCTACTCCATAATAATGGTGTTGTGAAGTATAAAGACCCTGGTCGTCCAACTGTCTCTTGCGTGTTAGGCGAGAAGTTCACTACTAGTGCTTTACTTGATCTTGGGGCTAGTGTCAATTTGTTACCTTACTCCCTATACCTTGAGTTAGGTTTACAAAACATGAAACCTACACAAGTAACTCTTCAACTTGCTGATCGTTCCGTGAAAGTACCTAAAGGAATCGTTGAAGATGTTTTGGTGAAAGTCTCAGACTTTTACTATCCTGTGGATTTCATCATCTTAGACACTCCTGCGCCCGACCCTACCAATACTCCTATCATATTGTGTTGCCCCTTTCTGGCCACTGCCACTGCCATCATTAATTATCGTGACCGATTCATGAATCTCTCTTTTGACAACATGACTGTCGAAGTCAATATATTCCACCTTATGTACCAACCGACTGATATCGATTCTATTGATGAGGTGTGTGTGATTGACTCCTTAGTTACTGAACTGTTGGACCAAACTTACCCTGCCGATCCTCTCTAATAGTGTTTGTCTCATTTTGGATCCGACTTTGACATTGATTCCTCTATCTTTGAACTCAATGCCTTGCTAGATTCCACTCCACTGATGGACACTTACTCTTGGGATCCTCCCTTTGTGCCTCTCTATGATGATACTATTCAATCTGTGGATCACTCCATTCCACATTCTGAACTCCCGGCCATATCAGGTTCCTCCACTTTATGCACCGAGAAACCTTCGGACTCTGTTTCTACGTCCTAGTCCGATGTCACTCCTGCACCACCTGCTACTTTGGAGCTTAAGCCCTTACCTTCCTTGTTGAAATATACTTTCTTAGGCCCCAACCACCATCACCCTGTTATCATTACTTCCAATTTGACCGCTGATCAAGAAGAGCAACTAGTGCACACTCTTACTCAGCATAGCACTGCTATAGGTTGGACCATTTCTGACATTCACGGCGTGAACCCCAATGTTTTTAGTCATCGCATTCATTTAGAGGAACACGCCAAGACTTCTCGTGAACCCCAACGCCGCCTCAACCCTACTATGAAAGAAATCTTGCGCACTGAGATTCTAAAATTGCTCAATACTGGTATTATCTACCCTATCTCAGACAGTCAGTGGGTCACTCCCATTCATGTGGTACCGAAAAAGTCTGGTGTCACAGTCATAAAAAATAGTGACAACGAGCTTGTTCCCACCCGTATGCAAACGGGTTGGCGTATTTGCATTGACTATCGAAAGCTAAATGTTGTCACTCGCAAGGACCATTTTCCTCTTCCCTATATCGACCAAATGCTCGAACGTTTAGCCGGTCATGCGTATTACTGCTTCCTTGACGGCTACTCAGGATACAACCAAATTTTAATTTCCCCTGAAGACGAATAGAAAACTACCTTCACCTGTCCCTTTGGCACTTTTGCCTATTGTCGCATGCCCTTTGGCCTTTGCAATTCCCCTGCGACTTCTCATCGGTGTATGATTCGCATTTTTAGCGACATGATTGAACGTTTTCTCGAAATCTTTATGGATGATTTCTCTGTGTTTGGTTCTTCATTCGAGCAATGTCTTTCTCACCTCATTATGGTCCTCAAATGTTGTCAGGAAAAGAAATTGGTACTCAATTGGGAAAAATGTCATTTCATGGTAAAAAAGGGGATTGTTTTAGGTCTCGTAGTCTCTCGCGACGGTATTGAAGTAGAAAAAGCCAAAGTTTACATAATCTCCTCGCTACCCATTCCTAAGTCTGTTAAGGACATTCGCTCCTTCTTAGGATATGCGGGCTTCTACCGTCGTTTCATAAAGGACTTTTCTAAAATTCCTCGACCTTTAACAACCCTTTTATCCAAAGATGTTCCCTTCGTCGTTGATGCTGCATGTGTTGCTTTTTTTGAGCGCCTTAAAGCCGAGCTCACTTCTGCTCCTATCATTAAGCCTCCTAATTGGTCTTTACCCTTTGAGCTCATGTGCGACGCCTATGATTTTTCTCTAGGTGCTGTACTTGGTCAGCGGGTTGACAAGCGCCAGCATGTCATTTATTATGCTAGTCGAACCCTCCATGATGCTCAACTTCATTACACGACCACCGAAAAGGAGTTGCTCACTGTTATCTTCGCACTCGATAAGTTTCGATCTTATTTCATCGGTTCCCTTATCATCATTTACACTGACCACGCTGCCCTGTGGCACCTTCTTTAGAAGAAGGATTCTAAGCCACGTTTGATAGGGTGGATTCTCTTGCTTCAAGAATTTGATCTAAAAATTCGCGATAAGAAAGGGTACGAAAATTTGGTTGTCGACCATGTCTCCCGCCTCACTGTTACATCTCCATCTGATCCTATCCCTATTTCTGAAACCTTTCCTGATAAGCAACTTTTTGCTCTGTCCACCGCTTCTTGGTATGCCGATATTGTTAATTTCCTTGTTACCGACCAACTGCCCAATCATTGGTCCAAGCAAGAGCGTTCTAAGTTCATGGCCCAGGTAAAGCTTTACTCTTGGGATGACCCCTTCCTTTTTAAGTATTGCTCTGATCAAGTCATTCGCCGTTGTGTTCCTGACCATGAACAGTCAAGTATACTCTCCTTTTGCCACGATGGTGCATGTGGTGGCCATTTCAGCTCCAAGAAAATCGCCACCAAAATTTTGCAAAATGGTTTCTACTAGCCCACTCTCTTTCGAGATACCCACCACTACTGCCAGGCTTGTGCCAAATGCCAATAATCTGGGCGTATCTCTCGCCGTCACATGATGCCCCTCACACCCATTCTCATTGTTGAAATCTTCGATGTATGGGGCATTGATTTCATGGGTCCTTTTCCCTCATCTCATGGATTCCAATATATCCTCGTTATAATTGATTACGTTTCCAAATGGATTGAAGCCATAGCTTGCCGCACCAATGGCCATCGCATTGTGGTCCAGTTTCTTAAGGAGTATGTCTTCACACGTTTTGGAACTCCCAAAGCTATCATTAGTGATGGGGGTAAACATTTCTGTAATCGAGTCTTTGAACATCTCGTCAAAAAGTATGGCGTTACCCACAAAGTTGGTCTCCCTTACCACCCTCAAACTAGTGGTCAAATTGAGGTTTCCAACCGCGAAATCAAGCAAATCTTAGGAAAAACAGTTAATCCTAATAGGAAAGACTGGTCCTTACGCTTGCATGATGCTTTGTGGGCATACCGTACTGCTTTTAAGACTCCGATTAGCATGTCTCCTTATCGCTTGGTCTTTGGTAAACCATGCCACTTACCTGTCGAGCTTGAACATCATGCTTATTGGGCTGTTAAAGCCCTTAATTTTGATATCGACGAGGCTGGCATTCATCGAAAGCTCCAACTTAATGAATTAGAGGAGATACGAAACGATGCCTATGATTTGTCCAAGAAGTACAAGGATAAAATGAAGTAGATCCACGACCAAAGCATCTTACGCAAAGAATTCCACCCTGGTCAGAAAGTTTTATTATACAATTCCCGCCTCCATCTCTTTCCCGGGAAGTTGAAAACCAGGTGGTCTGGACCGTTTGTTGTCGAATCTGTTACTCCATATGGTGCCATCACCGTTCAGAATCCTACGGATGGTAGCCTCTTTCAGGTCAACGGTCAACGTTTGAAGACTTTCTTAGAGTTAGGCCCCACTCACATCGAAGAGATTGACCTTGTTGATCCCATTTATAAAGACTGACTGTTCAGTCTTGCTTGGGGGTGATTTTCATCACCCAATTTTTCTGCCGCCCTGTGCTTTTCATAGTTCCTATCTTTAGGGTGAGAACAACTCGGCCTGGCTGATGACGTTAAACTTAGCGCTAACGGGAGGCAACCCGTCGTTCATTGTTTCTTAGTATGAGTCTTACCCTGTTTGGGGGTGGTGTTTCACACCACCCAATGATTTTCACAGGCTTTATAGACTTGTACGTCTTTTTGTATCACATCTGTTCTTCAGGTTTCATCTATGCTCTAGAATGTGTTACAGTTCACTAGTGGTTCATTATGGTACTATATTTCCTCCCTTGTTCTTTTCATTTTTATATATGGTTTTACACATCGAGGACGATGTTCTCTTTTGTTTGGGGGTGGGAAATTTATCAAAATCGTACCTCTTTTGAAAATTTTCAGAAACAAGTGATTTTAAACTTTTTGTGCAGTTAAAAATCACTTTTTATGATTGATATGATTTGTCTATCATCCCTCTTTTAGAAATATCGGAATATCTGTGTTTGACCCAAAAAATTACGTTTTTTTTTACACATAAATAAATTAATACCTCTTAAAAGCATACTTGCACCATGAATTCCTAAACTCGGCAATTTGCACTATCAATTTTACAATCAAAAGTTGAAGAGTAAATATATTCTCAAGAAAGCCTTAAAAGATCACTAGTGGCGACTTAAACCCGTGAGATTTGAGCTTTTCACCTTTTTGAGGGTTTTTACGTATCTCCGAGTCACAAGTTGACTCAACTTTCTTTGGGTACTACATGTAGTCGTTGCATGGTCTCATTATTTTTTCAAATTTGGCTTAATCACTGAGAATGACATTCCTTTCGAGTTGTAAGAAACATGTGTCTTGTAGTTTGTCCCTAGCACTAAACCGATTTTTCCATACACATACCATTTTCCATATCACATTATCATTCACCAATTATCATTTTCCATATTACCCTTATCCATATGTCTCAAATACCATCCATCATTGCCATCGTTTTTGAGAAAAAGAGTGTTTGAAATTTTCCATGTAAATTGTCTTCATTTGTGCTATGAAAAGAAAAATGTATCGCAATAAAAAAAAAGAAAGAGAAAAAGCAAAGAAAGAAAATAAAAATAGAAAAGAAGAAAAAAGAAAGTATGCGATCATAAATTCAAAAGATGAAGACAATACTTATTCAAAGTGTGTCACACTCTTCTCGAAAACACCCCATCATTCATCTTCCTCATTTCATTATCCCTTCATACCTTACATAATCCCCATTTTCACCTTTGGTAAAGTGTTCGGGTAAACGAGAAGATTATATGGTGAATAACTCGATATTCTCGACATAGTGGTTAACATTCCTTCATGAGATCAGATTTCTTTCATGTATCCGTCCTTTCTTATAAAGTGTGTGAGACATTTGAACTTGTTTACATTTACTCACATCCTCACACACTAGAGAGATACACTTACCCAATTCTCAGAGAGCTTGATTCAGAGAGATATATCCAGTGAGAATTGAAGTCAAAGCGTTGATTCTATAAAAGCGATCTTAGAATTACTCAAATGATATTTAAGATTACTTCACACTACACATGCTGAGTTTTAGGAAGGATTATGCTTTTGGTATTAAGAAATTTATATCTTATTTTGATAATTGAATACGGTGTTCCTTGATGTTCTTTTAAAGTTGGGTTGTATAGCATTTCGTCATCTACTCAGATACTGCATTTAAATAAGTTTTTGAATTTTGTGGGTATATTCACCGCAAACCCTCACGAGACACCACTCGTCATGTACGGCAACCTACAGGTTTAACGGCTTGTTGCACATGCTAAGTGCAATCGCCAGTGCCTGCGAAAGTGGCACACTTTTGATTACTTATCTCTGTTTTCTCTTTAATTTTTGCTCGAGGACTAGCAATGTTCTGTTTGGGGGTGGTGTGATAAGCACCCAAAAGTGTCTATTTTATACCCCAAATGGATGCATTTTAATCGCTCGTTTTAATTAAAATTGGCCTTATGTTCGTATTTCATCATTTTGCAGTTCAATACGCAGTTGCGGTACAAATAGTGCTAAATCAAGTCAATTGCGACGCAGAAGCGGTCAAAAGCGTGCATCGATGAAATTCAAAGAGACCATGAAGTGAGAGGTCCAATCTGAGCTTGCCCCGATGTGATTCGATGCCCCGAAATAGTCCCGTAATCCAAACCTAAGCCTACACCGAGCCCAGATCATTCCCCGAGCCCTGTGTGTGTTGAGTTTGTACCTTTATTATTTTTTTAGATTTTTATTTTTAATCATTTTATTTTTAGGATTTATTTTAGATTTATTTAGATTTTTTAGGATTTATTTTCTATTTTTCTATTTCTTTATTTTGATTTTGATTTTGATTAGTTTTTAATTTTTAATCTTTATTTTATTTTTATCAGGATTAATTTTTAGGATTTTTTTTTTAGTTTTATTAGATTTCATTTTATATATAAATATTTTTATTTTGTTTTAGTTTTATTTTATTAGGATTATATTTTTTTAGGTTTAATAGAGTTTTTTTTTTTATTCTTATTTTTTAGTTTGAAATGTTAGTTTTTTTTAGATTTATTAGATTTTAAGTTTTTATTTTATTTAGTTTTATTTTATTTTTTAGAAGGTATTAATTTTTTTAGGGTACAAATTAAACACACACTAACTTATCTAACACACACTCACACACCCACCTATCCTCACCCTCACCCTTTTTCCCTATACCTTACACACCCAAACACACCCTACATCACTATTCATCATCTTCTACCACCATCACCAAACACTCACATTTTCATTCTCTCTCATCACAACCCACCATCAAAACCACCTCCAAACTCAGCCCCTATATCCGACCGAGTGAGACCCGGTTTCCAACCCACTAAACCTCATGACCATCAGATCTTCTCCCTCTCCTCGATACCATCCAAAATCGATTTCGGCCCAAACCCATAGCTCCTTCCCCCTGGCCGGCGACCGCCCAGACCGTGGTCGGCATTGACCCGGCGTCGACTCCTGCCGAGACCCCCTCTCCGACAGCGCATCAGCCTCCCTCCAGCAACCACCCAAATCGGGCGCTGTCCAAACCCGATCGGGCGTACCAAACCCCGACCCCTGCCCGATCCGAGTAAGCCCAGTCAACCCAAATCGGGTCCAACCCGATCGTAAACCGCGCCAGCTAGACCCGCTGCCGATTCGCTCCGGAACGACCAAAACGAACCTGAATCCTACTCGGTGGACCCTCAAACCCAAATCGCAAAACCCTCAATACCTTAACCCATCTTCAAAGCCACGAACCAACCACAGAAAAATTTTCAACCAAAATCCCTACAAAATAGGAGTTTCCAAATCAATCCTAAGCAAAAAAAAAATCAAATCCCTCAAATCTCTTAACTAAACAAAGCATCGTGGGTAAATAAGAGAGGAGCATCAAGCTTATAAGAAGAGGTCTTTCAACGGCACAAGGGATATATACAGAGGAGATACACGAGAGACAGAGAAATATAAAAAAAGAGATTGTAGAGGGTACAAAAAAGTTAAAAAAAAATTCCCCAAAAATTAGTTTAGGTTTAAAAAAAATTGTAGGTTCAGTCTTTGTTTTTAGTTTTGTAATCCAGTCCAGTTTTTGTAACGAGTTTGGGACGCGTGTTCATCCCACAATTGACTCAAGGAATTATTCGTATCGTATTTCTTTCTCTTCTATTTAATTTCTTGCTGATTAATTGTGATTGTGCTAAAATTTTAATCATGTATGGCTAAACACTCCATTCAAGGGGTGGGATGAAACACATATGTTAATTTAATTAATTGAACAATTGTTCAATTGATGTGTTCTAGGCAAATTAAATTGGAAAAAAATGACACATTAATTTATTTTACGAGAGTTAATAAATTAATGTTAAAAATTGATATTTGATTTTTGGATTTAACTTAGAGATAGGTTTCATTCTTGAATTCAAATATTAATCTTGTGTGTTCAATTCAAAGATCCGTACATTTTTTTATGAATTGATCCTAGCGGGTAATTTGTAAGAAAGGGGTATGAATCTAAATTTTATATTTGTAGTGACACTTTCTGATTTAATTGCTAAAAAAAATGATTTTGAATTTAGGATTGTAACGAGAGTTAAATTTTAAATTTCAATATTATTTCGAACGTATCAAATGAATAATTGGGAAATTAAATTAAATTAATTACGTTGAGTAATCCCATCTCTTTTTTCTTCTCATAAATTCCAAACTAGATTACTTTTCAAAATTTCGTAGTTACTTTAGTTGCGTAAATTTTCATTTTCTCCATTAAAATTTGTTTTAAAAAAAAACAAAAAAAAAAAACACAAAAAGATTTTTAATAAAAATTGAAATTGCAAGTTTTCGCAATAACGGTTTCGACGCTTGAAATTGGATTGATACCCGAATTTACCACGATACTGAATTTTTAATAAGTTTTGTAGGTAATTCCAAGAATTTTGACACTCGAAGTTTTATCCGCAACGACATTCCAAATCATATCTGAAGGAACACAAATTAAGAGTTATCAATTACCTCCGATTTTTTCTACCTTCATGCGGCGCACCCTTCATAATGCTATACCTTGCGATGTTAACCTTCAAGTTATCAATATTCCTTTGTTTCGAGATGTCGATGTTGAACTTTATATAAAGAGGAAAACATCTCTCACTTATATAGTTCCAGTGATAATGCTACCTCCGTTTGGAATCATTTTGAAAATCTTATGGGTCTTAAATTTCAGATTTCTGGATTTAGATATCGTCTTATGCTTTGGTGGATTAATTCTATTGGGAACAATGTCCGAGCCACTCTTTGCAAGTTACTTCCAAGCTTCATTTATTGGAAGATTTGGTGTGCTAGGAACAAGGCTACATATGAAGACAAAAAGATGAATACCGAGTCTATAATTTATGAGACTCATGAAGATATTATTTTATCTTTTAAAGCTAGGCCATATAAAGGACCTTTTTCTAGATATCTTCGATCATTTATTTCTAATTTTTCTATTTCTTGTACTTCTTTGTAAGACCTCGGAGAAAGGTTGTTTTTCTCTGTTTTTATATTTTATTCTGGGTGTAGTCCTTTTTAAAAAAAATAAACTAAAATGATTTACAACTATAAAAAGCATGGGTTGAGAATTAAATCCCGCACTTCGGAATACGTAGCATAAACATTTACATGGTTAGACATGTTTAAAACGCGATTAATACTCGTTTAAACAATTTTTTAAACCCGTAGTGCCACTCCCCAAATTTCCATAAAAGTGTAATACCCCGTATTTTTGTATTATTTATTTATGGGATTAATTGAATTAAAAGCGTATTAATTGGAAATTAATCCGGATTAAAATACTAACGAGATTTTCGTTGGTATTTGATTATGTGCATATATGATTATATATGGATATTGAATTATGAAATTTGTCGTGAGATTGAAATACGGCAATTTGAAAATTTTGTTGAGACGCGTGTGACAGTCGCGTCAGGGAAATATTTATTTTAATTAAAAAAATGAATTTTAGTTCTATTAACCGTATGGCCGTTTTGAGTGCGCCAACGCGTTCGAAAGGGTCGAAATAGTCAGAAAACACTATCCGGGGGTTTGGTTTGGGTCCCGGGGTATTTTTAGGCCATACCGGCAACCAAAAAGGGCAGTTTGGTAATATTAGAATTTTGGGATTTTTGATTAACGAATTTTAGGAGTTTTAAATGGAAAATTAAAAGTCCCACTAACCCATTACCAGCCATTAACTGATTAGAGGGCTACGGGGGTTATTAGAATTAGCCCCAAAAGTTCTTAAGACAAACCCTAGCCTCCATTGCCACCATTAGAGAAGAGCTTATAGAGGGAGAGAAAGAGAAGAATTCTGCAGAGAGAGAGAGAACCATTCATCGGATCGACATCAAAATCAAAGTTATACATAAGGCGAGTGGTTTAATTCCAATTAATTTCAGAGAATGCTTCTTCCATGCGTAGGAATTTGTTATAATTGTATTTGTTTGGGAGTTGGATGAAAACTCATTAATTTTGGAATTAGAATCTTGCATATTGATGAGGAATTGCATGTATAATTGTATGTAGGTGATTATTCTGATGATAATAATATCTTGGATGAAACAAAAACGGATTTAATTAGGCTCATTGATGATTTATAAATTTTAGGGTTCATGTTCATGTAATTTGGGGATAAATGAAGAGATCTGATAATTGAATGAGGTTATAATGAATTAACCCCACAAATCACGTTAGTATATGACCTAAATATGTTTAGGGATGATTAGTTGCTTTGAACAATCGTTGGATTAATGTTTGGATGAGATTTGAGGAGTAGAGAAGTTGGAAAAACGAAAATAGAAAATCTGGGCTCGAAACTGGCCACTCGTTAGAAGACCTGCCCAGGTCGTTCGAACGAGCTTCTAACGAGTTGAACTTTGACTTCTAACGAGGGTGAATTTCATTCGATGACTTCGTTCGAACGATACCTCGTTAGAAAGCCCACTTCGTTCGAACGAACTCTCGTTCGAACAGCCTCGTTCGAACGAGACTTCTAACGAGTTGACAGTTTAGGCTTTTTAGCCTGTTTTGATCCCGAGTGTCCCATAACCTTGTTTATATGTAGAGATAACACTGCCTTGTGGATTAGTTGATATATTTGGGATATTTGGTATATAACGAGGAGTAAAACCTAGATGGGTAGTTTGAACCTAAGAGAAATTATGAAGTAAGACGTGAGTGTCTATTACGATGCGAGAACTATTGACGACCTAAATAATTATATTAACCGGGAACATATAATTTGTGTAGCATTATATGTTAGTACGAGAATGATATGTGTACTACAAATAAATTATGGTGATTACTAAGAAGTGTGCATACTTAGTATATGTATTGATTTTATGTCTATGACATACCCACCATACTTGCTATCACGGGAGGTTTACGTTCGCTTAGGGCCCTCTAATCCTTGTGTTTCCCGGATTTAGACTGGTATCTCAATGAACATAGGTCAGAGAAGGACTTATTGGGATGTTAATAAGTCTGCTGATCGTGGGAGCGCAGGTATGTGCGTGACCCATGTGATGTGACTGTGTTCGCCTCCATTATTTGTGATGTTGTTATCTGAGAACGATTCCTGAGAGATTCGGAATACGGGATCCTTATGTACGTGATGTACCGGGATGGATAGCAGAGTATGTGTGCACCACAGCTTAGTCTCGGGGTGCTTGTATTGTATATCTATGACGTGAATAATATACACTTAATTAATGGGAACTTTCATATTGACATTGTGAACATAATTTATTAATATTTTGAGAAAACATAACGGGTTAACCGATAGTGAATTGTATTACAAATTGAGAATCTGAGTTTAAGTAAAGCCCTCTATTTAATTGATAACGCTATAATTTCATATGGGAATCGAGTAGTAAGGGGTAGAGCTTATTATGGTTTGGTTAGATATGTATGTCATGTAGAAGGGTACGGTACGTTAGGAGTGCACATGTAGTCGAGAGGTGAGAATTTCATGTTAGTGCACGTCCTAACATGTATTTTGCATTTAATGTTTTAATGTTATTAAAACACTTGTTGTTTTTAAAATGATTTCCACTTTCGGTCTCTGACCCATTTGCTTTCAAATCTATTTTTGTAAAAACCATTTTAGGTGCCCAGCCACAAGGACACCATGCTTAGGATCCTCATTCAGGTGACGAGCTGTAGCTGTTTGTGGAAGTTACAGGACTTTGCTTGTAGACGCTTCATCTATATTGACTCTATATTCAGCATTTTATCAGTTGTAGGGCATGTCGCCCATTCCTTTTAGAGACATTTCATTTATTTCAGTTATTCAGACTTCTGGCATGTAATTATTCAGGATTCAGACTTGTCATATTATTTTAAGTTGTGGGATTGTTGTGAGGAGTTTTCCTCCGGTTTTATATTTATTATTTGTTGGTTATTTCATTACTTCGTTATGGTGAATGGATTATGTTGATTCTTCCATTATTCTTTTATTGCATGTTAACCAGACTTAACTTAAAATTTGGCAACTTACTTTTTAAATACTAGGTGGATAGTAATTATTAAAATGTTTTCGACAGTGATGCTATTAACTGAACCAACTTGGCATTTTGTATTGATTTAATAAAGGAGTAGCTACCCGGTATTTAATTAGTCGGGGTGTCACAAAAAGTCCAAATATGAGGTTGACATAAAAAATTCTTATAAAATTACACACTCAATGTCGCAAATATGGTGCATACGAGATATAGCCCATTAAGGTCCCTCAGTATATTTAGGAAATCTCAACCCGTTAAAAACCATCTATTCGACCATACCATGGCGAAGAAACTACACACCCAAAATAAGTTCATTAATCTCAATCTGATTAAAATTACCTAAAAAGCATTTTTAATTAATTAAATAAAATAATGTGAGAGAAGAAATATTTTTGAAAGGAAAAAAAACTATTTTTAAAGTGAACAATTAATTATGAAAGAATTTAAACTAATTACAGAATACAAAATAAAAAAGAGAACAATTTATTACTGTCTAGAGTTACGATTTACAAAACTAAAGGGAGACTAAAACTACACTGCTTTAAAAATTATGTCTAAAATTGGATGCCAGATCTGCTAAACAATGAAAACCAACGGTCCTTTTATTAGTGGAAAGAAATTTATTAGGGGCACATTTGGAATTCCATAAAATGACGAGTGATTAAATTTATAAGAAACAAGAGGTAGCCGAATGGGAGTACAAATTCTGCATACTTTTGTGTGATTTTTTTTATAGAATATTTTTTTTATTGATACACTAAAATACATAATGAAGCCACTTATTTTGTAGCAAAATCATATGGAAGACAATCTGGGAAGTTAAAAAAAGGAGAAGGAATAATGTATGGGAAAACAATTCTTCTCGGGTGAAACAAACACTGAAGAAGGTTTCAAGAATAAAGAAAAAATGAGGAGGAAAGGTTCATTGCCACGTGCCACACGCGCGTGACTTATCTAAGCAAGGGCATGCCTTGCGTGAGATAAAGCGAGCGATGAATGAGGCCACCACTTGGCGCGCTACGAGCCATCCGATCAAGGTTGGTTTTTGAAAATGAAGTTTAGGCTTTTCCAATGATCTAACCCACAACCTATCACGTCGAAAACCTCCCACATAACCACTGAATCAACCACATTTTCAATAATTATAATGTGACCGATAATACTTAACCCCTTATTATGACTAATATTCAAATTTACAATTTAAATCCCAAACTCCATACCTTTCCCATACGATCTCAGATCAATGCACTGCAAGAACTGACGTGATTAATATTTCAACAGTGTTCGGGTCACGAGATTTTACTTCGAATTTGATTCGAAACTTTGATTTTGACTTTCTTTTGGTTTTAAATTTGTAGGGCCATGATTTATTCGTTTGAGCTCAGATTGACACGCTGTTTGAACTCAGGCATTCCTTGATTCAAGGGCTGCAACTTCTATGATTTGTCCGAGTTCAAAATTGGTCATCTAAAATTATCAGTTTGCCCCTAAAAGTGCGTATGTGATTATTTCTTACCCAAATTGCTTCCAGACTTTGCCATTAGCATCGTAAACCCTAGAAATACTTTGGTTATAAGTATAAAAGTTGAGTTTAACGAGCAAGGAATTGCATTAATGCACAGTAAAAAGGGTCATAAAATGTAATATTTGACATGAATCACACCCCTAAATTAACATGCTACTAGTCCCTAGCAACATAGTAAAAGATTTTTCCATGTCAAATTTGCTATTTTGTTCAAAAAATTTAAAAATGACAGAGATCCACTTTCATGAGATGCAGAGTTGCATTTACCTTATAGAATAAGCCGTTAAGCCCCTAGGTTACCTTAGTGGATGAGTTTTGTCTCATGAGATTTTACAGTGATGATACTCACAAAACATCATACTTTTCTCAAAATAGTTACCCATTTTCTAATAAAAAAGCTCGTACATAATCTTGAGTTTCCGCATGTAAATAACAATGACTAGAAGATTTCTTCAATAGTTTATTTACCATAACCATTATGTTAAAGAAGTTCATGAGATCTATACCTATTGAATGAGTGAGTGTGTGCATCACAAATTTACAAGTGATAATATATAAATCTTTTAATGACTATGTTTATAATGAAGCGCAGTAGTTCACTTCTCGCCGGGGATTACATTAAAAAATAAAAACACTTTGAATTGGTGTAAGTCTCTCGGGACATGAAAGCATTAAAAGTAAATATAATTGGAAATAAATCCTTGTACATGTCAGTTGAAGGGGAGTGCGCTTGCGTTCAAATAAAGAAATTATTTAATTAAACTCAGTTTTTATCAATTAAGTCCTAAACATGCATCTAGGTGTGATTGAAGATGATAAAATCAAGCAAGAGCATTCAAACACACACATGTGAGGAAAAATCCCTCAAAGGGGCAAAACCTTTTATTTTCACTATAATTTTGTAAGAAATGGTTACACGGATTACAGTAAAAATACAGTGTGACACAGAAATACCCGCAGGCGTCAGTTCTGTAGTCGGCGGATGGAATCTCCCTCTGGAACTCCAAATGAGCAGCAATGAAGAAGGAAGACAGCTTCTCCACAAAGGTTGAACAAACACAAGGTTGTGTTCTTAGGTTACAAAAGGATTCACAAAGGTTTGACAAGGATGTGTGAATCAAAACATGAGTCTTGGGACTAAAAAATATGAAGACTAGAGCAATTAGAACTCTCAAAATCGTCTCTCCAAGTCTTATGAAATAACTCCCCCGAAGTTGGTTTTTATAGGAAACCAAAAAGAGTTTCACGATTTTAAAACACTTGCCAGCATCAGGTACCCCGAACCGGTTCGGGTGTACCGCGAATCGGTTCTCCCCTCGAACCGGTTTGGCCTTCGGTTCGCAAAAATTTGCTGAAACTTGGGGCTTAAACACTTAGCATTTTTCCAAGGTTTTTTCTCAGAATTTTCTCCATTTTCAAAGGTCCATAACTTCTTTACCGTAGCTCGGATTGAGGTACTGTTTCTTCCATTATCTTCGTTGTGGCAAGATCTTCAACTTTCCAATTGACTAGAGCTCTGTACGGTGTCTGTAAAATTACCAAAATGCCCTTGAACTTTTATATCTTGCCTTATTTCACTGTTTTGACTTCTCTTGCGTACCACTTGCATTAAGTCCCTAAAATCGTGGAACGTGAAGTCGTTGAGGCAGATGCGGGACACATGATGGAAATGTTGAATGCTTGATTCCTGGAATTTGGATTGAGGCCGTCGTGTGAGATCGTGTAGAGACGTGCCAAATGTAGCGGCGTACAACATACACAAATGTAAGATAACGAACATGAGAAATATGTCCTTACAAATCTCCACATATGTCAATGCCGGTACATACATAAAAATCCAAATTATAAAATAACAAATTGCCTATAAAATCTGTCCTCCCATGAACCCAAAACTAGCAAGGTACAAATGAATGAGTCTTCATCATTTGATCTTCAAATCTTCAAAACTTTTCTCATCAGGGTGTGTAACATATGATCATCAATGTTGTACCTATACACACGAGATAAAGCAAATACCAAGTGATGTATCGAGTTTGAAATGAGATAAACATAGATACCAACTTAAAAAACTTAAAACAAATCTCAACATCTCAAAAACTCCCCCATAATATGATAATTCTTCTCCCCCTTTCATTATGTCCCCCAATAGATAGATATGAGAAGCAAAAATAAATGCAATTGGAGTGTGTCACAAGGTAAAAGAAAACTTCTAGTTTTGAAAATTTTCAAAATTTTTCACACACAATATACAAATAAATAATCGCCCTATGAACGAACACAAAACAACCAAGTCGATGATAGCGTAAATGTATGGGTGTGATAAAATTCGATAGGAAAATCAATGCATACAAATATGACATATGTGCACGATGAGTATCGGATACTCCTAACGAATGAACTCAAAATCTTCCTTTGGTGTAAAAATGGAAATATGAGACATTGACTCAATAAAATCAACAAATCAAATCTCAAAGTGATTTCCACACCAATAACGCCCAAAACGATTTCATGCCTTTTCAGGACTTTCAAGGAAGTGCAAACCCGTTTGAATTCTCTAACCAAACTCCCTTAGATTTATATTTTGAATAGAGGTAATCTGAATTCTCAAACTTTGGATAATTGATGGTGAAACCTAATGACCCATATTTGGCATGTATTGCTTTTTATTGCCTTTAAATTTTTCGGGCTCTTTTAACCTCTTTGGACCCCGGATAATAAAATTCCTCCATTTTTTTAGGTCCAATTTAACGGTGGCTTAGTATTCACAAAGGCTAAATGAACCTTTCCCAGCCCTTCCCCATTTTCAAATAGACACACAGTCTCACCAAATGGTTATAACATGCATTCTAATCTTGTCAAGTTTTATCGCATATTGTACGTTATATAGATAAAATTGAGATGGAAACACTCAAGCCAATATGTGATAGACAAGTACACGAATAAAATATAGCCGTGAATATGTGTAATAAAGGAGATAAGGAGCCAAACATGTAGAAAGATATCACTAATCACATCTCAAAGACTCCAAAAAATGTAAAGCACATGGATGCAATGATATAGCGTCTCAAATCACTATCAAACAGTCACGTGGAGAAATGGAACGAAATTTGTGACTCGGCTATCTTAGATGCTTATCCATAAAAGGTGCAAATAAAATACAAAAATCTTTTTGTGCTTTTTTAAAATTTTTATAAAAAGAAAATCTTTTTGGATTTTTTTAAAAAAATATATAAAAAAGAAAAAGTAATAATACACATGATACCAACTAGCAATAGGAAGCATATGATATGAAGATAAAAAAATATCATGTCCTAGACACAGACCAACCCCTCAGTCAACTGTGCAAATCCCCGAAGACTTCCTAAGACTTTCGAATCTAAGGGCATCTAAAGGTTTCGTGAAAATATCGGCTAACTGACGGTCGGTGGGAACGAAACTCAGGGATACGAATTTCTCCTCAACTAACTGACGTATAAAGTGCTCGCGTATCCTGATGTGCTTTGTGCGTGAATGCTGGACTGGATTGCGGGATATGTGTATCGCGCTCGTGTTATCACAGGAGATGGTCATGGTGTCCTGTGATATCCCATAATCCTCCAGCATCTGCTTCATCCACAAGAGTTGCATGCAATAACTCCCGACGACGATGTACTCAGCCTCTGCAATGGACAAAGAGATGGAGTTTTGCTTCTTGCTCAGCCAGGAGACAAGAGCAGAACCAAAATATAAACCCCCACCATAAGTGCTCCTACAACCATCTACATCCCCGGCCCAATTGGCATCCGTATAGGCGGACAAACAGTCATTGGTATCAAAGGAATACCACATGCCATATGAGAGAGTCCCACTCATATATTTGATAATATGTTTTAGAGTGAGTAAGTGTGACCCTTTCGGGGACGCCTAATATCGCACATAGACTCCAACACTAAAGGCTATATCGGGATGACTGGCAGTCAAGTAGAGAAGACTACCTATCATACTCCGATACAAGGTTTGCTCTACGTCCTTGCTTTAAGTGTCATTACTAAGCTTAATAAAAGTACTCATAGGTGTACGTGCATGCTTAGCGGAGTCTAATTCAAATTTCTTCACTAGGTCTCTAGTATACTTGGATTGGGAGATGGACATCCCATCCTCCAGCTGACGAACCTGGAGACCAAGGAAGAACGTAAGATCTCCTACCATGCTTATCTCAAATTCACTTTTCATCTCCTCCTCAAAGTGGTGATCATGCTTGGAGCACGTGGATCCAAAGATTATGTCATCCATATAGACCTGGGTAACCAAAATAGCACCGTCATCTCTCCTGACGAACAATGTCATATCAACTCCCCCTCTCTTGAAGCCACAGGCTAAGAGATAGGAAGTAAGCCTCTCATACCAAGCACGGGGTGCTTGCTTCAAACCATATTGGGCTTTCCTCAGATAGTAGACGTGCTCTGGGTGCTTAGGGTCTTCAAACCCTTTTGGTTGTTCCACATAAACCTCCTCTTGAAGAATGCCATTTAGAAAGGCACTGTTGACATCCATCTGATATAACTTGAAGCGTAGATGACATGCGATGGCGAGTAGTAAGCGGACGGACTCAAGCCTCGCAAAAGGAGCAAATGTCTCCCCAAAGTCTACACCCTCTATCTGTGTGTAGCCTTGTGCGACCAACCTAACCTTTTTTCTGATTATGGTACCATTTTCATCCATTTTATTCTTGAAAATCCACCTGGTACCTATCACATTAGTCTCACTAGGTCGGGGGACAAGTTCCCAGATATTATTATTTTTAAACTGAAGCAACTCATCCGGCATGGCAGATATCCAGTGTTTATCCTTGAGTGATTCTTTATGATTCTTGGGCTCGACTTTGGACATGTAGCAAAAATGGCTAACAACGTTCTCTAGCTGAGCACGAGTATTGACCCCTAAAGTGGGATCTCCAATAATGGCAGAGGGACCATGACTCTTACAAACCCAAGCAGGTGTGTCCCCTAACACAGGAGTAGGGTCCTCAGAGTGTGGGTGAGGGACACGTAAATCACTGCCAGAAAAGTCCTCATCCTCACACTGAAGGTTAGGATCAATAATCGTCAGAGATTTGTCATCTTGCACGGTAACGTTTATTAACTCCATAACCTTAGAGCTCTTCAGGTTAAAGACTCAGTACGCTCTACTATTCGATGAATGTCCTAATAATATTCCCTCGTCACTCCGGGAGTCGAACTTTCCTAATTGCTCTCTATCCCTAGGATGTAGCATTTACTCCCAAAAATACAGAAATATGCAAGGTTGGGTTTCTTGCCAGTCCATAATTCATAAGGCTTCTTAAGTGTGTGTGGACGCAGGTAAACCCTATTCACCGTTTGGCATGCAGTAGACACTGCCTCTGCCCAAAATCTCCTAGCAACTCTACGACCTAGAAGCATAGATCTAACCATTTCCAGGATTGTCCTATTCTTTCTCTCAACAATCCCATTTTACTGAGGAGTCTTCACAATAGAAAACTTATGTTTGATCCCAAGGCTATCACAATAAATATCTACCTTTGCTTCCTTAAATTTTGTGCCGTTGTCACTACGTATCCTGTTAATAGTGACTCCGTATTGATCTTGCAAGACACGGCACTTGGTCATTAAAAACTTTACAACATCGGATTTCTCTCTCAGAAAACCTACAATCGAATATCTGGAGAAATCATCCACCATCACGAGGATATACCTCTTACCACCCAGACTCTCAGTACGAGTAGGACCCATAAGATCCATGTGAATTAACTCAAGTACACGGAAGGTGGTAATGGAATGCAACTTCCTATGGGGGCTACGGATTTGCTTTCCCAACTGACAGGTTCCACAAACCGTGGAAGTCGGCTTTCCAAGTGATAGTAAGCCACGTACTAGGTCATTTTTAGCTAAGCGAGTCAACTCTCTAACGTTCACATGACCTAGACGTTGGTGCCACAGATCCATAGGAGTGATCATGGAGCTGTACCAGACAAGTGAGGACGTGGGATCAGCCCCATAATAATTATCCTCTGTCCTCACCCCTCACTCTAAAAGTTTATTGGATTGATTATAGACATTACACGCATCCCGGTCAAACTTTACGACAAAGTCAGCGTCACACAACTGGCTAATTCTGAGAAGGTTTGCCTTCAGACCTTTGACGTACAAAACATTCTCTAGCTTAGGAAATCTTGGTAACTCTACAGTAACTCGTCCTACAATACTCAACTTGCTCCCATCTCTAAAGGTGACTCTACCATCCTTATAATCCTCAAGGTAGGTAAAAAATGAGGCATCACCTGTCATATGTCTGGAGCACCCACTATCAAAATACCACTGTGAGGTATTATGTGCTTTGAGAGCGACATGAACAACAAGGGCTTTCTTATCTTTCTTAGGTGACCAAGAAGTGGTAACCTTTTGTTTACCCTTATTGTTGTTGGTTTTAGCTGGGAAGTGAGAAGTATTTGCTGACGTCAAAGACATTAGTCGGAATTACTCCATCAAACTCTATGATGTGGCAGCTAAAAACTCAACACGCTCTCTCAGACTGTCAAAATCATCAGTATGATGTGGTGGAGCAGTTGTACGTCGTGTCTAACCCAAACTATAATAAAACTCCCTGAGGTGGCCTTTTATTTTGTAGTACGTACAGAAGAGCGCAGTCTTAGGTGGACCTGGGTTTGCTTTTCTTGGTCGAACTCTCCTTTATGGTTTTTGACAATGGCTATATGAAGTCGTAGTAAACTCAGGAACTGGTCCAGGTGCAATTTGGGATGTGGAGGCACCATCATAACCTATTCCCTGCCTATCACCAAAACCTAAAGCGGGGCCGAGGAGAATCTTTTCCATCTTTCTAGATCTGTCCTCGATTTGTACCTTGACTTCCCGTGCTCTCTCAAAATCATGAGTAAGCTGGGCTACAAGGGCTTCAAGTTTCTTCTGAGTCTCCAGGGAGGAATGGAGCTCACTCGTAAGACTAGCCACTTGTTTATTCAAGTCCCCTCTCTCTTTCTCAAAACAACTCTCTCTCTCTCTTTCTCTCTAAACAAACTCTCTTTCTCAACACAGGCAAACTCGCTCTCTCTCAAGGTGGTGCAGGTGGAGGACTCTCTCTCTCTCTCTCGATTTTTCTAAATCTTCCTCTGGAGCGGTGATCCTGAGAACTAACGTTTTGTTACGCTTTTTATTTCTAAATGACTCATTATATAACTCCGCATAAGCACATTGAAGATTACTCTCGCTCTTACTTGCATCATCCTCCCCCTCACTCACATCGCTCTCACTGTCGAGGTGTCCCTGTGAAGTAGAATCCTCATCGTCGTGAGGAGTATTAGAAGTGCTTACATGACTATCCATGAATGCGGTGAAGTTACACTCATGCGGTGACTCGTCTCCAGAGTCCACCGACTCGACCTCACTGTCGTCACTAAGGGTAGCATTAAGGATAGCTTTTCCCTTTTCTCTGTTCAGCCTAGTAGCACACTCAAAAGCTCTATGACCCCTGCCGTCGCACTCAAAGCATCTCTCACAATCTTTCTTAGGAGAATCTTTAAAATCTTTTTGAGTTTTGTTTTCAAACTTACTTTTCTCAAACTTCTTTTTATCTTTGAAATTACCATTTTTCATGAATTTGAGAATTTTCTTGAAATTTTTAGCAAACAGGGCCAAATCATCTAAATCAAAGTCACACTCAAAATCTGACGTATCTATCTCTCCTTTTCTAGATGACTCAACTATATTTCTTGCCGACCCCTCACTCTTTCTCTCCTGGGCATTAAGTGCAATTCCCTTATCTTTAGCTTTGACAGATTTAGGAAACATATCAATTTCATACGTTTGCAAGTCTCCTACAAGTTCCTCCAATTTAAGCGTATTTAAATTACCCGTAGAATTTAACACAGTGACTTTAGGGATAAAACGCTTATGCAGTGATCTGAGAATATTTTTAATAACTCTAGCATTAGGAATGTGTTAACCAAGATTAAAGCTAGTGTTTACAATTTCAGACAGTATAGCATAAAATTCATCAAAATATTCAGTTTCAAGCATGGTGATGGTTTCAAATTGAGTTGTCAAATTTTATAGTTTTGACTCTTTCACAGCATTAGTTCCTTCATGGGTAAGTTGCAAAACATCCTATGCCTCTTTTGACGTGGTGCACATCATTATGCGTTTGAACTCATCAGGTGTGACAGATCCAGAAATAGCACTTAAACCTTTAAAATTAAAAGATGACCATTTAAATGTGACACCCCGCCCAATTAAATATAGGGTGATCAGTCCTCTACCAATTTAAAACAGGATATTCAGTTGGTTCATTCTCAGCATCACTGTCGAAAAACTTTTTAACATATTAATCACCTATTATAAAATTAAGCTAGGTGTCAAAACATTTCCAATTTTAATAAAACCAGGTAAATCCATTTCTATTAAGTTTCAATATATAAACCATTCACCACACATAGGAATGTAAATAAATACTGAACATGAATCAAATACTGAAATAAATAAGACTGAGTAAAACTCTCAGTTCAAAACTCTAAACCATACAATAAACTGAATACAATATCTCTGATGGAAGAACTAGAAGTGGGCGACATATGCCCTAAACAAGAAGTCTAGATGAAACTGAATAGAAAGGATAGATGCGTCTACTGCAAGGACCTACAACTTCCACAACAGCTGCAGCACATCAAGCAATCCAAATCTCCAAATCTGATACTCCTGTGGCTGAGCACCTGATATAATACATATATATAGCAAAAGAGAGAAGAGATACAAGAAACGGGTCAGAGCCCGATGTGTAAAAAATGATTTAGCAAGTATTTAAAATTGATTCTTAAAACAAGTCTTATATGCATGTTAGTTATCGAACTCTCACATGAGTTTCTCACCTCTCGTCTATTGTGCACGCCTAACGTACATCTAATCTCCCCCTAGTTATACCTCCTAGTCTAAATAGTCAAAAACCATACTAATACTAACTATGCTCACTAGTAGTATTCCCGTATCGCCCATACAATACGCTATTCAGATAATTTATATCACATATTAAATTTCATTATTCACCGTTTGAATGGTTAATCTTTTATTCACTAAGATTATTTTACTTCTCATTTTCCTTTTATCTACTAGACTCACAAAGTAGAAAATTACCCAAGTACACTCATACATATATATATAGTCTCATCATTCCTATATATATACACTAATCCTGTACACATAGGTTAAGACCACTTGGTGCAATGTAATAATTATTATTATTACCAAGTCTACTAATTTCACACAGTAGCAATATTCACAAGTCCATATATATATATATATATATATATATATATATATATATATATATAGTCACATCATCCCTACACATATATATATACTAATCCTGCAACCCCAGCTAAGACCCATTAGTGCACATATTCTGGAGATTATGCATCCCCGGGTCAGCACCCATTAATGCGCCTATCAATAATAATTCAGCACCCCCGGGTTATCACCCATTAGTGCGCCTAACAATATAATATTGCATCCCTGGGTTAGCACCCATTAATGCACCTATCAATATTAATCCAGCACCCCCGGGTTATCACCTATTAGTGCGCCAAACGATAATCATCTTTGTACCCCCGAATTATCACCCATTAGTACACTTAATAATAGAGTTTATGCACCCCCGAGTTATCACTCATTAGTGCTCTTAAATATAATATCACATAATAGGCATACACACATCCTATTATAATTTATAGGTATTTCTCCAACCTTCATATGTACTCCCCATACGTATTTTAACCTCATTATTACGTATAGTATAAATAATTAGATTACTGTCTCTCTCGTAATCTCCAAGGTATACTCTCTCTCTATACCAAAATAATTAAAGTATTTATTATCATATACTTTTCCGAAATTCCATCTTATTTAAATTTACTGTTTGGTAGTTACCCTCACTCCAATAAACCGGCAAACTCAAAACTAGACTTTGAGAAAAATCCCCCAAAATTCCCTCTGTCGCTCGAACCAAAAGGGTTGTCGTTTGAACGACTTCCACATGTCGTTCGAGCGGCTTCGCACGAGATGCATTCTCGCTCGAACGACTTCACGCGAGATCTCCATCTCGTCTGAACCACTTCGCGCGAGATCGCACGAGATTGCATTGTTCGTTTTCTTCACCAAATTTCAGCGTTTTTCCTCCATTTTTGAACCTAAAACCTCTAAGATTCAGTTCCCAACAACTCATCATCAATACCCATCAACCCTAACAGGTTACGTATCATTTCTATCATCCTAGGATCCTTAATTCATTATTAATCATCATAATTACATAAAACCCCCAAATTAATTCACATGAACCCTAATTTCCAAAATTCCAATTAAAGAACCTAATCAACCCATATTCGTTCATCAATATATAATCAAATTCCATAATTAATCCTCTACACACATGAAGGAATTCCAGCCACTAATTAAACTAATCCTTAATCATAATTTAAATCTCCAATTTTCACCCAATTAACATATAAATCATGATTAATTCCACCTAGACTAACATGAGCATGATTATTGCTAAAAGAAAGCAAGTAATAAACACTTGCCTCAAATATGAAGGTATTATCCATTGGTGATGTTGGTACATACGCGTTCTTCTCTTCTCGATCTACGCGTTGGTGGTCACGATTGTGCAAGGTGACGCCAAACGAGCCTTCTCTCTTGGAATTTGGCTCTCCCTCACACCCTCCATGGCCGTTCTTGATTTGTGTAACCTCTTAACCCTAATGAACTTCCTAACTTGATATAATTAATCCTAATTTTCGTCCATTAATTTAGCCCAAAAATCCAAATTACAAAACTACCCCTACGGGGTGCCGGTTTGGCCAAAAATCGCCCCGGGACCCAAACTAAACACCCGGGTATACTATTTTGACTATCTTGATCCTTCTGGACTCAACGGCGCACTCGAAATGACCATACGAGTTACCAAAATAAATTCTCTTTTTATTCCATTCAATTAGTTCCGACACGACTCACACGCGTGACAGACTTAAATTACCAAAATGCCGTATTTCTCACTTCCGACAATTTATCAAATATCATAATTCCATGTTACATATCACCCAGTAATATTCAATAGTTTACAACAATAAGTATTAACCCTTGGCACGCTAGTCAATAATTATTTTAATCCGGATTAATAACAAATTAATTTCTCACATTTTAATTTAATTAATCCAACAACAATAATTAATCGCATACTTATTCCCATAATAATAATTAATCACATGATTATTTAAATCGTCAAAAATACGGGGTGTTACATTAAATTCTTCTTCAGTCCATGTAGTGTCAGGTTTTAAACTAGTCACATTATTAACAATGACGGAGGGAGGAGTCCACCATCTTTAACCCAAAATCCATACACGTTCATCAATGGCTTTTCATGCAGATCTCATGCGGGCTTTCTAGTATGCATAGTTTGTCCTGTCAAAAACTGGCATTTTATTATATAACTTCTCCATTATGAACACGCTCTTTTTCAAAAATTAATTTTTCAGAAAATTGATATCTTAGAAAAATTTGCAGAAAATTACTCGGTATAATTGTGTAATTGGCTCTGATACCGATTTGAAGGGGAGTGCGCTTGCGTTCAAATAAATAAATTATTTAATTAAACTCAGTTTTTATCAATTAAGTCCTAAACATGCATCTAGGTGTGATTGAAGATGATAAAATCAAGCAAGAACATTCAAACACACACATGTGAGGAAAAATCTCCCAAAGGGGCAAAACCTTTTATCTTCACTATAATTTTGTAAGAAACGATTACACGGATTATAGTGAAAATACAGTGTGACATAAAAATACCCGCAGGTGTCAGTTCTGTAGTCGACGGCTGGAATCTCCCTCGGGAACTCCAGATGAGCAGCAATGAAGAAGGAAGACGACTTCTCCACAAAGGTTGAACAAACACAAGGTTGTGTTCTTAGGTTACAAAAGGATTCACAAAGGTTTAACAAGGATGTGTGAATCAAAACATGAGTCTTGGGACTCAAAAATATGAAGACTAGAGTAATTAGAACTCTCAAAATCGTCTCTCCAAGTCTTGTGAAATAACTCCCCCGAAGTTGGCTTTTATAGGAAACCAAAAAGAGTTTCACGATTTTAAAACACTTGCCAGCGTCAGGTACCCCGAACCGGTTTCGGTGTACCGCGAACCAGTTCGCCCCCCTAATTGGTTTGGCCTTCGGTTCTCAAAAATTCGCTGGAACTTAGGGCTTAAACACTTAGCATTTTTCCAAGGTTTTTTCTCAAAATTTTCTCCATTTTCAAAGGGCCATAACTTCTTCACCGTAGTTCAAATTGAGGTGCCGTTTCTTCCAGTATCTTCGTTGTGGCGAGATCTTCAACTTTCTAGTTGACTGGACCTCTGGATGATGTCTGTAAAATTACCAAAATGCCCTTAAACTTTCATATCTTGCCTTCTTTCATTGTTTTGACTTCTCTTGCGTACCACTTGTATTAAGTCCCTAAAATCGTGGAACGTGAAGTCGTTGAGGTAGATGTGGGACATATGATGGAAATGTTGAATGCTTGATTCTCGGAATTCGTATTGAGGCCGTCGTGTGAGATCATGTAGAGACGTGCCAAATGTAGCGGCGTACGACATACACAAATGTAAGATAACAGACATGAGAAATATGTCCTTAAATCAGTGATTAATGACAATTATTTAAAACGATAAAATGTAATCTCATGATATGATACTTTTTCTAAAGAATGTGAAAATATAACATTTTTCAATATGTAAAATCATTTTAATCCTGTGATCAATTAAGAAATTTTCAGGATGGAAAATGTGAACATGGATGATAATGGTCAATACCTCAATATGATTTTGTATCTTTGAAAAATGGTATACTTTTAAAGAATAATTTTTTTTTCCTTTTCTTTGGAATTCTTTGCACTTTTGGAATTCCTTTATTTATAATTTTCTTTTATACTCTCTCTTTTCTTCTTTTCCTTTATTTTTGTTCAGTCTCTATTTCACTTTGCATTTCTTTTTTAATCAATTTTCCAGGTGTTGGTGAAACAAGTTGCCTTTGATCAAAAGTTAGGTTCAAACATGATTTTTAATTTTTGTTTCGAAAAAGATCAACACCATTCTTTAGTCGAGAGTCAAAACGAGAATATTAAAAGAATAATGAATAAGTGTATACTGATAATACCCTCTTACATTTGGCTCAATTTTGTGACAACTATCACTTTTACTCTCATTCCCTTCCTGGATTTAACACATTGGTAAAAATATTTTTTTATTTTAAAACCTATTTTCAATTATTGGTTTAATATCTAAACTATTTTTTTTAAATATGCATTTTAAATGTATTTGAACCTAAATACCTTTTATATTATAATTTAATGGCTTTATTATTTTTCAGAAAATATAAAATATTTTTTTGAATTTTTATAATTATTTTCTAGAATTTAAAATGTTGAATTCAACATTTGATTAAACATTTAAATTGTTTAATTAACAAAATTTAACATATATTAAAACGACAACGTTTTAATTCATTTGGGTCGATCCCTGTGATCCGTTTTTGGCCAATGGGGTTTAATGTTGTTGCCCATGCGGATTAACCACGCGTGAACATGGGAAGCATTTGCGCAACGGTAGGCTTGCCGACAGTATATTTCCATATTTTCCCTCATCACTAGGTTGGCTGTTTATGATAATAACCCCGTCGATCCTCTTTTCTTGTACTGTTAGTCTTACCCTTTGAATGTCGTGGCTGATTGTGCTTATGCCCTCTTTGTTTCTCATAATTACGACCGTACAAGGGGCCTTTCCATCGAGCGTATAAATAATAAGCTTAGGTGGTTGTTTTAAATCTGGTTGTTTTTATTCCAAATCTCGAACGATATGCAGCCGAAATTTCTACTCTTTTTTTCTCTCTAAAAACTAAGTAATTCCCATACTGTTGAGAGTGAATTTTGTTTAATCTTACACTTAAAAACCATTTCTGTATTTTGTATACACATCGTGAGTTTGAGTGTTTACTTTTGAGTGTAAGGTTTGAGGGTTTGATTTGTTTCTGGTTTTGCATTTTGGAGATATATGGTTTGAAAGTTTTCTTTAAACTTTTTGCGTGTGAAGGGTTGTTTGATACTTGTTGATTTGGTCCTTTCTAAGATGGTTGGAGATTAGGCAATTCATCCTCACCTTGGCTTAATTTTTTTTGGATCATCAATGGGTATAATCTCTGTCATATCCTTTGATTCAAACTATTGTATATATACTTTAATCTTCACACACACACACACACACACACACACACACATATATATATATATATATAGCGGATGCCTGTGCCTAAAGCCACGGCTATTTTTTTTTCAAAATTCAATACGCATCAAGTGTGCAAGCGTACGGGAAATAAATACGTATGATGGACTTACTTATAGTAGGCCACTGGCGAGGCTAAAAATTTCCAAACAAAAATATAATTCACACATTCATCACAAATGACAATTACTAATGCACTTAAAAGGAAAAAAAATTACAAATGGTTCTTTATAAACAATAGACATACAATTTTAAAAACCAAAGTCTAATATGGGATCCACTGTTCGTAAATAAGAGGTTTTCCTCACACATACCCAACAACATGAGTAGGGGAATGGTAAAACTGATCTAGAAAATTTTATTTGGATTTTGGTAGATATCCTATTGCAAAAAGAAAAAAAAAATTGTATATTAGCAAAATTAAAGTCGCACATATTTCACATGGTCCATGAACCAAAACAAATAATCATATATTTGTGCAGAGAATTTTCAATAAATAAGATTCGTTGAATCTGAATGAAAACAATGAGAGTAAAACATGTAGATTATGAGTGAAAAAAGAAACTCACATAAAATGCTATCTAGTACTTACCACTTCAAAAAATATAAAAAGTGAAAAGAATATTGAAGGTTTTTTGTTGACATATTTTGGTTCACTTGTAGCAGTAATTTACAAAAAAATAAACTTCACATAAAAAATTACAAATTTAAAGTTAACTCCATCCAGTGCCAAATTTTCACCTAATAAACTCTTGTCTCTATGCATCAAACCATGTTCACCTAGATATATTATCAAATTGAGTGTACCCAAGCTGCTCCATCTCCCAACTCAACTTTGAAGCCACCCTTTCATGGCAAGGAATGCAATCCTACAATTTCTTGACTAAAACCTTTTTCATTTTCACATATGCAATGATTTGGCGCACGCTTAGGCTAACAAAGCCTTCTTCCATGGCTTTGTCGATGAACTATAATAGTGAGTTATAGTATCCATCCACGTTCAACAACCCGACAGGTTTATCATGAATCCCAAGGCGAGCCCAAGTGATCACTTCAAGAAGCTCCTCAAGTGTGCCATAACCACCTGGTAAGGAAAAAAAACCATCAGAATGCCTGCCATCTCTACTTTCCTTGGGTGCATATCTGCTACTGCTTTCACTTCCCTTACTGTTTCACTAATTAACTCTCGAGGCATGAGTGTCTTGAGAATAACCCCAATAACATGATGACCACCATCATGAACAGCTTGAGAAAACAAATTAGATACCCCCTTAACTGTCAAAGCTTAATTAAGTGGATGAAAATCCCCTGCTCCATATATTTCATACGAAAACCTAAAATATTAAAGAGCAAATTATGACATTACAATTAATAATCAAATCAGTGGAGATAATAAAAGTATTTAGCTCAAATATGATTACTAATTTGGAAACCCTCAACAAATGCAGACTCAGTACAACCCACAACAAACCTCCCCTTCTCTAGTGCATCTAGCAGGTCCCATTAGAGATTGTTACGACTACGACTTCGTTAGTGTCTGCAGTGACTGATCTTCATCGCTAATGCATTCTCACAGTAACGCAAAACACAAATAATGCATTACAGTAATTCATGCATTATTTTTAAACATCCCACTGAATCATGGTTAAAAGTATCGGTATTGGATTCGGTATCGGACACTCAATTTTCAACTCGGTCGCGATATCGGTTGCGGTATCGGGAGATACACAAAAATACGCTATTTAGAGAACGCAAAAAATTCCGAAAAAATATAGAAATTTTTTGAAAAATAAAATTAACAATGTAGATCAATCAGATACGTTCAAACCATCATTTAATATGGATTGCATTGTACAATTGGTTATACTGAAGCACGACGAATTTATCAGATTCAATATTTCATAATAAACCAATATTAATATTGAAAAATAATTTAATAACACATAGATATTGATAAAAAAAAATACATTGAAGATAAATAAAAATGATTACAATGTTGTCATTTTCAACCATTCGACAAAATAACATTATTTTTAAGCTCTAAACATTATTTGTACATAAGTTTTATAAATTTTGAACAAAACATATATTTTAGAAATTTTTAGAATTACTAAACACTATTTTTAGGAATTTTTAGAATTACTAATTATTATTTTAAACATTAATTGAACAATATTTGTACAAAGCATTTTTATTAAGAATTTTAAATATATTTTGTACAAAACATTATTTTTAGGAATTTTTAGAAATTCTAAACATTGTTATTAAGAATTCTAAGCATTTTTTGTACAAAACATTATTTTTAGGAATTTTTAGAAATTATAAACATTTTTTAAAGATTTCTAAACATTTTTTGTGCAAAGAATTATTTTTAGGAATTTTTTAGAAATTCTAAACATAATTTTTACGAATTCTAAACATTTATTGTACAAAAATTATTTTTTTGAATTCTAAATATTTTTTAAGAATTTTAAAAAATGTTTCGTACAAAACAATTTTTTTTGTACAAAAGAATTATGAACATCTTTTGTACAAAACATTATTTTTAGGAATTTTTTAGAAATTCTATTTTTTTTTATGAATTCTAAATATTTTTTGTACAAAATATTATTTTTACGAATTCTAAATATTTTTTAAGAATTTAAAAAAATGTTTTGTATAAAACAATTTTTTTTTTACAAAAGAATTCTAGACATCTTTTGTACAAAACCTTATTTTTTGTATTTTTTTAGAAATTAACATTTTTTTAAAGAATTCTAAGCATCTTTTGTGCGCAACATTATTTTTTAAGAACTTAAAAGAATGTTTTGTAAAAAAAAAAAAATGTTTTTGGCTGTTTGAACAAAAAAGAGACGGGTTTTAGCTTTAAACAAAAGGAAAAGTCAAAAGGGTTAAGCGTATGCATTTAAACAAAATAAAAGAAGAGAAGGGCTCATTTAAACAAGTCATTTAACATAGAGGGTCTCACCGACTGAAAAAATTGGAGGGCTTGAGGGCTTTAAGGAAAGAGAGAGAAAAGGGATTGATGATGCTAAGATTCAGCATCACCAGATAAGTGACGATGAGCTCAAACAGTAGTAACCATGGCAGCCATAGAGATGTATATGTATAAGTATATAGAAGGAGGTGAGTATACGAGGAATAAGACAATGATGTATAGTGGTTCAGCCAATTAGGCCTACATTCACTGTGAGTTTGTGATACACTAAGTATGGGCACTAATGGCCTTGGATACAATGCCCATAAGCTCCCTTTCTCTCTCTACTGTGTGTACAATCAGAGTTTTTGCTAGGGTTACAATTTTTCAATCGATCCCTTTGTAGGGTTGTAGGTGACAAGTATATATAGGTCCTGGGGGGTGTAGTGTACCCCCTAAGTATGCATGAAGCATGTGAATGATGATCTAGCCAATCTCCTGTTGACACCTATAGATGCCAAATGATGACATAATATTCCCTCACGTGAGGGGGTGATATTATTATAACGATCTTCCACGTGCCATGTGAGCCTCACGCGCACTGTTCCACGTGTCTCCCAAACCACGCGCTGTGATGATGTCACCCTCGGCCTATGATATGAGGTCGAGGGCAAAGTTCCGTCTGACAGTGAGTCTGGCCTAATTTAGGCCTCATACTGTCGTACCCTCGGAGGGTCGTCTGGGCCTGATGAGGGGTCGGTCCCTTGGAGGGTCGTCTGGACCATGATGAGGGGTCGACCACTTGAAGGGTCGTCCGAACCATGGTGAGGGGTCTCGTCTGGACCATGATGAGAGGTCGGCCCCTTGAAGGGTCGTCTGGACCATGATGAGGGGTCGGCCCCTTGAAGGGTCGTCTGAACCATGATGAGGGGTCGGCCCCTTGAAGGGTCGTCTGGTCCTGATGAGGGGTCGGCCCCTTAAAGGGTCATCTGGGCCTGGTGAGGTCATCCTGCCCCGTCCAGGTGTGGGGCGCCCTCGGCCTGGCCGAGGGTATATATGGGTATATCAATCACCCCCAGCCCTTAGCCATCGATGTTGTTGAGACAGCTGAGGGATAGTATTGCTTTTGAGATGAGTGTATGGACAGTTAGATGCATGACACCTGTCGAGTTGATGTGACACAGGCAGATATCCATTGTTGTTCCAGTTTCCTAGGCGTGGAGGCTTCACACTTTGCTTGGGACTTTATGCCCTAATGATGCCCTCCTCGTGGGCTGTGTTCTGCCTTGGTTAATGGCATTAGCAAGGTATTTAAATAAAATTTTGAAGTTTATTCCTCTTCTTCTTCTTCTTCGCACCTGAACTCTCTCTCTCTATTCTCTCACCAGCTCCATTGCCATTTCTGCAACTTCATCGTTTCGAGCTTTGGCAGTCTCGTTTGTTCTTTTATCAGGTAATCCTTCTGCCCTAGTGCCCTCTTTATATTCCATTATTTTTTACACTTCGACTGTTTTAGGCCTGTTGGGCTGGATTTTTGTTTGGTTGTTTTATAACTTTTCGACGTTCTTCTCCGGCGTCTTGTTCTGGAGTGTTCATGGTTAAAACCCTTAATTTCCTTAGTTTCAATCCAAAAGTCCATTTTGGTCAACTGCGAATGTTGATACCAAAATTAATATGCTGATGTGGACGAATAAGACGAAGACACGTGTCAATCTACGTGGCACAATAGCATCGAGGAAGATCATTTCCCGACCAACCATGCTTCTTTCCGAGCAACGAGAATACGCCGAGGAACTCTATCACACCGAGGAACTCTAACACACCGAGGAACTCTATAGCACCGAGGTACTCTAATGTTCCGAGGAACTCTTGATCAGCGAACAGCTATGGCGGTCCGAGCTGCATCTCGGTCGTATCATTAATTGCCAGATAATCAACAGTTCAGATATTCATTGAATGCTTATATTCTTGGCACGCATTCTGCATTAAATGTATTACCCTTTCATATGTATGTCATTTAATGTATCGAACCTTTCATGTACAGCCTCAAGGCTATAAATACCTTGTATCATCCTCATTCAAGGGGACCGGAATTTCTTGAGAGAACTTGTAATCAAGAATTCCACAAACACTCAGCAATAACATAACAGTGGACGTAGGCTTTATTCCTAGCCGAACCACTTTAAAAATCTTTGTCTTATTTATTTATCTGTGATTGAAAAATTAGAGCGATCTAGTTTTTTACATCAACAGATTGGCGCCGTCTGTGGGAAACGACTGTTATTATCGTTTTTCATAAAAATCATTTATCACCAATGGCAGATAATCCAGAATCCAGTAATCGAAATGTTGGAAATACTGGAAATCTTCCAAATCCATCTGCATCCCCAGATCTGGCTGGAATTATGACGAATCTGGCTCAAGGACAAACCGCCATGCAAGAATCTATGAGGTAACTCATTCAAACTCTTCAGGGCGGTGCACCTACCTATTCAGGGCAAAGGAGTGATCATAGGCAATCGCAATCTAGACGTACCGGGTCATATCGCAATGAGGAGTCTAATGATTCTTCTTATCAACCTGGGAGAACTTCATCGATACGGGCTACGGATACAGATCAACGTATCACTCTTTCTCCGGAGAGAACTAGCGCTTTGGAAAGATTAAGCAGGGTGTCTCCTTTCAGTCGGTTAGGACCAAGGAGGAACATGAGTCCACCTAGGGCTCCATCAAGAAGTTTTCGACCACCACCAGGTTTGAGAGAAGGATCTGCACAATCGCGACCAACTACTCGTCGAGATAAAGCTCAGGAAGCTACGTCAGAGCAATCAGTTGCTCGGACTAAGCGGCCCGAGGAAGGGAATGAAGCATGGAAAGGTTCCATTCAACGGTTAGAAGATAGATTGGGAGAAATGGCTAAGGCAAGGAACCCCTTACAGAGAACTTTTGTTCAAGGAACACCTTTTGTGCAAGCCATTGTGGATTTCCCTACACCGTCAAAATTCAAAGCACCCGTAGTGACCCCCAAGTACGATGGAAAGACAGATCCCGTACTTCATATAGAACAATACCAAGCTGCTGCAGATATCTACGCTGTCCCTGACGAGATGAGGTGTAGAGCATTCTCAGGAACTCTTACCGGATCTGCACAGATATGGTACAATAATCTTCCTCGGGGTAAGATTTCAACCTTTGTTCAGTTAGCCGAATTGTTTATTGGCAATTTTTGTTTTGGAGCAAAGCCGGTAAAGCGAGTAGCACACTTGCTAAGTGTTAGACAAAAATCAGGTGAAAGTACTAGAGATTACATAACTCGTTTCAATAACGAGAAGTTGGAAGTCATAGATTATGAAGAAAAGACAGCAATCACTGCTCTGATGAGTGGTTTGCTGCCTAACAAGCTGTACTACACTTTGGCCAAAGATCCACCTAAAAATATGTCGGAGTTGATGGCAAAGGCGGCCAAAATCATGAATGCCGAGGAGGCTATGGCTGCGAAGAAGAATATGGATAAAGAAGTTAAAGTGGAGGTCGACAACTCTAAGAAGAAAGATCAGAAAGGTAATGGTGGTGACAAACATTCCAGGAATAACAGGATGAAGTTGGAAGTCCTAAAGAAGTATGATAATTATACTCCATTGAAAATGGGTATTAATCATGTTTTGGAAGAAATCAGGAATAACGAGGAAATCAAGTGGCCAGAGAAACTGAAGACAAATCCCGACCTGAGGAATAAAGACAAATATTGCGAGTTTCACAAAGATCATGGCCATATGACCAAAATTGTATAGCCCTTTAGAACGAGATTGAAACACTCATCCGAAGAGGAAAATTATCAAAGTATGTAGATCGCAGAGGTGAAAGGAAGAATGATGATAGAACTAGAGAGAGATCTAGATCTCCTCGTCGTGCAGAGGATAAAAAGAAGAGGGACCATGAAGAGGATCCAGATGATGACCCCGATCTTCCCAAGAAACCAAGGAAACCTGAACGAGAGGTATTTTCCATACGTTTTGGATCACTTGATTGTAATGTTATTACAGGAGGAGATGCAGGAGGAGGAGACCTTACTGCAGAAAGAAAAGCTTACCTCGGAGAGGCTCAAGCTTGTTCATACATTCAACGAATAAACCTGGCCGAGGATGATCGTCCGAGGAAGGTAAACAAAGAGAAGCTAGTGATTGGTTTTTCAAAAAACGACCTGGCAGGTGTTCTTTACCCTCATGATGATCCTTTGGTGATCAAAATGAGGATGAAGGATGTGATCATTTCAAGGGTGTTAGTAGACAATGGTAGTTCGGCAGACATCATGTACTATTCATGCTTTGATAGCTTGAATTTAAAATTATCTCAATTGGAACCTTATCACAGACCCCTTCTGGGTTTTGCTGGCGAGAAAGTTTTTCCACTTGGGATGATCAAGTTGGATATACTCATTGGAACTTGGCCTGCTTGTCGAACAGAAAGAATACGCTTCTTTGTGATGGATAAGAATGTGCAGTCCGCCTACAACATCATCATGGGAAGAGTTGGATTGAAGAAGTTCGAAGCAGTTCCATCTACAGTACATCAATGTTTGAAATTCCCAACGAATTTTGGAGTAGGAATTATGAAAGGTGATCAAAAAGTAGCTCGGGAATGCTATTATTCGTCTGCCGAGCAAGAAGAACTTGAAGAATCAAGGAAAAAGACTACTACTTATCAAGTGGAGGAGAGCACAGAAATTGAAACTCTTGACCCTAGGGATGAATCTCAACTAGTAAAAGGGCAGGTTGTGGAATCTACAGAAATTGTTATCCTGGACGACGAGCATCCTGAACGAGTAACTCAGATAGGATCGTCGTTGGATGTTTCAATAAAACAAGATTTGATAACTTTCTTGAGAAATAGGAAGAATACTTTTGCTTGGAGTCATGAAGACATGCCAGGTATAGATCCAAACTTTTTATGTCATGAGCTCAACGTGAATAAGGAGATCAAACCTGTGAAGCAAAGAAGAAGAGTGTTTAGTCCCGAGAAGAACCAGGCCATACAAGAGGAGGTCGAGAAACTCCAGAAAGCCCAATTCATTGAAGATGTGAAATATCCAGATTGGTTGGCAAATGTGGTGATGGTAAAGAAGAAGAACAACAAATGGAGAATGTGTGTTGATTTTACTGATCTCAACAAGGCATGTCCAAAAGATCATTTTCCATTGCCCAGAATTGATCAACTAGTGGATGCTACCTCGGGACACGAGCTACTCAGCTTCATGGATGCTTATTCTGGCTACAACCAGATCAAAATGAAACCTGAAGACAGGGAAAGTACTTCTTTTATTACCCCAAGGGGAACTTATTGTTATAATGTTATGCCTTTTGGTTTAAAAAATGCAGGTGCAACATATCAGCGGTTGATGAACAAGGTTTTTACCGAACAAATCAGCCGCAATATGGAGGTCTATGTCGACGACATGCTCACCAAAAGCAAGAGAGCTGCAGATCATTTGATTGACTTGAGTCAAACTTTTGATCAACTGGATAAATACCAGATGAAGCTCAACCCGACGAAGTGTACCTTTGGAGTACGAGAAGGAATGTTCCTCGGATACATCGTCAACCAGCGAGGTATTGAGGCAAATCCAGAAAAGATCAAGGCTCTTTTAGGGCTGCGATCTCCGACGACGAAGAAAGAAGTGCAGAGTCTTACCGGACGGGTCGCAGCACTCAACAGATTTGTATCCCGAGCAACTGATAAATGCCTCCCATTCTTCAAAACACTGCGAAAAAGTTTTGAGTGGACTGATGAATGTGAGAAAGCCTTTCAAGATTTGAAGAAGTATTTGGGAGCCCCACCATTGTTGTCTAGGCCAATAACTGGAGAGACGCTGTACTTGTATTTGGCAGTATCAGAAAATGCAGTTAGCTCGGCATTGATCAGATTGGAGAATGGAGTCCAGAAGCCAATTTATTACACAAGCAAGGCCTTCCGAGGTGTGGAAATCAGATACCCAAAGCTGGAAAAATTGGCACTGGCATTAATTGAAGCAAGTAGAAGAATGAGGCCATACTTCCAGGCCCATACCATCATTGTGTATACCGACATGCCGTTAAGACAAGCCCTTCACAAGCCAGAAAAATCAGGAAGATTGATGTACTGGGCAATAGAGCTCGGTGAATATGATATTGTGTATGAACCCAGATCATCGTTGAAGGGGCAAGCCGTGGCAGATTTTATAACAGAATTCACATACCCTGATACCCCCGAGGAGCAAAAGGTGCTTGCTGACCTACCTGTGGACGATACAGGATCAACAGACACAGATCCAGACCAACCAAGGTTGGTAAAAGGACTTGTGGATGTAGAAAAATCATCATATTCAAACCCCGACCAACTCCGGTTGGTAGAAGGGCGCGAACAAATGACCAACGAGGAACGAAAGATACCCGGGGATGATGAAAGAAAGCAGATGATATTTCACCGAGGAACTCTAACAGATAAGAAATTTGAAGACGAGTTACATACATGGAGATTATATGTAGATGGATCATCTTGCACGGCTGGTTGTGGAGCAGGGATTGTTTTAAACTCTCCAGACGATATTGACATGGAGTATGCCTTGAGATTCCAATTCAAAGCTTCCAATAATGAGGCTGAATATGAGGCTATGATAGCAGGTTTTCATTTGGCGAAAGTTATGGAGGCACGACAAGTAATTGTTTTCAGTGATTCTCAATTAATTGTGAATCAGATGATGGGAATATATGCAGTGAAGGGAGAGTTAATGGTGAAGTACCATGCAAAAGTGATGGAGTTATTAACAGAATTTGATGCTATTCAATTGGTAAGGATACCGAGAATGGAGAATGCTAGAGCAGACGCATTGGCCCGACTAGCGTCAGCTACGCGCACCGAGCTGCGAAGAACAATACCAATTGAAGTATTAGAAAGTCGGAGCATAGAAGAAGATCTGACGGTGAAGATTATTACCCTTGATTTAGGACCATCTTGGATGGATCCTATCAGAGCATACATTGAAGAAGGAGAATTGCCGGAGGACAAACTAGCTGCCAAGAAATTGAAATATAAAGTTGCTCGGTATGTGTTAACTAATGGTGTTTTGTACAGACGAGGAATTATGGCAGGTTTGCAGAGATGTGTGCATCCATCAGAAGTCAAAGAATTGATTGAAGAAATTCATGAAGGATCTTGTGGAGCTCATGTAGCAGGTCGGACACTTTTGCAAAGGGTAATGACACAGGGATACTATTGGCCGACGATGAGGGCTGATTGTATAGCCTATGCTAAGAAGTGTGACAAATGCCAACGTTTTTCCTCCATCCGAAGAACTCCACAGGCATTGTTGACACCCATAACATCACCTTGGCCATTTGCCATGTGGGGAATTGATCTGGTTGGACCACTACCGACGACCCGAGGAAGGTTCAAGTATCTCGTCGTGGCAGTAGACTATTTTACTAAGTGGGTGGAAGCTGAACCACTAATTGATATGACGTACGAGAAGGTGTATCAGTTCATAGGGAAGAATATCATTTGTCGATATGGTCTTCCCCACGCTTTCATCACAGACCATGGAACGCAATTTGATAATGAAGAATTTGCTGCCTATTGTAATCAGTCAAACGTCTTGAAGTTTCATTCAGCACCAGGCCATCCCCAAAGCAATGGACAGACTGAAGTGACGAACAAAACATTACTAAATGGGTTGAAGAAGAGGTTAAGTGAGGCTAAAGCAAATTGGATTAATGAGCTACAGTCAGTTTTGTGGGCTTACCGAACAACTCTCCGAGCAGCAACAGGAGAATCACCATATATGCTAGCATTTGGAAGTGAGGCTGTGATACCTGCCGAGTTGGGCCTACCAACACACAGGGTTTTAAATTTCAATTCTCCGATCAGTGATCTGATGAGAAGGATGGATTTGGATATGCTCGAGGAAGTCAGAGAAGAGGCAGCCATTAGGAATGCTGCTTATCAACAACGAACAGCTCTGTTTTACAACAAAAGGGTAAAGAAATGTGATATAAAAGAGGGGGATTATGTGCTAAAGAAGGTCATTCAGAAGCAGAATAAACTGGAAGCAAACTGGCATGGACCTTACCGAGTTACAGAGGTTGTTCGACCAGGAACTTACAGAATAGCAACTCTAGAAGGAGAGGAATTTAAGAACGCATGGAATGCTGAACACCTGCGCAAGTATTATCAGTGATGTCAAATGTAAAGCATTTCTTTCATTATGAATAAAACGAGGATGTTTCGCCATTTTCTTTCTGGTTGAAAGTTTTTCGGGGAATACTAGTGTAATACACTACACAACAAAAGTGCTCTAAGGAGCCAACCTCCTTTGGTTAGGAGGACAGCTCTACGGAGCAAAAGTGCTATAAGTAGCCAACCTCCTTTGGTTAGGAGGACAGCTCTACGGAGCAAAAGTGCTATAAGTATCCAACCTCCTTTGGTTAGGAGGACAGCTCTACGGAGCAAAAGTGCTATAAGTAGCCAACCTCCTTTGGTTAGGAGGACAGCTCTACGGAGCAAAAGTGCTATAAGTAGCCAACCTCCTTTGGTTAGGAGGACATGCTCTAAGGAGCCAAAAACTGCTCTAAGGAGCCAAAAGCTTCAAGGAGCCAAAAAGTGTACACCAGCATGATCAACTACGGTTGGTAAGATAAAAATATACTCTCATATTACAACTTATGTTGGTTGGGAGGTAATATTATTACAACGAGTTCTTTGAAGAACAAAATGTTCAAAAAATACACCAAGTATAGTTAGTCGGGGATAAAAACCCAATAGCTGTAGTTGGTCGGCGAGGATAAATTATCGATCTTAGTTGGTCGGACGCATTTTTATAATTGAACCAAGTATAGCTGGTCGGGGATAAAAATCCATCAACTGTAATTGGTCGACAAACATTATTCACCCACCTTGGTTGGTTGGAAACAATTTGAACATTTTTACTCATTACTTTATTAAGTGATCGAGAAACATTACTAATACTTGTAACTTTTTATTAAGTTGCTTATTGAACAATAATATTGTTATCTTTTTAACAGATACATAGATACATATGTACAAATATAAAGGTGTTTGATAAACACAAGACTAACAAAATTGGCAAACAGAAAATGAAAATCTTTTCATTAATCTAGAATAAATTACAAGTTACAAGAATGTACTAAATTGTTACATGGATATTACTATTCTATTGGTTTTTTGCCCTGTGCTTTAGAAACAGGTTCCTCGCCGGCAGGAGGGTCTTCTAGGCAAAGGGGAGAATTGATGAAATTAACATCTCTGAGCATTCTGACGTTCATAACAGAAGGTGTATCCAAAAGATGCTCAGGACGAGACAATTCAACTTGGGAGTGAAGGCTATAATCACCAAGATATTTTGAAATTAGACTGCGAGGAATGGAATGAGCTGGGATCCATGCCATATCCAATTTGAAAGGTGGTACAGGCAAGTCTAATAATGATGGAGCATGATAGTCCCATAAAAAATGCCCTTGCTCCAACTTTAACACACCCAATGCATTTAACCATCCTTGCTTGTAAGCTTCATTGTTAGCATGTTCAATGCGAGCATCCAGATGAACGAGAGCTTCATTATATCCTGCCATCCAGAATTCCCTTGGCTGTTTATGGAATTGGAAGGTTAATCTATCCAATTGTTCATGAAGGCCTTTGGCAAAGAGATCCTTGTTATGCAAGGCAGATTTCGTCGATGCCAGCTGATCTTCCAGAGACAGATTTTTATTGGACATTTCAGTCAGAGCACGGTCTTTTATTTTCAACTGGAATGCTTGAGTTTCCAGAGTAGACTGAGTGCGAGCCTCTTCAACATTTTGGCTGAGGACTCTTCCTCGCCCCCGAGAACCTCTTCCTCGTCCCCGAGCAGTTCCAGAAATGGCAGATCTTCTTAAGTCCTCCAGCTCTTGCCTTAGTTTGGCATTTTCGACCTCTAAGAACGAGAAGCCTTCATCAGTAACTGGTATTAATGCAGTAGAAGATGAAGCAGCAGATTCATATTGAGCCAATTTTTTCTGCAAATTATTATTTTCTTGTTCCAGGATCTCGGCAATTTGTCTGCAGGCTTCAACTTCACCTTTTAGGGTCCTTTCCCTAATATCATATGCAGCAATGATCTTCTTATGGCCTGTTTCAGAAGAAAGTTGTTGGTATCTATTTTCATAATCTTTGTGTAACAAAGCCATTGATTCATTGTGCTGACCTTGGAGATCCTCTAAGGAACAATGCAGCTCTTCAATCAGGTCATAATAAGCGACATTGTTGGCCACAGCTCGGTCGAGTAAATCTTTCAAGTACCGATAAGCCTCAATAGCCTGCTCTGAAGCACCATGACCAAGGATATCAGCAATTTCTGACGCACTAAGGTCTGTATGACCAGCCTTATAGTATTGATGACATTGCTGCATCAGCTCGGTATCATGTGAAGAGATCAATTCCATTCTAGCAACAAACTAAGGACGAGAAAAAGACAACAATCAACAAAAACAAGTTATCAACAACAGAGATAAGCAAAGATATATTTTATTAGATCATCAAAAAGTTACATTGTTCGATTACAAGGAAATACAGAAATGCTACCGAACAACTTCACACCTTTTCCTTGTCTCCCAAGACTTTCTCGGGAGGCTGGGACGAGGAGCTCGGTTGCTCGGTGGTAACAACAACTTGATCGGTAGGAATCTTCTCGGGAGGAGGAGGCATGGAAGAAACGTCCTCGGTGGCAGAGGGTTGAGAGGCAGAAACTTGATCGCCCAAAGCCATAGAAGACTCATCTGAGGCAGGTTCATCTTCTTCTTCTTCTTCCACAATTGGTGGAGGAGGACCAGGGAGATGCTGTTGGAATAGCTCAGAATCGTCTTGGACCTTTAGCTCTTGCAGAGCAGCTACCCAGCCATCATGGAAGTATTTCAACTCCCCATATTGAACTTGGGATGTCATTGCAGCTATCCCTCTCTCCCATCCTTTCTCCCAACCAACACTGAAATGTTTCTTGATTGCAACTTTTCTCCTCGACTTCTCCGAGGAGAGCTTCACCTCCAATTCCTCTTTCTTAACCTTGATATCTCGCAGAGTAGATAATTCTTCCTCTGCCTTTTTCAACTTATCATCAGAATCCTGATGTTTAACCTCCAAAACTTTAACTTTCTCCTCCAAGTTCTTGAAGGTTTCGGCCATTTTCGCCTTCTCAGCCTCAGCCACAGCCAACTTTTTCTCCCAAACAGTTTTCTCCTCGATGTACTGTTGGCGAGATTCCTTCACAGATTGGGCTAAACCCAACAAAGCATCGTCAACATCGGACGAGGAACTGGAAGCTTTAATAACTTGATCTTTCTTCACGATGGTATTGAAGCAGTTCATCAGCTGAAAGAAAAGAAAAACAATAAAATCAACACAAATACAAGAATTCAAAAAAAAGGAAAGAAAGACCAAAGGTATGAGAAATTTACTGAAGAAAGATGACGAGCAGCTAGGGATGTCAGTGTATCCCTAGTAATTTTTTCATCAACCCCGAGAACCTCGGGTATAACGGAACTCATTGAAGAACTCGGAAGAATGATGTTTGAAACACTACTACCACCCGCGGGTAGAATAAACGCAGTTCCAGCAAGATTAACTGAGGATGATTTCCTCAATATCTTCAAAGGACGGTCGGCAGCATCAACCAAGGAAGAAGTCTTGGTCGGAGAGATTGTAATTACATCGGCAGGAGCATTTTCTTGCTCGGGGCCACTGGGGGCTTCTCGGCAACTTTGGAGGAACCAGCATCTACTTTTTTAGTCCCCTCTGGGACATCAATTTTGCCTTTCTGGGCTCCAACAGCAGAAGAAATTTCACCAAATAGAGCAGGAGGAGCTCTTTTCTTGCCCATTTTCTGAGATAGGGGGATATGAGAATCTGAAGATGAACTTTCTGGTGTTGAAGCTAGTTCAACAGGGCGAGCAGTATAAGAGGTTGTGTAACTCTTATACTGTAGTAAATATGAAGCAGATCTAATATGCTCGTCAGCAATGGTCTTATGCAAATTCCAGATAAGTTTCAAATGCTTGATATTCACTTCTGACTCTTTTGGAGTTTTTCTTTTGCTATCAACTGCAAATAAATACATAATGGAATATCAGTCATACATTTTGTCAAACATGATGAAAGCATAATTTCATAAGTAAAATAAAATGAAAAATAAACCTATCCCATTGCCGTATGGGGGGCATCTGGGACCGTTGTATACTTCATTCCCAGATAAAGGCGCATGTTGCCAATTTTTTATGACCAACCCATGCTCAAAATAATCCCTATTTGAGTCAGGGAGATTAACTACAAGAGCCCTATTCAAATACCTAGTTTTTAAATAATAAATATTATCTAGAACAACCCATTTATAACAAAACATAATTTCAGGGATCCCAATACGAGTCCCATGAGTTAGATTTAATTTGTGCACCCCGTTAATTATTCTCCATGAATTGGGGGCTATTTTTGCAGGAACAAGATCAAAATATTGACAAAACTCAAGACATAATGGGTTTGGTGGAAAGGAAAAACCGCATTCAGCAACAAAAAGACTGGGGAACCAATATCCCTCAGCCACTCGAAAGTAATCTAAAGGCTCAGAAAGAACCTCTAGAGTTACCCACGAAGGAATGGAAAAATCAGAACGGAATTTCTCAATAGAATCCACAATATAAACCATATTGAATAAAAGAGATACAGAAGAAAGAAAGAAGATCTTACAGAAAGAAAGGAGATGTGTTGACAACGAACGGAAACAAGGATGAACGCACAAGAGAAGAAGAGAATAGAAAGCTTGAATGCAGAGAATGAAAAACGTAGACGACGGTATGGTTACCAAAGAAGTTTAAATACTTTGCATTGGGAAGCGGCGAAAGAAATGATTACCAAAAAGAAACTACTAAACTTCCGGCGGCTAAGAGGACAAAATTTGCACGAATATCAAAGCGCTTATAAAAAAGGCGAAAACTGCGAAATAAGAAGGAAATTTGAATACAATGTTCCTGAAACCCGGGAAGGACATTAAATATTGCCATATACCGAGAAAGAATGTTCCATACTCTTCAAAGTTCAAAATATGAAACATTGGGGGCTTCTGTTGATACCAAAATTAATATGCTGATGTGGACAAATAAGACGAAGACACGTGTCAATCTACGTGGCACAATAGCATCGAGGAAGATCATTTCCCGACCAACCATGCTTCTTTCCGAGCAACGAGAATACGCCGAGGAACTCTATCACACCGAGGAACTCTAACACACCGAGGAACTCTATAGCACCGAGGTACTCTAATGTTCCGAGGAACTCCTGATCAGCGAACAGCTATGGCGGTCCGAGCTGCATCTCGATCGTATCATTAATTGCCAGATAATCAACAGTTCAGATATTCATTGAATGCTTATATTCTTGGCATGCATTCTGCATTAAATGTATTAACCTTTCATATGTATGTCATTTAATGTATCGAACCTTTCATGTACAGCCTCAAGGCTATAAATACCTTGTATCATCCTCATTCAAGGGGACCGGAATTTCTTGAGAGAACTTGTAATCAAGAATTCCACAAACACTCAGCAATAACATAACAGTGGACGTAGGCTTTATTCCTAGCCGAACCACTTTAAAAATCTTTGTCTTATTTATTTATCTGTGATTGAAAAATTAGAGCGATCTAGTTTTTTACATCAACAGATTGGCGCCGTCTGTGGGAAACGACTGTTATTATCGTTTTTCATAAAAATCATTTATCACCAATGGCAGATAATCCAGAATCCAGTAATCGAAATGTTGGAAATACTGGAAATCTTCCAAATCCATCTGCATCCCCAGATCTGGCTGGAATTATGACGAATCTGGCTCAAGGACAAACCGCCATGCAAGAATCTAAGAGGCAACTCATTCAAACTCTTCAGGGCGGTGCACCTACCTATTCAGGGCAAAGGAGTGATCATAGGCAATCGCAATCTAGACGTACCGGGTCATATCGCAATGAGGAGTCTAATGATTCTTCTTATCAACCTGGGCGAACTTCATCGATACGTCGGTGGGTCGTCCTAAAGTTCTAAAGTTCGCTGATACAGTGTCGTCTATCCGCCCCTCTCTTGAGGCAGTTCAACTGGACGATCCCCTTATTGCTGAAGCCCTAACTCAAGTAGAATCTCAGCATATAGAAGGCAAAGTTACATCTGAGGCTCGACCTGTCTTGATCATAGAAGAATCTCCCGTAGATGTTGAGGCCTTGCCCTCTGATGTTGCTCCATAGGGTGGCTGTCTGTAGCCCATACCCTCTTCATGTAACCAATATTTTTGTACCTTACTTTTGTTGAACAAATATTAACATTCTGTAATATAATGCCTCTTGTTGTTTTCTATACTTGTCTCTTGTATGACTTGTATTGTGATGTTTTTAAATTAACAATATCATTAACCCCTCCCTCGTCTTTCTTGAGGGCAAAGGAGGAGTCGTCCCCACCATTGAACCTCATTATAGCCGAGGGTGGTTTTTACCAACTTAATGGTTTTTTCAATTAAGTCCCCCTCGTCTTTCTTGAGGGAAAAGGAGGGGTCGTCCCCATCATTGACCCTCATTATAACCGAGGGTGATTTTTACCAAATTAATGGTTTTTTTCAATTAAGTCCCCCCTCGTCTTTCTTGAGGGAAAATGAGGGGTCGTCCCCACCATTGACCCTCATTATAGCCGAGGGTGGTCTTAACGAGTATCACCCCAATCGCACTAGAATTAATCAAACACAACATGAGGGACCATTCTCATTAACATTCCAAGTGTTCTGTTGGAGCAACACATTCATTACAACTGCGGTCCGATAGGACTTTACAAAATTACTGATATTATTTCTTCAAATGGTCTGCATTCCAGGGGTTGGAAAAGGGTTCCCCTTCTAGGTTTTCTAGTCTATAGGTTCCAGGAACCACTTCATCGATGACCCTATATGGGCCATGCCAGTTTGGGTGGAGCTTGTTGGGCTTCTGCCAAGTCTTTTTGAGGACTAAGTCCCCCACTGCAATTGGCCTCTGCTTCACCCTCTGGTTGTAAAACCTTGCAGTCCTCTGCTGGTAGGCGGCTTGCCTTATATCGACGTCTTCCTTCCTTTCCTCAATCAGGTCTAAGTCAAGTTTCCTCTCTTCCATATTTCTCTGGGGGTCATACATTTGGACCCTGTGAGTAGGAAACCCAATCGCGATGGGGATGACGGCTTCTGAGCCATAAGCTAGCATGAACGGGGTTTCTCCGGTAGAGGTCTTTGTCATCGTCCTATAGGCCCACAGTACAACATATAGCTCCTCAACCCATCTTCCTTTTGCCTCCTCAAGTCTCTTCTTGATCCCATCTAGGATTGTCCTATTTATAACTTCCATTTGCCCGTTGGCTTGAGGTCGGCCTGGGGTAGAGAAGAATTATTTGATACTCACCCTTTCACAGTACTTCTTTAGAGAGGTATTCTTGAATTGAGTCCCGTTATCCGAGATGAGGGTATTGGGGAGACCATATCTGCATATAATATTTTCCCAGATGAACTGGAAGGTCTTCTGTTCGGTAATCATGACCATCGGCTCTGCCTCCACCCATTTTGAAAAATAGTCAATCGCCATAATGAGGAACCGATAGTTATTGATGGCCCTAGGCAAGGGGCCTACTAGGTCGATCCCCCACACTACAAATGGCCATGGGGATGTAATGGAGGTAAGAGGCTGATGGGGTTGGTGAGGGATGGTGGAAAATCTCTGACATTTGTCACACTTTTTTACATATGCCGTGGAATATTTCCCCAAGGTCGGCCACCACTACCCTTGGGATACTATCCTCTTCGCCGAAGACCTACCCCCAATGTGGCTTGAACATGACCCCTCATGCACGTCTTGCAAAATGCGTGGGACTTCAGATGGGTGCACATACCTAAGTAAGGGGAGCAAAAACCCCTTTTTGTACAAGGTGTATCCGATGATAGTGAATTTCACAGCTCTGTATCTCAGCTTTTTCCTTTCTTGCCTTGCTTTTGGCATCTCACCCTCTTTAATGTATCTGATCAGAGGGTCAATCCATGAAGCTTCCTTAGAAAAATTTAAGCAAGTTCCAAGTGTTCCTTCAGCATCTTCAATAGTTGGTCAAAGAAAAATTTCCACTGGGATTGTCCTCCTGATATCTATCCTAGTTGCCGAGGCCAACCTAGCAAGTGCATCAGCTTGGCCATTATCGAGCCTAGGTATCATCCTCAATTTCACTTATCTGAAGCTCTTCAGTAATGACCTCACCTTCTCAAGATACTTGGCCATACGCTCATCCTTGGCCTCGTAGGCTCCTAGTATCTGGTTCACTAATAGCCTTGAATCACTATAGACCAAAATTTGGCCGACATTAAGCGACTTAGCCAAGGAGAGCCCTGCTATCAGGGACTCATATTCAGACTCGTTGTTGGAGGCTTTGAAGTTGAACCTCAGAGCGTACTCGATGTCTGTACCGTCTGTAACTAGCACTATTAATCCAGCCCCACTTCCGCTTTTGCAAGAGGACCCGTCGACGAAGAGGCTCCACACTGTCTTTTCCTATGAGAAATTTCCCTCGGTAAGGGACCCCTGCCTAAAGAGATATCTTCCCTCTTCATTTTTGTCCACTTTCCCTCTAGCGGTGCTTGTCTCAGCCTTATCTGCAGGTGTGTCAGTGAGCCTGTCTTGTTGGGTATCTGTCTTCCCAAGGCACTCATCCTCGGCTTCATCATCTTCCAAAGTAAACTCGGCTAGGAAATCTGCTAATGCTTGCCCCTTAATGGCCGTCCTAGGTTGATACACAATGTCAAACTCCCCCAGCTCTATAGCCCAGGCCATTAACCTACTTGATTTTTTGGCTTGTGTAGGACCTGTCTAAGAGGAGAGTTAGTGAGGATGACCATTGTATGGGACTGGAAGTATGGCTTCATCTTCCTTGAGGCATGGATTAAGGCATAGGCTAACTTCTCCATCCTTAGATATCTTTTCTCTGCCCCCTAAAGTGCCTTACTATTGAAATACACTGGCTTCTGTACCCCATCCTCTTCTCTCACAATGGCTGCGCTGATGGATGATTCTGAGACGGCTAACAGCAAGGGAGACCCTAAGTACGCCTTTAGCTCCTTGAAAGCCTCATCATACTCTTCGCTCCACTCAAAGGCCTTTCTTAGAATTTTGAAGAACCATAAACACTTGTCTGTGGCCTTGCACACGAACCTATTCAAAGCAGCCACTCGCCCCGTGAGCCTCTGAACGTCTTTAATGGTCTTGGGGGTCTTCATTTCTATAAGGGCCTTTATCTTTTCAGTGTTGGCCTCGATGCCTCTTTGGTTGACAATGAATCCCAAGAACTTCCCTGCTCCGACCCCGAAGACACACTTGGCCAGATTGGGCTTCATTTGGTATTTGTCCATTGTATTAAAGGTCCTCTCAAGGTCAGCCACATGATCCTCTGCCTTCAAACTCTTAGTCAGCATGTCATTTACATAGACCTCCATGAACTTCCCAATTTGGTCTTCAAATATTTTATTTACAAGGCGCTGATACGTTGCCCCCATATTTTTTAGGCCAAAGGGCATGACCCTATAATAATATGTCCCCTTATCGGTAATGAAAGTTGTATTCTCCGAGTCTTCAGGGTCCATGAAGATCTGGTTATACCCTGAATAGGCATCCATGAAGCTCATGATCTCATGGTTTGCGGTAGCGTCTACCATCTGATCAATGCAGGGGAGAGTGAAGCTGTCTTTAGGATAATGCTTGTTGAGGTCTGTGAAGTCTACACACATCCTCCACTTCCCGTTAGCTTTTGGGACAATGACCGCATTGGACAGCCATTCGGGATAGACGACCTCCCTGATAAACTCTGCATCTTCCAGCTTCTTGACCTCATCCCTAATGACCTTATACTTTTCCCGAGAATAAATTCTCCTCTTCTGCTTCACTAGCTTTGCATCCTCTACCACGTTGAGCTTGTGGCTTAAAATTTTGGGGTCGATCCCCGGCATATCTGCATGACTCCATGCAAAGACGCTATGTCTTCTCCTTAGCAGCTTGATGAGGTCTTCCTTGATGTTTGGCTTCAGAGTTTTGCCGACTTGGACGATTTTTTCCGGCTCATCCTCATTGAGGATGACGGATTCTACCTCTTTTGCGGCTTCTCCTTTCCTTAGTTTTTTCTCATCCCTGGGGTCCAGGGTGTCAATATAGTAAGTGGCTGTTGCCTTCTTGTGCGCCTCTCTTTCTTCGGCGGAGTTGAAATAACATTCCCGTGCTGTCGTCTGGTCTCCCTGAACTTCCCCTACCCCGTAAGGGGTTAGAAATTTAATCATCTGATGGACCGTAAATGATACAGCTTCTAACCCCTTGAGGGCTACCCGCCCCAGTATAATGTTGTAGGCCGAAAATACATGTTCATCCATCACAAAGAAGCTGACCTTCTTGGTAAGCCATCTCGGCCACTCGTCCCCCATCCTGACATCGGCCTCATACACTCCAAGGGGATGAACCTTTTCCCCACTGAACCCAATCAATGGGTGATGGTATGGGACGATTCTATCACGGCTAAGACCTAAGGCTTTGAAGCATGGCCAAAACATCACATCTGCAGAGCCACCCCCATCTACCAAGATCCTCGGCACCTCGCACCCGTGCACCCTGGTAGTGATGACGAGAGGGTCATCATGTGGGTCTAAGAGGCCTTTGAAGTCCATTATTGAGAATCCCGCTATCAGAGTATCCATATCGACCTTCTTCCTCTTTTCTGACTTTGCCTCCAAAGAGGTTGAGTGCACAGTTTTTATCACTGCCTTGGCTTCAGCTACATGGGCTCCTCTATGCGACCTCCGACCTTCCTCCTGCCAGTCCCCCAGAGATCATCCCTACGCCAAGAGAGATCGTATTAAGTCTCTTGACAAGGACGTGGTCGTCTCTCGGAGGGAGGTTAGGGTCCTCCTCATTATCAGAAGGGTCTTCCCCTCTTTTTGTAGGATCTTCTCTACATGCATCGTCCCCTCAGTCCCTCTTGAAGGCACCTTTGTCAACGTACTTCCTGAGCTTCCCTTCTTTCAGCATCTTCTCAATCTCATCTTTCAGAGCAAAGCATTTATCTGTCACGTGGCCATGGTCTTGGTGAAATTCACAGCACATGTTTTTGTTCCTCTTGTTGGGGGCTGCTCTCAACTTCTCAGGCCACTTCAGGGACCGGTCACTCTTTATCTCGTTGAGAGTATGTTCACAGCTGATCGTTAGAAGGGTATAATCAGCGAACTTGTCATCCATAGACCTTTTCTTCCCCTATTTATTCTTCTTAGGGTACTTACCCCCTGAAGTGACTCCTTTTTCATCTTCGTATTTTGCGGCCATCGCCTCTTCGGCGTTCATCACCTTTCCTGTTGTCGATAGCAATTTAGCCATCGTCCTATGTGGGTCTTCAGCAAGCTTCCATAACAGCTTCCCCTTTTGGAGTCCTCCAATTAGGGCTGTCATAGATATGCTCTCCTCATAGTCTTCAACCTCTAACTTTTCTTTGTTGAATCTGGCTATGTAGTCTCTTAGACTCTCATTCTTCCCCTGCTTAACATAGAGCAAGTGTGTGGTCTTCTTCTGTGGCCTCACCCCAAAGCAAAAGTTGTGGACTGCTTAAAGCTTTCAATGGAGTTTTTTGGAAAAGACAAATACCAGACATGTGCAGCCCCAGTCAGAGTGCCAGAAAAAGGCACGACACCTCATCTCATCTGAGATAGAGTTTATGTCTGCCGCTGACTGGTACATTTCTATATGGTGGACAGGGTTGGTACTCCCGTCATATCTTGGGGTGACCACAGGTGGCTTAAATTTTGATGGCATTGGGAAGTTGACTATCTTCGCCACAAATGGTAAGCGTATGGTGTATTCTCTCTGAATAGGGTCCCGTCTCTTCAGAATATCTCCAATCTTATCCTCCAGCCGCTGAATCGGGTCATTCCAGGGCCTCGTAGGGTCGGCCTGGCCGATGTTATCCCCTGCCGCCTCTTTGAGGTGGATGGAGGGTTCTGCTGCGGCAGGCCTGGGTCGGCTGTTTACTTCCCCTTGACCGTCGTCCCGTCCTTGGGGTCGGCCATCTACTGCCTCCCTTCTGGACCTCGCAACACTCCTTGATCTGGATAATTTTTCTCGCAGGTCATTTACTGGGCCGAGCCTCTCAAAGGTCGACCCCCTGCTCAGACGATCAAAAGCAGAGCCCCTCGGGCGATCGTCAGGATTTTGCCTTCCACACTTCCCTCTGCTCTCCTGGAGAGATCGTACAGTATTGTTGGAGACCTCATACGGCTCCCAGCACTCTATGGGGGCCTCCTCTCCCTCCAGATCATCATACCTATCTTCAGGGCAAGGGTTTCCTTGCCTCCCTAGGCGTAGACACCGGGGGTCAGCAACATCCCTCCACCGCTATGGGGTGGCAAGTCTTTGCGTGGTGCTATGGGTGGTCCCCTGCCTCATGCTGCCCTGGAGCCATTGCCGGAGTAATCATCTCAGGTGAGACCCCTGGTGGTCTTATTATGTTCTGGCTTAGAGCTATGAACTGCTCCTGCATGATCCACTGGCTTGCTGCCAGAGACTTCAAGGCTGCCGCCACATCAACCATCTTAGACTGAGGTGGTGGCTGACTGGAACTGGGTCCTACTCCACTATCCGGTAGAGGAAGTGGTGGTGGTGGTGGCATCTCCGGTGCCATGTGTTTGAGCTATGAAGAGCTGAAGTGAAGAAGATTGGTAATCTTGAGAACCTTAATGGGTCTCTTTCAATGGTGAAACATCTCCTCACAGGGGGATAACTGGTTCACCACCAGAGTGCCCAGTGAGGTCAAGATGTACAAAGGAAGATATGTCTTCTCGTTCCCACAAACGGTGCCAAACCGATGATGCTGAGATTCAGCACCACCAGATAAGTGATGATGAACTCAAACAATAGTAACCATGGCAGCCATAGAGATGTATATGTATAAGTATATAGAAGGAGGTGAGTATAAGAGGAATAAGACAATGATGTATAGTGGTTCAGCCAATTAGGACTACATCCACTGTGAGTGTGTGATCCACTAAGTATGGGCACTAATGGCCTTGGATACAATGCCCATAAGCTCCCTTTTCTCTCTAATGTGTGTACAAGCAGAGTTTTTGCTAGGGTTACAATTTTTCGATCGATCCCTTTGTAGGGTTGTAGGTGACAAGTATATATAGGTCTTGGGGGGGTGTAGTGTACCCCCCAAGTATGCATGGTGCATGTGAATGATGATCTAGACAATCTCCTGTTGACACCTGTAGATGCCAAATAATGACATAATATTCCCTCACGTGAGGGGGTGATATTGTTATAACGGTCTTCCACGTGCGCACTGTTCCACGCGTCTCCCAAACTACGCGCTGTAATGATGTCACCCTCAGCCTATGATATGAGGCCGAGGGCAAAGTTCCGTCTGATAGTGAGTCTGGCCTAATTTAGGCCTCGTACTATCGTACCCTCGGAGGGTCGTCTGGTCCTGATGAGGGGTCAGCCCCTTGGAGGGTCGTTTGGACCATGATGAGAGGTCGGTCTCTTGAAGGGTCATCTGGACCATGGTGAGGGGTCGACCCCTTGAAGGGTCGTCTGGACCATGATGAGGGGTCGGCCCCTTGAAGGGTCCTCTGGACCATGGTGAGGGGTCGGCCCCTTGAAGGGTCGTCTGGACCATGATGAGGGGTCGGCCCCTTGAAGGGTCGTCTGAACCATGATGAAGGGTCGGCCCCTTGAAGGGTCGTCTGGGCCTGATGAGGGGTCGGCCCCTTGAAGGGTCGTCTGGGCCTGGTGAGGTCATCCTGCCCTGTCCAGGTGCGGGGCGCCCTCGGCCTGGCCGAGGGTATATATGGGTATATCAGGGATCTCGGCTTTAATGAAGAGAGAGAGAAGGGAAAATCAACAAACAAAAGGTAGGAATCTCCTCTGCTATTCATTTTTTGTCAAAAAAATCTCATCTATGCTTTTCTTGTTTAAAAAAAAAACTCATCTCGGTGAGATATCTCCGAGATATCGGCGAGTTGTCTCGGCAATGATCGAACGATTTAATAGGATATTTAATTTTTTTTATTCGTGACTCGTTATCGGTTCAGTGTCCTGCGATTCCGAGTCAACTCGATCGATACCGAGTTGACTCGGTCGGGACTTTAAACCATGCACTGAATTCTCACAGTAATGCATTATGTTTTAATGTAGTACTTAAACACAAAGTAAAACATAATGCAATGGAATGGGATGTAGTACTTAAACCAAGAATCCTCCTTATTTCCAAATTCGACATATGTGAAACACCTTATTTCCAAATATATATTCATACAACAACTATAGATTCTTACAGCAAAAAAAAGTAATATTACCTAAAGATCTATTTGAAGCTATAACTACATTTTCTTAAATGAGTGAAAAGATGGAGTGTTATCAAAAGATTTATTTAGGTGAGCCATATGCACTATTACCCATTAAAGCAACTTTATGGTATTCAAATCTATGTTGAAAATTAGTCATCTACCAAAGAAGTATACCTGATTTGAAGCTCATTGTAAAGAATCAAAGGGGGAAAGCTACTAATGATGAAACATTATTGATGGATTCTATTTTCTTCACATCTAAAAAGAAAAATAAACAAAAAGTGAGTAAACCATGCAAATGCTAATTGGCATTAGTACAACTTCTGCAAGTGAAATCCTAGGAACACCAAATAAAAGGATTAAGCTCAAGGTCAAGCTCTGCTGGACATCAAATAAATACCTATAAAGCACGGGTGCAGAGTATGAGTGTAGATATCCCAAAAATTGTGGCATGGGAGTGATGATTCAATGCGGGGTCAGGTGCGGTGATTCAGTGAGAATATGTGATTCATAGAAAAATACATCAAGATAGAAAAATTACTTAAAAATTTTAATCACTTGTGGAAATATCTTCACCATTGATCTTGATACAATAAGTCATGAAGGATATAGTTTTTATTCAATTGGACTAAAAAATTTATAACAATTCATCCTATCTGCTAAGAGTGAGTTTAATATCCTTAGAGGTAAGAGTGAGTTTAAGGTGTCTCTAAATAACCCTAGGTCTGCTAATAGGACTGCTACAGGTAATATCATTGACCAATGGTCTCCCCCTCCAACGGGCAGACCCAAAATTAATGTGGATGGGGACTTTCAGAGGCACTATGTTTAGACCTCTATTGCTGGGGTGGTACGTGACCATTTGGGATAGTTGCAACATGGATTTAGACGTAAAGTATGGGCTAAATCTCCTCTGGCATGTGAGGCTCCAACAATGGTCGAAGCTTTCCATGTGACTCAATTCTTACATTTTCGAAGCTCTGTCATTGAGAGCGACAACTTAGAGCTGGTTAATATGTGTGTGGGTAAAGTTGATCATCCTGGTACAATAGAAAGTACCACATGGGATATCAGAACATTTATTGAGAAATGGGACATTGAGGTGACATGGGCTAGAAGGTCTGCTAACACAGCTGCTCACCGGCTTACTTCCTCTAGTAGTTATTCCTATGGGAGTCGCATGAATTAAGGTGTCAATATCTCATACACAACAATGCTATAATTTGCAGCAATACTGTAGCTTGTTAATGGAAGGTAAAGATGTTGTATAAACTATACATATAATGATTCTCAACTGTGAATGTGAAGTTATAACACAAAGTATAGCCAATGAATTTATCAAAAAGGATGTCTAGACAATATATGTAGTTTATATGAACTATTAATGTATTTTATAAGTATGAGGTGATATCAGACAAAAAATATACAGTATAATCGACTAAAAAGGAAAAAATAGTGGTAAAAAGAAATGAAACATAAATCAACTACATATAAACATCACAATATGGAATTAAAACTGTTATTCGGACTCTTCCCCAAATGTGTCTGGTGAACAATATTTATTTGAATACAATAAAATCCCAAACAATAATGATAAATAAATAAATAAGTCTACTTCTGTACAATACAGTTACATGGCTTAATCTATAATCACAAAGCTATTGATAGATGAACAACATTTAACCCTTGAAAAAAATTCTCATAATCAAAGTGTCTGTTGTCCAAATTGTATCATTAGTAAATATCTTGAATTTGATTGGCTTTAAAGTAAGTGAAAGCAACTCCTGCAGGCAAAACAATCTAAGTATCTGATGAATAAAGTGAAACATTGAATTAGGCCTTATATAAAACACCTATCAAGAAACTACCAGAATGTGAAAGGTAAAAAATATTTAACTTACTAACATATATGATACTTGATGGAAGCCTATTTCTATGTTTCTCCCTTGCTCGAATATGCAAGATGTAACATCACCATCCACCTCAGAGAGAGAAAAATAACCCGACGCAAATCCAAGAGGTTAAAGTCCAATTCAAGCTCAGTTAAGTTTGAAATTTGAAAATTAAACTAATTTTAGAGCGAGATGCAACATCACCCTCCATATGGACCCTCTGGCAAAATCTCAGCAGTTTTTTCAAGATTTCATGAAAATATTATGGGAAGACAAGCTCAGATGGTGCCGAACAAAAATGCACGTGAAAATCAACAACTTTCAAACACACTGAGGTTATACCATAGATAGACATAGGCTGAAAAGGTGATGAAAATCGTGAACGTATTAGCAGCAAACAACAAACACTGAACCATGAAGTTATTATCTTAACATTTGAAACAAACACCCATTTTGGTTTCACTCAGATGAGACCAAATATTAGTATGGAAATGAACTGAATCAAGAGAGAAAGTAACGCATTCTATGTTTTCACTCAGAATGAAAAAAGAGAAATTAGAACAAACTTCACTAATTAAAAAAAATGAGTTTATAGTAGGAAATACCATTTATGTATGATAATATAAGCGACGTTTTAAAAGTACACCCCTTTTTGGTTTGCATTACCATTAGTCATCTTCGTGACCTTAGCGTAGGTTGAAGATATAAAATGATATACACTCGGTCGATTGTAAGTACCTGCAAATTAGATCAAATTAAATTGATTAAAGCTTCCATTAAACTCCATTAGTGCAGTAGTATAATATAATTTTAATGTCATATGTTTCAAATTTGTAACAACGTGAAGATTCGGGAAATTAAAATCATTCCAACAAATTTCGATACAATGGCACTGTTAGAAATGATGTAGAAATCGTGCATAAATTTCAATAGAATGCCCCTGTTAATGGGTAATTTTTTCAAACCATTTTGAAGATAAGAAAGCTTACACTAATAGAGAAATTTCTAAAGCCTAGAACAAAATTATTTAACTAAACTACTTTGAATGTCCGTGGATAGCAAATCAATAAAACTCACAGCAATATTAAACTTATAAAAGTAAATCTAAACACATTTGAAAAAATAACATAGTGGAGCATCCTATTTATTCTCATAGAGAGGAAGTAGTCTCGGAAGAAGTCTCCACATGAAAGTGGAATTTTGATTAGAAGCATGATATGCCATATTTCAAAATAAGAGAACATGACATTGCCAAAGTTTCTAATGGCATTTTGAGCCGAGGTAACAATGAATTTCTCGTTGTCTTGGAGATCACATATGCCTTTTTCTGAAGAGAAAATATCTGAAGAGAAATAATAGAATTACCTATATTAGGAGGAAGAATATCATTCAACAAAACCAGTTATGATTCCAGTTCAAACTGCTAAAACATAAGGCTAGAATAACAACAGATAAACATATAACATCTTGAGCTCAACAATTTGTAGTGTAATAGTACCAAATAAACAAAAAAAAATGAAAAATCTAAGAAAAAGAGGTGCAAGCTCATATAGGCATTGAACCGAACTATATGGAAACCTTTTTCCCCCAAATACCAAGAGAAAAATAGAGTATAAATAAAATACATATGATTAATTTCTCAGAATGTTTTCATACACGAATCAAATATAATTGCATAAAATTAAGTCTTACAATAAAATTAGCACACATGTTTATCAAATACATTATATTAAGATCATGCCATGTAAGAGAGCGAGAGGACACTGGTTTCAGTGTCGATTATGCAAAATAAATAATTAAAAAAAAGAATTAGTAGCTTCATGTAAATGTAAAAAAAAATATAAGCAATAAAACTCACAAACCTCTAAGAAAGTAGGACTCAACATTGTCAGATCTGGTACCCCCAAAACACCCAAAGAGAACCGATCTTGATTTTATTTCATTTACTGAAATTACAAAGATTAGTCAAGATGAAGACGAAGGAAAGAGTTTACCTTAGCATTCATGTTATTTGAGAGACGAATGAATGAAGGAGATATGGTGTTTTAGGGATTACACGGACTCGTTGTTTGTGAGAAAAGGAGATGTGGACAGGGAAGTTCCCGAGGCATGGAAATGGTCATGAAGTAGGAAAGAGGGATTTGGGCGGGATAATGAAATTGGCAATGTAATCACAGACCCTTATTTTCTCTCAAAGAATCTCAACCCTTAATGTGCTTTTACATTTTTTGGATTAAAAAACAATCCTATCTTTTTATATATATATATATATATATGTATAAAATAATGTAGGAAACTTATGTATGTCATAAGACAGCATCATGATGTCATCAATTTAATTTATTTTTATTCCCTATTTTACCCATCAAGTTTTTGGTTTCCCCCTCTTTTCTTTCTCACCAATTAATTCCCCCTTTCACTTTAATTCAATTGGAAGGCTATTTTGGTAAACACTCCCCAAAATGCACATTTTCTCACCCCACTCTTCCATTCACCCACCCAAACCCCCACGATCTCCCTTCTCAAACATCATCCTGTCTCCCTTCTCACCAAACCCCCATCCAAACGTCACTCTTACCTCCTCTCTCTCTCTAAACTTATTTCTGCAAAACCCCCAAAACCCCAAACCCAGCTCTTGAAATTTACCTCCCTCTCTCTCCCCAAACTTCTTTTTGTTAAAATGCTAAACCTTCGGCTAGAGCAAGCCTTGGCGTAAGGTAACCATTTCAGCAGTTGTTTTTTAAGAAATGAGTGAGTTTAGTTTTTTTTAAGAATAAGCTATTGATGTTTTTTATTTATATATGCGTGTATTTTTGTTTGTTCAAGAATGGTGATTTCCTTTGGTATCAGTTTTGTTTTTGACATTTATGCCCTTTTTTAACTCTCATTTTGTTCCTTCATTTTTCAGGTGGTCGGTTATTGTTACTGGGGGTTTGAGTTTGAGGTGGTGGGTTAGCTGAGTACAGAGGTTTGGCATGCGGGTCTGGGATGGTGTGAGAAGAGAGAGAGAGACCCTTCCCCCTTGGCCAGGGAACCTCCTCCAAACCCTCTTTCTTTCTACATCGCTCACCCGCCTCTTAAACTCACCCACGATTTCAAACAGTTATTTTTGCTGTCTGTTTTGTATGTTTAATAGTTCCAAGGTAAGATCTCATTCCCTCCTTTGAAAAAAACGATCATTTTTTTTGTTAAAATGCTTGGTTTTTGGGCTATTCAGGACCACTAATTTTTGGGTTTCTATTTTTTTGGGGGTTTAAAACCATAAAAAATAGAAGTGTTCATCATCAACAAAAGTTTCAAAAATGGGTCCAAAGCAACTTGTTTTTTTTTAAGTTGGTGTATCTTTTGGGCAGAAAAAGAGGAGCCAATGGGTTAGTTTCCTCTTCTCTTTCTCTCTCTTTCTATTTGATTTTTTTTATTAATCCGAGTTAACTACTACTTTGAATCCATGTATAGGTGGAGATGGATATATGAAGATGATATAACTATTGTTTGGGATTTTTGAAGTATTTAGAACACTTGAAGAACTTATATTATGCAGAACTTAGTCATGTGTGACCTTATCTTCCAATTTTTATATTGCGTTAATCTGTGAATAATCAGCGATGAAGTTGTGTGTTTTTATAATTTTTTTTAATAATCAACGTTGTTTATTTTCATTATTTTGATTACGAATAATTTTGTTATTTTTTATCTGCCTATATAATCAACTAATAAATGACTTTTTTGGATCATAATTACTAAATGAGTTTGGATCTGTTAAAGTTGTATAAATGGTGTATTTTTTAGGTATTATACATCAATATTAATTTAAAGTTTATATTTGAAATCAGGTCACGTACAGGTATTGCATAGTGCGCCTTAATAGTGATGCGTGAAATCAGGTCACATATAGGGAACGGGGCAAATATTTTGAAAGGACATTTCAAGGGTGATAGAACTACTTCACAGCTATCTCAGGTAATTTTCTTAATCCCCCCACTATTATTCACTTGCTGATATACTTATCTTCTTTGTTTTCATTTGGGTATTCCTTTGATTGATCATTCTTGCACAACTGACTCAGTGCGTTGTTTTATCTGCACAATGCATTATTTTATCCGCATTAGGTGATTGAGGAAGATGTGAATAAGTTTCTATTTATTGAGTTTCGTCATATTAATCCAAGCTTGCTTCGTCACCATCTTCATCCTCAAGGTGGGGGTTGTGGGTTTGTGCGTGCGTAGAAGCAGGTGCAATGGGGTGGGTACTGCTGGGTAGAGGGTGCGCGTGGGGACTTATGGGAGATGGGGTTCGGGGTTATCTTGGTTTGAGAGTGGTAGGGGAAGTAGCAGGTGAGACCAGGGCAATGGGTTGGGAAGCAGGAGTAGTTGGGTATGGTGTTTAGTGGGTGCATGGGCTGGGGTAAGAGTGATTTAGGTGGGGTTAGAGTGATTTGGTGTGTGCGTGTGATGGGATCAGAGTGATTTGAGAGATGGTACATACATTATTTTCTTTGTTTTCTGAATTTGAAATATATTTTCTCTCTTTTGTAATAGGTGTTAACATTTGAATCTGAATATGAATTTTTTGCTATTTTGTAGGTATTACATTTGTCATCTGCAGATTTTGAAGGAGCCAATAAAGAATGTCATTTTTATTTATCAAGAGTAAATGTTTTATTGAGTATTGTGAGGGTGATTGTTGTATCTTCTTTTTTCTTTCTAGAGAATTTGTTTAAATTTGTTTTAGTTCAAAAAATTTATGGTTGTATCATTGCGTGGAGTTGCAATTTTGCAATTGTGAATAAAAATGAATGTCACATACGATGTTTATCAATTTATATATGTATACACATCGACCACATTTTGTTATTAGATTTAAAGAGGGTAAATTATATATATATATATATATATATATATATATATATATATATATATATATATATATATATATATATATATTATTTTTTTGGCACCACTCATAGTATACATGCCGACCACAAATAATTGTAAGACTTAGTTTGGTTTCTCAAGGTGATCTGACCCTCATAATTCTCATTGCATAGATATATAGCTCCTTTTTGTATTTTGGGCAGATGTGGCCTTTGTAATTGCCCCAAAAGAGCTAAAACCAACCCAAAGATTTAAACAAAGTAAAATGATGAGTTAAATGAAGAAAATATATCTTGACATTAAATGGAGCAAATATTTTATCACCCCACCCCCGAAAAAATATTATGAATTACCCCTTTTTATTGAAAAATAACAAAATGGGTGCTAAAAAATTTATAAAAAATTTATTTTATTATTATCTGGCGATAAAAATAGTTTTTTATTCGAAAATAATACTCAAAAACTGTTTTTATTTTTATTTTCTCTTTGTTGTTTTTAATAGAAAAAGTAGTGACAATTCCGAAATGGTTTTTAGAGGTTTATTTATTAAGAAATTATTTTTTAGATATTTTTAATAGAAAAACGATAAACATTTCCAAGGGAATATATTTCGTCACTTTGCAATTACGTACTTCGTAATTTTCGTCCTGTCTTTCGACAAGGGAATATATGAAGAAACTGCTCCCAGGTTTCGAACTCGAGTCCAGTCGTAACTTTGACGAGGGCACTTACCATCGCACCAAGGCACGAGTTTATGCTTTTCAAAATTATCAGCGTGCCTTTAGGCACGGGCATACCATAGTATATATATATATATATATATATATATATATATATATATATATATATATATATAGAGAGAGAGAGAGAGAGAGAGAGAGAGAGAATCATCAAGGCCCCTATACATTAGGCATCCTACATCACTCATATAACACACTTAGTTCTAGGCCCTAAAAAACATTATTTTCAAAATTTTTATTTTACCCATGGAAATAACCTTTCAATCAACACATGTTCAAAAAATAGATCAAAATAGAATTTCTAGCTATTTTTTTAAAATCCAATAAAACTGCTGAAAATACCTTATTTATAAGGGTCCGCGCCAGCGAAATTTAGTGAATTTTTTAAAAATAACTATAAAATATATTTTGACCTTATTTTTTAATATGTGTTGATTGAAAGGTTAACTTCAATAGAAAAATAAAAAATTTGAAAAAAAGTATTCTTAAGCCCCATAACTAGGTGTGATGTATGCGAGCATTCCTCTCTCTCAGCAAGGCTCGTATACATCATGATTCCTACATCACCCATACATCACACCCAGTTCCAAGCCCTAAAAACTTTTTTTTTCAATTTTTTATTTTACCCATGGATTTAACCTTCCAATCAATACACGTTCAAAAAAATTATGACAAAATACAATTTCTAGCTATTTTGTAAAAATTCAATAAAAAACTGATGAAAATACCTTATTTATAAATGTCTACGCCAGCAGAATTTTGTGAATTTTTTAAAAATAGCTAAAAAATGTATTTTGATCTTTTTTTGAATATGTGTTGACTGAAAGGTTAATATTAATATAAAAATTAAAAATTTGGAGACAAATATTTCGTAGGGCCTGAAACTAGGTGTGATGTATAGTTTGACATATAGAGTGTGATGTATTTGAGAACCCATTTCTCTAAGAAAGGCTCCTATACATCATGTTTTCTACATCACACCTAGTTCTAGGCCCTAAAAATATATATTTTTTAAAATTTTATTATTTTACCCATGGAGTTAACCTTCCAATCAACACATGTTCAAAAAATTAGGTCAAAATACAGTTTCTAGCTATTTTTTAAAAATTCAACAAAAAACTGCTGAAAATGCCTTATTTATAAGGCTCTGCGCCAACAGAATTGTGTCAATTTTTTAAAAATAGCAAAAAAAATGTATTTTGATCTAATTTTTTGAACATATGTTGATTGAAAGGTTAATTTCAATATAAAGATAAAAAAATATGGAAAAAATATTTCTTAGTGCTTAGAACTAGGTGTGATGTATAGAGTGTGATGTATATGAGCATTCCTCTCTTTGAGCAAGGCTCTTATACGTCATGATTTTTACATCACACATACATCACACCTAGTTCTAGTCCCTAAAAAAACTTTTTTAAATTTTTTTATTTTACATATGGAGTTAACCTTTCAATTAACACATGTTCAAAAAATTAGGTATATATATATATATATATTTGGACTTTGTATTTTTCAATCTATAACTCGGTTTTCTAGATCTAAATGAAGTTGTTTCTAGTCGTGCGATTTAACTGAGTATTCTTATTTAAAACCAAACTTATCTTTTTTTAAACCCAAAACTAATTTTACCCTTTTTTTAGTGTAAAAATGGTTTGAGTAAGTTTCGTGACACCCCGCTTAAATTAATAACGGGTGGCCAGCCCTATACCAAGATAAAACAGGAATCTCAAGTGGATCATTCTCAGCATCACTAACTCATAGACTAAAAATCTAATTAACCACCCAATAATAAAATAAGCACATGCCAAAAAATCTCAATCAACAAATAAAAAACTACCAACCCACATGCAATATGACAACAAAACATGATAATATACATATGAGTACAACAAAAGATATATCCGAATATATTGTCGGGTCACAAACAAATTCAACATCCAGTTTAAATAGAACATAACGAACTACAAATATACATACGACTCTAGAGTATACACCCGATAAACAAAATGGATCATAATATAGATATACAAGAATGGGAAGCGGCTACAACAAAATCCTGTAACATTCTGCATCTGCTACATCTCCAAGGACCCTGGATAGAGTATGCATCATTGGCGTCCTTGCGGAGGGACACCTAAAATATACATATATGTATAGAAAGAGAAAAGATATAAACGGGTCAGAGCCCGAGGTTTGAAAATAATTGTAGCAAGTGAATTAAAATGCATAATAATTATGAATGCACGACATCATAATTATAGTTGTGTCGCACTCTCTTGGGATTTAACCTCAACCCCCATCTATAGCGCGCACCTAACGTATGCTTATGAACTTCATCTAAGCTACCCAACACATTCTAGGGTTAAATCCTCTTAAACCTATGCCTAAGCCTCATTTTCGTAGACCACTGACTCTAACATCATCTTCATTCTACTTCTTCTATTGTCACCTAATTTTACACCCAAACTTATACACTAATATAACTCAATTATATTCTCTCGGTTTTCCAATTATTTACTTCACAAGTTATTAGCATAAGATATCATACATCATCATTAATGCTAGAAATATACCCCCACTATTTCACCTATACCAAAGAACTAAGGACCAAACATCTCCTCACGCCCAATGTTACGCTAAGTTTCGTGCGTGGAACGTCTCACAAAGCGAAATCCAAACAAGGAACCCCCCGATACACTACCACCTAACATTGTCTGTCGTGGGAATCCGTTAGGCCCTCGGTCCAAAGTATGCACCCAATTACTTCTAGTCTATAGGCATAAGAGTATACTCATCCACTCTCATGCTATAAAAGACAAAACCATGACACCCCGCCTATTCAAATATACGGGTGGCCAGCCCTACACTAAAATAAAACAGGTATCTCAAGCGTATCATTCTCAGCATCAACCGACGAATATAAATAAACCGATGACCACCCTATATAAATAAATAAACAGGTGCCAAAAATTTTCTTTTTATAGAGTACAAACAATAAATCAGTCACATACAACGAAACATGAACAACAAAAGACAATACGATCTAGATCGTTACCATGCTAAGAGTATATGTACAAAAGAATATTCCCAAATATGCTGTCGGGAAACAATCCATACAACAATCAAAAGACAATTATATAAGAGATCAACATATAAGACCCATGGGTACACCACCCGATTTACAACTGTGAGATCTTATCTAGATTACCAAAAGGAATGCGTCTAAAATCAAAAATCCTGTAACATCCCGCACATGCTACAGCTCCCAAAGACTTTGGAACAGATAATCATCATTAGCGCCCTTGCGGAGGAACACCTATAACAAAAAAAAAGTATACATATAGCAAGGGAAAAATATAAACGGGTCAGAGCCTTAGTTTGGAAGATACTTAAAGCAAGTGAATTAAATTCATAATAATTAAATATGTAAAATTTCATAACTGATGTGGAGTCGCACTCCCTTGAGACTCAACCTCCCCTCTCAGCTAAAACGTGAACCTAAGCGTATAGAAGTATATAGGTAAGCTACTCCACTAAATCTACGAACCATACCCCTCAAGCCTATGCAAAACTCCCAAATATGTAACTATAACCAATTAACGGTTAAATGACATCTCTCTACAATTAAGTAAATTAAAAATCCCCCATGAACTGTTGACCAAACATTTCCCCACTTCCGACAAAGCGCTGGCGTTCGTGCGTGGGACGTCTCGCAAGTGAAATCCAAACAAGGAACCCCCCCGATACACTACTACCTAACATAACTAGTCGTGGGAATCCGTTCGATCCTCAACCCATAAAGCATATTCCTAAATCCCAATCTATAATCATAAAAACATACATATACAATCTCGTGCTAAAAAGGATGAATACAAATTTCACAAAACATAATCAGTAGAGCAATACGTAATAGGCAACATACAAATATACAAACAGTCTTTACGATGCTCTCATCTTCCTGGGAATTACACACTTATCATCCGACGTTACCAACAGTCGGACTCTCACACCTACTTGGTATAAAATCTATTAACAAGCGTATAGGAAGCGACCATAGTTCCTTACCTAAAGGTAAGAAAAATCATACTCAAGACGTCTTACCCCTATCTCACACGGTAAAATACTGGACGCTATGACCTGGGAACATTACTCTCTCTGCTCCTCGAGCCAGAGGAGTTGTACACGTCGCGCAACTTCCCATGATAGCACTAGAGGGGCATGCACCACATAACATATATTACACATCCAACATGCATTCACATTATATATATACACAAACACACACACAAACTATCACACCTTCGAATGTATATACATATTTTACTAATACTAGCTATATGTAAATATCGCACCTTACATTAGCTAATGATCCAAACAAACATCTCAAGTTTATATTATAATTTACCCACTCAATTTTTCATTGATAAATCATCACACTTATGATTATGACCCCAAATTTTACCCTTGTAATGACCCATAGAATCTCGCTCAGTAACCCGTAACTCTTCTCGAATGAATTCCCATTCCAGGGAAGATTTACAAAAAAGAAGCAATATAATATCCTCACAAATAAGCCTCGATAATATCCCTAAGGTAACCCCTTCATTGAGTCATAACATACCCCCCCACTCTACCCCATACACATGTTTATATAATAACTTAAAGGAGTTCCCCAAGTATTTAAATCATTAAGAAAAGAATAGTATCAAAATCCTCAATTACAGTAACCGAACTGGACCGAAGGTTCCTAAAAACGAATCGGTCCGGTTCCTTAAATCTTACAATTTTTTTTCCTCCGGACCGATCCGGTACCCCCTAAAAACGAATCGGTCCGATCCCATAAATTTGCCAGAAATCCCATATCTTCCGGATCGATCCGGTATCACAAGAAAATGAACCAGTTTGGATTGCAAAGTTTTGCATCCTACGAAATCTCCATTATTTTGCCACATAGCCTTGTTCCACAATATTACATCCTCAATAATTACCAAAATATGCATTTTACCATTTCTATGACTTCAGACCTAAATACAAACAACAAACACTACACTTTTATACAAAGGTTTAGGGTTTAACAAATATATTTAATATTTCCAATTTCTTACCACAAATTATGAAATAGATCACACAACTAAACATTTAACAAGTTAATCCACTGGCCTCAAAGACTGTAAGGTCTGATTCTCCTTCCAAGTTAAGGATTCTACAAGATTTCAAAGATCTTCAAACTTCCTCTTCTTTCTCTTCTTTTCACGTTTTCTCTCTCTCAAAATGGGTTTTCTCTTAATTAAGATTAATTACCCACTTAAACCTAATAACCCATTATAAAAAGTAATCCTATATTTAAATGAAAACACACACATAATAATAACTAGTATACCCTAATTCGAGTCAAACTAGTCAAAAGATTCTAGAACTCAAATAAAAACCCCATGGCAGTCATTTTGACTTTCTCGGCCCTTCTGAAATCAACTGTTCCCTCCAAATTTTTGTTTAAAACTCAGAATATAAAAACCATCTCTCGACTTCAGACAATTTACTACAACATACCACAGTTGAGAAGTAACTAAATCCCGGCATGAATACACATATATACAACGAGATTACATAAAACTAGATTATATTTACCACACCATTCTAGTAAATGTATAATTCTCATAGATATTAACCATTCTAGCCAAATCAATATTTATTTTAAATCCTTACTTCAATTATCAATTATAATAAATCACCCACACCCAATAATTTTATATAAAAATAAATACACAAAATTAAGGGTATTACAAAAACATAATATACATTTTTATAACTTTCTCTAGTTATAGCGTTAAAATATCACACATTATCTATAAATCTTGAATAATATTACTCGTATGTATAATGCATGATTCATCATTCTCTTGAAAGTACACATACATACACATATAATATATGTATACTAACAGTGTCTACAATACTATCATCTTCCATGGGATTGCTCACATGTCCCAGAGTTACCAGCGATCGGACTATCACACCGACTTGGTAAAAAAACTTAATCACAACGAATGGGAAGAGGCCATTGTTCCTAAACTGAGAGGAGAATCATACGCAAGACGTCTTACCCCTACCTCACACACTTTAAAATAATGGACGCTATGACCTAGGGATTATACTCTCCCTGCTCCTTAAGACAGGGGGATTCACCCACATCGCGCAACTTCCCATGATAGTACTAAAGGGGTATAAATCACATAAGGTATATAACATACACACAAGATATATACACATGATCACATCATATATATAAATCATCGCACAAGATATATACGTTCATACATACATAAATATACATGCCATCTCACGTTCGTATGTATAAAAGTAATGACTCCGGCTATATGTATATAACCCTCATTGTACTAACCGTTACCTTCTCGCATAACCTCTCAAATTCATGTTATCATTCAATACCTTACTTGAGATTTACTAATCTATCACACTTAAGATATGAATGATCGCCCAAATTCAACCACACTAAGGATACATGATATTTCTCTCCCATTCAGTCCATAATCGACGTTAAGTAAATTCCTATCACTACGAGAATTTACGAAAGGATTCATTACTTTAAAAAAAATCCAAAACTGTCCTCAAGGGAATCTTCATTCCCTAAAGGATTATTAAAAGAAAACAAAACCATTTATTCTTATAAATACCTTCGTTAGCCCCCAAAGTGACCCCTTTATAATAATCATAATATGAACCCTCATAATATCTCCTAAACATGTATACTACACTCTATTATAGGGTCCCTAAGAAATAAAACCCATTGAAGAGGGGTAAAACAGGTGCTAGCCAAAAGCAGGGACCGAACCGTGGGTCCTAAAAAATGAACCGGTCCGCGTCCTAAAATTTGACAGAACCCATTTAATGATCGGACCGATCCGGTGATTGTTAAAAATGAACCGGTTCGATTCTGTACAATTTTTTATCCTACGACATTTTTACCCAAAACCTTACTTCTACTCTTCACAAGATTTACCCTAAACTTCTAAAATCTAAATCTACCTCAATCTAACAATATCCTAATCATCAAAACCCAAACCATAAATTGTTCCCACCATTTTTTGTCATCAAAACCACATATATAACCCAAATGCAAGATTTCAAATTTTAAGTTTAACCACAAAAGCTTAAATCAATTAAATAATCAACCAAAAATTATGAGATAACTCAAAAACACAATCATTTAGCAAGTTTAATCACTTGACTTAAAGTAATAGAGTTTGAATCTTTCTTGAATCCATGTATTTGATCCGAAAATCCAAAGCTTCCAAGATTTTCTCCTCTTTTCTCTTCTTTCTCTTCTTCCCCTCTCTCTCTCTCTTTCTAGGATTTTCTCTTTCTCACAAATGAGATTGGCTAACTCACGAGCCTCTTAAGTCTTTAAATATGTAAATCCCAACTTCAAATGATAATACACATTTAAAATGACTTGTTTTCTCCAATTTGAGTCAAACTATGTCCAAAATAAATCGGAACCCAAATAAAACTTCCATACAGTCATTTTGACTATCTCTACCCTTCCCGGATTAACCGTACACTCCAATTCATCATTCGAGACTCCGAAAAATAAAAATCTAATTTCTCTCAATTAAATAATTCTATTTCTCCCAAAATAATTAAAATCTCAGCCTTCCAATTTTACGGGGTATGACATTCTCCCCTCCTTATAAAAATTTCGTCCTCGAAATTTAGATAACTATATACATACAAAGCTCACATCTTACACCCAAGATAGCTATTCTTATCTCTTCCACTTCTAATAGGGAATTTATAAAAAATAATCTCTAACCAGGGTGCCCATACATCCTATAACCATGCACAAATGCACAATTATTACTTAGCTCCACTAGCCTTAAATTGTGATATAACTTCCACTCACCATTACAGTTATATGCCTGAAATAACCATGGCACTAACCCATGAACTAATCTCAGTCCCATAACGCTACAATGATACGCTAATTCTCAACAAATTAATCCAATAAATCAAAATACTAAAAATAATTATTTTTGAAAATGTCTGATGATCTAACCTCTCTTAATTCCCGACATTCGCTACTTTCATGCGGGCGAGGTCTCACAAGCGAAATCCAAACAAGGAATCCTCCCAATACACTATTGTGCAGCTCTATCAGGGATTGAGACCGGTCAGACTAGGACTAAAGTTTTAAAAAGATTTTTAAAAATCAATTTATATGGCTCCAAAAGTCTGAAATACAATATAGAAAATAATTTTTTTGAATTCGGATACACACAAATTAAATAATGCGCCCAAGACACAAAGCGTCAATCTATACGATGTTCTCACCAACATTAAGTTTTCAATACACAACACATCCATGAGCTAAAACTCTTTGCTCAATAATGAACCTGCTAAATCCTGAATCTCATTAGTAAAACCCATTATGTCATCTCGAAATATCACCACAAGATAGACCCATTCACCACTGGGACCTAGCAATATCATGCATCTGCCAAGCAATAAAACGATACTCTCATCGTTACTACACAACACTGCTTAACAGTTGCACTCTGAAAAAACCATAACTCTACGAGAACGCCTCAAAAAATCTAATCTCCCAAAAGATACCATCTAAGTTCCACACCTACCCTCCTCAAGGTAATCGTATATTCACAACCGGGTTATAACATCCAACCACTCACTAAATTCGACACACTCGCAAATTTTAGAGATAACGATCTTACACGCGACACTCCCAAAATCACTCAAAGAATACCCTATACACATAGGAAAAATAATTCATATATTACCTCCATAATTTAACTGCCTTGCCTCATCAATGGGTCCCTAATCAAAGTTATCTTTTCTGAACCCACCCATAAATTATTGTAGGGGTTGTACATCCAGAACCTCTTCAAATAGTTTCCATCTACCTCTCACAGGATAATACCTCTTCCTATGGCTTATCTCCCTAACAAAGAAACATCTCCCAGTTAATCCTTCCTGACCACCCTGAGGAACAAAACGCTGTTGCGGCCCTTGATAATACTATCTAGAGTCAATACCATCGAATTTAAAACCTTATGAACTTTGCCTCTTACTCGAAGCCCTTAAATGCAGATCCTTCTCCCTATGCATATTCTTCGATTGTTGCGATGATTGTGCCCCACTGGTACCCCCATCTTCCGACTTACTTGTCGCGCACGGGTCCTTAAATTTCCTATTTCCTTTTAAATAAAGACGGTGCACCTGACAATGAAACAATGTCGCATTCATCACCTCGATAAAAGTCAGTAATATCGGGTTTCCCAACAAATACTGACGAATTTGCAAATATAAGCCTCCCAAGAACTTTGATATACGTTTATCCTCCGTATTTACTTCATCGAGCACAAAGTTCACCAACCGGTTAAATTCCTCTTCATACTCCACCACCATCCTATCCCCCTACTTCACCTCTAACAATTTTCTTCTCATTTTCATTTGAATTGTCGAAGGGAAATAATTATGATCAAATTAAACAAAAAAATTGGATATAGACATTGTATCCCTCTCCTTTGACGTAGTGACCGACTCCCACCATTGGAGAGCGGCACCCACTAAATTAAAGGTGGTAAATATTTGTTTCTGAACATCACTACATTCCACCATGTGAAGGTGATGTTGAATATCCTTCTTCCACTGACTTGTTGTGATCACATCGTCTCCCCCTTGGAACTCTGGAGGATGACCCTTTTGAAAAGATTCTCTAGCTCTCTCCTACACAGACATCCCCATGCAAGCTTGAGCTACTGGTGCTGCAGGCTGTTGCTGAGCCTGAGGAAATTGTAGAGCCATGGCGTTCATGGACGCATTGATTGCTTGAGCCACAATATTGGCAACCACCACTACAGTCATAGTCCCCTGAGGCACTTAGGGCTCTGCATTCTCTGCCCTTTTATTTTCTCTCGCCGGACGACCTCTCCTCAGCGACGTCTGAAACAAGAGCGAACTGTATCAGCACACAATTCAAATAATTTTGCATCGCAAAAGATCGTAAACGCAATATGAACACAACATTCCTAATAATAGGGCTCTATGTCAAGAAAGCTCACGAAAGAACATAGAAAACCCACATATATCCTAAGACTCTAGAAACTGATGCTCTGATACCACCTGTAATTAATAACAGGTGGCTAGCCCTATACCAAGATAAAATAGGAATCTCAAGTGGATCATTATCAACATCACTGACGCACAGACTAAAAATCTAACTAACCACCCAATAATAAAATAAGCGGATGTCAAAAAATTCCAATCAACAAACAAAAAACTACCAACCAACATGCAATATGATAACGAAACATGATAATATATATACTAGTACAACAAAAGATATACCCGAATATGCTGTCGGGTCACAGAAAAATACAACATCCAGTTTAAATAGAACATAACGAATTACAAATATACATACAACTCTGGAGTATACACCCGATAAACAAAATGGATCCTAATCTAGATTTACAAGAATAGGAAGCAGCTACAACAAAATCCTGTAACATTTCGCATCTGTTACAGCTCAAGGACCCTGGATAGAGTATGCATCATTGGCGTCCTTGCGGAGGGACACCTAAAATATAAATATATGTATAGAAAGAGAAAAGATATAAACGGGTCAGAGCCCGAGGTTTGAAAATAATTGTAGCAAGTGAATTAAAATGCATAATAATTATGAATGCACGACATCATAATTATAGTTGTGTCGCACTCTCTTGGGATTTAACCTCAACCCCCATCTATAGCGTGCACCTAACGTATGCATATGAACTTCATCTAAGCTACCCAACACATTCTAGGGATAAATCCTCTTAAACCTACGCCTAAGCCTCATTTGCGTAGACCACTGACTCTAACATCATCGTCATTCTACTTCTTCTATTGTCACCTAAGTTTACACCCAAACTTATACACTAATATAACTCAATTATATTCTCTCGGTTTTCCAATTATTTACTTCACAAGTTATTAGCATAAGATATCATACATCATCATTAATGCTAGAAATATACCCCCACTATTTCACCTATACCAAAGAACTAAGGACCAAACATCTCCTCATGCCCAATGTTACGCTAAGTTTCGTGCGTGGAACATCTCTCAAAGCGAAATCCAAACAAGGAACCCCCCGATACACGACCAGCTAACATTGTCTGTCGTGGTAATCCGTTTGGCCCTCGGTCTAAAGTATGCACCCAATACTTCTAGTCTATAGGCATAAGAGTATACTCATCCACTTTCATGCTACAAAAGACAAAACATAATTGTTGATGTAAAAAATTAGATCACTCTAATAATTCAATCACAGATAAATAAATGAGACAAAAGATTTTAAAGTGGTTCAGCCTTATAAAGATGGCCTACGTCCACTGTTGTTTTATTGCTGAGTGTTTGGGAATTATCGATTACAAGAAATTCCGTTCTGGATCCCAGGGTTTGGATTCGGTCCTTTACAATGAGAATTGTACAATGTATTTATAACCCTGAGGCTGTAATGTTAAAGGGTAATACATTAAATGGTATACATATGAAAGGGTAATACATTTAATGCCCATTTTTGCGTGTGCGTCTGAATGATAAACATTTAATGAATCAGTTGAACTGTTGGTTATCCAGCTATTAATGCTTTGTTCGAGATGCAGCTCGGACCGCCTGAGTTGCTCGAACCGCCTAAGCTTCTTGGTATTCAAGAGTTCCTCGGAGAGGTCTGTTCCTCGGAGCGTATGAGTTCCTCGGAGAGGTCTTATCCTCGGAGCGTATGAGTTCCTCGGAGTAACCTGGTTCCTCGGAGCGTGTGATCATCTCGGAAGTGCTTGTTGTTGCCATGTAGATAGCCACGTGTCTTCATATGATTGGTCCAAGTCAGCAGATTAAATTTGGTATCAACAGAAGCCCCCAATATTTCATAGTTCAAAATTTGAGGAGTATGGAACATTCTTTATCGGAATATGGTAGCTTTAAATAGTCTTCCTGATTTTTAGGAGCATTTCCCTTGTATTTATTTCTCCTTCCCAATTCGTAGAATCATTGCTTTTTTGGACTTTTCTGCGTGCTTCAATTCCCGCGTCACTTTTCGTCTTTTTATCCGCTGTTGTTCACTTTGATTCTCGCACCAATATTTAATACCCTTTTAGCCGCCGGTAACGTAATCAACCTTTTTTGTAATCATTACTTCACCATTTCCCAAGGCAAGGTATTTAAACTTCACAGACACTCCCATCATCTTCTACCTTTTCAAATTTTTATCTTTTGAGTTTTACGTCGTCTCTTCCTACTCTCTTGCGCGTTCATCTTTTTCGTCGTTCGTTGTCAGCAGATCCATTCTTTTCCTGTAAGATCTTCTTCCTTCTTCTTTATTTCTTTATTCACCATGGTTTACCCTGTTGAGTCTCTTGAGAAGTTTCGTTCTGATTTCTCCATTCCCTCTTGGGTCGTCTTGGAAGAGCTTTCTGAGCCTTCTAATTACTTCCATTTGACTGAGGGACATTGGTTCCCCAGTCTCTTTTTTGCTGAGTGTGGATTTTCTTTTCCACCAAATTCTTTGTGTCTGGAATTCTGTCAGTACTTTGACGTTGTTCCTGCACGAATAGCCCCCAACACATGGAGAATAGTTAATGGGGTGCATAGGTTAAATCAAGTTCATGGAACTCGTATAGGAATTCAAGAAATCATGTACTGCTATAGATGGGCAGTTAATGAAAATATTTATTATTTAAAAACTAGATTTTTAAATAGAGCCTTAGTAGTCAATCTCCCTGATGCCAATAGGGATTATTTTGAGCATGGGGTTGTCATAAAAAATTGGCAACACCCTCCATTAACTGGAGATGAGGTTTACCAGGGTCCCAGATGCCCTCCTTATGGCAATGGGATAGGTTATTTTTATTTCATTTTATTTTGAAATTATGCTTCTTTTGTGTTTGATAAAATGTGCCACTGATAACAATGTTTGTTTATTTGGAGTTGATAACAAAAGAAAGTGCCCAAAAGAAGCAGATGTCAATATAAGGCATTTCAAACTTATTTGGAGTCTGCATCAAAGTGTTGCCGACGAACACATTAGATCAACTTCGTATCTGCTCCAGTACAAGAGCTACACTACTTCTTTCACTGCTCGTCCAGTGATAAGTGAATCAGAGCCAATACCAACTTCCACCAGCTCGTCTCCTGAATCTCACTACTTCTTTCACTGTTGTTTTATTGCTGAGTGTTTGGGAATTCTCGATTACAAGAAATTCCGTTCTGGATTCCCCCTTTACAATGAGGATTGTACAATGTATTTATAGCCCTGAGGCTATAATGTGAAAGGGTAATACATTAAATGATATACATATGAAAGGGTAATACATTTAATGCCCTTTTTGCGTGCGCGTTTGAATGATAAGCATTTAATGAATCAGTTGAACTGTTGGTTATTCAGCTATTAATGCTTTGTTCGAGATGCAGCTCGGACTGCCTGAGTTGCTCGGACCGCCTAAGCTTCTTGGTATTCAAGAGTTCCTCGGAGAGGTCTGTTCCTCGGAGCGTATGAGTTCCTCGGAGAGGTCTGTTCCTCAAATCGTATGAGTTCCTCGGAGTAACATGGTTCCTCGGAGCGTGTGATCATCCCGGAAGTGCTTGTTGTTGTCATGTAGATAGCCACGTGTCTTCATATGATTGGTCCAAGTCAGCAGATTAAATTTGGTATCAACAGAAGCCCCCAATGTTTCATAGTTCGAAATTTGAGGAGTATGGAACATTCTTTCTCGGAATATGGTAGTTTTAAATAGTCTTCCTGATTTTTAGGAGCATTTCCCTTGTATTTATTTCTCCTTCCCAATTCGTAGAATCATGCTTTTTTGGACTTTTCTGCGTGCTTCGATTCCCGCGTCACTTTTCGTCTTTTTATCTGCTGTTGTTTGCTTTGATTCCCGCGCCAATATTTAATACCCTTTTAGCCGCCGGTAACGTAAATATCCTTTTTTGTAATCATTACTTCACCATTTCCCAAGGAAAGGTATTTAAACTTCACAGACACTCCCATCGTCTTCTACCTTTTCAAATTTTCGTCTTTTGAGTTTTACGTCGTATCTTCCTACTCTCTTGCGCGTTCATCTTTTCCGTCGTTCGTTGTCAGCAGATCCATTCTTTTCCTGTAAGATCTTCTTCCTTCTTCTTTATTTCTTCATTCACCATGGTTTACCCTGTTGAGTCTCTTGAGAAGTTTCGTTCTGATTTCTCCATTCCCTCTTGGGTCGTCTTGGAAGAGCTTTCTGAGCCTTCTAATTACTTCCATTTGACTGAGGGACATTGGTTCCCCAGTCTCTTTTTTACTGAGTGTGGATTTTCTTTTCCACCAAATTCTTTGTGTCTGGAATTTTGTCAGTACTTTGACGTTGTTCCTGCACGAATATCCCCCAACACATGGAGAATAGTTAATGGGGTGAATAGGTTAAATCAAGTGCATAGAACTCGTATAGGAATTCAAGAAATCATGTACTGCTATAGATGGGCAGTTAATGAAAATATTTATTATTTAAAAACTAGATTTTTAAATAGAGCCTTAGTAGTCAATCTCCCTGATGCCAATAGGGATTATTTTGAGCATGGGGTTGTCATAAAAAATTGGCAACACCCTCCATTAACTGGAGATGAGGTTTACCAGGGTCCCAGATGCCCTCCTTATGGCAATGGGATAGGTTATCTTTATTTCATTTTATTTTGAAATTATGCTTCTTTTGTGTTTGATAAAATGTGCCACTGATAACAATGTTTGTTTATTTGCTGTTGATAACAAAAGAAAGTGCCCAAAAGAAGCAGATGTCAATATAAGGCATTTGAAACTTAGCTGGAGTCTGCATCAAAGTGTTGCCGACGAATACATTAAATCAGCTTCGTATTTGCTCGAGTACAAGAGCTACACTACTTCTTTCACTGCTCGTCCAGTGATAAGTGAATCAGAGCCAATACCAGCTTCCACCAGCTCGTCGCCTGAATCTCATATTCCTTTAAGTGAAAGGATGAAGAAGATAAGACCTCCTACCCTGTTTGAGAAGAATTCCTCCGGTTCTGGGGAGTCAAAAAAGAGTAAGATAGATGTCCCAAAGGAGGGGATGAAGAAGAATGATGCAGCTCCTCCAGTTGCTTCTGCTAAAGTTGCCGAGAAGGTTGCTGATAAGCCCGCAGTGGCTCCGAGCAGGTCTGCTGCTCCTGGAGAGGTGATTGTGATATCACCGACCAAAGGTTCTTCCTTGGTTGAATCTGTACCTGTTCCCCCGAGGAGGCTGAAGAAGAGCTCCTCGGTCAATTTGGCTGGCACTTTTACTCAACCCCCAGCTGTTGGGACTGGAGTTCCCACTTTTGTTCCCCCGAGCTCTGACATGAGCTCGGTAAAGTCCTTGATCATTCCCGAGGTTCAAGGTACAGAAGAAAACCTTACTCGGGATATGGTTACCTCACTAGCTGCTCGTCACCTTGCTTCTGTAAGTCTCTTTACTTAGAATTTTTCATATTTCCTTTGTCATTTCTGTCTCTAACTTGCTTTTTTTTTTGTTCACAATTGACGAGCTGCTTTAATATAATCCTGAAGAAGGATGAAGAGATTAAGGCTTCATGCTCCTCGTCCAGTGTGGAAGGAGCTTTGGAAGAAGCTACCAAGTCTCTGGCAAATTCTCGCCAGAAATATGCTGATGACAAAGCTGTCTGGGAGAAGAAACTTGCCTCCTCCGAGCAAGAAAAAGCTCGGGCTGTTGATGCCTCCAAGGAGTTAGAGAAGAGAATTAATGCCTCGGAGAAGGTAAATAAGGAGCTTGAAGAGAAGCTCAAAACTGCTGGAGAGTTGGAAAATAAACTCAAAGCTGCCGAGGAGGAGTTGGTTAAACTTCAAGAAGTAGGTCGGCAGAAGGAGGAGGTAGAAAATAAGTTGAAGGCTACTGAGAACCTGCTGTCCGAGAAGTTTGCCTTGGAGAAGACCAAGAGGAAAGCTGCTGTGAAGAAGTCCTTCAGCTCTGGCTGGGACAAAGGGTGGAATAAGGGGTTGGCTGCCATGGTATCCCAAGTGGACTATGGCAGTCTAAAGTATTTTAGGGATGGATGGGTTGTTGCCCTTCAGGAAATGAAGGTCGACGAGTCATCCGAGCTCTTCGAGAGACATATCCCTGGTCCCCCTCCAACTCCAGAAGAATTAGAAGAGGATGAAGATACCTCTGAAGATTCTTCGATGGTGATAGGAGATCATGCCCCAGCCATTCAGCCTACTGCCGAGGAAGATCAGCAAATTATTTCTTCCTCCGAGCAACTGCCTACTCTCCCTGAGCAACTATCCCTTCCTTTCGAGCAACCTACCTCTTCATCCCAACCTCCAGAGAAGGTTTTGGGAGATAAGGAAAAGGTGTAGTGTTGTTCGAGTTTCTCTTTATTTTCTTTCTTTTTATCAAATGTAACCCAAAATATGTACCTCTGAAATATGATCTAATAAAACTTGAACTTTTTGCATACTGTTGTCTATCTTTCATTCATACTCTGCTTATTCTTCTTATTGATGATTGCTCTTCTTTCTCTGCTAGTTTCTGGCCAGGATGGATCTGCTATCTTCCCATGATACAAAGTTGCTGCAATAATGCAATGAGTACTTTAATGCTGGTCACACAGATTTGAGTGCTGCACAAGTTGTCGACATCCTTGGTCATGATGCTTCAGAACAGGCGGTTGAAGCATATTAGTACCTGAAGTGTCTACTTGACCGAGTTGTGGCCAATAATGTGGCTTACTTTGAAATGATTGAGGATCTCCAGTGTACCCTCGAAGACCTTCAGAATCAATACAAAGAATCAACTGCCCTATTGCATGAGGGGTACGAAAAGAAGTACAAGCTGATCATGGCTGACAAGGGCTACGAGAAGCTTTTTGCTGGTTATGATCTGAGGGAGAGAACTTTGAAGGGTGAGGTCGAGGAATGCAGATAGATTGCCAAGTTGCTGGAGGAAGAGAACAACAACTTGCAAAAAGAGCTATCACAATTGAAGTCTGCAGCCTCCACTTCCAGTGCCTTGATCCCAGTGACCGACGAGGGATTCTCATTCTTAGAGGTTGAGAATGCCAAGTTGAGGGATGAGTTGGAGACTTTGAAGAGTTCAGGCACCTCTACATCTTCTCGTGGTCGAGCAAGAGCTCCTCGGGGACGAGGAAGAGCAGCTCGGGTTCTTGTCGAGGAACAGATAACTCAATCTGCATTAGAGAACCAAGCTTTCCAATTAATGGCGAAGAACCAGGCTTTGTCTGATATGTCAAAGAAGATTAGAGACCTGGAAAAATAGCTCTCTGCAAAGAAGTCAGTGTTGGAGAATAATGAGCTTTTCATCAAGAATCTCCACGAGAAGCTAGAAAGGCTAACATATTAATTCCACAAACAACCCAGGGAGTTCTGGATGGCTGGATACAACGAAGCACTATTCCACTTGGACGATTGTATCCAGAATGCCAACAATGAGGGCTACAAGCAAGGCTGGCTGAATGCCTTAGGTGTGCTGAAGCTCGAACAAGGTCATTATCTGTGGGACTACCATGATCTCGGGTTGCTCGACTTGCCTGTGCCACCATACAATTTGGAGATGGATTGGATCCCTGTTCGGGCCATTACTCGGAGCTTAATTTCAAAGTATCTCGGTGACTATAATTTACATTCTCAAATCGAGGTATCTCGTCTCGAGCATCTTTTAGATCGACCATCCGTGATGAATACAAGGATGTTGAAAGATCTTAATTTCATCAATTCTCCTCTGTCTTTCAATGATCCGCCTGCTGGCGAGGAACCTGTGTCAAAAGCAGAGGGGAAGAGACCAGTAGAATATGAATTTTTTGATTTAATAGTTAGTATACATGTCAATGTAACTGTAATTTATTTTGAATTCAATGAAAGACTTTCATTTTTGTTTGCTATTATCTTGTAGTTATCAAACACTTTATATTTATGCATATTTGTTAAAAAGATAATAATATTGTGTTGTTTGTCGACCAACTCAGTAATAAAAAGTTTCAAGTATCAATACTGTTGCTCGATCACTTAAAGTAATGAGTATAAAATGTTGTTTAAAATGTTTCCAACCAACCAAGGTTGTTAGATTCTCTATGTTGACTAACTATAGTTAGTGGGTTTTTATCCCCGACCAGCCATAGTTAGTAAATTTTTCTCTTAAATATTTTCGACCAACAAAGGTCGGTAAATTTTCTTTGTCGACCAACTACAATTGGTGGGTTTTTATCCCCGACCAGCCATAGTTAGCAACTTTTTGCACTTTCTGGAATAATCTTACCTCCCGACCAACAGAAGTTGGCATTTTCAAGAATGTATGTACCTTCCGACCAACATAAGTTGGCATTTGCGAGCATATTTTGTTTCCTAGCCAAACCGGTTGGCATTTTTAGGAATATTTTGTTTCCTAGCCAAACAGGTTGGCATTTTTAGGAATATTTCATTTTCTAGCCAAACAGGTTGACATTTTTAGGAATATTTCGTTTCCTAGTCAAACAGGTTGGCATTTTTAGGAATATTTCGTTTCCTAACCAACCAAAGTTGGCATTTTTAGGAATATTTTGTTTCCTAACCAACCGAAGTTGGCATTTTTAGGAATATTTTATTTCCTAACCAACCGAAGTTGGCATTTTAGGAATATTTTGTTTCCTAACCAACCGAAGTTCACATTTTTAGGAATATTTTGCTGAGCAGTCCGAGCTTTGCCGAGTAGTGTGTAGCACTAGTATTCCCCGAAAAATTCTCAATAAAAAGGAGAGACTTTGGCAGAATATCTTCGTTTTATTCATACTGATGGAACTGTGTTACATATACATCACTGATAATACTTGCGCAGATGCTCTGCGTTCCATGCATTCTTAAACTCCTCGCCTTCTAAAGTTGCTATTCGATAAGTTCCTGGTCAAACAACTTCTGTAACTCGGTATGGTCCATGCCAGTTTTCTTTCAGCTTATTGTGTTTTTGAATTACTTTCTTCAGCCCATAGTCTCCTTCTTTCAGGTCGCACTTCTTCACCCTTTTGTTGTAGAACAGAGCTGTTCGCTGCTGGTAAGCAGCATTTCTAATGGTTGCTTCTTCTCTAACTTCCTCGAGCATGTTTAAATCCAGTCTTCTCATTAAGTCGCTGACAGGGGAATTAAAATTCAGTACCCTGTGTGTTGGGAGGCCCAACTCGGCAGGTATGACAGCTTCACTTCCAAACGCCAGCATGTATGGTGATTCTCCAGTTGCTACTCGGGGAGTAGTTCGGTAAGCCCAAAGTACTGATTGTAGCTCGTTGATCCAGTTTGCTTTTGCATCATCCAATCTTTTCTTCAAACCGTTCAGCAGCGTTCTATTTGTCACTTCAGTTTGTCCATTGCTTTGAGGATAGCCTGGTGCTGAATGAACCTTCAAAATGTTTGACTGATGACAATAGGCGGCAAACTCCTCGTTATCAAATTGTCTTGTATGGTCTGTGATGAAGGCTTGACGTAGACCATATCGACAAATGATGTTCTTCCAAATAAATTGGTACACCTTCTCGTACGTCATGTCAATAAGTGGCTCAGCTTCTACCCACTTAGTAAAATAATCCACTGCGACGACGAGATACTTGAACCTTCCTCGGGTCGTTGGCAGTGGTCCAACCAAATCAATTCCCCACATGGCAAATGGCCAAGGAGAAGTTATGGGTGTCAACAATGCTTGTGGAGTTCTTCGGATGGAGGAGAAGCACTGGCACTTGTCACACTTCTTGGCATAGACTATGCAATCAACCCTCATCGTCGGCCAGTAGTATCCCTGCGGCATCACCCTTTGCAAAGGCGTCCGACCTGCTATATGTGATCCATAAGACCCTTCATGGATTTCTTCAATCAATTCTTTTACCTCGGAGGGATGTACGCATCTCCGCAAACCTGCCATAATTCCTCGTCTATATAAAACACCATTAGTTAATACATACCGAGCAGCTTTAAACTTCAATTTCTTGGCTGCGAGCTTGTCAATTGGCAATTCTCCCTCCTCGATATACGCCCTGATGGGATCCATCCAAGATGGTCCTAAATCAAGGGTGATAAAGTTCATCGTCAGATCTTCATCTATACTCCGACCAGCTAACACTTCAATTGGGATTGTTCGTCGTAGCTCGGTGCGAGTAGCTGATGCTAGTCGAGCTAGGGCGTCTGCTCTCGCATTCTCTATTCTTGGTATTCTGACCAGCTGAATAGCGGCAAATTCTGACACCAGCTCCTTTGCCTTTGCATGATATCTGATCATTAATTCTCCTCTAACTGCATATACTCCCATCATTTGGTTTACAATCAATTGAGGGTCACTGAAGATCACAACCTGCTGCGCCTCCATAATTTTTGCCAAATTAAGCCCTGCAATCGTGGCCTCATATTCAGCCTCATTGTTGGAAGCTTTGAATTGGAAACGCAAGGCGTATTCCATGTCGACCTCGTCCGGAGTGCTCAAAACTATCCCCGTGCCACATCCTGCAGTGCAAGATGAGCCATCTACATATAGACTCCATATAGGTAACTCGTCTTCAAATTTCGAATTAGTCAGAGTTCCTCGGTGAAATATTTGCTGCTTTCTTTCATCCTTCCCGGATTTTTCTCCCTCCTCGTCAATCATCTTTTCTTGCCCTTTTACCAACCGGAGTTGGTCTGAGCTCGAATTTAATGACCCTGTAACATCCACTTGCCCTTTTACCAACCGGAGTTGGTCTGAGCTAGTATTTGTGGATCCTGTAACATCCACAGGTTGATCAACGAGCAACTCTTGTTCATCGTCCGGAGTCCTCACAACTATCTCTGCATCACATCCTGTAGCATCCACACGCCCTTTTACCAATCGGAATTGGTCCGAGCTTGTGTTTGTTAATCCTGTAACATCCACAGGTTGATCAACGAGCAACTTTTGCTCCTCAGGGGTATCAGGATAGGTGAACTCCGCTATAAAGTCTGCTACAGCTTGCCCTTTTAGCGATGATCTGGGTTCATAAATTATATCATATTCACCGAGCTCTATTGCCCAGTACATCAATCTCCCTGATTTTTCTGGCTTATGAAGGGCTTGTCTCAATGGCGCATCGGTATATACTACTATAGTGTGAGCCTGGAAGTATGGCCTCATTCTCCTACTCGCCTCAATCAGCGCTAGTGCCAATTTCTCCAGCCTTGGATATCTGATCTATGCTCCTTGGAAGGCCGTACTTGGTAGTAAATTGGTTTTTGCACTCCATTCTCCACTTTGATCAACGCCGAGCTAACTGCATTCTCGGACACTACGAGGTACAAATACAATTTTTCTCCCATCACCGGCCTGGACAACAGTGGAGGTGTTCCCAAGTATTTCTTCAAGTCTTGAAAAGCCTTCTCACATTCATCATTCCACTCAAAAGTCTTTCTGAGTGTCTTGAAGAATGGGAGACATCTATCAGTTGCTCGTGACACAAATCTGTTGAGTGCCGCTACTCGTCCTGTGAGACTCTGTACTTCCTTCTTCGTTGTTGGAGATCGCAGCCCTAATAGAGCTTTGATCTTTTCAGGATTTGCTTCAATGCCTCATTGATTGACAATGTACCCGAGGAACATGCCTTCTCGTACTCCAAATATGCACTTCGTCGGGTTCAGCTTCATTTGATATTTATCTAGTTGATCAAAAGTTTGACTTAAGTCAACTAGATGATCGGCAGCTTTCTTGCTTTTTGTCAGCATGTCGTCAACATAGACTTCCATATTGTCACTGATTTGTTCAGCAAAGACCTTGTTCATCAGCCTCTGATATGTCGTACCTGCATTTTTCAAACCAAAAGGCATAACATTATAACAATAAGTTCCCCTAGGGGTAATGAAAGAAGTACTCTCTCTGTCTTCAGGTTTCATTTTTATCTGATTGTAACCAGAATAAGCATCCATGAAGCTCAGCAACTCGTGTCCTGAGGTAGCATCCACCAGTTGATCAATTCAGGGCAATGGAAACTGGTCCTTTGGGCATGCCTTGTTGAGGTCGGTGAAGTCTACACACATCCTCCACTTGTTATTCTTCTCTTTACCATCACCACATTAGCTAACCAATCTGGATATTTGATATCTTCAATGAAACAAGCTTTCTGGAGCTTCTCGACTTCCTCCTGTATAGCTTGATTCTTCTCGGGACTGAATACTCTTCGTCTCTGCTTCACAGGCTTGATTTCCTTATTCACATTGAGCTTGTGACATAAGAAGTTTAGGTCTATCCCAGGCATATCTTCATGACTCCACGCAAAAGTTTGTCTTCTGCTTCTAAGGAAAGTTGTCAATTCTTGTTTTAATGAGGCTTCCAACGATGAACCTATTTGAGTAGTTCGCTCAGGGTGCTCGTCGTCCAGAATGATGTTTTCAGTAGCTTCCACCACTTGACCTTTCACGAGTTGCGACTCATCTCGAGGATCCAATGTTTCAATTTCTGCACCTTCATCCACTTGATAGGTAGTAGTCTTTTTCTTTGATTCTTCCAGTTTCTCTTGCTAGGTGGATGAATAACAGCATTCCCGAGCTACTCTGTGATCACCTTTCACAACTCCTACTCCAAAGTTTGTTGGAAATGTTAGGCACTGATGCACTGTAGATGGTACAACCTCGAACTTCTTCAATCCTACTCTTCCCATGATGATATTGTACGATGATTAGACATTCTTATCCATCACGAAGAAACGTATTCTTTCTATCCGACAAGCAGGCCACGCACCAATGAATATATCCAACTTGATAGTCCCAAGTGGAAATACTTTCTCGCCAGCAAAATCGATGAGGGGTCTGTGGTAAGGCTCCAGTTGAGATAGCTTGAGATTTAAACTATCGAAACACGAGTAGAACATAATGTCTGCCGAGCTACCATTATCGACCAACACTCTTGAAATCATTACCTCCTTCATTCTCATCTTGATCACCAGTGGATCATCGTGAGGATATAAAACACCTGCGAGGTCATTTTTAGAAAAACCGATGACCAATTTCTCCTTGTTCACCTTTCTCGGGCGATCTTTCTCAGCTAGTTTTATTCGCTGAATGTACGAGCAAGCTTGAGCCTCACCGAGGTAAGCTTTTCTTTCTGCAGTAAGGTCTCCTCCTCCTGCATCTCCTCCTGTAATAACATTACAATCAAATGGCCCAAAGCGTATTTAAAATACCTCTCGTTCTGGTTGCCTCGATTTCTTGGGAAGATCGGGGTCATCCTCTGGATCAACTTCATGGTTTCTCTTCTTGTTCTCCTCTGCTCGACGAGGAGATCTAGACCTCTCTCTAGTTCGGTCGTTGTTTCTTCTTTCGCCTCCCCGATCAACATACTTTGCTAGCTTTCCTCGTCGGATGAGTGTTTCAATCTCATTCTGAAGAGCTATGCAATTTTTAGTCATATGGCCATGATCCTTGTGGAACTCGCAATATTTTTCCCTATTCCTCGTGTCAGGGTATGCCTTCATTTTCTTTGGCCAGTTTAACTCCTCGCTGTTCTTAATTTCTTCCAGGACGTGGTTGATATTTGCCTTCAAAGGTGTGTAATTATCAAATTTCCTCAAGACCTCCCATGACGACCTATTTTTGGATTGTTTATCACCACCATTATTCTTATGTTCTTTCTTCTTAGCTTTATCACCTTCCACCTTTGTTTCTTTGGAGTCCATATTCTTCTTCGCAAACATAGCCTCCTCGGCATTCATAATCTTGGACGCTTTTCCCATCAGGTCCGACATGGTTCGAGGTGGATCTTTGGCCAAAGTGTAGTACAACTTGTTTGGCAGCAGTCCAGTCATCAAAGCGGTAATCGCTGTCTTCTCCTCATAATCAATGACTTCGAGTTTCTCGTTATTAAAACGAGTTATATAATCTCTGATACTCTCACCAGCTTTTTGTCTAACACTTAACAAATGCGCTACTCGTTTAACTGGCTTTGCTCCAAAGTAGAAATTCCCAATGAATAGCTCGGCCAATTGAAGAAAAGTCAAAATCTTACCTCGAGGAAGATTATTATACCATATCTGAGCAGATCCGGTAAGAGTTCCCGAGAATGCCCTGCATCTCATCTCATCTGGGACAGCATAGATGTCGACAGCAGCTTGATATTGTTCTATATGAAGGACAGGGTCAGTCTTCCCATCATACTTGGGAGTCACAACGGGTGCTTTGAACTTTGATGGTGTTGGAAAATCAACAATATCCTGGACAAAAGGTGTTCCTCGAACAAAGGTTCGTTGTAGAAGGTTCTTGGACTTAGCTATTTCCCCTAATCTATCCTCCAGCCTCTGAATAGATCCTTTTCATGCATCATTTCCTTCCTCGGGCCTATTGGTTCGAGCCACTGATCGCGTTGAAGTGGCTTCTTGGGATTTATCTCGACGAGCAGCTGGTCGGTCATAGGATCCATCTTGACGAGCAGCTGGTCGCGACTGGGCAGATCCTTCCCTTAAATTTGATGGTCGTCGAAAGCTCCTCGTCGCTGCATTAAGAGGACTTTTGTTCCTCCTAGGGCCTAATCGGTCGAAAGGAGAAACCCTACTTAATCTTTCCAATGCGCTGGTCCTTTCTGGGGAGAGGGTGACATATTGTTCAGTATCTGTGGCTCGCACTGACGAAGTTCGTCCAGGTTAATAAAAAAAATCTTCAGATTCATCATTGCGATATGAATTAGTACGCCTAGTACGCGAAGAAGGCGCACGGGTATTTCTTTGAATGCTTCGTGGTCCGGAATGGGTTGATGTACCTCCATGGAGGGTTTGGATGAGTTGTCGCATCGTTTCTTGCATGACGGTCTGGCCCTGAGCCAGATTTGCCATTATTCCGGTCAGATCTGGAATAATTGGTGGAGCAGACGGATTTGGAGGGGTTCCATCGTTTCGATTGCTGGATTCAGGAATATCAGCCATTGGTAATGGATTGTTTTTTATGAGAAAACGATATTACCAGTCGTTTCCCACACACGGCGCCAATCTGTTGATGTAAAAAATTAGATCACTCTTCAATCACAGATAAATAAATGAGACAAAAGATTTTAAAGTGGTTCAGCCTTATAAAAATGGCCTACGTCCACTGTTGTTTTATTGCTGAGTGTTTGGGAATTCTCGATTACAAGAAATTTCGTTCTGGATTCCCCCCTTACAATGAGGATTGTACAATGTATTTATAGCCCTGAGGCTGTAATGTGAAAGGGTAATACATTAAATGATATACATATGAAAGGGTAATACATTTAATGCCCTTTTTGCGTGCGCGTCTGAATGATAAGCATTTAATGAATCAGTTGAACTATTGGTTATCCAGCTATTAATACTTTGTTCGAGATGCAGCTCAGACCACCTGAGTTGATCGGACCGCCTAAGCTTCTTGGTATTCAAGAGTTCCTCGGAGAGGTCTGTTCCTCAGAGCGTATGAGTTCCTCGGAGAGGTGTGTTCCTCGGAGCGTATGAGTTCCTCGGAGTAACATGGTTCCTCGGAGCGTGTGATCATCTCGGAAGTGCTTGTTGTTGCCATGTAGATAGCCACGTGTCTTCATATGATTGGTCCAAGTCAGCAGATTAAATTTGGTATCAACAATAATAGACATCTTTATAACTTTGTCTAGTTATAGCATTAATATATCACACACTATCTATAAAGCTTGTATAATATTACTCGCGCGTTTAATATATAATTCATCATTATCTAGCAAGTACACATACACACGCACATAATATATGTATATTAACAGTCTCTACAATGCTATCATCATCCAAGGGATTGCTCACACTTCTCGAAGTTACCAGCGGTCGGACTGTCACACCGACTTGGTAAAAAAACCTAATCACAATGAATGGGAACCGACCATAGTTCCTAACCTGAGAGCAAGACGAATCATACCCAAGACGTCTTAAAATAATAAATGCTATGACCAGGGGATCATATTCTCCCTACTCCTCAAGCCAGGGGGATTCACCCACATCGTGCAACTTCTCATGATAGACTAGAGGGGTATAAAGCACATAATTTATATAATATACACACAAGATATATACACATGATCACATCATATATACAAACCATCACATAAGGTATATACGTTCACACCGTATATAAATATACATGCCATCTCATGTCTGGGTGTATAAAAGTAAAGACTCCCGCTATATGTATATAACTCTCATTATATTAATCGTTACCTTCTCGCATAACGTCCCAAATCCATGCTATCATTCAATCCCTCATTTGAGATTTACTAATCCATCACTTTTAAGATATGAATGATCGCCCAAATTCAACCACACTAAGGACACATGATATTTCTCTCCCATTCAGTCCATAATCGACGTTAAGTAAATTCCTATTACTCGGAGAATTTACGAAAGTATTCATTATTTTAAACTCCCAAATATACATCCATAAATACCCGAAATCGTCCTCAAGAGAATCCTCATTCCTTAGAGGATTATTAAAAGAACACACAACAATTTATTCTTATAAATACCTCCATTAGCCCCCAAAGTGACCCCTCTATAATAATCCTAATATGAACCCTCATAATATCTCCCAAACATGTATACTACACTCTATTGGAGGGTCCCTAAGCAATAAAACCCATTGAAAAGGAATAAAACAGATGATGGCCAAAAGCATGGACTGGACCGAACAGGGGGTTCTAAAAAAAGAGCCGGTCTGGGTCCTAAAATTTGACATAACCCTTTTAATGACCGAACCGATCCGATTCTTGTTAAAAACGAATAGATCCAGTTCTGTACATTTTTTTATCCTACGAGATTTATACCCAAAACCTTACTTCTACTCTTCACAAGATTTACCCTACACTTCTAAAACCCAAATCTACCTCACTCTAACAATATCCTAATCATCAAAACCCAAGCCATAAATTATTCCCACCATTTTTTGTCATCAAAACCACAAATATAACCCAAATTCAAGATTTAATCCTCAAATTTTAGGGTTTAACCATAAAAGCTTAAATCAATTAAATCACTAACCAAAAATTATGAGATAACTCACACACACAATTATTTAGCAAGTTTAATCACTTGCCTCAAAGTTGTAGAGTCTGAATCTTTCTTGAATCCGTGTATTTGAGCCGAAAATCCAAAGCTTCCAAGCTTTTCTCCTCTGTTCTCTTCTTTATCTTATTCCTCTCTCTCTTTCTAGGGTTTTCTCTTTCTCACAAATGAGATTAGCTAACTCACGAGCCTTTTAATTATTTAAATCCATAAATCTCAACTTCAAATAATAATACACACTTAAAATGGCACGTTTTCTCCAATTTTGAGTCAAACTAGGTCCAAAATACACCAGAACCCAAATAAAACTTCCATACAGTCATTTTGACTATCTCGTCCCTGCCCTGATCAACCGTACACTCCAATTCATCATTTGAGACTCCGAAAAATAAAAATCTAATTTCTCTTGATTAATAATTCTATTTCTCCCAAAATAATTAAATTCTCAGCCTTCCAATTTTACGGGGTATGACAGTTTTGGCCTTGTGCATGTTGAATAGTCCCTGCCCTGACTAGTAAAAAAGTTAATATTTCTCCAAACCCTAAAACTTATTGTCACTTTATAACTATATATATATATATATATATATATATATATATAATTGCTAGGTTGTTTGCAGGTTTTACTAGATCTGGTTATTTTACCCTAACTCCTGTTTAAACTATTATTTACTTAAAACTAGACTTAAGTTATGAACAGCGTACCCTCGCTGGTTGTCAGCTATTTGCAAAAATGCCAACCAACAAATTTCGTCCAGAATTGGACCAATTTGATGGGCTTTCAATAGATTTAAAATTCTCTATCCCAATTCTGGCCTAGAATTTTAAGGGTAATTGTGGGGTCCAAACCATAATTAGGCCCAATAAGCCATCACGCTACCTCAACCCAGTCCACAAACAAAAAGATCAGCTTGTGGCTTTGTCACATGGATAAATATGGAACATTTATGATTTAATTATTGATAAGCTCAAATTGGTCACCTACAATATCGGATGAGATAATCAGGAATCACCATACGAGCTAATGATAAGCCAAGAGAGTTCCTTATATAACTCAAATGCTTTAACTTTATGAGGCTATAAATAGATCCCTCACCCCAGGGCCAAGGGGGATGTAATTTTTGAACTTTAAGAGACATTAATGAAAGCTCAGTGGCCACTCTGTGGATGTAGGCGATTTGTCGTACCATGTATATTTGTGTGTTGTGTATAATTTTCATATTCTTTCATTACTTTTTTTCTATAATTCATTTATTATAATTAATTGCACTCACAATCATCGTCGTTTGTGGGAATCGATTTCCTTTTTTACGAAAGAAGTCACTAATGTCTTACCATCTGAACTATGCACCCTAACCTAGTGACTTGCAAGATGACCTAGCTACAGTTAGGGTCATATCAGAAGTTAGCCAAGATAGGAACCCAATATTTCCTCCAGAGAAATATCTCTCCAAGGAGAGCCACGGGAAGACTAGATCAACCCTGATCTCACGGTTAGTTGATGCATATGAAGCACGACTTAAACAATAGGAGGAGGAAACTCGCCTCCAAATTGAGGAGAATTCTCGCCATCAGCGGAGACTAGAAAAAAAAGAGAGAGAACTCCATCAGGAAAATAAAAAATGTCTCGTTCAGACTCCTAGCCCTCAGGCGAGCAAGACTCACAGTCGAGGAAGAAGCATATGGCTCGACTAAGAGCATTCAAAACATGGGAGTCACCCAGAGAGGCACCACCAGAGGGGAAATGGATCAACACTCAGCTCATCTAGGAGCCCACTCAACAAAATAGATAGCGAAGAGAGCACTAATCACTCAACTAAAATCTCATTTCTCAAGATCCATTAAGAGGAGGAAACCCCAAAGAAATTCACGGCCCCAAGGTTTAAAATTTATAATGGTAAGATAGACCCCATAGATCATGTTAAGTAGTATAAGCAGACTATGAATTTATAAAGTCACAAAGACACTCTCATGTGTCGAGTGTTCCCTTCTAGCTTGGGTGATGTCGCCCAGAAGTGGTTTGAGAGATTTCCTCACGAGATGGTTAAGAGCTTTAAGGCCCTCGCCGAGGTCTTCACTACTCACTTCATAACTAGTAACTCTCATAAAAAAATAATGGACTCACATCTCACCATGAGGAAAAGTCCACAGGAGACCCTGAGCGAATATGCCAAGTGTTACTAGAAGACTTTCAACGAGGTGGAAGATTGCTCGGAGCAGGTCATCGTAGCATCTTTTAAGATCGGCTTGCTCCCTACCTCCATGCTTCACCATTCCCTCACCAAGAAGGAAGCTAACACCATCGACGACCTCATGTCATTCATAGAGAAGTACCTAAAATGGAGGATGTGGTCCATCCTAGTGAGGCAAAAATTGGTCGCACTAAGGCAAACAAAGGTAACGACAAGGAGACAATAATAAGCAAAATGATACTAATTGTTGGGGCAAGACGAACTCATATAAAGACTTTAAAGCCATTAACATAGTTTTTAAGGATCCAATTTACAAGATCTTAGGTAAGATTAACGATCAACAATTTTTGAAGTGGTTAAAGAAGATGGGAGGGGATCTGACTAAGAGGAACAATATGCTTCGATGTGCATTCATCGATGAAAACGGACACAAGATAGAGAACTACAAGGCATTAAAATCTCAACTAGAGGAGTTGTCCAAGGAAGGACACTTGAATGAGTACATAGAGAAGAAGTCAGATCGAGTTGTCTCCAATGGCAACCAAAAACCAGACAATGTCCTAGATAATGAGGCATGGTATGAGTTTACGGTGATACATGGAGCGTTTAACCTTAAGCAGATCTAGGGAAATGAAGTTCGAATGGAGATTAATAGGGTCATATCTATGATGGAGGCCTTCCCGATTTATCCCACCAAGAGCCAAGCTGGGAAGAGCAGGCGACCAGAGGACATGGATTACAACAAGCACATTATGTTTACGGAGGAAACTAGGTTGAGTGAGAACCCCACACCACTACGTCCTGGTAATTGCTCTCGGGATTGAAAATTAGGAAGTGGACAAGTTACTGGTGGACTATGGGAGTTCCGCGGAGGTGATTACCTAGAAACGTTCGATAAGCTCAAGCTCTAGATGTAGAACTTGAAGGAAGCGACTGTCCCTTTGGCCGATTTTGCAAGAAAAATGACCATGCCATTAGGGAAAGTAATCCTTCCAGGAAGGGTAGGGAATATTTTAATGCTCATTGAGTTTCTAGTGGTAGATATTGATTCTCCCTATCATGCCATTCTCAGTAGGGGTGGATTTATGCGATGAGAGTTGTCCCTTCAACTTTCCACCAAAAACTCAAGTGTATTACCGATCGAGGCATAATGGATATAAGAGGTGACCAAGCCATTATTGGAAAATGCTACATCGTTGCCATTAGACCCAAGCAAGAGAAAAATAAAGACAAAGTCGTTCTTCAGAAGACGTTCCCGGATGGGGCTACTCCTTCAAAATATCAACTAGGGCATGGTTGACGAGGGGTAAAGGAGACCAGGATCCAACCCAGTGATAAGGTTGTAAAAAATTAGAGGAGGTGATTTTTTATAGAGGCCGACCAGAGAGGAAGTTTTTTATCGGTTCAACATTAATCGACGATGAAATAACAGATTTGATCACCTTTCTGAAAATCAACCTAGATGTATTTTCATGGGAGCCATAAAATATGTCGGGGATTGATTCCACGATCACCTATCACTGTCGCCACGTAGATATGACATTCAAGCCAATTGTACACAAATCTCGTCGAATAGCCCCAGAGAAGGCAAAATTGGTAGAAAAATAGGTAGGGAAACTTTTAGAGGAAAGGTGTAATACCCCGTAAGGTCCATTATAGAATTTTAACTCCCGAAGTGGCTTTGAAATCCAGTCATAGTTCATAAAACCAACGACAATTGGAGAGTTTATATAGACATTATCGACCTCAACAGAGCTTGCCCTAAGGATAGTTTCCCCTACTAAAGATAGATTAACTAGTTGACGCCACTACAAACCATGAATGAATGAGTTTTTTGGATGCATACTCGGGGTATCACTAGATTCCTTTGTTCGGCCCCGATCAAGACAGGACTTCATTCCTAACACCGTTAGGTTTGTGATGTTACAAGGTAATGCCTTTAGGCTTTAAGAACGTTGGATACACATACTAGACACTGGTCACAAAGATGTTTAAGCAGCAAAGGAGAGAAACGATAGAAGTTTACATTGATGTTATGCTCGTCAAAATAAAGATTAAGGACGACCATCTCAAAGACTTCACCAACACCTTTGAAATCCTCAGGCACTATCGAATGAAGCTCAATGTGAGCAAATTCTTATACGGGGTCCAACCAGGGAATTTTCTAGGTTATCTGGTCAGTAAAGAGGGAATTGAGGAAAATACTGATCAGATAGAGGAAATAAACAATGTTCGTATGTCGAGGACGTTGCGTGAGATCCAAAAGCTCACTAAGATGCTAGCGACACTTAACTGCTTCATTTTTAAGTAATCTAAGCATTGTCAATCGTTCTTCCAACTGCTCAAGAAGGAAAAAGACCTCACCTAGAATGACGAATGCTCAAGAGCTCTCGAGGGAATCAAATCCTACTTGAGAAAATCTCAATTGCTAGCATTTCTTGATCAAGGGGATCCCTTTACCTATACCTTGTGGTTTCAAGCCATACGATCAGCTCGACCTTAGTCTGCAAGAAAAAGGAAAAATACTTCCCTATTTACTACGCCAGCAAAATTCCCCTGAATATCAAGCAGCATTACTAACTGCTGGAAAAATTAGCTTACGCGTTGGCAATTGCTTCCTAGAAGCTTAAACACTACTTTGAGGCCCACTCCATCATCCTCATTGATATACCCACATATACCCTCATCCAGGCCGAGGGTATCCTCCTCCCGGACGAGGCCAAGATGATCTCTCATCATATATCAGACGACCCTCTAAGGGGCCGACCCCTCATCAGGCTCAAACGACCCCTCAAGGGGTCATCCCCTCATCAGGCTCAGACGACCCCTCATTAGGCTTAGACGACCCCTCAAGGGGCTGACCCCTCATCAGACTCAGACGACCCCTCAAGAGGCCCACCCCTCATTAGGCTCAGACGACTCCTCAAGGGGGTCGACCCCCTCATCATGGTCCGAACGACCCTACGAGGGTACGACAATACGAGGCCTGCATTAGGCCAGGCTCATCGCCAGAAGGAACTTTTCCCTCGGCCTCATATCATAGGCCGAGGGTGACATCACCATGATACGTGATTTGGGAGACGCGTGGAACAGTGCGCGTGGGGCTCATATGGCACGTGGAAGACCGTTATAATAATATCACCCCCTCACGTGCGGGAATATTATGTCATCATTAAGCACAGTTGGTACCTCCAGGTGTCAATGGGGGATTGGTTAGATCATAACTCACATGCACCGTGCATGCTTGGGGGGTACACTAAACCCCCAAGACCTATATATACTTGTCACCTACAACCCTGCAAAGGGATCGATAATTTGTAACCCTAGCTAAAACTCTCCTTGTACTCAGTAGAGAGAGAGAGAGAGCTTATGTGCATTATATCCAAGGCCATTACTACCCATACTTAGTGGATCACACACTCATAGTGGATGTAGGCCTAATTGGCTGAACCACTATACATCATTATCTTATTACTCTTATACTCATCCCCTTCTATACACTTACACACATATACATCTCTATGGCTGCCATTGTTGTTACTGTTTGAGCTCGTCATCACTTATCAGGTGGTGCTAGATTTTAGCATCATCAGTTTGACACCGTCTGTGGGAACGAGAGGACATCTCTTCCTTGATACAGCTTGACCCCATCGGGCACTCTGGTGGTGGACCAGATCTCCCCCTTTGTGGAGCTGTTTCACCATTGAAAGAGACCCATTAAGGTTTTCAAGCTCTTTAGTATTTTGATCGTTTAGCTCTCTATAGCTCATATATATGGCACCGGAGATGCCACCACCACCTCTTCCTCCACCGAATATTGGAGTCAGACCCAGTTCCAATCAATCACCACCTCAGTCTGAAATGGATAATGTGGCAGCCGCCTTGAAGTCTTTGGCAGCAAGCCAACGGATTATGCAGGAGCAGTTTACATCTCTTAGCCAAAACTACTAAGACCACCGGGAGTCTCACCAGAGATGATTACTCCAGCGGCAGCTCCAGGGCAGCATGAGGCTAGGGGACCACCCCAGGAACCAAGCAAAGACTTGCCGCCTCCCCAGCGGCGGAGGGATGTTGCTGACTCCCGACGTCTACGCCTGGGGAGGCAAGGAAACCCTTGCCTAGAAGACATGTATGATGATTTGGAGGGGGAGGAGGCCCCCATAGAGTGCTGGGAGCCGTATGAGGTCTTTAACAATACTGTGCGACCTCTCCAGGAGAGCAGAGGGAAGTGTGGCAGGCAAAATCTCGACGATCGCCCGAGGGGCTCTGCTTTCGATCATCTGAGCAGAGGGTCGACCTTTGAGAGGCTAGGCCCAGTAAATGACTTGAGAGAAAAATTATCCCTGTCAAGGAGTGATGCGAGGTCTAGAAGGGTGGCAGCAGATGGCTGACCCCACGGGGGCCGACCCCAAGGATGGGACGACGGTCAAGGGGAAGTAAACAACCGACACAGGCCTACCACAGCAGAACCCTCCGTCCACCTCAAAGAGGCGGCAGGGGATAACATCGGCCAGGCCGACCCTACGAGGCCTTGGAATGACTCGATCCAAAGGCTGGAGGATAAGATTGGTGATATTCTGAAGAGCCGGGACCTTCTTCAGAGAGGATACTCCATAGGCTCACCCTTTGTGGCGAAGATAGTCAACTTCCCTATGCCATCCAAGTTCAAGCCACCAGCAGTCACCCCTCAGTATGACGGGAGTACCAACCCTGTCCACCATATTGAGATGTACCAATCAGCGGCAGATATATACTCTATCTCAGATGAGATAAGGTGTCGTGCCATTTCTGGCACTCTGACTGGGGTTGTACATGTCTGGTACATATCTCTTCCAAAAAACTCCATTGAAAACTTTAAGTAGTTGGCAGACCGGTTTATCCATAACTTTAGCTTTGGGGTGAGGCCACAGAAGAAGACTACACACCTGCTCTATGTTAAGAAGGGGAAGAACGAGAGTCTAAGAGACTACATAGCCAGATTCAACAAAGAAAAGTTAGAGGTTAAAGACTATAAGGAGAGCATAGCCATGACTGCTCTCATTGGAGGACTCCAGAAGGGGAAACAATTATGGAAGCTTCTAAAGACCCTCCAAGGACAATGGATGAATTACTGTCGACAGCAGGAAAGGTGATGAACGTCGAAGAGGCGATGGACGCAAAATACGAAGATGAAAAAGGAGGCACTAGTGGGGGTAAGTACCATAAGAAGAATAAAGAGGGGAAGAAGAGGTCTACTGATGACAAGTTCGCTGATTACACCCCTCTGATGGTCAGCTGCGAGCATATTCTCAATGAGATAAAAAGTGACCGGTCCTTTAAGTGGCCTGAGAAGTTGAGGGCAACCCCCCACAAGAGGAACAAGAATCTGTGGTGTGAATTTCACCAAGACCATGGCCATGTCACCGACAAGTGTTTTGCTCTGAAAGATGAAATCGAGAAGATGCTAAAAGAAGGGAAGCTTAGGAAGTACGTTGACAAAGGTGTCTTCAAGAGGGGATGAGGGGACGACCCTAGAAATAAGCGAGGCGATGCAAGTAGAGAAGGTCCTCCAAAAAGAGGGGACGACCCTTCTGATGATGAGGACGACCCTGACCTCCCTCCAAGAGACGACCACGCCCCTGTCAAGAGACTTAATATGATCTCGCTCGGTGTGGGAATGATCTCCGGGGGTCTAGCAGGAGGAGGGTCAGAGGTCGTCGACAGGAAGGCCCGTGTGGATGAAGCCAAGGCAGTGACAAAAGATGTACACTCAAGCTCTGTTGAGGCAAAGTTAGAAAAGAGGAAGAAGGTCGATATGGATACTCTGATAGTGGGGTTCTCAAGAATGGACTTCAAAGGCCTCTTATCCCCACATGATGACGAGGGTACATAGGTGCGACGTGCCGAGGATCCTGGTCGACGGGGGTAGCTCTGCAGATGTGATGTTCTGGCCGTGCTTCAAATCCCTAGGCCTCAGCCGTGCTAGACTCGTTCTATACCATCACCCATTAATTGGGTTCAGTGGGGAAAAGGTTCATCCCCTTGGAGTGTATGAGGCCGACGTTAGGATGGGAGATGAGTGGCCGAGATGGCTTACCAAGAAGGTAAGCTTCTTTGTGATGGATGAACATGTCTTCTCGGCCTACAACATTATACTGGGGTGAGTAGACCACAAGGGGTTTGAAGCTGTGCCATCTACGGTCCATCAGATGATTAAATTTCCAACCCCTTACGGGGTGGGGGAAGTCTAGGGAGACCAGACGACAGCGCGGTAATGTCATTTTAACTCCACCGAAGAAAGATAGGCGCACAAGAAGGCAACAACCACTTACAATATTGACACCCTTGACCCCAGGATGAGAAAAAACTCAATAAAGGAGAGGCTGCGGAAGAGGTAGAATCCATCATCCTCAATGAGGATGAGCCGAAAAAAATCGTCCAAGTCGACAAAGCTTTGAAGATAGACATAAAAGAAGACCTCATCAAGCTGCTAAGGAGAAGACAGAGTGTCTTTGCATGGAGTCACGCTGATATACCGGGGATCGACCCCGAAATTATGAGCCATAAGCTCAACGTGGTAGAGGGTGCAAAGACAGTGAAGCAGAAGGGGAGAATTTATTCTCGAGAGAAGTATGAGATCATTAGGGATGAGGTCAAGAAGCTGTAAGATGCAAAGTTTATCAAGGAGGTAATCTATCCCGAATGGCTGTCCAATGCAGTCATTGTCCCAAAAGCCAACGGGAAGTGGAGGATGTGTGTAGACTTCACAGACCTCAATAAGCAATGTCCCAAAGACAACTTCCCTCTCCCCCACATTGATCAGATGGTAGACGCTACCGCAGGCCATGAGCTCATGAGTTTCATGGATGCCTATTCAGGGTACAACCAGATCTTCATGAACCCTGAAGACTCGGAGAAAACAACCTTCATCACTGACAAGGGAACATACTGTTTTAGGGTCATGCCTTTTGGCCTAAAAAATATGGGGGCAACGTATCAGCACCTTGTGAATAAAATGTTTCAAGACCAAATTGGGAAGTCTATGGAAGTTTATATAGATGACATGCTGACCAAAAGCTTAAAGGCCGATGATCATGTGGCCAACCTTGAGAGGACCTTTAACGCAATGGACAAGTACCGAATGAAGCTCAACCCGACCAAATGTGTCTTCGGGGTCGGAGTGGGGAAGTTCTTGGGGTTCATTGTCAACCAAAGAGGCATCGAGGCCAATCCTAAAAAGATAAGGGCCCTCATAGAAATGAAGACCCCGCAGACCATCAAAGACGTTCAAAGGCTCACAGTGCGAGTGGCTGCTTTGAATAAGTTTGTGTCCAGAGCTACAGACAGGTGATTACCATTCTTCAAAATTCTCAGAAAGGCTTTTGAATGTAGTGAGGAGTGTGATGAGGCCTTCAAGGATCTAACGACATACTTAGAATCTCCCTTGCTGTTATCACGGCTAGTACAGGGTGAACGGCTATATGTGTACCTAGCCATCTCAGAATCAGCCATCAGTGCAACCATTGTGAGAGAAGAAGACGGGGTATAAAAGCCCGTATATTTCAACAGTAAGGCACTCCAGGGGGCAGAGCAAAGGTACCCAAGGATGGAAAAGTTGGCCTATACGTTAATCCATGCATCAAGAAAGATGAAGCTGTACTTTCGGTCCCATATAATGGTCATCCTCACTAACTCTCCTCTTAGGCAGGTCTTGTACAAGCCAAAAAAATCGGGGAGGGTAATGGCCTGGGCTATAGAGTTGGGAGAGTTTGACATCATGTATCAACCTAGGGTGTCCATTAAGGGGCAACCATTAGCAGATTTTATGGCTGAATTTACTTGGGAAGATGATGAGGCTGAAGATGAGAGCCTCGAAGAGAGAGATAGAAGGCGAGGCAGAATTATTGACTCACCCGTAGAAAAGGCAGAGACAAGCACAACTAGAGAAAAAGTGACCGAAAATGAAGAGGGAAGATATCTATTTAGACAAGGGTCCCTCACTGAGGGAAATTTCTTAAAGGAAAAGATAGAGTGGAGCCTCTTCGTTGATGGATCCTCTTACGAAAGCGGAAGTGGGGCTGGATTAATAGTGTCAACACCAGACGGTATAGACATCGAGTACGCCCTAAGGTTCAACTTCAAAGCCTCCAATAATGAGCCTAAATATGAGGCTCTGATAGGGGGCCTCTCTTTGGCTAAGTCTCTTAGTATCTGCCAGGTCTTGGTCCATAGTGATTCGAGACTAGTGGTGAATCAGATACTAGGAGCCTACGAGGCTAAGGATGAGATAATGGCCAAATATCTTGAAAGGGTAAAGGCATTACTGAAGAGATTCAGAGCAGTGAAATTGAAGAGGATACCTAGGCTTGATAATGGCCGGGCCGATGCACTTGCTAGGTTGGCCTCGGCCACTAGGACATATATCAGGAGGACAGTCCCAGTGGAAATTTTGCTTCGACCAATGATTGAAGAGGCTGAGGGAACACTTGGCTCTTGATTACATATCAACAGGGAAACTTCATGGATGGACCCTTTAATCAAATACATTAAAGAGGGGGAGATGCCAGAAGCAAAGCAAGAAAGGAAGAAGTTGAGATACAGAGTTGCGAAATTCACTGTCATCGGAGGCACCATGTACAAAAAGGGGTTCTTGCTCCCATTACTTAGGTGTGTGCACCCGTCTAAAGTCCCACACATCTTGTAAAATATGCACGAGGGGTCATGTTCAAGCCACATTGGGGGCAGGTCTTTGGCGAAGAGGGTAGTAACCCAGGGGTACTGGTGGCCGACCTTGGGGAAATATGCCACGACATATGTAAAAAAGTGTGATAAATGTCAAAGGTTTGCCACCGTCCCTCACCGGCCACACCAGCCTCTTACCTCCATTATATCTCCATGGCCATTTGCAGTGTGGGGGATCGACCTGGTAGGACCCTTGCCTAGGGACGTCAATAACTATCGGTTCCTCATCGTAGCAATTGACTATTTTTCAAAATAGGTGGAGGCGGAGCCAATGGTAACGATCACCGAGCAGAAGACCTTCCAGTTTATCTAGAAAAACATTATATGTAGATATGGTCTCCCCAACACCCTCATTTTGGATAACGGAACTTAATTCAAGAATACATCTCTAGAGAAGTACTGTGAAAGGGTGAGTATCAAACAATTCTTCTCATCCCCAGGCTGACCGCAAGCCAATGGGAAAACTGAAGTAACAAACAGAACAATCCTAGACGGGATCAAGAAAATACTCGAGGAGGCAAAATGAAGATGGGTTGAGGAGTTGTACGCTGTATTGTGGGCCTACAGGACGACGACGAAGACTCCTACCGGTAAAACCCCGTTTATGCTAGCATATGGCTCAGAAGCTGTCATCCCCACCGAGATTGGGTTTCCTACCCATAGAGTCCAAATGTATGACCCCCATAGAAATATGGAAAAGAGGAGACTTGAATTGGACTTGATCGAGCAAAGGAAGGAAGACGCTGAGGTAAGGCAAGCTGCTTACCAACAGAGGATTGCCAGATTTTACAACCAGAGGGTGAAGCAAAGGCCAATCGCTGTGGGGGACTTAGTCCTCAAAAAGACTTGGTAAAAGTCTAACAAGCTCCACCCAAATTGGCATGACCCATATAGGGTCATTGATGAAGTTATCCCTGGAACCTATAGACTAGAATACCTAGAAGGGAAACCCTTCTCCAACCCCTAGAACGCAGATCATTTGAAGAAATACTATCAGTAGTGTTGTAACGTCCTATCGGACCGCAGTTGTAATGAATGTGTTGCTCCAACAGAACATTTAGAATGTTAATGAGAATGTCACGTTAGTCCCGAATTTCGTGTTTGATTATTTCTAGTATGATTGGGGTTATACTCGTTAAAACCGCCCTCGGCTATGATGAGGACAAATGGTGGGGACGACCCCTCATTTACCCTCAAGAAAGACGAGGGGGGACTTGAAATTTAAAACCATTAAGTTGGTGGGAAACCACCCTCGGCTATAATGAGGTTCAATGTTGGGGCCGACCCCCCATTCACCCTCAAGAAAGACGAGGGGGGACTTAATGAAATTAAGTTGGTGGTAACCACCCTCGGCTATGATGAGGGCAAATGGTGGGGACGACCCCTCATTTACCCTCAAGAAAGATGAGGGGAAACCATTAGATTGGTGGTAACCACTCTCGGCTATAATGAGGGTCAATGGTGGGGGCGACCTCCCATTCACCCTCAAGAAAGACGATGGGGGACTTTAAGTTGGTGGTAACCACCCTCGGCTATGATGAGGGAAAATGGTGGGGACAACTCCTCATTTACCCTCAAGAAAGACGAGGGGGGACTTGAAATTTAAAACCATTAGATTGGTGGTAACCACCCTCGGCTATAATGAGGGTCAATGGTGGGGACGACCCCCCATTCACCCTCAAGAAAGACGAGGGGGGACTTAATGAAATTAAGTTGGTGGTAACTGCCCTCGGTTATGATGATGGCAAATGGTGGGGACGACCCCTCATTTACCCTCAAGAAAGATGAGGGGGGACTTAAAATTTAAAACCATTAAGTTGGTGGGAAACCACCCTCGGATATGATGAGGGCAAATGGTGGGGATGATCCCTCATTTACCCTCAAGAAAGACGAGGGGGGACTTAAAATTTAAAACCATTAGATTGGTGGTAACCACCCTCGGCTATAATGAGGGTCAATGGTGGGGCCGACCCCCCATTCACCCTCAAGAAAGACGAGGGGGACTTTAAGTTGGTGGTAACCACCCTCGGCTATGATGAGGGCAAACGGTGGGGACAACCCCTCATTTACCCTCAAGAAAGACGAGGGAGGAGTTGGTGAGATTATTAATTCAAAACATCACAAGATAAGGCATACAAGAGACAAGCGTAGAAGATAGCAAGAGGCATTATATTACAAATGTTATATTTGACCAACAAAAGTAAAGTTCAAAAATGAGGTACATGAAGAGGGTATTGGCTACAAACAACCACCCTATTGAGCGACATCAGAGAGCAGGGCCTCAACATCGATAAGAGGAGTCTCCTCAGTAACCAAGACAGGTCGATCCTCAGAAGTGCAGATACCTTCGATGTGCACTTGAGACTCCACATGGGCCAAGGCCTCAGCAATCAGGGGGTCTTCCAACTGAACCGTCTCAAGAGAGGGGCGGACTAAAGAGACAGCGTCAGCAAACTTAAGGACGACCCACCAATAGGCCGTCCTGATCCCCCTCTCCAAGTATTCAAGACTGAATCCTTGAAACTCGTCCAAGAGTTTGTAAGCCTCCACAGCATCGACCTCGGCCTTCTTCACTGCCCCTTCAATCTCAGCTTTAAACTGAGCCCCCTGGTTGGTTAAGGCCTCATCCTTTTCTTTGATAAGGGTGTCCTTTGCCTTCAAGTCAGCATCGTGTTGCTTCATCAATTCGTCCAGGACCCTTGCATGTTCGGTCCTCGCACTCTATAACTTGGCCTTTACAATATCCAGCTCGATTTGCAGCTCAGCCTCGTGCTGGATGGCTCTCTCGGCATCATGAAATTTTTGTTGATTTTGGGCCATCCACTTAGTGGCCGAGGTAAAGGCACAGACAGACTGCAGGAGGGAACACATGTTAAGAGGGGTCAAGGGAACAGTTCATGAAATGCTAGAAAATAAAAAAGAGTAAAAAATAGAGGTACCTGGGCTAAAGTGTGCATACCATAATCATAAACCTTAGCCGGGGGCATCTTTGACAAGAAGTCATAGTCCGCGGCCGAGGGAGCAGAAAACATCGAGGACTTGGATGCCCTCAGGTTGGCAATGAGAGAAGACAGTTTAGCCTTCAGGAATGTTAAGTTTTGAGACCAATAGGTCCCCATACTGGAAGAGGAACCGGTTCCCTCAAACGCCTCCACCCTTGCCCTCGTCCTAGAATCCGGCCGAGGGTCAACAGGGACTTCTGGCTCTTTCCTTTTATGACTATCGGCGGTCGGCTCAACATGCGTTGGCCTCACGGCCTTTGACTTCCTCGGATCCTACTGAGGATCTTTTCCTTTCTTCTTGTCGAGACCAGACAGCAAACTTGGCGCAGTCATTTCCCAAAGTTAGTCAGAGATATTTTCTGGACGACCTGAAAAGGAGACAACACATCAGAAATATACAGAGACAAAGATAAAACACTTGAAAAAAATCAAAGATTGAGCAAAAAAAAACTACTCACATAGTTCTGTCAGGGGGCCGACCCTCAGACCAGCTTCTTTAAGGAATCGAGGAGTCATCAAATCTTCAAATTTTGCAAGTCCACCATCTTTCCCTCGCTCTCTCAGATAATCAACGATGACCCTCTCCTCCAAGTTAAGTACAGGGTCTGAGCGCTATTTCATTGAGGGATTAAACCATACCCTGGGTACCCTCGGACCATCTTCCATGGGCTCGCCCTCACCGGGGAATTCCCACTCCCCAAAGATAAAGAAAAACCTTTTCTTCTAGTCATGATTGGAAGTCTGAGCCACATGGAGAAGCTTTTGTCAGACTTCTTGGCCCCCAAATGGAAGTACCCAGGCTGTTTAGATGATGAGGTGATGTTGTAATAGGCAAGGAATACATCAGTCGAGGGCTCATCGGTAAATGAATTCTTCCAAAGCGAGATGTAGCCAAGAATAGTCCTCCATGATTTGGGGGGAAGCTGAGAAGGGGCGACCCCAAGGGCAAACAAGATGTTGACTACAAAAGGGAGTAGAGGGAACCTAACACTGACCCTTAACATCTGCTCATAAACATCAATCTCTCCCTCGTCACCCTCGAAGACTCTCTCAGATTTAGTGGGGATACTTATGTTGGGTTGTATGCCAAAGAGATGCCTCCATACTAAGAGATCACGGTCTTTAGCTGACGATATGTATGTCGAAGCAATTGAAGTGTCAACTTGACAATCATTACCCTCAGAGGATCCCTCACTGTCGTCCTCATCTCTCTCGTCCCCAGGTCCCCCAACCACTGGGGGACCATCGGTAAAGGCTACTTGAAATGCAAGTGGGGACAACGCTGTTACAGGGACATCCTCAGAAAGTGCTGTGCCCTCAGCTTATCGGCCTGGGCTGAGACTGGATGTCTCCCCCCTCCCAGAAGGGCCAGCACCTAACGGTGATGATTCTCTCTGATCCATTTCTCCCTCGCACGATTGACTCTCGGCTGGACGACCAGACGACCCGCAGGACTCAGGGGGTACGATAGTGGCTAATGGGATGGGAAAAAAAGGTCGTACCCAATTAGGGTCGGACCCTAGTCTTCTCTCCTCCTCTTCCTCTATTCGTCTAATCTCCACAAAGAACTTCTCTCTTAAGGATGGGAACTCCTCAGCTAAATCATTAAGCCTCCTAAGCATTAAGGGGAAGACCCTACACTTAAAATAATTTGGATAAGCTAATTACAAAAAAGTTTGTTGTTGACTAAGTTAGACTTTTGGATTGAAACTAAGAAAGCAAGGGTTTTAATCAAGAAATCTCAAGAACAAGTCGCCGGAGAAGAACGCCAAAAAGTTATGAAACAACCAAGAAAAATCCAACCCTACAAGCCTAAAGCAGTCGAAGTGTAAAAAGCAATGGAATATAAATAGGGCACTAGGGCAGAGGGATTACCTGATAAAGAACAAGCGAGACTGCTAAAGCTCGAAACGATGAAGTTGCAGAAATGGCAATGGAGCTGGTGAGAGGCTTGAGAGAGAGAGAGTTCAGGCACGAAGAAGAAGGGGAATAAACTTTAAAAAATTATTTAAATACCTTGCTAATGAGTGGGACCACTAATCAAGGCAAAACACGGCCCACGAGGAGGGCATCATTAGAGCACAAAGTCCCAGGCCAAGTGTGCAGTCGCCAAGCCCTAAAAACTGGAACGTAAGTGGATATCTACCTAGGTGTCACATCAGCTTGACAGGTGTCACTCAGCAAACTGATCATACACTCATCTCAAAAGCAACACTATACCTCATCCATCTCAACAATCTCGATGGCTAAGGAGTGGGGGGGTGATTGATATACCCACATATACCCTCATCCAAGCCGAGAGTGTCCTCTACCCGGACGAGGCCAAGTTGATCTCTCATCATATATCAGATGACCCTCTAAGGGGCCGACCCCTCATCAGGCTCAAACGACCCCTCAAGGGGTTGTCCCCTCATCAGGCTCAGACGGCCCTTCAAGGGGTCGACCCCTCATCAGGCTCAGACGATCCCTCAATAGGCCGACTCCTCATCAGGCTCAAATGACTCCTCAAGGGGGCCGACCCCCTCATCATGGTCCGGACGACCCTACAAGGGTACGACAATACGAAGCCTGCATTAGGCCAGGCTCACCGCCAACAAGAACTTTACCCTCAACCACATATTATAGGCCCAGGGTGACATCACCACAGTAAGTGATTTGGGAGGCGCGTGGAACAGTGTGCGCGGGGCTCATATGGCACGTGGAAGGCCTTTATAATAATATCACCCCCTCACGTGAGGGAATATTATGTCATCATTAAGCACAGGTGGTACCTTCAGGTGTCAATAAGGGATTGGCTAGATCATAACTCACATGCACCATGCATTCTTGGGGGTACACTACACCCCCCAAGACCTATATATACTTGTCACCTACAACCCTACAAAGGGATCGATAATTTGTAACCCTAGCTAAAACTCTGCTTGTATTCAGTAGAGAGAGAGAGTGAGCTTATGTGCATTGTATCCAAGGCCATTAGTGCCCATACTTAGTGGATCACACACTCACAGTGGATGTAGGCCTAATTGGCTGAACCACTATACATCATTATCTTATTCCTCTTATACTCATCCCCTTCTATACACTTACACACATATACATCTCTATGGCTGCCATTGTTGTTACTATTTGAGCTCATCATCACTGATCTGGTAGTGCTAGATTTTAGCATCATCACTCATCACTTATTTTTCCCTTAAAGTTGTTGGTTGCAAAGCCAACCTTTCTAGACGCGTGTAAAAATATTCAAAAAAACTTTAAAGGTTTGACATCTACTTTCAACCAAGAACAGTAGTCAAGGGGCAGATATTGGTTGACTTCATAAATGAATTTATGGGGGATGCTGCCACCAATCAACAGGTAGTTGAATAATCAAAGGGCCATGAACAGGGATAATCCAAGAGTTAGATATTGGGCTTTAAAGCCTCCAATAATGAAGTCGACTACGAACCACTTATAGCCAAACTGCGTAAGGCTCATTTGCTGAGAGCAAATAAACTCGAAGTGTATTATGGATCAAAACTGGTGTCAAACCAAGTCAGTGGGGACTTCAACACTAAAGATGAGAGAATGGTAGCCTACCTCGCGGTGGTGCTCTAGCTAATGTCAAAATTTAAGGAAGTCCATGTTTAAGAATTCCTCCGGGGGCAAAACGGTCATCCAGGAACTTTAGTAAACCTAAGATCAACAATAGACTCTAATCTTAGATGAACATTTTAATAAGAATTCCTCTCCCAACCTAACATTAACAAAGCGATGGCCTCTAAGAACATTCTTTCCATTGAAATTGGTCCAAGATGGATGGATCCAACCATCGCATACTTACAGAATGACACTGCCAACTGATAAAAAGCAGGCTCATTAAGTTAGGATGAAAGTTGATCGCTTCTACTTAGGACCCAGGGGAAAGTTTTATATAAGATCTTTCGCAAGCTCCTACCTCTAATACGTACACATAAAAAACGTCGGATAAGTTCTCTACGAACATCATGACGTGATTTATGGAAGTCACATGGGAGGAAGGTCTTCGACGTTACGAGCAATAAAAAAAGGCTACTAGTGGACATATATAAAGAAAAATGCGAGTATTTATGCTTAGATTTGTGAGAAGTGCCAAAAATTCTCCCTCATGCTCCATCAACCGACCAACGACCTGAGGTCCTTGACCATCCCATGGTTGTTTGCATAATTGGAGCTGGATATCATAGGGCCACTACTTACTGCGCTAGGGAATCGTAAGTACTTGTTAATTGAAACATATTATTTCACTAAGTGTATTGAGGCGGAACCACTAGCAAACATTAAAGACTCTAAACTGATCAGGTTCATCTAGAGAAATATTATAACTCGCTTTGGGGTACCCAGACCATCATAACGGATAATGGTACACAATTTGAGAGTGGACCTTTCCAAGTCTTCTATAATGAGCATGGAATCAAGCACTACTTCAGTTATTTGTCATACCCCCAAAATAATGGCCAAGAAGAGGCCTCTAATAAGACAATGCTCGATGGCTTAAAAAAAGGATGGAAAGATTAAAGGCGCTTGGGTGGACGATCTCTCATGTGTCATCTGGGCATATCGGACCACACTAAAAGACCTACTTGGGAAATTCCCTTCACCCTCTCATAAGGAATGCAAGTCATAATTCAACTCGAGGTTGGTCTTCCAACCATAAGGACAAATGCCACCGAGCAAGGATTGGATGATGAGGCCCTTCGCACTCAACTTGACCTAGAAAATGAATGAAGATAACAAGTTGTGATAAATCTGGTCTCCAACCAATAATAATTGGCAAAACAATACAACAGAGGGGTTAATCCGAGGAAATTCTACGTCAGAGATTATGTCCTCAGGAAAGTCCTCGGCAGCACCTAAAGCCCGTCAGACGGCAAGTTAGGACCCAACTAGGAAAGCCCGTTCAAAGTAATCAGAGATGATCTGCAAGGGTCCTACCACTTGGAAATAATAGATGGAAAAGAGATACCCCGAGCATGGAATGCAGCCAACCTCAAGAAGTTCTACTTTTAGTTTTATTTTCAGCATACTTAATTTTTGCAAATTTTCATTTTGAAACTTATGTTGCTCGCAGTTTATATTGAAGTTATGAATAAAGGCCTTGATTATTTGCTTAATTACTTATCTATCCAATTGTTTTACATTTTCCCCAAGTAACAGGCTCAAATTTAACATTAATTATTAAACATCGATCAGGCTTTAACTTAATTACAATGGTAACCTTGCTTATTATAATTAAAACTTAAAGTCTTCAGGTCTTTGTCACTACCAACATAAACGACCTCATGAATTTCCCATGCAAGCAAAGGCCCTATGGGGGATTCATTGGTAGTAAATCGAATCATCTTGGTCGAATAAAATCCAGAATGGTTGGACTACCCTTACACCAAGTGCATTTTTGCCATAGTCTGTTCTAGGCCTAAGGTAATGTGACGACACAACCTAAAAGGTAAGATAAGATAAATATAATACATGCTTGGCATAAAAGAAAGGAAACATGCACGAATTTGGTATTAATTTAACTATACTCTAATATGCGATTACAAGTTATAGAAAAAAGTACCAATTATAAAAACCACTACAAACAATACAAAAATCATTACAACTGCTTATAGTCAGCGAGTCAAAAAATTTATGATTAGCCTCCATCGGCTATCGTTGGGATTTGGCTAGAATTCATCATCACTGTCATGAAACTCCAGATAATTCTTAGCGAGTTGGAGAGGAATGTCATCCAAATGGACCCACTTCTCGTCGTCACCAAAAGGAGGTTGCTATATATCAGATAGCCAACTTAGTACATGTACCAAAGCTGAGAGTCTTTAGGCTACTTTACCACCTTCTGGGCATTCATCTAACCATGCTTATAGGCCACACTTTTGTGCCCCTCTAACCTGATGGGGGCATCTGCCCAACCCTCATCATAGCCTACCGACCAGGCTGCTCAGGACCCATTATAAATAAGTTTTGAATCTTTTTCACATCATGTCTAAGACCTATCATCTTTACGCGAGCTCTTTGGCTGTCTTCCTCGACATCGATGAGCTTATTCTTAAGCTCATCATTCTCGAGCTGGATTAATGCACTGACCTCCCCTACATCCTTCGCCCAGTAAGTTGGGATTTCAAGACATTTATTTCATCTTGTATTGAAGATCCCACATCTTTCATGTTTTTTACGTCATCCTTCAACTTGGTTACCAAGATTGACTGGTTCTTATATTCCCTATTCATCTTTTTAAGGCCTTGTGGATGGAAAAAAATGCTCGATAAGCCTGAGCACTTGCATTCTGACCAATAAAGTCATTAACTTTGCAAGTAAATGAGGGAATTGATAATACGCAAATATTGCGTATTTCATCTCTCGAACCTACGCATTTTAGCCTCCTCGGGTGCCTTAATCTCTATATTTAAGCCCGTTAACCAGACAACCTCGGTTTATATTGTTAACATGCTATATGAGGTATAATTGGGCTTTTGTAGGTATTTAGGTACTAAGTATGGAGTTCGGATGCATTCTGGTGAAGTTCCATACGCATTCGCACGTTCAAGGGCATTTTAGTCTTTCACAGCTTGGGTACCTGGACCGACATTTCACGATAGTTGTAGCCCTCCTCGCTAGCTTCGCGTGTCCATGAATGGTGCACGATTCTGAGTCCGTATGATGAAGTTACGATGATTTCAGCGGAGGGAAAAATAAGGAAAGCAAAAGAGGAAAAGGAGAAGAGGAATAAAAAATGCAGAAGCTGCTGCTGCAATCTGCCCTACTTGATCGATCGATCGATCATTCTGGTCGATCGATCGACCATTCTAAAATGTCAAAATTTGGCCTTGATCGATCGATCGACCAAAGGGGTCGATCGATCGAGGTTCTGTTTTCTGCAGATATTTTTCTTTTCTTTTCTTTCTTCTTTTCTTTTATTCCCACTTACTATATAAAGCAATTTTTGTTGTAATAAGAAGATGGCAGTATATACACGATTTTAGGTTAGTTTAGCTTAGGGTTTTGGGTGATTTTCTTAGTTCTTCTTCATTTCTTCTTGGATTGACACACTTTTGGGCTTGAATGTTGACTATTCATCATCCTCTCCATTAATATAGTTTGTATTTCTTCATTTCTTGCTTTGTAGTTAATTTACAAGTTTTTTAATTTAGGTTTACTTGCTTTATTTACATGTTTTGATTACTTGCTTTCTAGTGTAGTTTTACCGCGTTTATTTACACGCTTTCATTTATCGCATTTTTAACATGCTTTCTAGCTAATTTAAATTAGGTTGTGTTTGAATGGAACTCACTCGAGTTGACGCATTGCTTTGCTCTGGTGATGGTATTTACGTGTTTATTTCGGGTGCATTGTCCTAGTTATTAGGCCTAGGAGATTTGACGGGGCATATCATGTATGTCCCATGCTTACGACCTTTCGCGTGTTATTTCTGGGATATTTGTTGACGCTAAAATCTTATTATGCTTTTATGATGATTTAGGGCGTAACAACCCTTGATTTAATTAACTGTCGAAACGAGACACATTTGTAATAACTCGCCGACCCATGTAACCATTTTATACAAATTAACTCGGGTGAGGGATATTCGACGCAACCTATAGTTTTACTTGCTTTCATAATCTAGTTTCAATACCATTGCCTAGATTAATCTTTCCCTTTATGCATCTTTTCCTTTTTAGTTTGTAATCATCTTTTACAATTTTATTTCGAAATATTAAACCAAATAAATTCTAGCAACTCGTCCCTGTGGATTTTCGATACCCGATTTACCGTTGTGCTTGCCTCATAAGTGTAGTAGTAATTTAGGTTTTTTTGTATAGTCGCGGCGAGACAGAAAACAACGACTGTGGCCTTACGCGACCACAACCTCTCCCGCGCTATCAAAATGGCGCCGTTGCCGGGGACTAGTTTGTTTTAGACTTTATTTGATTTAGTATTTCATAGTATTTTCTTTCTATTTGTATTATTTGATAACATTTTGCAGGACTTCCACATTTGAGCACTTAGAAATGCTCGAATTTTTCCCGCGCGCACTTAGTTTGTGGAATCCGCCACTTCGAGCCATTTTTGGGGTAAGCATGTCTTATTCCAATTCTTTCGGTAATCCTTGTTATAATTCTCAAAATTCTCGCAAACCTATGACTTTCGGTAAATACTTAGAATCCTAAAAATTTACAAATTCAAATATTACTTTGGGCGAGTATAACGAAATTCAAAATTTGGGTTATTGGAATTTTGATGATGATGACAATGATTTTGGGCCTTTACCTCCTTATAATAGGAATTTTGAAACGAATTGCAATAGTTTTCAAAATTCCTATAATAATGAGTTTTCGTTTAAGTCCGATAATAACTTTCAAAGTTCCCATTTTCATGCATCCGCACCTCGACCTATGACATTGGGTGAGGGTTTGCGTATGTATGAAAATGAGAAAATTGAAACTCGTTATCGAGAAGAAAATAGTTCGTGGGAACATGAGTTGGATTTATTATTTGAGTTCGACGACGATTTTACTTTCGAGACTTTCGAGGTCGAGGAATGTTTTGAACCAAATGAGGTACTTATACCTACTTTGGAACAAACCATTCTAGACTTTGCCCATCTCGTAATAGATATTGAAAGTGAGGATGATAATGACGTAATATCTATTTACAATGAAATGATTTCTTCTTTGGCCCCCAAAGAAGAATATTTCATTGAAAATGATATTATTTCATTCGAAACTTAATCTTTATGTGATGATGATTCATCTCATGAGTTTGAATTTCTTTCATCCCCATTTTCATTCTCTATTATCCCACCGTCACAAGTACCCGATGATTCGATTTCAAACTTTAATGTTTTAAACCTTATCGCCTATGAGGAGTGCTTGCTCGAGTCGCCCTCCACAATCGCATCTTTGCCTTTGTGTGCGCCGCCACCCATTCCAACTTCAAAATCCTTGGGAGGATATTCGTCTTTTCTCCTTCCCCACTTGTTTTTTCACCCGTGCAATCCAAACCCCCCATCGTCCCTCCAAAACTTTTAATTGGCAAAGGTTCCTTTCTTACGCCTTACACATGCCTTCCGTTTTTCAAACGGAATCCATATTTTTCGGAAGGCATGCTTGTATGTGAGGGTACACCGGTTATCCTCCAAAGTCAAATCGTTCTTATGGTGGACCCTCAGTTATTTAGACTTTTAGTGTATAGTTCGTGTGAAGCCTAAATAGTAGGTTGTATATAGCTAGTTTTCTATTCTTTCTTTCTTTTTATTTTAGTTTAGTGTAATTAGTTAACTTTTTGTTATTTGTTTTTGCTATGCTCGGTACTAACTTGTTTTGTAAATTCTTTGGACTTGTTCTTATGGGGATCGCTCCAATTTTGGATAATATCGCTCTTTTCTTCTCTTTGACTTGGTTCTTAATTTACATTGAGGACAATGTCTAGTTTTAAGTTAGGGGGTGTGGGATAATCTATCCATTTCTGTTTTTAGTCCATGTTTTTGCTCACATGTTAGTTACTTAGTATGCTTTTCTTAGAAAAATTTGAAAATTTTCAAAAAGATTTTCTTTCTTTTTTCTCCTTTATTGGGCATTTTGCCTTTATTTCCGATGATAAATTTCAATAATTGCCCGATCTAATAGATTACCCAATGATGCATGTTCTCGATTTTAGAAGTTATTAGACTTTAGTCTCACTTATTGATATTGTGAATAACTTCATGAATTAAACTTTAATCCCATGAGCACATGCACTTTTATGGTTATATTGATTTGGTTTAAGATTTTTATAACTCGGTAATATTTTGTTGCATTTTATATACTTACACCGAGTAAGCTTTGTACCTTTCGCCATTTGTGAGTGTATACACTATTCTTTTCTCATTGAAAACGTTGAATTCGTTGGTAATCTCTCTATTCTTTCATTTGATCGTTCATTAATTGAGTTCATACTTGAAATGTGTTACTTGATCGTGATTTTCATATATTTTTTTGATTCGAGAATTGCGTAAACTTTTGGAAATGATCATAGGCCCTCTTTGTTATATCACCCATATTGGCCTTGACCTCACCCTTATATGTTTTCCCTCGTTAACCCCTTTGAGCCTAAATATAGCCTTTTGTTTCATAACCCAAATCCCATAACCAACTCTAAATTGGAGTTTTAGACCATATATACACTTTCCATACCTTTGTTCGGAATGTTACTTGGGATTGAATGATGTTGTTATGATGTCGGTTGCAATTTAGGCATATGAGAGTGAGAAAAGTAAAAAGTAAAGAAAAGAGATGTGAAAAAGGAGATGAAAAAGAGAAAGCAAAAAGCAAAAGAAAACAAAAGAAAAAAAATGAGAAAAAGAAGAAAAGAAAAGAAAGAGAAATTTGTAAATGTTGTACATAGTTCAATAAGCTTTGATTACTCTCCCCAATGATATATCTATTGCCTTTTTGGAATTTGTTTTCCAATTTTGCTATTGCTCGCATTTTCCCATTATCCCGAGTTTTCATCCCCGAACACTTTGAATTCGTACATACATATCCTTCATTTCGTACCCTATCCATACCTACATTACAACCCAATTAAAGTCCTATGTGATCTTAGGTTGATGTAATTCAAAAGTCATAATAGTTTTTATAATCTGTGAAAATGCATTTCGCCTCTTTTAGTGTGCAGTATCTTTCATTGAGATTATAGTTTTCATTTATATATAGCGTTCTTCATTTGTGACATGTGTGCGGCCTAGTTTCCATTTACATTTACTCTTTATGCCCACATGTTTCGTGTGGTACCTCCCTGTTTCGATTGAATTCACTTGATGAGTGTAATGCCTGTGAGGATTGAATGTATGATTTCTTTAACGCTTGTCCGGTTTATATAAGTTTTTTGCCAAATCACACTTTGCATGTGCTCTCTCCCATCCCACATTTTAAGGTTTTAATTCTATGAGGTGCATTCTATAATGTTAATGATTTGGACTTTTGTTTGGATTCGTTCATTGGGCTAATAATGCGTATGAAATCTTTTTCGCTATTGTTGGGCTTATCACATGTTGGTTTGGGCATATTTTGAGGAAACAATGTGATGTTTGTGGGTACCATCCCTGAAAACTCTCACGAGACTACACTCGTCTACTAGGGTGACCTAGGGGTTTAACGGTTTATTGCATATGCTAAATGCAATCGAATCGCCCGCGAAAGTGGCCTTTTGATTTTATAACATACTTTTGTGCTATCTCCTGCTTTTGGTTTACTTGTAGTTCTTGTTGCATCCTATTTCATTGCTAGGGACTAGCAATGTGTAAGTTAGGGGGTGTGATAATATGAAAATATTGCGTATTTCATCTCTCGAACCTACGCATTTTAGCCCCCTTGGGTGCCTTAATCTCTATATTTAAGCCTTTAACCAGACAACCTCGGTTCATATTGTTAACATTCTATATGAGGTATAATTGGGCTTTTGTAGGTATTTAGGTACTAAGTATGGAGTTCGGATGCATTCCGGTGAAGTTCCGTACGCAATCGCACGTTCAAGGGTATTTTAGTCTTTTCACAGCTTGGGTACCTGGCCCGGCATTTCACGAAAGTTGTATCCCTCCTCGCTAGCCTAGCGTGGCTGCGAACTGTGCGAGATTCCGAGTCCGTATGATGAAGTTACGGTGATTTCAGCGGAGGGAAAAACAAGGAAAGCAAAAGAGGAGAAGGAGAAGAGGAAGAAAAGATGCAGAGGCTGCTGCTACAATCTACCCTGCTTGATCGATCGATCAATCATTCTGGTCGATTGATCGACCATTCTAAAATGTCAAAATTTGGCATTGATCGATCAATCGACCAAAGGGGTCGATCGATCGAGGCTCTGTTTTTTGCAGATATTTTTCTTTTCTTTTTTCTTCTTCTTTTCTTTTATTCCCACTTACTATATAAAGCAATTTTTGTTGTAATAAGAAGATGGCAGTATATACATGATTTTAGGTTAGTTTAGCTTAGGGTTTTGGGTGATTTGCTTAGTTCTTCTTCATTTCTTCTTGGATTGACACACTTTTGGGCTTGAATGTTGACTATTCATCATCCTCTCCATTAATATAGTTTGTATTTCTTCATTTCTTGCTTTGTAGTTAATTTACAAGCTTTCTAATTTAGGTTTACTTTCTTTATTTACATGCTTTGATTACTTGCTTTCTAGTGTAGTTTTACCGCGTTTATTTACACGCTTTCATTTATCGCGTTTTTAACATGCTTTCTAGCTAATTTAAATTAGGTTGTGTTTGAATGGAACTCACTCGAGTTGACGCGTTGCTTTGCTTTGGTGATGGTGTTTACGTGTTTATTTAGGATGCGTTGTCCTAGTTATTAGGCCTAGGAGATTTGACGTGGCATATCATGTATGTCTCGTGCTTATGACCTTTCGCGCGTAATTTCTGGGATATTTGTTGACGCTAAAATCTTATTAGGCTTTTATGATGATTTAGGGCGTAACAACCCTTGATTTAATTAACTGTCGAAACGAGACACATTTGTAATAACTCGCCGACCCATGTAACCATTTTATACAAATTAACTCAGGTGAGGGATATTCGACGCAACCTATAGTTTTACACGCTTTCATAATCTAGTTTCAATACCATTGCCTATATTAATCTTTCCCTTTATGCAACTTTTCCTTTTTAGTTTGTAATCATCTTTTACACTTTTATTTTGGAATATTAAACCAAATAAATTCTAGCAACTCGTCCCTGCGGATTTTTGATACTCGACTAACCGCTGTGCTTGCCTCGCAAGTGTAGTAGTAATTTAGGTTTTTTTATCTAGTCGCGGCGAGACAGAAAACAATGACTGTGGCCTTATGCGACCACAACCTCTCCCGCACTATCAGGAATATCCTTAGCAATAGGCCACAAAAATAAATAAACATGAAGTAAAAAATTTAGCAAAGGCATTCAAGTAGCATACCATTTAAAAGGAATGTTTTTTCATTGATATATCACAAAATTGGATGAGCCCTTACAAATAACTAAAAAGGGAAAAAGTACAAGGAATTATAAGTCCTAATTTAGAGGGAAGGAATTATAAGTCCTAATTTAGAGGGAACTTATTCCATCACCTGCTCCTCAGTCTTAATAGCCTTGACTTGGGTCACCACATCCTCAATATGGTCGGTTGGGAAATTGGTGGTAGTCTACTCCTTAACCCTTGGGGGAGAACCAGGATGGTGCTCGCCGAAGAGCTCTGAGTCATTTAGGACCTTGGTTTTCACCAAGGTTGCATTTCATCCCTTCTTAAAGATGGATTTTTAGATGTATGCCATTTAGATCTTGGCATCCTCGTATGCTTTTACAAAGATCTTATCAAAACTAACCTCATTGGCCAACCGATCTTGCTCGGCCTTTAGTTGAGAGTTCCCAACCTTAAGTTTTTCATTCTTGGTACTCAGCGTGCTTATAGCATCTCTAGTGGACTTTTTCTCGTTCTCATAGGACTTGTTGGCATTGGCCAGGGCCTTTTGTGATTTTGTTAGAGCGTCATTAAGCTCATCATTGATCATGGATTGGTCCTAGCCACCATCTAAGAGTTGGATAAACTCTGCTACAAATTGCAAATAGAAACACAATGCAATTGTTAGATAAGCTCATCTCAAGATGGAAACAAAAAGCATGAAAAAGGAAAAAAAGAAATTCCTCACCATTAATAGAGTTTGTGAAGCACATATTGAGAGTTGATCATGGGAAAGCAACTTGAGTTGCTCATGATCAACCATGAGCCAAGGAGGGATTCTTAGCCACAGACATGGCCTGGGAAGACATAACAAGAGGAGGGGGACATCACCCCTTTTGGATAGTTAGGGGGATTGGGGAACTTTGTCCTTCTTTTTTGCCTTGTATTACCAATGTTGGTAGACCACCAGTACAAGATGAAATACAACTTGATATCGATAATAAACTTCTTAGGGGTAGTGGAAGTATTATCGATTATCAGGATACACATGTCACTTATACTATATAACAAATGGCTCCACATCATAGTGGTAGCATCAGGAGTCATCCTAAATGGTTAGTGTTTTGGGCAATCATTTTTATGATATCCAAGGTGTAACACCTCGTATTTTTGTGCATTTGATATTTAATTAATTCGGCTAATTTTAAATTGCTTGTATGTCGTAATTTAATTGAATTAATTATTATTAATATTCATTTAAATATTAATCTAGAAAGTAAATGGTTAATATTTATGGAATTTAAATTACTAAGTGAATAGTAATGATTTATTTACGTCATAACGAGTGATAGTGACGTGGCATTAATTTATCTCAACCGGGAGTCGGGTATAAACTATTTTGGAGTCGAGATAAGGACATTTAGTAAAATAATTCGGATGACAATTCTATGTGTACGGTTGATTCTGGATAGGTCGAGATAGTCGAAAATGAGTACCATAAATGGGTCTCGGGGCATTTTTAGGCATAACCAAGGCCCACACGGGCCTGTTTGGGCCATTTTAATAAAGCCCACAAGTCTAAAAACGGGATTGGTTTAATAAAACCTAAAAGTGAGGGTGTGGAAGCCATAACTCATTTAAGAAAAACTAAGTGAAAAGAGGATAAAAGAGGGAGAAATTCGAGAACTCTTGGGAGCCAAAATCAATAATAAGTGTGTGTGTTCTTCATTAAATCACCATCTACACCAAAGGAATTTAGACCCTACGAACCTAAGGCAAGTGGTTAAACTTGATTTTAAATTAATTGCAGTATTCAATTCATATCATAGTGGGTGTGATAAAAATAAATGATTTAGGGTTGCGTTGACATATAAATTGGGTTTTCAATTTAAGGAATAATGCGGGTGAATTTCGTATTAAGGACGATAAATATTTCATATGCACTGTTAAGGAATTTCGACTTATAAATTTACACCCAGTGGTCAGATTGTTACACTACTGATCTATGAGACCAATTTAACATGGAGATGTTATAAACCTTGTGAGATTTGACTCATAAATTAGGAACGATTTATATGAACTGCAAAGAATTTGGGAACATCATATTAAATCTCGTATCGGTGTAGAGGATTACATGAAGGTTGGGACTCAAGATTTAGGTTTGGTGTTAATTTTTAAAGGTTTACAGTTAAAGAAATCTGGGAAATAAGATTTGAGCTTCTTACACATAGCGGATGAATCGAACGGAGAAGAAGAGAGAAAAAAACTAGGGGTCGTTCAAACCACCTGGGTTCTCGTTCGCGCGAATTCCCTTATCGTTCAAATGACATGGTGAGTCATTCGAATGACGCGCCGCCTCGTTCGAGCGACGTGGTGAAATTCGACGATTTTCATTTGCTTATATTGTTTGGCCTGAGACTTAATTGAGGGATTCAATCCATTACAGTAGGTTCAACTATTTTAGCTTGGGTTTGTTTGAGGCTTTAATGGGACAAACATTACAGTGTTAAATAGGATTTAATAATATTGGGAGATGGACATTAAGGAATATTATAGATTAATAAGTGTGTCAAACTTATTAAGGGGAATTTCGGATAATAAATTTTGAATTTTAAATTACGGGCCAAGCGAGTGATTTCGGGTGGCACCAAGTTAATAAATTAATTAATGAGAAATTAATTAAATTTAAAGTCGATATATAGACTCGGGTACATTTAGGCTAGTGCTACGGGTGTTGGGCACGGTATAGCCGTGATTAAATTTAAATTATATATATACGATAGTGTGAAAGTATATATATATTATCTACTCTTAAAATATCAGTGATTAGGTATTTTATAATTATTTACCCTCTAGTGCTATCAAAGGAGGTTGCGCGATGTGGGTGAATCCCCCTAGGTTGAGGAGCAGGGAGAGTATAATCCCCAGGTCATAGCATCCAATAGAGGTGAGGCATTTTGAGATGACTGTCTTCACTCTCGGGGGAACTATGACCGCCACGCTTATATTTTATGTTCCGAATCGACAAAATTTGGCTATCTCGAGAATCCAGGTGGGACTGAGTAGACCTGGGATGATAGAACTTTAGAGAAGCATCCGGTGAGGTATTACCCGGGAGGATGGATTTATGTATATACGACATATGTGTGAATGTTGTAATATAGTTCTATGTATATAATGGAGTAAATAATTATATGCAGGTAAAATACATGAAGTGAACTATATTAATTATATATAACTCATGACAATGTTATATGGTCTTAAATGAAAAATGATTAGTTAAGTTAATGTGATAAATAATTTATAAATCATATATTAAACATACTCGGTCTAGAGTAGTGTGAGAAGAAGGAGTTATAACAAGAACTAGTTACGGGGTAAATGACTAGGTAGGTTATAAAGAAAGCGTTAGGTGTGCACAATAGATGAGGGGTGAGCAGGTCCTCAAGGGAGTGCGACACTAGATTAAATATGAAGGGCGTTCATTTATTTTAAATTACTGCAATTTAATCACTTGCTTAATATTTTCAAAATGTTTTGGGTTCTAACCTTGTTGTCAAATATTCCCAAAACCTTTTAGGTGTCCAGCCATAGGGACGCCAGACTTGATTCTATTCCAGGGATACGCAGCTACGGCATATATGGATGTTGCAAGAGTTGGAGTATATGCCTCTTTCATTTATTCCTAGTTTAGGAATTGTATCTCAGTTTTATTTTCGAGCATGTTTCTCACTGCATTTATTCAGATTATTTTAGTTCAGATTGTACGGGATTTATTTACTATCTGTCAGATTTATTTGGTTTGGATTTTAGCCGATGGTTAATTCGCCAAGACTTTGATTCAGTTATTTAATGGGATGTTTAGACTCTATTATTATGTGATGGCTCTATTTAGTTTTCCGTTGTACTTAATGGCTTGGTTATTAAAAGATAAAACTTTGATGCTGGATTAATTAACTAATAGGTGGTTAGTAATTAATAAGGTTTTCGACAGTGATGCTAAGAATGAACCAGATGGAAATCCTATTTTAATTCAATAAAGGATTGATCACTTGGTATTTAATTAAATGGGGTGTCACAGATGGTATCAGAGCATCAGGTTCTAGTGTCCATAGGATCTGTACAGCTTACTACGATTTCAGCGTACCGTTCTTTTGATATAAAGCCCTATTATTAGGACTGATGATTTATCTTCACGCATATGAGATATCATGCTTCTGTTATTAAGTTTTGTATTAACAGTGAACTAATACAAATCATTTTAAATTTTAGATGCCACCTAGGAGAGGTAGACCTGCTAAGGCAGCAACCGGGGAAGAGGTGAGGGAGGCTCAGCAGGAGCCAGAGGTTTCGCAACTACCGGCCCCGCTAGGGTTTGTGACGACATCTCAGGTGGCAAAGATTGTGGCTGAGGAGGTCAATGCAGTGGTGAAAGGCATGGCAGTTCATTTCCCTCAGCCTCAGCCACATCAGCTAATGGACCTCGTTGTTTAGGCCCACCCCGGGCCTTCGGAGTGGCAGAGAGTCTGCGAGGCCTTTCAGAAGGGACAGCCACAAGATTTTCAGGGGAGTTCTGAAGTGATCCTAGCCTACCAATGGAAGATAGATATATAGCCCCACCTGTGTATGGTTGACTACAGTGAGACGCATAGACAAATGTTATCTACATTCAAGTCAACCGGGGCAGCCTTATAGTGGTGGGAGTCTATTACCACTATTAATTAGAGAGATATGATCATCATCGAGTTTTAGGTGTGGTTTGATCGCAAGTACGTTCCTCCAGCAGTCGAGGCCGAGATGAGAAGGAAATTCAGCGATGTGACTCAGGGTGACCGCTCCGTGGCTTAGTACAAGGAGGAGTTCACCCGTTTGGCTAATTTTGTGTCAGACAAGGTGAGCAAAGAGGAGTGAAAGATGGCAAGGATTCTAGTTGGTTAAGCCTGGAGGATCAAGCATCATTTGATCGGGAACCACGCATTGGTGACATATACATACGTTGTCAATGCAGCCTTATTACACTGCTAGGACCATCACTTCCATATGAAGGGAAGCAAGAGTGGAAGAGAGCCTAGCCAGCAGGGCAAGGCAATTGGGGGTGTTACTAGCGAAGCAGAAAAGTAGCAGACAGGTAGCCAGTAGGAGCAGGAGCAGGAGCAGGAGCAGGAGCAGGATACCCGACAGGGGAATTCTGCTAAGAGATTTCGACCAGGAGGTTAGGGATTTAGACAGGGCCAGCAAGGCCCTAATCATTATCATATTCCTTAGGGCACCAAGGCCAAGGGAACAATGGGGGAGGTCAGCAAGGCCAACATCAGGGACAGCCTCATCAGGGCCAGTATTAGTAGACTTTTAGAGGCGTTGCTTCGTTTGTGGCCAGATAGGACATCTGAAGAAGGAGTGCCAATAAAGACGTAGGGGCCAGCAGTAGGGTACCCAGTAGGTGTAGCAGGCACAAATGCCTCCAGTAGCACCAGCCCCACAACAGCAGGTCCAGATGCACTACGGGCGTGTGTATAATGTCCGGGATGTTCCCATTCTACCAGTACCTTAGGTGCCGTCAGCAGTTGAGGGTATGTTTCCTATTTATAGGCATGAGGGTAGGATTATTTTTTATATGGGGGCATCGTATTCATTCATTAAAACCAGATTTATTAGAGTCACTAGTTTGTTAGAGACCACCGATAGTTTCCTTATGTGTGTAGAGTAACAGATGGGTAGTGGGTCACTTAAACACTAAATCTGTAGAGGAGTAGATATTGTGATTCAAAGACTAAGTTCAGTAGCAAACCTCATAATGTTAAATATAGAGGGATATAATGTCATCCTAGTCATGGATTGGTTGGCAGGATACAGGGCGATGGTAGATTGTTTTAAGAGGACCATAGTGTTCTCTATTTCGGGACATGATATGTTTTTAGTGACGATGCCTCTTCCTGAGGGAGGGTCGAGCACTCATTTATACTATATTGAGGAGGATACCTCACAGGAGGTGGTGATTCCATTAGACTCGATTCCAGTCGTGAGGGACTTTGAGGATGTATTTTAGGATATACCACGGTTACCACCCAGACAGGATATTGAGTTCGTTATTGATTTAGCATCAGGTGTGAGGTCGATTACCCGAGTACCTTGCCGCATGGCCCCTTAAGAGATCCATGAGCTGAGAGAACATATTCAACAACTTTTAGTCCAAGGTTTTATTCGGCGGAGCACATCGCCGTAGGGTATCCCAATGCTGTTCGTGAATAAGAGGGATAATTCTCTCCACTTATGTGTAGACTACAGGGAGCTGCATAAGGTCAAGATACCAAGTAAGTATCTGTTATCGAGAATCAATGACCTTTTTTATCAGTTGAAACGTAATTCTTTAAGATTGATTTGATATCGAGATATCATCAATTACATATTCAGGAGGAGGATATTCCTAAGACCTCTTTTTTATCGCGGTACGGATCCTATGAGTTTAAGGTGATGACGTTTGGGCTCACTAATGCACCAACAGTGTTCATGGATCTCATGAATAGGGTATTCAGAGAGTTCCTTAATCAGTTCATCATCGTATTCATAGACGACATTTTAGTCTACTCGCGTATTGAGGAGGAGCACACAGAGAATCTGCGTATGGTTCTACAGACACTACAGGACCACCAGTTGTATGCCAAATTTAAGAAGTGTAGATTTTGTCTACGAGAGGTACAATTTCTTGGCCACATTATGTCAGATCCGGGTATTGTTGTTGTTTCGAGTAAGGTATCGACAGTGAGGGAGTGGGGACAACCCACAACACCAACCGAGATTTGCAAATTTCTGGGATTGGACGAGTATTATTGCCACTTCATTAAGTAATTTTCAACGATTACGGGTCTGTTGATGAATCTGAATCGTAAGGGAGTACCATTTGTATTGAGTGACCACCGTCAGTTAGCTTTCGACATGCTAAAGGACAAATAAACATCAACACTCGTACTTACTTTTCTTAGGGGAGGATTGGGGTACTTGGTCTATACTGATGCATCCTTGCACGGACTTGGGGGTGTTGAAGTAGGAGGAGAGGTCTATATCTTATGCATCTTGGAAGCTTAAGCCCCATAAGGATAACTACCCCACCCACAACCTCGAGTTGGTAGCGATCGTTTTTGATTTGAGGATATGGAGACACAATCTTATGGGAGAGCAGTTCACATAAATCACGGATCATAAGTCACTTCAGTATCTCTTAGCATAGAAGGATTTGAATATGAGACGGAGGCAGTGGCTAGAATTTGTGAAGGATTACTAGTTTGATATACAATATCATTCTGGTAAGGCTAACGTGGTGGAAGATGCATTGAGCCGGTGACCTATGGGTGACTTGGCAAAGGTCTAGAAAGCGAAGTGGAGTGAACTTTGGCATGACGATAAGGTCTCCAGGGTGTGTATGGAAGTTTTAGCTATCACTCCCAAGATTATCATGTGGGTAGTGAGAGCACAGTTGGAGGATCAGATTTATCAAGACATGATACGTCAGCAATTGGCCTAGGGAGCAGAGTCCTATTCGGTTAGTTCAGAGGGAGGCTTATACTTTAATGGGAGACTAGCTGTGCTAGAGGATGAGGATTTGAGGCATGCTATTATAAATAAGTCCCATTGTTCGAGATTCGCGGTACATTCCAACAAGGATAAGATTTACCAATACATGATGAGGCAGTACTGGTGGTCAGGGATGAAGCGAGACATAACAGAGTTTGTCACGAAGTGTGTAATCTGTCAGCTTGTGAAAGTTGACCATCAGAGACCTTCAGGGATACTACAGCCTCTTGAGATTCCCTTGTGTAAGTGGGAGACCATTTCTATGGACTTCATTACAGGGTTGCTGACATCGCAGAGGTGTCATAATTCCATATGGGTGATAGTGGATCAGCTGACCAAGGTAGCCCATATCTTGTTAGTTCGGATTGACTTTGATATGATGCAGCACGCGCAGTAGTTCATAGCGGAGATAGTTAAGCTGTACAGGGTGTCAGTTAACATTGTGTCTGATAGAGACAAGATCTTCGTGTCTCACTTTTGGCAGAGATTTCAGGAGGCTATGGGCACAGACTTGCGGTTGAGTATCGCCTATCATCCACATATAGACGGGAAGACTGAGAGGGTAAATTAGATTCTAGAGGATATGCTGAGGATGTGCATTCTGGATTTTAGGGGAGGATAGGAGCGATATCTTCCATTGGTAGAGTTTGCATATAACAACTCTTACCAATTTACTATGGGCATGGAACCATTTGAGGCACTTTATGGGAGACCTTGTCGTTCGCCCCTTGTTGGTTAGAGGTGGGGGACAACAAGTTATTGGGTCCAGAGATGATTTAGAAGATGACTGCGAAGATAGAGTTGATTCGGGGACGTATTCGGATAGCTCAGGGCAGGAAGAAGAGTTATGCCGGTGCTGATCGTAGACATGTGGAGCTAGAGGTCGATGATCAGGTATTATTTCGGGTGTCTCCTATGAAGGGTGTAATGAGGTTCAGCAAGAAGGGTAAACTAGCGCCGAGGTTTGTGAGACCTTAACCTATCATTGAGAGAGTGGAACCGGTAGCTTATAGATTGAGTTTTCCAGAGCATATTCAACAGTTTTACGCACTGTGTTTCACGTGGCATCGCTAAAGAAATACCAGAGGAGCGAGTGGACTTTTTGGCGCGTCCCACTCGAGGAGATTGACTTACAACCAGACGTCTTATATGAGGAGAGACCCGTAGCTATTCTGAATCATAGCGAGCGCAAGCTACGGTCTAAGGTGGTACCACTAGTTAGAGTTCAGTGGGGACATCATAGTGTCAATGAGTCTACTTGGGAGCTGGAGGATGACATGAAAGAGCAGTATCCAGAGTTATTCGCCGCAAGTATCACCTAATTTTGGGGATGAAATTCCCTTGTAAGGGTGGAGTATGTAACACCTCGTATGTTTTTGCATTTGATATTTAATTAATTCGGCTAATTTTAAATTACTTGTGTGTCGTAATTTAATTTAATTAATTATTATTAATATTTATTTAAATATTAATCTGGAAAGTAAATGGTTAATATTTATGGAATTTAAATTACTAAGTTAATAGTAATGATTTATTTACGTCATAACGTGTGATAGTGAGTTGGAATTAATTTATCTCAACCGGGAGTTGGGTATATATTATTTTGGGTTCGAGATAAGGACTTTTGGTAAAATAATTCGAATGACAATTTGAGTGTACCGTTGATTCCGGACAAGTCGATATAGTCAGAAAAGAGTACACGGGGTAGTAAATGGTTCTCGGGGCATTTTTAGGCATAACTAAGCCCACACGGGAGTGTTTGGGCCATTTTAATAAAGCCCGCAAGCCTAAGAATGGGATTGGCTTAATAAAACCTAAAACTGAGATGGTGTGGCGGCCATAACTAATTTAAGAAAACCTAAGTAGAGGAGAACGGATGGAGAAAATGGAGGACTCTTGGGAGCCAAAATCAAGAACAGGTGTGTGTGTTCTTCATCAAATCACCATCTACACCAAAGGAATTCAGACCCTACGAACCTAAGGCAAGTGGATAAACTTGCTTTTAAATTAATTACAGTCTTCAATTCATATCATAGTGGGTGTGATAAAAACAAATGATTTAGGGTTGGTGTAATACCCCGTATTTTTGTGATATTTATTTATGGGATTAATTGAATTAAATGTGTATTGATTGGAAATTAATCCGGATTAAAATACTAGCGAGATGCGAGTTGGTATTTGATTATAATGAGCATATATGATTATATATGAATATTGAATTATGAAATTTGTCGTGAGATGAAATACGGCAATTTGGAAATCTTGTTGAGACGCGTGTGACAGTCGCGTCATAGAATATAATTATGATAATTTAAAAAAGTGAATTTTATTTCTATAAACCGTATGGTCATTTTGAGTGCGCCAACGCGTCCGGAAGGGTCGAAATAGTCAGGAAACACTAGCCGGGGGTTTAGTTTGGGTCCCGGGGCATTTTTAGGCCATGCCGGCAACGTATAAGGGTAGTTTGGTAATTTTGAATTTTTGGGAATTAAAACCTACGAAAATTGAGAATTAAAAAGCTGACTTGGTAATTACCCACTAAACCCACTAACCACATCTTAGGACTTAATGGGCTACGGGGGTTATTAGAATTGTTCCAAAATTTCCTAAGGAAAAACCCTAGCCACCATTGTCACTTTGGAGAAGAAGGCTTGCAGAGAGAGAAGATAGGAGAATTCTGCAGAGAGAGAGAGAGAATTGTTCATCAAATCGACATCAAAATCAGAGATACGCATAAGGCAAGTGGTTTAATTTCGTTTATTACAAATAATGCTTCTTCCATGCGTAGGAAATTGACAGAATTTTATTGTTCTTGGAAAGTGATAAAACCCATTGAATTTGATGTAGAGATTTATAATTTTATGAGGAAATTGCATGTAGAACAATGTTAGGATGATTAGTCAGTGAAAAATACATCTTTTATACCATAAAATCGGACTTATTTATGCCTATCGATGAATTTAATTTCTAGGGTTCATGTTCTTGAGATTGGGGAAGAAGATGTGGAGATTTAATATTTGGATGAGATTTAGGATGAATTAATCCCACAAAATGCGTTAATATATGACCTAAGTATATTTAGGATTGATTAGAACCCATGTATATTGTTGGTTTGATGTTTAGAGGAGATTAGAGGTGAAGAAAAGTTGGAAAAACGAGTTAAGGAAAATTTGGGCTCGAATCTGGCCACTCGTTAGAAGACCTGCCCAGGTCGTTCGAACGAGCTCGTTCGAACGAGCTCGTTCGAACGAGCTTCTAACGAGTTGACCTTTGACTTCTAACGAGGGTGATGTTCGTTCGATGACTTAGTTCGAATGAGATCTCGTTAGAAAGCCCACTTCGTTCGAACGAACTCTCGTTCGAATAGCCTCGTTCGAACGAGACTTCTAACGATCTGGCAGTTTAGGCTTTTTAACCTGTTTTGGATCCCGAGTGTCCCGTAACCTTGTTTAAATGCAGAGATAACATTTCTTGAGGATTAGTTGATATATTTGGGATATTTAGGGTATAATGAGGAGTAAAACATAAGTGTGTGATTTGAACCAAAGGGAGACTATGGATTAGGACGTGACTGTCTATTACGATGCGAGAATTATTGATGGCCTAAATAATTATATTAATCGGGAACATATATATTGTGTAGCATTATATGTCGGTACGAGAATGAGAAGTGTACCACCAATATATTATGGTGATTACTAAGATGTGTGCATAATTAGTATATGTATATGATTTTATGTGTATGACATACCTACCATACTTGTTATCACGGGAGGTTTATGTTCTCTTAGGGCCCTCTAATCCTTGTATTACCCGGATTTAGACTGGTACCTCGATGAACATAGGTCAGAGAAGGACTTATTGGGATGTTAATAAGTCTGCTGATCGTGGGAGCGCAGGTATGTGCGTGACCCATGTGATGTGACTGTGTTCGCCTCCATTATTTGTGATGTTGTTATCTGAGAACGATTCCTGAGAGATTCGTAATGCGTGATCCTTATGTACGTGATGTACCGGGATGAATAGCAGAGTATGTGTGCACCGCAGCTTAGTCTCGGGGTGCTTGTATTGTATATTTATGACGTGAATAATATACACTTAATTAATGAGAACTTTCATGTTGGTATTGTGAACATAATTATGGTAATGTTTTGAGAAAACATAACGGGTTAACCGATAGTGAATTGTATTACTAATTGAGAATCTGAGTTCAAGTAAAGCCTCTATTTAATTGATAACGCTAGAATGTAATATGAGAATCGAGTAGTAAGGGGTAGAACTTATTACGGTTTGGTTAGATATGTATGTCATTTAGATGGGTACGGTACGTTAGGAGTGCACATGTAGTCGAGAGGTGAGAATTTCATGTGAGTGCACGTCCTAACATGTATTTTGCATTTAATGTTTTAATGTTATTAAAACACTTGCTGTTTTTAAAATGATTTCCACTCTCGGGCTCTGACCCATTTGCTTTCAAATCTATTTTTGTAAAAACCATTTTAGGTGCCCATCCACAAGGACACCATGCTTAGGATCCTCATTCAGGTGATGAGCTGTAGCTGTTTGTGGAAGTTACAGGACTTTGCTTGTAGACACTTCATCTACCTTGACTCTATATTCAGCATTTTATCAGTTGTAGGGCATGTCGCCCATTCCTTTTAGAGACATTTCATTTATTTCAGTTATTCAGACTTCTGGCATGTAATTAATTCAGGATTCAGACTTGTCATATTATTTTCAGTTGTGGGATTGTTGTGAGGAGTTTTCCTCCGGACTTATTATTATTTGTTGGTTATTTCATTACTTCGTTATGGTGAATGGATTATGTTGTTCTTCCATTATTCTTTTATTGCATGTTAATCAGACTAAACTTAAAATTTGGCAACTTACTTTTTAAATACTAGGTGGTTAGTAATTATTAAAATGTTTTCGACATTGATGCTATTAACTGAACCAACTTGGAATTTTGTATTGATTTAATAAAGGAGTAGCTACCCGGTATTTAATTAGTTGGGGTGTCACAGGTGGTATCAGAGCATCAGGTTCTAGTGTCTTTTAGGATCTGTACGGCTTATTATGTTTTCCGCTGAGCTTTCTTTGATGTAGAGCCCTATATTTTAGGACTGTTGTATTCTTTTGTATATGATACGTTCTTCGGCTATTTTTAAGTTTATAACTGCGAACTTATAAACTTCATTCTTATTTCAGATGCCTCCACGACGTTCACAACGGGTTCCCAGGGATGCAACGCCAGAACCACAGCCCGCACCAGTTCAGGGCACGATGAATGCCGCCGAGGTTGCAGCCATTGTGGCCTAGGCGGTAAATGCCGCACTAGCAGTAGTTCAGCAGGCACCACCTCAGGCGCCAGTAGCCACGCCAGTTTAGGCACTTGCATTACCGTCTGCTTGGGAACATGTACGTGATGCTTTTCAGAAAGCACACCCTCCGGAGTTCGCTGGTAGCTCCGATGTGGTAGTTTCGAGTCAGTAGAGGAAGGACATTCAACGGAACCTGAGGATGTATGAGTGCACCGATGTCCAGAAGCAGATACTAGCTACCTTTAAGCTAGTGGGGTCTGCACTGCAGTGGTGGGAGTCTATTACCACCGTGGAGGAGAGAGATACTCTCACTATTCAGGAGTTTTGGGTGCGGTTCGACCGCAAGTACTTTCCGTCAGCTGTTCACACGGAGATGAGAAGGAAGTTGATGAGCCTCAAGCAGGAGGGTAAGACTGTGGCCGAGTATGAGGCCGAATTCACTGATCTTCTGAACATTGTTCCGGATGAGATACCGACAGAGGAGAAGAAGACACATAAATTTACGGACGGGTTGACATGGAGGATTCGTCAGCACTTGTTAGGGAACCTCTCGTTAGCCACTTATTCTGATGTGGTTAACGCTGCACTGTTACACTGCCAGGATCATTGCTTTCACATGACTGAAGGCAAGAGGTGAGGAGATTCCAGCCATCAGGGCAGGACTGGGGGAAATGGTGACAGTGGGGCACATTCTGTTCAGGGGCAAAGACAGGGTGATCAGGGTTCCCAGCAGGGGGATCACAAGAGGTTCAGGTCGGGAAATTTCAGGCACGGACAGGGAGGTTTCTGACAGGGCCATCAGGGTCCGAACGGCCATCAGAACCAGCAGGGTCAGAATGGTCAACAGCAGTTTCAGCAGGGCCAGCAGGGCCAGTGGAGGAACGGTAACGACCACCAGGGCCGGGGGCAGCAAGGACAGAGAGGGGGAAACTTCCCGGGGAAGTGTTTCGTTTGTGACAAGACTGGCCATAAACGCCAGGACTGCCCTGATAGGGGCAGGGCCCCGCAGCAGCAACAGGGTGCTCGACATGAGCCACAGAGGCCACTTTTTCCACCTGCTCTCCCAGCTCCAGCCCTGGTGCCAGCACTACCAGCCATTCTAGCAGTTCCTGTGCAGCAGGGGCAATTACAGTATGGACGTGTCTATAACGTCCATCAGGCAGCAGCTCCACAGGCACCACCCGCGATTGAGGGTATGTTTCCTATCCATGGTACTATGGGTCGGGTTTTGTTTGATACGGGGGCAACACATTTCTTTATAGCTACACATTTTGCGAAAGCCTTAGGATTGTTAGCCACAGCAGAGAGCACAGTGACGTGTGTAGACTCACCATTGGGGAGTGGGTCACTTATTTTCTTTATATGCCGGGGAGTGGGGGTAGAGATTGGTAGTTTGATATTACCTGCAGACATGTTGGTATTAGATATGCATGTGAACGATGTGATTATAGGTATGGATTGGCTTCCAGATTATAGAGTCATGATTGATTGCTTCGGTGGGAGCATTGTTTTTGCCATTCCGGGGCAGGAGATGTTTGTAGTGGCGATGCCTCGCCCAGAGGGAGGCTCGACCGCTCATTTGTATTACCTAGAGGAGGATACCTCTAAGGAGGTTGTGATTCCTTTAGATTCGATCCCAGTTGTCAGGGAGTATTCCGATGTGTTTCAGGAGATACCAGGCCTACCCCCCAGTCGAGAGATAGACTTTGTCATAGACTTATTGCCAGATACGAGACCTATAGCACGCGCACCGTACCGTATGGCTCCAGTTGAGATGAGGGAGTTACGAGATCAGATTGAGCACTTGTTGGGTCAAGGGTTTATTCGGAGGAGTACTTCACCGTGGGGTGCTCCTGTGTTGTTCGTGAAGAAGAGAGATGGTTCACTAAGATTGTGTGTGGACTACCGAGAGTTGAACAAGGTCATGATACGGAATAAGTATCCGTTGCCTCGAATCGATGACCTATTCGACCAGTTTAGAGGAGCTTCTTTCTTCTCGAAGATTAATTTGCGATCGGGATACCATCAGTTGCGTATCAGGGAGGAGGATGTCTCGAAGACTGCGATCTTATCGAGATATGGTTCGTATGAGTCGGGTTATGCCTTTTGGTTTGACCAATGCTCCAACCGTGTTTATGGACTTGATGAATAGGGTGTTCAGAGATTTCCTAGACCAGTTTGTCATTGTCTTCATTGATGATATTCTAGTTTACTCCCAGACAGAGGAGAAGAACGCCGAGCATTTGAGGCAAGTTTTACAGACGCTACGTCAGAACGAGCTGTATGCAAAGTATGAGAAGTGCGGGTTTTGGCTGAAGGAGGTCGAGTTTTTGGGACACATTATTTTTTACCGGGGAATATCTGTTGATCCGGGGAAGGTATCCGCGGTGAGGGAGTGGGGACAGCCCACGACACCAACGGAGATCCGTAGTTTCTTAGGTCTAGCAGGATACTACAGGAGGTTCATTCGGGGATTTTCGAAGATAGCAGGTCCTTTGACACATCTGACTCGTAAAGGTGTATCGTTCATCTGGAGTGATGCCTGTCAGTTGGCGTTCGATGAGTTGAAGGATAAGTTGACCTCAGCACCTGTGTTAGCATTACCGAGACCGGGAGTTGAGTATCTAGTCTACACCGATGCGTCCTTACACGGACTTGGAGGTGTCTTGCAGCAGGAGAGTCAGGCCATAGCTTATGCTTCCCGTAAGCTAAAGCATCACGAGAAAAATTACCCCACTCATGACTTGGAGTTGGCGGCAGTTGTATTTGCCCTTCGTATTTGGAGACATTACCTTTTGGGGGAAAAGTTTCGATTGTTCACGGACCACAAGTCCCTACAGTACCTATTCACGCAGAAGGAGTTGAATATGCGGCAGCGAAGGTGGCTTGAGTTTGTGAAGGACTATCAGTTTGATATCCAGTATCACCCGGGGAAGGCTAACGTAGTAGCAGACGCGTTGAGCCGTAGGCCAGTAGATGAGGTGGCAGGGGTGTGGAAGGCCAAATGGAAGGCGTTGGGACACCAGGATGCAGTGGCCCGATCGTTCATATCTGTGATGACCGTTACACTGCAGATTGTCACGAAGGTAATAAGGGCACAGGCAAATGACTCGTTCTGTCAGGAGCAGATAGTTCGATTACTAGCAGAGGGAGTCGAGTCCTATACCGTTAGCTCAGACGGGGGATTACGCTTCAATGGGAGATTGGTAGTTCCAGAAGGGGAGGACTTGCAGCACGAGGTGATGGCAGATTCGCATGGCTCACGGTTCGCGGTACATCCCGGAGGGGACAAAATGTACCAAGACATGAGACGACAGTATTGGTGGAGCGGGATGAAGAGAGATATTGTCGTGTTTGTTTCGAAATGAGCCACTTGTCAGCTAGTAAAATTGGATCATCAGAGACCAGCAGGACTTCTACAGCCGTTGGAGGTCCCGATGTGGATGTGGGAGAGCATATCCATGGACTTTATCACGGGGTTGCCTACGTCACAGAGAGGTCACGACTCCATTTGGGTGATTGTGGACAGGTTGACCAAAGTCGCTCATTTTCTACCCGTAAGGACAGACCACACTACGGGACAGTATGCCCAGCTCTTTATTGCAGAGATAGTGAGACTTCACGGTGTGCCCCTAAATATCGTGTCTGACCGGGACAAGATATTTGTTTCACGGTTTTGGGAAAGTTTTCAGGAGGCCATGGGCACGGAATTATGGTTGAGTATGACGTATCACCCGCAGACCGATGGGCAGACCGAGCGTACAAACCAGATGTTGGAGGATATGTTGCGTATGTGCATCATTGATTTCGAAGGTGGATGGGAGCAGTATCTTCCACTGGTGGAGTTTGCTTACAACAACTCCTACCAGTTCACCATTGGCATGGCTCCATTTAAGGCGTTGTATGGTAGACCTTGTCGTTCCCCAGCATGTTGGTTGGAGGTGGGGGACAACAAATTACTTGGGCCGAAAGTGATTCAGGATACTTCGGCGAGGATAGAATTGATTCGGAGTCGCATTCGGGTAGCTCAAGATCGGTAGAAGAGCTATGCTGATGCGAAGAGGTTCTTCAGGGAGTTCCAAGTGGGGGACCAGGTTTTGTTCAGAGTATCTCCTATGAAGGGGATTATGCGTTTCGGGAAGAAAGGGAAGTTGACACCGAGATATGTGGGACCATTTCCTATTATTGAGCGGATTGGACCGGTTGCGTATAGGCTTGGATTACCAGAGCATTTACATCGGATTCACGATGTGTTTCATATTTCCTCGCTAAGGAAATATCTTAGAGACGATTTGGCTCATTCTCACATTGCTTTGGAGGACATCGATCTCCAGCCTGATAGCTCCTACGAGGAGGGGCCGATTGCTATTTTGGACCGAAGTGAGCGTAAACTGCAGTCAAAGATAGTTCCGTTAGTGCGTGTTCAGTGGCGACATCATAATATCGAGGAGTCCACATGGGAGCGCGAGGATGAGATGCGCGAACGTTATCCAGAGTTGTTCTTATCAGGTACTTTCTAGTTCCGAATTTCGGGACGAAATTCAGTTATTAGGGGGGAGTATGTAATACCCCGTATTTTTGTGATATTTATTTATGGGATTAATTGAATAAAATGTGTATTGATAGGAAAGTAATCCGGATTAAAATACTAGCGAGATGCGAGTTGGTATTTGATTATAATGTGCATATATGATTATATATTAATATTTAATTATGAAATTTGTCGTGAGATGAAATACGACAATTTGGAAATCTTGTTGAGACGCGTGTGACAGTCGCGTCATAGAATATAATTATGATAATTTTAAAAAGTGAATTTTATTTCTATAAACTGTATGGTCATTTTGAGTGCGCCAACGCGTTCAGAAGGGTCGAAATAGTCAGGAAACACTAGCCGGCGGTTTAGTTTGGGTCCCGGGGAATTTTTAGGCCATGCCGGCAACGTATAAGGGTAGTTCGGTAATTTTAAATTTTTGGGAATTAAAACCTACGAAAATTGGGAATTAAAAAGCTGACTTGGTAATTACCCACTAAACCCACTAACCACATCTTAGGACTTAATGGGCTACGGGGGTTATTAGAATTGTTCCAAAATTTCCTAAGGAAAAACCCTAGCCACCATTGTCACTTTGGAGAAGAAGGCTTGCAGAGAGAGAAGATAGGAGAATTCTGCAGAGAGAGAGAGAGAATTGTTCATCAAATCGACATCAAAATCAGAGATACGCATAAGGCAAGTGGTTTAATTTCATTTACTACAAAGAATGCTTCTTCCATGCGTAGGAAATTGACAGAATTTTATTGTTCTTGGAAAGTGATAAAACCCATTGAATTTGAAGTAGAGATTTATAATTTTATGAGGAAATTGCATGTAGAACAATGTTAGGATGATTAGTTAGTGAAAAATACATCTTTTATACCATAAAATCGGACTTATTTATGCCTATGGATGAATTTAATTTATAGGGTTCATGTTCTTGAGATTGGGGAAGAAGATGTGGAGATTTAATATTTGGATGAGATTTAGGATGAATTAATCCCACAAAATGCGTTAATATATGACCTAAGTATATTTAGGATTGATTAGAACCCATGTATATTGTTGGTTTGATGTTTAGAGGAGATTAGAGGTGAAGAAAAGTTGGAAAAACGAGTTAAGGAAAATCTGGGCTCGAATCTGGCCACTCGTTAGAAGACCTGCCCAGGTCGTTCGAACGAGCTCGTTCGAACGAGCTTCTAACGAGTTGACCTTTGACTTCTAACGAGGGTGATGTTCGTTCGATGACTTCGTTTGAACGAGATCTCGTTAGAAAGCCCACTTCGTTCGAACGAACTCTCGTTCGAACAGCCTCGTTCGAACGAGACTTCTAACGAGCTGGCAGTTTAGGCTTTTTAGCCTGTTTTGGATCCCGAGTGTCCCGTAACCTTGTTTAAATGCAGAGATAACATTTCTTGAGGATTAGTTGATATATTTGGGATATTTAGGGTATAATGAGGAGTAAAACATAAGTGTGTGATTTGAACCAAAGGGAGACTATGGATTAGGACGTGACTATCTATTACGATGCGAGAATTATTGACGGCCTAAATAATTATATTAACCGGGAACATATATATTGTGTAGCATTATATGTCGGTACGAGAATGAGAAGTGTACCACCAATATATTATGGTGATTACTAAGATGTGTGCATACTTAGTATATGTATATGATTTTATGTGTATGACATACCTACCATACTTGCTATCACGGGAGGTTTACGGTCGCTTAGGGCCCTCTAATCCTTGTGTTGCCCGGATTCAGACTGGTACCTCGATGAACATAGGTCAGAGAAGGACTTATTGGGATGTTAATAAGTCTGCTGATCGTGGGAGCGCATGTATATGCGTGACCCATGTGATGTGACTGTGTTCGCCTCCATTATTTGTGATGTTGTTATCTGAGAACGATTCTTGAGAGATTCGGAATGCGTGATCCTTATGTATGTGATGTACCGGGATGGATAGCAGAGTATGTGTGCACCGCAACTTAGTCTCGGGGTGCTTGTATTGTATATTTATGACGTGAATAATATACACTTAATTAATGAGAACTTTCATGTTGGTATTGTGAACATAATTATGGTAATGTTTTGAGAAAACATAACGGGTTAACCGATAGTGAATTGTATTACTAATTGAGAATCTGAGTTCAAGTAAAGCCTCTATTTAATTGATAACGTTAGAATGTAATATGGGAATCGAGTAGTAAGGGGTAGAACTTATTACGGTTTGGTTAGATATGTATGTCATTTAGATGGGTACGGTACGTTAGGAGTGCACATGTAGTCAAGAGGTGAGAATTTCATGTGAGTGCACGTCCTAACATGTATTTTGCATTTAATGTTTTAATGTTATTAAAACACTTGCTGTTTTAAAAATGATTTCCACTCTCGGGCTCTGACCCATTTGCTTTCAAATCTATTTTTGTAAAAACCATTTTAGGTGCCCATCCACAAGGACACCGTGCTTAGGATCCTCATTCAGGTGACGAGCTGTAGCTGTTTGTGGACGTTACAGGACTTTGCTTGTAGACGCTTCATCTACCTTGACTCTATATTCAGCATTTTATCAGTTGTAGGGCATGTCGCCCATTCCTTTTAGAGACATTTCATTTATTTCAGTTATTCAGACTTCTGGCATGTAATTAATTCAGGATTCAGACTTGTCATATTATTTTTAGTTGTGGGATTGTTGTGAGGAGTTTTCCTCCGGACTTATTATTATTTGTTGGTTATTTCATTACTTCGTTATAGTGAATGGATTATGCTGTTCTTCCATTATTCTTTTATTGCATGTTAATCAGACTTAACTTAAAATTTGGCAACTTACTTTTTAAATACTAGGTGGTTAGTAATTATTAAAATGTTTTCGACAGTGATGCTATTAACTGAACCAACTTGGCATTTTGTATTGATTTAATAAAGGAGTAGATACCCGGTATTTAATTAGTCCGGGTGTCACAGTTGGGTTGACATATAAATTGGGTTTTCAATTTAAGGAATAATATGGGTGAATTTCGTATTAAGGACGATAAATATTTCATATGTACTGTTGAAGAATTTAGACTTATGAATTTACACCCAGTGGTGAGATCGTTACACTACTGATATGTCAGACCAATTTAACATGGAGATGTTATAAACCTTGTGAGAATTGACTTATAAATCAGGAAAGATTTATATGAACTGTAAAGAATTTAGGAACATCATACTAAATCTCGTATCGATGTAAAGGATTACATTAAGGTTGGGACTTAAGATTTAGGTTTGGTGTTAATTTTTAAAGGTTTACAATTGAAGAAATCTGGGAAATAAGGTTTGAGCTTCTAATCCATGGCGGAAGAACTGAACGGATAAGAAGAGAGAGAAAAACAAAGGGCTCGTTCGAACGACTTGGGTTCTCGTTCGCGAGGCTTCCCTTGTCGTTCAAATGACATGGTGAGTCGTTTGAATGATGCGCTGCCTCCTTCGAGCGCGTGGTGAAATTCGACGATTTTCGTTTGCTTATACTGTTTGGCATGAGACTTAATTGAGGGGTTCAGTTCATTAAAGTAGGTTCAACTATTTTAGCCTGGGTTTGTTTGAGGCTTTAAGGGGACAAATAGTACAATTTTATATAGGATTTAATAATGTTGGGAGATGGACACTAAGGAACATTATAGATTAATAAGTGAGTCAAAATTATTAAGGGGAATTTTGGAAAATAAATTTTGAATTTTAAATTACGGGGAGAGCGAGTGAGTCCGGGTATTCTGGTTGAGTGGCACCAAGTTAATAAATTAATTAATGAGAAATTAATTAAATTTAGAATCGAGATATAGACTCGGGTACATTTAGGCTAGTGCTACTCGTGTTGGGCATGGTATAGTCGAGATTAAATTTAAATTATATATATACAATAGTGTGATAGTAAATATATATATTGCATGCTCTTAAAATATCAGTGATTAGGTATTTTATCGTTATTTATCCTCTACTGCTATCACATGAGGTTACGCGATGTGGATGAATCTCTCTTGCTTGAGGAGCAGGGAGAGTATAATCCCCAGGTCATAGCGTCCAGCAGAGGTGTCGCATTTTGAGATGATTGTCTTCACTCTACGAGGAACTATGACCACATCCAATACGCTTATATTTTTATGTTCCAAATCGATCGTATTTAGCTGTCTCGGGAATCCAGGTGGGACTGAGTAGACCTGGGATGATAACACTTTAGAGAAGCCTCTGGTGAGGTATTACTCGGTAGGATATATACGACATATGTGTGAATGTTGTAATGTAGTTCTACATATATAATGGAGTAAATAATTATATGCTGGTAAAATACATGAAGTTAACTGTATTAATTATATATAACTCATGAGAATGTTATATAGTCTTAAATGAATAATGATTAGTTAAGTTAATGTGGTAAATAACTTATAAATCATATATTAAACATACTCGAGCTAGAGTAGTGTGACAGGAAGGAGTTATAACAAGAACTAGTTACGGGATAAATGACAAGGTAGGTTATAAAGAAAGCGTTAGGTGTGTACAATAGTTGAGGGGTGAGCAGGTCCTCAAGGGAGTGCGGCACTAGATTAAATATGAATGGTATTCATGCGCTTTAAATTACCTCAAATTAATCACTTGTTAAATATTTTTAAAATATTTTGGGTTCTAACCCTTGCAGTTAAATATTTTCAAAACCTTTTAGGTGTCCAGCCACAGGGATGCCAGACTTGATTTTATTCCAGGGATACGCAGCTGCGACATATGTTGATGTTGCAAGAGTTGGAGTAGACGCCTCTTTCATTTATTCCTAGTTTAGGAATTATGTCTTAGTCTTATTTTCGAGCATGTTGCTCACTGCATTTATTTAGATTATTTGAGTTCAGATTGTATGGGATTTATTTACTATCTGTAAGATTTATTTGGTTTAGATTTTAACCGATGGTTAATTCGGCAAGACTTTGATTCAGTTATTTGATGGTATGTTTAGACTATATTATTTTATGATGGTTCTATTTAGTTTTCCGTTGTACTTAATGTCTTGGTTATTAAAAGATTAAATTTTGACACCGGCTTAATTAACTAATATGTAGTTAGTAATTAATACGATTTTCGATAGTGGTGCTAAGAATGAACCAGATGGAAATCCTGTTTTGATTTAATAAAGGACTGATCACCCGATATTTAATTATGTGAGGTGTCACAGAAGGCAAACACGAACCGATTCTTAGGAACTACAACAAGGCATTCCAAAACAAAGGACTTTTTCTCTGACTTATAACTATGGATACAAAAAGGAGATTTAATGGATTCAAATAAACTTTTATGGACTATTACACATGTTCATGAGGAAAAATCAATCGGGTTAAAGTGAACGTAAAAGAATTAAAATATAGATGGATGGGAAGGTCCAAACCTTCTAGGCAAGGCTTGCAAAGGGATTTACTCAGAAAGAAAGAGATTAACTATGAGCAAACCTTCTCGCTGATAACTGTGATAAAGTCTGTCGGGATTATTTTTCTTCAAGCCTGTGATCTTGAATGGTTGTCTTGATAAATGCATAGTAAAAGGTCAGGATAACAAAGTGACGTAAGCTTTTGAGAACCATTTATGGATTTAAGCTAACACTAAGGTCTTGGAGCATTTAGTTTGACCAAGTAATCAAGTTTTAATTTTAATTAAATTTGGCATAATATTTGCCTAATCGAGAGGTGGGAGTATTGTATTATATAAAATGTGGTTGTACGGATTATTTAATATAAAGTATTTATGACTAGCCGGACACCTCCTTATGATCAACATTTTGTTGGATCAAATAAAAAGGATGATGGGATCATCTAAGTCACTTATGTCGATGTCATACTCACAAGATTAGCATTGGGCTCCATTAAAATATTTTCTTTTCAAGTAATGAATCACTTTATCTTGGAATCACTAGAAACACTTAATGAGATGTAATAATTAAGGGATATACCTAATGTTTTGGCAGTGGCCAACCTTATTTGTGTTATATTGTGTATTAGAATGAATATATGTTATGCATTTGGCATGGTTAGCAGATTTCAATATGATAGTCTTGTACCTTTTAGGTACAAAGACTTGATTTTTAGTCAGATAAGGATTCTTAGTTTTCTACCTCGAAATATGTGTTTACCTAAAGAGGTTGAGTTATAAGTTTAAGGAATGTGAAGTAATTTTGGATTATTACTCTATCAAGGAGGTCGAAGTTGTTTCCACTTTAGTGAAAACTAAAGAGGAAATGGCTCAAGAACTTCCTAAGTTACTTAGGTGTGGTTCCCTCAAACTATAACACTTTTTATTTTTTATAGAGGAGAGATTGCAAGTTCAAGAGAACCTATAATCCATAAAAGGGTTATACACGTTGAGAATAGGTTTCACCTACTTGAAGAGATCAAACAAGGAGGTCATAAATTCAAGATAAGTTTATAAAGGACAACACCCACTTAGTGTTTTTATAATTAGGCATCAAACTACCGAGTGGATGGGTTGGGAGTTAGATATATAAGTGCATGGCTTTAAGACTAAATGGTATATTATTGGGGTTTTATTCTTAAAACCATGTCTGACGCTTATTTTTCAATAATGGTGTGCCAGGCCATTTTGAAATAAGAATCATGGTTACGAGAATGCCTTATATTTATGATAATTGTATAATATACATATCTATCAATTAAAATTAGTCGGAACTACGATGATTTAGGTTCGACTTAATCACGGGATATTAGAATTCTAGTTCTAGTTCAATTGAATATGTTCATGGTTTAATGACCCTCAAAACACTATGCGATCTACGACATATAAGATGCCACGACCACAAGTGAAGGCCTGAGTAGGGGAGGCAACCATGGGCTTATAGGTCGCTAACGTAAAAAGGAATATCATGGCTTGAGGTATAAGATTTGTGGTGTTTAGTAATCCTAGTTACGTGATATGTGATGACATGGCCTATTTAGGTCATAACTTAAGAAACAAGTCTTGGAGGTTCTAGAAGCCTTTTTTAAACTATATTTGTGGTAAGGTGATGTCATAAAGGAAACCCTAGGTTCCTTATAAATTATTATAAATAACAACCCTTGGCACACTTCCCAAAGCTGTTAAGACCCTATTTCCTATGTTAAAGAGAAAAAAATGAGATTTTAAGAGAAAGATGTGGCACTACCGGAGAACAAGGTCGTGGACACCAACTATTCAACGGAGAAACATTTTAGAGGCATCGAAAAGTTAGTATTCATCATAGTAAAATCCATTAAGGTAAGAGATATATCCGCAACATCTTCTTCCTTATTAAAACCATATTTTCCATGTTATTAATTAATTAAGATGAGCCCTTTCTTGTGTTCTAGGTGCAGGCCATGAAGTTTCACTATTAATTTAATGTTTTAGGATTATAGGCCATGGAGAGTTAATATTCATCCAAGTTTTAAAGGTCAGGGAGTTCTAGTGTTCATTAGAGATTTAGAGACCTGGGAATGTTACTCTTCATCTTAACTCATTGATTTAGTAGTTTTCTCTTAGGTTTCTTAATTAGAGTCTTTGAGTTTGAGGATACGAGTTCTAAAGGATGTTCTTACTAATCTTATGAGGTTTTATTTAGGGTTGTACCCTTAATCTTTAAGGAGTTGTGTTATGAGATAATTAGGGTTTAAAAATAATGGTATAGTAAAATGCCTTTAGTGATTGCTAATAAGGACTTATAACTTCTTCTTTGAGGTCGTGGAATTTTATGAGCAATATTATATTATGCCTGGGTGAGTTAAGATGGGATTCGATGCTTAAGTTGCGGTATTTTGTGACCATGCTAATGTGTAATAGTCTATTTGAGGGCCTCGTGCTTAGTGCTTGAGGTTGAGATGATTATTCCTAAGGATATTTACCCTAGGACTAACTATGAGGCTTACACCGTAAAAGAACTCAGCCAAGGTGTGGAATTAATAGCAGATCACAGATTCATTATCCTCATTTTAGGCAGGATGGGAGGTCACAACCTGTGGCATGACTAGGTCTAAGGTACCTAGAATAAGTTTATAGATATTAAGAGGTTTAAGGCCATAAAGTAAAGTCTGAAGACTATGAGATCAACCAAGGAAAATTGATTCGTGGGAGAAGCCATGGTATGGTGAACTAAGGAAGAATGAGCCTTTGGTCATGAGGGTTATCTGAGGAGTTGGGAAACTTATATTCTTTTCCTTCGTTTTTTCTTATGTTGTACCATTTTGCTTAATTATACTGTTATTTTCCATTTCCCTATTAGTATAATTGTTATTTTCTAGTACTAACATTGACGGGTGGGCTGAAAACTTTGATTTTACCCTTAATGACTTATTTGAGCTCATTTCTTATATATTCCAAGTCTTCCTTGGGATAGGAGACACATAGTATATATAGATATCAAAGCATATTAGAGGCCATGGGGAGTCTTTTGGTTTAGAGAGATTTTAATATCTTTTATAGATTTCACTCTTAGTTGTATTTAGTTAGTGTATGGGTTTTTATATAAGAAATTATCTGAAACGAATGATTATTATGAATATGAGTCTTATAATAGAAACATTTATTATGAATAGAATTAGTAGTTGTTAGACTTTTCTCTGTATGATGTACAATGTTAAACTATAATTATTGATTTATCTACCAACTCTGAGAGTTAGGCCATGGCCTCAACAAGTTCATGGCTCAGTAAGTTTCCTTATTAATTAAATCTTCAAATCTTTCCGTGTGAGAGTAAATAACAAAAGGACCGCGACCTAATAGGGCAGGCCGTGGGGCATTACAATTGGTACTAGAGCATTCAACTGAGGAGACTTTGGAAGTATTAGGAACATTTTTATTAGGTAGATTTATTTAGAAATCTCGTAATATGATTTTAGGACTTTAGGTATGTAATTCTTGTCAAGGAGCTATGGAAAGAGGTAATCTTAGAGAATATGGTATTGTAAATAATAAGAAAGTGATTGCAGATCTAGTACCAGTGCATAGATTTTAATTCTGATAATTATGGGAACTGGAATGCTTGCATAATTGTTGCTTTGACAATTATGGGAAAGATTCATTTTTATTAGATATCAATCTCCCCAGATTGGGAAATCGCTGTGTGATTATGTTTGAGATCACAATTCAGAGGAATATACGTCTTGGAGATATCTTGGGTTATGATACCTCCTTGATAGACTTATATGTTTTGTTTCCACCAGTAAAACCCTAGCGATGGATTATTTTAAAATCCAGTGCAGTATAAAATAAGTTAAGTCTATGAATCAAGGAATTGATTAGATGTTGGTTAAAATCGATTGACGACAAATTTATTTGACCAAGATGGTATTATACACCTAACACGGAGAATCATATTATGTACCATAATCAACTTTGCCAATAAGGCCTCTTTACTTCGAGTGATTTAAAAATAATTAAATTGTAGTGTTGTCATGATCATTTAATGGAATTAATCACAATTAAATAAAGAAAGGAAATAATTATGGTAAATGTAATTGGGATTTCTAAGTATTTATTTTGAAGCCAATGTGATCGTTTGTCTTGGGTCCCTAGTATAGTCCAATTCTCAAGTAGCTAGATCAAAACTCTATATAGAAGCCTGGCTAAGGAAAAACACATGACTTATACCTATTTATATTGGTGTAAGCTAGGATTTTAGGTTAATGATCAATTATGAAGGGTTAGATAGAGATTAAAAAAAACACTATTCACCTTTTTTGAATGGGTGAGGAGAGAGAAAGTATCATCTTCAAGAGTTTTCACACACAAGACTTAGTTTAGGTGGATCGTATACTAGAATATTCGAGGCGTTCAGATCATTCTAACAAGGGTTTTTTAGAGACCTTGGAGGGAAACAAGATCTAGATTAACATAAAAAAATCTCTCCTCATATGGATCACATCAAGATCCTCTATGGTGTTTTTTCTTGAAACCCTAGGTTTATTTTTTAAACATATTTCTTATTTACTTTTCGATGCATGATTAGTCGAAATTATTAGGGTTGAATTTTTTTTTCTATTTTAAATGTCAATTCTTCTTCCCAACACGCATATACTGAGAGAGTATTTTCGAGGTTGAGAGTATATTAATTGCATCTTTTAAAACAAAATCACTTGTTCCGTTCACATTTGAGATAAAATATAGATTTATAATTGATATACTTTTTGTGAGGAATGGGAATGTTTTGTGATCAGATCCACTTAGTGTAGATTCAATATAATTAATCCATGTCAGAGTTGAAAATCAAAACTAAAAGAGTTGCTTGAGTTATTTGGGAGTTTAAGTATGCTCTATTTATAAGTAGGGTAATGCGACTTCCTCGTTCGTTCGATGGAGATTCGAATGGATCGCTCATTATCAACGGGGGAAAGTTTAATGTTCATCTGATAACTTTTTATTGGGGAACAAAATAGAGGTGTCAACTGACATTATAGAAAAGCTTTTCAAGTTAAACGAGATATTATGATGCAACGAGGTTTTTTTACCCATAGATGGGAGATTTTCTTTATAGATCTATCTTGTGGAGTGATTGTGCATTATTTACTTTGAATACCACACCTCTAACATGCACAATAATTAAATATTGATTGGATTTACATAGATCAATTGAAATTGAACATAGGGATTGCATTTAGTTAATTTTTGTCATACTCAACATAGATTTCCTATTTAATTAGTTCAAATTGTAGATCTGTGTGCCTCTCAACATCTTACCTAGTTGAGTGTTTCATTAGGATTGCTAAAATTGAATCTAAATTTTAAATTGGCTAAAATTAGAATAACTGATTGAGAAACCTATTCACCCCTAGGTTTATTTGAGTTAACACACTTGCGTTAAATCTAATATAAATAGTATCCTTCATGCGATTACTTTTTTCATTTAAATATAGCATTTTTCATCATTACCATGTGCCTGACTTTGGTTTTACTTACTATTCCTCGTAATACTCGCACATCCTAAATGTTACACCATTTTCAGAGTGGAGTTAATCCCCAATGTTGAAACATGATTGAATTTTAATCCGTTTCATAATAATTTTAGTTGATCAAAACTCGTATTTTTGCTTCACACTAAACACTTTCAACATTGCAAGATATGAAGTATTTTAAATAATGTTTATGTATAAAGACTCTTGTTTATTAATTTATAGTTAAAGTCTTTAACATATTTTAGCTTTTGATTTTTGGGCAATTGTTTAAGGAAAGTTAAATTTTGTGGCTATCATCTCTAGAAACCTTCACGAGACAAAACTTATCCTCTGGGGTCGCCTTGAGGTTTAGTGGCTTGTTACATAGCTTAAATAAAACCATTTCACCCACAAAAGTGGTTTTTATATGTGTTTATATTTTTTTCAAGTATTTTGGATGTTTATGCCTCTTTGTATTCTGCATTATTGCTAGGAAGTATCACTGTGTGAGTTAGAGGGTGAGATTACTCTTGATTATTACATGTATTGCCCTATACGCTTTCACGTTATTGAATTCACATATCCATTTCCCCCATATATATGTCATTTATCATATAATCTCTATTTTCAGTGTTGAGATATTTTGTAAGGTTTAATTGAGATTTTCTAGGTATTGCAGTTACAATGTGAGATATTGGATGTGTTTTGGACAAGTTTATGTAGGAAATGAAACTTTAAGTTCAATATTGTAATTTCAAACTCTAGAATTTATATGACAATATTGCAGAGATGCATAGCTCGTTGAGTTGGCTTTGTGTGGTTGCCAATCGCGCGTCCATTCGATTCCAAACAAAATATATACGGTTGTTCTCTTATGAAGTATAGAGAACACAACCAACCAAAAGTGGATGAAAAATTGAAGTCCCATAATGATTCTAGGAGTTTTGCAAAATTTCAAATTCGAATCGAGTCGGGGTCCTTACCTGGATCGAATTGGCCTGTAATGAAACCACCTCGAGTTTTTTTTCTCTTTTATTTAATTTCTTCTCTTACTTTACATAGTAATTGTTTTAAGTTATATGAGATACTTCCTTTATTTTTTAACCTAGATTTTCACCTCTTCCGTTTACTCTTTTCTCTCTCCTACGACTTTACCATTTTCACTCTCACTCATTCAACCACCATAGTTAAAGGTAGTTAATGAATACTTTGTTTACCATATATTTAAGTAGATTTTGTTGAAATGTTTATTTTAAAGGCTTGTTATTCTCTTTCCCTTTTTACCTTTTTGTGTATTTGCTTTGTCACCTTGTGTAACTAGATTAACTGGTTGGAGGAGCATAAACCCAACATAGATGCTTGAACTTCATTGATGGGTTGATAGTTTGAATTATTTTTATTGGATATATTTGGAGTATCATAGTGTATTAAGGCCTCTTTTCTTATAAGGGGAGTGTTTAGGATTTACTACAAATTCAACCCATTTGTTCAAATAGTTCAGTGAGACCTTCATTTTTTATTGTGAGGTTGGCTTCCTAATTATTTGATAGTTTGTCTCAATGATTTATTCCCATCTACTTGTGATTTTGATTTTAAAACCTATTCTTTTAAATCAATCTGACGTGGGGGAATGCTACCAAACCTCTTTCGTCGATTTAAGTAAAAAATTTACTTAAAACTCGTCTAACTTTAATTATTATTAGTTTCTTGTTTCTTCACAATCTAGATTAAATCATTTTATTAAAATTAAAATCATAAAACTAAATCATATTTTATTATATTTGCAAATTAACATTCACCTATATAGTTTTAACATTATTATAGTTCAATCCATGTGGAATTAAACTCCAATTTTACTTGAATTTTACTACTCGTGCGATTAGCTTAAACTTGAGTTATATAATATTTTGAGCGAGTCAAGTACCAAAAATACTTAATCACTACCATATGGGATGCTTGTCACTCAGATATGTTGGTCTCACGAGTGTGTGGAATTATAAACCAATAATGAGGATTTGACGTGTTTAATATAAGTGTTCTCTCAAATAAACGTAGAAGGGGTGAATAGGATTACATACAAACTTTGCCCAATATTTTCCAATTTTACATTCCTGAACAGTTTTAGCAAACCAATTACAATGATAAACTAACTACAGAGCCATGTTAAAAAAGATTAGTATTCATGTGTGTTCTTTATTTATATATGTGTTGATTTAGTTCTTGTACAATTATTGTGTGCATGTATGAATTGAAACACTAATATTTTAAGCTTCTATTTACTTTCCATAAAATCCAAATACCTATTATTGTTTCAAAGCCCATATTTCTATTTTTCATTAAAGTTATTTGATTAGCGACAAGCGTTTCGAAAACTGATTTTAGGCACCTGAAACAAAGTAATAGGATGTCTTAGGTACCAATGAAGGCTAAAATAGAAGAACAAAATGTTGACATTTCTTTACAATATTTAGCTCCATGGTTAGATAAGGACAAATCTATGTATAATCATAATTTACATATAGAGAAAAAAATCAGAAAATGATATTGGTAAGATTAGTTCTACCGTAAATAGTTTAACCGATATTATGTTTGGATGGGTTAAGAGAATTGAAAAATATCAAATCATAAACCAAAACTATATAGAAAAGAAACTAGACTGTATTAAATTCAACTTAAACAAAGTTGACCAAAATATTAGCCAAGTAGGATGAGTCACAAATCTAGACTTAAAAGAATAAACAAAACAAAAATTGAAATCTATTAACAAAATTAGATAATCATAACCAACCAGAACAAACTGGGATTAATTATCCAGGAGATAATGAGATCCCTAAACTATATTATGATACAGAAGAAATCCACACTCTTCAAACAAAAGAATTTAGTTACAATGAATTACTAGACTATTTGAGATATTTATATGAAGACCCAAATTTAAATATTTCTGAACGTAATAAACTTACTGAACAAATACAAATCACGTATTTGGAACATGAAAAATTATTACAACATTTTCAGTAAGAAATAAACCAATATTCATATAAGGATGAAGAAAATGATCCACCACATATAGTAAACTCTATAAGTGATGGACAAAGAAAGGCTAAGGAACCACTAAAAGAATTCTATAACTTGGAAAACTTCGAACATTTTATGCAAATCCCAGCAATAGAAAAAGAAGATTTTGTTAAAGTCGGCAATACTTCTACAAGTGGATGTAATACTTCTATAAGTGGAATTAAATAAGAGGAACCAAATCCTTTTTTCTTAAGAATAGATGATCTAAATAAACATAACATATCACAAAATGGAATATATCTTGATCTCAGGCATATACCTTCTAAAGATCAACAACATACTATTGATGAATGGGCACAATCCATGTTTATACTCATCACAAACTATAAAAATACATGGTCTAAAGAAAAAAATTTAGACTACTTAGCCACAACACTTCAAGGAGATGTGTTACAGTGGCTACAACAATGAAAACAGACTGAAGAAGGAAAATAGCAAAAAGCTTAACTTCTACAAAATTTTAAGAATTTTGATGAAATACTAAAAGACTTTGTTAGACTAATAAAAGAAAATATAATAGGATATATTGCAGAACCCAGAATCCAAGAGGATGCATGTTACATATTATCTAACTAGAATTATGTAATATCTGTCAATTTGAAGAATTTGTTGAAATATACAAAAAAAAAATATTATTTCAAGATCAATCCACCTGATAATAAATACTGGCTGTACCAATTTTTTAATAAATTCCCAAACCCATGGGATGAAATATCTTTAAAACTTTATCCTGACTGGTTAAAACAAATCAACAAGGAAAATCATATTAGATTTCGTATTAATTGGGTAATAAGAGAAATATCCAAAAATTTGTCGATGTAAAAACAAAAAAGAAAGTAAAAAACTAAATCACAAATACTAAGTTTGGATATAAATGTTGTGATAAAATTTTAAAAGAAAACTCGAAAATAGGGTGTAATCCACCTAGATCTTTCGAAACCTCTCGGAAGAGAAAATTCAAATGGAAACCTTGGAAAAAGAAATCATATTTTTTTTTAAAAAGCAAAAAAAATATTAGAAAAAAATTCTAATAAAAATTCACATCGAATTATAATTTTTTTTTAATGTTACATATGTAATGAAGACGGATATTATGCACCAAAATTCCCAAAGGGAGGGAAAAATGCAAAAACGATGATAAAATTCCTTGAAAACAAGAATTAGACATATTCTTTGGTAATAAACTTACAGATATCTTTGATAATGAAGAAATAATATACGAACTAAAATCAAAATCATCTAATGATGTATTCATATTTATGTATAATACAATAACAATACAAGATAGTAAAGAAAATGAGTTACAAACACTAGCTCTCAGAGATGTTGGTGGTAAAGAACTAACTTTCATCAATGAACAATTACAGGAATTAAAAAAGCAAAGACAACTTACAAAAAAGGAATATATCTGTAAATTATCAAAGTTCAAAATATTCTCAACAAGAATATTTGAGCAATTTAATAGAAGAACCACAACTGGATTCACTGATGAAGAAACAACATATATTACATTATTTGATAAAAAGAAAATAAAGCACCGGAAGAAAAGATATACAGAAATAAAATATATTCATATTGGATCAATTTAAATATGTATCACTGCCCTATTTAGACAAGGTCTGGATACACCTGTAGCGATTTTGGTCTTAGACAAAAGATTCAATAATTTGATTAATGTAATTATAGGAGGAGTACAATCCAATTTAATTAATGGAGTTGTCTAGTTTAATATAAAATAAATTTCTTTATCTCAATCAAAGATCCCAATATTGAGGATTCTGTCAAAATAAAAATCCAAACCAAATGACTAGGAATGAAAGATACTTCTAGAACTATGTCAATCCATTGGAAAATAATTCATGAATTGACTACATTACCACAAACAAACAAACATTTTATGGACAGAAATCTAATAGAAATATTTGAAACCAAACCATTTGATTCAGCAATCCAACCAAGATTGATGATTTGGCGAGATTGAGAAGTACCAAAATAATTGATACTATAAAAAATAACAGAAGTACATGAAAAACAACGAAATAATATCAACTTCAAGTTTCTGGAAATAATGTCTATTTTAAAAACAAACACTCAGACTCGCAAAAGAATTTTTCTGAAAATGATTGGGAAAAACTAAAAGGAAAAAATCTTATAAATTTCTTAAAAAAGAAAATCTAATAAAACAATTGCTATGAAAATGTACAAGTTCCAATATTACCTGGAACAAATTACCAAAAAGATGAAAATATCAAATCTAGTATAATATATCACTTTCAAGTCGGAAGAGAAGAAATTATATTTTCTCCAATCTATGGAAAGAAAAGATACACTTATGTATTAAGATATTTTACTTTTGTTGGCTATAAACAATATAGTCTATGCACTCTTATAGATACAGGAGAAACAGTTTGTTCTTGTAGACCTAATACTTTACCATCAGAAAAATGGATAAAGATGAAGAATCTGGTTGCTATAATAGGAATTAATGGAACACAAAATTATATTGCCCTAAACACTATTTGGTTTAATGAAAAGAAATTTATTATTCCAAAAATTTTATGCTTTCTTGAAATGCATGGTGATTTCATTTCAGGAAACAACTTTATTTCAGAATATTTACAAATGAATATTAATTTTTCTTCAATTAAACTCTAAACAAAGAATTAATAGAAATCGCGTTGCTTCAACAACATAAATATAAATGTGAAAAAGGATTTTCTCCGGTAAAAGATGGAAACATTACTCCAATAATTAAAGCCTTAGAATAAACTCATTAGCTATACACTATTCTAAAAGACAATTTTAATGAAGTCCCACTAAAATTATGGGATAATAACCCAAGATATTATAATCTTAAACTAAGAGATTGCAATATTATTATAAGAGTTAAAACTATGATTTATACTAGATAAGATATAAATGAATTTGATGACCAAATCAAAGGATTATTACATGCTAAACTTATTGAAGACACAATAAGTCCTCACTCTAGCTCTGCATTTATGATGAGAATATACAATAAAGTCGAAAGAAGAAAAGATAAAATGATTATAAATTATAAAATAATAAATGAACAATTAGAATTTGATGGATAGTTTATTCCAAGAAAAGACGTCTTGATTAGCCAAACTAAAGGAAAAAAGATCTTTAGTAAATTTGATTGTAAATCTGGATTTTGGCAAATAAAATTGGTTGAAGAGTTAAAACCACTAACTGCTTTTAGTACCCCTAGAGGACACTACCAATGGACAGTAATGCCCTTTGGATTAAATATAGTTCCATAAGTATTCCAAAGATGGATGGACAATATCTTTAAAGACCTTAAAGATTTTTGTGTAATATATATTGATGACATTCTTATTTTTTAAAAAATAATTGAATAACATAGAAAACATCTAAAAATATTATGTGAATAATTCCAAAAATATGGAATTATTCTATCACCCAAGAAAATTAAAGTTAAAAAACAGAAATTGATTTTCTTGGTATAATCCATAATCAAAACGGATTACAGTTACAAGATCATATAATCATCAAAATAAGATATTTTGATGAAAATATTCAAGATAAAAAACAATTACAAAGCTTTTGGGAAATTTAAATCACGGAAGAAATTTCATACCATGATTATCCCAAAAAGAAGGACCTCGTCTTGAAAAACTCAAAAAGAGTGATATATTTATATGGAATGAACAGGATATAATGTCAGTAAGAAAAATAAAATATAACATAATTACAAATCGCCCTAACATTTATTTTCCTCAACAAGATGATAATTTAATATTAGAAACATACGATTCCGATCATTACCGGGAATGTGTTCTCAAAGCAATTCCATCTCAATATTAAAAAGAAACCAATTCCAATATATTAGGTATCCGATGAAGAAAACACCCATTACCTAAAAACATTCAAGCAAAATAATTAATATGTTGATATAATTCAAGAAAATTCAAACTCAATGAATCAAACTATATCATTTTCGGAAAAAAATTACTAGTAATAAAACTTGCTATTAAAAAATTTCATATCTTCTTATCCCCAGAAGATTTTCTTGTTAGAACTGATAACCAAGCAGTTAAAGACTTCCTTACAAACAAAAGAAATATTCTAGAAGGAAGAAGACTTACATATTATAATCAAATTGCAAATTATACCTTTGAAGTTAAATGTTTGAAAGGTACTAATAATTTTCTTGCAGATTATCTTAGCAGGAATTTTTTAGAAGACCACTAAACAAGCGGGCTAACAAATCAAATCAAATTTCTCTGTTTCAGGATGGAATACCCTAACAAAAGGGAAGAAACAAAAGGAGAATGGGTACAATTCCTAAAAAATAAATAATTCAAAATATTGCATCATTTTCCAAAACACAATATAAACCAAGATATGTGTATATTTTCTTCAGTGGGCGCCAACCAGGCATCTACTATAACTGGTTTCAATGTCTGACCAAATCAACAGGTATCTGGATCTTGCCATAAAAGATATGATACTATCCACGAAGTAATGGCTGGATGGGAATGTTGGATAAAACAACTAGCACCCCCAAATTTAATATATCAGTTTTTTAAACTTCAAACACCGGAAAAAACTCATGCAACTGAAGTAAAAGATTTTTACAATCAGGGATTCTTTATGAATTATATGAATCTTTGAATGAATCTTAGAAATCCCATATTTTAAATAAAAAAAAGGGACTTTAGAAAACAAATATGAGTATTTTAGTTGATAAAATTGCTGAATAAACAACAGTTCTTGGTCAACTTAAAGTCTTTAGTCTTTAGGTATTGAAACAATTAAATTATGAAAATTAAGACCTTTCTCTTGAAAAAATCAATATCTTTTTAGAAGTAGCAGAGATGCTAGAAAATGATTTCATTGATAAAATCTTTAATACTATTCGGAGTATTTGCTTGTTTGAAAAAGAAAAATAACTTCTTCCCCAACAAGTATTTCAATCAGAGTTTTTTTCCAAAAATTGAAGATCAATATGAAAAGATAAAAAAGTTGTTTAATCCAGCTTGCTGATAAAATCAATCATGCCGGTGAAATCAATTTGTATGATGATATAACAAATTATACTTCTTTACATAAGATAAATGGGATATTGAACCAATTGAATGGGAATTACTAAACAAACTAATATTCCCAAGTACTTTACCGGAAGATTTTTCCAAATTATCTTTGATGATCAAAATAGTGATTAATCATGTGGTTTAAAATATAAATATACCACATATATTTAACATTTCATATTTCCAGCACCATTGGATGGAGATTCAGAGCAAGATTTTACCAACCATATCAGATATGTCATCTAAGAGCAACTGAGGAGTATGAGTGGGATGAGATTGATCAGAATGACTACGATCACACTATTGACTACATATGTATACTCTCAACAAGAGATAAAATTTATGATCACATATGGACGAAGACTCTTCGTCACGGACATTACTATCAACTATTTTATCTCTCCTGAGCAAAATGATGAGGTGATTGATTTTCTTGAAAGTCTCAAGAACAAAAACAAATTAGATGTCCTTTATGAATTATTAAGTGATACCGAAGAATTTAAAGAAGCACTTCTGCATCACCATAACCAAAGTCCAATTGATAGCATCTCGTTGGTATCCATTAGAGAAGCTAACATAGCCAATGCAATGGAAGGATAATCATATGTTTTTTGGACCACAATACACGACTGTACAAATTATCTAGCACACGACACATGGCTCATAAAAAATAAATACAAGGAAAAGACAAAAGCAACGGTCGAGTTTCCATTTATAAAGGATGCTTTTCATAAAAGTAAATAGTATTTTACTTTAATAATGTTTCTTACTTTATTAAATTAAATAGGGACATGCTGACAAAAGTAAACTAATAATGTTTGCTTTATGTCCTTATCTTATCTTTTATTTCTTTACATTGTATTCTACTTTAAAGTTCGGTGTGCAAGTTTTTAATATAAATAGTTTCACTTGTGTAAAAAAGGGGGACATGTTTTTCCACACCTAGATACTATTCCAACCACTCCTAACCACTCCATCTACTCTCTTCCCTTTCTCTCCCACGTTTTCCTTTCTTTCTTTTAGTATTCTTCCTTACTCATTGTGCATTCTCATCATTGTAAATTTGAAGTTGCAAAACATTGAGTCTATTATTAAGTCGTACACAATTGATTTGTTATGAGTGAGGCACAACCCAAATTAGGTTAGATGAACCTAAATATTGAAGATCATGCATCGTCGCTCATCTGAACGCATTAACATTGAAATTTGAAGACTATATCTTTTTTAGTAGATTGTGAATTGATTATGACAAAACTCAGAGACATGCACAAAACGTTTTTTTAAAAACATGCGGTCTTTAAAAATTATTGCAACGAGTGGTTGAAAGTTTGTTGAAATCGTATTAGAACATGTATGAAAGTATTTTGTGGATTGGTCAAACTTTGGTTGTCTTTTTAAGGCTTTTATGGTCTTGATGTAGAGACCCATTTGAACGACCTTATTTTGTGCTTGTTCACACAGCTAGACCATGATGTCCATACTGGATAGAATCGTGCACACAACCAGATCTAACCGTGCACATAAATGAACCAGATTTTTGAAAAATTCTATTTAAACGCCCATTTCTCTTTCATTTATTGGTATTTGAAAACCTCATAACTTAAACACCTCTTTGAGAGTATTTTCAAGGTTAAGAGCATTTTACCTTTGCTTCTCTTTCCAATTTCACTTGTTCCCTCTAAAATTGATAAAACTTATATACATATATACTTGATTTATTTCTTTGAGAGAGAATTGAGAGTGTTTTGGTTCAAATTTATACACTAACCTTGGTTAATTCAATCTATTCTGAATTACTATGATCATCTACTCCTAGATTTAAAAGATGAGGTACTTCATTTTATTAGAGAGATTGGAGTGTGGAACGATCCCAAGGAATAGAGTTGACTTTTTTATTCGTGACGTGAAGCTCATTGGATATTTTCATTATCTTTGGGGAAGAGAAGAGCTACAAGGTTCCTAGGTAACTACACAAGAAGGATTGTGTGAGAGGAATCTTCTTTCCTTGTGTAAAATTTCTTTTCAAGTAAAAATAAAAATTAGAGTGCATCGAGATTTTTTACCCGTATGTTGGGGGAGGGAGGGTCATAGTAAATATGTCTAATGATTGATTATAGATGATTTATACTTGTATGCTCACATTTGATTAGAAATATCGCTTATATATTGATCGAATTTGATGAATTGAACTAAAATTGATTTAGGTTTGTTAGATATTATTTTTTTCATATATATTCACCTAATTAATTCATCTTGTGTGTTAATCATTTCATTGAATAATCAAATTGGTAAAACTTAGCTTAGGTAACTTGAATGTGCAAGAAAAATCGTTTGAAATTAATATTTGGTCATAAGTTGTCTTTAAACCTATTCACTCCCTCCCCCTCTCTAGGTTTGTTTTTGATGTTTACTTAGTGAAGATGACATGCTATTTCAATTGGTATCAGAGACAAGTGCTCATTTGAATAGCATTAACATTCTTGAGTTAATCTTATGGTTATTTGTGTGTTTGTTGTGTTCCTTGTTTTGATCTAGTTTGTATGACCCTAATGGAAATTGCTTGTCCTAATTTGTCTAGTAATGATTGTGCCATACATCTGGATCCTATGCATGTGAGTATAGTGAAAGGATCGAACATTTGACATCCAAAATGGAATAGAAGAAAAAAACCTCACATTCTTTGGCAAAATCATAATCTATAATGTTGATTTTAATGAAAGTGATGAAATTGAAAATGTCAAATCCTTGAGCCAAAGCAAGCAAAATGATCAACTTCTCAAAATGAAAAGGTTGAATGTTGAATTGGCTGATAAAGTCAAACTCCTTGAAAAAGAAAAAGAAGATTTTAAAGAATTTGAAATGACTAGTCAACTTGCCAATCAAAAGTTGAAAATATTTGAAAAAGAGAAGGGTGAGTTTTTTGAAGATATCTTTGTCTTGAGAGAACTAAATTCAAATTTGAGAAAATTTTATTGTTATTTAAGACTTGATTTAGAAACACTCAAGGTTATTGATAAAGATAAAAATGATTTCATTTTTAAAATTAAAGTGGTTATGGAAGAACTTCTTATTTGTGAAAGTTATAAATGTGAACTTGAGAAGAGATTTGAGTCCTTGCAAAATGAATTTGACTCATTCAAAAATTTGAAAAACAAGCCATCTTCTTCTCAACTTGACTCATTCAGTGAATGTTCATCACATATTAAAAGGAAATTAATTATTTTAATTTAAAAGAAAATGGAAGTGGTTTACCCTTCATGGTAAATAAAGATGGGTGTGGTGAAGAGGAATAGGATTAAAGCCTCTATTAATATGACACTTAATGATTCTATGTCTTGTAGTAGTGATGATGATGATGATTATGAGGTTGATAATGATAATATATATGATAGTGATGATGAGGAGGAAGAATTTTGAAAAGCCTTTAATGATATTTATCAAGAATCTTTAGAGCTTAAAAAATCCAACATTTAGTTATTGAACAAAATGAAAGTTTTACAAAATCAACTTGATGAGAAATAAGAAAATTTGAAAAAGTTCATGCAAAATTCTTTGATCTTGAAAAGGTTGCTGAGGTTTTGTCAAAACAATGTGGGTATTTATAATCACAAAATACACCCATTTTGAAAGAAAAATAAGAAATTGAAAATGAAAATTCGATTTTGAAAATTGATTTTGAGAAATTGAAACTTGAGCTTAAATATGCAAAGAATTAAAATAGAAATTTATTATAGAATAAGTAAATTTGATAGAATTTTATTAATTAGTGCTAAACCAAATGCAAATAACAATGACTTAAAGCTTGAGAAGAAAATTGGAAAAGAAAAAATGAATTTTGAAAATTCAAATGCTCAAAAAGAGGATAAGGTACAAACTCCTTTACTTCAAAAGAAGGATGTTGAACCTAATTCAAAGATTGAAAAAAAAACTTTTGTTGTAATTTTAATGGGAAATCAAACCATGTTGCACATTTTTTTTTTAAATAAAAAGACTTCGAAAAGTTGGTTTGAAATCTCAACATGGGAGAATAGAGGTGAGAAGGAATGAAAGAAGATTTGAGAAGGACAAATTGATAATGAATGAAATACTATTTGAAAGGAATAATGATGTGAGGAAAAATGTACCTTGTTGTACTTTTTGCAAGGCCACACAAATCAATCTTGTAGGTGCTTGAGAGAGAGAAACAATTGGTTCATGAACAGTAGGAAGCGAGTTTTTCGAAGAGATCCTATTGATGAGATTGGAGGTGAAGTGGGTGAGTTAAGAAGAACGATGACTTTCTATGTGAAAAATAGATGTGAGACTAGACAAGAGTTTCCTAGACCTAGATAGAGATACCAAACTCAATTTTTAAAGACTAGGCATACGAATCCTATGAGAAGTGAGGGATGGATTCCACAACTTAGGGAATTGCCTAGGAATGATCCTAGAGTCAAAGGTTGACCTATTATTAAATCAAAATAAGGTTGAGATGAAATAATTTTAAGTATGATTATAACATTTACCCAAGGGATACAACACCTATCGCTACCTAGGTAAGTAGTTTACTTAGGATAACAAGGTTCTTGTGGGTTCCCATTTCTAGTTCATTCTTGATTGTGGGGGAACCAAATATTTATGAGTGAATGATTTCTAATTGGTATCTTGTTTCATGTTTTGGTGAGGACTCTTTGCATATTTGCATGTTTCATGGATTTGCTTTCGATACTATGATTATCTACCAAACATGATTTTATAAATGCATGCATAATTCTTATTAAAAAATCCAAAAAGATTTTATGTTATTCATTTTCGTTATATATATGGTTAAGTGTTTGATTCATACTGATTTGATGATCAATTTAACTTGAATGGTGATTAAAAGTGAATTCTCAACCATTTAATAGATTTTGTTTGATTGATTCAATTTTTAGTTGAAATTTATTTGATAAACCGTGATTCAACAACTCAGATATAGAATGATTTAGATTGAGTCTAGGCTAAGTGAATATTATTTCAAATCACTTTCAATTCCTTGCAAGTCATAAATCTAGATTTTCACTCAATTTTGAAAGGAACACGTGAATTTGAATAAAAAGAAGCAATTGAAATGCCCTTGAGAAAGCACGCGCGGGGTGATACGAATTTACTTGTATCTTAGGCCAAACACACAAATTCACTTTTTACCAAATTTTATCTTAATTTAATATAAAGTGAACACACAAGATAAATTGAAGCCATATTTCAAACCAAAAAAGAGCAAGAAGAAGAAATAGAGGAGCAATCCCTTCTGGGCCCAAAACCTTTAATTCAGAACTATATTAGAACTAACAAACAAAATACCACTTACATGCTACTTAGATATCCACTAAGTATAACTTGGATATGTCTTCAAATCTTCAATAGAAAATGATGCAGTCCAGGACCTCCCACAGCAAGTAACTCTTGCCTCGGTCCATCGATCACTCTCAGGAATATGCAATACCTTTCTTCTTTAGAAGTATAACCTCAACTCCTGTTGATGTAAAAAATTAGATCATATCTAATTATTCAATCACAGATAAATAAATGAGACAGAATTTTTAAAGTGGTTCAGCCTTAAAAGAATGTCCTACGTCCATTGTTTCTATTATTGATGACTGTTTGGGAATTCTCGATTACAAGTTCAATCAAGAAATTCCGTCCCCCTTACAATGAGGATTGTACAATGTATTTATAGCCCTGAGGCTCTAATATGAAAGGGTAATACATTCAATGTTGTACATGTGAAAGGGTAATATATTAAATGCCCCTTAAGCGTATACATCTGAATGATAAGCATTTAATGAACAGTCAGACTGTTGGTTTTCCTGTTATTAATGCTTTGTTCGAGGTGCAGCTCGGACTGCCTAAGCTTCTCGGACCGCCTAAGGTTCCTCGGTGCTCAAAGTTCCTCGGTACTCAAAAGTTCCTCGAAGAGTTCTTGTAGGTCGGAGCGTCTGAGTTACTCGGGGAAGCAATGTTCCTCATTGTAGTATGGTTCCTCTGAGCATCTGAGTTCCTCGAAAGTGCTTGTTGTTTCCACGTAGATTGCCACGTGTCTTCATTCTATTGAGCGATGTCAGCAGACTAAATTTGGTATCAACAGAACCCCCCAATGTTTCATAGTTCGAAATTTGAGGAGTGTGGAACATTCTTTCTCGGAATATGGTAGTTTTAAATGGTCCTCCTGATTTTTAGGAGTGTTTCCTTTGTATTTATTTTTCCTTCCAAATTCGTAGAATCAGGCTTTTTTGAATTTTTATAACAGCCTCGATCTCCGCGTACTTTTTGTCCTTCTAGCCGCCGGTAGCATAATCGTTTCTTTTTGCAATCATTACTTTTTCCTTTTCCCAAGGCAGAGTATTTAAGCGTCACAGACAATCCCATCGTCTTCTACTTTTTCAAATTTGTATCTTCAAATTTTCCATTGTCATCTTTTACATTGTTCGTTGTCAACAGATCCACTCTTTTTCTATAAGATCTTCTTCCTTCTTCTTCATTTCCTTCTTTCATCATGGTTTATTCTGTAGAATCTCTTGATAAATTTCGCTCTGATTTCTCTATTCCCTCCTGGGTTATTCTGGAAGAGCTTTTTGAGCCTTCAGACTATTTTCGTTTGGCTGAGGGACATTGGTTCCCCAGTCTCTTTGTTGCTGAGTGTGGATCTTCTTTTCCTCCTAACCCTCTATGTCTGGAATTCTGTCAATACTTTGACGTGGTTCCTGCAAGAATAGCCCCCAATACATGGAGAATAGTTAACGGGGTTCATAGACTAAATCAAATTCATGGAACTCGCATAGGAATTCCAGAAATCATGTTTTGTTATAGATGGGTTGTTGGAGATAACACTTTTTATTTAAAAACTATTCTGAGATGGGTTGTTGAAACTATTCCTGTTCCCCCGAGGAAGCTGAAGAAAAGCTCCTCGGTCAATTTGGTTGACACCGTCTCTCAGCCCCCGACTAGTGGAGTTCCCACTTTCGTTCCCCCGAGCTCTGCCATGAGCTCGGTGAAGACTTTGATCATTCCCGAGATCCAAGGTATCGAAGAAAACCTTTCTCGGGATATGGTTACCTCTTTGGCAGCTCGCCACATTGCTTCTGTAAGTCCTTTTATTTTGAACTTTTCGTCTTTCCCTTGTTATATCTGTCTCTGACTTGCTTTCATTTTCTTTTTAAGTTGGTGAGCTGCTTTAACATAATTTTAAGAAGGATGAAGCAATTAAAGCTTCAAGCACCTCGTCTGGTGTAGAGGAAGCTTTGATAGGCTTGGGGCAGTCTCTGAAAGAGTCTCGCCAGAAATATGCTGATGATAAGGCAACTTGGGAGAAGAAGCTTGCCTCCACCGAGAAGGAGAAGGCTTGAGTTTTTGAAGTCTCCAAGGGGTTGGAGAAAAATTTAAAGGACTTGGAAGAGAAAAATAAAGAGCTCGACAAGAAGCTCAAAGATACTGGAGAGTTTGAGAATAAACTCAAGGTTGCTGAGGAAGAATTAATCCAACTTCGCGAAGTAAGTCGCCAGAAGGAAGAAGTTGAGAATAAACTGAAGACTGCTGAAAGTCTTCTGCCCGAGAAGCTTTCCTCGGAGAAATTAAAGAGGAAAATGGCTGTGAAGAAGTCTTTCAGAGCCGGCTGGGACAAGGGGTGGAACAAAGGCTTGGCTGCCATGATGTCTCAGGTAGAATACGGTAGCCTTAAATACTTTAGAGATGGGTGGGTCGCTGCTCTACAGGAGATGAAGGTTGATGAAAACTCTGAACTCTTTCAGCGACACATCCCTGGTCCCCCTCCAACTCCTGAAGACGAAGAAGAGGATGAAGCTGCCTCCGAAGAGTCTTCCATGGTGATGAGAGATCATCCCCCAGCCATCCAGCCTACTAATGAGGAACTTCAGCAGCTCGCTACTTCCTCCGATCAACTTCCAGCACTTCCCCAGCTACTATATGCTCAATCCGAGCAACCTACTTCCTCGTCCCAGCCTCCCAAGAAAGTTTTGGGAGACAAGGAAAAGGTGTAGAGTTGTTCGTACTTCTATCCATTTTATTTTTCTTTGGCAAATGTAATCCTGAACCATGTAACTCTGAATCTTGTGATATAATAAAACTTGAACTTTTGTTTTTGCATACTGTTGTCTCTTCTTCATGCTCTGTTTTGATTATTGATTACTGTTTTTTCTTCCTCTACTAGTTTCTGGCCAAGATGGAATTACTGTCTGCTCATGATACAAAGTTGTTGCCGCAATGTAATGAATATTTTAAGGCTGGTCACACAGATCTGAGTGCAGCACAAATCATCGACATCCTCGGCCAAGATGCTTCGGAACAAGCAATTGAGGCCTACCAATATTTGAAGTGTCTGCTTGATCGTGCAGTGGCCAATAATGTAGCTTACTATGACATGATTGAGGATCTCCAAAGAACTCTTGAAGACCTTCAACAACAATATAAGGAGTCCACTGCCCTCTTGCACGAGGGGTATGAGAAGAAGTATCAGCAACTCAATGCTGACAAGGGATATGATAAGCGTTTTGCTGGCTACGATGTGAGGGAGAGAACTCTGAGGGTTGAGGTCGAGGAGTGCAGATAAATAGCTGAATTATTAGAGCAAGAGAATAACAACCTGCAAAGAGAGTTATCGTAGTTGAAGTCTGCAACTTCCACTTCAAAAGCCTTGATCCCAATGACTGATGAGGGATTCTCATTCTTGGAGGTCGAGAACGCCAACTTGAGAGATGAGTTGGAAACCTTGAAAAGATCTGGCCCTTCCATATCTTCTCGTGGACGAGCAAGAGCTCATCGGGGACGAACAAGAGCAGCTCAGATTCCTGTCGAGGAACAGAGGACTCAATCTGCTTTAGAGAACTAAGCTTTCCAATTAATGGCGAAGAACCAGGCGTTGGCTGAAATGTCAAAGAAGATCAGGGACCTGGAAGAGCATCTTTCTGCACCGAAATCTACCTTGGAGAATAAAGATCTCTTCATCAAAAATCTCCACGAACAGATGGAAAGATTGACATATCAATTCCACAAACAGCCCAGGAAGTTCTGGATGGATGGCTACAACGAGGCTCTCTACCACTTGGACGATCGTATCCAGAATGCCAATAATGAGGGCTACAAACAAGGCTGGTTGAATACCTTAGGTGTGCTGCAATTGGAACAGGGTCATTACCTGTGGGATTACCATAATCCTGGGCTGCTCGACCTTCCAGTGCCACCATTCAAGCTCGACATGAGTTGGATCCCTGCTCGGGCCATCCCTCAGTGCTTAATTTCCAAGTATCTCGGCGACTACAATCTCCATTCAAATGTCGAGATATCTCATCCCGAGCACCTCCTAGATCGACCATCCGTGATGAATATTAGGATGTTAAAAGATCTTAACTTCATAAATTCTCCTCATGCTTTAAATGATCCGCCTGCTGGCGAGGAACCTGTTTCAAAAGCAGAGGGGAAGAAACCAATAGAGTAGGAATTTTGATGTAATAGTTAGTATACATTTCATTATCAATGTAATCTGTTTTTGGATTTAATGAAAGACTTTTATTTTTGTTCGCAATCTTAATTGCCATTGTTTTGTAACACTTTACATCTGTGCATGTGTACCTTTTAAAAAGATAACAATATTGTATTAGTTATCGATCAACTTATTGTCGAATAGTTTGAATTTGTGGTAATCATTTGGCAAAAAGGATGTTTTGTTTCTCGACCAACTTAGTAAAAAGTTACGAGTATAAAAAATGTTGCTCGATCATTTTCTCGTTTTCATAAAATGTTTCCGACCAACCAAGGTCGGTAAATTTTCCTTTTCGACCAACTACAGTTAGTGGGTTTTTCCTCTACGAGCAACTTTGACACTTTTTGGAATAGTTGTAGCTCCCGACCAACCTTAGTTGGCATTTTCGAGAATATATTTACTTCCTAACCAACATAAGTTGGCATTTTTAGGAATACTTTTACTTCCCGAGGAACACATAGTTTTACTTCCCGTAGGAATACAAGTTTTACTTCCCGTAGGAATACAAGTTTTACTTTCCGGAGGAATACAAGTAGCTTTACTTCCCGGAGGAATACAAGTTTTACTTCCCGGAGGAATACAAGTAGCTTTACTTCCCGGAGGAATACAAGTTTTACTTCCCGGAGGAATACATTTGTTTCTCGACCAACCTTAGTTGGCGTTTTCGAGAAAAATTTTGAGTAGCCCGAGTTTTGCCAAGTTAGTTTTGCCGAGTAGTGTGTAGCACTAGTATTCCCCGAAAAACTTTCAATAAAAGGAGAGAATTCGGCAGAATATCTTTATTTTATTCATCACTGATAATACTTGCGTAGGTGCTCTGCGTTCCATGCATTCTTAAACTCCTCCCCCTCTAAAGTTGTTATTCGGTAAGTTCCTGGTCAAACAACTTCTGTAACTCGGTATGGTCCACGCCAATTTGCCTCCAGTTTATTATTCTTTTGAATTACTTTATTTAACACATAGTTTCCTTGTTTTAGGTCGCACTTCTTCACTCTCTTGTTGTAGAACAAAGTTGTTCGCTGCTGGTAAGCAGCATTTCTAATGGCTGTTTCTTCTCTAACTTCCTCGAGCATGTCTAAATCAAATCTTCTCATTAAATCGCTGACTGGGGAATTGAAATTCAGTACCCTGTGTATTGGGAGGCCCAACTCGGCAGGTATAACAGCTTCACTTTCAAATGCTAGCATATACAGTGATTCTCCAGTTGCTACTCGGGGAGTAGTTCGGTAAGCCCATAGTACTGATTATAACTCGTTGATCTAATTTTCTTTCGCATCATCCAGTCTTTTCTTCAATCCATTCAGCAGCGTTCTGTTTGTTACTTCAGTTTGTCCATTGCTTTGAGGATGGCCTGGTGCTGAGTGGATCTTCAAAATGTTCGACTGATGACAATAGGCAGCGAACTCCTCGTTGTCAAATTATGTTCCATGGTCTGTGATGAAGGCATGAGGAAGACCATATTGACAAATGATGTTCTTCCAAATAAATTGGTACACCTTGTCGTACGTCATATCAATGAGAGGATCAGCTTCAACCCATTTAGTAAAATAATCCACTGCGACGACGAGGTATTTGAACCTTCCTCTGGTCGTTAGCAGTGGCCCGACCAAATCTATTCCCCACATGGAAATTGGCCAAGGGGAAGTGATGGGTGTCAACAATGCTTGTGGAGTTCTTCAGATGGAAGAAAAACGTTAGCACTTGTCACATTTCTTGGCATAGGCTATACAATCAGCTCTCATCGTCGGCCAGTAGTATCCCTGCGTCATCACCCTTTGCAAAAGCGTCCGACCTGCTACATGGGCTCCATAGGACCCTTCATGGATCTCTTTAATCAATTCTTTCACCTCAGAGGGATGTACACATCTTTACAAACCTGCCACAATTCCTCGCTGTTCTTGATTTCTTCTAGAACATGGTTGATATCCTTCTTCAAAGGAGTATAATTATCGAATTTCTTCATTGCATCCCATACCGATCTAGTTCTTGAATGTTTGTCATTACCATTGTTCTTATGCTCTTTCTTTTTAGATTTATCACCTTCCACCTTGGTTTCTTTGGCATCCATATTCTTCTTCGCAGCCATAGCCTCCTCGGCATTCATAATCTTGGTCGCTTTTCCCATCAGATCTGACATGGTTCTAGGTGGATCTTTGGCCAAAGTGTAGTACAACTTGTTGGGCAGTAGTCCACTCATCAAGGCGGTAATCGTTGTCTTCTCCTCATAATCAATTACTTCGAGTTTCTCGTTATTAAAACGAGTTATATAATCTCTGGTACTCTCACCAGCCTTTTGTCAAACACTTAACAAATGCGCTACTCGTTTAACTGGGTTAGCCCCAAAACAGAAAGTCCCAATGAATAACTCGGCCAGTTGAAGAAAAGTTGAGATCTTACCCCGAGATAGATTATTATACCACATTTGAGCAGATCCAGTAAGAGTTCCCGAGAATGCTCTGCATCTCATCTCATCTGGAACAGCATAGATGTCGGCTGCAGCTTGGTATTGTTCTATATGAAGGATAGGGTCAGTCTTTCCATTATATTTGGGAGTCACAACAGGTGCTTTGAACTTTGATGGTGTTGGAAAATCTACAATGGCCTGGAAAAAAGGTGTTCCTCGAACAAAAGTTCGTTGTAAAGGGTTCTTGGCTTTAGCCATTTCCCCTAATCTATCCTCCAGCCTCTGAATAGAGCCTTCCCATGCATCATTTCCTTCCTCAGGCCTGTTGGTTCGAGCAACTGATCACGTTGATGTGGCTTCCTGGGATCTATCTTGACGAGAAGCTAGTCGCGACTGGGCAGATCCTTCCCTTAAATCTGATGGTCGTCGAAAACTTCTCGATGCGACTTTAGGAGGACTTCTACTCCTTCTAGGTCCTAATAGATTAAAAGGTGATACCCTGCTTAATCTTTCTAGCGCATTGGTCCTTTTTGGGGAGAGAGTGATACGTTGTTCAGTATCTGTGGCCCGCACTGACGAAGTTCGTCCAGGTTGATAAGAAAAATCTTCAGACTCCTCATTGCGATATGAATCGGTATGCCTAGTACGCGAAGAAGGTGCACGGGTATTTCTTTGAATACTTCGTGGTCCTAAATGGGTTGGTGCACCGCCATGGAGGGTTTGTATGAGTTGACGCATAGTTTCTTGCATGACGGTCTGGCCCTGAGCCAGATTTGTCATTATTCCAGCCAGATCTGGAATATTTGGCGGAGCAGATGGATTTGGAGGGCTTCCAGCGATTCGATTGCTAGATTCTGGAATATCAGCCATTTGTGATGGATTATTTTTTATGAAAAATGATATTACCAGTCGTTTCCCACAGACGGCGCCAATCTGTTGATGTAAAAAATTAGATCATATCTAATTATTCAATCACAGATAAATAAATGAGACAGAATTTTTAAAGTGGTTCAGCCTTAAAAAAATGGCCTGCGTCCACTGTTTCTGTTATTGATGACTGTTTGGGAATTCTCGATTACAAGTTCAATCAAGAAATTCCGGTCCCCTTACAATGAGGATTGTACAATGTATTTATAGCCCTGACGTTGTAATATGAAAGGGTAATACATTCAATGTTATACATGTGAAAGGGTAATATATTAAATGCCCCTTAAGCGTATACATCTGAATGATAAGCATTTAATAAACAGTCAGACTGTTGGTTTTCCTACTTTGTTCGAGGTGCAGCTCGGACCACCTAAGCTGCTCGGACCGCCTAAGGTTCCTCGGTGCTCAGAGTTCCTCAGTACTCAAAAGTTCCTCGGAGAGTTCTTGTAGGTCGGAGCGTCTGAGTTACTCGGGGAAAAAATGTTCCTCGTTATAGTATGGTTCCTCGAAGCGTCTGAGTTCCTCGGAAGTGCTTGTTGTTGCCACGTAGATTGCCACATGTCTTCATTCGATTGAGCCATGTCAGCAGACTAAATTTGGTATCAACAACTCCATTATTCAGCAATAGAGAATTTCTCTACAAGGGTTCTAGAACATCGATTATGTCCTTCTTAATTGCAAAAGTGATCTTCAAAGATCCAATGGGTTTTGATGAAAAAAATTATAGAGTTTGATCACAAAAAGAACTCTAAAAAGGCTTCCCTAAGAGTCTAATCAGCATCTTTATTTGTAAGAAAAGTTGTTTCAAAGAGAAAGAGGTTAAATATTTGGAAAAAATTTAATTAAAAATAAAAAGCAAGCTTACTCGCTCGAACTAACCGCTACCTTGCTCGAACGAACCGCCACCTCGCTCGAACGATGTACCCTATCTCATTCGAACGGTTTCCAACGAAACTTCAAATGATATTCCAGAGTGAACCTAAAAGATGACATTCCAGATCTCATTCGAATGTGGGAGCCTCGTTCTAACGAGCCTACACAACTCATACAAACGACGGTTCAATCTCAATCTAATGAGTCAACGAATTTTTCAAAATTCTTTAAAAATCATTTTACAAAATGCAAACTCTTTGAAAATGTCCCCTGGATATATAAAGCTTTGACAAACCATCTCATAACTCATCTAGGGTAAATTTGTGAAGAACGATATTCAATCTTGCTAATGTCACCAACGTTTCTTCTCTTTGAAGACTTGAGAACGATCATGAAGGTTTAGTGGGGTGCAACGGGTTAAGCCAACTAAAAATAAAACGAGCAATTTTAAAACTCTCTTACTGTTCTCAACCTCGAAGATACCCTCTATGATGTAAAGAAGTAAAGAGGAACTCAATTTTTTTGAAAAATGAGGTAAAGAGAACTACTTATAGGAATTCTATAAAAACTAGGTCCATCGTGCGCACGAGGTTAATTGGCATTATGCACACATTTTTAGGAAGTGTGTCAAGACATGCCTAAAACATGTAGCCATATGCACAGGGTCAATTTGGCACCGTGCGCACGTTTTTATGAAGAATTTTCAAATAACTAAAAAGGTGCACGGTCGTGCGCATTGGTCCAAATAGGGACCGTTCGAATTGTTTAATGTAGAAAATCATAAATCCTGAAATAAAGCGTATTTCGAAAATGTAGGTGTTTCCCAAAGTTATACACAACCTTTTTCCAAATATCAAAATCACTTGTTCGGATTAAAAACACGATTTTATAAAAAAAAAGAGTGTGTGTGTGTGTGTGTTTGTGTGTGTGTGCGCGCGTGCATAGCCATAGATGTTCAATCATATAACCAAAGATAAAATGACATGCCTTTAATATTCAACAATGGAAGTCTTTATGTTATAGAGAAGCCAAGATGATATTCTAAGTCTAATGTTCATAAAGTCTAACGAACGAGCCTTACTCTCGACACAACTTCTACAAGTATTCAAGTTTTTTGGCTTGAGTGACGTAAGACACAAATGCTTTAACACAAAATATAGACAATTATAATAATAACAACAATACCTAACCTTTGATTATTCCGTGGTAAAACTCCAAAGCCTAAAAATTTGTTGATTACACCTACCAAAATCAACATTATCCATATAATGAGAGTATTATAATGTTACACACATAGAATTCATATAAAAACAACATATTAAAATTTGATTCCAAAACTTGGGGTTGAGGCGCATCAATGTGACTAAACTTGAAACACATGAATCAAAGATACAAGATCATATATGTAAAGCATGCACAAAGATAAACACTATAAGCTTGGAGAATCTTCCAAAAAATAAATATGGGATACAAAGATGGTAAAAAAGAATGAAAACATATGGAAAGACATCAAACATAGCATGTATATCCCCCTTGTTAATGAAATATCTCCCCCAATTGAATGTTTATCCCCTTAAACATGTGTAACTCCCCAATAAAGGAGTAATAAGAGAACTTTCCCTATCTTAGACATTTCTCCCCCTTTTTGACATGAAAATTCGTAGAGAAGTAGAAAGAAATATATAACGGGTATAGCATAGCAAAGATAGAAACAATCATAATACATAAGCAATACTAGCAAAGTACATGTAGAAAATATGGCAAACATCGAATGCTATAAATAGGGTACTCAATAGAAATGATCATGATTTTGAGCAATATACAAGATCAATGAATCTCAAAACATGAACTAGTAGATAAGATATATTAAACATGTAAACCAAGATAAGTGATACAAATCTATCTAACATGAACAGATCATAAGAGAAATAGATATGAGAAAGATAAAGCTCAAAACATATTGATCACTAGTAAATCCATAAAGCATCCAAATATATCATCATCCAACGTACAAGATAAAACACTCCGAAATTGAATAGGATCAATCAACCAAGTATCCAATAAAATATCCAAATTACCAACATAAATGTTCATAATTATGTCAATAGAATAATAAAAGAGCTACACAAAAGTATCTAATCATCCTCAGTCCACTCATCGACAGTATCGTCAGCCGCATCATAATCATCATCATCATCAAAAGTAGTATTTGGTGCATGGGAATGAGGGGGAGTAAGAGAAGGTGTATTTGTACATGTATATGTAGGAAAATCATCTACGGTTTCGATACCTCTCAATGAATGCTCGGTATAAAGAATATTTTTCTTTAGAGAAATTGTAACCCTATTAAACTGATTGAGATAAAAGTCAAAATGGCCATACATATTTGTCATCTGAGCATCCATCCTCTCAAAGGCACCCCACATAAAAATAAAACTGAGTATCAACGTTCTCTCATAATGGCTGATGAGCGCATAGAGCTGGTGCTGGAGTCTCTCCCTCAGGATAAATGGATTATTCAAGGTGTCTTCTGGAAATCTGATCAATGGAGCGTGAAGCAATAACACTTGATTTTGATTCGATAATGGAAACATACTCTCCCGAATAAAGTATCGAAATATATAAAGAAGAAAGGTGTTCGATAGTCTTGCGACCATAAGGCAAAGTATCTTGACATGCATCCGAACAGGAACAACACATAACCTCGAGAATAATAAAAAGGATAATCTATAAAATGACGATGAGCCATAACATACCTCAAACTACCAATGGCAAATCCTATGAACATCTTCGAGTCATAGGCTATAAATAACTAAAAAATGAAGTATATAATACTTTTTTCTTAAGGATATCTAAGGAAATAAGATCCCTACCCAAGTAATCTGACAACCAACTAAGAATGTAGCAATATGATCACATGTAAGAATAATTTTTATGAAAGGGGTAAAATAAGGACTATTCATATGTGGAAGATAACGATGCATGCAAGAACACCCTTTTCCAGATCAACCTCGTGACTATGTACATAAGAGCTAAGGATGAGAGGAGTGGTGGTGGTTATGATCATGTTTGCATAGAATTCATGAACAATACTAGAATTGGTAGACGAGTGTAGCTTTAGCAATCATGAATAAATGAGGTCCTGAATAAGGGATATACAAAATACGCCATCCTCTATACGCTAGAGATGATCCATATCAACATACCTCTTTGTCATAATGGCTCTAAACATGAAACTAGAATGAAAAGAGGTACCATACCTATTGAATCCTATCCTAGAGGCATTAGTTGTCATATCGAGGAAAGGAATCTAGGCACTTGATGCCTAATTACATATACGTGATGAGCGTAGAGATGATGGTGGTAATGCTCTTGAATGAAAAAACTCAATGGGGCCACTCGGGGGTTTAGATGTCACTTTCTTTTAAGCAAAAGTATATTTAGGACTCCTAATATCAGGAATGGGGTGTAAAAATAAGCATAAGAAAAAACTAAATCAACAACCTAATATGATAGAATAAGCCTAGACAAACTCTAATATATGGATATCAATAAGAAAAATTAGAATATAATGACTTACTAGATTTGAACTTACATGAAATCCAGTCATAGTTGAAAATAGGTTTTGTGCGTGATAAACCTCCAAATATTATTAAATACCTCAAAAATCACACATGAAAGTGAAAAATCTAAGCTTGAACTCAAAATCGCCTTAGGCTTATCTCTGGTTGTGTTGGATTTAAAATGGAACACAAATAATCCCTAAAATCATTTTAATGGAAGCCCAACTACGAAGTCCATATGCATGGATTAAGTGTTGTCGTGCATACGGTGTTATTTCGGCACCGTGCAAATGGTTTTGTCCAGAAGACATTAGTCAGGGAATTCTCTGAAAAATTCTAAGCGTCGAACCCAAAAATCCAAACTCTCAAAATAAGTTATGAGTGTATGAAGATGCATGACAAAACATTCATGTATGACATGTTAATCATAATTTTGAGATAAAATGCACAAATTGAAGAAACTCACGCACACAAATACAACTCTAATATGAATAGTGTGATAGTGGTTAGGAATTTCATGATAAACATGATTTGATAAAAAAAATTCCTTTGAATCTTGATTAATGACATAATTTGAGAACACATTCAAAAGAAACATCAATCAATTCAAAAACAAATTCAAAAATCCTTCAAATCAAATCAAGCAATTTTGTGTCTTAATTATGGTATGATTCGTAAAATAAACATGGGTTACAAAATCTAATTAATAGGCATAACCAAGTCGTAAGAATTACAAGTGATTCTTAAGTTTATCATCTCATTAATATCCTTTCAATATCCCTTAAATGGTAGTATATATCCTTATATCTTCCTCAATGATGCACAACTCCTAAAGTTATAAATACGTATGCACTATGAGAAAATATATAATTGCCCTATCTTATTTTTCTTGCCTTGAATTTAATAGGACTTTATTTTGGCTCTTTTCATCCCACATTTGTTTTTTTCTATGGTGGATTTCACACACACACTTTGGTAGACAACTATTGATGATACTTATTCACTTTAATGTTATCTCACCAACGGTAGCCCATAATGTTTATTAAAAGGTCTCATCAATCAACTTCATCAAGTAAATAACATTTCATACATACTCTTAAATGGATAATATAAACCTTTCAAACACCAATAGGATATCTTAGGATTTAATCATGATTGTGTAACACCTCGACCCAGATTTAAGTGTCACTTGTGGTTCACCCTAGTCCGTCTGAATGCGTTAAGTGCGGAGTGATGTGAAACAACCTAAATAATGTTTATAGTCCATTTTAATTAATTATATTCAATAAATAAGCATGAAATTCCATTTTCCATGCATATAAGCATAATGATAACGATGGAGGAACCCAGTAGGATATTGTACAGGCATATCAACATAATGCTAACAAGTAATCAGACTGATGTAGATAGTAAGAACCACTTATATGAAAAATACTCTCAAAAGACAAAATATCATTTAACTCAAAATATCACATATGTGTATAATTATTAACCTTTTTCCTATATCGGAATTTACCATTTCCATAACTTTCAATTTATTACCATTTATATCCTGAAATTAACTGTATCCCATTTATGTTTATGGGTTTTCACTCTTTGCCATAAATGTTATTTCCATTATTTCTCCGGACATTGATTTTGAGTCTAAACCAAAGCCGCACCCTATGGCTCTAGGAACGCCTTAAGTTTTTTCACTCTCCTTTGTGAAAACTCTTTCACTTTTCATTAGGTTTATTTCCTTGTGGTCCACTTTTCGTTTTTACCAAAATGCTTGGCTTACTTCCATTTTTTAGTTGCATAAATGCATCTTTTAGTTATTTTACCACATTGTAATTTATACTCGACCCAAAGGCCATTTATCCCAAGGCAATTACCACCTTGTTATGATAATGTTACACACTTTGAACACCTTTATATGTTAAGTCCTTAATACATACTTATTTCTTAAGTTCAATCCACTTTATAGCCATTTCCAACAAGGGAATTCTTTAGTATTCAACTTTAAGGACTCATTCATCATTTTTTGTTCACTTTTCCATTACATTCAACAAAGTCTTGTTACAAATATTATCATTTTGTAGTTAAAACTCTAAATTCTACATCTTAAAGGTTCCTTTCGCAATTTAACCAAAGATTATGGTTTACTTAGTATTAATTATCAACTTATACCACGTATTTTTAAAACTCTCCACTCGAACCCATAATTTACCATTTTTTAACATTATGTCCCTTTAATGTTAATTAACGATTTATAAGCCTCTTCACATTAGAAATTTTCCAATTTTAAGCCGTTAGCATTTTTGACAATGTTTACAAAATCTTTTCATGAAAAACTTTCATCATATTAACCCACTCATGCTAACTAGTAGCATATTTCTTCATTTTTCACATAAAATGTCAATTTTCTCATCAAATTACTCCATTACACGAATTAATACACATTCTTACATAAAATCACAACTTTTTCATTTCACCTTTACAAAAAAAATCATATCTTATATTCTAAAAATTTAAAAACTTAAAATAACACACTTTTATTCCATAATTTTATATTTTCTTCTTGAGATATCCGTATTAGAGCAATAGGTAGAATTTTTCTATATTTTCACATATGTACATGCATATATTTATACTATCATGCATTAACAAATTTTTAGAATATATAATACAATAAAAAAACACCTTATGACTCCTAAAACATATGTTAGAACGGTTTAAGAATAGAGAACCCCCACCACCACCAAAGATGGTCTTAAAAGGGTAGCAAGCTCCCTCAAAATGTCCAAGAAAATCTCCTTCAAAGGACCCCCTTCAAGATCCATTAAGATACACCAACTCCATTTAAATAAATTCGGTCCACTAATATCACCAAGTTCACTCACAAAATATGTGCACAACTTTATGAAAACTTGTGAGTGTGAGGTACGAGGTTGTTGTTCCATAAAAATAGGGGAAACTAGGGCCAAAGTGGTGGTCTTGAAGCTCCAAGATATAAGAGAAATGGTAGTTTATTTGTGAGGAAGAGTGGCTTTGTTTGGGCAGAATGTGCTTCAAAGGAAATGGGTTTCTTTTTTATTTTCTCGATCAGATTCCCCTTATGTTCTTCTTACACAATCTTATTTAAACAAAATAAGGGATAAAGTTAGTGGACATGTGCTAAAATCATGGGAGGTATAGTAAAAATGTTAAGCACATTCCAAAATCCTTCGGTGCAAGTTGTTCTTGGATTACGAGTCACACATGCGGCTTATGAACCACCATCACCACCGGTTGATGTCGCGTCAATGACCTTCAATCTTTATGGCCCTTATGGCTACGCACACAGCTAGTGATTGTGATGGCTTCTCTTCAGCTATAGGTAATGTATTCTTCTAACACATATACCACTTATTCCATATTCTACCAAAGCCTCCCATGTTTTGCTTTGGGTATAACATTTAGTCCTCATACTAATCATTAATAATTATTGGAAAATTTAGCAAACTTTACTCATAAAATGTTCTAACCTGAGGAATAATTCCACATTAATTCATAAACACTAATAAATGCTACCAGCTTAACATATTGCCCAACATACCCCTACCTATAAATACTTTACAAAATGAACTCCCTTTAATATAAATAATGCAAACTCATGACTTAAGTAAAATTATTTAATTTACACCATAAATTTTGTACCAAAAGTCTTCAAACCAATTACTCCTTACATTTAATATCATTCCTTATCACCCCCATGCAAGGTCCTCAATATCACTTTAGTGCTCATATCATTTTAACTTCTAGTATTATCTACTTCAATAACCATAAAGCATAATTTCAACCAATTAAATCCTCCTGGTAAATTACTTTAATGATTCTTTTTTACTCAAACATTCGTTTTGATATTAATCAATTTAACTAATGCTAAAATAGTCATCATCTTTAATGCCACCAAAGCATGAACAGCATCATGACTTGTCATAATTCTTACTTAATCCACTATTAGAAATTTGGGTTATTATGCATTAAGACAAGCAGCAAATGCAATACACATAACTATATTTATTTGAATCAAGTGATATGCAAGTGCATGATAAAGTGAAATCACAACCTACGATTTCAACAAATTTAACTTTTATGATTTATCAAGTGAATTCTAACAACATTTGCATTAAAGGGTTAAGAATCCAAGTTTTAGTTAAGATTTAAGTTAAGTTCGCTTATCAAATCAATGAATCAAAGAAATTAATCACACAACCACAAAAAGACATAAAGGAAAAACTTTTTATCATTTTTGAAAATATGAATGATGCAATATGCACAAACATATTATGTAATGAATGAAGCGTACAATAAAATGCTTGCAAAAGCATGAATGCATGAAAATTCCTCAAAAACTATGAAAAATGATCCAAATGAATAATTTCAACGTCTCACCCAAAATGATTTGATCCCAACAAATCAAGGAGTATCTAGAAACGGGACCTACAATAATAAGACCCTTAGTATCCTAAGAAAACTATCACCAATATAGAGATGGGTGAATCATCTCCCGGATCCTTAGGATAAATGAACACAACTTCCCTCTTAGAAACTTTCTTTTAATGAATCTCAATCTCAACTTTCATTCTAGGAGTATCCCTAGTCATACCTCTCATGTGCTTAGGTATGCATCATTCCTCATAGTATTCTTATGTCTCATCCTTGGAATTTAAATAAACATTTTAGGTCTAGGGAAATCTCTCCTAACCTCACTCATTTCCATGAGTAAAAAGTCAACTCTCTTCATCAATATTTCAATTTCACCTCTTAGTTCACTAATAGAATATTTTTGAAATGCATTCTTCCAATTATTCATTTCCTTAAATAACTACAATATTGATTTGAATGTCCTTGCAAACTACAAAAGGTACAAAATGGAACATTACTTCTAAAACTTGACTTAGCTTCATGAGTTATATATCTTCTCAAATTTCTTATCAAGAAAATGTGGAGTTACATATAGTAAAGGTCTTGGTTTACCATCATGATGTTTAACAAACTTTTTTCTATTAAAGACGTCTCTGAGAATAAAAATTTCTTCAATTTTCAATAATAAGGTGCTAAGCTTAGTTTTTTGTTTAACCTTTTACATTTTGTAGTAAAAAGACTCAAGATGAACTTCCTTGTGAGAAAAGTTGCAAGAGAATGACTTTGGATGATTTTTTGAATTTTTTTATCATTTTTCCTTTTCTTTTGAACATTTTCTTTCACTTTTATTTCTTCTCATTTTTTTAAGATCAATAGATCGGTAATCTTCGATTCATGCGATGAATATGAACTTTCAATAGATGTGTCTAATTGAGAATAATATGACTTGGTTTTCAAATATTTAAAGAAGTCAAACTCATTTTTCAAAGATTCAAATCTCTTATCAAGTTCACATTTCAAAACTTCTCAAAAACAAGTTCCTTCTTCACTTTGTCAACTTCAAGAATCAAATCATTTTTCTCATTTTCAGTAACCTATAATTTTTTAAAATATTTTTTTTGAAATATTCAAATTTCTCAAATCTGAATTTTGTTCTCTAAAGGAACTAATATTTTCTTTTAAATCACAAGTCAAGTCTAATAGCTCACCCTTCTCATTTTTAATCAACTTCATCTTTTGGTTGGTAATTTTACCAAGGTTTTCAAATTAAATTTCAAAAGATTATTTTTCTTGTTCAAAGAGTTTGATTTTTGTAGCCAATTCAACATTTTGAGAAGTTGAGATATTAACTCTTCATTGTCTTGACTCAATAATTTGACACTTAACGGCATTACATTCATCAAAGTTAACATCAATAAACTTTGATATTTTCTGAAGAATGAGAAGATTTATTCTTATTTTTCGAACTAGAATTCAAAAGCTTTATCCTCTCACTAGGAATCAAAGGCATATAACCATCTATATATTTAAATTCGGGCAAAAACACATCCATCACATAAAAATCTAATCACGGGCACGATATATCTATGAGTAATGCGCAATAATAGAAACACATGACAATGCAAGATCAAACTCTAACACGTTCATTCATAGAAAAGTAGCCGCTCTGATACCAATTGAGGATTTGGTGAGTGAAAAATAAGTGTTCTACTCAAATAATTCTAGAGGGGGTGAATAGGTTTATTTTCAAATTTTTACCAGTTTTTTTCAATTTAAATTCCTAACCAATTTTAGCAAACTTTACACAATTATCAAGAGTGAATTAATAAATTATAGCTTCAATTAGGAAATATTGGTCAATTACACTTGATTCAAAATCATAAAGTTAATTTAATGGACTAGACTAGATCTAAGTGGGACATATGTGTAGTGTCTGATGGTGATGAAGAAAACAACATACACAACACACAAAACAATCCACGAGACAAGTTTATGAGGAAAAAACTCCATCAAAGAGGTAAAAAAAACCTCGAAGCACTCTAATCTCTCATTAAACTTGAAAGGGTTTTATATAATACAAAAAAGTGGACTCTCATGCTTTGAACTCTCAAATAGCTCGAAGAACCTCCACTTTAGATCTTAGAGTGTAGATCAACAATTCAAATGTGGAATATTTTAAATTAAATATAGGCTAAGTGGATCTAATTTCAAATCACTCTCAATTCCTCACATGTCATAGATCAAGTGTAGATCTAGGTTTTCACCCAATTTTGAAAAGTACAAGTGAATTCAAATAAAGAGAAGTAATTGAAATGCATTCAACCTAAAAAATACTCTCTAAGATGTATATTAGTAAAAGGAACTACAATTTTTTTGAAAAAGGACAAAAGGAGACCTATTTATCGGATTTTTTTAAAAATTGGATCCATCGTGCGCATGAGGATTAATTGTCACCGTGTTAACGGTTTTAATAAGTATGTCAAGATAAGACTAAAACGTGTAGTCGTGCACATGGGGTCAATTTGGCATTGTACGCATGCTTTCAGGCGGAGTTTTCAAATAACTTAAAAGGTGCAAGGTCGTGCACACGAGTCCAAATAGGGATCGTACGAATGGTTTAAGGAAAAATTAAAACAAAATATAGGTCTTTTTTAAGGTTAAACACGACACTCATCAAAGATCAAAATCACTTATTCACAAAAACACGGTTTTATAAAAAAACATGTGTGTGCGTGTGTGCAGATTCATAGATGTTCAATTATATAACCCAGGATAAAAGTATGTCTTCAAATTTCATCAAAGGAAGTCTCTATGTTCTAAAGAATCCAAGTAGATCTTCCAATTCCAATGTTCATGAAATCTATTGAACGAGCCTCACTCTCTAGACAATTTCTACAAGGATTCAAGCTTTTTGGATTGAATGATGCAAAACTCAAACCCTTTAATACGAAATATATCCCACTATAATAATAATACAAAAGGTTACATTTTTGAATAAGTTTATGGATTCTCCGATGCCCATTGAAAATTCATAAAGAAATTCCTGGAGTATGCATGGGAGAACCTCTGGGTACAAGAAGAAATTGTTACAGCGCCGATTTTTTATGAGGCCTCCAATGTGGAGGGAGGTATTAAGATAGTGGATAAGGGTGGTGAGTTTAAGAGGCAGTGGGTGGAGAGATTATATGACACATCAGTTATAAGTAGATAATTTTCTTCACTCTAAGGTCAATTTTCATCCTTTGAGGGCCAATCCTCGGTCTTTTAGGAGGGTTACCAGCAAGACAGAGACCATGCCTAAGCCAACTGTAAGAGATACTTAAAGATATGTGTGTGTGTGTGTGTGTGTGTGTGTGTGTGTGTTTCATGTTGGTGCATACGAGGTTTCGTCTCCTTGTTGTTATGATCCTTACACGTCGTGCAGTCCAAATACGTCGATTCCCTCCGCTAGTTAGTAAGAGATCCCCCACCACACCCCGCTTCTAACTATCCCCCCCCCCCTCTCTCTCCGTATGGATATTTTACAAGTTATTAGCATAGTTGTCGATGTAGTTTCCATCGGCATATATTGGAGTATATGATTTTGGTTTGGACGCCTTTTACTAATTGTTACATTTATTATTTATGGCATGTTTTACATTTATGTCTTGTTATCATATTTATTATTGTTGCAATTGCATATATTTGTTCTTTATATCTCTTTTTCTTTGAATTGTTGTATTTGTAAGACCTTGTCACTAACTTAATGGATGACCTCTTCACCTTAGGTCTACATTTTATCCATTGACATAACTCTTGTTCTTATCGAGGACAATGCATGATTCTAATTAAGGGGTACGAGTATGTTTCTTTATGGTCTTTTGATATTCGGATATAATTGACAAACATACCTATATTTCTATTTTAAAAGTATTTTTTCCTTTTTATATTTCTTGAGATTCTTTCTCATTTTGTTTCCAGTGATTATATATAATTTTCCCGAATAATTACGTAAATAACGATCGTAAGCTTTCATCTTATTAAAACACTTATTTTAAAAATTATATAATCACTCCTGTCATGATGTAAAAATTATATACTAATAACTCACGCATACACACGAACAACAAAAAGGTAAAAACCACTTCCACGCATAGAATTATTCCTACGACTGTATTTACTCCCATGAAATAAAAAGAAAATATATTGTAAAATGGGCTTGGCTATGTCTTACATAAAATTAATATAGACAAAGACTTAAAGTGGTTAACTAGTTTGACTATATAAAGAGTGTGTATTAAATTAGCATTTAATATATTAGATATAACATTCAGGTTAATCCACAACATTTCAACAATTTTCATGACATATTTTAGAGAAATTAGAGATACAAGACTAAAAAAAATATAGTTTATATCAAGTTTAACACTTGCTATAAATTTTTTTCCATCCTACTAGTAATTAGTTGCCACCAATACAATTAAGATGTATATTGCGTATTATATTTATTATTTCAAAAATTATGTATGTAACATGTGTGTGTGTGTGTGTGTGTGTGTGTGTGTGTGATAAAACAAAATAACACACACATATATTACTAAGAAAAAAATTAATAGGGATTGGAATGAAACGGGGGCCTTGTTATGCATCAAAGTCCTAAACTTGAGTCTGGGAGGAGACGTATATCACTAGAAACATAAGTTTTATATAACCTCGCATTTTGGTCGGGATTCGTGAGAACCTCTCATTCCAAACTTCACTAATACATTTTTTCATACGTAGTTTATTTATTGTATATGCCTACAAATTGTAGAAACGACCCTGTATCTATATGTATAAGAGGGTGAAGTGAATTATCTAGTATGTCAAATGACAAATCAATACACAACAACATATTAACAAGTAAAAATCCCACATAGGGAAAAAAATCTTAGATGCACGCCTATCTTTCATTCGAATTGAAAAGAAAATTTACAAAATGTAAAAAGTATCTCACTTATTCCTTGATAAGTATTTACTTATGGGCATCTAAACTCTCCTTAATTGCATATGAGAAATCCCATATGAAGTCCATCGAGATGATGAGGAAATCATATTCTCTTCCTAAACGTCGCACCATGAATTAATTCTTTAATAATTCGGTCACTCTAGTTAGGTCCAGTGAGAAATCCAACCTATATATGAAATTCTGGTCTAGAAATGGTTTTAAATCTGGGATATTTTAGTTTTCAAATCAATTCATTCATTGAAAAGTCCTCACAAGATTAGATCAAGTATAGATCTTGCATAATTAATCATTTTTATTGGACTGGTGAAATTGTGATAGCGGTTGAGTAATGAGATCTAAAAAAAGAGTTATCTCAGTGAAAAAGAGAGTAGTTAGAGTGATATCTACCTAATTATGTATTGAGAACAAATGAATGATATGTATAGATTTTGTTTAATTCTAATTGCTTCGTGTGCATATTAAAAAGCCCTTCTTGCAGACGATTTTGACTATAACCAAACCAAGCCAAAAACGTGACAGATTCATGTGAATGGATTCAAATTGGTACCGTGCACATGGATGTGCACATAACCAAAATCAAAATATGTTCAAGCTTTCTAAGTAAATAACTTTGTTCTCATTCAGATCTTACAAACAACTTGCACCTACATTTTCATTAAAGTTTATAAAAATAGTTTTTAAAGTAAAGAAAATCGTGCATGTGTGCATGGCCGTATATGTTCAACCAACATCAAAAGGATATAATCTTAATTAATGAATATGAAGCTTAGGTAGATGTATTGAATTCATTAATGTAAAAATATGTGCATGGAAATTTATATGGGAATGAATACATTCATCTACCTATCACATTGACATTAATATCAAGCTACATGCTCTATAATTAGGGGTGGAAGTGGTACCGGTTTATACCGTACCGTACCGTTTTGGTCCGAAAAAAATGGTTTTGGTTTCATATATTAAAATACCAGAAACCAGTCTTACCGAAACCGAAATTACCGCAAAAAAATTGGTTGGATTTGGTTTTAATATTTAAAAAACCGATTTACCGAAATTACCGTACCGAATTTACTGAAACCAGAAAAAACCGTATCGAAATTACCATATCGTACCGAATTTACCGAAACCAGAAAAAATCGTACCGAAATTATCGTACCGTACTGAATTTACCAAAATTACCGTACCAAATTTACCAAAACGAGAAAAAAGTTGGTTTTGGTTTTGGTTTTGATATTTAAAAAAGTTGGCTGGTTTTGTTTTTGGTTTTTTGGGACTTTTAGTGTTGTTTACCGAAACCAAAAAAAATCTAAACCAGAAACCAGAATTTACCGAAACCAGAAAAAATCAGAATAAACCAAAAAAAACCAGAATTTACCGAAAGCAGAAAAAAATCGAAATTACCGAAAAAACCAAAATACCAGCCGGTTTGATTTTGGTATTGATTTTGGTGTACCGGGTGGTAAACTGGTACGGTTTGGTTTTACCATCTAGAGTTTGATTCTGGTATTGGTATCTACTATTTACCGACCAAACCGTACCGCTTACACCCCTATCTATAATGTAAGACTAAAATATTTTATCACAAGAATTAGCAAACTCTTTATATATAAATGAAATACAATACATTTTCAAACTTCCCATTTGGATATTTCGTGATAAGAAACCCTAAACCCTAAAACATCTTAATTATGATATATATACAAACCCCACATCAGTCGATAATGAGAGTATAAATGTCACAATACCATGACATCCAAAATACCGACACACAAGAACCATTACTGAGTATGAATTTGGGATGAGCCTTAAATCCAATTCAATATCTACAAAAACATTAACAACACCATTAGATCATACGCATATGATAATGTAAAATAAATTCCCCTTATTCGGGATTACTCCCAGAATATCAATATGAGTAAAAAGAACGAGAAATAATGAATAAGCAATATAAAAAATAAGTTCCCCCTCACTTATATCAATATCAATATCAATATGAATTTCTTAAAATATGTTTCTCCCCAAACATGCGTTTCTCATTCATATGTTATGTCAAAAGTGATTATCTTCCCTTTTGTAAAAGATCCCCATAAAATTAATATATCCCCTATCTTAGATGTTTCTCCCCATTTTTTACAAAAAATAAAGCAAGATAGAACCAACATGGATAACAAAAAAGTATCTTATTAAAAGCAAGAATCATGACAATGACAATGTCTAGAAAAGCTAGATAGAGTGGTGATATAACCAATATTAAACATGGGGAACAATATAACAAGGAATGTCACAAAATAATAGGGATAAAAAAATCATATCAAAAGATAACAATGTAGAGAAATATAAGGAAATATCATGTATGCAATAATGTTACATCCCGCCAATTAAAATAATGGGTGGGCAACCCTCCACTAAAATAAAACAAGAATCTCAGACTAGCTCGTTCTTAGCATCACTGTCAAAAATCAAATTAATACCTAATGTCCTATTAAGCCCGGTGTCAATTTTTAAATCTTATTTACTTGACAAAATAAAACTTCCATTCATACAACAAACCATTCTAATAAATGAAATGACCATTCACCACGATAATGAACTAAATGCTGAATAAATGTAATAATCCAAAATAACTGAATAACACTCTGTAAAAATCTAATATAGTAATCCATTTGAACTGAAATGAAATAAAGTTCGAATAAATTAACACTGTCTGGTAAGGGGAGACATGCCTGAATAAATTGAACTAAGGATCCTATCTAGAACTCAAAGATAAATGCGTCTAAGAAATCCTTGCAAGCATCCACATTTGTTGTAGAACCGTCTGACTGGAAGGAATGATCATGCCTGGTGTCCTTGTGACTGGTCACCTAAAAGGTTTTGGAAAATATTTTGCTATGGGTTAGAGACCAAAAATCATTTCAAAATATTTTACACGTGTATAAAATACAATAATAAATATACAACTTAAGCATACATATTTAAACTGGTGACGCACTCCTATTAAACCTCGCATCTATAGTATGAACCTTACGCATGGATTTTAAACACCCTAGTTATGCTACTCGACCTAACTAATACCTGTAATAACCCTTGACTTTGGAGACTGAGAAATTAAATTTTTGGGAAAATAAAATTTAATTGAATTTGAGAATTTTAAAATTTGAGAATTGAAGTCCAAAAATAGAGGATATTTCAAAGTATTCCGGATGATGATTTGAGGGTACCATCGATCCCGAAAGGGTCGAGATAGTCAAAATGACTGTCATTGGGTTTTATTTCGGCTCCAGAATGTTTTTAAGTCAGTTTGACTCGAATTGGAGTTAACGAGTCATTTAAAGTGTGTATTAACATTTAAAATTGGGACTTATGTTTTAAGGTTTAAGAGGCTTACGGATTAATCCATTCTCATTTGAGAGAAAGAGAGAAAAAGCCCTAGAGGGAGAAGTAAGAAAGAAAGGAAGAAGAAAGAAGAGAGAGAGGAAGAAAGCTTGGGGATTTCCGGCCCAACCGTGATCACGAGGACGATCCAACCTCTACAAATATCAGGCAAGGGTTTAATCTTGCTAAATAAGTCATTTTTGTATTTTATTTCATAATTTGTGGGTTAAAGAAATGGTTTTTGGGTATAAATATCAAAACCTATATTTTTGGTTTAAATCTTGAAATTGATGTTTACACATGGGTTTAAGGGGTAAAAATTGATGAGATGAAATTATGGGATGTCTTTTGATGTTGGAAACATAATTGGGTTAGAATTTATGCTTATAAATTATTGATTTGGAATTTTTGGGAAATTACGTTTTTGTAGAAAAATGACCATTTTGTAGCCTGCTGAACAGGCCGAATCGATTCGGCCTCTTTTCGAATCGATTCGGAATCTTGCAGAGTCCCAGGTCTGTGTGACCGAATCGATTCAGACCCAAGGCGAATTGATTCGGCCTAAGACAGAAGCCCAGGTCTTTGGACCCGAATCGATTCGCCTTGGAGGCCGAATCGATTCGCTGGGTCGAATCGATTCGGAATAGGGCCGATCGATTCGGAAACAGGGCTGTTTTATGGAGTTTTCCTAGGATGATTTAAAACCCTTTTTGGTTGGGTTTATTGATTTGGGGCCTTCTCTTACGATGTAAGAGATATGTTTTGGAGACATATAAGGGGTTTCTCACATATTATGATTTGGGGGACTTCTTGGAACAATTTGGGAAAAATATACCCATGTATGCATTAGAGTTGTATATAGAGATAGTGAGAAATCTCATTAGCGATGGAAATCCTAATATTAGATCACGATAGTGAGTCTAGATATGAGGTGAAGTTATGAACTCTTAAAGAGAGAGTTGTGAGGGCATGGCTCATAATTGTAGGCCGAGGGTAGTGCCAAATCCTTATGGTAGATAGGATTCTATTGAGCTTAAGGTTTGGGGACCGAAGAGAGAGAGGGGTCACGTATCATTAGAAATGTTTAAATTAAGGAACAATCGATAACCCAATAGGAGTAAGGGTTCATAAGATCAATTGAACCATAGGTGAAATTGGGAACGAATTGGATCGTACTATCAACTAGAATAAGCGGTAGCATAAATTCTAGTCAAGATAGTTTACACATAATTGTGTGGGAATAATCATTGGGATTCCAACACTTGAAATGAGGTTGGGATAAGTTGAGGTTTTTAGACTATTAGTCATGTATATGCCAATGGTCAACTAGTACTAAAGGTAATTATGTACTTTCGAATATAGAGGAGATGTGTAGTGATGGTTTCCTACACTAAACTTTAGGTGATAACCCTAATGTTGGATATATATATATATCCGTATGTTGTTTGGGAGACTATTCATCATAGGAAAAATGGATGAATATGTTTCGAGTGAGGGATTGTATTCACATATCGAGGTAAATTAAATGAGTTTGTGGTGACGACTTGTATATTGAGGATTATGTATACCTATAGCCGAGTTTAGATATCTTATACATATGAACGAGAATTAGTTTGTATATATGGATATGTGGATATATATATATATATATATATATATATATATATATATATATATATATATATATATATATATATATATATATATATGTATAGATATGAATATATGGATATACTTATGTTGTGGATATACATGGTATGAATATCTAAACCGTATATGATGGTTTAATGTTGGATCATATGATGGGATCATATGGATGTATGTATATTGTGCATGTAAACGATATATATACTTATGTGGTTAAGCATACCCCGCTCATGCTATCATTGGGAAGTTTCCGCGCAGATAGTGAGCATCCTGGCTCAAGGATCAGGGTGTGGATAGTCCCCAGGTCATAGTCGTCCATTGTGTTATTATGTGATATGCATTTCTTTTGGGGTGGGACGTGGTGGGTATGTCTCGTCTCACTGACCGGTTAGGAGCTATGACAGCTTCCCGGGATGTCGTGTGTGTGTGTTTGGCCCCGATGTCGGTGATATTGAGTCCGACAGTGGTGCCCAGGATGGTATGAGAGTAATGCCCTGAAAGATGATAGCATGGTGCAGTTTATCGGCGATATATATAGCCGGGTGTTTTATGTGCATGGCCATTGTACATCAGATGTGATATGTACACTTGGTCATGGGTATGGATGATGGTGTGTATATATATATATATATATATATATATATATATATATATATGGTTAGAATAAATGCCTATATATATATATTTATATATATCCTATAAGTGAAAGGATATGGAATCTTTATGGAGTACATCTTGGATGATTATGATGTACTAGACTGATGGGGGTTGATGTATCGCATTTAAGGAATATTTCGGTTACATCATCCCAAGGATATTATTGGAGATTTTGAGTTGTTCCTATATGGTAATCTAAATTTAGTAGAATTGTATGTGTGGCATAATGGATCTCTAGGATCGACATCGTCAAGGAGTAGTGTAACGGGGTGGTTCCTTGTTTGGATTTCGCTTTGCGAGACACCCCACGCACGAAACGTAGTGCAGTGTTGAGATTGGAGAGAAGTTTTGTCAATAATAATTTGTATGCATGTTATTTAGAAATTAAATCATATGATTAAACCCAAATGTATATGGGTAACGTATTAAGAATTATAATCAATTAAATTATAAACCAGAATCCATTAAGCCTAGTATGGCATGCATGTTAGTAAAAATAATTAAGTGTGTTTAGAAAGAGTGGATTCTTGGGTTATGATAGGAAGGCAGATCTCGTGGGGATAGGCTGGGCCTATGGTAAGTTAGGTTGTCCATATAATTGGGTTAATTTAACTAAAATTTCAGGACGCGAATAGGTGCGCCCCGATAGATGAGGGGTGAGTTGGGGTTTCACGAGAGTGCGATTCCACTTTAATTATGAAATAAGTGCATTGATATTTATTATGCACGGTTAACACACTTGCTAAATATTTTTATAACTCGGGGTCTGACCCGTTTACTTTTCTCTCCTGCATGTGTGTGTATATATATATATATATATATTACTACAGGTGTCCTACCGCATGGATGTCGGATGACCTTCTATCCAGAGTCCTGGGAGCCGTGACAAGTGCGGACTGTTGCGGGATGTAGAATATAGTCGCTTCCTACTTCTTTAAAAATTTAGGTAGGATTCATATGGTATATCGGGTTTGTGCCCAAGGGATATTTATAAATGTTTATATTCATTCCATTTCAGTTATTGTATTGGCTGTAACCCGACAGCTTATTCGGGTTTATTTCTTTGTGGTATATTCGGTTGTAGTTACTCTTTTCATTTTATTCTAGCATTTCATTTATCATAGTTCTTGTATGCATCTTTCTTTTCTTTATTAGTAGCTTATAGTGTTGGTTTGTTGTCTGTTATATGTTTTATTAAATTTAAACATCTTGCTTATATAATACCGGGTAGTTAGTCGTATATTATATTTGTACCGATAGTTGGTGTTGAGACTGAGCCATCTGAAACTCCTGATTTAATGTAGTATAGGGCTGGCCACCCGTTATTATTTTAAGCGAGGTGTTACAATACCAACACTTATCTTAGCCACGTGCACTAACCTTCTAGCCAAACTGTGTCACATGTATTTAGTCTTCTCTTTAATTTTTATTTAGCTAACGCATGCTAAGTCATTTTAATTCTCATCGTTAACCGATACTTATAACTTCACATAAGTTATTAATTAAATATTCACACATTCATGTCATTCATCTGTATATATTTATCACACTTACATTCACATCTCATATACATACATATATATCGCTCGCTATATATGTATAACCGCATCCCCAAAGTTAAAACCTCGCGAATGCCTTCTCTAGCATGCTATTGGCTCTAGGTACATCACGTACCACTCCTGGGCCAACGGTCAAAATCTCGCCACCGACCCAAATTGTAAACACATAAACGAAGGCAGTCATAGTCTTACATCCGTGGGTCATAACCATACCACATTACCCCACTAGACTCTAAACTCACGTACAGTAGTCATACGATAGACCTATGACCTCGTAAATCAATCCAACATTTGTTGGTCAATGCCACAATGGATCGTCCACAATGCACAACCTCTAACTATAGCATCCGTAGAGTAGGTATGCTTCACACACACACACACACACACACACACACACACACACACACACACATATATATATATATATATACATACCCGTATGTATATACATAATCGGCTAAATGTGCATATATCCCTCGCAGTACTAGCCCAAAATTCTCGATCTAATCCCCCGACTCTCGAATACATAAGTAGTCGCTTACGTAATATTAACTCATAAATGCTATTATTATACTAGACAGTGAGCTATTCTTCTCCAGCTCCTATACCAATTTAATCCAAAATCCCAAACATATTTCATTAATTAATCAACGAGTGTCGTTCACCCTAAACACCCGTATTTCCATACCCCAAAATTTATTCTTGACTATCCCAAGGTAAAATAATATTCTAAATATTTTTCCAAAAGTCTTAATCTGACCTACGGACCTCCTAAATCAATCCGAATCCAAAATGATTCAAGAAACCATTAAAATACCCAACGTGGGTAGAACGGGTTGATCGAACCAGTTCGCCCTTTGTTCTGGCTTGGGTTGGTCTGTTACGGGATTAACAAATTTTCCCATCTTCTAAGCACTATAGGGTCTCCAAACTTCACCCAAATTCAACCTAACATAATCCCATCAATTATAAACATAAAGAATCACATTTTTATGTCCTAAATCACCCAATGACATCTTAATCCACGGGATTTAATATCAACAACAAAAAATCACTCACTTTCTTGATCAAATTTAAGATTCTTAATTTCTCTCTCAAGAACTAATCAAGATTTTATCTTTTCTATAAATCATTATCAGTAACTAATCAAGATCACATCGTTTATATGTTTCAATCTCAGATTATATATGCATGGGATTACAATTAATCATCTACTATGATATCATTCCCAAAATCTCATTTTTTTATCACGTGAATCCCACCCAAAATCCATATTTTTCACCGACTCTAATATGAATTCAAGATATATCATAAAATATCAGATCAACTTTAAACACTTGCCTTACAATGTTAAAAATTCTTAATGCCTTCTTGGTGATCCTTCTTATACAAGAATTCTAGCTCGAAATTGTCCCAGTCCTTCCCCGGAATGACCTTCTAAAGTTTCTTCTGAGTTCCCCTCCCTTCTCTTCTCTCCTCTCTCTCAAGCCTAGGTATTTTAGAATGATGGAATAGATGCCCCCATCATCCAACATCCTTAATTATCCCCTAATACCTATATTATGATTAGGGTTAAGCATAAAATGACCCAAACTCCCTGATAGGGATCCTAATTAGTCTAAAAAGCACCCAAAATCCGATTACCACCATCGACAACTAATTTTGACTATTTTGACCCATGTCGAATCATCTATGAGCTTAAAATTATCATTTGAGTCACCTAACATCTGTAATACCCCGTACTTTTGGCTATATTTATTTTTGGGATTAATTAATTAAATGTGTATTAATTGGAAATTAATCCGGGTTATAAATACTAATGAGATGCGTATTGGTATTTGATTATGTGCATATATGATTATATATGTACTTGGTATTATAAAATTTGTCGTGGGATTTATATACGGCATTTTAGAAATTTTGTTGAGACGCGTGGGACCGCCGCGTCACGGTATAATATTTTGATAATAAAAGTGAATTTAAAATCTATAATCCGTATGGTCGTTTTGAGTGCGCCATCGCGTCCGGAAGGGTCGAGATAGTCAGAAAACACTAGCCGGGGGTATAGTTTGGGTCCCGGGGTATTTTTAGGCCATACCGGCAACTTAAAGGGTATTTTGGTAATTTCACGTTTTGAGGAATTAAAAGTGACGAAAATTTGGTTAATTAAATCTGATGTGGATAAGACCCACTAAGCCCATAACCAACCCTTATTAACCTAGAAAGCTACGTAGGTTATCATTTAGTCTTCCAACTCTCCCAAAGGAAACTCTAGCCACCATAGCCACCTTTGGAAGAAGAAAGCTTAGAGAGGAAAGGAAAGAGGAGGAATTCTGCAGAAAATCTGCAGAAAGAGCTTACAAATCCACACCAAATTTAGAGACAATCAAGGCAAGTGATTTATTCCATTTAAATTTCGGAGAATGCTTCTTCCATGTTAGATTATTCAAAAACTTTATGTGTTCTTGGAAGATAATGAAAAACCCATAAGATTGGAGTTATTAGTTTAATTTTTGGGATATAGGTTGCATGTAGAATGTTACTGGAAGGTCATATTAAGAGAATTACTGACTTTTGTGATACCAAAAACGGATTTAAGATGAGGTTTATGAATGTTCTTGAGATAAATTAGAAAACTAGGTTTTTGATGAAGATTGATCCATATGTAGCGTTTAGTTGTTGAAATATTGATTTATGGACGTTAGTAATATTGTAGGATGGTTATATGACATTACTATAACGTTATATTAGAGAATCATGCTTTAAAAATAAGTTTTGGGATGTTTTCAAATCTGCAAATCGAAACAGTCCGTAACCACACATGTGTAATCGATCGATCGACATTCATCAGTCGATCGATCGACAAAATCGATCGATCGAAGGTCAAGGTCGATCGATCGACCTTCCCAGAATAAATGAAGTTTTCCCTTAATTGAATTTTAGTGGTGTTAACCCTTGGATAATATTATTAGAGACTTTATGAATACCCTTAACTTTAAGGAAGACCAGTAGGCATGATTATGAGATGGGACTTTATTTGGAATGTAATTTGAGGAATTATTCTAGATAAATGAAATTTGTCATGTGAGATAATATTTGGGTTAATAGTACAAATTTGAATAAGTTGATGAAATAAGGTTTGGGGCAGAAGCAAAGACCTTAGGTATAAAGATGTCATATGTGGGAATTATGGGAGACTTAATAGTCTATTTGAGATAGGTTTTAAGTTTAAGGAATTACGACGTGAGACGTGTCGACCATTTAAATTATATATTATCGGGATACTTGAAATATATAAGTTTGGAATAATGGTATAATGATGTAGAGTATACCTTATTATTATGGTGATATCTAAGATGTGTGAATGCTTAGCATATAATTTAATGTGTATGACATACCTATCATACTTGCTATCACGAGAGGTTTACGTGCGCTTAGGGCCTTCTTATCCTTGTGTTGCCCGGATATAGATTGGTTACCTCGATGAACATAGGTCATTGAAAGACTTATTGTGATATTAATAAGTCCGCTGATCGTGGGAGCGTAGGTATGTGCGTGACCCATGTGATGGTGACTGTGTTCGCCTCTATTATTTGTGATGTTGTTATCTGAGAACTATTCCTGAGAGATTCGGAATATGTGATCCTTATGTACATGATGTACCGGGATGGATAGCAGAGTATGTGTGCACCGCAGCTTAGTTCTCGGGGTGCTTATATTGTATATTTATGATGTGAATAATATACATTTAATTTAATGAGAACTTTCATGTTAATGTAGTGAATATATTTATCACGGTATTATTTTGAGAAACATAATGGGTTAGCTAGTAGTATTATATATGGCATATTGTACACTTGAGTTTACATTAAACCCCTACTTACTTACGAGCGTTATATGTTAATAGAACCAAGTAGTAACGGTAGGTCCTATGACAGTCTAGCTAGATTCGATGTCACTTAGCTAGTGGGTTATGTCGTTATAGATGGGTACTTACGTTAGGAGTGCACAGTTAGACGAGAGGTGAGGATATTATGTGAGTGTACGTCCTAACATGTACTTTGCATTTAATGTTTTAAATGTTTTTAAAGCACTTGCAGGTTTTTAAAGTAACTCCACATTCGGGCTCTGACCCGTTTGCTTTTCAAATCTATTTTTCTTGTAAAACCATTTTAGGTGCTCAGCCACAAGGACACCAAGCATAGGATTCTCATTCAGGTGACGAGCTGTAGCTGTTTGTGGAAGCTACAGGGATTTGCATGTAGACGCTTCTATCTTTTGGATTCCAGAGTCACTATCTATCAGTTGTAGGGCATGTTGCCCAATTCTATTAGACATATTTTATATTTCAGTTTTCAGACTATAGCATGTATTGCTCAGTATTCAGTTTTTAGTTATTTACTTCAGTTTACTTATCAGTTGTGGGATTTGTATTGAGGAGTTTTTCCTCCAGAGTTTATTTACATTTTGTGATGGTTATTCGTTTTACTTCAGTATGGTGAATGGTGTTATTTAGTTATTCATTACTCTTGTTGCATGTTAATCAGATTTAATAAAATTTGGCACTTACTTTTAAATACTAGGTGGTTAGTAATCTTTAAAATGTTTTCGACAGTGATGCTATTAACTGAGCCAACTTGGCATTTTGAATTAATTTAATAAAGGAGTAGCTACCCGGTATTTAATTAGTCGGGGTGTCACAGGTGGTATCAGAGCATCAGGTTCTAGTGTCCTTTAGGATCTGTACGGCTATTATGTTTCTGCTACGTTTTCTTTGATATAGAGCCCTATATTTTAGGACTGTTGTATTCTTTTTGTGTGCTTCGTTCTTCAGCTATTTTAAGTTTATAAACCGTGAACTTATAAACTTTGTTCTTATTTCAGATGCCTCCACGACGTGCACGACGAGTTCCCAGGAATGCAACGCCCGAACCCCAGCCCGCTCCAGTTCAGGGTATGTTGAACGCCGCTGAGGTTGCTGCTATAGTAGCCCAAGCGGTAAATGTCGCGATTGCCGTGATTCAGCAGGCACCGCCTCAGGCGCCGGTTGCCGCGCCAGTACAGGTTAATGCATTCCCGTCTGCTTGGGAGCGTGTACGTGACGCTTTTCAGAAAGCGCATCCGCCAGAGTTTGCAGGTAGCTCAGATGTGGTTGTCTCGAGCCAATGGAGGAAAGACATGCAGAGGCATTTGAGGATGCATGAGTGCACAGATGTTCAGAAACAGGTGCTAGCTACTTTCAAGCTAGTGGGATCTGCACTACAGTGGTGGGAGTCTATTACCACCGCGGAGGAGAGGGATACCCTCACGATTCAGGAGTTCTGGGTGCGGTTTGACCGCAAATACTTTCCGTCGGCAGTTCATACAGAGATGAGGAGAAAGCTGATGAGTCTGAACCAGGAAGGCAAGACAGTGGCCGAGTATGAGTCCGAGTTTACTAATCTGTTGAATATCGTTCCTGACGAGATACCAACAGAGAAGAAGAAGATAGAGAAGTTCACTGATGGGTTGAATTGGAGGATCCGTCAGCATCTACTAGGAAACCTATCGTTGGCCACGTATTCTGATGTGGTTAACGCTGCATTATTACACTGCCAGGACCACCGTTTTCATATGGCCGAGGGCAAGCGGTCAGGGGAGTCTAGCCATCAGGGCAGGACTGGAGGACAGGGTGCCAACGGGGTACAAACCGGTCAAGGGCAGAGACAGACTGAGCAGGGCTCCCAGCAGGGGGATAATAAGAGGTTCTGGTCAGGGAACTACAGGCAGGGACAGGGAGGTTTCCGTCAGGGCCATCAGGGTCCAAACGGCCATCAGGGCCAGCAGGGGCAGAATGGGCAGCAGTTCCATCAGGGCCAGCAGGGCCAAGGGAGGAACGGTAACGGCCACCAGGGCCGGGGACAGCAGGGGAAGAGGGGAGGGAACTTCCCAGGGAAGTGCTTTACTTGTGGCAAGACTGGCCATAAGAAGCAGGATTGTCCTGATAGGGGCAGGGCCCCACAGCAGCAGCAGCAGGGTGCTCGCCAGGAGCTACAGAGACCTATGTTTCCTGCCGCTCTTCCTGCACCGCCACAGATGGCAGCTTTGCCACCCATTCCAGCAGTCCCAGCTCAGCAGGGGCAGCTACAGTATGGACGTGTCTACAACGTTCACCAGGCTGCAGTTCCACAGGCACCCCCCGCGATCGAGGGTACGTTTCCTATCTATGGCACTATGGGTCGGGTGTTATTTGATACGGGTGCTACACATTGTTTCATAGCTACACACTTCGCGAAAGCTTTAGGATTGTTAGCGACGGCAGAGAGCACAGTGACGTGTGTCGACTCACCATTAGGGAGTGGGTCACTTATTTTCTTTATATGCCGTGGAGTGGGGGTAGAGATCGGTGGTTTGGTATTGCCTGCAGACATGTTAGTGTTAGACATGCATGTTCACGATGTGATCATCGGTATGGATTGGCTCGTAGCATATAGGGCCATGATTGATTGCTTCAGCGGGAGCATTGTTTTTGCCATTCCGGGGCAAGAGATGTTTGTAGTGGCGATGCCTCGCCCAGAGGGAGGATCGACCGCTCATCTGTATTACATAGAGGAGGATACCTCTAAGGAGGTTGTTATTCCTTTATATTCGATCCCGGTTGTCAGGGAGTATTCAGATGTGTTTCAGGAGATACCAGGCTTACCGCCCAGTCGAGAGATAGACTTCGTTATTGATTTGCTACCGGGTACGAGACCTATAGCACGTGCACCGTACCGTATGGCTCCAGCTGAGATGCGAGAGTTACGGGATCAGATAGAGCAGCTGTTAGAGCAGGGCTTTATTCGTAGGAGTACCTCACCTTGGGGCGCTCCAGTTTTGTTTGTGAAAAAGAGGGATGGTTCACTGAGATTGTGCGTGGACTACCGAGAGTTGAATAAGGTCACGATACGGAATAAGTATCCGTTGCCTCGAATCGATGACTTATTCGACCAGTTGAGAGGAGCTTCTTTCTTCTCGAAGATTGACTTGAGGTCAGGATACCATCAGTTGCGTATCAGGGAGGAGGATGTCTCGAAGACTGCGTTCTTGTCGAGATATGGTTCTTACGAGTTTCGGGTTATGCCTTTCGGCCTGACCAACGCTTCAGCTGTGTTTATGGACTTGATGAACAGAGTGTTCAGGGATTTCCTAGATCAGTTTGTCATTGTCTTCATTGATGACATTCTGGTTTACTCTCAGACAGAGGAGGAGCACGCCGAGCATTTGAGGCAGGTTTTGCAGACACTTCGTCAGAACGAGTTGTATGCAAAATATGAGAAGTGCGGGTTTTGGATGAAAGAAGTCCAGTTCTTGGGTCACATCATTTCCGACCAAGGGATATCTGTTGATCCGGGAAAAGTGTCAGCGGTGAGGGAGTGGGGACAGCCCACGACACCAACGGAGATTCGTAGTTTCTTGGGTCCAGCAGGATACTACAGGAGGTTTATTCGGGATTTCTCAGAGATTGCAGGTCCTTTGACACATCTTACTCGTAAAGGTGTGCCGTTCATTTGGAGTGATGCCTGTCAGTTGGCATTCGATGAACTGAAGGACAAATTGACCTCAGCACCTGTGTTAGCATTGCCGAGACCGGGAGTTGAGTATTTGGTTTACACCGACGCGTCTTTGCAAGGACTTGGAGGTGTATTGCAGCAGGAGAGACAGGCCATAGCTTATGCTTCCCGTAAGCTTAAGCCTCATGAGAAGAATTACCCCACGCATGATTTGGAGTTGGCAGCAGTGGTATTTGCCTTACGGATTTGGAGGCACTATCTTTTGGGGGAGAAGTTTCAGCTGTTCACGGACCACAAGTCACTACAGTACCTGTTCACGCAGAAGGAGCTGAATATGCGGCAGCGTAGGTGGCTTGAGTTTGTGAAAGATTACCAGTTCGACATCCAGTACCACCCGGGTAAGGCTAACGTGGTAGCAGACGCGTTGAGCCGCAGGCCAGCAGAGGAGGTGGCAGAGGTGTGGAAAGCTAAGTGGAAGGAATTGGGACACCAGGATGCAGTGGCCCGATCTTTCATGTCTGTGATGACCGTTACACCGCAGATTATCACGAGGATTGTACGGGCACAGGCTAATGACTCGTTCTGTCAGGAGCAGATAGTTCAATTACTTGCAGAGGGAGCCGAGTCCTATACCGTTAGCTCAAACGGGGGATTGCGCTTCAATGGGAGATTGGTAGTTCCGGAAGGGGAAGAATTGCGACACGATGTTATGGCAGAGTCGCACGGCTCAAGGTTCGCGGTACTTCCCGGAGGGGACAAAATGTACCAAGACATGAGACGCCAGTATTGGTGGAGCGGTATGAAGAGAGATATCGCTGAGTTTGTCTCGAAATGCACCACTTGTCAGCTTGTAAAAGTGGATCATCAGAGACCAGCAGGATTGCTACAGCCGTTGGAGGTTCCGGTGTGGATGTGGGAGAGCATATCCATGGACTTTATCACGGGGTTGCCTACGTCGCAGAGGGGTCACGACTCCGTTTGGGTAATTGTGGACAGGTTGTCCAAGGTCGCTCACTTTTTACCCGTAAGAACAGACTACACTGCGGGACAGTATGCCCAGCTCTTCATTTCAGAGGTTGTGAGACTTCACGGTGTGCCTCTGAATATCGTGTCTGACAGAGACAAGATATTTGTTTTGAGGTTTTGGGAAAGTTTCCAGGAGGCAATGGGCACGGAATTGCGGTTGAGTACGGCTTATCATCCGCAGACCGATGGGCAAACAGAGCGCACCAATCAGATGTTGGAGGACATGCTACGCATGTGCATTATTGACTTCGGGGGTGGATGGGAGCAGTACCTTCCACTGGTGGAGTTTGCTTACAACAACTCCTATCAGTTCACGATTGGCATGGCTCCGTTTGAGGCATTGTACGGTAGGCCTTGTCGTTCCCCAGCATGTTGGTTGGAGGTGGGGGACAACAAACTGCTTGGGCCGGAAGTTATTCAGGATACTTCGGTAAGGATTGAGTTGATTCGGAGTCGCATTCGGGTAGCTCAAGACAGGCAGAAGAGTTATGCTGATGCGAAGAGGTTTTTCAGGGAGTTCCAAATGGGGGACCAGGTTCTACTTAGAGTATCTCTTATGAAGGGGATTATGCGTTTCGGGAAGAAGGGGAAGTTCGCACCGAGGTATGTGGGGTCGTTCCCTATTATTGATCGGATCGGACCGGTCGCGTATAGACTTGGGTTGCCGGAACATTTGCATCGGATTCACGACGTGTTCCATATTTCCTCGCTGAGGAAATACCTTAGAGATAATTTGGCTCATTCTCACATTGCTGTGGAGGACATCGATCTCCAGCCGGATAGCTCTTATGAGGAGGGGCCGATTGCTATTTTGGATCGAAGCGAGAGGAAACTGCGGTCAAAGATAGTCCCGTTAGTGCGTGTTCAGTGGCGACATCACAATGTTGAGGAGTCCACATGGGAGCGCGAGGATGAAATGCGCGAACGTTATCCAGAGCTATTTTTAGCAGGTACTTTCTAGTTTCGAATTTCGGGACGAAATTCAGTTATTAGGGGGGAAGTATGTAATACCCCGTACTTTTGGCTATATTTATTTTTGGGATTAATTAATTAAATACGTATTAATTGGAAATTAATTCGGGTTATAAATACTAATGAGATGCGTATTGGTATTTGATTATGTGCATATATGATTATATATGTACTTGGTATTATAAAATTTATCGTGGGATTTATATACGGCATTTTAGAAATTTTGTTGAGACGCGTGGGACCGCCGCGTCACGGTATAATATTTTGATAATAAAAGTGAATTTAAAATCTATAATCCGTATGGTCGTTTTGAGTGCGCCATCGCGTCCAGAAGGGTCGAGATAGTCAGAAAACACTAGCCGGGGGTATAGTTTGGGTCCCGGGGTATTTTTAGGCCATACCGGCAACTTAAAGGGTATTTTGGTAATTTCACGTTTTGAGGAATTAAAAGTGACGAAAATTTGGTTAATTAAATCTGATGTGGATAAGACCCACTAAGCCCATAACCAACCCTTATTAACCTAGAAAGCTACGTAGGTTATCATTTAGTCTTCCAACTCTCCCAAAGGAAACCCTAGCCACCATAGCCACCTTTGGAAGAAGAAAGCTTAGAGAGGAAGGGAAAGAGGAGGAATTCTGCAGAAAATCTGCAGAAAGAGCTTACAAATCCACACCAAATCCAGAGACAATCAAGGCAAGTGATTTATTCCATTTAAATTTCGGAGAATGCTTCTTCCATGTTAGATTATTCAAAAACTTTATGTGTTCTTGGAAGATAATGAAAAACCCATAAGATTGGAGTTATTAGTTTAATTTTTGGGATATAGGTTGCATGTAGAATGTTACTGGAAGGTCATATTAAGAGAATTACTGACTTTTGTGATACCAAAAACGGATTTAAGATGAGGTTTATGAATGTTCTTGAGATAAATTAGAAAACTAGGTTTTTGATGAAGATTGATCCATATGTAGCCTTTAGTTGTTGAAATATTGATTTATGGACGTTAGTAATATTGTAGGATGGTTATATGACATTACTATAACGTTATATTAGAGAATCGTGCTTTAAAAATAAGTTTTGGGATGTTTTCAAATCTGCAAATCGAAACAGTCCGTAACCACACCTGTGTAATCGATCGATCGACATTCATCAGTCGATATCGATCGATCGAAGGTCAAGGTCGATCGATCGACCTTCCCAGAATAAATGAAGTTTTCCCTTAATTGAATTTTAGTGGTGTTAACCCTTGGATAATATTATTAGAGACTTTATGAATACCCTTAACTTTAAGGAAGACCAGTAGGCATGATTATGAGATGGGACTTTATTTGGAATGTAATTTGAGGAATTATTCTAGATAAATGAAATTTGTCATGTGAGATAATATTTGGGTTAATAGTACAAATTTGAATAAGTTGATGAAATAAGGTTTGGGGCAGAAGCAAAGACCTTAGGTATAAAGATGTCATATGTGGGAATTATGGGAGACTTAATAGTCTATTTGAGATAGGTTTTAAGTTTAAGGAATTACGACGTGAGACGTGTCGACCATTTAAATTATATATTATCGGGATACTTGAAATATATAAGTTTGGAATAATGGTATAATGATGTAGAGTATACCTTATTATTATGGTGATATCTAAGATGTGTGAATGCTTAGCATATAATTTAATGTGTATGACATACCTATCATACTTGCTATCACGAGAGGTTTACGTGCGCTTAGGGCCTTCTTATCCTTGTGTTGCCCGGATATAGATTGGTTACCTCGATGAACATAGGTCATTGAAAGACTTATTGTGATATTAATAAGTCCGCTGATCGTGGGAGCGTAGGTATGTGCGTGACCCATGTGATGGTGACTGTGTTCGCCTCTATTATTTGTGATGTTGTTATCTGAGAACTATTCCTGAGAGATTCGGAATATGTGATCCTTATGTACGTGATGTACCGGGATGGATAGCAGAGTATGTGTGCACCTCAGCTTAGTTCTCGGGGTGCTTATATTGTATATTTATGATGTGAATAATATACATTTAATTTAATGAGAACTTTCATGTTAATGTAGTGAATATATTTATCACGGTATTATTTTGAGAAACATAATGGGTTAGCTAGTAGTATTATATATGGCATATTGTACACTTGAGTTTACATTAAACCCCTACTTACTTACGAGCGTTATATGTTAATAGAACCAAGTAGTAACGGTAGGTTCTATGACAGTCTAGCTAGATTCGATGTCACTTAGCTAGTGGGTTATGTCGTTATAGATGGGTACTTACGTTAGGAGTGCACAGTTAGACGAGAGGTGAGGATATTATGTGAGTGTACGTCCTAACATGTACTTTGCATTTAATGTTTTAAATGTTTTTAAAGCACTTGCAGGTTTTTAAAGTAACTCCACATTCGGGCTCTGACCCGTTTGCTTTTCAAATCTATTTTTCTTGTAAAACCATTTTAGGTGCCCAGCCACAAGGACACCAAGCATAGGATTCTCATTCAGGTGACGAGCTGTAGCTGTTTGTGGAAGCTACAGGGATTTGCATGTAGACGCTTCTATCTTTTGGATTCCAGAGTCACTATCTATCAGTTGTAGGGCATGTTTCCCAATTCTATTAGACATCTTTTACATTTCAGTTTTCAGACTATAGCATGTATTGCTCAGTATTCAGTTTTTAGTTATTTACTTCAGTTTACTTATCAGTTGTGGGATTTGTATTGAGGAGTTTTTCCTCCATAGTTTATTTACATTTTGTGATGGTTATTCGTTTTACTTCAGTATGGTGAATGGTGTTATTTAGTTATTCATTACTCTTGTTGCATGTTAATCAGATTTAATAAAATTTGGCACTTACTTTTAAATACTAGGTGGTTAGTAATCTTTAAAATGTTTTCGACAGTGATGCTATTAACTGAGCCAACTTGGCATTTTGAAATAATTTAATAAAGGAGTAGCTACCCGGTATTTAATTAGTCGGGGTGTCACAACATCAATTTACTATCTCATTCCCAACATGACACCACACGCGCGTCCCGAATGAGGTACCATCAAAACCCGTCACTTTTCACTCACTTACGATGTAATAACATTTGACATATTTTTATTTACTTATAACACTGGTAAATATATTTGCACATAAATATTAATTATTATTCTCGCTAATTAATATTTATTAAATTTTCTTTATTTCTCAATTCATTTAAATTATGTGCACATGTGTAATTTAAAATGCTTAAAACATATACTCAAAAATACGAGGTGTTACATACTTCCCCCCTTACAAAGAAATTTTGTCCTTGAAATTTAGACATACCTGGCATAAAGAGCTTGGGATATTTCTCTCTCATATCATCCTTCCGCTCATATGTTGACTCGTTGGCATTGTGGTGTTCACACTGAACACGAACCAAGACACCACCTTTGACCACAACTTACGCTCACTACGATCCAAAATAGCAACCAATCTCTCCTCATATTAGATGTCAGGCTGAAAATCAATATCCTCTAGTGGAATATGCCCATATGCCATTTCATTCCTCTTATACTTTTTCAACAACTACACATGAAACACGTCGTGAATCCTCTGCAAACGCTCAGAGAGGGCGAGCCTATATGCAACTGGCCCTATCCTCTCAATGATCGGGAAAGGCCCCACATACCTTGGTGTTAGTTTTCCCTTTTAACAAAATATCAAAACTCCATTCATAATAGACACCCGCAACAATACCTGGTCGCCCACATCCAGCTCCACATGCCTCCTATCAACATCTGCGTAACTCTTTCGTCTATCCTGAGCTACCCGTATACGATCCCGAATGAGCTCGATCTTGGCAAAAGTGTCCTGGATCATCTCAGGTCTAAGATTCTTTTTGACCCTCACCTCTAACCAACAAGCGGGCGAATAATGGAAGGTACTAAACAGCAACCCTCACCTCAAAAGGCACCATGTCGATAGTGAAATAGTAAGAATGATTATACAAGAACTCTACCAGTGGAAGGTACTGCTCCCAACCTCCCTTAAAATCCAGTATACATATCTTGAGCATATCCTCTAGCATCTAATTAATCCTCTCAATCTTCCCATCAGTCTACAGATGGTAAGTCGTACTCAATCGCAACTCAGTCCCCATCGCCTCCTGGAAACTTTGAAAAAAATAAGACACGAAAATCTTTATCCGATTGAACAGAATATTAATCAGTACCCCATGTAACCTCACTATTTTGGCTGTAAAAAGTTTGGCGTACTATCTTGTCGTACAATCTGTCTGACCTAATAAAAAGTGGGCCACCTTAGTCAGACTTGTCTCCTTCTATCAATAATAACACAGTATGTCCTGACAGAACTGATCTGCAACCTACGCCTTCACAACCCGTATGACGATCTCAGGTGTGAATTTAACACTGCCATACATGCCCTAAAAATTGCTTTATCCTTCCAAAACTCACTCCACTTGGATTTTCAGACCACTGCTAACCCCCCTTAAGCCTTCAGCTCAACGCGTCTGCCACCTCATTAGCCTTTCCTGGGTGGTACTGATGTCAAACTGATAGTCCTTCATGAACTCCAACCATCTACGTTGTCGCATATTGAGATCCTTCTGAGTGAACAAATACTATATCGACTTATGATCTGTGAATAGACTAAATTTCTCCCCCATGAGATAGTGCATCCAAATCCTCAAGGCAAAAACTATCGCATCTAGCTCTAGATCGTGCGTGGGGTAATTCCTCTCATGGGGATTAAGCTTGAGAGAAGCATAAGCTATATCCCGGTACTCCGGTTGTAGCGCACCCCCAAGTTCATGTAAGGACTCATCGGTAAATACAAAGTACCGCACTCCTCCCCTAGGCAGTGCGAGCATAAGTGCTGAAGTTAATTTGTCCTTTGGCTTATCAAAAGCTAACTGAGAGTAATCATACCACATAAATGACACCCCCTTGCGAGTCAGATTAGTCGACGGGCCCGCAATCTTAGAACACCCTTTAATAAAGTGGTGATAATACCCTACCAACCCCAAGAAGCTACGGATCTTTGTTGGTGTCGTGGACTCAAACCTATCCACGTATTGTTCATTCATCATAAGGGGATTAATAGAAAATATAAGAAAAAGTACCATATTTAAATTCATGAGATTGTTGTAAACTTATCCTTATCATGTACATTTAAACAACTGTATTTGCATAAAAGAAAAAAAATTATTGCATCAATCATATAGGAATGACATAACACATATTCAACCTTTTTAACTGCAATAGGGTGTCATCATATGGGAAAAATAGACAAAGAGAGCACCGTTTATTATGAACACTTAAAAACTTTTTGCCTTGTATAACCTTTACAAGGACTCAATTTAGACATAAAGTTGGAGTGGATTTGGGTGATCATTTGTCAAAGTTTACTTACATATACCACTTTTTTCAAAATTGAAGGAAAAATTTGCCAATAATGTAATTAAATTTCAAAGACCAGGAATGTAGTTTATGTTAATGATCAAATATATTTTCAAGCAGTTTAGAATCATTATGAGCATGGTGTAATTTATCATTAAAAAAATTAGGAAGTAAAGTTCTATATAAGTTTTTTATGATGACAGATTTGGCCTTCTTAACATTGCAATAAGGGGTAACATGATATGATAATTATTTTCAAGAACTACGCGGATAACCAAAATTAAAGAATTTGTGCACATACACTCACACATAACAAATGGAAAAATATTACCAAGTAAAAATGGACAAAGCAAAAATTTAAATTTCATCCAACCATTTGATTCACTCATATTTGTTCAATTTCACCCCCTCTTTTTTCTTAAAGATCTTAGACTTTTGCCATTACAAATCCTGGAAAGCAATATACACATAATATAATAAGATCAATATCATTGTTAAACATATCAAGTAAAAGAATATTCACTTCTCATTAGGAAATAAAGAGAGATAACTTATCTAACAAAATTAAATAGTTAATATAAAAAATTTGAACATAAGAGTGAACTAACCACCTTTATAGTTTGTATAACATTTCATTGAATACGGAATGCACAACAACAAAACCAATTACAGGAACTTGTCTGACAGTTCATGTAATAAAAAAATGTAAGAAATAACTTGCAACTTGTATATAATTTTGTTACCGTTTGAGAAAAAAGAAAAAAATATTTGATAAAAGAACTTGTAAAACACAAATAAATTCAAGACTTGAATGTTTTTCTATGAAAAAATAATCATCCTTCATTAAAATTCAAACCCACTTTATTCCAACATGACTTTTTTCACGTTGGTCCTCTTACCGGAAGATGATTATATCCACGCGAATCATCTTCTGCACAATTTAAAGGATTTCTTTTAAAAGGCATGAGGAATTTACAGACGAAGAGATGAATGGTAAGAGATATGAATATTAACAATAAGGATGCATCAAATTCGCAAGAGTTATGAATGAGCGCGAGTCTCTTCAATTTTCTGAAAGTGATAAAAAAAGGAAACATGGGACAATGTTGCGTTAAATTAAAATGGAAGGAAGTGGAGATGCCACAAGGTAAAGAAATAGAAGTTAAACAGTAAATAACTGAGTGAAAAAAAATAAAAAACAACATCAAGCGAAAGACCAAATATATAAAAAGAGTACTTTTGAATTCTCTCATTGTACCACTCGCCAACATTTGAAGCCTCGATTTTTATTACTATCATCAATTTATCTCCCGTTATTTATATTTTTTTTTATCTCCCTTCGTTTATCTCTCTCCAATTTTATTATTCTTTCTTATATATTTCCCTTCGTTTATCTCTTTTTCCACCTTTCATTTATCTATATTTTAACATCGAACACATATTTTTCCTCCATTATTTTTTATTTATGCTGAATTTTTTAAATTAGTTTTTATTTACATTTTCTTATTCCCTTCATTTAAACTGCCCGGACATAGTGCGAGGATGAATACAAGTAGAGAGAAAATGAAAAAGACCTCATTTAATAGATCCACGTGTTAAGTTGTGGCGAGAGGCACAATTTTAGATATATACTATAGATGGATGATGGCATAGTATTTTAAGATATTGAATTTTTAATGTCATTTACTAACATATATAAAAAGATAAATAATCGTTTATATGTCTAATAATTAATAAATATTGGAAACCTAAATTTTGTTAATTATTATAACAACTAAATGTTATATTCTTTCGCATTTTCATTAGTAAAAATACTTTCTCAACTAGCTATTAAAAAAATTATGCACCACATAATAATTATATACAGTTTTAATTAATTTAAATACTTTGTTAAACTATCTCAAATATAATTAATCATATACATAATACCAGTATCAACAACATAATCAAATCTTTCTTAAAAACTTTCAATCTTACAACTAGACCTGGCAAAATGACGCACGACATGATAACACGACACGAACTGACACGAAGTTATAAGTTAATGGGTGGATAATTAATTGTTTTGGATCATATCAGTGTCAACATAATAAGACACGATAGTTAACGGGTCAGGTTAATGTTGGCCCCTTCACCCGTTAATACCCAATAAGACCCGTTACGATCCATTAATTTAAGTAAATAAGATATATTGTTGGGACTTATAAATAATTTATGTAGCATGATGTTAATTTAATCATAAAGAACTTTACTAAATAAGAGATTTAGTAATGTCAATGAATTAATGGGTCTACATGGGTTCAAAGATGAGATAACATGTCAACTTATATACAATTGAAAATAATTAATTACCTTAATGGGTATTAACGAGTTAACATGACACGACACTTTAAGATAACGGGTCGGATTTGAATATGATTTTTTCACATGATTAAAAAATTCACCCGTTTAGACACGAACCCGATAAAATACGAATACGATAAAAATCGACACGAACACGATTCGACACGATCCATTGACAGGTCTATTACAACTTTATTTCATAAGGAAAACCCACGTGATAATGAAAAGGGAGGGTGAGGAGAAATTCGCTAGTTACATTATGTTACAAATTCAGTGAATATTTAGAAACAAAGGTTATGTGATCACTTTTATTTAGTTATACTAACGCAAACAAAAAACTCATATTAAAATCAAGTAACGACGATTTTAAAAGAAAGGTCCACAATTTGATTGAACCCCTTTTATCCATCATTCATGACTACTATAACATATAAGTAATGATTTCCTTATATGACATATGTTCATTTTGGTGTCTAACTTTTAAGCATAAAATCAATTTTAAATTTCTCGTCTTCATAAGTTTAACTAAAACATAATTTGATATATTCATCCTATCCTAGTGGATTTTGTTAACCCAAAACTATTTTGAACTATAATGGGAGAATATATTTTGAGATATTAGATCACAAAGATAAATAATAGGTTTTTGATAAATTAATGGGCAAAATGTTAAAATGTATTTTTTTATCAACATCCTTTCATTAATGGTCTATATCTATATACTACTATAAAATGCAATACAAGCAATTTAATCTCCTCAATGCTAAGGATGTCCAAGTAGGCATCCATTGAAATGTTGAGTTTTTTCTTTCTCTCTCCTTCATTTAATCCATTTACAAACGTTTTTTAAGTTTTTATTCATCTCTCCCGCTTGAAGTATCTCTTCCCCTTCAACTTCTGTAAACATTAATTCTTAAAAACGGATCGTTCATTCCATATGCTTATAACAGTTCGTTCAAAAACTTTGTATCAAGAATATTGTAACTACAGTCATCCCCTCCTCTTCCCCACTTACCCTATTCTATATTTATATATTTGTGGTAGTGAATGCCAAAGATCAACAATGGGCTATGAAGATTCCAACTTATGAGATTTTATTAAGACTAGTTCTCCTGCTGAAAGTTCAAAGGCCTCCTGAATAACATGATATGTGGCTCTGGTCGTTGGATTGCATAGTGGATCCATCTATGCTCTGCTGAACCCCTATTACTCTCCATTCGTTTTCACTGAGAAGGAAAACATGCATGTATGTTTCTTATGTGCGGAGTTGTTTCCACAAAGAAAGTGGGATTTCTCTGCCTTCTAATTGCAATGTTATATAAGAGTTTGAGTTGATGTATGGGTAAATCAAATTACTACATATCTATCTCATATGCAAGACCGCCACCCAAATAGGTTGTTCATTTAACCTTTTATCTCATAGAAATTACTACCCATCTTTTCATCCCGGATGGATGAGCGGGTGATTTTTTTTGGGGGGTTTTAATTACAATGATATTTCAAACTCAGGTTGAGAATAAAGTTTATACGATTTAATTTCAGGCTGATATTAGAAATCGTTGTGATTTCATAAATACATATCTTCGTTCCTGTTAGTTAAAAATTAATTTTATTTTCTATTTTTCTTTTTTTTTTTTTACAAATTTCATGTAGTAGTTTTCATGAGATTTTTAATTCTATAATTATTTATTTCTTATGATTAATGATTTATTTTTGTCTCTATTCGGTTTTATATTTTGTTCTATGTTTTATTCAATTCAATTTGATACTTTTACAAGGAAGAACGATTTTTTGGGGGGGAGATGTGTAATATGAGTTTATGGTGTAGCGGATGAACTGTAATCTATTATTTCTTCTTTATATACCGTCCATGAACTGTTTGGTGAAATTTGTATGATAGTATATTGAGCCTATAGATGGATTATGTATTACAAATATGAATTTATATCTGTTGATACCACTCATTCTTTCACTACAAAGTTTATTATACATTTTCTTACTTCAATATATTTCATTGTGAGATTATATTTGTTGGTATATATTTTTTCTTCATGCAAAAAAGCCTGATGGGTTTCGAATATGAAAATGGCTGTAAAAAAAGAGTTATGCATTTTTAAGCACATGGGATGAGGATTAAGTAGGTGGAGAAGTTTGTCACTGTGAGTTTCTTTTGTGTTTGTTATCTTTTATGTTTGTTATTTATTAATTTGTGGTTATTATGTTAATGGTGCATTATTTTCAAGTTAATCATAGCTCAAAGATCCATTAACCTAATGGTTCATCATGTTTGACTGTGTCACTGTTGACTCCACTTAAATTTTATTATTAAAATTAGGGCACTAACATGTACATCTTAAAGCTAAAATTATTGTACTTAGATTGGACATTTTTAATAACAAACATCGTTTCATGTTTGTTACACAACTCTTTACTATATTCTCACAGACAAATAAAAAGAATTTTATGAAAAAAGCAGAACTTGTGTGATAAAATGTACATACAAGTCTCTAAGTTCGTTTACCTCACTGAAAGTGTTATGAAAATGATATGTGTCTTCGACGATGTCTATTGAATGTTTCGAATAAAGCTTTGCCAGAATGATCTTAAGGACGTGATTCAAAGTATATTTTGGCAACGAGATAAGACAATCTACTCTTATGGGGAAAATGAGTGTGATGCATACTCTTACAATCTCCCCCTCTCTATTTTGTGACAAAATGTATAAAAAGAAGATTACTATCATCAGAATAAAATCAAACGACCTATGACATAAAGACGTAACTCGGCCAAAGGCAAATATCAACCTACACTACAAATCTTTAAACAAGAACTTACTAACTAAAGAAATTTTGAACCTATTAAGCTTTCATACATTCTAAACTAGAGAATCAATGATACCAATGTATAAACGCCGTTTGAAGGATAAAAGTGATGAATATGATATGAAAGTCAATTCTTCATCTAAAGCATATATTCAAAGTCTAGCATGCAAATATCCTAATGTTATAAAAAAAAGTGAGAAAAGTACTTCATTTCTTATATAATCCATCTTCTTTTAGTTTCTTCCAAAAGAAATCAAGATATATGTAATAATAGAACCCCCCCTTAATCCAATCCTTCTCCCCCTTTTTGTCATGGAAATAACAAAGATAAAGAAGTATTAAGTTAAGTGTGCAATTATAAATCACACAATGAGTTATTTCACTTGAAATTAATAAAAATGGCATACATATTCAAGGAAAGTAGTCCAAATCACGTTAAGGTAATAACCCGGTAACAAAGGTTAGCTAAAATTTGAATATTATAGGTCAATAATCAAAGATAATATAGTGATAAGCAATGCTAGTCAACTAATACAAAACATGGGATAAAGGCAACTAATATGAAACGATCAACTCGATACTAATGCCAATAAACCACAATGTCAATAAAAGAAAAAAAATGAGTTGAAGATTACATAAATAAATATGTAATGTAACATGTAATCTAAATTCATATTTAAAATTTACATAGGAAATGCCATAAAAAGTTGTCCATTTAAGCTAAACAAGCTTCACCCAAAGTATCGCAAACATTAAGTACAACTATAAACTTCAAAACAAAGTCTTAAAAAGATAAACAACCACCAAAAGGAAAAAAAACATCCAAAACCACCAAAAGATATACAAATCTCTACTTGTCATCGTGGGACTCGTCGTGGTATCCATGCAGGAAATTGGCCCCTTCACTAAGGCTAATGACATATAGACATAGAGCTTTCATTTGAGTAGAAATCGATGTCCAAAACTCAGCCCGAGTCTGCTGAAATGTGTTGCGACATGTAAAGATAGTGATAGGCGATGTCAGAACGGAGTAAATCCACAACTTGGTCGAAAATTTGAATGATCTGATCATCAGGGATGTACCAAAAAATTACGAGCCCGCATCTTAAGGTCGTGGATAGGAAGAGGAACATGGTTCACCTGCAGGTACTTCCTCTACCTCGTTAACTTTTACATTCAATCTTTGTTATACAGACTTCTTTTTACCTCGGAGAAAAGAATAACCAATAAAAATCTTGCCAGTGTTTGTCTTCTTGGCAACGAGTAGGAGGTGGATGATGAGATGACCGTAAAATAAGGATGAACGTTTCTTCCCTCTACTCAAAATAACCTCAGACATCAACCTGTACATAATCCGTACCGAATTCATAGACAAACCTTATCCAACTGCATAGAGAAATTGATAATTGAAAGAGGGAATGGAGTAGTGTCGGTTGTTCTGAACGATATTAGAGGAGTTATTAAAAAGATAGTAGAATTTTGTTAAGTGATTTTATTTTAAAGCATCATGTCCTGAAGTAGTGACAATGCCACAGGTAATCTCTTGAAAAATGGTTCTAGGGATGGGCATATCATTGCAGGCCATAGGTAGACGAGATCGACAATGGTAGGGAGTCCAATAGTCCTATGAATGATGTCTCAAGTGAGGGTGGCTTCAACGGTGGAGGTAAAGCCAGCATAAATGTCGAAACTTAACCAACGAGCAATAGTATAAAACTCTTTTGCCATGTCATAATAGATTTCCTCAAGGTTCAGTCCTTGGTCACCTAAGTTAAGCCATGAATGATCCACAAAATGTTCAATGCACGAGTATAATTGTGACGGAGTGATTCCCAATCAATGCTATGCTCTTATAGAACAGCACGACCAAGTCTTCATACGCCACAAGAAAAATATCATTTTATGACACTTTAAAAAATGACTTTATGACAATTTTAAAAAAAATATCATTAAAAATATAACACTTTTATTTACATGACACATTAATTATAAAATGTCATTATAAGAATATTAGTGTTAATGTACATGATAATTTTAATAGAAGTGTCATATTAAAAGGTAAAAATAATGACCCTTTCATAATAAAAATCCAATATACACGTGTGTAAGATAACATATCACGACACTTTCAATTTTTTTTTCAAAATTTTAAGACGCGCTACTCTTTCCCTCCATCTCACTTCGGGCCATTTCCCCCGTCTCTTTCCCTCGGTAACTCTGTGATTTAGGTGTTCTCTCTCTCTCACACACACAAACACATGCACACACACTGATGCACATACATAGATGCGCACACACACATAGGTGTACACAGAGACATGCACACACTCCCATGTACAAACCTAATCAGGTATGATTTCTTCTCTCTTTCTTCGATTGAAATTTTTGTGGGCTTTTTTCATTCATTTTAACGTTTAAGGAATCATGTTTGATCTTGGTAATTTTAAACAAATGGCTCTTGAAATTTAGTGGTTTGAAATTTAGAATTGGGGATTTTTCTTGAAATCTAGACTTTGAACCATGTTGTAGGTGATTTTATTGTGGATTCAGGGTTATAATTTGGGGCTTTCTTGATATTTTTTATTTTTACATTTTCAGTTTGACAATTCTTCTTGATGAACTTAGTATTAATGTTTAGGCTTACATATTGATATTTTTGTTTGTTCATGTTTTTTTCTTCTGGATTGCAAGGTTTTGAAACTATATCATTGTGTTGCTTTTTTCGTATAGGACTGTTGAAACTATCATAGCGACTGTTGAAATTGATGAGTCCATACTTCATTTGTTGTTTTTTCTTTATGATCAGTTTATGCTTCAAGACTTAATAGTGGCCAGTTGGTCCCCGCAACAACGTTTTTAATTAACATTGTGAACCTTAATCATAGTAACATAGTTAATCTAAATTACATCTACATCCACTATAATGTATTTTGTAGTGTAGATGGATGCATAATGGATTGTATTTGATACATTTTGTAATTGGCACAAGTATAAATAAATTGCAATGGGAGAACCGGTGAGCGCATGGTGATATCACTATAAGAAGGAAAAAAAAGCTTTTTTATGACGTTTTTAAGCGTCATAAAACGCATTTTATGACGCTTTATTTTTTAATAAAAAGCGTCATAAGTTTGGGTGTCATAATTTATACCCATCAAAAGTGTCATATTAAGTAACGATTAGATATGACTTTTTTTTCAAAACTGCCATATCTACTGTAAAAAAATGTCATAATTTACTCCATAAGATGTCATATTTGATTTAAAAAGCATCATAATAAATAATTTTAAAAATTTTAAAAAGGTCATATAAAAAATCTCATCACATGAGGATTTAATATAAACGGTTATAAATTAAACATATAATAAAAAAAATAACAACCAATATTATTGCCATAGTCGACAAATAAATCTAAACACAAATCAAAATTCATAGTAATATAAAAACAACCTTGAAATTTTTGTATTCGAAGTCACGTACATCTAAAATACACTAAACCAAACCATTTGTCCATATAAAAAAAATAGTAAGACAAATGGATTTACCTACCATCTACATTAATCACAAAAAAATAATCGCCTACTACATGTATCATAACTAGATATAGCCACTATGTACATCATTAAAAAAAATGTCTCCAAACAATTTACATCCAAAAATCACGCATAATTGCAACAGTCTTCCTTTGGCTTTCACGAAATTGTGTCGACACCTCAAAAGCTCCAAATCATATAATATAACCCTCAATAAGCTCCCATCATGGACTTGGTTCTTCAAAGCGTTCTACAATAAAACAAATTATTAAGAGTGTTGTTAAATCATATTCTTTTCAATCCTCTTATGTAGTACATGTCCAAATTTATAAAGATTATATAAAAAAAATTATGTTTTCTTAACTTTTGAAAGAAACTCACAATTTTTTCTCCAACTACCTTGGTCACATTTTCTTAATATTCTCTATTTCTCGATTGTCGGGCGATTATCCTGTTTTTTCAAACTAGTACATCGTGTATGATGTAAGTCGAAAAGATTTTCTATATAACACAAATAATTGTAAACAATTTAGAAAAATTGGACAGAGTTTCCTTTGTTTATAGGACTATCCACCCTGTTTAAGAAATAAAAAAAAACTTCAACAATTTTCAAAGAGACCCTATTTATCAAACAAATTTAGATATTATTTCATTCACTAATAGGCAAAATAAACCATTGATGTATCGATATTTTCGCTGCGTTTCATAATAAAAAGAGTCGAATAAGATTATCCTCACCTTCAGGTAATTGATGCTCAACCCTGAAAATAATTGCTTCCATCCTTGCTTTTAGACAACCATAATAAGACTTTTCATTGTTTCTTCCATTCCTCTGTTGTTAAATGGCAAGAGTCACTGGACCTGTTGATTTATCTCGTTAGCATTCAAAATTATGAGTTACGCGAAATATGCATTTCTATGTACTTAGTAATTTAATAATATTTGGTTCTCGTATGAAAAGGCAAAGAAGGTAGTATTGCAAGAACCAATTTAACCTTATTGAGTAGTGAAAGCGTATATATAAAAGGTAAGGATGCACATGTACGGCAACCCAACTTTTCAAAGTGATCCATTTTAAAGTTTCACATGCATTTTGTCAAACAGAAACTAAGAATGGGTGAAAACAAGAGTGACATTGTTAAATTTGTATGAAAATTAAATTTACAAAGATAAGACTTTCGAAACAAGAAAGATGAGCCTTATGCTTTTGATTTAAACTGATTAGGCATAAATTCTTCCTAATTTATCCCTTGATTTAGTTACTTTTAGCACCTCGAACAACGTAATTGAGTTGACTTTATCTCATAATCTTGCTACTGACTGATCCTAATGAGTACACCGAGTTTCTGGTATTTTGTAGTGATTTTACAGGTATCTGATGTCAAGAAACGAAAGAAGGAAACCGGAAGAATAAAGAAAGAAAGAAGGAAAAATCTCAAGGGTAAAAGCATAATTTTCATTCGAAATCCGGATGAGGTACCTTAAGAGAAGTTAAATACATCTCATTTACGAGTACATAGGAAGAAACGGCACCTCAATCGGAGTCCCGGAACAAAAGTTATGAGCAGTCAAAGTAGAGCTAAAAAGTCAAATAGGTAGACCGGTCCGCCCTTACCCCGGACCGATCCGCTTTGCCAAACTCCAGAAGCCCCCGGATCGCATGCAAACCGAAGAAGGCAAAAATAAAAAGAACCGATCCGACCCCAGACCATTCCGCCCCAAAATAAAAAGAACTGATCCGCCTTGGGGGCAGACCGGTCTGCCTAAGGCCCGGACCGGTTCGGGCTTCGAGATTTGAATATCTTATCTCTTCCTAAAAAGACTCCTGGTGCAGCTGAACTCTGAAATTGTTGTAGGGTATAAAAACCCAATTTATTATTGTTATTAGCACGGAGAATTAGTAGGATTTTTTTCTCTCTTTTTCCAGAAACCCTAGTTTAGCTAACAACTGCAGTTTTAATTCAAAGATTGAAGGTTTATTCAGTGATTTTTGTGAGTATCAGTTTCGTTCTTTGTTTCACTTATTGCTTGGGTAATTTTTGTGAGTAATTCTTACTTCTAATTCTTTTCTACATCTAATTACTATTTTATTTAGAGTAATCATGAACACCTGCACAGTAATCATTATTTCCATCATTTCAATCATGATAGGCTAGATTTTCTAAGGCCGGGGTACATGAACCCAACCTGAGGTGTTAGTGCGTGTGTATAAAATTAATCCGTTGAATTTAGTGATTGAACAGGACCGTATTGCGTAGTTACACAACAGTTGTAGATCTTTATATCTCATTTGCCTCTGGGTACTCGTGATGATTTAGAGTGCAATTCGAGTGGTACTATCGCAATACTGATTTACTCATCCTCAGATTAGGTATGACTCGGGCTTGAACCTCGTATACATAATGCTTGGGAGTACTAAATTCCGGATCAAATCAATCAGATAAATTTAAGATTAATATTATGACTGCACTACACTAGGGTTGGGGGATTGTATTCCCAACCTATTTTTCTCATCATTTAAACAAAAAGTTTCAGATTATTTTTCATTCATAATTTAGGTAGATTAGTTTAGTTGCATTTCTTCATAATTTCATAATCGCATTTCGCTATAACCAATATCAAAAACCAAATCATTTTTCCTTTTCTTTTTAGAGTCAAGGTTAGGATTCCTCCGTCTTTTCTCGTCGTCACAACGCCATTGTCATTTTTTCCTGAGGATCGATACTCGACTTGTCGGATTATTACTTGAGCGACAGGCTTGCACTTGAGCGTAGAGTGAACGCATTCCTGAGACACATTTTCAGTCGCGTCAAGTTTTTGGCGCCGTTGCCGGGGATTTAGGTAGACTTAGGATTAGATAGAGTCAATCCAAAGCTTTGACCAAAAATTCAAAAAATCCAAAAAAAAAAACATTAAAAAAAAAATTAAAAGCACAAAAAGATTCACAATCATCATCTCTCCTAAGCTTTAATGAAAATTCTGAACCTACTCCCACACTCCATAATACTCCAACCAACATTCACGAAAATCCAATTATTGAGTATAATCCCGATAGTCCCCACACTCCAAACGCCCCACAGTTCTGGATCCCACCTCCCACACCGTCGCACTCAGTCTCCGATAACACTCCTTTTTCCTTCTTAGGACACACTCCGAGCACGCCTAGTGAGAGCACCGAGTCAATAAGTGAGGAAGAGATGTCGCAACACGGCAGTGCACCCGCCTGTGAGTAAGAGCCCCCATACCGTTCGATTAGAGAATTCTTATATCACGAGCGTACTGTCACTCCGGGATGCATTATACTCCCGTATAATGCCGAGCAATTCCGTTTCAAAAATGGGATGATCCAGATGCTACCATATTATCATGGTATGGATTCCGAAAAGCCATACCTCCATATTAAGGAATTTGAGGACGTGTGTGATACTCTCAATGATTAAACATGCACACAAGAGGTAATCCGCCTCAAACTCTTCCCTTTCTCGCTCAAAGATAAAGCTAAAACCTAGCTATGGTCTTTATATCCGAGCTCGATTCCATCATGGAATGAGTTACAGTCAAGATTTCTCAAGAAATTCTTCCCACCGCATCGAACAATCTCCATAAAGGCTCAAATTCAAGCATTTAGACAAGCTGAAAAATGAGCCATTCCATCGATGTTATGAACGTTTCAACGAGTTAGTTTCTTCATGCCCCCATCATGGATTTGATTCAGCGCAAGTTATCTCTTTTATCTATAATGGGTTGAATCTTAACTCCAAACAACTTGTTGAAACAATGGGAAGTGGTCCGTTTGTCGATTTAGATGCCCACGATGTTGAGCTTCACCTGAGGTATGTCGCCGAGACTACCCAATCCTGGGACACTTCTGATCCCAACGCTCAAAATCAAAATAGACAAGTGACCACCACTCCGTCGGCGTCCGGCCTATTCCACGTAGATAAGAATTCTATGACAGACAGCCGATTGGAGACTCTTGAGAAAGGATTTCGAGATCTATGCGAGATATATGGAAAAGGACCAGCTGGACCCATTCCAAACCCCGTCGTGAAGGTGTGTGCTATTTGTGAGGCGGGCCATTCAACTGAGGAATGCCCGACGATACCCGCCTACAAAGCAATGCTTCAGGAGCAAGTTAGTGGTATAGGAGGCTTTAAGGGTAATTTCGGTACCCCGCACGGGAATTCCTACAACCCTTCATGGAAAAATCATCTCGATTTTAGCTATGGGCAACAAAATGCCGCAATGAACCCTCCTTCGCATGCTGCCCCTCCTCGACTATAACATTTTCAACAAGCCCCGCACATGCAAGGACATGTGCAAGCACCACCACCTCAAGGAAATTATATCCCTCCACAGCGGAGAACTCTCGAGGATACCATGAATCAATTCATCGCAAGCCAGACCGCAACCAATGCCAAATATGATCGTCTGATTGGCGACATAAATGCGAACCTGTCAAAAATACAATCCTCATTGAGTGTTCAAGAGAATGACAAGTTTCCTGCCCAAGGCCAAAGACCTCCCCAAGGTCAAACTAGTGTTAGCTCCACCTCTACTGAACATCAGGAGCAATGTCAAGCTGTGACCACTCTTCGTAGTGGGAGAGTCGTTTATTTATTACCTCCCCCACACGACACAACGAAAGACAAGGAGATTTTTCCCGATACGAAAGAGGCCGAAGATGTCCCCTTGAATGAGAGTGACCACGAAGATGCTAGTGAGCCAGAGGTAATTGTGAGACCGCCCTCCGCGGAACCGTTTCCTCAAAGGTTGATTCCCTCCCAAACAGGAAACCCACGTGAAGACGTGCTAAAAGTACTAAAGCAGGTCAAGCTGAATTTACCTTTTCTTGATGCCATTAAGCAAATTCTAGCTTATGGCAAAGTCATCAAAGATTTGTTGACGGTGAAAAGGAAGATGAAGGTAAAGAAGAACATATTTCTAGCCCAGAACGTTAGCTCCATTCTACTAAATGATCTCCCGCCTAAATTCAAAGATCCCGGTGCACCCACCATATCCTGCATCATTAGAGAAAATAAAATCGAAAAAGCCTTACTTGATTTGGGAGCAAGTGTTAATATCCTCCCTTCTTCCATCTATAGGCAACTAGATTTGGGCGACCTCAAGCCCACAAAGGTCACTCTCCAATTAGCGGATCGAACAGTAAAGATTCCACGAGGCATAGTCGAGGACGTGATCGTCCAAGTTGACACTTCCTACTTCCCGGTAGACTTTGTCATTTGGGACACGGAGCCCTCCTTCAACTCAAGTAACCATGTTTCCATCATCCTTAGGCGTCCTTTCCTAGCTACGACTAATGCAATCATTAATACTAGGAATGGGCGAATGCAACTCACCTTTGGGAATATGACCTTGGAAACCAACATCTTCCACATAGCCCAAAATGCAGGGGAAGAAGAGGATCTTCACACGGTGAGCCTCACAGATGAGATAGTAGAGGAGTACTTTGAGGAGAATTAATGTGGCGACGCTTTAGATTCCTGTTTAGCGACGAGTTACGAGTGTGAGGGGACGTATACCGACTTCGAGAGGGAGGTTGGGGAGTTGAGAGAGCTACTAGATGAGAGTACGTCGGACGAGGACGTGAGAGATGTTAATTGGGTTTCTAGATTCGAGGAATTACCTCTGAGGGATACATAAATGGTTCCCTCCAGTGAAAAATTTCCAACCCTCGAATTAAAGAAACTCCCCTCCCATATTAAATATGCATACCTAGGAGAGGATGAGACACTTCCTGTTGTTATCTCCTCTAGCCTGGATGAAGGGCAGGAGGGTAAATTATTGAAAATTTTGAGGAAGCACCAAGGTGCTTTTGGTTGGTGCATAGCTGATTTGAAGGGGATAAGTCCTTTGATTTGCACTCATAAGATCCATCTCGAAGAGGATGTCAAGCCCTCTAGAGAAATGCAAAGAAGACTGAATCCCAACATGAAAGAAGTTGTGAGAACCAAGATCATCAAATTATTGGATGCCGGGATTATCTACCCAATCTCGGATAGCAAATGGGTGAGCCCTATTCAAGTTGTCCCGAAGAAGTCGGGTATGACTGTGATTGAGAATGCTAAGGGAGAGCTCGTTCCCCAATGTACCACCACCGGATGGCGCGTTTGCATTGACTACCGAAAACTCAATGCGGGAACTAGGAAAGACCATTTCCCCGTGCCATTTATTGATCAAATGCTTGAGAGAGTAGCGGGACACCCTTATTATTGCTTCCTTGATGGTTATTCCAGATATAACCAAATTGAGGTAGATGTACTTGACCAGGAGAAGACGACCTTCACTTGCCCTTTTGGTACGTTTGCCTACAAACCTATGCCATTTGGCTTGTGTAATGCACCTGCGACCTTTAAAAGGTGCATGTTGAGCTTATTTAGCGACATGGTCGAGAGAGGACTCGAAGTGTTCATGGACGATTTCAGCGTTTTTGGCACATCTTTCGATCATTATTTAGAAAAGTTGGAAAAAGTACTTACCCGATGCGTGGAAAAGAACTTAGTGCTGAATTGGGAGAAGTGCCATTTCATGGTCACCGAGAGAATAGTTCTTGGCCACATTGTATCATCCAAAGGAATAGAAGTTGATAGAGCAAAGATAGATATCATAGCTGATCTTCCCCCACCAAAATCGCTAAAGGAAGTGCGCTCATTCTTGGGTCACGCGGGGTTTTATCGAAGGTTCATTAAGGACTTTAGCGCCATCACTAGGCCCTTAAGCAACTTACTCATGAAGGACACCCCATTTGAGTGGACGGAAGCATGCCAAATCACTTTTGACAAATTGAAAAACATGCTTGTGTCCGCTCCCATCATGCAAGTTCCGGATTGGTCCTTACCATTCGAACTTATGTGTGATGCAAGCGATTATGCGATCGGGGCTATTTTGGGCTAACGAAAAGATAAGAAAGCTCATGTCATCTACTACGCTAGTCGGACCCTTACCGGACCTCAACTCAACTACTCTACCACGGAGAAGGAGTTGCTAGCGGTAGTTTTTGCCCTTGATAAATTCCGATCATATCTCATTGGTTCTCCTATTACTGTCTCCACCGACCACGCGGCTTTGAAATACCTATTTGCAAAGAAAGATGCCAAGTTGCGCCTGATAAGGTGGATCCTACTCCTACAAGAGTTCAATCTCTCCATCAAAGATAAGAAAGGAGTAGAAAACGTCGTTGCCGACCATTTATATCGGCTTTCGTCCGACGTACCTAGTGATCCCATACCCATAGACGAATACTTTTCGGATGAGCAACTTTTTGCTACCTCTTCGTGTCCCTGGTTTGCGGACATAGTGAACTATTTTTTCACGGGAGCCGTCCCTCCCGACTGGACACCGCAAGTTAAGAAGAGGTTTCTTACTTGGTCACGCATTTCTTTTACGATGATCCCTTCCTTTTTTAAATATTGCGCCGACCAAATCATCCGACGATGTGTATCGGATGATGAGATCCCGAAAGTCATCCAGTTTTGTCATTCGGAAGCTTGTGGAGGCCACTTTTCGACGAAATAGACGACCGCTAAAATTCTGCAATGCGGCCTCTATTGGCCCACAATCTTCCGGGATTTGAACGACGCTTGCAAATTGTGCAATAGGTGCCAATGAATAGGAGCCATTACTCGGTGAGACATGATGCCTCTTACCCCCATACTCATCATTGAGATATTCGACTGTTGGGGCATTGACTTCATGGGTCCCTTCCCCCCGTCCTTTGGTTTCCTATACATCCTTGTCGCGGTAGACTACGTTTCTAAATGGGTGGAAGCTATAGCTACCAAGACTGATGAAAACAAGGTGGTGATAAAGTTCCTGCAGGAACACATACTTTCCCGCTTCGGTGCACCGAAAGCAATAATTAGCGATAATGGCACCCACTTTTGCAATAGGCCATTCGCGAAGCTCATGAGAAAGTATGGTGTCATTCACAAGGTGGGAATGACTTATCACCCACAAATGAATGGGCAGGCCGAACTAGCGAATCGAGAAATCAAGAACATTCTCGAAAAGACAGTCAATCCTACCCGAAAAGATTGGTCACTTAGATTGAACGATTCGCTATGGGCCTATCGTACCGCATTTAAAAATCAGCTCGGCATGTCCCCTTTTCGCTTTGTATATGGAAAACCTTGCCATCTTCCCGTTGAGCTCGAACACAAAGCATATTGGGCCATTAAGCAATTGAACTATGCCATGGACAAGGCCGGTGAAGCCCGCAAACTTCAATTGAATGAGTTAGAAGAACTACGCAATGATGCGTATGAGAATGCCAAAATTTTGAAAGAGAGGATGAAACTTGCTCATGATAGCATCATTCAAGGAAAGGAGTTTCTCCCCGAGAAAAAAGTTCTCCTCTACAACTCTCGGCTCCACCTCTTTTCGGGTAAGTTACGGTCACGATGGTCTGGCCCGTTCGTTGTGAAGAATGTTTTCCCCCATGGAGCTGTTGAATTGGACGATTTAAAAGGGGGAAATACATTCAAAGTGAATGGACAACGCCTAAAGCCATATCTAGAGGCGTGTGCAGAAGAAGTCGACACCGTCTGGTTGTCAGATCCCGTTTACGGGGTTGAATGAACTGTTGAAGTGAGGTCATCGCACCCCCGACGCGTATGGGGTGAGAGTCGTGTGTGTGAAAGAGTCGTTAGGAATAGGTTTTTTTCGGGAGAAGAATTCATGTGTTTTGGGAATTTTGAGTAAAAGGGTGTTGACCATTGAAATCGAGAGGGTTTTTAGTCCAATTGGATAGAGAGTATATCGAGAAAGTGAAATTTTTTGAAGAAGAGAGCTCGAAACCGAATTAGGAGAATTCCAGCCCAAAAGCTCTGGGGCGGACCGGTTCTTTTTTTTAGGAGGATCGATCCGACCCCGGACCGGTTCCTTTTATTTTAAATGAACCAGTCCGCCTGTCGAGGATTTGAAAAGTCAAAGGGACGGACCGGTCCGCCCCTACCCCGGACCGGTCCGCCTTCTGCAGATCTGTCTTCTCCCCTTCCCAAGATTCACTCCCCTTTCCCTCCAATCCGTTTTTTCCTCTACCCAACCCCAACCTTTCCCTCCCAAATCCATCCCCTTTTTCCTCCAAACCCCTTCCTTCCAAAACCAACCCCTCCCCTCCCCTTTCCACTATAAATACACCTCCAAATCCCCCCTTCTCCTCACACCTTCAACCCAAATACTCTCTTCTTCCTCTCTAGTGTTTCAAACAATAAATCCCTACTGTTTCCATGGCCCCCCGTGTTTCCCCCACCAAATACGACTCCACCGTGATCCAACCCTCCGGTCACGGCGAATTTCGCTCCCGCCAAGAGGAGCGGTGGTGCACTCAATACTTTGGTTTGGGCCGCAAACTCCATATGGAGCGCGCTGTCCAATGGGAATCCTTGCCCAACTCCATAACCGCCCTATTCATGGCTCGGGGCTGGCGCCGATTCCTCAACCAACCTCACGAAGCGGTTTGGGCAATCGAAGTCCGCTCATTCTACGGTACACTCGTCCGGACGGGCCAATTCGAGGCCGAAGCTTTCGTGGATGGGACTCCCATTCCATTTTCCTTGGCCCGTATCACGGCCAAGTTGGCCGAATTTGACGTCCCCGACGTCCAAGAATTTACATATCCCCAAAATGTCCCCCCGATCGACAAGGACATTATCATGGCCCGAATTGCACCGAATGTGCCTTGGGCGGGGCCAACCATTGTCGTTGGACGCCTAAACGAGAAGGCGCGCCTCACATTTCAGATTGTGTGCGCCAATCTTTTGCAAACATCGAACGATTCCGCCATGCGGCCTCGGCAAGCTACCTTGACGTATCACCTCTTCGACCCCCAAACTTCCATCCATTTAGGCCGAACCTTATACGAGGGTATCATTAACGCGTCCTTGGATGAGAAGGGCACTTCCCCACTTCCCTATGCCCGATTGCTCACTTCCATCCTTCAGGATGCTGTCATAGAGGCGCCGAGAGACCATACGCGCATCCCCGGTCCTTTCGACCAAGGGACCGGCACCAAAAGCGCCAAATAGATAGTTGTCCTCCGGGCTAGGTGGGGAGGTGATAGTGACGAAGAGGCTGCTCCGAGCGACAGCGAGGAAGAAGCAGGGGCAGCCGGTGAGGACGTCGAGATGAGGATATCGGTCCGGACGAAGAGTCGGCTGACGAGGAGGATGACCCAGATTTCGAGTGGGAGGGCACGGACCTATCCGCGCGTATGTCGGCGCTTGAGACCAACTTCAACACCTTTCAGACCAACTACGAGCGCGACATGGACATCGTCCTCCGCTTCCAAGCGAAAATCTATCGCCGCCTCGGGGATCCGAATGAGCCACTACCTTCCTACTACCATAACCCTTATGACCCTACCGCGCCCGGTTCCTCCCATCCCCCACCCCGGTGAAGCTCTATATGGTGCTGGCAGCTTTTTATTTTTCTTCTTGTTCACATTTGTATGCTTTTTCCTGCACATGTAACACAGTCCTTTTGTAATAAAAACTGCATTTTCTCTATTTGATTGTTTTATTTATCGCACTTATTATTTTGCCTTATTTAGATTTTAGTCCTTTTTGCTTGAGGACAATGCAAAAGTCTAAGTTAGGGGGGTCGCAAGTGCGTATTTCTAAAACTTCACAAATTTTCAAAATGTCCAGAAATTTCCAAAAAAAAAATCATAAAATTTTGAAAAATCCAAAAATATTTTTGTCAAAATAAATAAAAATTGGAATTCAAATTTTTCAAAAATATCATCAAAAGTCAATTTAAAGTCTCAAGTTGTAAACATTCAACATACGCAAAGCCGAAATTGACCAAAGATGGAAATTGAGCGAAAATTGACGACTTAACGAATAAGTGTGGAGATTAACAAACCCGGTGAGATTCGAGCCTATCACTTTTTGCGAGTTTTTAAATCAATCCGAGTTAATTGTTAACTCAAGGTTCTTTTCAGCGCCTAAAAAGTTGTCAAGGATCTCAAGTCTTTCATTTTTGATCGGTTTTGAAAAATGTGTGTAATATTGCCTTGAAAAATGTGTCAAAGTAGTCTCTAAACTTAAATTCATCTCGAAACGCATATGGTAACGCAATTGGCATTTTGGACGATAAAGTAGGCCCTCGTTTGTCACCCAAAAATATTGGCCATAAAAAGTCGTGAAAAATCACCCTTTTTGCAACCCAAATTGAGCCGAATGATTTTTCCCTTTCGTTTGATAACCCGAAAAACCCAAATAGCCCGGAATTGTGAAAAATGGAAAAATTCAGAATCTAGTCCAAAAAGTGCATATAAAGGGGCAAGAAAAAAATAGTATGCTCAACAAAAATAACAAGAAAAGAAAAGAAGTGAAAAACAAAAAAATAGAAAAAGAAGAAAAAAAATGAGCAATAGCCCGAAAAAAGCACAAATGGACATCATTAATGACTTTTTCAATTCCAACCTTCCCTACCTCTTTCAATTTACCCAATATACCTTAAACAACCCGAAAAAGTCCTAACCAAGTCTAAATCGCAAAATTGGTTATCGCGTGGAGAGCTAATACACCAAAAGATAATGAAGGAGATTAAGTGCGCGAAATAGAGGCAATGTTCGCGTTTTTAAAACCGTAATCCTTTGATGAGGTCCTTTCACCATAAAATTTTCGTCTTTCTAATTGTATGCGTGATTTTGCTTCCATTACATTCAGTGGCGGACCCAGGATTTTTAGGCCGGGGGTGCGAATTTTTTTTACGAAGACCGGGGGTCCAGGGCGGGAGCGCCCAAGGCGATTTTTTAGTGTTTTTTGTGAGTTTTTTTACTTTTTTACTATTTTTTAACCCTAAACGTTTTAAGGTTAATATTAACGAATTTTTAGCTTCCATTTTGTTTGCGATTTTTTTTTTAAATACCTCGAAATAATATTACCCTAAATCTGAAATAACAATTAAAATATTTCAACTAATTGCACTAAATATGAAAATACACTCCAAAACAACAATTAAAAATAGCAAACAATTAGTAAAGTAATTCACAATAGCATATAAGAGTTAAGGGTAACAATTTCAACAGTATAAAGTTTATCATTAAATTGAAAAAAACGAAATTTTGAATCTTAAATATTGATTTGAAAAAAATTAGCATGAATGGTTTAAAGTTTATCATTCAATCTTGAATATTGAATTGAAAAAAAAAAAGGATACAAAGTTAAAGTTACCTGATTGAAATCAGGGGTTGCGATAATTTGCCCCAAATCGAGAAAGAGACCCGACCGAGAGGAGGGTCTGCTGCTGGCCTGCTGCTTGGTTTGGCACTGCTGCCGGATGAAGTTTAAGCAGCACCGTAGAGGAAGGAGAAGGGACAGATCCGAGCGACCGAGGGAGGAGAGAGTAGTTTAGGTTAGAAAAGTTTTAAAACGCAGGTGGGTTTAGTTTTAGAACGCGTGTGCAGGAACAGGTATGGTTTATTTATATTATTACCCCCAAAACTAAATACCTTATACTATGAAACATTACACAAAGGTCCAAAACAGAAAAAAAAAATAGCCTATACTGAGGAAAAAATTTCGAAAAATCTAGGTGGGCGGCCGCCCACCTTCGGGACCACCTAGGTCCGCCCCTGATTACATTTACTCTTTATATCACGCATACCGAGAGAATAGCCTTAATCTGAGAGATTCGTTTGTGAGAGCATTCCGTGAGAAATTGAAATCAAAACGAATTTTCGGATAAGTAGCGTAATGATCAATCGGTGATAATTGGCGGTTATATTTTCGGCCTCGCACACGCGCACTATGATTTGAGACTATTGAACATGACTTGAGGATGACTATTTTCTGGAAAAGTTTGAACTGCACAATTTTTGTACATTTTGAATTTTCTTTGAGTCGAATTTTGTGGGTATATTCTCTGCAAACCCTCACGAGACAACACTCGTCCTACTAGGGTAACCTAGGGGTTTAAAGGCTTGTTGCATATGCTAAATACAATCGCTTGCCCGCGAAAAAGGTATTTTATCCCAATAAAATGATTTTCAAGAGTTGAGCCTTGCTAGGATTCTTTTACATTGCTCGGGACGCGCAAAGTTCTAAGTTAGGGGGTTTGATTAGGCATAAATTCTTCCTAATTTATCCCTTGATTTAGTTACTTTTAGCACCTCGAACAACGTAATTGAGTTGACTTTATCTCATAATCTTGCTACTGACTGATTCTAATGAGTACACCGAGTTTCTGGTATTTTGTACTGATTTTAAAGGTATTTGATGTCAAGAAACGAAAGAAGGAAACCGGAAGAATAAAGAAAGAAAGAAGGAAAAGTCTCAAGAGCAAAAGCATAATTTCCACCCGGAATCCGGATGAGGTACCTTAAGAGAAGTTGAAGACATCTCATTTACGAGTACCTAGGAAGAAACGGCACCTCAATCGGAGTTCTGGAACAAAAGTTATGAGCAGTCAAAGTAGAGCCAAAAGGTCAAATAGGCAGACCGGTCCGCCCTTACCCCGGACCGATCCGCTTTGCCAAACTCCAGAAGCCCCCGGATCGCATGCAAACCGAAGAAGGCAAAAATAAAAAGAACCGGTCCGACCCCGGAACCCAAAATAAAAAGAACCGATCCGCCTTGGGGGCAGACCGGTCTGCCTAAGGCCCGGACCGGTCCGGGCTTCGAGATTTGAATATCTTATCTCTTCCTAAAAAGACTCCTGGTGCAGCTGAACTCCGAAATTGTTGTAGGGTATAAAAACCCAATTTATTATTGTTATTAGCACGGAGAATTAGTAGGATTTTTTCCTCTCTTTTTTCAGAAACCCTAGTTTAGCTAACAACTGCAGTTTTAATTCAAATATTGAAGGTTTATTCAGTGATTTTTGTGAGTATCAGTTTCATTCTTTGTTTCACTTATTGCTTGGGTAATTTTAGTGAGTAATTATTACTTCTAATTCTTTTCTACATCTAATTACTATTTTATTTAGAGTAATCATGAACACCTGCATAGTAATCATTATTTCCATCACTTTAATCATGATAGGCTAGATTTTCTAAGCCGAGGTACATGAACGCAGTCTGAGGTGTTAGTGCGTGTGTATAAAATTAATCCGTTGAATTTAGTGATTGATTAGGACCGTATTGCGTAGTTACACAACAGTTGTAGATCTTTATATCGCATTTGCCTCTGGGTACTCGTGATGATTTAGAGTGCAATTCGAGTGCTACTATCGCAATACTGATTTACTCATCCTCAGATTAGGTATGACGCGGGCTTGAACTTCGTATACATAATGCTTGGGAGTACTAAATTCCGGGATAAATCAATCAGATAAATTTAAGATTAATATTATGACTGCACTACACTAGGGTTGGGGGATTGTATTCCCGTCCTATTTTTCTCATCATTTAAACAAAAACTTTCAGATTATTTTTCATTCATAATTTAGGTAGATTAGTGTAGTTGCATTTCTTCATAATTTCATAATTGCATTTAGTTGTAACCAATCTCAAAAATCAAATCATTTTTCCTTTTCTTTTTAGAGTCAAGGTTAGGATTCCTCCTTCTTTTCCCGTCGTCACAACTCCGTTGTCCTTTTTCCCTGAGGATCGATACCCGACTTGTCGGATTATTACTTGAGCGACAGGCTTGCACTTGAGCCTAGAGTGAACGCATTCCTGAGACACATTTTCAGTCGCGTCATAAACCTCAATTATTTCATATCAAGCTCATTCTTACAATACATGAAACATAAACACATTAAGGAATCTTAGTCAAAGTGATATGCCCATCTTTCCTTTGTCATTTTCCCAAATCCAATGTACCTTAAAACATCTATCTTTCTTTTGGCATGGAATGTCCGTGTTCCCAAAGCCCAACAGAGTAATTTGGGAAAGTGACACAACCTAGAGTCATTTTTGCAAAGTACTGTTTGTAATTAAAAAAGCCATGCACCAAAAATAGTATTATATTCTAATGGCCTTTTGGCCTTTATAATAGAAAAAAATTATATTCTGAAAACATTTGGCATAATAATGTGTCCTTATTATGGTATGTTTCTTGAATCATCTTAGAGTTATTGGCACAATAAGCTTTTCTTAGTATATAATATAAAATGAATATATATATGAGACCTCTACTTTAGCACGAGACTATGTACCACTAACTCACACAAGAACGAGTTATACATTAGAAAGTGTCATGATTCCTTATTATCTGCTATGGTGCAAGTCTTTCCATCATATTCAATGGCATGTTTCAATCTTCCCATGTCTTTAATGTAATACCCCGTATTTTTGGCGATATTTATTTTTGGGATTAATTAATTAAATGAGAATTAATTGGGAATTAATTCGGATAAAATACTAGCGATATGTGAGTTAGTATTTGACTATATTGAGTATATATGATGATATATGAATATTGAATTATGAAATTGTCGTGAGATTGATATACGGAAATTTGGACATTTATTGGGATGCGTGAGACAGTCGCGTCAGGATATAATTATTTTAATTATAAAAGTGAATTTAAATTCAATTAACCGTATGGTCGTTTTGAGTGCGCCAACGCGTCCGGAAGGGTCGAGATAGTCAGAAAACACTAGCCGGGGGTTTAGTTTGGGTCCCGGGGTATTTTTAGGCCATACCGGCAACATAAAGGGTATTTTGGTAATTTTGTATTTTTGGAAATTAAAAGTGACGAAAATTAGTAAATTATATCTGATGTGAATTTGACCCACTAAGCCACTAATCAACCCATGTTAACTCAATAGGCTACGTAGGTTATTAGAATTAGGTTTCTAATTTCTTTCCCAAAAACAAACCCTAGCCACCATAGCCATTGGAGAAGAAAGCTTGGAGAGAGAGAGATAGAAGGGAATCCTACAAAAAGAGAGAGGGAACTTCTTCCAATCGTCATCAAAATCAGAGATTGAATCAAGGCAAGTTGTTTAATTTCAATTGATTCAATGCTAGGTTTTTCATGTTTAGGAATTTTTGAAATTTATCTTGGAAGATGATATAGACCCATGAATTGGAAGTTAAAAGCTATAAATTATGTTAGGGATTGCATGTAGTAACATTCTGGACGAATTATGTGTTCAAAACAGAACCATTGAAGATCTAAAAATGGATTTTAGAAGAAGTTTATTGATGTTCTGGAAAGAAGAAGAAGTCTGGAATTTTGATGAAGTTTTGATCTAAACAAAGCCCTTGAATGATGAATTATTGGATGTAGAACGTTAATACTGTTGTAGGATGAGTGTATGATGATATTATAACATTATCTTAGAGCTTCATGCTTGTAAATGGTGTTTTGGGACGAATTGAAAACTACAAAACGAAGCAGTCCGTAGTCATACCTGTTACGTTCGATCGATCGATGTTCATCAGTCGATCGATCGACCATCATCGATCGATCGAAGGAAAAGGTCGATCGATCGACCTTCCCAGAATGAGTAAAGTTTTCCCTATGTTAAATTTTAATGGTGGTAACCCTTGGAAAATAATATTGGAGACCTTATGAATACCCTTAAACTTAAAGAAGACCAGTAGGCATGAGTATGAAACTTGGACCTTAATTAGAATTCAATTTGAGGAATTATTCTAAATTAATGAAATTTGATAAGTGAGATAATATTTGGGTTAATAGTGTAAATTTGAATAATTTGATGAAATGAGGTTTGGGGCAAAAGTAAAGACCTTAGGAATAAAGATGTTATATGTGGGAATAATAGGAACTTAATAGTCTATTTGAGATAGGTCTTAAGTTTAAGAAACTACGACGTGAGACGTGTCGACAGTTTAACTTTTATATTATCAGGAGACTTGAAATATACGAATTTGGAATAATGGTATAAAGATGTAGAGTATACCTTTATTAATATCGAGATATCTAAGATGTGTGAATGCTTAGTATATAATTTTATGTGTATGACATACCTACCATACTTGCTATCACGGGAGGTTTACGTTCGCTTAGGGCCTTCTTATCCTTGTGTTGCCCGGATTTAGATTGGTTACCTCGATGAACATAGGTCAGAGAAGGACTTATTGGGATGTTAATAAGTTTGCTGATCGTGGGAGCGTAGGTATGTGCATGACCCATGTGATGTGACTGTGTTCGCCTCCATTATTTGTGATGTTGTTATCTGAACGATTCCTGAGAGATTCGGAATGCGTAATTCTTATGTACGTGATGTACCGGGATGGATAGCAGAGTATGTGTGCACCGCGGCTTAGACTTTGGGTGCTTGTATTGTATATTTATGATGTGAATAATATACGGTTAAATGAAAAAGAATTTGCTATGTTAAATTGTGAGTATAGTTATAGTCACGTTATGAAAAGATAAAAAGGGGACTGATATCAATAGATGGTTTTGTTAATAATTGGGAATCCGAGAATTAAAGTAGAACTTTATATTTAATTGTTAAGGTTGGAATTAAAAATGTGAACTGGGTAGAAGTGTTAGAAACTCTTTTGACTAGATAGTTATGAGATATCACATGAATGGGTACAGGAACGTTAGGAGTGCACAGTTAGACGAGAAGTGAGTATTCCATGTGAGAGCACGTCCTAACATGTACTTTGCATTATTGTTTTAACTGTTATTAAAGCACTTGCTGTTTTCAAAATACTCTCCACTTTCGGGCTCTGACCCGTTTGCTTTCAAATCTATTTTTGTAAAAACCATTTTAGGTGCCCAGCCACAAGGACACCATGCTTAGGATTCTCATTCAGGTGACGAGTTGTAGCTGTTTGTGGAAGTTACGGGACATTGATTGTAGACGCTTCATCTACTTTGACTCCATATTCAGTAGTTTATCAGTTGTAGGGCATGTCGCCCATTCCTTTTAGACATTTCATTTCCATTTCAGTTTTTCAAACTTTGGCATGTATTAATTCAGTATTCAGTATTTCGTTACTTATTTCAGTTGTGGGATTTTATGTGAGGAGTTTTCCTCCAGATTTATTTATATCATGTGATGGTTATTCTAATATTTCGTTATGGTGAATGGTGATATTATTCTTGCTTTAAATCTTTTACTGCATGTTAATCAGACTTTAATTAAAATTTGGCAACTTACTTTTTAAATACTAGGTGGTTAGTAATAATAAAAATGTTTTCGACAGTGATGCTATTAACTGAGCCAACTTGGCATTTTGATTTAATTTAATAAAGTAGTAGCTACCCGGTATTTAATTAGTCGGGGTGTCACAGGTGGTATCAGAGCATTAGGTTCTAGTGTCCTTTAGGATCTGTACGACTATTGTGATTCCGATAAGTTTTCTTTGATATAGAGCCCTATATTTTAGGATTGTCGTACTCTTTTTTGTTTATGCTTCGTTCTTCAGCTATTTTAAGTTTATAAACAATGAACTTATAAACTTTATTCTTATTTCAGATGCCTCCACGACGCGCACGACGAGTTCCCAGGAATGCAACGCCAGAACCCCAGCCCGCTCCAGTTCAGGGCATGATGAACGCCTCTGAGGTTGCAGCCATTGTAGCCCAAGCGGTAAATTTCATAATTGTCGTAGTTCAGCAGGCACCACCTCCGGCGCCGGTTACCGTGCCACTACAGGCAAATGCATTCCCGTCTGCTTGGGAACGTGTACATGACGCTTTTTAGAAAGCGCATCCGCCAGAGTTTGCAGGTAGCTCAGATGTGGTAGTCTCGAGCCAGTGGAGGAAGGATATGCAGAGGCACTTGAGGATGTATGAGTGCACGGATGTTCAGAAGCAGGTGCTAGCTACTTTCAAGCTAGTTGGATCTGCACTGCAGTGGTGGGAGTCTATTACCACCGTGGAGGAGAGGGATACTCTCACTGTTCAGGACTTTTGGGTGCGGTTTGACCGCAAGTACTTTCCGTCCGCTGTTCATATGGAAATGAGGAGGAAACTGATGAATCTGAAGCAGGAGGGTAAGACTGTGGCCGAGTATGAGGCCGAGTTCACGAATCTGTTGAATATCGTTCCGGATGAGATACCGACAGACAAGAAGAAGATTGAGAAATTCACCGACGGGTTGACATGGAGGATCCATCAGCATCTGTTAGGGAACCTTTCGTTGGCCACTTATTCTGATGTGGTTAACGCTGCTTTGTTACACTGCCAGGATCACCGCTTTCATATGGCTGAGGGTAAGAGATCTGGAGAGTCTATCCATCAGGGAAGGACTGGAGGACATGGTGCTAGTGGGGCACAATCTGTTCAGGGGCAGAGACAGGGTGAGCAGGGTTCCCAGCAGGGGGGTCAGAAGAGGTTCAGATCAGGAAATTACAGGCACGGACAGGGAGGTTTCCGTCAGGGCCATCAGGGTCCAAACGGCCATCAGGGCTAACAGGGGCAGAATGGGCAGCAGTTTCAGCAGGGCCAAGGGAGGAACGGTAACGGCCACCAGGGCCGGGGACAGCAGGGGTAGAGAGGAGGGAACTTCCCAGGGAAGTGTTATGTTTGTGGCAAGACTGGCCATAAACGACAGGATTGTCCTGATAGGGGCTGGGCCCCACAGCAACAGCAGTAGGGTGCTCGCCAGGAGCCGCAGAGGCCTATGTTTCTCGCCGCTCTCCCCGCACCACCACAGATGGCAGCATTGCCACCCATTCCAGCAGTCCCAGCTCAGCAGGGGCAGCTACAGTATGGACGTGTCTATAACGTCCACCAGGCAGCAGTTCCATAGGCACCGCCCGCGATTGAGGGTACGTTTCCTATCCATGGCACTATGGGTCGGGTATTGTTTGATACGGGGGCTACACATTGTTTTATAGCTACACATTTCGCGAAGGCTTTAGGGTTGTTAGCCAAAGCGGAGAGCACAGTGACGTGTGTCGACTCACCATTGGGGAATGGGTCACTTATATTCTTTATATGCCGGGGAGTGGGGGTAGAGATTGGTGGTTTGGTATTACCTGCAGACATGTTGGTATTAGATATGCATGTGCACGATGTGATTATCGGTATGGATTGGCTCGTAGCTTATAGGGCCATGAATGATTGCTTCAGCGGGAGCATTATTTTTGCCATTCCGGGGCAAGAGATGTTTGTAGTGGCGATGCCTCGCCCAGAGGGAGGTTCGACCGCTCATTTGTATTACCTAGAGGAGGATACCTCTAAGGAGGTTGTGATTCCTTTAAATTCGATCCCAGTTATCAGGGAGTATTCTGATGTGTTTCAGGAGAGACCAGGCCTACCCCCAGTCGAGAGATAGACTTTGTTATAGACTTATTGCCAGGTACGAGACCTATAGCACGCGCACCGTACCGTATGGCTCCAGCTGAGATGAGGGAGTTACGGGATCAGATTGAGCAGTTGTTGGGTTAGGGGTTTATTCGGAGGAGTACTTCACCGTGGGGTGCCCATGTGTTGTTCATGAAGAAGAGATATGGTTCACTGAGATTGTGTGTGGACTACCGAGAGTTGAATAAGGTCACGATACGGAATAAGTATTCGTTGCCTCAAATCGATGACTTATTCGACCAGTTGAGAGGAGCTTCTTTCTTCTCGAAGATTGATTTGAGATCGGGATACCATCAGTTGCGTATCAGGGAGGAGGATGTCTCGAAGACTGCGTTCTTGTCGAGATATGGTTCTTACGAGTTTCGGGTTATGCCTTTTGGTTTGACCAACGCTCCAGCAGTGTTTATGGACTTAATGAATAGAGTGTTCAGGGATTTCGTATATCAGTTTGTCATTGTCTTCATCGATGATATTCTGGTTTACTCCCAGACAGAGGAGGAGCATGCCGAGCATTTGAGGCAAGTTTTGCAGACACTTCGTCAGAACGAGTTGTATGCAAAATATGAGAAGTGTGGGTTTTGGCTGAAGGAGGTCCAGTTTTTGGGACATATTATTTTCGACCGGGGGATATCTGTTGATCCGGTGAAGGTGTCCGCGGTGAGGGAGTGGGGACAGCCCACGACACCGACTGAGATTCGTAGTTTCTTGGGCCTAGCAGGATACTACAAGAGGTTCATTCGGGGATTTTCAAAGATAGCGGGTCCTTTGACACATCTGACTCGTAAAGGTGTGCCGTTCATTTAGAGTGATGCCTATCAGTTGGCATTTGATGAGTTAAAGGACAAGTTAACCTCAGCACCTGTGTTAGCATTGCCGAGACCGGGAGTTGAGTATTTGGTTTACACCGATGCGTCTTTTCAAGGACTTGGAGGCGTATTGCAGCAGGAGAGACAGGCCATAGCTTATGCTTCCCGTAAGCTTAAGCCTCATGAGAAGAATTACCCCACGCATGATTTGGAGTTGGCGGCAGTGGTATTTGCCCTACGGATTTGGAGGCACTATCTTTTGGGGGAGAAGTTCCAATTGTTCACGAACCACAAGTCCCTACAGTACCTGTTCACACAGAAGGAGTTGAACATGCGGCAAAGGAGGTGGCTTGAGTTTGTGAAGGACTACCAGTTCGATATTAAGTATCACCCGGGTAAGGCTAACGTGGTAGCAGACGCGTTGAGTTGTAAGCCAGCAGATGAGGTGGCAGGGGTGTGGAAGGAGTTGGGACACCAGGATGCAGTGGCCCGATCATTCATGTCTGTGATGACTGTTACACCGCAGATTGTCACGAAGGTAATGAGGGCACAAGCAAACGACTCGTTTTGTCAGGAGAAGATAGTTCGATTATTGGCAGAGGGAGCCGAATCCTATACCGTTAGCTCAGACGGGGGATTACTCTTCAATGGGAGATTGGTAGTTCCGGAAGGGGAGGAATTGTGACACGAGGTGATGGCAGAATCGCACGGCTCACGGTTCGCGGTACATCCCGGAGGGGACAAAATATACCAAGACATGAGATGCCAGTATTGGTGGAGCGGTATGAAGAGAGATATCGCTGTGTTTGTTTCGAAATGCGCCACTTGTCAGCTAGTAAAAGTGGACCATCAGAGATCGACAGGACTTCTACAGCCGTTGGAGGTTCCGAGGTGGATGTGGGAGAGTATATCCATGGACTTTATCACGGGGTTGCCTACGTTGCAGAGGGGTCACAACTCCGTTTGGGTAATTGTGGGCAGGTTGTCCAAAGTCGCTCACTTTTTACCCGTAAGGACTGACTACACTACGGGACAGTATGCCCAGCTCTTCATTTCAGAGATTGTGAGACTTCACGGTGTGCCCCTAAATATCGTGTCTAACAGAGACAAGATATTTGTTTCGCGGTTTTGGGAGAGTTTCCAAGAGGCCATGGGCACGGAGTTGCGGTTGAGTACGGCTTATCATCTGCAGACCGATGGGCAGACCGAGCGCACAAATCAGATGTTGGAAGACATGTTACGCATGTGCATTATTAACTTTGGAGGTGGATGGGAGCAATACCTTCCACTGGTAGAGTTTGCTTATAATAACTCCTATCAATTCACGGTTGGCATGGCTCCGTTTGAGGCGTTGTACGGTAGGCCTTGTCGTTCCCCAGTATGTTGGTTGGAGGTGGGGGACAACAAACTACTTGGGCCGGAAGTGATTCAGGATACTTCGGCGAGGATAGAATTGATTCGGAGTCGCATTCGGGTAGCTCAGGATCGGCAGAAGAGCTACGCTGATGCGAAGAGGTTCTTCAGGGAGTTCCAAGTGGGGGACCAGGTTTTGCTCAGAGTATCTCCTATGAAGGGGATTATGCGTTTCGGGAAGAAAGGGAAGTTGGCACCAAGATATGTGGGACCATTTCCTATTATTGAGCGGATCGGACCGGTTGCGTATAGACTTGGGTTACCGGAGCATTTGCATCGGATTCACGATGTGTTTCATATTTCCTCGCTAAGGAAATACCTTAGAGATAATTTGGCTCATTCTCACATTGCTGTGGAGGACATCGATCTCCAGCCGGATAGCTCCTACGAGGAGGGGCCGATTGCTATTCTAGACCGAAGTGAGCGGAAACTGCGATCAAAGATAGTTCCGTTAGTGCGTGTTCAGTGGCGACATCATAATGTCGAGGAGTCCACATGGGAGTGTGAGGATGAGATGCGCGAACGTTATCCAGAGTTATTCTTACCAGGTACTTTCTAGTTCCGAATTTCGGGACAAAATTCTGTTATTAGGGGGGAAGTATGTAATACCCCGTATTTTTGGCGATATTTAATTTTGGGATTAATTAATTAAATGAGAATTAATTGGGAATTAATCCGGATAAAATACTAGCGAGATGTGAGTTGGTATTTGACTATATTGAGTATATATGATGATATATGAATATTGAATTATGAAATTGTCGTGAGATTGATATACGACAATTTGGATATTTATTGGGACGCGTGAGACAGTCGCGTCAGGATATAATTATTTTAATTATAAAAGTGAATTTAAATTCTATTAACCGTATGGTCGTTTTGAGTGCACCAACGCGTCCGGAAGGGTCGAGATAGTCAGAAAACACTAGCTGGGGGTTTAGTTTCGGTCCCGGGGTATTTTTAGGCCATACCGGCAACATAAAGGGTATTTTGGTAATTTTGTATTTTTGGAAATTAAAAGTGACGAAAATTAGTAAATTATATCTGATGTGAATTTGACCCACTAAGCCACTAATCAACCCATGTTAACTCAATAGGCTACGTAGGTTACTGGAATTAGGTTTCTAATTTCTTTCCCAAAAACAAACCCTAGCCACCATAGCCATTGGAGAAGAAAGCTTGGAGAGAGAGAGAGAGAAGGGAATCCTGCAGAAAGAGAGAGGGAACTTCTTCCAATCGTCATCAAAATCAGAGATTGAATCAAGGCAAGTGGTTTAATTTCAATTGATTCAATGCTATGTTTTTCATGTTTAGGAATTTTCGAAATTTATCTTGGAAGATGATATAGACCCATGAATTGGAAGTTAAAAGCTATAAATTATGTTAGGGATTGCATGTAGTAACATTCTGGACGAATTATGTGTTCAAAACAGAACCATTGACGATCTAAAAATGGATTTTAGAAGAAGTTTATTGATGTTCTTGAAAGAAGAAGAAGTCTGGAATTTTGATGAAGTTTTGATCTAAACAAAGCCCTTGAATGATGAATTATTGGATGTAGAACGTTAATACTGTTGTAGGATGAGTGTATGATGATATTATAACATTATCTTAGAGCTTCATGCTTGTAAATGGTGTTTTGGGACGAATTGAAAACTGCAAAACGAAGCAGTCCGTAGCCATACCTGTTACGTTCGATCGATCGATGTTCATCAGTCGATCGATCGACCATCATCGATCGATCGAAGGAAAAGGTCGATCGATCAACCTTCCCAGAATGAGTAAAGTTTTCCCTATGTTAAATTTTAATGGTGGTAACCCTTGGAAAATAATATTGGAGACCTTATGAATACCCTTAAACTTAAAGAAGACCAGTAGGCATGAGTATGAAACTTGGACCTTAATTAGAATTCAATTTGAGGAATTATTCTAAATTAATGAAATTTCATAAGTGAGATCATATTTGGGTTAATAGTGTAAATTTGAATAATTTGATGAAATGAGGTTTGGGGCAGAAGTAAAGACCTTAGGAATAAAGATGTTATATGTGGGAATAATAGGAACTTAATAGTCTATTTGAGATAGGTCTTAAGTTTAAGAAACTACGACGTGAGACGTGTCGACAGTTTAACTTTTATATTATCAGGAGACTTGAAATATATGAATTTGGAATAATGGTATAAAGATGTAGAGTATACCTTTATTAATATCGAGATATCTAAGATGTGTGAATGCTTAGTATATAATTTTATGTGTATGACATACCTACCATACTTGCTATCACGGGAGGTTTACGTTCGCTTAGGGCCTTCTTATCCTTGTGTTGCCCGGATTTAGATTGGTTACCTCGATGAACATAGGTCAGAGAAGGACTTATTGGGATGTTAATAAGTTTGCTGATCGTGGGAGCGTAGGTATGTGCATGACCCATGTGATGTGACTGTGTTCGCCTCCATTATTTGTGATGTTGTTATCTGAACGATTCCTGAGAGATTCGGAATGCGTAATTCTTATGTACGTGATGTACCGGGATGGATAGCAGAGTATGTGTGCACCGCGGCTTAGCCTTTGGGTGCTTGTATTGTATATTTATGATGTGAATAATATACGGTTAAATGAAAAAGAATTTGATATGTTAAATTGTGAGTATAGTTATAGTCACGTTATGAAAAGATAAAAAGGGGACTGATATCAATAGATGGTTTTGTAAATAATTGGGAATCCGAGAATTAAAGTAGAACTTTCTATTTAATTGTTAAGGTTGGAATTAAAAATGTGAACCGGGTAGAAGTGTTAGAAACTCTTTTGACTAGATAGTTATGAGATATCACATGAATGGGTACAGGAACGTTAGGAGTGCACAGTTAGACGAGAGGTGAGTATTCCATGTGAGAGCACGTCCTAACATGTACTTTTCATTATTGTTTTAACTGTTATTAAAGCACTTAATGTTTTCAAAATACTCTCCACTTTCGGGCTCTGACCCGTTTGCTTTCAAATCTATTTTTGTAAAAACCATTTTAGGTGCCCAGACACAAGGACACCATGCTTAGGATTCTCATTCAGGTGACGAGTTGTAGCTGTTTGTGGAAGTTACGGGACATTGATTATAGACGCTTCATCTACTTTGACTCCATATTCAGTAGTTTATCAGTTGTAGGGCATGTCGCCCATTCCTTTTAGACATTTCATTTCCATTTCAGTTTTTCAGACTTTGGCATGTATTAATTCAGTATTCAGTATTTCGTTACTTATTTCAGTTGTGGGATTTTATGTGAGGAGTTTTCCTCCAGATTTATTTATATCATGTGATGGTTATTCTAGTATTTCGTTATGGTGAATGGTGATATTATTCTTGCTTTAAATCTTTTAACGCATGTTAATCAGACTTTAATTCAAATTTGGCAACTTACTTTTTAAATACTAGGTGGTTAGTAATAATAAAAATGTTTTCGACAGTGATGCTATTAACTGAGCCAACTTGGCATTTTGATTTAATTTAATAAAGGAGTAGCTACCCGGTATTTAATTAGTCGGGGTGTCACATTTGAGCTCCAAATTGAGTTCATATATTAGATATATATTTTTATGTCTCTTCATGGCCTTATATAATTGTAATTTATGCTATATATTTTAAATTTTACATCATAAATAATCTTATTATTAAAGATTTACAATTTTTGCATATTTTGTATAGTGTGCACATCACTTCAATTAGGTGCGTGCCTCGCCATGCACCTAGGCTCCAGCAATTCACCATCCGAGATTACAATATTTTCCTTTTCTATAGAATTATTATTGGCAACTTCTTTCAATTTTGGCATATTCTTGACGTTATATAAGCTTTTACCCTTTACGATAATTTTTAGATTTTTGGCAAGTTCCAAATTCTAGTAATTTCTAAAAGATCTTTTAAACATAGATAATACGTGATTATTCGGTTCTTGTATCCACTAGTTAGTTAGAGTTTCAGGGATCTCTCTATCTTCAAAGTGAGAGCTACAGAGAATCCAATTATATGAGTATTTTCACGTATTGAACTGACAAAAGATTTCAAAAATACCATATGATGGATAACAATATTTGTCACATCAAACATAACAAGTAGAATAGTGAGATAGAATTGGAAAAATAATCAAATTCTGCAATTTGTTTTCAAGTTACCTATTTCCTTCTCAAGCAAGCAGAAAAAACCTTCATCAATGTCCTCATCTGATTCAATAATAACTCTCAGTTATGTTCCCTGCATCAAGTACCATCTCAAATTATCCACGAGAACAAATTCAGGATTCCAAAGTTAATGGAGCTTCTAAGCTTGTCACCTAAACACATCACTATAACTCTCTTAAGCCTATATATATCACAAGAGCAGATAACTCATCAACATATCACTTTTATGTGTGTATGATTGCATATCGTTCATAATCACAAGGACGCTCATAAGCACTAGTACACAACAGTGGATTTCAGAAGGTACCAAAAGAAGTTAAGAAGAAGAATATGTGCAAGTATCAAACTCGCATTAGGTTAACGTTTAAATATTAAAAAAATTAAGTAATAGTATGACAATTGTAACCAAATGTAAAGTTATTGTGGTGATTTGATAAAAGACACAATGAATCTGGTGAGCATAGTTAAGGTCGATTCTTTCCCTATTTGCTCTTCCCATAACTCTAGTTGAATTCTTTTTCCAAAACACTGGCAATGGCCTCATGGGAGAAAGATCCAATCTGTGACATCGTGAATTGTTTCATTCCATAGATTTTTTGGGGAGACTACCTCAATTACAGGTTAGTGAGTAGGTGTAACAGTCATACAGAGGAAAACCGAGGAAAAAATAACCTAACAAAATCCAAAAAACATACTTATTGCTTGCTGGCACTAGCATCTCTTAGGGAATCGTACGAGCCACTGAGGAAAATGCCCATCAAGGCTAGCTTTGATATCTTCTTGTCCCTTGTTCTAGTAATCATATTTAAGTTGTGTAAGAACATTAACACCCACTGAGGTTTGAAGTATATAGGCATTTCAATATAAAAAGTGCCAGGACAGGATATGTTATTATTACCATTTGCTGTAAGGAAGTGTCATGAACTATCAACTTCTGACGTACGCTTTCAACTGAATGTCAATTAAGTAAGAGAATGGAATAAAAAAATTATGTCCCAACTAAATTTCATTTGCACGAAGAGGAAAGTAAAATCATAATTCATCAAACAACCCACTTCTCTTTCTGGTCCTTTATTTAATAAATTGCTCGTGGCATTTCATAAAAAGGTACTAGTGATAAATTAGAGGATATATTTTACTTTTCCTTTCGTGAAATTCATGGATTTTTTGTGCGCGCATCAAAAATTGTTCAGGGGTACAAAACAGATTAGTTCAGTAGTTAGTGGGTTTTTGTCTTTTTCTTTTTAAGTACTTCACATCAGCATCACAAAAAAAAGCCTGAAAGTCCACACGAGTTCAATTCATGATTAGCATACATTAAACTTCAATATTTTCATCATAAATAGATTGCAAGATTCTAAACACAACAGTTATCTTCCCAAAACAGATTTAATAGATGTTTCAAAGAGAGGGAATATCATATTATAATTACAGTAATAGCTTTAATATAAGTTTTTGGGAAAGAATCAGGTTATGCTTCCCATACAAGAGTTGGGAGAAATTCTAATATTACAGAAGAGGCGATTTATAATATCTTAACTGACCGGAATGTGTTTTAGTAATCAAGGGACCCCACAGATGCAATCCCGAAACTCAAATTTCTCGAGTTTTGCCGGCTGACGTAGCTATCACTGCCGTTATTGGAGAGCCTCTGACCAGGGACTGAGTTTAGAACGTCCAAGCCTCATTTTCCCATCTGTTACACCTCTTGCAGCGACAGTAGCCTGATACAGTACACGTTGCTCACAAACTCCCTGGGATACAGAGAATGATAATATTCACACATCACTTTCAATATATACACACACACACACACACACACACACACACACACACATACACAAATTTTCAACTCAACAAAACGAACCATGAGGCCATGACTATAGCTCGAGCTATAGCCATTTTGGGATCATTTTGAAATTTTTAAAAATTTCTGAAACCAAAATATAATTGTTCAAATGTTTGATTGATGTTTAAATGAAGTGTCGTACATTTTGGTGGTTATTTTCAAGGGGATACACACACACACACACACAGAGATTCCTTATCATATTTTTGTATAGATAATGGATATACTCAAAAACAATACCTCACTTGCTTTGGGAATTAATTTAGGGTGTGTTTGATTACAAAGTTGGAAAATGATAGAATATAGGGTAAATCTGATGAAATAAAAGGAAATGATTTGAGAGAAGAAAAAAAAAGGGTGCAAAGAATTATCCAATTAACATAATAGACTATAAACAACAATAATATCTAATAGGACAAGCTCTACCTCGTCTCAACAATCATCTCCTATAAAGCATGAATATGCATGACTCAAAGTCAAGTATGAGTAGAGCAGTTTCTTTTTTATAGAACTATCACTATGTGGAATCATGTCTCATGTTTAATTATTGTTCCACATATTGTAGTGCAAACTAAAGTTAATTCCTACTGTAAATTTAAAGAATCAATAGTCCAAGAAACTTATAAAAATCGTCACTCCTCAACCCAAATGTGTTAATTCTAGCAATAAAGCAGACGCGACATCTGTTATCATGAAAAAAATAAGTCAAAACATATTTTAAATGAATTGAACACTAATCTTGTGTTAATATAACATTATCTTATCTTTTAGAATAAATGTGATATCATCATCTCCTGCACATATGATAAAATGAAGGGGGTTTATAATTAGGTCCATGGTATACCTAGTCTCGCTCTGTCTTGCTCACATAGCACATACATTAGGCGCCACTGGTTTTAATTATTAATTTTTTATATATAAATGGGGAAGAAGAAACAAAAGGTAATACTATCGCCTGAGCTCCCATTGGATGTCCCCGAGGATGAAATCGAAGTGTCTGATGAGGACTTGCGATTCGTTAATGAGAATCAAGACTATGCTGGTTTTTTCTCAAAATTGGACACCAATTCAATTACTAGGCATGTTAATCGCGTTGCTGATGTAAAAGAAGATGTGTTGGAGTCTTTGTATGAGAAACGTTTGAGAAAGAAGTCACTAAATGAAGAAAAAGAGGTAAAAGGGATTGACGTTAATCCAGTAGATGCCCTTCTGGTGAAGACGTTAGATGGAAAACTTTGCTACAGGACAACACCAAAGGCATCAAAAAAACCTGGAAATGCACCAAATGAAGACGAAGCAAGTGGTGACAATGACGATGATGGCACAGATAAAAGTGTGGTGAAGTTAACCAAAGCAGAAAAACAACTTAAGCCTAAAAAAATAAGAAAAGAGTCAAAGAAACAGATTAAGGAGGTGGCTGAAGTATAGGAAGTGCCCCAAACCCCAAAAGTTGAAGTGCTGGTTAAAGTGGAAAAGGATCTCACAACTGAGGAAGCCAATGAAAAAAAAGATGTTTAAACTTGCAAAGTTACGAATAGTACTGTTTATGGATCCCGAAACCAATATTAGATCTCTTAAAGAGATGCTGCAAACTTCCAAAGATGGAGATCATTCTATAGTCGTACTTGGTCTCAAGTCTTTGCTGGCTGTTTTCAAAGATATCATTCCTGGGTTAGCATATCAGGCTGCCCACTAAAAAGGAGTAGGAAATGGGTGTCTCAAAGACTATAAAAAAATATGCTTCTATGAGTCTACCCTCTTTTCAATGTACAAGGCATACCTACAGAAGCTGATAGTGCTAGAAATGCAAGTTTCATTTCAGCGTGTAGCATTCGCTGCATTTGTATTTTACTAGAGGCAGTTCCCCACTTCAACTATCGTGAGAGCTTGTTAGCAGTTGTTATCAAGAACATAGGCTCCCCTGATGATGCTGTAAGGAAGCTCTGTTGTGTCAGCATGAAGTCACTTTTTACTAATGAGGGAAAATATGGTGGGGAAGCTACTATAGAGGCCGTTCAATTGACAATTTCATGTGCGAATTACCAATCGAGTGCCCAAGTGGCACAAAGATTCTTATGGTCAACAAAAAAATTTAGAGTTTTAAAAATAAATTAATAATTATGTGACATCAAAGAGAATAATGTACCTCAATGGGAGTAGAGTTTGGGAGATCTGAAGAGAAATTTTGAAACCACTATGTTCAAAAGGCCTCATCTTCATTGGACCTTAAACCTCCAACCTTGCTATTAGTCTTGTCCATAATTATTGCCAATTCTGCCATTCAAGTTTCTACATTAGTATTGGGCAACAAATTTTCGGTTAGTACAGTTTCTGCATATGCACTATTCTTTGCTACCACCATTTCTTCATAACCTTCTTGATTGAAAAAATCATTCACAACTTTCTGATTACTAGTCCTTACTCGATTTGATCAGTATCCTTGAAAGGAGTACTGACACAACATGGAATGTTGGCAAGAGGATTCTGGATCAACATTATGGTTATGGGTTTCCCCTATCGGTATCCTCATCCTTTAAGATAGTTTCGAAGCTTCCTTCATTGACATTTTTATGATTCAATTTCACAAGGTCATTGATGCATATATTTCCTTCAACATTATGTTTAATAGTCTCTTCATCTGTAGCTTCTAATACTCTTGCCATATGCGATCCTTCCTCAGACTCATTTTCCATTTTCATCACAGCATCTTCCATTCTTCCATCTGATATTTCAGCACCATGACTTGAAGTTTCATTCTCTGCCGATTGTGACATGTTCTCTTCAACCAACTTAGGGTTAATGATATGTTTCGTGTTGGATTGGTTCCCTTCTTGATAATCCAAGCAACAATAATTTGCGAATTAGAAGAATCAAGCTCCTCCTTAAAAGTCTTTTCAGTAGACACTGCTCCATCAGCCGTTTCAGTTTCATGAGTAAAGATTTCTTCTTATTTGTTAGGGTTTGAACGACCGAATGGTGTTGCAACAAAATTCTTGAGTTGATAGTCATGCATGCTTTCAAGGGAGTCCTCCTCGATAGTGTCTGCAAAATAAAATATATGCAAAAGTTAAATCCCACTACTTCAACTTGTCCTTAAAAATGCAACGAATTAGATTTCCAAGAATTTGTTTTACATCCCATGTTTGACCATCAGATTGTGGATTAATCTAATCAGAACAAATTTTAGCATAATTTCATCCGAAGCTCGCTAAACAAACTCTATCACTTTAAACAAATTGGAGTCTGAAAATATTAAGAATAAATTAACCAAAAAAACTCTAAAAACTTGGGACCGTTTAAAATATTAGATCTAAAAAACAGAGGTAAAGATGCAAAAGACTATATCTGATGTCGATCTAAAAGAAAAAAATTGGTTAGATCTAAAAAACGGACCCTTAAATCTAATTATATCAATCACAAAAATTAAAAGCAACAAATGAGAGAAATTAAAAATGATAAAGAACTTCTGATAGAGAAACCCAAATATGAGAATCAGACACCGTGAGAAACCCAAGTTAGGTACCTAAAACTGAAATTTCAACACCATTAAAACCAAAACCCACTTTTAGAACTTTATTTTGAAAATCTTTAAAAGCTAATTCCACACATACACACACAGATTTACCGATCGATTTGGGTTGGATAGGGGTTATTTGAAGATTGTATTTTAAAGGTTGGCCAGCAAAATAACATACACAATTAGTAAGCAAGAAGTAGTTCCTTTTAGGAATACCCCACCCCACGTATAAAAAATTGATAAAAGTACGTTTTGTCATAAAATTCTAATGAGAAAAGGAGTTAGTTTGTCATTAATAGTGAAAATGAACTTCTTAGGAAACACGTAAAAATAAGTTCAGTCTACTCCATATCCATACAAACATAAATTGTCCAATGTATAAAGCAATGAAATCTATACTCACGGTTTCTCTTGAAATTCTCTTAAGCATCACATAAAAATAAGTAAATAACCATTGTTAGATAGCTATAATCCAACGGGGGCATCTAAAAACTCTTTGTAAGTTTAATTATTCATAACAGCACCAACCCCATTCTTGAAAGGTAATAATCAAAACCCTTATCTAAAAAAGCTAGAAAAAGGCTTTAATATGTGCTAAATGGCCAAAACTAACTGAGTTGAGTTCCCCAATCAGTTAAGCCATTCATCTGTATCCAAACTACTTCGCAAATAACTGAACATATATAAAAACGAAAGACACGCGAATTTATATAGTCTATTAATATTGGTGAGGAAAACTCAAACCTATGCAGATAAAGTACTTTATTCACATATAAATCCAAACTATTAAAAACTAAAAGACTCATATCCTACTTTTAAGCTAAAAGAAAGTGTACTACCATATGGAATTGAGACACCAAAAGGATCAAACGCATATCTTTGTTTGCCACATTCATCTGCTTTTCTTCGAACTTGTCTTGATAAAAAAATTCCTATCCATTTTTAGGAAAGGACAAACAGAAAAAAGAGAGAATTGAAAAAACATGAGAAAACTAGTTTTATTCCTAAATATAATAACTTCATAATACACAATCGATGAAATTAGATTTTACAAGAACAACTGCTCATATTGTTGCCAAGAGAAGAATATTTTGAAACCCCCCCAAAACAAAACAAATGAAATAGAAAAAAAACTTTACACACAGAAAGAGTACATACGAAAACATCTTATTATCAACATCTAGTTGCTCATCCCCTTATCCATTCCATCTCAACCCAAGAAACAAAACAACACAAACTCACCCACTTGACGCACACGTAGAACACACCAAACACACACCCCGAGACAAAGTGGACAACTCTTGCAAATTTACTTCAAACTGACACTATCCAAAATTAACATATCAATGTTCAAAGGAGAATACAAGAGTTAAGCTCATAATCCTAATCCATACATGAATGTTTTGGAAATAAAATAATGTAATGCAATTGAGACAAAAGTACCTTGACCCTAGCGTTAAAAAGATATATATGGCACCTCAGCTTGCTTGCAGTTTAGAGCGTCGTGTTCCCCGTTGTTGGTGTTGCTGATGCCCTGATGGAATGCATGACTACACTCTTTTGACTGTGAGTGTCCTTATGTCAATTTATTTTTATCCAATTGTGGGCAATCCTTTCGATTGTGACCATGTTGGTAGCATTCAAAACATCTCATAATGTATTTTTCTCTATCCAATCTCCGTCATATTTGACGCCCAAACAATTTATAGGATAAAAAAGCATTTAGATCACATATAACAATAAACAAACATGTATTACAGAAATGAAGGACATAATCACAACCCAATACCTGAGATCCTGAATTGACATTGAATTAAATCTATGTGACATCCTAATCTCAATTTGAGTATTTATATCATAGATTCTATATTAGGATCCAAAAACATTACCACGAATTCAGGCTAATGTCAAAGCGATCCTTCTACAACATGAAATTGTAACAAATACAAATATTGCATTTTTGTACTTTTACCAGACTATAAAATCTAATATTGCATTTTTGCACTTTTACCGAATCTCGGGTAGCGTGTCCATAGTTGGGCAGCCTACGATTGGTCCAGGGCGAAGTCCGGTTGCCCATTGCCTGACTGGTTGTATAGCCTTTGCCTGAAGCTGGTGCATCTCGAGTTCCCAATTGTGTGGCTTCCTACAGGGCAATTTGTCTAAAGTTAAATAACTCATGTCTTTATAAATTATCCCATTAGGTATTATAGCTCTGTGTGGACTTAAATCCAGTAACAGATAATAGTAGAGAGTAATATTGACTAGGCAGCCTCAATGTAGTTCAAGCACTTGTGCAATTCAAAATCATAACTATTCTCAGTTGGTGCCCAAAGTACCTGTGTTGTTGCATTATAAAATATACATATTTTGAGACTCAACCAGTACTTGGAAATTAATGAAAATACTCACAAGTTGTTTTATAAATATCCAAGATGACAAAAATGACGTAGGACTTGTGTTTTTATCAAATTTAAAAATCACAAATAAACTCTAAATAAATAATAAAAAAATATATATGGTTTACCAGAAAGAAAAAAAGTGTGCATTAAACATTAAGCAGTATTTACCGGATAGTGTTACAAGATCAACTATGTTAAGTCCTTGTTGCTTAAATTTGGTAAGAATAATCTAGAAAGTATTGTTTGGAGCAGGGATGTTGTTGTTAGATCCACTCAAACTTACTCCTCCCGAGTCCCTTCTTCCTAAAGGTACCTCCCAGCTCAGCCCACTAATCTGTTCAAACAAAATATGACCGCCTTATGAATTTCTTATTAGGTAAGAATTTATAATCTTCTAATATATATGGTCTCGTTTTGATATATTATTATAAAACAAACCCATAAGATGTGACACTTAATTACTAAAACAGTAGAGTCCCTTGCAGCCAGAGCCATGATATCAACACAAGAGACGGTTTGAGGGCAGGTCTTATTTCCAACCGCAAAATAGACCAATTCAAGAAAACAAAAAAAGTCAACCACCAACCAAACCCAAAATGAAACTTTGTCCTCTAAAATACAACAAAACTCAGATGCAGAACTAAAATAAAAAATCCAAAAAATGCATACAACAAGGTCAAAAAGAGAAAATCAAGGTAGCAAATGCCGAGAAAAAAGCCAAAACAGAGCAGGACATATTATCGGAGCTACAACAACGCCAAAAACCAGTTGGTTCTCATGGTATTACATGACATAAATAACAAGGACAACCAGCTTTATCGCAACCTTGTAAGCAATCTAAATTTTCACTCACTTTTTTTCTTATATTTATTTAAAGAAATTAATAAATGAATTTGTAGTCAAATACTATTTTTTGTCTTTTTTGTATGTGACGGATTTTTCTTCACTGGTAACCCACAAGTGAGACGATCTAGAAGCTTACGTGGACACTAACAATTAGAAAATAACATTTTAAAGGGCCTGCAGACTTGTACTTGGTGCATAGTGGAAGTATAAGCACCCTCAACGTCCAGAAGCTCCCAATTCTATAAAAAAAATCAACTCAATTCCGAGAGAGTTCTCTATAGGGCAAGCAAGAAATTCGATGTACATAAAAGTTTTTCCTAGAAAAGCATATTACATGTGTTTTACATTTTATCTTATTGTAGAATGCAATGGGAACACCTGACTGGAACATTATCGAATACAACGTTTTCTATGTAACCAAATGAAATGGTCATGTTCATATCGTTGGAAACAACACTTCGGCCTTCGACGAAAAAGTATGAGAGAGCCAACTACTAATTATCCGAAAAGAGGATAAATAAATTAGTTGGCATGTGAGAGCCTTCGACAGATAAGTACGCGACAAATAAGTATGTACAGTTTTCTAACAACATGATTGTGATGTGTTATGGATGTCCTTACTCCACTGGCAATTTGTAACACAGAGTAAGTTCCTGCATAACATCTGAAAAAGAAAGGGGTGGGGGAGATCCACAAAATCTATGAGGTTGACACAAAATATAAATTGAGAACGATTTGGATCTCAAAAAATACATTGAGAATGACAAGTAGTTGTCAAAGTACCTGAAACATCATCGCTCGATTAATTTCAGATCTGCAGCGGAGAAGAAAGATGAATGACCGAAGCATGTCAATTTAGATTTGTAATGATGTTGAGAACCGAATGATATTGGACGAATATGGCCAGTGGGATGTTCGAAAAGGACACAAATGCGTGAAGCAAGGAAAAGTTCTACCAAATGCAAAAACTAAAAACAGAATGCAAAAACTAAAAATAAAAAACACGAATGTGTAAAGCTAAGCAAAGTGATCTATCATGATATAAGCATAAATAACGAAGGTTCCAGCTGATTAAAACATAACCATATAAGAAGATAAAAATGGAAGAGATTACATGTTAATCGATGGAACACATACTATATGGTGTAACCAAAAAACTCATTAATTTATCACATCCAACATAAATGATTAGTGAAGAACATGCTACACTTTTATGAGAAAGGGATCAAACTTTTGAGTTACATTTATTTGCCCCGATCCCAGAGTCCAAAAATCCGGTCTTGAATTACACCAAAAGAATGTTAACCCACCGAATTTTGCAGAAAAATCCTTGGACTTCCGGGTGGCGATTGTTGTCCGGTATCCAGACATCACCCCCATCCACAGTTGTATCTGAACATAGGCCTCCTTTTTCGGGTTTTTCATCTCGATCTTACAACTCTCTACAAACATCGACATAATTTTATCCCACAAATAAGTTCAATTATTCGAACACTTCATATGGTATGAGTAAAAGTTGTTTTTCATATCATGCTTTGGCCAATCTTCCAATCGATGGGATAGTTGATATATCTTTGGCACAAACCGATGAAGGTATTTCCGATTGTGAACTTCTCAAATGGTTTATCCAGGAAGGGAATCAAGTTGAAGAATTTCAACCACTTTGTGAAGTTCAAAGTGACAAAGCGACCATAAAAATAATAACACGTTACAAACGACAAGTTTCTCAAATTCTCCATGTTCCTAGGGACACTGTAAAGGTTGGAGAAACTCTTCTCAAGATGGTTGAAACTGAATCTACTGATCAAGATGAAAATGTGAATACAGTGAGTACTAATGTACATGAATCAGGTGATCAAGATTCATAGATTACAAAGACAGAGACAAAGGGAGTTTTGGCCACGCCAGTCGTTCGTAACCTTACCAAGCAATATGCTATTGATATAAATGATGTCTCTGGAACCGCTGTAATTTGAAGAGTCTTTAAAGAAGATGTCCATAAACATGTTGCGCCAAAAGAAAATATCAAGGAAATACTGAAACAAATGGCGGAGTGAGGAAAGAAGTTGCCTAACGCGTCAACTGCCTACGGACAGGATTATTTAGATAAAAAAGTATCGATGGGATCATTCCAGTGTCCAATGAAGATAAAAAAGTATCGCTAGTGAATACGAATTTTTTCATATATTATATGAAACAAAAGAAACAAAGTTATAAAGTCGGGATTTTTTGTGCTAAATCTTTTAATATGAAATCAAAGAAACCAAGTTATAAAGTCAATCTTATAAGCTATTCACTTAACTGATTTATAACATCAATAGAATCTAATTACTGTGTATCTACAAAGTTGCCTCCAACTAAATTCGGAACCCTCTGGTACAATAGAATTAAAACATTTTAGTCGAGCGAGAATAGTAAACATCAACAACAATAAACATATGCAGAAGTAATAAAGAGCCCAGGAAAACAAAGGTCAACCCTTAACACTCAACGGCCTTTACACTTATATAACAACGTACATATGTAATATTATATTTATTTTTTCATGCTACAAATATTTGTATTAAATATTAGAAAATATTAATGTCATATTAGATTATAAATACATGTGATTTGATATAGTTGTCTAAAAGAAAATAGAGGTGAGCCCAATTGAAGTATTTTGTTAGTAATTGAATAGTGGAATTGATAGAAATCAAAACAAAAGAATATAAATAATTGGTTTCCAACCTTTTGGGATGTGACATCCTAAAACCTCGTTTGTCTATCAATAAACCAATCACTATCATTAGCTTGCCGTTTTAGGCAGCTGTCACATCTTTACCAAAATGTGGGCTTGTCATATGCAAGCCTCTAATTATTTTCCATGGATGCAATCAAATGCACCCTTAGTTCAAGTCTATTTCATGACAACAAAGCATTAACGGAGATAAACACTCAATGTTATTTAAGAGATGGAAATAAGATAATAGATGAAATTATGTGTCTACTGAAATGAAGAAACGACTACATTATCAAATGAATCACTCTGTTTTTCAAAGGCAACTCTGCAACAATATTCAAAAGGAAATTGACATCAGCTGCCAATATAATTGTTAAAAGAATAAAATAAAACAATGCCCTAATTGAATCCACTTCAAGACCATAATAATATATCACGTGTTATCAAATTTTGAATAAGAAATTAAGTATACATTGATCTAACAAAAAATAAACCATTCATAATAGGCTCACATAAATGGGCCAAAATACATGATTTATCTCTCTAAAAGGATTCCTCTTCCTTAAAGCTCTAAACGTTTCGAAAGGATCACATTCTTCATGATAGGCAATCCATTTTCAAAAGCATATTTTTTTACTAAGAATGCATTTTTATTCACCGCACTAAAAAACAGAAAGACACTCAATACACCATATAAATATTATGAGAATGGAACACGATATAGGAAACACTGATTTACATCATGGATACTACAAGAGACAATGCTATACAAAACTATGCACAAATCGTTTGTCGGTATACGAATAGATGTTCCCCATGGTATATTTCTACAATATGATCCATTTCATCTTAATTTTATTAGATACCATTTAGATTCATATTTACAAATGTGTAGTGATATACTTGTAAAAAAATGTATGTTCATTTCTTATTAGACTTTAACTAATATTACATATGAATATACCAATATAGAGTTTTAACAAATGACTCAAATTTTACGATAAGTAATTTTTTTGTCAATTCGAAGGAACGAATATGCGGGCATATGCATCTGTCATAAAAATAGATAGATGTAAATAAAGTTTAATTGGTGTCAAGTGAACCCCAAAATAATACCCTTGCTCCTATTGCCACACCACTAAAAAGAAGAGTCATGTTGACTTCTGATCCTTTAATTGCCAACAACATCAGTGAACAAATAAGTACGTGTATCCATTGGCCATATGGTGGATTGACACCTCTAGACACAAAAATAATTTTGAGATAATAACACTAGGTATGAGAACAAACAATACAACATTTCCTAGTTCTTAATTTACTTTTCATAGAAAATCCAGTTGGACATGATAGGGATAAATTTTGACCATGAGATGGAAAATCTACAGGACTCTAATATTGTGTCCACCATAAGTAGAATATCTTCTTGCAATAGATAAAACTCCAACAAGATTAGGGTAATCACATTTCTATGATATCCGAGTCATTATATGAAATGAAGAAGATAAACTTAATACATTATCCCTTATTACAAGAGAATTGAATATAAGTTACCACTTGTACAACAATGATACATAAGGGACAGGTGAAATGAGCAATTATATTGAATGAAAATTAGACAAAATGGCAAACTGATCAGTGAGAATAATTTCCATATGGAGATTTTGGTTGCTAAGAAAAATGAGAATCAATAAACTACATTATATATCTTTTAAAAGCAATACACCATTAGATAAGAAACTCATATACGAGGTACAAACTTATAGCTGCAATGAATTCGTTTCTTTTATCAATTTGGAATACATGGCAAAAAAACTAAGACAGACATACTGTAAATGCTTATGGATTAAAATGCATTTTAGTTATTAAGAAGATTTATATTTAAAAGATCATTCAAAATCTAAGAAAAACAAAAAATCAACTTGTGTTAGTATTTGCATAAGAATATTACCCAAACCATAGGTACAAACTCATTATAGAACAAAAAATATTTAGTATGCCTTATAAATTCATTACATTCTAGTTGGGAGAAGAAAATAAAGCCTTGATTTTAAACATATCAAAGCATCAATTATAATCTAACTTTTTCATGTGTGTAACATATGTCACACGATATAAGAGCCCTAACAATAATAACATGCCTAACCTAAAATTTGATTAAAAAAAAAAGCCACAAAAATAGTAGGAGTGACAATTTTTTGACACGCGACTTATTTTACCAAGACAGCCTGATTATGATGTCATGTAATTAATTAAGCATTATCATTTTAAATTTATTAGTGCTCAAAAGTATTTAAAACGAAATCAATACAACACAATTACTCAACACAATGACATGAAATTTCACATCAACTAGTTACAACATAACTAAATGAACTCCAACAACCTCAACAAAATTTATTCAACCAACCATTAAAAATTTAATATCATCATTATTTTACATTCTATTATGCTCTTAAAAACCTAGAATTAATGATTTTTACAAATAAACACAACAGTCTTACTAAAAATGAAGTAAATCTGAAAAAGAATAATCGAAATTGAAAAAAAACATGAACAAACTGAGTTTATTTCAGATAAAACTAAAATTAAAATTTTTGCAATGAATTTCATATGTATGTATGTGCGTCTTTGTGTGTGTGTGCTTCTTCCTGTGTGGGCGCGTTTGATTTTGGAAAGATCGAGAGAGAGAAAGATCGAGAGAGAAGTACCTGATTTGAGAGACAAAGATGGTTTCAAAGGAACGAAATGGGGAATGTTTTGGCTAGGGTTGATTTTGGGGCAAAGTTTCGTGGGGAAAGTCTTCCGCCTTTTTTTTCCCGTATCAGTGCGCGCGATTCTACAAATTTTGAGTAAAAATGTCATAATATGTAAATTTATTATACAAATTTTTAAAAAAGGGTCATAATATTTATAATTAAATATGATTTTTATATTTAAAATCACATAAAAATAATACTAATATGTATAAAATGACATTTTATATTAGAAATGTCAAATTAATAACAATATTATCCTTTAAATGACATTTTTATGATAAATGTCATTAAATTAATTTTTCGAGTGTCATGAAAATGTGTTTTTCTTGTAGTGTATAATTGTAAACAGAGAGATGATTATTAGTAATTATAAGTTCTAAGTTGGATGATAATAATATTTCTAAGTTTATTTTTCATCTTAATTTATATGTATGCTATTACTTAATCAAATCCTAATTGTTAGAATGATATTTTTTATGTACAGGTAGAAGTTGGATTTATATCTTCATAAAAAATTATTTGAAGACCCTAAATCTCTCTACTGGGATTTGTATTATAGAGAGGTAATAACAACTATTATTTCTTAAAGTGATGTGTGTTATTGGGTACTATAGAACAATTATCCTTTTTTTTTACATATGAAGTAGTTTTGTAGATAATTGAGTTCCCATTTTACATTTAGTCTGATTATAGTTGGTATAGATCAATGCTAATTTGATTATTACTATTGAACTAAATTCACTAACATTTAGAAGGTTTGAATTATTCTGAGCTAATTTAATTGGTTGATTATTCTTGTTCTTATCGTGTTCTTCAATGTTTCCAGGATTTCCTGTTTACTAATTGTGTCTCAAAGCAAAGCAAGAATGGAGTGGGATTTTCACCTTCCATTTGTGAAGAACATGAATGTTAGCATCCACAAATATGGGCTTGTATATACCGAAATTGGTTGGGTTATTTGGAGGAGAAAAGGTAATTTACCTGATGAACCTATCTTCTATATTAACTACCTTGGAACTTATCTTCCATATAAACTACCTTGGAGCTGGTCTAGAATTCTTTTTTTGCTCATTTGTAGGTTCAAGTCAAGTCATTGCTCAGTATTATCAACTAATCCTCTTGGGTTTTGAGGTAAGAGCCTAAACAAATGCATTCATTTATTCAGTCATAACTAATGTAGTTTCATTACATAATTGGATTTCTTCAAATTCACTTATTTATATCCTATTCAATTTAATAAAACATTATTTCAACTACTCGTGGTAAAAAACTTGTTTTATTCCACATATTAACATTATTCCAATTCTTTTCAATAATGATTTCTTCTGATATTAAATTACACATTCATCGTTTTCCAAGCATAAGGTCTACATGCACAACATAACATGTCTCGCTAATAACTCGTGTCCACAGGGATACCAAAATGTGATGGAGAATTATCGTGAGAACGCAATTGTTCTCAAAGAAAGGCTAGAGAAAATGAGACGCTTCAACATAGTGTCTAGGGAGAATGGAGTTTCTCTAATGGCATTCTCTCTGAAGGACAACACTCGCCACGATGAGTTTGAGGTCTCTGGTATGATACGTAGGTTCGGTTGGATTGTGCCAACATACACTATGCCTGCATATGCACAACACGTGATAGTACTCCGCGCTATTATAAGGGAAGATTTCTCACGTACCCTTGCAGAACGCCTCGTCCTCGACTTATCGAAGGTGTTACATGCTTTAAATATGTAGATCACTAATTGTTTTTGACTCATTTTTAAAGAGAATCTCTATTTTGACATTTTTATTGTAAAAACATTTATCTGACTGGAGAGTGGAGAGTGCTTAATGTGTCCATGACCAGAATCTAGTGAAGTACCTTTATCTGTAATTATTCAAACCTACTAATAGACATGGTCTCTATCGTGATTTAAATACAGGAACTATGAATTTAAATACCTATTTGAATTTGAATTTCAATACCATTTCTAATGAAATTTGAATTGATTTGAAATTTGTAATTCTTTTGTTTGAATAACACAAAATCATTGAAAATAAATAGTGTTTCTTAGGTTTAACATTACCTAGTTTTCAACAAGGAGAAAATTACTTCATTTAACGTTCGGTTAGTTTCAACATATTTTTTTGTTCTCTAAATTCTTTCTATTATGAAATATTTTACATGCAAAACTCATTTCATAATTATAGCCAAACATGTCGGCAAACCTCCAATTTCTAAAGAGAAGATTAACATGATCTGGATTGGGTTCACACTGTATTATCATGTTGTGGGACAATATCACTGATATGCTATCTAATTCAAGCAATTCACTCAACGTTATCGGGTCCAAAAGCTTCAATAGATAACTGAGCTGGAAAGGAATGTACAATCTTTATAGGCAAGTATTATATACATGTATGTATACTCATTTTCATCACCTACTACAACCAGTCTTGAATGTTGTTTTTCAAATCGGGAGCTTTCATATTCTGATTATTTTAAAATTTTAAAGTATATAGGCTTAAGAAGTACAAACGCTAACAGATTATTATCCATTCGACAGACTTTCGTAAGGCAAAATTAAGGTCGTTGATAATTGTCATAATGATATGTGTGCATCAAATTATACTTCTAATCATCGAAATTGGTGTAGTTAGAGCAGCTATGAATTTTGGCATCCTACCTTCAGACTATTTGTTCCACTTTGTACTAATGGTTCAATTCACTCTCCCACCTGCCATGAATATTGGTATGTGAGTGCTAAATGTGTTATGCTCATGTTAGTTATATCATAGACATCCTAATTATATTAAAGCCATTTTAAAATCATAACATTGGCACGTTTTGAGTTTATTACATAAACCTCTATGATATGTTAATTTGAGTACAACTCCATTATTAGATCCTAGAATTCTATGCATATCTTGCTAATATGATATCTTAACAGGATATATGATGCAAAAGTGAAACCTCACATTTGTATTATATCATATTTTAATACTTACAAACCGATCATGGACAAGCCGTATGCTCGCTCTACGTACTTCTTCTGTGGCATTGTGTTTGTTTTGCATACATCTTGGATACATACATGTTTGGTAGTGTCTTCTTCTTTATATATTTTTTGAATACATTTAAATGTTGCTTTTATATGTTGTTGGTGGTGGTGGTGGCCGATGACTTTTGGTGCATATGTGTGCCTATTTCAGCAAGCCCTCATCCTCATCATTATTGATAATTATATAGTTTATGTAATATATTGATATTGTCGTATTACTACTTTCACAAGTTTCCATTAAGAGCTTACCCCTTCTCGTGATTGGTGATTATGTCGGCTCACGCATGAAGTTACATTTTCAGCAGATGACAGGCCAAAGCTCCTGAATCAGGTAGCTAATATGTTTTTATTTTTAATATATTATTGAACTAGTAATTGCATAAAGTTTTTATGTTCTCGTTCATCTTCAATTGGAAGCGTTAGAGTTTGGTTTAATACACTTATAGATGAATTTTATGGTTTAGATGGTTAGGTTCAAATAGTTCCCCCAAAACAGGTATGAGGAATCACTAAAGGGGACTAAATGACGCTTCTCCTAATACACATTTTGTTTTATAAAAAATACCAATAGAAAATTAATTCTTTATCATGCATACTTGTAACCAGGTGAACTATGTTGCATTTGTCAAGGAATGTTTATTCCTTTTTAAAGAAAAAAATTTATCGAATACACAATTTCTCTCATCATCACATCTCTATAATACTATAAAATGTTTTACAGGCATTTAGGGCTCCTTAGTAACGGTAACGGAGCTATACACATAAGCAAGAGCAAATTGAAATACTTATTAACAGAAGCTAGCTGAAGAGTTATCCACGTAAGCGAGATCAAGAGTTGAATACTAATTACTCATTTGGGTAATAGCTCTATCGACGTCAGGATTCGTCCATTCCTCTTCCTACATGAATCATCGAACACTCCAACCATTTATATTCCTACATGAATCAACGACAACTCATCTTCATCTTCCTATCATTGATTCAGAAACAACTCATCTCTCTCGGTGCATCGATCAAGTAGGTACATCACTTTTTTTCTATATCTATTGAAATGTTTTTATTTTTCATTGTTGAAATTTTTTGTGTATTTTATAAGGCCTAAGATTATGCCCCATATAAATAGTGCTCTCCCCTATATAAATAGTTCTCAGTAGATGTTCAATGAAATGAGTAAAAGCAAACCTATAATTCCTAAAAATTTATATGGTTAAAATATAAATATAGACGTTAATTGGTATTCTCACACCTTTTTTGAAGATTAAAAGGTACTAATATATCTATTTAAACCTGCTAAAATGTAGTATTGTTTAAAGTAATTTTTCAAATAACATATGTGATGTTTTGTTAATTTTACGTATGTTATTTGGTTTAAGTGTATTTGAGAAGAATTAAGTTTTATTCCTATGAAAATAATGCCTGTTAAATTTACGTATGTTATTTGGTGTATGTGTATTTGAAAAGATATAAGTTTTATCCCTATGAAATAGTTCCCACTAAGTGTATGATGAAATGTATCAAATGACGGCCATCCCTTATTTTCCATCCCGTCAATACACCTTTGACGATGAAATTCTGCGGGGGTGATTTGCTGCCGTAACCATGGCATATTATTTGGACCTTTTTTTAACATTTTCGTTACGATTATATATTTATAAAAAAAAAATCTTTGGATTTTGATAAGGTTGGCTTTAATCACCTTAAAGGTTGTACCTAATTGGGATTCTTACTGAGTTTAGGCATCAAGGCTTTAATCACCTTGATGCCTATCTTAATATCTATGCTACTAAGAAATACCTGTATTAAAAATACCTATTTCAACATCTATACTATTAATAATACATGTTTTAAAAATACCGTCAATCATCACCAGTTTCACTTTATCATCCAATTCCAACTCTGAATCAAAACGAAGAGGTTTTTCAATCCGAGTGCATTGATGAATTAGGTATTTTATTTTTCAAAACAGATATTTATAAGAATTTTTAAAACAAGTCCTTTTACTTTTAAATTACAAAATATGCCTGAATTTTTAAAACATATAGTTTTAATTTCAAATTACAAAAATATATTTTAAAACATGCATTACCTATTTTCAAATGTTTTTAAAAAAAATATCATCAAGTGATGATATGACTGTTGATCATAACTTATGGAGCCAGATTTCTTTAGCTTGAGTAGTCTTACGTTACAATATGAGATTCATAGAAATATTAAGTTGTTAAATTAACTACAGATATTTTGAAACCATAGCTCTCAAAGAATCAATGATTATGCTTAGAGGAACCTAAAATACTAAGTCAATCAGGAGAACTTTCATAAAGTACTTATAATCCACCTTGTTGTTAACTGTAACTAACGTTGTACCTTAGAATCTCTATTAAGTTATGCCCAACAATCATCTAGATATCATGCAATTCAAAGAAGCTTGTAAACGTTCATATAAGTAATAGGGTGTTAAAATTATAAAATAAACAATCAGAATTTTACCTAAATTTATGTATTTGTATCCCAGTGCAGCAAGCCCCGTTGATACCATTGCATCCGTTACTGTGAAAAGAAAATATATTCGCAATTGTTTTGTTGGTGACTTGGCCTAGATATCATCTTCCACTTGTGACTAGATCAATTTTTTCCTACAATATTAACAGCAAATGAATAATACTAAAGTTAAAATATCACTAATGTATTTTTATGTTTTTTTGTTTGTGGGATAAAACACAAAAACCTCCCTGCTCTGTTTTGACATCTTTAAAACATCCCTGCTATATTTATTAACTAAGATTCTATATCATATACAACTAAGATCCCATATCATATAATTTAGTTTGAAAATTAAGCAACTGCAGTACATCATAGTACTAACTGTTTAAGAAACTAAAAACTAAGCATTAAAGATCCTATATCATAGCACTAACTATTTTTTACCTAAAATTTAGTACTAGATTTGGTTTGAAAATTAATTGATGTGTTTGTATTGATTAGCTTGATCTATAAATTTGTTGTTTATCCAACATGCAAAGAAGCATGCTACGCTCTTGGGCTGTTAGGAGATGATAAAGAATGGCATGACGCTCTAGACCAAGCTTCACAATGGGCGATGAGTAAACAATCAGAATCATGAACCAAGTGACATGACTCGAAGATCTTAGAAAGGGCAGGGAAGATTGGACCATATTTGTTCGTGTTGTCCAAAATTGGGAATCGAATAATAGATATACCGATAATGAAAAACAATCAGGTTTCATGCTCTTAGTTGATGACCAGGAAAATCAATATATAACTTCTCATTTTTATTACTGTTGTGTTAATCAAACTCACATTATCTTAATAAATATTTTTCCTTCAAAAATATATAATTGTTACCTTCACAGGGTGACTCAATACATGCATTAATGCACAAATACTTAATTGCCAATCCCAAATATTGCTAGACCAAATAACTACCAACGCCATAAACCAACGATGAAAGAATCCGTAGTAAAAAATGATCAAAATCATGATGTCTCACAGAACTATTGGGACATATTGTAACAAAATCTTCCAAAGTATTATGGTTGTCCAAAGTCTTATATAGGAATCATATCTTCATTACCTATGGGTAATAATATAAGAAGCAAAATAATTTATATACAATGTGAAAGGTTGGAAGAGAGAGAGGCATTAAGAATCGAAAATGCTAGGTACAGGGGAATAATTACTGTTTTCTCAACAACTATCCCCACATGAATACAAATTAATAATAGTCATTGAATCTTGGAACTGCTAACAGAAATCTAGCCAGGGCCTCTTGCTCAGACTAGATACACACAACCACTGCACTGACCTCGACTGCTGCTGCATAATCAAATTTCAGGAAACCACAATTGATCAGGTCAATACCATCTTACCTGACTTGAGATTAATTTCTTTTGGCCAACTTTGTGGGGGGGCCTTATACAGCAGGCAAGCTTCCTGATATATTTTGATACTTTTTCTCTTATGTTTTATTCTTATTTGATCATCCATTAGAAAAAATCTTGAACTTGTTTTTTCATGTTCCCTTGTTAAGTTGTTACATCTTCTTTTTAGTTGCCTTTAAGTAGTTGCCAATGTGATTGGATATAAAAGTTTTTGCGCTGGACATATGGATGAACTGGGAAAAGGAATGAAGTGGAATTATACTAACGATAAAATAAATTACATATAATGATCCAAAACAGTACCTTAATTACATAAATTTAGCAACATCAATAAAAGTTTAAAGTAACATATTAAAACTGATGCTATATGGGAGTCGTTTGTCAAAACAGTGCGCAAAACACTGAGATAATTTCAATTTGTCATTTGATTACTGTGCATAGAGGTAAGAATATGGGCAAATGTGGGAGACAATATGTGATGAGTGGTAAATTATTTTGTTCAACATTTCATTTCCATATTGAATTATAATTTATGTTTTGATTTGATTCGTTAACAAAAAATATTTATTTGTAGTTACTACGGATATTCCGGACACTCGTTCGTGGATATAACCCACTCCGATAGACGCTTCTGTGTTAACCCAATAACAAGAGGACTGGTCTGAGATTGCATATGGACTTATAATTTGCAGCGGTTAAAGACATCCAAGCCTCGTAGCATTCATCCGTCTTTTGTTGGCACTGGGTACTCAGGTCTTGTATCTTTTTCTCGTACTTGGCTACTAATTTCATTCGAATGACTTTCTTCTAATTTGAAGGGAGCTACACCTCAGTAGCACTATTTTTACACATAAGAGAGTCATTTTCCATCTCAGCAGCTGCTGGCACTTTGGATGCTCTCCTCCTTAGGCAAATTCCGCTAACCACTAGACTTCCATTTACCCCTTTAAGCCTAATTACAACTACCCCATCACCCTTGACTGAGATTAGCAGGTCAACTAATTGCAGTGTCTTATTCACCCCAGCAATGGAAAATATATCGAAATCAGATGGAACCTTCACATCCTGTATGAATACATTAAATACCCTCATTTCTTTAGGCCCATTTGTGTGAGTGATCTCCACGAAGTGAAGATTAACATAAATATGGATCAAAGTGTGGTATTGGTTATGAGTCAATATATACTCTCAAGTATTAACAACATGAACAGACTTATGAGATAAATGTAGAGAGAGGCTTAGAAGGGACCAAGACTTTGTCCTTCTGCTCGGTTATTCCCCTGCTTTCAGGTACGTCTCAGAATATTCTATTTAACAAGACATTGCCTTTTACTTTTGTAATAACCCTCGCTTATGGGACCGTATTTTACATTAATTACTTAGTATAGTAATTAGAGACCAGTGTTGGGTTATGATTTGAATGTTGATTCAATGTAGAAAAGTTGATATTTATTTTGGGTTAGCATACATATCATGATTATGGGAAAATATTGCTATGTCATGCTTATTAATATCATATGAATTTAAAATGATATTTGGCTTAATAATGAGACCGGAATCTAAATTTAATTTTAAAATGTCCAGATGATAATTTGGAGGTTGCAGTTGATTCCGGAATGTGCGAGATAGTCAAATAATGTGCCATATTGTATTTTGTAGTTTTGGGCATTTTTGACTGATTATGCCTTAATTATGCTATTGCGTATTATTTTATCGCACTTTTGGTTAAATTATGTGGGCCATTTACCTTAAGCCACGACTTAAGTCTTCTAAGTCTCCTAATTTCCCCTAAGTTCATTCCTAACCTAAGAGAGTAAAAGAGAAGTGGAGAGAAAGCTTTGGAGATTGAGGGAGTTTGAGACTACACCAAGAAATCTGCAATTTTTGCTGAATCAAGGCAAGTTTTTACTTGCTAATTGTTGTCTTGAGATAGATGATTGTGTATGATAATGGTGTGTAAATCCTAGTTTAGCAAACTTAGGGTTTTATTGTATGTTTTTGGGTTTTGATTCATTCAAAGTTAATCCATGAGGTTTTAAGATGATAAATAGCATCATTGATGTTCTTATAGTGTTAATATATGAGTTTGGTTTGGAGAAGATTGAGTTTGGGTAGAAAATGGAGTCCAAGACTCCATAGCCATTTCTTAGCAAAATCGCAGGCCCGAATCGATTCGGTCCCCTGGGCGAATCGATTCGGCAGTTATGCAGAAACCCAGATTTTCTGACCGAATCGATTCGGTCTCCCATCCGAATCGATTCGGCATTTATGCAGAACCTCAACTTTTCTGGCCGAATCGATTCGGCCAAGGGGGCGAATCGATTCGGTTCCCCTGTATTTTCCAACTTTTTCTTTTTTCATTTTTTTAACCCCTTTTCTTTAGAATTTTGATTAGGGACCTTCTTAAATGAAGTAAATATAGGGTTTAGAGTACTAGTTGAGTCGGGTCGACATCCTAGACTCGAAAGGGTTCATCTAGGATTCTTTCAAGGGAGAATTTAAAGTGATGTTTAGGCATTACTTTTGTCTAGTAGCTCTATAAGGGTATAGTATATCTTAAAGTTGATTTGGAGACTTTAGAATTCAACTCGAGCTAGAATGGACTTGTTGGTTTACATTAAAGCCTAAAAGAAGCCTTGGGGATAACTTTGGAGTCTGAATTCCTTTTGAGGATGCTATGTCGGTACGATGTATACTTAGTCCGGAAATTAGCTTATTCGTTTATTTAAAACGGGAGATTGATAAGGTAAATGATAATTTACTCAATCATGTAATGGAACTTAATAAAATTGAAGGCTATACACCTCTCTAAATACCATCTTAAGGGAAGTCCGTGCGATAGGTGAAGCCCCCTGGCTAATGAACGCAGGGTGGATATAGTCCTAGGCCATATGAGCGCTTGTTTTATTTTTCTGCGATGGGTAGGAGATTTTGGGTGTGGTCTTGACTACCCCGCAGGCATATGGCCGCTTCCCGACGTTTTCGATAGGATCCCAGGTTGTCGTATGCTAGGCCCTGGAAGATGATGGTTATTTAGGGGCGCGCCCAGTGGGGAAACCCGGACGGGCGGTCTTAGAATCGTTATATTTATAATTATGACTATTCTAATTATCGAGTTGGACTCGATGGAACATTAATGCCATAAAGAGCAAAGTTATGCCGTAAAGAGCATGTTATTGAGATTAGTGCCTTATAGAGCACATGATGTCAATTTTATTCCTAATAAGGAATGGAAAATGTATACTTGAATTGAAATCTGATTAATGATGATAAAGGCTTATAAGCACTTTTAATTCTGTTTTATTATGAATCTCACTCTATGTAGTCCTTCACAAATTTCAGTTCCTTATATGTCGTTAACATGCTAGACTATCATCCATGCTTCATTGTGCCTCATTATCATACTTGTCATTTATCTATTGATCACATATACCCGGCCCTGACCGGTTTTCCTTTTCTTCTTGTGTATGTACATCTATATTATCCGTTCAGGTGTTCCGCCGCACGGTCACCCGTAATGACCTTTCCTTCCACATGTCTTTGAGGAGCCGTGACATTGTGCGAGTTTCACGGGATTTTGTGTAGACGCCTCTGTTTATGTTTCTAGTTATGTTCGGTTCATTCGGGCTTGTTGCCCAAACAGTTGTAAATGTATAATGAATTTATTATGTAACACTTGGTACTATATGTATGTTATATGGATGGTACTGACCGAAGTTTTATTCGGTCCTTTGTATCTCTTGGATTTCTTACATGCGCTTGTGGGGGTTTCCACCCTCTATTTCTACTATGGGTTGTTAAAAAGGTTTTCTTTTATTTCAAATCAAAGTTTTTGATAACCCGTTTTCTGGAATATAGAGTGGTAATTCCTTATACATAGTATATTGTCGTGATGCTGAGGATGATATTATCCATGATCTCCTATTTTATCGGGGTATAGGGCTGGCCACCCTTTATTTTGGATAGCGGGTTGTCACAGATGGTATCAGAGCATCAGGTTCTAGAGTCTTTAGGATCTATGCGGACTTGTCACGTTCTACCGTAGCGTTCTTTGATATAGAGCTTAATGTCAAGATTGTTTTTGCTGCCCATGTATGCGATCTTCTGCTAAATAGATTGTCTTGTATTATGTTTTAACTCTATCTCGTCTTTATCTCAGATGCCGCCGAAGAGAGGACGTCCCGTTAGACGTAATAGGGTTGTTGAGGATGAGTTTGGTCCTCCACCGCAGCAGGGAAATATCAGTGCCGCTGAAGTGGCAAATATTGTTGCCCAAGCTGTCAACGCCGCGATGACTGCCGTGGCCCAACAAATGCCGCAAGCCCAAGTTAGGGGACAAGAAGCACAAGCTCCCACGGGACCTTCTCAGTGGGAACGGGTGAGAGAATCTTTCCTTAAGGGACATCCCCCGGAGTTTGAGGGAGGTTCAGATGTTATCAAGGCGAACCAGTGGAAGAGAGATATGCGGCGCCATCTTAGGATGGTGGAATGTAGTGAGGAGAAGAAGCAGATTCTCGTTACTTTCAAGTTGGTAGGACCGGCTTTACATTGGTGGGAGTCGATGACGACACCCGAGCAAAGGGATACTATGTCCATTACAAATTTTTGGACCTTGTTTGATGGGAAGTATTTCCCTCCCGCAGTTCAGAGGGAGATGCAGAGGAAGCTACAAGATTTGGTTCAAGGGGAGAGGTCAGTTGCTGAGTATGAAGAAGAGTTTACTCGGTTAGCTAGTTTTATACCGGATGAGGTAACTCCAGAGTCGAAGAGGATCTCCAAGTTTGTGGGAGGTTTGAACTGGCGAATAAAGCAACATTTGCTGGGAAATCCATCTCTAGTGACTTTTGGTGATGTGATGAATACCGCTTTGCTTCATTGTCAGGAGCACAGATTGTTTTTGCTAAACAAGAAGAAGGTTGTTACTGTGGGACAAGCGGGGAAGCAGGGAGGTGTTGGGAGCGGAGGGGGAACATCTTCTTCGTCCCAATCCTCGGGGAACAAGCTGGTTGAGAGGGATCCTCAGCAGGGGGATTCGTCCAAGCGTCAACGGTTCGGTGGGTTTAATGCTGGCGGTAATAATAACAGGCAAGGTCAAGGCGGCCAGCAGCCTCAGGGAGGTCGAGGTGGAAATGGTGGTAGGGGCCAACAGGGCCGAGGTGCGGGGCAACTCCGGAATAACCAAGGCAGGAATCAGGATAACATGACTAATAAATGTTTTCAGTGTGGGGAGCTGGGCCACTTTAAGAGGGCATGTCCTCAGTTGGTTGGAGGGCATCTTCCTAGGGCCCCACAGCAGCCGTATGTACAGTTTCCGTCTCAAGCGCCTAATCCGGTTGCTCCTCTTCAACAGGGGCAATTACAGTACGGAAGGGTTTACCATCTTCAGGAGGCTTTGCTTCCTCCAGCTCCTCCCGCCCCACCAGCGATTGAGGGTAAGTTTCTCATTCAGGGGCACTTGGGTCGAATTCTATTTGATACGGGTGCTACACACTCCTTTATTTCTAGAAGTTTTGCTCAGACTACAGGTTTGATAAAATCTGCTGAAAGTACTTTCACTAGCGTTGAATCCTCTATGGGCGATGGCTCATTGATTTTCTTCGTATGTAAAAACGTAGGAATTAACCTTGGTGACTTGTGTTTTGAGGCCGATTTGCTCGTCCTTGATATGGTCGGGTACGATGTAATTTTGGGTATGGATTGGCTAGCGAGGTACCGTGCTATAGTGAATTGTTACGGGAAGAGTATAGTTTTTGCGGTTCCGGGACAAGAGATGTTCCTGGTAGTTATGCCTTGTATGGAGGGGAGAACGAGTGCTTATCTATATTGTATTGCGGAAGATGCATCTAGAGATGTCATGGTTCCCTTAGATTCTCTTCCGATCGTTAGAGATTTTGAAGATGTCTTTCGGGAGATACCGGGATTACCCCCAAGTCGGGAGATCGAATTTGTGATTGACTTAATGCCGGGAACTCGACCGATCACCAAAGCTCCTTATCGTATGGCTCCTGTAGAGATGAGGGAGCTGAGGGATCAGATTCAGAAGTTACTGGAGCAGGGCTTCATTAGGCGTAGTACCTCACCGTGGGGCGCTCCAGTATTGTTTGTGAAGAAGAGAGACGGTTCTCTCCGGTTATGCGTGGACTATAGAGAGTTAAATAAAGTCACCATCCGGAATAAATATCCTTTACCTCGAATCGACGACTTGTTTGATCAACTTAGGGGAGCTTCATATTTCTCCAAGATCGACTTGCGGACAGGGTATCACCAATTGAGGATACGGGAGCAAGATGTGTCCAAGACGGCTTTTCTGATCCGTTACGGATCTTATGAGTTCTTGGTTATGCCCTTCGGGCTAACCAATGCCCCTGCGGTGTTTATGGATCTTATGAATAGGGTGTTTCGGGATTTCCTTGACCAGTTTGTCATTGTATTTATTGATGACATCCTAGTTTATTCTCAGACGGAGTCGGATCACGCTGCTCACTTGCGGTTGGTCCTGCAGAGATTGAGAGATCATCAATTGTATGCAAAGTTTGAGAAGTGTGGTTTCTGGTTGAAGGAAGTTCAATTTTTGGGACATGTGGTGTCATCCCAAGGCGTGTCTGTGGATCCGAGCAAGGTGATCGCGGTGAAGGAGTGAGGTCAGCCCACGACGCCCACAGAAGTTCGTAGTTTTCTGGGCTTGGCGGGTTATTACCGTCGATTCATTAAGGGCTTTTCTAAGGTTGCTAGCCCATTGACAAATTTGACTCGGAAAGGAGTAAGATTTATTTGGGACAGTTCATGTCAAGCGGCTTTCGATGAGCTCAAGGACAGACTGACTTCAGCTCCAGTCCTAGCATTGCCCAGGCCGGGATTGGAATATCTCGTCTTTACCGATGCATCTCTTCTGGGGTTAGGAGGTGTCCTTCAACAAGAGAGGCAACCCATTGCATACGCTTCTCGTAAGTTGAAGCCTCACGAGAGGAACTATCCAGTGCATGACTTGGAATTCGCCGCCGTTGTATTTGCCTTGAAGATATGGAGGCATTACCTCTTGGGGGAAAAGTTTAGTCTTTTCACCGACCATAAATCGCTGCAGTACTTATTCTCCCAAAAGGATTTGAACATGCGCCAACGCCGTTGGTTGGAGTTTGTGAAAGACTACCAATTTGACATTCATTACCACCCCGGGAAGGCGAATGTGGTAGCAGATGCCTTGAGTAGAAATCCTGATGGGGACTTAGCTAAGGTGTGGAAGGCTAAGTGGAAAGAACTCAGCCTGGAGGATGCCGGAGCGAGAGCATTCCTTTCAGTGATGACGGTTACTCCCACGATTATAGCAAAGATTGTGGAAGCTCAGAAGAGAGATAAAGTTTGTCAAGACCACACATGCCAGTTGTTGTCTGAGGGAGCGGAGTCTTACTCAATAGGCTCTGAGGGTGGACTACGCTTCCATGGAAGACTTGTGGTTCCCGATGATGGGGATTTGAGACGGGCAGTAATGGCAGAATCCCACGGGTCGAAGTTCACGGTACATCCCGGCGGGGACAAGATGTACCAAGATATGCGCCGTTTGTACTGGTGGGCGGGTATGAAGAGGGATATCTCCGAGTTTGTGTCTAAATGCACTACTTGTCAGTTGGTTAAGATTGACCACCAGCGGCCGACGGGTTTGTTACAACCGCTCGAGATTCCCGTGTGGAAATGGGAGAGCATTTCGATGGACTTTGTTACGGGCTTGCCTAGATCGCAGAAGGGTCATGACTCAATTTGGGTGATTGTCGACCGTTTGACTAAGTCGGCACACTTCTTGCCCGTGCGCACCGACTATGATACCGCTCGTTATGCCCAGTTGTTCATTGAGGAGATCGTTAGACTCCACGGGGTACCTTTGAATATTATCTCCGACCGAGATAAAAATTTTGTGTCCCGCTTTTGGCAGAGTTTCCAGGGAGCTATGGGGACCGAGTTGAAGTTAAGCTCTTCCTATCATCCTCAAACAGACGGTCAGACCGAAAGGGTAAACCAGATGTTGGAGGATATGCTTCGTATGTGTATACTCGACTTCAAAGGCAGTTGGGAACAATATCTTCCATTGGTTGAGTTTGCTTACAACAACTCATACCAATTTACCATCGGAATGGCACCTTATGAAGCTCTGTACGGCAGACCTTGTAGATCGCCCGCTTGTTGGTTGGAAGTGGGTGATAATAAGTTCCTTGGACCTGAAATGATCCAAGATACTTCTTCGAAAATTGAGCTTATTCGGAACCGCATACGGATAGCCCAAGATCGTCAAAAGAGTTATGCCGATGCGGGTAGGAGACACATGGAATTGGAAGTTGGAGACCAAGTGTTAGTGCGAGTGTCCCCGATGAAGGGTATTAAACGTTTTGGGAAGAAAGGGAAGCTTGCACCGCGCTTTGTTGGGCCTTTCCCGGTGATTGCAAAGGTTGGTCCCGTAGCATACCAAATTGCCTTGCCGGAACCCTTACAACAAATCCATGATGTATTTCATGTCTCCTCCTTGAAGAAGTACAGAAGGTGTGAAGGTGCCCTTTGGCACATCCCTTTCGAAGATATCGATTTGCAGCCCGATGTTTCTTATGAAGAACAACCGGTTGCTATCCTTGAGTTTGGGGAGCGAAAGTTAAGGTCTCGGGTGGTGCCTCTAGTTAGAGTTCATTGGAGCCATCATCATGCGAGCGAATCAACTTGGGAACGCGAGGATGAGATGCGGGAGAAATACCCACATCTTTTCTCATGAGGTACGCCTGAATTTTGGGGGCAAAATTCCCTCATAAGGGGGAGAGTATGTAATAACCCTCGCTTATGGGACCGTATTTTACATTAATTACTTAGTATAGTAATTAGAGACCAGTGTTGGGTTATGATTTGAATGTTGATTCAATGTAGAAAAGTTGATATTTATTTTGGGTTAGCATACATATCATGATTATGGGAAAATATTGCTATGTCATGCTTATTAATATCATATGAATTTAAAATGATATTTGGCTTAATAATGAGACCGGAATCTAAATTTAATTTTAAAATGTCCAGATGATAATTTGGAGGTTGCAGTTGATTCCGGAATGTGCGAGATAGTCAAATAATGTGCCATATTGTATTTTGTAGTTTTGGGCATTTTTGACTGATTATGCCTTAATTATGCTATTGCGTATTATTTTATCGCACTTTTGGTTAAATTATGTGGGCCATTTACCTTAAGCCACGACTTAAGTCTTCTAAGTCTCCTAATTTCCCCTAAGTTCATTCCTAACCTAAGAGAGTAAGAGAGAAGTGGAGAGAAAGCTTTGGAGATTGAGGGAGTTTGAGACTACACCAAGAAATCTGCAATTTTTGCTGAATCAAGGCAAGTTTTTACTTGCTAATTGTTGTCTTGAGATAGATGATTGTGTATGATAATGGTGTGTAAATCCTAGTTTAGCAAACTTAGGGTTTTATTGTATGTTTTTGGGTTTTGATTCATTCAAAGTTAATCCATGAGGTTTTAAGATGATAAATAGCATCATTGATGTTCTTATAGTGTTAATATATGAGTTTGGTTTGGAGAAGATTGAGTTTGGGTAGAAAATGGAGTCCAAGACTCCATAGCCATTTCTTAGCAAAATCGCAGGCCCGAATCGATTCGGTCCCCTGGGCGAATCGATTCGGCAGTTATGCAGAAACCCAGATTTTCTGACCGAATCGATTCGGTCTCCCATCCGAATCGATTCGGCATTTATGCAGAACCTCAACTTTTCTGGCCGAATCGATTCGGCCAAGGGGGCGAATCGATTCGGTTCCCCTGTATTTTCCAACTTTTTCTTTTTTCATTTTTTTAACCCCTTTTCTTTAGAATTTTGATTAGGGACCTTCTTAAATGAAGTAAATATAGGGTTTAGAGTACTAGTTGAGTCGGGTCGACATCCTAGACTCGAAAGGGTTCATCTAGGATTCTTTCAAGGGAGAATTTAAAGTGATGTTTAGGCATTACTTTTGTCTAGTAGCTCTATAAGGGTATAGTATATCTTAAAGTTGATTTGGAGACTTTAGAATTCAACTCGAGCTAGAATGGACTTGTTGGTTTACATTAAAGCCTAAAAGAAGCCTTGGGGATAACTTTGGAGTCTGAATTCCTTTTGAGGATGCTATGTCGGTACGATGTATACTTAGTCCGGAAATTAGCTTATTCGTTTATTTAAAACGGGAGATTGATAAGGTAAATGATAATTTACTCAATCATGTAATGGAACTTAATAAAATTGAAGGCTATACACCTCTCTAAATACCATCTTAAGGGAAGTCCGTGCGATAGGTGAAGCCCCCTGGCTAATGAACGCAGGGTGGATATAGTCCTAGGCCATATGAGCGCTTGTTTTATTTTTCTGCGATGGGTAGGAGATTTTGGGTGTGGTCTTGACTACCCCGCAGGCATATGGCCGCTTCCCGACGTTTTCGATAGGATCCCAGGTTGTCGTATGCTAGGCCCTGGAAGATGATGGTTATTTAGGGGCGCGCCCAGTGGGGAAACCCGGACGGGCGGTCTTAGAATCGTTATATTTATAATTATGACTATTCTAATTATCGAGTTGGACTCGATGGAACATTAATGCCATAAAGAGCAAAGTTATGCCGTAAAGAGCATGTTATTGAGATTAGTGCCTTATAGAGCACATGATGTCAATTTTATTCCTAATAAGGAATGGAAAATGTATACTTGAATTGAAATCTGATTAATGATGATAAAGGCTTATAAGCACTTTTAATTCTGTTTTATTATGAATCTCACTCTATGTAGTCCTTCACAAATTTCAGTTCCTTATATGTCGTTAACATGCTAGACTATCATCCATGCTTCATTGTGCCTCATTATCATACTTGTCATTTATCTATTGATCACATATACCCGGCCCTGACCGGTTTTCCTTTTCTTCTTGTGTATGTACATCTATATTATCCGTTCAGGTGTTCCGCCGCACGGTCGCCCGTAATGACCTTTCCTTCCACATGTCTTTGAGGAGCCGTGACATTGTGCGGGTTTCACGGGATTTTGTGTAGACGCCTCTGTTTATGTTTCTAGTTATGTTCGGTTCATTCGGGCTTGTTGCCCAAACAGTTGTAAATGTATAATGAATTTATTATGTAACACTTGGTACTATATGTATGTTGTATGGATGGTACTGACCGAAGTTTTATTCGGTCCTTTGTATCTCTTGGATTTCTTACATGCGCTTGTGGGGGTTTCCACCCTCTATTTCTACTATGGGTTGTTAAAAAGGTTTTCTTTTATTTCAAATCAAAGTTTTTGATAACCCGTTTTCTGGAATATAGAGTGGTAATTCCTTATACATAGTATATTGTCGTGATGCTGAGGATGATATTATCCATGATCTCCTATTTTATCGGGGTATAGGGCTGGCCACCCTTTATTTTGGATAGCGGGTTGTCACAACTTTAAAAAAAGGGGATAAAATATTGCTTCCTAATGGGAATTTAATACAAATATGCCTTAATTAATAAGGGATAAGATTTCATCGGCTCATACCTGCTAGAGGAGAACTGATGGGGAAAAGTGAACTAAAAACGTGTTGATTTACATATGTTTGTTATTATGTCAATAATAGGAGTGGTGCTAATACCTTCAAACAATATGAGCAAACTATCTGCCTCTCTAACTGTTCTTTGAAAATAATGTGTTCTTATATTCTCTCATATTTTATAGGTAAGAATTTTGAGAAGGTTTGTGAGATGTATCACATTACTCTTAATGAAATTGCAATATTTGATGATAATGGCACCATTACGCGGGGAGGTGTAAGAACCGGTAAGTGAAAATTTTGTTGCTATAAATTTGTTAAAAAACAGTCATCGAGTCATGGATTGTATCAAAGGTATGTTTACACTTTTACAATAAGCTTCACGATTTTCCAAGTAATCCTGTTGTGACATCGAGAGGTTTTCAAGAAGCTGATTTTGAGACAATGGTAGACTTCCTTCTCAGAGCTGCACATATTACAACTACGGTGTTGAGGGAACGTGAGAAGTTGTAGAAGGGTTTTTTGAAGGGTTTCAAAACAATACAGAAATTAGTAAACTTCAGATTCGAGTTGAAAATTTTGATGTATGATGATTCATTTACCAATTATTTACTTTTCTTATTTAATTTATTTAAATCATAAATGATGATTCATTTCTCCTTTTATGTTTTACAGTTGAAGAAGTGGATGATAAATCCGAGTTGTATATCGAGTAATCCTAAATCTTCATCTTTCGCATTCCCATGGTGGAGTCCTGAAAATTCTACACAAAATTCCATTCAAGTCAAGAAAATTTGGAGCTTTTGATGTGTCGACACAATTTCGCAAAAGCCAATGGAAGACCGACACATTTATGCATCATTTTTGGATGTACATTTTTTTGAATGATGTACATAATGGGTATATCTAGCTATGATACATTTAGTAGGTCATTATTTTTTGTGGATAATTAATGTAGATGGTGGGTATATATATTTGCGCCCCACTATTTTTTTTATATGGACAAACGACATGGTTTGGTGAATTTTAGGTGTACGTGACCTTAAATACAAAAAAATTCAAGATTATTTTTATGTTGTTGTAAATTTTGATTTGTGTTTATATTTATTTGTCAACTATGACATTAATATTGGTTATTAATTTTTTATTATATGTTTAATTTATGACTGTTTATATTAAATCATCATGTGATGAAATTTTTTATATGACCTTTTTAAAATTTTGAACACCGTTCATCATGATGCTTTTTAAATCAAATATGACATCTTATACAATATAGTATGACCCTTTTTTGTAGCACATATGACATGTTTGAAAAAAAAGTCAAATATAACCGTTATCTAATATGACACTTTTTATGGGTATCAATTATGACATCCAAACTTATGACGCTTTTTACTGAAAAATAAAACGTCATAAAATGGGTTTTATGACTTTTAAAAAATGTCATAAAAAGGTTTTTTTCTTGTTGTGATACCTTTATAACTAACTTCGTTCGGTGAAATAAGGAGGCATGGAAGGAGGGGTAGGAGTGGAGAATGTTGAACCAACACCTGGGCGACGTTTCTTTGTTGATCCAAAAAGGCCTTGCAATGTCACTGATAAAAAGATCGATCACAAGCACAAATTAGGTCTAAGAAAAAATAAACCTAACAAAAATGAGTCCTAAAAATAAGAATGAGTTTCAATTCTTGGTAGCCAAGAAAATCATAAACTCAATAAAACCCAACAAATTAGATTTTTAACGTGCAAAAAGGATAAATTCGTGGGATTTAACCAATAAACATAAACATAACGTAATAAAGCCATAATATCAAGTTGGAGATGAAGTATAACTTCAAAAATAAATAAGATAGCACAAGCATTTCTCACATCTATGAGAAAATGCAAAAGGATCCAAAAGGAACAATCTTAGAAGAAATGAGGGAAAAAATATTACCACAAGTGTTCTAGATGATAAACTTTCATGGATATCCAAGAAATCTCTAAAAAATAACTAAAATTGGAAGTTGGATGGTCTAGGCCCGAGATGATGCACGACTAGGGAGAGAGAGTGATAGAAATCAACATTGACGCGAACTAAAAAAAACTTGCTTCGTTGGAGCGAATCGCTTTGCTGGTCGCATCCTGCACTGGAGCGAGAAAAAATTTCGTTGGAGCGAATCATTATTGCGGTGATGAAAATCTTCATTAGTCGCAAAAATGACCAGAGAATTTTCACACCTCAAGATGAGTGGAAGAAAGAATAAAACACTCAAAGACGCAATGACCATGCACAAAAGAACAAATGTGCAATATACATAGCTATAATAAAGGTAAAGGGTTATTTTAAGTACTCCAAACAAGTAATATACTTTCTCGTAAATGGTCTATAATTATTTCAACTCAATTTAAAAGAGGACATAGGAAGTAACTCGTGTGAAGGAGGACAAACTATAAATATTATCATTTGTTAGATGAAATCGCAACAAATATCAAAAGAGAAGTCTTCAGTAGGAAATTTCAAACTTTAAATGACTTTTTTTGATAAAGTTTCATTTTTCTTGAAAAGTATAATATCAACGAATACTTTTTTCTTCCTCAATAAGCGAATTATAATTAAAAAAATTGGTACCGTATCTTTGATGTTACTCAATTTTTTATAGATAAATTTTTTTAGACATCGCTTTAAAATAAAATTTTGCATGTGGCAGCTTTCTCTCAATCATTACTAAAGGTGGGGAACTATAGCCAAATAAAAAGTGGTTCTCACAAACCTAAAGTTACAGCCTTCTCTCATGATTTTAAATATACCATATTCAACTCCAACCATGATCGAATAAAATCTCACAAGCACAAAGGCTAAAATGATATCCTTTTTCAATCATACATTTTGAAAGAACTATAAAGCATTACTCAAAAGTACTTCGTTTATTAGTTCATAGGATAATTCTCAAAATATAGTGTGGTATAAGTGAAGCAAGTTATGACATATAATCAATAAAATTCAAGCTCAAAAGATTATAAACTTTCAAAGATTTTAAATTATAGGCATAAAGTCCATAGTCATAAACACAACTAAGATAAAAACATCATGTGAAAACAAGTTAATAAATATCATGAGGAGGATGAGGTTTGGGGAGCGGTGGTTCAGGTCGACGAAGAGGTGTATCTCCTTTGTCAAATTTTCCGTCCTGATGATTGGAGTTCCGAAAGGATTTTTCTTGAGCTCGCATGGGCTTCGACAGGGCGACTCTTTGTCCCATTTCCTCTTTATCATGGTTATGGGGGCGTTCTCTCGGATGATGGGAGATGATGATAATATTATTATTTATGGTGCGACTGTGGATGAGTTGAGGATGTTGAGGTTATTATTGGTGTGTTTTGAGGTCGTGTCGGGTTTGCATATCAACGTTAGGAAAAGTGAAATGATTGCCACAAGAGAGGTGGGTAATGTGGGCTATTTGACTAGTGTGCTTGGATGTAAGGTTGGTTAGTTGCCCTCTACTTATCGTTGCCTCACTTTGGGGGCTAAGTTTAAGTCTACATCGATGTAGGATCCTGTTCTTGAGAGGGTACAAAGGGGATTAATAGGTTGGAAGCATAGATACCTTTCTGAAGGGTAACAGTTGACGTTAATCAAAAGCGTTTTATCGAGCTTACCGATATATTTTATGTCAGTTCTCCCTTTACCAGGATGCGTTGGTAAGAGGCTCGAGAAGATGATGATGGACTTTTTATGAAGAGGTTATGATGATTAGTTCAAATACTGTTTGGTGAGTTGGGATGATGTTTACATGCCGCTAAAGGAGGGAGAGGCTGGGGTGAGGAAGTTAGTCCTTTTTAATAAATCTCTACTTGGTAAGTGGTTGTGGTAATCTAATAGAGAATATGGAAGATTGTAGAGGAAAGTGGTGATATCCAGGAGTGGGATCAATCCATTTGGGTGGGTCCCTATTGTGGGACATTCTCCTTATGGGGTAGAGATGTGGAGGTGCATAGCGCAAGGGTGGGAGGATTTTTCTCAACGCGCTTCTTTCCAAATTGGGAGAGGGAATCGAATCCGGTTTTGGAGGGATCAATGAGGTAAGGGTGGATATTTGGAGGATCTCTTCCCTGGGATGTTTCAGATTGGTGGGGACATGAAAGGATCAGTGTAGGATAATAGGTGGAAGGTAGGGGATCGAGCGGTGTGGGATCCGAAGTTTAGGAGGGGTTTTCAGGATTGGGAACTGGAGGAGGCGGAGGCGCACTTCGAATGGCCGCAACTGGTACTTGTCCCTCTTATAGGGTGGATGGGCTGAGATGGGTAACACTACACCATATCTGCCTAATTGTCACAGTCATTGACCTTGACAAGTTCAACTTGTCAAGATCAATGACCGTGACAATTCGGGGAGAGAAAACTTTTTTTTGTCACGGACTTGTCACGGTCAATGATCATGACAAGTTCATTAGAATTGTCACGGTTGTGTCACTCTCCCTGACCGTGACACGTTTAGTCACGGTTAATAACCGTGACAAAATCTTGACCCCCCTTTTTTAAAAAAAAATTATCACGGTCAATAACCGTGACAATTCTGGGCAAAATTTAAAAAAAATATGCTGGGCAGTATGGCCAGTGCCACTGCCCAGCAGTATATTTGTATCTGTTATAGCAATGTTGTACCTGTTCAAATATCATATATCCAAATAAACTAGAGATAATGCAAATATACATTCAAAATAGAAACTATTTAAGAAGAAACAACATCACCATCAATTATCTCAAATCTACAAACTATTTAGCTTGAAAAGAGATTTTGTACCGCGACGCTCGGGAAATCCTCCTTATCCTTCCCTTCTCGTCCGAAGAGCCACATAAGTATCAAGCCGATGTGGCCTACCCCTAGGGCCACTCCCTGTCCCCTGAAATAAAATAAAGTAAAATTAGTATCCGCCCCACAAATATAGATAAATATAAATATAAATCGAAATCGAAATTGAAATTGAAATATTCATATAAATATAAATACATTACCTGTAGTGCCACCCAAACAGCTAACTTGAGCTCATATGGCACATCCTTCCAACTAATGTACCCCGGATAATCGTGTCAAATATAATTACATTCATATCTGAACACTAAGAAATGCCATAATCCTATGGAGTTATGCTCTGCAAATTCCTTCCAGCCGTTGTGTAGCCAAAAATCACTAGTTGAAGTTGTCAATTCCACCTTCCAATGGTCTCCCATGTTTTGCTAGAGGTTTCAAGTGGTGGGGTATGGAAAGTGGAATTGACAACTTCAACTGGTAATGTTTGGCTACACAATTATTGGGAGGAATTTGCAGAGCATCACTCCATAGGATTATGGCATTTATTAGTGTTCAGATAGACGAAGAGATTCAGTCTCCTCTCCATAAATAGGACACCCCAAATAACTATGTACTAATCACCTATTAAAGGTAAGAAGCGTATATTCATAGATTAGTATAAACAAAACTTAGATGTAGTTGGAATATTTATGTATTAATCTCCTCTCCACACACGCACACTACACAAGAGAGAAAATGATAAAGTGCAAATCAATTAAAAGCATTAAAAATGGATGTTTCGGTACAAATTGGAATATTTATTACAAATTGAAAAATTGTTTCAAATTCGGGTTATCATAAAAAATGGATTGATATTCGGTAGGAGTAGCCAAGTCATCCATACTACTATTTAGACCCTTTGGCGCGTGTTGGACAATTAACCACGGCTCGTTGTTGATATACTCCGAGTAAAACACTTGCTTAACCTTTTGAAATGCACAAACAAACGTCTTATCGCTCACGTGATCGTTTCTCTTCAACTTGGACAAGTCAACCATGATCAAATTGGTGACAGGATCAATTTTACAAGCATTTTTATCCTCAACTCTTACCCAGTCACAGTAAAATACAACCTCTTTGAAGCTTATATAATCCAATTCAAATATATTTTGGATTACACCATAGTAAGTCATTTCAGCTTCAACGAGGTTTTTATCTTTTGCGCTCGCTCGAAAGAAAGTAAGAGCCTTGTATGAAATTCCCGAGTTCTGTACATTTGTGCTTTCCTCGTACACTTTAGCGCCGAAAATGTAACCGTTCAATCGATACTTTTTGTAATCTTGTGCCACGAACAAGGGTTCAGTGGCTAGACGAGCAAGCCTTGATGTCGCATCACCCATCTTTAGGAGCTGAGAATATAGATAAATTCATTATATTAGTGGTAAAATTTAAGTGTAATGTAACGTTATATAACGACTATTTTCATTATAATTACCTCTTGTGTCAACCACACCCTAAATTCGCTGTCTGATTGTACCATTATTTTTCGTCTTTTATTGTTCTCACATGCTTCATATTTTCTGCATATTACAAAATTAATCATGTATAAAATAATCTAAAATAATGTTAAATATTATAATAATCGAAACTTACTTTTTCCATTCTTCGACATCTTCATGTGTGTCAAATAGATAACGAGCTACTTGTTCATGTTGCAAACTCGTTAATTTCACTCGTTTTCCCATCACATGACCACCATCATCAACGAACTCATCAGTGTCATCAACGCTGGTCGAGTCAGGCATATATTCTCGAGTATATATTGATGACTCCACGGTGATGTATTCCTCTGCAATTGATCCTGCAATGCATCACGTATTCTTGACGTAATCTTTAAAAACTTTCATCAATCTTTCAAATGGATACATCTATCGATATCTAACTGGACCACAAAGAAGTGCCTCGTCACATAGGTGTACCAACAAGTGAACACTTATGTCAAAGAATGCTGGGGGAAAGTACTTCTCCAATACACAAATCGCTTCGATCGCCGTCAATTTTGCGGACACTATGTGTTCTCGATTGACTACCTTCTCACACAAGAGGGAGAAGGTAATACTAATTTTCATAATAGCCCTACGCAAATCCTTGTGCTTGGAGAAACAGTGATTAAACAATAGAGGAACCAATTGCATGATCACATTCCAATCGTGGGACTTACACTTATGTAAATCACGAGTAGCATAATTCACAGTCCTTTGCAAGTTGGACGAAAAAGTATATGGGCCCTTCAAATTATATATTGTGTCTAGAATCACCTTCCTTTCCCCACTCATCAAAGTAAACGCACCAGGGGGAATTATTGTCCTTCCCCTTCTATCTTCTTTCAACCATAGTTATGGCTTAAGTTTTAACGATTTAAGGTCTTTTCGTGCATTTTCTCCATCCTTCGAATGACTCCCCCTAAGGCAAGTGCCCACAATATGTTCAGCGAAGTTCTTCTCTGCATGCATCACATTCAATACATGGCGCACCGGGTTATTCTTCCAATAAGGCAAGTCAAATAAAATTGACCTCCGAGACCATGCCTTTCTTGTCTCAGTTTCATTCCCAGTTGGGGTCTTCTTATGCTTGACGTTCTTAAATTTGGGATTCTTACCTGGCATATTAGGGCCACATTCAGAAGATTTACTTTTAATTTCTGAACCTGAAAGTTGTCTCGGCGGTAGCCTATGTTCAACCCCGCCCAATAAAAAATTGGAACCTTTCTCAGATCTGAAACTATGAGTTGGGGGTAAAAACCTCCTGTGGCGATGGTATACATTTTTTAAGCTAGAGGATAGACGAAGAGATTCAGTCTCCTCTCCACAAATAGGACACCCCAAATAACCATGTACTACACAACCGGATAATGTCCCATAAGCTGGAAAATCATGAATTGCCCACATCAATATAGCTTTCAGCGTAAACTCTTCTTTTCTAAAAGAGTTAAATAATTGCACACCCTCTTCCCATAACTCATTTAATTCTTCTACCAAATAAGCCATGTAGACGTCGATGTCATCACTTGGTGCCTTTGGCCCAGGTATCAACAAACCCATCATCGAAAATTCAAGTCTCATACACTGTGAAGGAGAGAGGTTGAGTGGGGCTAGGATCACTGGCCATACACTCTGATTGGTGCTTAGATTTCCAAATGGATTGAAACCATCTGTTGATATAGCCAAACGAATGTTGCGTTGTTCTCGAGCAAAATCGGGATACTCAAAATTCATCCTCCTCCAAGCAGTAGAATCAATACGATGACGCATGATATTACCCCCTACTTCTGCCCTAGCATGCCAAGTCATTGCCTCTGCAATCCATGGTACTGTGAAAAATCGCTTTAATCTAGGCCCAACGGGAAAATATTTCAATACTTTTTGAGGCACCTTTGAGCTTGTGCCTTCCTTACTAGTATATTAGACATATCTAGGTTCATCGCATGCCAGATAACGATCGAGATTTTCATACTCCTTTCGGTATAGTATGAAGTCATGCACACAAGCATGAATCGATTTATACTTCATTCCCAAACCTTTCAAACTGTTCTTCATAACAGGATAGTTATTTGGAAGTGTATTCATCTTGGGTAATAAGCCCTTCACCCATTTCAGAATTCCCGTCACGCTATTACCAGACAAACCGTACTACGTCTTCAAACTGTGCAAACTAACCATGGCATGTAAAGTTGTTTGATCTTTCACACAGCCAGAGTATAACGGTTGGGTCGCCTTAAATTTTAAACTTTGGTAGTCATCGTCAAGTTTTATCGTGTTATCTTCACGAGCACTTGAATCTTCTACATCATCAGTAACCTCATTCTCCTCTGCTTCATAAACTCTGTACGCATCATTAACTAAATCCTCTAGCATATTATGATCTACGTCGTCCCCTTCTACATATATTCTACTTGTTGAAGGTTGTTGTGAAGGTTGGTCGAGGACAAAAGGAACTTTCAATTCACCGTGAAAACTCTAAAATCGATAACTATCTTGTATACCCAATCTTAACAAATGTAGTTCAACTGTTTTCCACTCAAACACCTTACCATTCTTACACTTAGCACACGGACACGAAAACTCTTCATCATTATAATATCTCTTTGCATATTTCACAAATTCGTTAGCACATCTACGAAACACATCCCCCATTCTATTTGTCTCACCCATCCACTCTTTGTATTTCGGATATCCCATCACAGCTACCACAACTAATCACCTATTAAAGGTAAACAAAACTTAGATTTATAGTATGTTTCATTTAATTATGTCTTATTTATATTCAAATTCAATTTATAATAGAAATTTCTATTTCCTCCATCTCCTCTAAAGGGTGAGTGGTCCTATCCCATTCAAGACCGCATTTTTCTGTAATATACTTAACAGCTCATGCTCATGCACGGGTCTAAGGGCTATTGAATGCGTACGCATAAGAACTATAAGGCTAGTATCTATGCGCACTATATTTAATTTCAAGTATGTTTCATGTAATTATCATACTATATATATATTGTTTGATATACAAAGTAATTTTCAAAAAAAGTTGGAAAATTCCACCCCCATATGGACAATAATCCAGTGATCATGCCACTTTTAAAACAAACCAACCCAACATTTACTAAACAAAATAATCCAACAGCAATGTCAACAACAAATGTGTATCCCGTACTCCTTCTAATTCATCTACTCAATTAATTCATTTCATCAATTAAACTAACAATTAAAGTTTACAATTATTAATTTACTAATTTACAATGAGGGGCAATCCTACTTTCATATGAAATGGGCACTAATTATTAATTTACTTTCATCTAAAACTATACAATTAAAATTACAATTAAAGTTATACAATTTATTAATTAAAGCTATACAATTTATTAATTAAAGCTATATAATTGTTAAGATTGCCCCACCACACACACACACACACACACCACACACACACACCCTACCACCCCCCACCCCCCGCCACACACACACGCACACACCTGCACACACACACACACACACCACCCCCTGCCCCCCTGCCCCCAGCCCCACCACACCTGCACACGTACACACACAGCCCACCCCACCCTCACCACCCCCTGCCTCCCCTCACCACACACCACCACACACATATATACACACACATACACACACATATACACATACATATACACACATATATACACACACATGTAGAAATGAAAGAGAAAGAGAGGAAAAAACATACCACAGAGAGAGAGAGAGAGAGAGACCTCGAAATCGCTTAGAGAGAGAAAGAGAGGGAAAAACCATTTTCGGTGGGAAAAAAGAAAGCGTAGGGCTTTTTTGCTGCAAAACTTGTTACGGTCGTGTCACGGTCATTGACCGTGACAATATTATAAGTATTGTCACGGTCAATGACCGTGATAAGTCCGTGACAAATATAGTTGTCACGGTCATTGACCGTGACAAAGTATTGCCACGGTCTTATCACGGTCAATGGCCGTGACACAAAATGCGTGTTTGTTGTCACGGTCAATGACCGTGACAAGGGTGGCCGACTGAAAGGTGATAATTTGGCCATTTTGGTGTAGTGTGAGATCTCAAGATGATCAGTTGTCGGTCAAGAAATATTATAACTCTATAAGGGGGAGTGGGAGTGCTTCTTTTCCATGGAAGGTTATTTGGAAGAGTCAAGTTGTAATGCCCCGACCCGAATTTAAGGGTTTATAAAGGATTAATCGGATCTGGTTCATACGTGAATTGTGAAGTGCAGTGAAATAACGTAAATGATGTTTATAATCCAGTTTTTTTATTATTTAACGTTACTCTTGTTACCATAAGATTTAAATTTTTTTTATCAACTGCGTGATAGACCCAAAGGAAGTGCCCCCAAGGATAAGTAAACAGAGCTACTAATCATAAATGCATGTAACTACTTACCTGTTTAACGCTCTCAAAGTACGGAACTACTTGCAACCTGCCATAACAAAAGGAGGGATGTGAGCTGAAAGCTCAATGGGAACTACAAATGCAGTATAAAAAAGAATGGTAGAAAAGAATACTCACACGCTATACTACATGCATGTGAAAGTAAATATGTATCTACATATATACCTTTGAAAATACATATCCCAATGTATTAAACTGTTTTATTCCAAAAATGTCATTTAACCCGTTTATTCTCCTCATCTTTACAAAGAATCATTTTGTATTATTATGCTTAAAAACTAACATTCCTTCCCATTAACGCACACGGTTAAACGATTAACAATTATTGGGAAAAATCTTTCATTTACTTTTAAACGTTTATTACCCAACGTTCATTAATTCACGCCGAGTTATTAATCATTACTTGAGACTTGCTTTCAACGTACACACACACCGTGTTAAGAAAAATACTCATTTTCCTTTGAAAATCTTACATAACACACGCTTGTGTTCATTATGACTTAAACCTCATTGGGTAGATTAAACATCATTATATCATCTTATTAAAACATCCCATGTTGCCACGTGAATATTAAACATTCAATGTGTTATTCTTGAATTAGTAAATCAATGAATTAATGCCATTCATTTATGCCTCTTTCATGAATATTCAATTCATTACTTAGAATTTTCTTTAGGGATTCCGCCGACGCACACACCCGTCACAACACATGCACACCCACGATTTCATGGAATTTCACCATCCGGTACCGAGCGCCAAGTAAACTGCAGTTGGTTTGGGGTCTTTCACCACTAGGGACATCATAGCCCTACTTAATTATTTAACACGGAGTCATCCAATATCATTATCTTGCTAATGCGTTCGACATTTTTCATATTGTTCACATTAATTTGCCTTTTTCGGACCAAAGCCAAAACCTTGGACTTAATCGTCCATTTTTCCATTATTCATTTAGGAAAAATTATCATATTCCATTAAAGTCTTTTTCTTTCACACATGTTGACTTTACACCGAAAATCATTTTCGTTTAAGGACCCATTTCATTCTTTCTACATACGTGTCAAAGCACTCTTAACATTTTTGTTTCCTGAAAATATTACACCTTAAGTAAATTGTCAATTTACCCAATTTACATCAAAATACGCAAATTCACTTTTATTTTCAACTGTTATTCACAAACACACCATTTTTAAGCTTCAAACTTAACGCGTAGGCATTTTAGTGTCTATGACATTTTCACCTTCTCACTTTATCGAAAATCACATTTTTGCACATGACCTTCTTTAATACATAAAACCATGCTTTTTACATATTAAAGTCTACACAATTATTTATAGGTTTTAATATTAAAAACCCATTTTAGTCAATATTTACACATTTGACACTTTACATTCAAAACTTAGTGTTACACACTTTTATTATGACTTTTTGTATAAAGACCCATACTTAGTCATTTTATTCACACTTAGTCTTTTACATTTTATTATTTACATTTTCACTCAAAGTTTGTAAGAAGACTACGCGTTCGTATATTTACACTTTTAACCCCAAAACTCAGTTTGACAAACTAAATTATACACTTTGTAAATGAAAATTCATTTTCTCATTTCATAATGATTCATCAACATTAAAATCACTATAGTGATCTCATAAAAAAAGGGCACATACATACCAAATGTTCTTCACATCAAATAAATCATTTATTCACCTTAAAACATGAGTTTAAAACATTTTATTTCATAAAATGCTTGTGAATAGTGGGCTAAAAATTATCCATTTTTAAAAACCCATTAAATCATTCATTTACGTGCCCACTTCCATAGAAAATAGTAAGAATGATACTAATAAGTCTATTAGTACATTTAAAACCTTATGCAATATATTTTAAGCTCTAAATATGTAAAAAAATCAAACTAAACATAGCTTTACTGCAAGACCTATTTCAAAGATAAAAAATTTCATATTCTTCTAAACTATATCTTGAAATCATGTAGTGTTCAATCTTTAATCATGAATGACTATTTCTACACACCTAATATTAACAAGATGCAAAGTAATCATACTAATATCATCATCAACTTAACTTAGTAAGATATAAGTAATTTTCACCTCAAAATGGTCTTCAAAAATGGCAGAAAATGTGGGTGACTCCCCCAACTCCAAAGGTGTCCCTAAAGGAGGTCACAGTAGCCCACCCTTCAAGCTCCCAAATGAAACTTCAATCTCCATGAACTACTCATTCTTTTTCTCCAAAAATCCATCTTCAAGCTTCTATAAATCTCAACCAACCTCCAAGAATAACATCCCTAACAACCCAACATCCTTCCTATGGTTACACATGGTGAGATAAGGTGTTTCCATGCTATAAAATGGTGATTTCATGGTGGTTTCGGGGTGGCTGAAGGGAAGCTATGAATTTTTGGGATGTCTAATGGTTTAAGGGAGTTCAAGGGGAGATAGAGTGATGATAAATCTGGTGGAAATTGAATGAGGTAGCCTATGACCTCACATCTCTCTGTTATAAGCTATTTTGGGAAGTCTTCATCTTATGACCCAAATAACAAGTGTTGGTAGGTTCAAAAATGTGTAAAACGGTTATCAATACCTGCAAACCAAGGTAGGAAAGTGACAACACAATACACCAACATGTGACCCCAAAAACCCATTTGAAAAATGTCCCCAAACACCCATAAAATGCTGATTTGCGTCACTTTCTCTCTCTTAAAATATTTTTTTTTGAAACTTTTAACTTGAGATTCATATTCCTTGCATTTTTTGGCTAAAAAATCATATTTACAATAGTGGTTTGGCCTCCCGGATTGTCCTATGCAAGGCGCACAAGAATAGGGACCTCCGCGCAAAACATATTTTTTTCGATTTTTCTTTGCATGGTAATATTCCTTATATTTTTATGAGTCTAAATATATGGTCGGAATATTTTTTTTGACTTACCAATTGTCCTAAACAATTTGCGCAGAAATGGACTTTCGTAGTGTCGCTCACCATCAGACAATATGTACTCAAGCTCGCGTAGCACCCGTTGCTTGTTCGAATCACGTGAAACTTAACCTAAGTACTTGAAATAATAATATAAACTCAAAATAAAACTCATGAGAGCCATGCAACATAAAACTTTCTTGTTTAATCCATATCGTGATACTTTGCTTTTCGTACCATTTAAATGTCGCGTTGTATTAACCTTGTCCGTGTCATATCCATTCCTTGACATTTTCCCCTCAAACTTAACAGACATCCTAGCTAATACTATTGGAGATTAAATATGTATTCATGTGACACATGCATCTTGAGATTTTTCTCGTTTAAACCATTTACGTAATACGCCGCCTTACGTATTACTTTAAGTGTTACACATAGATTATTTATTCCTCGAATTTTTCTTTGGATAAAACACCTCAAATAGTGTTAAATACCTAACTTCTAGGGCGGGGTATTACACAAGCACCTCCTAAGGTTATTTTTTTTGTGTGGACCGCTATTAGGATATTTTGACGATGGAGGTATTACAAAAAAGAGGGAGGAGGATGGCGAGTAGATGTTGGTTGCAAGAAGGAAGAGGAGACAACCAACCACCTTCTCCTATATTGTCAGGTGACTAGGGGTCTATAGGATATGATCTTCTCTTTACGCTAAATTATGTGGGTTATGCCTCGTTCGGTGAGCGAGGTTATGCCAGTTTGGAGGAGTCCTAGGGGTTTGATGGGTCCGAGGGTGGTATGGAAGTTGGACCCCTCAATGTATCTTCTGGACAGTCTGGCATGAGAGGAATCGAAGATGCTTTAAGGGCATCGATCTTAACCCCTTACGTATTCGTTATAGTTTTCTGAGCCAACTTCTCACATGGTATAGGAAAAGGCCTGATTCGTCGTTGTCTCTCTTTTTAGAGTTTTTGGAGGCGTTCCAGGTGTTAGGCTAGTCGCATGTGGGTTCCAACCCTTTGCTTTCCTTTTTGTATACTCCCTCTATACGGGATTCCGCCTAATTAGGTGGGTTATTTTTATTGGACCACTTACTTATAAAAAAAGTTAGTAAATTAATCTAGAATTTTTTCAAGTTAAGTTATGAGCACAAAACCAACAAAAGTACCAAGAAACAAAATATTCAACAAAGCATCACAAGAATATAATGAGCCACAAAATAAGGTAAATGTTCTAAAGAAGGCACAACAAGTACCCTTTCAATCTAATAGAAATTAAGGGAACCAAAGAATGATCTGGTCTAGTTTCTAAATATATCTTATGTAAATAATCATTCATAATCCACACGCAACTAACAAGAGGCAGATTAAGAGTAAGTTATATCTTAGGCATATTAATGATCTTTTTGCCCCTTTTGGTTTGAACACAACGAAAATGTTCACTCGGTTTTCCCATAACGTTACTCTGAACAAAGCTATGATTCTTCCTAGCATTACGAAACTGCAAGATCGACTTAAGAAAATAACAAAATTCTCTCAAATGTCCATTCCTATGATGATCATCACATTTATAATTCTAGGATGAGGCATGGGAGAAATAGTTTTGGAAACAACAATTTCAAAACGTTGAACATTCTTCAACTTAAGAAAATCTTCAACGATGACCTTTCTCATGACAATAAGACTAAGTAATATCTCTAGTAGGTCTTTTATCATAAAAATTATGATTTTTGCATAAAATATGAGAAACATCTTTCTTCTCTTTCAAATTGTTCATCCCGTCAGGTTTTCATTGTTTGTGAAAGTTTTAAAGAAAGCGGACAAATGATTGATTTCTAAGGTTTGACATGCAAAGTTTTTCCTCTAAAAAAGTCTCTATAGTTAAAATCTAGTTCCAAAGAAAGATATTCAATTTTCTTTAAAAGTTTGGCATTAAAATTAATACTATTTTGGAATTCCTATTTCAAAATGTCTACGGAGATTGTCAACTCATCTCTTTACTTTTTCAAAATGGCAAAACATTCATCCTCAACTAAAGGTAACTTTTTATCTTCTATTAATTCATCAATAAATTCTAAGAAGTTATTAAAGTCTAAATCTAGCACTTTAACTTTAGGATATAAGATATGAGCATGGGTATCTGTAGATTGAAATAATTCATTTTCTACTTTAACAGAAGTAAGCTCATAAAAAAATTAGTTTCTTATGTTCTAGATCTTTAATTCTATCGAGTATGCTATCCTTATCAAAAAAGTAACCGAGAAAATTCACAGTTTTCGTTTTCCTTGACGATTTTTTTCCAAGTGTTTCACTCTCACAAAAAGCTTAACATTGGTTTTAGAAAAAAAAATACGTTTTGAGAAACAAGCTCATCAAATGAAGAACGTAGATCATTACCTTCAAAATAGCTAATACAAGTTGTATAATTGTGGGTGCTATAGTATCATATGGTGTGATATGTTCGGATAAAGTATGACCCTTTTTAAAACCCATAAGTTCACACATTTTTTTATTAATATAAAAGTTTATAATCACACATACTAGATCTACCTCTAGGAGATTAAACCTAACAAACAAAGGTCTAGCGTTAGTACTAGTTGAGAGTGCAGGTGCTCAAAACCAAGATGGACGGAGAATTCCCAATTAAAATCACTTATTAATAAAGAGACAAGATTTTTCTTTAATTCTTGTTAATAGAAAAAAAACAAGGCCTGACGCCTATGTGAAAAATTATTCACCAAGTAGATTACAACAAATTTTATCTTCAATATTAGGCGACTTAATTTTAGTGCGAAAAAGGTAAACAATATAGCATAACACTAAGGCATGCGAGGAATAACCCACAACGGGAAAAAAAAAACTAAGGCCGAAAGAACAACTAGTGAACTATGGTTGGACTTATATAAGGAAACTTAATCTTACAACACCTAATGCATAACTTGCTTCTAATGGGCTTTCATGCTATATCTTTCGGCCATGAGAAGACATCAACAACTGGAGCACGCTTCAAAATTTTCACTGGTTTTAATCACAACTAATATCTTCTTCAAACTACAATCAATAATCATCCCTTTGAACTGAAAGAAAAACTTTGTGTTCCAAATCTGGTAAGAAAGTTTAAAAGCCTTTAATAAGTACAGTACCACTTTCTAAGTGTTTGAAGAACCTAAAGTGAAAATGTTTTTAAAAATGGATTAGCTCGAAAATATATTTTTGAGATATGTAAAATCTAAAAATAACTTAAGAAAAGCTTATAAAGATATTTGGTCAAAATTTAAAAATATTTTAAAGAAAATGATTTACACGAATATTTTTTTTAGATTTTACAAGTTTTAAAGCGTTGATATATCTCAAGAATATATATAAGAGAAAATCAAGATTAAAACTTGGAAGAATGCAAGGTTCAACAAAAAACAAGTATTTATCTTGCAAGGATTTCTATCTCTTAAAAATGAATCTTTAGGCAAGTATTTCAAAATATTTTACCTCACAAAGAATTCAAAAAATTACACTTCTCTCACACTTGTCAAATGAAGTCTGAGCACACATACATATACACTCATACTAACAAGAGAAGCTTGGGGGGACAAGTAGGTAAGGTGTAGTCGTATATTGAAGTGAAAAGATGCAAAAGGTACAGCGATATGGTAGAATCTTGAGTGTTGCATGAATTCTTAGAAAAGATGTGCAAAATCTAGCCAAAAAGCAAGCTTTTATGCCACTTTATATACCTTCGCTACAACGAAGCTGCAATGAAAATATACTTCGCCGATGCTATGCTTCGACAAAGCAAGTCACGACAAAATTGAAAAAACCTTGGCCAAGTGTGCGTCCAATGAGAGGCTTTCACCGCAGCCTCGTTGCGACGATACTGAAGCGATAAGACATGTAGCAGCCAAAAAAGGGACAATAAATTAAACTTTAAACCAATTATAAAATTTTAATTTATTAAATATATTTAATGTAGTAAAAAGGTTTTAAAAATTAGTTTTTGTATTATGTATATGTTGCAACAAAACCATACCAAAGCACACATACTCACAAAGGATTTTATGAAAAGAGTAACTTGTGTGACCAAATATGTATACTAGTCTCTAAGTCCTTTTACGTTCCTAAGATTGGTATAAAGAGTATACGTGTCTTCGACGATGTCATTTGAATAATTTGAACTAAGCTTTGTTGGAACGACCTCAAGGACAAGACTCAAAGGATTTTGGCAACGGAATAAGACAATCTAGTCATATAAGGATTATGAGTATAATGCATACTCTTACAGGTTATAATGGTTTAATTGGAAAAGTTTAATCCATATTTGGAATAAGTATACATAGTTATATTATGATAAATCTATTTTTTAAGTTAAAAAAATATTCTTGGAATGACACAATATATTATTCCTAATAATTCACACACTAACAATTAAAGATATTTTTGTATATAAATGATTTAATACAAGTAACAATTGATGTGCCATATGTAAAGTTAACATAAGTTAGAAATTTATTTCCTAACTCTATAAAGACTAAACTTAGGATCCTAATGAATCTCAAGACCTTTTGGTAAATTATGGGAAGTCTAATAGATTTCGAAAATGACTAGTTATAAAGAATTGAAAAAGTAAAAATTGCATTGAATCATTAAGAACTTATAAGGTGGTTGTGGCTCTTAATAAACAAGTAATAGAGTTATTTTCATTTTCAATAGAGATTATGTCTAAAAGATATTTTATATACATAAAAACTTTTAAAATAAGGTAATTATATCCACAGCCACATATTGATTGAATACAACCAATGCTTTATTCATTTTTTTAATACCAAACTACTCTTTAAACAAAATGTCATAGACACTTAAACAACCAACCATTTTACTATATTCAACAAACATCAAACAACCAAACATTCTTTAAAAAAAAGCAAAAAATCTAATAAACATTCATCATTTCTTTTTTTTCCTCTTTGATTATCAAACTTTAAACTCCCAAATTCATTGTTAGAATGCAAAGACTTGTGTTGAAAAATGTCTGAAGATTTTGGTGTGAATCATATTGGGGAGCAACAAATTATGGGCTTCAAGATGTTAACTTTAGTGAGATAAATGTTGAATGAAATGCACGAGTCGATCATGAACTTCTGAAACGTTGTTATTATTTATATTGCAAATGATGACACTGTTCAACTCTCATGTATCATGACTATATATTTGAGCCCCAACACGCTATCAAAATTTTATACCTAAACATGTATACAATATTAATATATACAAATTGAATTATAAAACATGTGAAATATGGCAATGATATAAAAATATTGCAGTGTTCACCGCTCCTTTCATGAACGAAGGATACTGTTCATAACCCGTTTTTGGGGAAAATATATATTTTTCAGAAGTTTAGTCTAAACATTTTTAAGGTTATTAAAGGGGGGTTATTGATGCGATAAAGATATGGGAGATCTAGGTTTCCGTTGACGGAGTACTCACCGGTAGTTATGGTCACCAGATAAGATTACGAAGATGATGAGATGAGATGTAGGGTTATTTTGTGTTTTTAATATTCTTCATTGAATCTATATTTTTTTGTCTTTAAATCTTAATGGGTAAAAGAAATGGTGTTTGTTTAAATATTTGGCTTCATACTTTAACTTGGTGATAATGAACTATAATGTCATAATTTGGTCGTCATTGCAGCTATCATTTTAAAATGGGGTATATATGGGAAGTCAAGGTTTATTATTGGACCATAATTAATTAAAATTCGATCTTGAGTTATATATGCATAGATTATGGGTTACATAGATTCCAACTATTGCTCCATATAAAATTATCATTTATAGTAGCATATACATAAATGCAGGAGGTGTGCTCTTAATTATTTCAAAGTTCTTTTCCTTTCCATTTGCTTTTTTGTTCTCTGTTTGGTAACGAGGAATGGTTACACTAGTGGTAAGGGGAATGGAAATATGCATATCTCATTTTTGAGTTTCTGGATGCATATATTCCGGTAGCCATTATTATAATTATCATATATAAATCACGACCCAAGTACCTATCATTCCATTTCTCTCTCTCTCTCTCTCTCTATATATATATATATATATATATATATATAACATTACCTATATCTTTAACAATTTGTATTACGAACAATTTCATTTATGATTGCTGGTTCATTTTATTGGTCTGATGTTCCTTTAAATAAAGTTTCCTCTTAACCATGGCTAAATCTCATAAACATTACATAAGTTGGCACTTGCTTGATTGTGTCAAGGAAAGAAATGTTTATTTTGACTTGTTTAAAAATCTCCAAAATGTTGGAATTATTGGTAAATTTTTTAGGGAGACATATGTCTTTAAAAAAAACCGTAAGAATGGGTCATTTTACAAACAAAGTTGGCTTATTTTGCGTATCCTCACTACTATCTTCGTTGGAAGCATCTTTTACCTCAATGAGTTTGGTAAAACTTCTGTAGAATTTTGAGATCGGGGTGGGATTATCTTACCAACAATTTTCCCACTCCTTAGAGTATTAATATCCTCTGCTCTATCATGTAATGTCTTAGGCTCAAGGCATTGGCATTGTGTGAACCTTGAGGGTGTTGAGCTTTATTCTTGGTAGGTGATAAGTGGTGCTTTTTATTTTATGGAATAGATTATTAATAATTTCTTTGATCGTATGATTTCATCTCACTAAAACACTTATTTTGAAAATAATATTGTAATTTCTTTCATGATGTAAAAATAATATAGTGTTAAATCACGCATACACATCAAAAAATGGCAAAAACATCTCCACACATCAAATCCATCTTATGTTTGTATATATTTGCATGAAATGCAAGGAAAATAGATTGTAAATCGGGTATGCCTAAGTCTCACATAAGTTAAAATAGACCAAGACTTAAAGCGGTTCACTATTACACCTATATCAAATATATATATATATATATATATATATATATATATATATATATATATATATATCAAATTGGTATTCTACATAAAAACATAATATGCCGGGTGAACCATAATATTTTAACAATTTTCATGACACTTTTTTTTTAGAGAAATCAGAGATATAAAAATGGCATAAATAATATTTTGTATCAGTTTTAACACTCGTTATAGCAGTTTTCCATCATACTGGTAATTAGTTGCCACTAATAATACAATTTAAATGTAAATTAAGTATTAGATATATGATTTTGAAAATTATGCATGTGACATGTACATATATACTAAAACAAAATAACACATATATATATTACTAAGACAATATTATTAGGGTTTAGAGTAAAGTGGGGACCCCGTCACACATTAATGTCCCAAACTTGAGGCTAAGAGGAGACTTCTCTCTTCAAAAACAATAATTTTACATACCTATCCCATTGTGGAGGGTTCCGATGAGATCTCGACAATCCAAACTTTTCCATTACATTTTTTCCACACATAGGATATATATTGTATAAATTAGTTAAATCAAGTAAATCAGTGAAACTTGTATGGAAAAGTTATGCCTTTATGTGTTACATTCCTTATATCTCTTATGTTGGCTGGTAGAAGGAGACGTAATTTCAATAACGTGTTGTTCTTTTATTTATAGAAAAAAATACTAAACTTGATTTAGTTGAACATAATTCATCACATTGGCCAAACATAAATGCATCGTCTTATGGAAAAATATATCATATATGGAGAAGGAGATTAACAAAGAAGATTAAAATCAAAATGCACTAATGTAGTAAGATTTATCGGATAAAAAGGGGCATTGGTAATGTCTTCGATGCGAGAAATCACTTAAGTAAAAATAAATAACAATATATATCTATACTACTAAGGAAAGTGTGTTAACCTAAAACTATTTTATTTAAATTTATAGTAGGGTGAAAATGGTACAATACAAATAAATACTAATTACAACAATAAATTCTTTCTATTTTCGTCTTTCCACAAATGACTCATGTCTATGTGTATTTAACATTTAGGCTTTGTATTATTCGAAGTGAAATATCACTAATTTTATTGTATTTTTAATGGTGGGAAGTTGGATAAGTCTCGAAAGGATGATGGGTTTCTTTACTCTTGATATTATAATATCATATGGTAGTTTTATTATTGTACGACTTGGGCCCAATTTAACATATTAGGAACAAAAATCCCCTAAATGCTATTAAAAATGTTAAAATGCATCCAATTTTAAATATTTTTCAAAACCATTTAACATTTCCCAACGATTAAATAAACAATTGTGGAAGCATAAACGAATAAATAAACTACTTATTCTCATTAAATCTCACGAGTCCTTTTATAATAGTTTTTACAATAAAAATGTACAATGCTTTGAAAAGTAAAGTACATAATTGTCTAATCGTCCCTGAAACCCAAATCCAATGCCGCCGCAACAATCAACATAATAAAACTGCTACTCGAATCAAAACTTGTCGTGCATATATAAACTATAGGAGTGAGCGAAAAACTCAATAAACTCGTATAAATGCTCAAAGTGAACCACACATACTCGTACACGCAACAAATATAAGAGTGTATGCATGTGAACACTCACTATTATACCGAAAATAAATATGATATCCCAGGATCTCACTGCATCACTACACATTCCAAGTTCCTCATATATCAAATCCCCATTGCACGTCCCTATATACGGCGTGGACTCTCGATCACACCACTTGTCAATTATCCTTTCAACACTCCATGACCCACAAATAATACAATCATAATCACAGGGTACGCTAGGGTCTCTCCCCTCACCATCCCAACACAATGGATTAATATCCCATAACAAATGTCTTAATAGGCCAACAAGTCCATGGCATGGCAAACGAGATAAACGACAAGAAATTAGCCTGAAAGCACACCCATCCAACGGATGGGTTGGCTAAAGGATTCCGTACAATCATCCAATAATAATATAAATATTGACATATATCATATTTATCAATATTTTCACAAATTAGGTATTATTATTCTACCAAACTCTACAACCCAACATATGCGTAAAATCATCAATTACGATTTTTTTCATCTAGTCGTTATGAAAACAAAATCACATAAACACACATATAACAAGGATGATGTATACAAGCATAACATATAAATATTCAACACATAACATGTAATACATGTTTAAAAACAATGTTGAATATGTATAACACACAAAATGATCATGAGAGAACGAACCCACCTTAATTCGCTAAATAATCCAATAAATTTGTAAGAAATTCCAGCCTTGAGCACTGTTGTAAAAATATTCATAACATATTCATGGAAGCTATGAATATCATGAATCCAGTGCCCACGCATTTCTAATTCGATTCTATATAGGCTATAATCGACGCGAAAGTCAGATTCACATTTATACCACGCCTAAAATAGCTTGAAAATGACAAGTTTATGTAAGAAGATTTATCACCTCTTCTGCTGACTTTATCTTCCTCTCTAATCTTTGAGTTTTTAAAAATGTTTTTTTCTCTCTTATATTTCTTGTATTTTACCTTTAGATATAATGTTATATATCATTTTATAACCTTTTATTAAATCACAGGGGTTGTAATTTAACATATTTATACTAAGAGGTTACTAACCAGGGTTTTAAAATTGTGAATCCCAATTTTTCTCGTATGGACTTCCATTAAAGTATTCTAGTGGGCTCTCTCTCTCTCTCTCTCTCTCTCTCTATATATATATATATATATATATATATATATATATATATATATATATAACCAAAAGGATTTCATAACCCATTGACACTTATTTTTATTATTTTGAGTGTGTTTTGCTAACTAAGAAGTCCCCAAATTAAGTCGCCACCAACCACAACTAAAGTCTCATTACATATATTAAAAATAATTCACTTACCTAAATATGTTAATCCAAAATATAATTCAAATAATAATACTCAAGTAATATATCTTAAATCCAATATAAAATACAAATAAATTCAAGAAAATATGCAATTAATCCCCGTAAAACCGGTGCCCAAAATATGGGGCATTTCACCCAATTTGAAATGAAATAATGAACGTCACTCACCAACACTCTTTCGTAGGTCACACGTTGTCCGACACAAGTAAGATTCAGAAACTCTTCGAGCCTATCAAATATCTTTTAAACACATCTTTATAATGTCTTAAATTTTATTTTGTTATTTTTACAAGCTTGAACATACTCGGACATTCTATAAAACATGTTGAAGCATATTTCGAGGACCACAATATAATTACCCTCAACATAAAATGGGATCAAAGTGCAAATGTTGAATGAGTTCTTTTTAATTAAATGAATGAAAATATAATATTTTAAACTATTGGGAAGATGTTAATTATATAAAGTATCTTAATTATATTTCATCATTTTTACATGCTTGGAAACATTTGGACGTGACAGAGAACATGCTCGAACACATTTTGGGAACCACAATATAATTATCCTCAACATAAAGTGGGTTGAAAATGTAATGCTTGAATGTACCATTTTAAACTAAACTGGCATTCAACTTAACGCGATGGACGATTGTGTTTCGAAAAACTTCATTTGTATAGTGGTATTTAAAAAGTTATTAATCGTCATATACCTGAATAAATGTGAAAAGATAACTATACATCTGAGAGGCAAACACTTTACTATATGTACATTCACTCTTACATCGTTTACATCGTTAATATGTTGATTCACTTTATATTATCCAACATATTTTTAAGGTATTATAAGTGTAAATCACTCGCACATCATGCATGGCTAAAATTAATAGATGTCTAATAAAGTAATACTTACATTTTATTATTAAGAACTTACATGTTAACTGGGATAGTCATTTTCATTAGGGTGTTTTTATATAAACCCGTGATACCCATTAACACCTCTTACAAATAATTAACATTTATGAAACTACAAAATTGATAAAAAGACATAAAAACCCCTTTAAAAGCCCCCAACCACCAACTTATGTATCCAACTAACCGTAAGCTTAGACAACTTCGATAAGAAAGAAACTCTACATCAGTGTCCGAAGAAATATGCATAACTAGAGAGCTTTTTCCTCATGCCTCTTCTCAGTAGATTAATTCCCAAAATAAAATGTTGACGTGTTCAACACAAACAAATCAATTGAGCTTTTTTGTTGATTCATCTTTTACCAAAAACTCAATAGATTCATAGCAACTACCATTTTCATCCGAAAGAAGTTGTCGTACAAGTTTACCCCTCATTCCGAAATCCTTGCAATCATTAAAGATGTATAAATTGATAGTGTTCATTTTTTTTGTTGATGTCAAATGTTTTTAGAAAGAAGTCGCCGACCGAGTCCTAACTACTTCCCTTTTTTTTCGTTGGTGAGACGATTTTTTCAGAAAGAAGTCGTGGATCACTATTTTTGTCAATAACAAATGATTTTGTTTCCATTCGAGTTTTCCGAGAACTACACTGAATGCAAATTCTTCAAATTTTTTAAAAACTCTTCTATATGCCCATCTATTAGGTGATGCTAAATGATTTGGTACCCATTTGAAAAGGCTAATAAAACCGGGGGATTTAAATAGAAAATGCGGGCTTATACAAAAACACCCTTCATTTTGAGGAGGGATAGTTTTGTTCGAAACTTGTGATTCATCCAAAGTAGTATATTTTGGTTTGTTTCGTAACGAGGAAAGGGTACCCTAGTAAGTATAAAGTGGAATAGGAAGAAGCAGATCTATTAATATCTGGGTTTCTGGAAGCACCTGTTCCCCGCGGTAGCCATTATTATAATTACCAATTACAAATCACCAGCCAATTACCCACCAACCCTTTTCTTTGACTCTCCCTGAGCCTGAGCCTGAGCCTGAGCGTGTGTATCCAATCTCCTTTCTTTTTAACCACTTTTTATTACCAACAATTCCAACTCAGACTGCTCTTTCACTTCGCTGCTTCGACGTACCTGTAGTTTTTTACTACATAAGGTAGGTTTTTATGGATAGATGTTAATTTTATTTAAAGAAACACAACCTGCTAGTGGTGAAGTGATTTGCTCAAAATGTGTGTTTGCTTTTATTTATTTATTTTGGTGGGGGGAGCTGCTTGACTCTATGATTTGATTAAGTGGTAAATGATTACTTGATATGTTTAATAATTTGCATTTTACGGTCCGTTTGATTGGCATGAAAAATAGTTAATTTAATTCATTTTTAACTTTTGCTGTGTTTGATTTCAAATATATTATGTGTAAAACGATGGTCATAAATGAGAAATATTTCTTACCGAAATCCCAAAGAATTGATTTCCATGTGAAACGCCAAAGGTAAGACCATATCACTCCTATCTTTTTTCCACTATTTTTTTTAACTTTTTGATAAATGAACTAATTTTAAGTTATTTTCTAACTTTGTCAAACATATCCTTATTGTTTTGAAAACTCAATATTGGAGGTCACTTTGAAAGTTACTGGAGTTTGTTATTACTTTTTACTCCATTTCTCTAGTCTCATGCCTCGTGAATTGTCTACTATTGTTTTAGAAACTCAATATTGGTATACTTGAAAAAGAATGACAATAATTTGTGCCGAAGATCAGAACTATTCAGAGCATGGTTCAAAGTCGCGGTATCGGTCTCTAACTTGGATGCTCAATTTTTGACTCCGTATCGGTATCGGTATCGGTCTCGGGCGATACACAACTATACAATATTTAGAGAACTCAAAAAAATTTGAAAAAAACATTAAAAAGTTTAGAAAAATAACAATAATAATATGGCTCAATTATACAAGTACAAAATCATCATTTAGTATGCATAACATTGTTTAATTGTTTATACTGAATCATCATTTACTATGCATAACATTGTCTAAATCAATATATATTTAGTAATATATTCTTTGTGAATGTTATAATAGTGCCTATTATTAATTTATTACTAATTAAGGATATATATTATTTAAATAATTATACACTTTAAGATTGGATGAATATGAAACATTTTAATACAAATTAAGTAAATACAAAAAAGAAGGTTAAATGGGAGATAACCCCTTTACTAACACTACAAGAAAAGAAATGAGAGATTTAACCAAAAAACTCGATTTGCGATTATGAAATATCATATACCCTGTACCGAATTGAAAGCGATTGCTCCAATCGTGATATGGATGCAAAAGCGAGGCTCAATTGTGTGAGTTAGAAGTATCGATTCTTAGTAACTTATACCATCTCGGTCGATATATCACCGATATGGGCCGATATTATCGCGATATCATCGATATGAGCCGATATTACCGAGAAATTATCGATATAGGGTCGATTCACACCAATAGTCGAAATATCAACTCGTAACTCAGAATAGTATCGGTGGGTACCGATACCCAGTCAACTTGACCGTATCGTCGCGGTATCGGCCTTGACTTTGAACCACGATTCAGAGAAGGCTGTTGACCACAGGAAATGTATTGAACATCATGCTACCTTTATTTTCGAGAATTTCGTGGTTTAAATAATCTCTATATGTAGTTTTCCCCAGTGTGGCTTCATCTACATAAGTTAATATAGTTTCAGTGGGCATCTAATATATAAGGCATCCGTTTTACTACACCTAGTTGTGAAATATGAGCTCATGCCTCTTTAAAATTTCAAAATATTTTCCTTTCAGTTGTAATTTATTTATTTTAAAATAGTGGAATGTCCTCTTGACAAATTTTCAACGTGGATATGAAAACATCTACAACAATGATAATTGTTCCCACAACGTTTGAAGCTAGAGGTAGAATTAATAACATATGTTTTTTTTATACAATTGTAGAACATGACACGACATTATGATTCGTCCATAAAGTGTTGTTGTGCCTTTATGGTTGTCTATTATATATATATATATATATATATATATATATATATATATATATATATATATATATAGCCCCCCTCCTGTAAGGACTTCTTATGGTGCAGATCTCGGTACATACCATTTATTTAAAATTGTAAAAAAAATGAATTTTTTGTTGAAACTTCTTAGATATGGAGAAGATCATCTCCAATTTTTTTCATTGAAAAATTCAATAAAAAATTCATTGAGATGAGGTGTTATGTAAAAAAATGATATAAATATGCATTTTCGACCGTTGAAATTTTGACGATCATCTCACCCACTTTTTGATTGTATTTTTTGATGAAACTTCATGGGTATGATCTCGACAGTAAGAAGATCATATCCATGAAGTTCTATAAAAAAATTCAATCAATCAAGTGGCTAGCGCAGATCCAAAATATCAACGGTCGAAAATGCATATTTATACATATCACCTCATTTCAACGGTTTTTTTATCGAATTTTTTGATGAAAAAAATTGGAGATGATCTTCTCACCGTGGAGATCATATGCTTGAAGTTTCATTAAAAAATTCATTTTTTTACTATTTAAAAAAAATAGTATGTACCGAGGTCTGCACCATAAGGAGTCCTTATAGGAGATTCTCTCTCTCTCTCTCTCTCTCTCTATATATATATATATATATATATATATATATATATATATATATATTTGTTTCTTTTTCTTGATTTTCTTGCTGTAAATTATGATCAGACTATTTGTATAATTCGTCATTCCTATTTACTGGAACTGAGGGTTATGTCTTTCGATATATGGATAATACATACAGCACTGTGACTTCATTGCTAGATTTCTTAATCCTATTTCATGGGTATAGCAGGTGGTAAATGCACCATGATGCGGAACTGAGCTTTTTCTAAGGATATGCATAGGGGAAAGCAGGAAAATAGGAGGCAAGATGCCTTAGATAGTCATTTTAACAATCATATCGATCTAGTGGGTGATGGCAGGCCTAGCTCAGATGTAACCGATACGAATTTTACTGGTACCGCGGAAGTGAGCTCTTTTTCTACAGTTCCAGAGCATGATGATCATGTATGCTCTGGTTATGCTTTGCATGAGTCGAGAAGTATAAAAACATACAAAAGGAGGAAGGGAGGCAATTCTGATAGTGAGAGAAGGAGAAAAGTGTCAGATTCTCGTTTGGAACCGAACGAGGAGGGTGTTAGTTCCTTGTGTATTGTCCAAAACAAAAGGCAAAATTCTTCTTTGGACAACTCAGATCAAGCACATGCATTGGGGTGTTTAGACAATAAGTTAGAAACGGAAGTGGTAGCTGGACTTAAAACCTTATTGGATGTTGTGGAAGATATTCAAGTAGAGAAACCCTTGAGTGGCTGTTCTGATATTGAGCATACAAGTGGGGGGATCACTAATAGAATTGAGATGGAGAATCTTAAAGAGATTATTAATGAAGACGGCGTTGCCAAGGATGTGTCTGTGGCAGATTTTGAGCAAGCTAAAAGGCCAAAGCTCAGTCTCAACCAGAATGCAGTGTCTGGCGTGTTTTCTTCAGAGCAGTTTGAGGAATGTACAACGATCTTCAAGGATAAAAAAGCTTCTGGTGATGCATCTAGGGAGGGTCCTCCCGCTGCACCCCTGGACCAGAAAACACAATCTAAGATGGAAGATGTCACTACCTCATTATCAGATTTGATTGAAATGGGAGATAATGTTACTCAAGTTATAGGCCAAGAGAATCACATTCCACAGATGTTGCCGTCGTCCCAGGAAAGAGCTCTTAGTGGATATTTTAGAAAAAAGCTTCTTGTCCTCGACATCAATGGGTTGATTGCTGATATTGTTTCAGATGTAACTGATGGATATGAACCGGACACAATTATAGGGAGGAAAGCAGGTGAGAATTGTCCAAAATGAGTACATTCTTTTGAAATGAACTTCATTATCTGTTGTTCAACAAAGATCTAACTTGATTATCACTTGTTGTATCAGTTTTCAAGAGGCCCTTTTGTGATGATTTTTTACAATTTTGCTTTGAGAGATATAATGTAGGTGTCTGGACATCAAGAACCAAGTACTTTTCGACCTTGCTTATCTTAGTTCATATATACTTTTTTTAATTATTATTTTTTTATCAAGTTATTAATTTGAATACTTCTGTTACTTTATTAATTTTGAATTATGTTATGATTTTTCTTTACCTGTATTTTGTACTCATGTCGTACTAACTTCTTACAGGAGAAATGTTCAATTTGTTCTTGATTTTATTATGGGGAAAACCAGGCAAAATTTGCTCTTTTGTTGGGTAAGCTATTCACTTTTTTCTGAATCTTCTTCGTTGATTATATACATATGTGCGTGTATAAACTTCTCGGAGATGTATTGTTGCTTTGCAATTTACAGATCTATGGCTTGATCATACTTTGATGTATTGCAATCCTTTATTGCGATGAGTACAAATATCATTAAACAAACTGCGAAGGTGCGGAACCCGTATATAGAGAGTATACAAAACACAAAACTGGCGGTATCAACCATGCCTAGGCACAACAGCCCCAACAAAACAAGCTCAGACCCCTAACTGGAACTCATCTTACACCATAAATACAAAAGAAATAACATTGCTGACCAGACATAAAGTACAGTCGACTCCGCATTCTCAAAATACTTCCAATTCTGCTCTCCACACTAACCACATCAACTACAACGACTCCACCTTCCAAGGATCTGGCTTAGCCTTCTTCATAGGGACCGCAGCATCACCTACAACACTTCGAAAAGAGCATACAACACCTACCCCACAGGTTCTTGAGTAAAGTCACATGATCCACCGACTCACCATCACATATGCATAATCTACATATGTTAACACTAGCCTTCCTACTCCTCACATTGTTCAAAGTGAGAATAGCTCATTTGGCTACCGTCCAACCAAAAGCGCTAGTCACGAAAAAGAATCCGCTCTCACACCCTTAAGGAGAGAATAAAAGACTTAACCGAAAACATCCCCTCACCACTACCCATCCACCAAAGCCACCTTATAGATCTATGGCTTGATCATACTTTAATTTTTAGTCTAGCATGGGGCATACTTAATTAAAACCATAATTTCCAGTAAAACATGACAACTCATTTACGTTCTTAGACATGACGGGAATCCCCCTTTGGGGAGGGCAAGGCCGGACACGGCCACCAGCACCATAGCCTTCCACACGGTGAGCGGTAGAAGAGATGATTGATAGGACCATCACCATCAATATCAGCTGTCCAACACGCAATAGGCTGATGAGGTGCGACCATGTCTAGGCTCGAGGGGCTCTCATAGCTCGTGGACCAGGGGTGGTAAACGAACGGATACGGATCGGATACCCATGTTTTCCATATCCGTATCCTCTATCTGGATGCACTATCCATATCCGTATCCGCCCGGATAGTTAAAACAACTATTATATCCGTATCCGCTCGGATACTTTGGATTCGGATAATATCCGTATTCGTTTACATTGTTTAGTCATCACAAAAAATAACTATTAAAATATCCAATCCAATGAAATCAATCCAATCCAAATAAATATATAACAAAATTACTACCTCTTAACATCAACAATTATGACTTCCATAATAATAGTAGCATTTCATAATGGTAATATGGCTTAAAGCCATCCATACTTTACAGCCATATAAGTTTAAAGTCATCCAAAAAAAAAAAATAACAGTAGCATTCCATAACAGCAGAAATAAATATGCACATTTTAGATTAAATCAAATTTATTGAGAATGATAACCTTATGGACCTTTTAGTCTTCAAAACATATTGATATTTTTATTTTGTATATAATATACCTATTGTTAATTTTAGTTCTAATCACAATCAAAATCATATCTTTACTTTTTTGTTTCCCTCCTACATTTATTTATAATTAAGGAAACTAATGAACAACCATATGAACAATATATAAATACAATTATATATTTTTATTTTTATTTTGTATGTACCTGTTGTTGTTCTGTTGCAGGAGGAAGGGATGCGCAGCGGGGGAGTTGATGAGTAGCGGAGGGGTTGATGAGAAGCGGTGGCGGGATTGATGAGCAGCGGCGGGCTGATGCGGCGGAGGGAGAGGTGGCGGAATGGGGGTTTTTTGTGGAGTGAAATTGACGTGAACTACACTTCAATGACCTAAAAATCAAGACACTTTGATTTCTAGAGAGAGAAACAAAAGAGTTCTATTCAAGAATTGAAAAGTGAGTACAAATGAGAGAAACAATCCTATTTATAGGGGCTGAATTACTTGCTAATTAAGTAATTAGCTAAAATGACTAAAAGGGCTTACTAAAAATAAAAGAATGCCTAATTAGTCCTAAACATGCTTGGAGGCTAATTAAAGGCTAAAAATAATATAAAAGAACTAAAAGAAAATAGAAAATACAATGAAAGAACATAAAAGGAAAATAAAATGTGGATTCCCATCACTCTCCCCAGCTTCGAAAAAAGTTCGTCCTCGAACTTGCAAAATTGGAGAATCGCGTGAGAAGTTCCAAAAAATGTGCGCAAAACTTGTGAGGCAATTTTTTTTTTCTGGAAAATTTAAGGAAGGTTCATTTTCAATTCTTGCTTCAATCTTCGTCATCTTCCTCTTGCCTCTTATGTCCAACATCAAGATAGCATCCACACGGGCCAAAAACCATTTTCTTGGCCTCAAACCCTAGTTCTTGAATTTGTTGGAGGGTTTTCTTGAAGCTGGAATTATAGGGCAGCTGCTTGGTAGTCAAGTCAGGGAGTTTGGGACGATTTCCGGGGTCGGAATGAGCTGGAAGGGGGTTTTGGACTAGGGTTTTGACTTGGATAGCAGGTATCTCGGGCTGTTTTGTGTCGGCAGGGCAGCAGGGGATCAAGGGGTGTAAGCTAGGGTTTCTTGGTACTGAAAATGAGTTGGAGAAGGGATTTGAGGGTCATCCCCCAGGATAGGATGGATTGGCGGCAGAAGGAGGGGCGTCGGCCACCGAAATGGTGGTCTGACATAGCGGGGGTGCTGCCCAACCCTTTTCAGCGGGATTTGGGCCAAGAATGGAGAGTTCCGGCTCCGGAAATTGATGATTGGGGCTGTCGGCAGCCTCAGGTTGTTTTCTGGGGTTGTGGGGAGTGGTTTCCGGGGTTTCTTGGGTGGAAGTGGTCGCAGAAGTAGGGGTGGGGCTAGGGTTAGGGTTTTGTAATTTGGACACAAGTTGAAAAATGGATTCTAATTGTTGTTTCATCTCACATTGGCTCTCCTTCAATTCTTGATAACTTTTTCTTATCTCCTTGTTGATCTTAACTTGAATTCGCAGCGTCTTCTCCGTGGCTATCGAAAGTAGTGCACGATTTTGATATTCTACACACACCGATTCACACTAACACCAATGTTTGGAGCATCACCCGCTCTGATACCAATTTGACGTGAACTACACGTCAATGACCTAAAAATCAAGACACTTTGATTTCTAGAGAGAGACACAAAAGAGTTCTTCTACTCAAGAATTGAAAAGTGAGTACAAATGAGAGAAACAACCCTATTTATAAGGGCTGAATTACTTGCTAATCAAGTAATTAGCTAAAATGACTAAAAGGGCCTACTAAAAATAAAAGAATGCCTAATTAGTCCCAAACATGCTTGGAGGCAAATTAAAGGCTAAAAAGAATATAAAAGAACTAAAAGAAAATAGAAAATACAATGAAAGAACATAAAGGAAAATAAAATGTGGATTCCCATCAGAAATGAGGGTTTCTTTTCTCTTGTTTTGTACGAAAGAGAAATGAAATGAAATTAGTTTTTTTGTTTTGTTTTGAGTGGAGTATATGTTCTTTAGTGGGGGTATGTTGTGTGTGATAGGGTGTATTGTAACTTTAGTGTAACTCCATGATAATATACCCAATAAAATAATAATATATGACATTTTATAATATACACAATAAAATAATAACTTTAGGGTGCTTTTGTTTTGAGTAGAGTATGTGTTTGGTTTGTTTTAGGGAATAAACGATTATGGTTTTTTTTAATATTATTTATTAGCAATACTAATACTAATATTATTAGTAATATTTTAAACTTATGTTTGACGGATACGGATATCCGGTAAAACGAACCGCATCGGATACGGATTATCCGTGTCGGATACTAGTACTATCTGTATCCGTATCCGTTTTCTCGGATATTTTTATAGAGTATTTATACTCGTATCCGTTTCCATTTTTTTCGGATAACTATCCGCAAATTCGGATTCGGATACCGGACGAATGCGGATTTTCGAAAATCTGTTTACAGCCCTACGAGTCGTGGTCTCTTGGAAGTTGAGACCCTCATACTGTTGAGGGTATGGCTAGAAGGCTGAAGCATAGACTCTCGTTGCCCAGCTTATACCCCGACAACCTAGGTACAAAATGGGAGGCACTACAATCTTCATTCCTTAACTACGTGGGTTTCACTTGGTAGCTGAACCCTCTAGTGAGCTATCATCAACTCCTTGGTCATATTATCTTATTAACGAGGTGGTGCAGGACAAATTAGTAAGAAAGTTGCCCTACACGAGATTGATGAAATGAAATTGAAATGCTTCAAGAATGAGTAATCAATAGAGAAATTAAACTACACAATTAATTATCAAACTAAAATATGTAAATACTCAATTTTTCATTCATTTAAGTCTGCCCTAAAAAATGAGAGTTAGAATTATTTATAGTCTATGGTTCTTACTAAGAGATAACTACTAAAGATCATATTAAGGGTTAATTACTAAAGATAATAATAAAGGATAATTACTACGAGATAAATACTAACAAATATTTTAATATCTTGAATATAATAAATAAATTTAATATCAAATAAATCCTCATCCTATCATTTTTTGTTCCCCATCATTTCTCCCCCACTAAAAAGAATTCGACTCTGACGAGTGAAAATGGCAAGAAGACTCCCACAGAGCAATCAACTGCGCAAAATAACATTGAAAATCAAGATATGACAAAGTCGTGTATTTGATGGCCATAAAAAATGCATCACGGTCCATGCATAAGGATGTCAGAGACGAAAGCGGATCAACTGACACTAGACAAGTAGGATATCCATCTATGCAAACACCTGTCACTACAATAAGAGACTCCAAAATATCTTGATAAAGTAGCATGTCGTCCTTAAAAATAATTGGATCAATATTTAAATTCAATGATAATGATAAATCAGTAAAATATGCATTATGTCTATAATCAAGAATAGCAAGAAGTCCATTAAATCTGAATTTGAAATATTTGGATGGTGAGGAGTTTTGTGACTTAAAACGGAGTAACAATAACACCCTAATGACTAAAGTAGTTGAGAAAATATGCATTATGTCTTCAAAGAGGGGGGGGGGGGGGGGGTTAACACCAGGATCAATAAACTCTTTATCATTAGGCATAGGGGCATCTTTAATAAGTAGGGGATAGGGTGTTGAAGTTGTGATAATGCAAAGATCCCTCTGTACTATATTGAGAATCTTTGTCTATATTTACATTGTCAACCTTATCAAGTCAAAATGGTGCTCGTCAATCGCCACAAGGGGTGATAACTCAGCCATCAACTTTGGGTTTTTAGCTTGTTTAGGGTGAGAAAAACATGTAGACAGAAAATGAAGATTATTTACGTAGTCATGATACTCGTAAGTGGAAGTGTTGAGTTACTGACTAGATGAAGAGTGTGTCTTTTTCTAGGATGTACTCACTTGTGTTCGAGATTGCATGACTCTTACCACTTAGATCTGGATGGACAGACTTGCTACAAAATTGTTCGATCTCTTCTTTGAGAGATTCGAGTGGTAGCCGAAGAGGGTCCGAGGTTATATTTGTACAATTTTTATTGAAAAAGTCACGTAATCTGGCTAAATCATGTCAAAGGTCCTGAATGTCTTGTTTCGAGGATGAGTTACTTTCTCCATCATAACTAGTGGCGTGGGTTGATTGACTGGAAATGTGGTCATAAGTAGGCATATTTTGATCCCTAACAATGAATGTGAAAAACCCCGGATTTTAGATTTTCGCAATTAAAATCAAAGTTAATAATTTCCTTTTATGTAAAAACTCGAGATGCGGAAGCGTAAAGATGGTTCACAAAATAAACAAATTTTAATTTTCTTGAAACAAATTAAAATTGCACCAAGTGAAGTAAAATTAAACAATTAATATATTCACTTAAACCGATTCATTAATCCAAGTCCTAGAATTTGCCTAAGTCATATTTATCAATATGAGCAAATTAGGCGAAACCAAATTTTAGCAAATGACTTGAATTAACTACACAATTACCCAATATTTAATTTAGTCCCAAATTAAATGAAGTGTGATGATTTAAACCAAATTTTATCTTGTAATTATTCTAAACATGCGTTCTACGTTATTATGCAAGATAAAACAAACTAATCACACTACTCCGCGATGTACGAGGAAAAACCCAAGACGGGAAACAACCTCGGACGGCCCTAGCCACAAATTCACTAGATACGGACTTACAATTAAAAGACAGATAGACTTACAACGCACGACTCGATCCCTCTCAAGCCCCGACGCTTCTTCTTGTAGAAACCTCTTCCTAGCGGATAACCTTGGAACACCACCGCGGTCTCGGAATCCACCGATAGGACTTTATATGGTCACCGTCACCCGTACATGGAGCCTTTCTCCGTGTGGGTAAATTAACATAGAAACACTTCTTCTTTCTTTGTGGGTGGTGGAAGCAAAACCCAAAACTTCTCTTCAATTCGGTGTAGAGAAAACCGGTGCCAAACTCCAAGCAATTTATAAGTATATAAGAACTTGGAATAAACTCATTTGGGTGTAAACACTAGAGTGATGGAAATTTTTCTCTAAAAATCTCACTCAAAACATGAACATTTTCCTAAAACACTTTTTGCTCTCAAACTCTCTCTAAGAGATAAACTAGGATGGAAAAGTTGGAAAAAGTTAGATTGGAAAATGTTATTCCCGCACATAATAAACTCTGAAAAAGTTGGTTAAAAACCAAGTGGGGAAGTGGGTGCAAAACTGCCAAAAAACTGCCAAAAACTGTTCCCGCCTGGCATCTCGTTCGAACGACATTTCGTTCGAACGAAATCTCGTTCGAACGAGACTTCTAACGACGTTCCAGATTGAACTCGTTAGAATCTCGTTGGATATCTCGTTCGAACAGAAGGTTCGTTCGAACGACATATCGAACGACATTTCATTGGCCTATATTGGAACCTCGTTGGCAAACTCGTTCGAACGACATCTGGTTCGAACGAAAAAACTCGTTCGAACAACATATCTAACGAACCACCAGAAAGTTTGAAAAATTCATTTTTATTCCAGAAAACTTTATAAACATATATTCAAAGTTTTAATTAATTCTTTCTTAAAACAAAACGCAGTTTTTATAAACCTAACACCCAATAAACTTTGTTCCAAGCTCCTATATATATATAATTGCATTCATACCTTGGGAGCATGGAACCATGATTGATGACGTAGAAACGAGGCACGCAAACCGGCATTTTTGATGAAGCTTTATACTCTTTGCCGCTACGTCTTCAACAAACACTTCATAGGCTTGAGAATATTACAATTAAATACTATCCTATGAATAAATGTTTTTGTCCGGAATTGAGCCAAAACTATATATGGACTCAATTGGAAATTTGTGTCCTTACAGAATGATGAACGTTATTAGATCTTCATTATGAATTGTTTCATACCGGTACATCTCACTAACTTGAGAAGGCATTTCCTTACTATTAGACCACTCGTAGGAGTTTTCAACCTCAAAGGTATCAAAATAGGCTTTGCTCTAAAGTGTTAGGATTGGACCGTTTAAGTTCACAAGGTTCACTATTATATAAGAATGCAATCCCGTAATAAATTTGTCAATAGTATCCTTCTTGTTCTCCCTCAAGTCATATAATTTCATGAGAGATTTAAATTGTGCAAAAGAATGAGACACACTACAAGAGTATTGTAAAAGTGCATCTTATTGGGCATATAAAGGATCTCGATAAGAGGTACGTAAATATCTCATCTTTAAATGGTGCTTCATTTAAGTCCATGTGGTGATAGATTGTTTTCTCCAAATGTATTGACCTTGAAGAAATGATTGCCAATGACGCTCGGCAGACCCCACTAATTGTTCTTTGGCCATATAAGCGAATTGAGATTCAGTCCCACCTAACCAAGAAAAATAATCGTCCATCTCTTCTAGCCATTCCATCAACACATTAGGATCACCATCAAATGTAGGAGGTACTCGCACGTGTGTCGAATCGAAAGAAGTATAGATATTGGGTTGGCTTGATAAGCATAGCTATGATCGTTTAGATAGTGATGGGAGGAAAATATATGGCAATGTTCATGTGAAGTGGTTGGGGTAAGATGAGCATGATCGTCTAGATAGTAGTGATGGGAGGAAAATGTATGATGTTGTTCATGCGGAGTGGGTGGGGTGTGGTAAACATAGGGATCATATATACTCATGGTTGACTATCGACGGGTGATGACAAACTCAAGAAGTCATAAAGAAAATAAATTGCGAAATGTTGATTTTTTTTTGCCAACAATAAAATGACATACAAATTTATGGACCCTTTGTAGTTGTTATTAATTTATCACTGAAAAGTATAATGGTCGCAATTAGTTTAAAAGGAGTATGCATACCTTATAAAGAATATGAACTCGAATGAACAAAAGGATGAAAAATTATGCCAAACGCTCCAAAGTAGACAAAGCTGGATATGTGTAACTGAAGTAGTGCTCCGGGAAAAAAAAACTGTAGAAGAAGTGTTCTCTGAATAAATTGTAGAAGTGCTCCAAATAACTTGCCAAACTCCAACTGTAGTGAGCCAAGAGTATTGCTCGAAATAAATAACCTGCGAAAGAAACCTTATTTTTATTTTTATTTTTTTTGGGTCAGACGGACTGGGTAAGCAGGCTTGGAGGGGTACTGGCTTTTTTTGGTAGGTGTTTGGAAGTGGTCTGGGCAAAAATTATAGAAGAAAAAATTGGATTGAGTTGGGTTATTGTTATATTAGTTGGGCTGTGTCTAGGAGTAAATGGGTTTATATAAAATATGTTTTTGGGGTGGGTTAGGCCCGTACTAAAAGATAGTGGGTTGGGTTACTTAGAGAGATGGGCTGGATGTAATTTGATTATTACCTGGAGTGGGTAAAATTATGGGTCGGATCTGAACCAACTTAAATTAACCCAGTAGCTTGAATCAAATAGTTGTCTTCTCTTCTACGATCTTAGCTTATAAACAGAATTACAACTAGTTTTTTTTTTCCAAGGTTTTTGACGGCAGCGGTGACAAGAGTGGTGACGAGGTCGGGGACTCGAGATCTCGGCGGTTTGGGCTAGTGACAAAGAGGAGTCATGATCTCTCTCCCCCCCCTCCCCCCCCACAATTTTTGACCTGATAACCCGTTTACGATAATAACCCGAACATGACCCGATTAGCTTGTATAGATTTAGGAGTACCCAAAAATTATACTAAAATAAAAATCAACGCGACCCGAAAATGACACGACTAACCCGAATTGCCACCCCTAGTGGCGGTGCTATAAGGTGATTCGGAAATGGGTGACGGTGGGAGAGGGGGTGGAAGCAATGGGAGTGATAGTTGATGACGGATTTTTTTTGTGGGGTTGCATGAAGGGGTGGTATGATGGCTGGGTATGGGGCGTTGGTGGGATGGTGCTGATGAAAGGATTCTGTCGAAAAAACTTATATGAATGATTGATGACAATATTGCGGAGACAACATTGATGACAACGGAAATGTGAGGCATCGAGATTTAAAGCTCTGATACCAAATTGGTGTAGGACAAATTATTAAGAAAGTTTCCCTACACGAGATTGATGAAATGAATAGAAATGCTCCAAGAATGAGCAATCATAAGAAAAATTAGACCACACAACTAATTATCAAACTAAAATATGTAAATATTCAATTTCTCATTCATTCAAGTTTGCTCTCAATAATGAGAATTACAATTATTTATAGGCTAAACATCCTACTAAGAGATAACTATTAAAGATAATATTAAGGGATAATTATAAAAGATAAATAATAAAGGATAATTACTACGGAATAAATAGTAATAAATCTCCGAATATCTTAAATACAATAAATAAATAAAATATCAAATAAATCCTCATTCAATCTCTTTTCGTTCCCCATCACGAGGTGTTTGTCCTAGTCTATTAACCCTTGATGTGAATCAAAATTCACACAAAAAATATGAAGAAGCTCTCATCTCCTTTACAATGTATTAGTCTTTTCAATTCAATAATAAAGGCCCCAAAAGGGAAAGCTTAAATCATTTAAATATGCCTAGGATATAGGAAAACACCTAAATTAGGCAGAGATACAGAAAAGGAACATATAATATTTCATAACAGAATATACCCAATAGCTAGCAAAGTAACAACACTAAATAAGAGGGATTGGTAAGGGGAGGGGGACATCATATAAGAAAACAAAATAAGGACTTACAATTCATCACCTATAGTTCTCTCTTTTTTCTTATTTAAGTTTAATGTCACTCCACGCCCCAAACAAGAGCTCGATTACTAGCTCAACACGTCTTTATGAGCTTCCACCTTTTTAGGATCTTATAGTATTTTTTGTTATTTTCTTTTATTTTGTTAATTGGTTGTATTTTCTTTCTTTTTGTTAGTTTGTTTGTTTTTTTAGTATTTCGACGTGAGAAGAACAAGTGGCATCTAGGGGCATAATTGTAATTAGTTTAATAGCTTAGAGCCCAAGCTACCTTCCACTTATAAATACCTCTATTGTAGCCTCATTTGAGGTATTTTATATCTTGGAGAGTTTAGTGATTGAGGTTGAGACGTGTGATATTTTCTTCTTAATTCCTATTTGCCATCATTTACAACAATTGGAATCAGAGCCTCGTTGGTTCTATCCGTTATTGTTGTTGTTGTAAAAAACACAAAAAAATCCTAAACAACGACAAATGGTTTTTAAGAGGATATATGCTCCCGTGGAAATTCGCAATGATCGAATCGTGAGGATCTTGGACCATCTCTTGATGTGACTGGAGGATCTTGAGGCTCGCCTCCCTTTCACCCCCACCGTCACCCCTACCCCTACCCCTAGCTCAAGAATTCCTAACCCTAGCCACCAAAACACCTCTATCCACGCTTCCGCAACCCATTTCACGCCCCTTCCCCCAAAAAATTCAACCCCACCGAACCCGAATGACCAAATCGCTACACCGGTAGCGGCTGCAGCAGGCTGCCGCAATGGCCAGCCACCACCAGACCACCCCGCTGACACCTGTCCTTCCTTTCTTAGCCTATTCGGCAGCCCTCGTCTAGGCCCCTCGCAGCCACTATGTGTCCGGACCACCTTGAAGGTGGTTGGAAATCTTCAGAAAAACACATTGTTCAGATTCAGCGCCGAAAGAATCGTAACAGCAGTCGACGAAGGCCCTGACACAATCGATATGGATCAACAAGTCTTGATCGGCCCCTCCAGCACTTGTCCGACCCCGACCAGTGTTTTCGACCAATTTTCGGCTTTAAAAAGCTCAGGTCGACCCCTGGTTTCCATTAACGGGGCAGATCTGCCCTAGATCCACTTCGGCGATCAAGATCCGACAGAAAAAAACCCGATCCAGTGGAGAAAACCCTAGGGTTTATGGCGGAATCTGACCTAAACTAAGCCGGGACCCATTTTGACTCAAATACACTGCCCCGACCAGTCGTCAACCACCAAAGCCAATCCCATAGCCTTCCACCGATGGCCAGATTCAACCCAGAAGCCGGACATCAACCAAACAGCCCCGTCAAGGGCTGAAAATATATACCACAGCCATCGACTGCGCCCAAACTCCTATGCTAGCCCATCTACCCTCTGCCCTGGGTGGAACCCTCCAACAAATTCAAGAACTAGGGTTTGGCAGCTGAAACTTGGTTTTTGACCCGGGTGGAAGCTATTTTTGATGGTTGACATAAGAGGCAAGAGGAAGATGATGGATCTTGAAGCAAGAATTGAAGAATGGCCTCTTCCTCTCAATTTTTTTTGAAAATTTACTTTTGGCCCCACAAGTTTTTGCCTATCTTCCGTACATTTTTGGCGCTTGCAAGTGATTCTCCAATTTTGAAGATACATTTAGAGCCCAAGCTACTTTCCACCTATAAATACCCTTATTGTAGCCTCATTTGAGGTATTCTATATTTTGGAGAGTTTAATGATTGAGGGTTGAGACGTGTGATATCTTCTTCTTAATGCCCATTTGGCGTCATTTATGTCAGGATTTAAGGCAACACGTAAATTAGTCAGAGACGCAAAACGGTGCATATAATATTTCCCAAGGGATTATTCCCAAAACTAACAAAGTAGCAACACTAAATAAAAGGGAGAGATAAATGGGAGGGGTCACCATATACGAGAATAAAATAAGGAATTACAAATTGTCCCCCATAGTTTTCTCTTTTTTATTATTTACGTTTTACGTCACTCGCGCCCCCCCCCCCCCCCCCCCAAAAAAAAAAAAAAAAAAAAAAAAAAGCAATAAAAACATACACCCGAACAAGAGCTCGACTACTAGCTCAACACGTCATTATGAGCCTCAATCTTTGGGTCTTGTACCCTGACCTCATTGGTAATAAGCACCGCTCTCTTTTTCTTAGCACAATTGGCAATGAATTAGTCTTTTTAATACAATAATAATGGGGCCAAAAAGGAAAACTTATATCATTTCAAATATTAGGATTTTAGGAAACACCTAAGTTAGGCAGAGATACAAAAAAGGAGCATATGATAGTTCGTGAGGGAATATATCTAATCTCTTCTCTTCAATAGTAAGCGCCCGTAAAGAAAATCTTTCATCCTTCAAATATGCCTAGAATTTAGGGTAACACCTCAGCTAGCCAGAGAGATAAAAAAGGAGCATATAATGTTTCCCAAGGGATTGTACTTGAAAAACTAGCGAAGGCAATGTTAAATAAAAAGGTTAGATATAGGGGAGGGGGTTACCATGTAAGAGAATAAAATAAGGAATTTCAGTTCACTCTCCCACAGTTTTCTCTTATTTCTTATTAATATTTTACATCACTCCTCCCCACACCTAGATGAGAGCTCGACCACTAACTTAACACGTCTATGAGCCTCCATCCTAACCTTATTGGTAACAAACACCACTCTTTTCTTCTTAGCATAATATGCTATGGTTTAATCTTTTCTAGTCAATAATAATGGGCCCCTAAAGGAAAGTTTACAACATTTAAATATGCATATGATTTAAAGAAAGCCCTAAATTAGTTTAAGATACAAAAATAAGCATATAATATTTCCTAAGGAAATATACACAAAAGCTAGCAGAGTGGCAACACTAAATAAGAAGGATAAGATAAAGGGGAGGGGCATACTATATATGAGAATAACATAAGGAATTACAAATCATCCCCCACAGTTCTCTATTCTTATTTACGATTTACGCTCTCCCCTAGCCCCAACATGAGCTCGATTACTAGCTCAATACGTCTTTATGAGCCTCCACCTATAAGATTCCCCAACTTAACCACTTTGGTAACAAGCACCACTCTCTTCTTTTTAGATTTAGGGCTGAAAGCCCCACATTTAAAGCAGTCTACTGTCTTATGTGGCCAAGCCTCGTTGGGCAATGACACTCCTAACTCTTGCACATACTTTATAGATTCCTCTAAGGTGGAGATTCGCAAAATTTGTTGATAATGGGTCCACAATTCCTAAATATATCTATCGCCTTACTCTTGAGTACTTAAAAGGTGAAACTACTGAATATAATCCTTCACTCCAGTGTTGGTTTGCCTTGAGCTTTCGATTCATGCAAATAGATCTTTCGCACAAGATTGGAGAACAAAACAAGCTTGAAGGAGCCTATTCATTTTCGCCCATGATTGGAAAGGCGTTTTTTATCAACCATTCGTTGCAGCAAGTCCTTCCATTATTCTCGGTGTAACCCTAGCTTAGTAGCAAAAAGATTCAAAATTGCGTTTGAAACTGTAATCTCGAGGTGCGCCTCAAGGTGAGGTTATAACATCACAATGGTTTTTTGAAACACATTCCTCAAAATTGAATATTGCGTATGCCTTTATGTAAGGCGCCTCAAGGCTAGCCATGACATGCGTCTTTTTTCTTTTCTTTTAAAAAAAAATTAAGAGACCCTATTTTTTTAAACTTATATTTTACTTCATTTTTGAATACATGTTTATGTTGCTTTCTTTCTTGCAACACTGACCTCTGTGAGGTTGCGACATTCGACCTTGAGGTTCCTTCCCCCCCCCCCCCCCCCCCCCCCCCCCCCGCTCTCTCTCTCTCATGTGACTTTTGCGACGATACGTAGTCAGTGGAGTGATTTATGCACGCCTAAGATCTAAGAATGAAGAAACTCAACACATAACCAAGAGAAATACAATCTAAATGTAAAGTATCAGAAAGTAAAAAGAGAAATCACACTAACGAAGCACAAGCCAAGATATACATGGTACACCAATTTGGTTACATTCTCGGATGATGATGGCTTCCTTACTATGTTTAAATCAACAAGGGTTACAATCAGTGTTTTAAATAGCGGTCGCACAAGATGTCGCGTTTTGGCTTCGGGGTTGTGTTACGAATCGCGCAAGCAGTTCATGCATTTCAATTTTATAATTAGAAAAACATGTAAAAAATATAAATAAATAAATAAGTTCAAATAATCACTCCATTTAAAGTACATCATCATTTCAAATAAAGTCATAATAAGGCATTAAAGTAATAAAACATTCCAAATAAAACACAAACATATGACCATATTGTTCCAAATAAAGCCACATAACATTAAAAGTAGTCTCCCTCATCCAAGATAATATCATCATCATCATCTTGATCAAGGGTATCTATGTTGGGAAATTGTCCACTATCAAAGATCCTCAGAGCAATTCCTTCAAAGATATCAATCTCCACATCTTCATCAACGGGATCCAATCTCACTTCTTTCCCTTCACCTCCACTTAGAATGGTAAAATAAGTATTGCAAATTAATAGGACGATAACTAGTAATTATATATATTAATATTAAACTGCAAGTTAGTTATACTTGAACATTCACTGACTTTATGCTTCTTTGAAACCGGCGAAGAATAAACATTTATAATTGGGACTTCACTCTCTAAATTATTGTCAATAATCTCGGGTGGCAAACTCACAATAGGATCTCTCGAGAACAATTCATCATTATAAAGCCATGAAGTATCTTTAGGGAGGACAGTATCTTCTCTCTCCGTGATCCATTCATCATCGAAATTAATTTCATCAACAATAATAGGATCAATCTTGTCCCTCCTTCTAATACTCCTCTCACTTAGCTTAAGATTATATTTCATATAGACTAAAGTATTATAATATAATAATGAGAGTGCGCTTTTGTTCAAACAAAGAAATTATTTAATTAAACTCAGTTTTTTTAATTAAATCCTAAAACATGCATTTAGGTGTGATTGAAGACAATATGATCATGCAAGAACATTCAATCACAAACACAATACACAAGTGAGGAAAAATCCCCCAAAGGGGCAAAACCTTTTATTTTCACTATAATTTGTAAAGAAAGGTTTACACAGATTACAATGAAAACAAGAGTGGCATACGAAATACCCTCAGGTGTCGGTTCCGATGTTGTCGGCTGGAAACTCCCGCACGAACTCCAGATGGGCAGCAAATCTCCCGCGAGAACTCCAGTTTGGCAACAATGGAAAAATAGACGGCTTCTCTACAAGTTACTCCAGATGAGTAAAAACGATTCTCTTGAAGGTTTAAAGATTCACATACATATATGGGAGTGATTATGTGAATAAAGAAGGCATGAAACCTTAAAATATGAAGTCTGTTTTCGGGGCTGTAAAATGCAGAAATCGTATGCGAAAAAGACTTGGAAAACGTGTAGAATGAACCCAAATATTTATACGAAAATCGAGGCGGCGGCGTTCGAACGAGTTCGCGCGATATCCTCATGTCGCTCGAACGACAGAGTGATGTCGTTTGAACGAGCTCGTCGATCGAGGCAAGTCCGCTTCTACATTTAGAATTTTTTTTGCTTTTGATAAAAACGAATCAGACTTCGAAAGAATATTTTCTGAAAAATTCCCAAATATTGATGCAAATATGAACAACTCCAATAAATCATTTTACCAATGACGCGAAGTGGAGTATTGGGAACGGTTGAGCAGCACGTCGCATGAAGCATGATGCACGTGTGAAGATGGTGGATGCATGGATTCAGATCAAGGCCATTGTGGATGATCGTGATGACGTGCCGAATGTAGCGGTATCAGACATACATACTGTGATCTAGGACAAATAGAAAATTCCTAGATTCTACCCCGAACATTTATAAAATTATGTCCTTACAAATCTCCCCCTATGTCTATGCCGGTACATACATAAAAAATCCGAATTATGCAATCTCAATAAAGCAAATGACGTACAAGATAATATCCCCATTAAATCCTCAAACTGAGAATACTAAATGACATGTCGTCAATCAAACTTCAACATCTTCAAGTCTGCGTCTTTTCAGAAACTCTCAAAGCTTTTCTCATCAGGGTGTGCAATCCAATAAATATCAATTTTGTACCTACACACGAGATAAAGCAGATACCCGTGATACGCAACAGTTTGAAATATAATGATATGCAAAAATTGAATCAATTAAGCTTAAGCAAATCATTGATAAATCAACCAAAAAATTCTCCCCCATAATTCATTCTCCGCCTTTTTATGATGTCCCCAAATAGACAGATATGAGAAGCACAAATAAATACAAATGGAGAGTGTCACAAGGAAAGAAACTTTCTATTTTTGAATTTTTCAAAATTTTTCACACAAAATATACAATAAAGAATCACACTATGAACAAACACAAAACGAACCAAGTCGATGATAGCGTAAAAGAAGGGGTGTGATAAAATTCGATAGGAAAATCAATGCATACAAACATGACATATGTGCACGATGAATATCGGATACTCCTAACGAATGAAATCAACATCTTCCTTAGGTGTAAAAAGATGGAAGTATGAGACATTGACTCAATCAAATCAGCAAATCAAAGCTCAAAGTGATTTTCACACCAATAACGTCCAAAACTATTTAATGCTTTTTTCAGGACTTTCAAGGAAGTGCAAACCCGTTTAAATTCTCTAACCAAACTCCCTGAGATTTATATTTTGAATAGAGGTGATCTAAATTCTCAAACATTGGAGAATTGATGGTGAAACCTAATGGCCCATATTTGGCATGTATTGCTTTTTATTGCCTTTAAATTTTTTCGGGCTCTTTTAACCTCTTTGGACCCCGGATAATTAAAACGGTGGCTTAATATTCGCAAAGGTCAAATGAGAACTATTTGCAGCCCTTCCTCGTTTTAAAATACCACACAATCTCACCAAACGGTTTTTTACATGCATTCCAATCTTGTCGAGTTTTGTCGCAAATTGTTCGTTGTATATACATAATTGAGATGGAACACTTAAGCCAATATGTGATAGACAAGTACAATTATCAAATAAAGCCGTGCATGTGTGCAATAAAGGAGATAAGGAGCCAAACATGTAGAAAGATATCACTAATCACATCTCAAAGACTCCAAACAATGTAAAGCACATGGATGCAATGATGTAGCATCTCAAATCACTATCAAACAGTCACATGGATAAATAGAATGAAAGCTGTGACTCGACTATCTTAAATGCTCATCCATAAAAGGTGTAAACAAAATACAAAATTCTTTTTGTGCTTTTCTAAAATTTTTATAAAAAGAATTTGTTTTTTTGGATTTTTCAAAAAATAATAGAAAAAGCAAAAAAACTAATAATACAAATGATACAAACTAGCAATAGGAATCATATGATGTGAACATGACAATGCATTCTATTCTAGACACAGACCAATCTCTCAGTCAACTGTGCAAATCCCTAAAGACTTCCTAAGACTCTCGAATCTAAGGGCATCTAAAGGTTTCGTGAAAATATCGGCTAACTGAAGGTCAGTGGGTATGAAACTCAGGAATACGACTCTCTCCTCAACTAACTGACGTATAAAGTGCTCGCGCATCTTGATGTGCTTTGTGCGCGAATGCTGGACCGGATTACGAGATGTGTATCGTGCTCGTGTTATCACAGGAAATGGTCATGGTGTCCTGTGAAATCCCATAATCCTCTAACATTTGCTTCATCCACAAGAGTTGCGTGCAACAACTCCCGGCGGTGATGTACTCAGCCTCCGCAGGGGACAAAGAGATGGAGTTTTGCTTCTTGCTCAGCTAGGAGACAAGAGCAGAACCAAAGTAGAAACACCCACCAGAAGTGCTCCTACAACCATCTACATCCCTGGCCCAATCGGCATCCTAATAGGCGGCGAAACGGTCATCGGTATCATAGGAATACCAAATACCGTTGGAGAGAGTCCCACTCACGTATTTGATAATACGTTTTAGAGTGAGTAAGTGTGACTCTTTCGGGGACGCCTGATATCGCGCACAGACTTCAACACTAAAGGCTATGTCGGGACGACTGGCAGTCAAGTAGAGAAGACTACCTATCATACTCCGATACAAGGATTGCTGTACGTCCTTGCATGGATTGTCCTTACTAAGCTTAATAGAAGTACTCATAAGTGTATGTGCATGCTTACCGGAGTCTAAACCAAATTTCTTCACTAGGTCTCTAGCATACTGGGATTGGGAGATGAACATCCCATCCTCTAGCTGACGAACCTGGAGACGAAGGAAGAAAGTAAGCTCACTTACCATGCTCATCTCAAACTCACTTTTTATCTCCTCCTCAAAGTGGTGAGCATGCTGGGAGCACGTGGATCCAAAGACTATGTCCTCCACATAGATCTGGGCAACCAAAATAGCACCGTCATCTCTCCTGACGGACAACGTCATATAAACTCCCCCTCTCTTGAAGCCACGGACTAAGAGATAGGAAGTAAGCCTCTCGTACCAAGCACGGGTTGCTTGCTTCAAACCATACAAGGCTTTCCTCAGATAGTAGACGTGCTCCGGTTGCTTAGGGTCTTCAAACCCTTTTGGTTGTTCCACGTAAACCTCCTGTAGAAAGCTATTTAGAAAGGCACTCTTGACATCCATCTGATATAACTTGAAGTGCAGATGACATGCGATGGCGAGTAGTTAGCGAACGGACTCAAGCCTCACAACAGGAGCAAATATCTCCCCAAAGTCTACACCCTCTATCTGTGTGTAGCCTTGAGCGACCAACCTATCCTTGTTTTCGATTATGGTACCATTTTCATCCATTTTATTCTTGAAAATCCACCGGGTACCTATCACATTTGTCTCACTAGGTCGGGGGGACAAGTTCCCAGACATTGTTGTTTTTAAACTGAAGCAACTCATCCTGCATAGCAGATATCCAGTGTTCATCCTTGAGTGCTTCTTTGTGATTCTTGGGCTCGACTTTAGATGTGTAGCAGACATGGCTAACAACATTCTCTAGCTGAGCACGAGTCTTGACCCCTAAAGTGGGATCGCCAACAATGGTGGAATGGTGGAAGGATTATGACTCTTGCGAACCCAAGCAGGTGTGTCCCCTTGAACAGGAGTAGGGTCTACCCTGGGTGTGGGAGACATAGTGGGATCATAAAAAAGGAGTGTTATCCTCACTCAAATGGGTGGAGTCAACAGATGTCGATGGTTCGTCATCTTGCACATATTGACTCCATCACCTAAAGAGCTCTTCAAATTAAAAACCCGGTGCCCTCTACTATGTGATGAATATCCTAGCAGTATTCCCTCGTCGCTTCGGGAGTCGAACTTTCCTAATTGCTCTCTTTCTCGTAGGATGTAGCATTTACTCCCAAAGACACGGAAATATGCAAGGTTGGGCTTCTTTCCAGTCTACAATTCGTAAGGCGTTTTAAGTGTGTGTGGACGAAGGTAAACTCTATTCACCGTATGGCATGCAGTAGACACTGCCTCTGCCCAAAATCTCCTAGCAACTTTATGACCTAGAAGCATAGATCTAGCCATTTCCTGAATCGTCCTGTTCTCTCTCAACAATCCCATTTTGCTGAGGAGTCTTCACAGCAGAAAACTCATGTTTGATTCCTAGGCTATCACACTAAAGATCTACTTTTTGCTCCGTAAATTCAGTGCCGTTGTCACTACGCATTCTATTAATAGTGACTCCGTGTTGGTTTTGCAGGACACTGCACTTGGTCGTTAAAAACTCTACAACATCGGATTTCTCTCTCAGAAAACCTACAATCGAATATCTGGAGAAATCATCTATCATCACTAGGATGTACCTCTTACCACCCAGACTCTCTGTACGAGTGGGATCCATGAGATCCATGTGTATCAACTCAAGTACTCGTGAAGTGGTAATGGAATGCAACTTCCTATGGGGGCTACGGATTTGCTTTTCCAATTGATAGGGTCCACAAACCGTGGAAGTTGGCTTTCCAAGTGTTGGTAAGCGACGTACTAGGTCCTTTTTAGCTAAACGTGTCAAATCTCTAAAGTTCACGTGACCTAGACGTTGGTGCCAAAGATCCATAGGAGTGATCGTGGCACTGTTGCGGACAAGTGAGGACTTGGGCACAGTCCCATAGCAATTATCTTCTGTCCTCACTCCTTGCACTAAAAGTTTATCGGCTTGATTATAGACATTACACGCGTTCCGGTAAAACTTTACGGCAAAGTCAGCGTCGCACAGCTAGCTAATGCTAAGAAGCTTTGCTTTCAAACCTTCGACGTACAACACATTCTCTAGCTTAGGAAATTCTGGTAACTCTACTGTACCTCGTCCTACGATGCTAGACTTGCTTCCGTCTCCAAAGGTGACTCTACCTTCCTTATAATCCTCTAGGTAGGTAAAAAATGAGACATCACCGGTCATATGTCCGGAGCACCCACTATCACTATCGAAATACCACTGTGAGGTATTATGTGCTTTGAGAGCGATATGAACAACAAGGGCTTTTTCGTCTTTCTTAGGTACCCAAGACGTGGTAACCTTTTGTTTACCCTTGTTGTTGTTGGTTTTAGCCGGGATGCGGGAAACATTCACTGACGACAAAGACATTCGTCGGAATTCCTCCATCAAACCCTGTGATGTGGTGGCTAAAAACTCAACACGCCCTCTCAGAATGGTAAAATCATCAATACGATGTGGTGGAGCGGTAGTACGTCGTGTCCGACCTAAACTATAGCAAAACTCCCTGAGGTGGCATTTTCTTTTGCAGTACGTACAAAAGAACACAGTCTTAGGTGGACCTTGGTTTGCTTTTCTTGGTTGAACTCTCCTTTGTGGTTTTTGACGATGGCCATATGGAGTTGTAAACTCAGGACCAGGTGCAATTTGGGACGTGGAGGCACCATCAAAACCTATTCCCTGCCTATCACCAAAACCTAAAGCGGGACCGAAGAGCATCTTTCCCATCTTTCCAGATCTGTCCTCGATTTGAACCTTGACTTCCCGTGCTCTCTCAAGATCATGAGTAAGCTAGGCTACAAGGGCTTCAAGTTTCTTCCGAGTCTCCAGGGAGGAATGGAGCTCACTCGTAAGACTAGCCACTTGATTAGTCAAGTCCCCTTTCTCTTTCTCAAAACACTTCTCTCTCTCTCCAAACAGTCTCTCTCTTTCTCTAAACTGACTTTCTCTCTCAACACATGCAGACTCTCTCTCTCTCAAGGCAGTGCAGGTGGATGACTCTCTCTCTCTCTCTCTCTCTCTCTCTCTCGCTTCTTCTAAATCTTCCTCTAAAGCGGTGATCCTAAGAACTAACGCTTTGTTACGCTTTTTGGTTTTAAATGACTCCGTATATAACTCAGCGTAGGCGCGTTGAAGATTACTCTCGCTCTCACTTGCAGTATCCTCCCCCTTACTCACTTCGTTCTCACTGTCGAGGTGTCCCTGTGAAGTAGCATCCTCATCGTCGTGAGGAGCACTAGAAATACTCACATGACTAGCCATGAATGCGGTGAAGTTACACTCATGCGATGACTAATCTCTAGAGTCCACCAACTCGACCTCACTGTCGTCACTAAGGGTAGTATTAAGAACAACTTTGCCCTTTTCTTTGGCAAGTCTGTTCAGCTTAGTAGCACACTCAAAAGCTCTATGACCCTTACCGTCGCACTCATAACATCTCTCACCGTCTTTCTTAGGAGGATCTTTAAAATCTTTTTCATTTTTCTTTTTCAAACTTATTTTTCTCAAAATTCTTTTTATCTTTGAAATTTCCATTTTTCTTGAGTTTGAGAAGTTTCTTGAAATTTTTTGCAAATAGAGCCAAATCATCTAAATCAAGGTCACACTCGGAATCAGACGTTTTCATCTCCCTTTTTCTAGATGACTCTACTCTCCTTCTTGCCGACCCCTCACTCTTCCTATCCTGGGCATTAAGTGCAATTCCCTTATCTTTAGCCTTGACAAATTTAGGAAACATATCAATTTCATACGTTTGTAAGTCTCCTACTAATTCCTCTCTAAATTACCCATAGAATTTAGCACAGTGACTTCAGGGATAAAGCGCTTAGGCAGTGATCTTAGAATCTTTTTAACAACTCTAGCATTAGGAATGTGTTCACCAAGATTAAAGATAGTGTTTACAATATCAGATAACCTAGCATAAAATTCATTAAAACATTCAGTCTCTAGCATGGTGATAGTTTCAAATTGAGTCGTTAAGTTTTGCAGTTTTGATTCTTTCACAGCATTAGTTCCTTCATGGGTAAGTTGTAAAACATCCCATGCCTCTTTTGACGTGGTACACGTCATTATTCGCCGGAACTCGTCAGGTGTGACGGATTCAGAAATAGCACTTAAAAGATGACCATTCAGTCCATACAGTCACATATTTTAAATTAGTCATGTTGTCAACAGTGATGGAGGGAGGTGTCCACCCACTTTCAACTAAAATCCAAACTCTTTCATCAATTGCTTTTAAAGCAGATTTCATGCGGGCTTTCCAGTAACCGTAATTTGTCCCGTCAAAAATTGGCATTTTATTATTTAATTTCTCCATTTTGAACCCGCCCTTTTTCAAAAATCAATTTTTCAGAAAATTGATATCTTAGAAAAATTTTGTGGAAAATTACACGGTATAATTGTGTAATTGGCTCTGATACCAATTTGAGAGTGCGCTTTTGTTCAAACAAAGAAATTATTTAATTAAACTCAGTTTTTTTAATTAAATCCTAAAACATGCATCTAGGTGTGATTGAAGACAATATATCATGTAAGAACATTCAATCACAAACACAACACACAAGTGAGGAAAAATCCCCCAAAGGATCAAAACATTTTATTTTCACTATAATTTGTAAAGAAAGGTTTACACGGATTACAATAAAAACAAGAGTGACATACGAAATACCCTCAGGTGTCGGTTTCGATGTCGCCTGGAATCTCCCGCAAGAACTCCAGATGGGGAGCAATGAAAAAGAGACGGCTTCTCCACAAGTTACTCCAGATGAGTAAAAACGATCCTCTTGAAGGTTTAAAGATTCACATACATATATGGGAGTGGTTATGTGAATAAAGAAGGCATGAAACCTTAAAACATGAAGTCTGTTTTCTGGGCTGTAAAACGCAGAAATCGTGTGCGAAAAAGACTTAGAAAATGTGTAGAATGAACCCAGATATTTATACGAAAATCGAGTCGTCGTCGTCGTTCGAACGAGTTCGCGCGACATCCTCATGTCGCTCGAACGACAGAGTGATGTCGTTTGAACGAGCTCGTCGACCGAGGCAAGTTCCCTTATACACTTAGAAAAATTTATGCTTTTGATAAAAACGAATCAGACTTCGAAAAAATATTTTCTGAAAAATTCCCAAATATTTATGCAAATATAAACAACTTCAATAAATCATTTTACCAATAACGCGAAGTGGAGTAGTAGGAACGGTTGAGCAGCACGTCGCATGAAGCATGGTGCACGTGTGAAGATGGTGGATGCATGGATTCGGATCATGACCGTCGTGGATGATCGTGATGACGTGCCGAATGTAGTGCTATCAGACATACATACTGTGATCTAGGACAAATAGAAAATTCCTAGATTTTATCCCGGACATTTATAAAATTATGTCCTTACAAATAATAACCTTTACATATGAAGCAAATGAAAGGTAACAGGTATGTGGGATACAAATGAAAAATAACACTTTTAAAACTCATACCTTCGTAACAAAAGAAAGGCAGTGGGTATGTGGGATACAACCTCCGATTTGATCCGGCGCACCTCTGACTTGATCTGACAGGTAAAGAAATTTTTTCAGTTTTTTTTTGGGATACCGTGTTGTGAGTGACAAAGGGAAATGATCGTATTTTTGTAAGGGTTTGGTTTGTAAGAGCTCTTCCCCTTCTATTAAAACAAAACGATGCAACTTTTTTTTTTTTTCAAAAACCTATACTGCGTTCCTATAGCGCGTCCCATCATGTAATCTACACCTTCCCATCATGTAAAATGCTCGTCCACTAATTTTGATTTATTATGAAAGTTGGAATTGAAGCAACATTTTTCTTAGCATAAATTCACTCCTTCCCTTTGGACAACTTAACAAACTCTCAAATTTGCTTCTTCTGAAGAGAATCAATCTCCTCACCTATGGCCATCGCCACACAGTACGTGGACAACTCATCACTATAGGCCAACAATGCATATGCAACTGCAAATAATTGAAGCCATATCTCCTTGTAGGTTTTCAAACCCTAAATTCTCTACCGCTAGCCAACGATGATTGTTCTTGCCGTTGTTGACTAGGTCCCTCATCCTCTACCTCTACCTCTTTACTTGAAGAATCGATTGGAGCAATTACATCCAATTGCACCCTAATTCTCCATAGGGAAATCTTTTTGCTCTACCTTTGGCATTTTGAGCATCAAAGCCTCTCAAAAGTCACATCCATACCATCATCTTTTTGTTTTTCGGAGACCATACCTTTTATCCCTTTGACCCCATTACTTGAACCCTTGAAAATTGCGTAACCCATGTATATTGCTTTCCGATATCTAGGATAAATTTTGTCGTTACTAATATAGAAATAGGCCGGGCAACCAAATACATGCACTGTCTCATAAGTAGGATGTGAATCCGACCAAGCCTCCATAGGACTCTTATAGTTAATTGCGGTGGATGGCAAAAGGTTGACAATGAAGCAAGCATTAGATAAAACCTCCACTCAAAACCACTTTGGCAAGCCCGTATTGGACAACATACACCTCACCTTTTCAAGTAATGTTCGGTTCATCCTTTCCGCTGCTCCATTTTGTTATAACGTTTTTCGAACTGTAAAATGCCGAACAATAATACTTCAAGTATGAATCATACTAGTACTCACCGGCGTTTTCTAACATAAGCACTTTGATATTCCTATTAGTTTTAACTCTCCACTATCTACTTCCATTTAAGAAACATCCCAAAGACCTCGTAGACCCAGGTCCTCCGAGAGTTGTCATCAATGAACATCACAAAGTAATGACTACCTTCCAAAGATGGGGTTATAAAAGGACCCCAAACATATGCGTGAACGTAATCAAGTATGCCATTTGTGTAATGAATCGTCGTGCCAAATTTGACCCTAGTTTGCTTCTTGGGCATGTAATGCCCACAAAATCCCAACGTGCAACTCTTGAGACCCTTTAGCAACCCTTGGTTACTCAACACCGTCATGGCCTTCTCCTTTCTCCTTGGTATGTACGAAACGTATATGGCAAAGTCTAGTGGAATTCGAATATGCCTCTTCTTTCTCATCAACGAACGAGACATGACATATTACCATTCTCCCTTAAAGAATATAGAGCTTTCTCTCTTTCTTTCTCCTCATTACCACCAAGGCACCCAAGTCTACCTTTAGCATTCCGCCCTCGAGAACAATTTTGCACCTGTCGGACTCTAAAATACACAGAATTTACATTTTTATTCAAATCCGGAACATAATGAACATGTGTACGAGTCACCCATCATGCATCTTTAATCTTATTGTGCCAATACCCGTCCACGACAAACATGGTCATTACCATAAAAGACTTTCCCTTCACCCACCTCCTTTAAGTATGGACTAAATCTCTATTCGGGAATCCACTCGTTTGAAAAGCTTTCCCTTAAATAAAATATCAACATGCTTCCAAATTTGTGGATCAGTCACCAGTTTGCTTTCCATGTGTGTATTTTGTTATAGTATTGTTAGTGGGTTGATTTTTGGCGTGGTTTGGCTACTCGATGTGGTTTGGTTACCATAGTGGTTCGGTAGATTTCGAATGACCCCACCCTACAAATACCAATTGATGTAACTTGTTAATGACACACATGAATAAGATCTCAAAAAAAGGATCCTCACTCTCTAATGTTCGATAATGTGAAGGAGGCTTACATGATACATCATAGATGTATATAGCCGCCATGTGTGCCCTAGCTAGCCTAGGGCAACACTAATAAAGGATAAAATGACAAAATAGGGAATAAGTAATATGCCTCACTGCATATGCTCTTGCACTTGTACTAAATGAAGCAAAAAAAGGAAAATGGACAATCATTTAAAACCCTCTTGCCATGAAATTACCAAAATACCATGTTTGCAATAAAGCAGCACCCTAAGCACTTCGATATTCCTATTAGTTTAACTCTCCACTATCTTCTTCCATTTAAGAAATATCTCAAAGGCCTCGTAGACCCAAGTCGTCCGAGAGTTGTCATTAATGAATGTCACAATGTAATGACTGCCTTCCAAAGATGGTGTTATAAAAGGACCCTTAAAATCTGTGTGAACGTAATCAAGTTTGCCATTTGTGTAATGAGTCGTCGTGCCATATTTGATCCTAGTTTGCTTCCGGGGCATGTAATGCCTACAAAATCCCAACATGCAACTCTTAAGACCCTTTAGCAACCCTTGGTTACTCAACACCGTCATGGCCTTCTCCTTTCTCCTTGGTATATCTGAAATGTATATGGTAATGTTTAGTGGAATCCGAATATGCCTCTTCTTTTTCATCAACGAACGAGGCATCAATGTTTAGAAAGGTGTTTGAGGCTTACGCCTCGAGGCTTAAGCCTTAGGGTTGAATTCGAGGCTTACGCCTTGATGCACCTCACGCCTTTTTGCTGAGGCGCAAATTTTTTTTTTTTTTCTTCTTCCATCACGGAATCTATTTTTTTAAAGGTTAAAGTTCATCATTTTTCTAAAATTGCACTTAACTTAAAAAAATATTGTTTTAATCTACTAACTTTTATTCTTTTTTTTTTTTTTTTTTTGTTTTAAAATTGCACTTAACTTATACTATTTACTATTGTAACTTGAAAGAAATTTTTAAAAAATAACCAATATGTGAACGAAACTTAAAAGACTGATTTTGTCAATTTGATTTTGCATTGATTAATTTATTGTCATATTATAAAATTAGCAATATGTAAAAAAGTCATCTCGGGGGAACGAAAAAAATTTGTAACTATGTGAGAGAGTCCTCAAACCTCAAAGATGTTTTTTTTGCAGTTTTAATTTATATTTCTTTGTTACTTTATTTTTTATGGTTTTATCAGTATTTTTTAAAAATATTATTTGCTCTTTTTTTTTTGGTGAGGCTTACGCCTCAATATGCCTTGAGGCTTACGCCTAGCCTCGCTGAAGCCAAAACGCCTCGTCTCGCACCTTTTTAAACATTGCGAGGCATGACATATTACCATTCTCCCTTAAAGAATATAGAGCTTTCTCTCTTTCTTTCTCCTCATTACCACCAAAGCACCCAAGTCTACCTTTAGCATTCCGCCCTCGGGAACAATTTTGCACCTGTTGGACTCTAAAATACAGAAAGAATTTAAATTTTTATTCAAATCCGGAACATACCGAACATTTGCGAGTGTACGAGTCACTCCATCATGCATCTTCAATTTTATTGTGTCAATACCCGTCCACGACAAACATGGTCATTACCATAAAAGACTTTCCCTTCACCCACCTCCTTTAAGTATTGACTAAATCTCTATTCGGGCATATGTGATAAGAGCACCTCGAGTCTTGAATCCACTCGTTTGAAGAGCTTTCCCTTAAATAAACTATCAACATGCTTCCAAATTTGTGGATCAGTCAACAATTTGCTTTCCATGTGTGTATTTTGTTATAGTATTGTTAGTGGGTTGATGTTTGGCGTTGTTTGGCTACTCGATGTGGTTTGGTTACCATAGTGGTTCGGTAGATTTCGAATGACCCAACCCTACATATACCAATTGTTGTAACTTGTTAATGCACACATGAACAAGAACTCAAACAAAAGGATCCTCACTCTTAAATGTTCAATAATGTGAAGGAGGCTTACATGATACATCATAGATGTATATAACAGCAATGTGTGCCCTAGCTAGCCTAGGGCAACACTAATGAAGGATAAAATGACGGAAAAGGGAATCACTAATATGCCTCACTGCATATGCTCTTGCCTTTGTACTAAATGAACCAAAAATAGGAAAATGGACGATCATTTAAAACCCTCTGGCCATGAAATTACCAAAATACCATGCTTGCGATAAAGCAGTTTTAAATTAGCACAAAATAAGACTCGTATTAACCAAAAAAGTAATTACACTAGTTGGAACTCCTTTTTTTCCCCTTCCTGGGTCCTTCGGAAACTATTTGTGGAACTCTCTGTTGCCGAAATTAGGTACAGTTGTTTTTAGATATATGAGGTGTTAAACTTCAAAAAGAGGAAGCATAAAGATTTGTTTGCCGATTTCAAATTTGATTTTCTTCAAAAGATATCTGGTCTGCGCGTCATTTCTGGTATCGAAAATGTGAGGATACTTTTAGATGTTTCTTACTTGCATCTGGCTCTCTGATTGTTTAGCATGCACTTATCTGATTGAATCTGTATCCCCTAGAGGCATGATTCAATGGTTCTGTTTTCCTGGTTTATAAGCTTGGTGATGTTCCTTCAGTTGTTTTCCTACTCTAAACCATGAATTCTTTTCCTTTTATTTGCAAGTCCTTGTATGTGCCCCATGTGATGTCGCTGCTGCATCATATCTGGGCTGATATGGTTGTCCTCATCAACAATTCTTTTGAGTCGAAATCTGTGCTTGACCTTAATTAGGGTCAAAATGTTCCTCTTAACCGGTACATGGTGAGATGGTGTTATCCCATTGAACATGGGATAAGAAGCGTTCTTTGGATAAATCATCTGATCTTATATTCCGTTCTGATTAACACAAATTTTATATGTTTCATGCTTTTCGTTCTTATAAGAACAATAGATCAGATTTAGATCTATGTTCTTATAAGCTCACTGTTTGCCTTTTATTTTCGTTCATTATTAAATTTGATAAATCAACATTTCTTTAATATCATGAAGATTTGATTTGTACAGGATCAGTCTCACTGTACTGAGACGGGTTTCAATACTCTTGAGAACAGGGACAAGCCCCTATTTTTGAAGGAACTTAAAAAGTTATGGGAAAAGCATGAGCCGAACCTTCCATGGGAGAGGGGAGAATATAATGAATCAAACACACTTTTGTTGGATGATTCGCCGTATAAGGCCTTACGCAACCCTGTAAGTTCATCAACTGTTCTGCTTCTCTTATTTTGGGTTATCTAATTCAATTATCTTAATTATGATTTTATGATCCTCATTTTTTTTCATTATCCTGATTCTAATATAATGTTTTAATCTTCTTCATCTTTGTTTATTTTTCATTCTTCAGCCGAATACTGCAATCTTTCCCCGTACATACCAATATACGGATAAAAAAGATAATTCACTTGGTGAGTCGCCATACCACTTTTTACCTATCAAAATTATTACGGCTACATAGGGTGAATCCCAGTTGATTAGAAAGTGAGATTCATGTAATGTAGTTATGGATGGTCCATCATACTGTGACCACTTGGGTCTAAATTTTTTTTTGGATGTTTCTAGTCTTCCTGGATTATCTAACTATCATTTTCTTCACTGAGTAATGACAAAAATTGGAAGACATGTTTCACTCTTTTGACCACTCACCCTATCTACACATTTTAACCTCTCCCTTTTATGTGGACTTTTCTTTAGAGCCTATTGTTTTAGTGAAGCTGTGAATGAGTCCCTACATGATTCTGCAATTTTAATTATTCCATTTTGCTTTAAATGACTGTGATTCCTGCTCTCCCTCCTGTGCCCCGTGCATTATTTGTAAATTTGTTCCAACATTTTTCTTCATTTTTGACCATTGATTTATAATATTTGAATAAATTAATGCAAGTTGTCAAATCCTGGAAATGTGTTTGCGATGATGATCACATGTGACCATATTTGTTCGTTATGGTCATCCCTACTCATTGCTATGAGGATAAAATACTGCATGATAGTCAATGATCTTTATCATGTTATAATTCATATCAGGACCTGGAGGAGACCTTCGAGTTTATCTGGAAGGGTTAGCATTGGCTGAAAATGTTCGAAAATATGTAGAGGAGAATCCATATGGTCAATCACCTATAACGGATGCCAGTTTATCTTGGCATTTCTATCTTAAGGTTCTTGGCACCTCATCACCCCAATTGGAAGATAATGCTAATAGTTCTGATCTTGAACATGCAAATGGGGGAAACAAGATGAAAATTTGGATGGACGAGTCAAAAGAGACAATCAATAAAGAAAATTCTGCTAAATACGTCGCTTCGGCAGAGCTTGCAGGTGAAACTTTTGATCAGGCTAAAAGTGATAAACTCAATTCCAACCAGAATGCAATCTATGATGCCTATCTCGCAGAACAGAAACTCAAAGAATTTACTAAGTCCCTGGAACAGAAAGGGCATTCTAAGATTGGAGAGAGAATTTCTTCAATATTAGATGATGTGAAAGATAACACTACTCAAGTGAGATACAAAGAAAACCGCCCACCACCAATGTTGCAGTCTTTTCCGGGAAGAGCTGTTACTGGCTGTTTCAGAAGAAAACTACTTGTTCTTGATGTGCATGGGTTGCTTGCGGAGATTGTTTCATTTGTACCTGATGGATATAAAGCAGACGCGATCATAGCGAACAGAGCAGGTTAATGCTGAATTAAATGAACAACTTTTTGAAATTAATTTTTGTGTTTGTTGTCCATTATAATTTTATTATCTGTTGATGTCAGTATTCAAGAGGCCCTTTTGCGACGATTTTCTGCAATTTTGCTTTGAGAGATTCAACATAGGTATCTGGTCATCGAAACGCTGGTACTCTCGAACCTTGCGCTTTTCATAATTCCTTTTCTCTTGTTTCCTCTTTTTAAATTGTTAATGTGGACATATTAGTTTATGTCCCATCCCTCCCCCCCCCAAAATCCCTATACTGCCTTTCAAACTTGACGATCAAATTGGAATGGGGAGGGAGAGTTCTTTAATTTTTCTGGTAATTTCTTTAATTTGTTAAGATCTAGTTTCTGATTTTCTTCTACTGTAATGTGCCTTGTTTGTGGTTATAACTTTCTACAGGGGAAGTGTGGAATCAGTTCTTGATTTTCTTATGGGAAACCAAAGGCACAATTTGCTTTTCTGTTGGGTATGCATTCACACCTTGCAGTTTACATTGTGTCCCCAAAATCAGCTTCTTAACTTACATTGTACATTTGGATTTCTGCATCACTGTTCAACGACTTTTACTTAAGTTATAATAAAGCTTACTTATATACTCTTTCTAGGTCATTAGATGAGCTGCCATGTTTGAACTCCCCCATTTCTGTTGGAGGAATGCAAGGACCCCTAATTTAAAATTTTTCAAATATAATTTCCTTTTAAATGCGGAATATAGATGGTTCAACACAACAATTTAATTTTCCAAATTTTATTTGATTTTCTTTTCTTGAAAAAGATGAAAAATTAAATTAAACACAAATTTTAATTTCTAAAAACAAATTTAAGTGAAATTAAGTCTACACACACACTTAAAATTTCACTAAAACCAAATTAATTTAATCCCAAGTCTTAAAATTTGCCTACACAATATTTTCAATATTACCAAATTAGGCCAAACCAAATTTTATCAAATTCAATTATTTAGACTTGAATTAAATTAACTTACATTTTACCCAAATTAAATTATAGCACCAATTTAAACAAGATTGCGAATTAAACCATATTTTATCTTTTAATCCTAAGCATGCGTTCTAGGTGATTTGCAAGATAAAATAAATTCACAACCACTACGTCGCGATGAACGAAGAAAAACCCACAACGGGATAAAACCTCGGACGGCCCTAGCCTTAAGCCCACTAAGTACGGAATTACAATTACAAGATAGATGACTTACTACACTCGACTCGACTCCTTCAAGCCCCGACGCGTCTTCTTGCAACTACCTCTGCTTAGCCGACAATCCCGGAATCCACCGGAACCTTGGAATTCACCAATGAAGCTTTAGGAACCCATCAACCACACACAGTGCCTTTCACCGTATGAGAATGCCGTAGCCAAAACCAAATTTCTTCTTCTTTGAGGGATGTAGAAGTAAACCCAAACTCTTTTCTTCTTAGGTGAAAAGTGAACCCGGTGCCAAAGAACTCCAAGCAAATATATATATGTGGTACTTAGAATAAACTCTTATGGGTGTAAACAAAAGTGTTTAAGAAAGATTTTCTTGAAAAACAAACACTCAAAACATGAACTCTTTCATTGTGGAATTAAGCTCTAAAAACTCTCTTAGAGATTGTAGAAGATGAAAAAGTTACTTTGAAAGAGTTGGTTCCCGCACTTCTTAATTCTGGAAAAGTTAGTGGGAACAAAAGAGTGGGATAGTGGAGAAAAACTGCCAAAATATTTTCTCGCCGGAAATCTCGTTCGAACGACCTATCTAACGATGTTCCAGAGGCCAATTGGGAAAAGTCGTTGGCAAACTCGTTCGAACGAAAAACTCGTTCGAACGACAATATCGAACGAACTGACAGAATGGTCAAAATTCGATTTAAGCCCAAAAACTTTATTTTAAAGTTCTAAAATTAACCTTCTGAAAATAAAATTTATTTTAAAATAAAATTACACCCAATAAAAAAAGTGTTCCAAGCTCCTATATATATGTAATGCATTCATACCTTAGGAGAGATTGGAACTAAGTTGATGACGTGAAACGAGGCACATGTAAACTTGATAAGTAGGCCGCAACGTCTTCAACTTTAACATGTCATAGGCTTGATGGATGGTCAAGTACTCTATCCTATGGCTCAAATGTTTTTCTTCGGAATTGAGCCAACACTACATTAAGACTCAATCGGAGACTTGTGTCCTTACAAATGTCCCCTTTTGGCTATTCCGGGACAGAAACCAAAATAAAATCCTAAAGGGCCGTCAAGCTTAACTAGACTCAAAAACATCCCAGCAAAAAATAGAAAACTTGACTCAAGACCCAAGGATCAATAGCTTTGCCGATGAAAGGTTGCCGCTAAATAGAATTCCTGCACACTCAAGCAAACATTAAATGCATAGGGAATATCAAAATATTAAATGCAATTAAAATAATTACTCCTCCTAAATTAATTCTCCCATTTATCAAATAAATGTCCTACTTAGAAAGACGTCTGCTTAGAAAGACGTCTCCCCCTAAGTTTAAATCTCCCAAACTAAGATACGATTACAATAGGATGAGATACCATTTCTTCCCCTATCATTCTCCCCCCTTTTGTTCAGGAATAGACAAAGGATAAAAGAACTAAAAAAGCAAGATGAAGCATAAGGTGATAAGAGCATGAAAGCATATGGACAACAAAATCATAACTAATCCATACAAAAATAATGATACCAATTTGATACATAAGATACTAAGCATGTGATATCAATTAAAATATGCAACAAGATAAATACCTATTATGAACTAGAAGCATAGATGGACTAGCAAGCAAGGCAAAAGAAAAAGTTACCATATGTATGAGGACAAAATGAATATCAATAACGCACATATATATAGGGATAAACACCACACATGACACAAAATACATTAAGCTTTTCACACTCGTATGGCAAAAATGCGTCATATGGAAACGGAAGTGTAGGAGTGTGAACTAGTAACAATTAAATTACGACCCAATCACTTAAAGTATGTTTACGGAGTTCTCATTTGATTGCAAACTTCAACACATTTGAATATAACCTCATGTGACAATATAAATTGAACTCAATGAACAAACATACACAATGCATACAAGTCTAGAATTTTGATGATATCACAAACCAATAGAGTCATGACATTGAAAGCGCAACTAGGATAAACGGACATTGTGCAAACCATTGATATACCATCCAAACTCCCTCAAAATAAGCATATTAATTTTTTGAATGACTATATCAAACTAAACAAATAGGCCTTGGCAAATATTTTCTTTTAATGCCATTATTCTTTTAGGCCTTTGGACCACGTATTTTTTTTAGGTCCAAGCAAACGGTGGCTTACTCGCAAATGATGATATTTCTTTTCGGAGCGCTTCCCCGTGCACTTTTATATATATCATTTTTATGTCTCACACAAATCTCACGTGCAACGGATTTTAACATGCACTAGTTCTCTTAGGTCACATAATACGTAGATGACTATATTGGTAGGAGAACACCTCACAAGGCTCAAATATATATGTGAAGTTAAAATTTCAAGTGAGCTCGTGCATGTGTAAATTGAGGCATATAAAATTAGAATCCATTATAGCAACACAAAATCCAACTACTCCATGTAAGCATGGTAAAGAACGTTTTAAGGATTGACAATCTTAACCAAAAGTTCTAGCCACATGGAAGCGAAAAGGAAGGGATTCAAATTCAAGTATATGTCATATAAAGTGTGTCAATCTAAAGTACACACAATAAAAATCTTTTTGAGTTTTTGAAATTTTTAACCAACCAAACAAAAATATTTACTCAAAAGACAAACAAAAATCATTTGCATTTTTCATTAAGTCTAAATAAAAGATAATTGATAAACAAAAATCATAATTCTAGCATGAGATATGAGATAACACAATGACTAGAAAATGACTAAACATGCATACACCTAGCAATGATATATAATATGAAGCACAAAAAGCTAGAGTATGCAAACAACTAACACATTCAACCTTTGGATTTAGCAAGGGAGGTATCGCGTGAAAGTAAATGAGAATAAAAAATCCTATGTTGTAAAGCTACCAAGTCGGATCTCCTAACCCAAACTAATGACGAATGACGATCTCGGGATATAGGAATCTTGGCTACCTCGGTTGCCTTCCGTTGGGATTTCTTAGGACCTCATTTAAGATCAAAGCAAAACTTCCTAAGATGACCTTTTCGACCACAATGTGAGCACCTAAAGACTCGGCGAAAAGACTTACCTAAGGAGTGATCTATAACATTGTTCCTGGAGGATTCTTCTAAAACATTGGTTTTGGCTTTATGAGTTGATTCATTACAAGTATCGAAGCCTAAACCACAAGTGTCATTTTTGATTTGGACCGTGCCTAAGATTTTATCTAGTTTTTCGGATCTACACTCCAAATCAAATTTGACTTTACTAGAGTCTTTTAATTTATTTCCCAAATCTAAAATGTGAGACTCTAATAAAACATTGCGCTCTTCAAACGCGAGAAGCTCCTTTTTCAAGGATTCCATTAAGCCCTTAGGGCTATCTCTCTCGCCTTCTACATATTCAAGCTTCTCTCAAAGAGCTCTTTCACGTGTCCTAAGGTCTTTAACCAATGCACTCTCATCAACGACCTTGACAAGCTCTCTTAAACTAGCTTCTAACTTCAAATTTGCTCTTTTTAATTTAATAGATTCTTCATACAATTCTTGAAAAGCAATTTGAAGTTCACTCACATCAACCTCTTCTTCATTTTCACACTCTCTCTTCTTCACTTTCACAACCATAAAAAACAAGGGAATCATAAACTTTGACCGTGGAAGTGTCATGCATTTGTATATCTTCATGGGAAGATTCATTATCGGTGCTCACATGACTTGCCATGAACGCGACAAAGTTGCGCTCAATGGGGGAATTGGATCCCTCTTCCTTATCACTATCACTAAGGGTTGCATTGTAGGAAATTGGTTGCTTATCTTCTCTCCTTAGTTTAGTGGGGCACTCAAAAGCCCTATGGCCATACCCTTCACAACCATAGCACCTATTTGACCCGTCCCTATTTAAATTTTCATAAAAAGTCTTAGGGATCTTTTCGGCTTTGTCATGCTTAGAATTTTCAAATTTCTTAAAATCATTTTTAAATTTATCTTTGTTAAATTTAAGAAATTTATGAAACTTCCTAGCAAACATAGCCATATCTTCCCAGTCACTATCACTTTCACTCTCTACTACTTGTTTTTCCTCCTTTCGGGCTTTCAAAGCAACGCCCTTATCTATTTTCTTTTCAGTTTTAGAGGGAAACATGTCTAGTTCATAGGCTTGTAAATCACCTACGAGCTCTTGTAATTTCGTAGAGGCTAAAGTGGGTAAATAATTTAACACGGTCACCTTAGGAATAAATCTATCGAGTAGGGACCTTAAAATTTTCTTTACTACTCGGTCATCGGGTATTCTCTCCCAAATTAAAAGATGAATTAACTATATCGGAAAGTCTAGCATAAAATTCATCAAATGTTTCTTTTTCATTCATTTTGATGGTTTCAAATTGAGTGGTGAGGTTTTGGAGTTTAGAAGCTTTTACGACAATAGTTCCTTCATGAGTGAGTTGTAAAATATCCCTAGCTTCTTTAGTGGTTTCATATGTCATAATGCGTCGGAATTCATCCGGTGTGACCGCGCTAAACAAGACATTTAAACCTCGGGAATTGAAATTTGCAAGTTTAATTCATTCTCACTCCATCTATCTGTGGGTTTGGGAACACGTTCATTTTCAACTAAATATGTAGGTGGGGACCACTCGTTAACGACTGAAAACCAAACCCTCTCATCTAGAGACCTAAGTGCCGATTTCATACGTGCTTTCCAATACGCGTAGTTGGAACCATCGAAAACCGGAAATTTTGAAAATAGGGAAAATTCCATTTAAACCAAAAATATTTAAAAGGACCTTAACGCAATAAATTAGCGCTCCGGCTCTGATACCACTTGTTGGAATGCAAGGACCCCCAATTTTAAAATTTTCAAATATAATTTCCTATTAAATGCACTGAAAACCAAACCCTTTCATCTAGAGACCTAAGTGCCGATTTCATACGCGCTTTCCAATACGCGTAGTTGGAACCATCGAAAACCGAAAATTTTGAAAATAGGGAAAATTCCATTTAAACCAAAAATATTTAAAAGGACCTTAACGCAATAAGTTAGCGCTCCGGCTCTGATACCACTTGTTGGAATGCAAGGACCCCCAATTTTAAAATTTTCAAATATAATTTCCTATTAAATGCGGAATATAGATGGTTCAACACAACAATTTAATTTTCCAAAATTTATTTGATTTTCTTTTCTTGAAAAAGATGAAAAATTAAATTAAACACAAATTTTAATTTCTAAAAACAAATTAAGTGAAATTAAGTCTACACACGCACTTAAAATTTCACTAAAACCAAATTAATTTAATCCCAAGTCTTAAAATTTGCCTACACAATATTTTAAATATTACCAAATTAGGCCAAACCAAATTTTATCAAATTCAATTATTTAGACTTGAATTAAATTAATTTACATTTTACCCAATTAAATTATAGCAACAATTTAAACAAGATTGCGAATTAAACCATATTTTATCTTTTAATCCTAAGCATGCGTTCTAGGTGATTTGTAAGATAAAATAAATTCACAACCACTACGCCGCGATGTACCCACAACGGGAAAAAACCTCGGACGACCTTAACCTTAAGTCCACTAAGTACGGAATTACAATTACAAGACAAATGACTTACTACACTCGACTCGACTCCATCAAGCCCCGACGCATCTTCTTGCAACTACCTCTGCATAGCCGACAATCTCGGAATCCACCGGAACCTTGAAGTCCACCGCAGCAAAAACCAAACTTCTTCTTCTTTGAGGGATGTAGAAGTAAACCCAAACTCTTTTCTTCTTAGGTGAAAAGTGAACCCGGTGCCAAACAACTCCAAACAAATATATATATGTGGTACTTGGAATAAACTCTTATGGGTGTAAAAAAAGTGTTTAAGAAAGATTTTCTTGAAAAACAAACACTCAAAACATGAACTCTTTCATTGTGGAATTAAGCTCTAAAAACTCTCTTAGAGATTGTAGGAGATGAAAAAGTTACTTTGAAAGAGTTGGTTCTTGCACTTCTTAATTCTGGAAAAATTAGTGGGAACAACAGAGTGGGATAGTGGAGAAAAATTGCCAAAATATTTTCCCATCGGAAATCTCGTTCAAACGAGATTTTCGTTCGAACGACCTATCTAACGATGTTGCAGAGGCCAATTGGGAAAAGTCGTTGGCAAACTCGTTCGAACGACAATATTGAACGAAGTGACAGAATGGTCAAAATTCGATTTAAGCTCAAAAACTTTATTTTAAAGTTCTAAAATTAACCTTCTGAAAATAAAATTTATTTTAAAATAAAATTACACCCAATAAAAAAAATGTTCCAAGCTCCTATATATATATATGTAATGCATTCATACCTTAGGAGAGATTGGAACTAAGTTGATGACGTGAAACGAGGCACATGTAAACGGGAAATGATGATCTCTTGATAAGTAGGCCGCAACGTCTTCAACTCTAACATGTCATAGGCTTGATGGATGGTCAAGTACTCTATCCTATGACTCAAATGCTTTTGTCCGAAATTGAGTTAGCACTACATTAAGACTCAATCGGAGACTAAACGTCAAATGTCCTTACAATTTCACATTCAAACTTACCCGGGAAAAACTATATTATATTTTTTTCTTTTGGTATTGCTGGATAGATTTTTGGATTGCAATGCTGACGTAAACTAAACGTCAATGGCCAAAAAAAATAAAACAATCACCAACTTTAGAGAGAGAAACTAAGACTCTCTTATATTCAAAATTAAATTTATTTTCAAATGAAGATTACATGGGTATTTAAAGGGGGAAAGTAGCTTAGGCTCTAAGTTACAACTCTTATTACAAAAATACCCTGAATAGCCTTTGTTACTCCCACATCTAAATATTAAAGCAAAAAAAAAAAATACAATGACATAACAAAATAAAAGAAAATAACAAAAAGAAAATAAAATTCTTTAAAACCCTAAAATGGGACCCATTTCCATCAAATGCATTCCTAGATAATAAGCTTATGTATTAGCAGCGGTTGCTTTACAGTGAGAGGCTGATGATGTAACATTGTTTAGGATGCCAAGGTGTTCCGACTTACATTTTCATTTTTTGGTATAAACATATATTTGAACAACTATTGACAATTTAATATGCCAATGGCTGTACTTTGGAGTTTGCATTAGATGCAGTTTGTTTTAGCAACTGTGTTTGTGAAGTCACTACATTTGCCGTTTTTTTTTGGGTTCAGTAGCATTTCAATTTTACTGTTCTTTATATATAGTATTTCTCTTGTGCAGCATCTATCCCAATGTACTTGGACTGGTTATAACACCGTTGAGAACAGGGACAGGCCTTTAGTTTTGAAGGAACTTAAAAAGCTATGGGAGAAGGATGACCGTTATCTTCCATGGGAGAGGGGAGAGTATAATGAGTCAAACACACTTTTGGTGGATGACGCTCCTCATAAAGCCTTGTGCAATCCTGTTAGTTCGTCACCCTTTTTCTCCTTTCTTATTTTAGGGTTTCTAGTAATTATCTCATCTGTGATAATCTAAGGGTTTATCCTAATTTACCAACTAATTCCCTCGACTCCATTTTTGCTCCTCATTTTTCAGCCTAACACCGGAATTTTTCCTGGCACATACCGGTGTGAGCATGAAAACGACAATTCATTAGGTGAGTTCCTCTGGCATTTCACTCCCCCCTCTCTATATTGCACTGGGATCTCATGGCAGTGTATTATCTTCTAGTAATGTATTAGTTAAGCTGATCTTTGTTCCTTTGTTTTTGTTCATTGAAATTGAAGAATATCAATTTTGAGATAGCCAACGATTTCTCTTTGTAATAAATGCAGGACCTGGAGGTGATCTTCGGGTTTATTTGGAAGGGTTGGCGTTGGCTGAAAATGTTCAGAAGTATGTAGAGCAAAATCCATTTGGTCAGCGACCTATCAGTGAAAAAAATTTATCGTGGCGTTACTATCTTAAGGTTATAGACGCCGTCTCATCCCGACGGGAACATGGGGCTAATAATTTTTCAGCTTACTCATCTCAGACTAGAAGATGGCACTATTAAGTTTTTTTTTTCCTGTTCTTTATTTAACTGATAAGAGAATCAATACTATTATGGGAGGAATACCAGCAGCAGAACTGTGGTGGTAGTGTTTAACTTCCCTTGGATAGGTTTTTTGCTCTTAAGCAACACATAAATTTTGCATCCGACTAAATATATGTAGGGTCTGTCATTTTTTGTTTTATAACTGCAGCTTTGCTGTACATAGTGGCAGTTGTATTCTCTTATCATAAAGACATGATTTTCTCATCATGCAGAATTTTTTAGATTATTATCATTATTATTATTATAATTGTTATTATTATCAATATTATATTTTGTCTTCATTGAATGAAGATAGTAGGCGATTGCTTCATGACCTTCTCTCTCTCTCTCTCTCTCTCTCTCTCTCTCTCGCGCGCGCGCAGGCACCTGAAGATTGTTTTTTGATCCTAGCAAACATGGTTTGCATTAGCTTGATTCAATGAGGAAACTACGTTTCCTTTTATTATGTTGGACAACAAAACTATTTGGATAATGCTCCACAATGGATTGAATTTTAATCCAAATTCATTCTGCCTTAATCCATTATGCAGATGGATTGAGCAATAATATTCTTAATTTAAACGTGCTATTTGATATTTCAGTCCCATGAATATGCATTGGTGGGCTTATTCTTTGAGCCCGCGTCTCCCTTCACGCTCTCCCTGTTCTAGAGTCTAAAATGGGTCATTTGGAGCAAACCAGAAATTTAATTTGAGCCAACTTTGCCAAGCGAAGACAAAGAAGTGCATGCCATAACACACAAATCAATCATTCCAACTTCGGAGTTGAACATGACATTGGCTCCGACAAGTTCCTCTGTTCTGTATCCTGACCCTTAACTTCTTGCTCTGAACACCATTGCTAGTAAATGTGATTTGATCATGACACTTGAGAACCCACAATCGCTTTATATGTTTTGTGTGCTCCATGGAATGGAGTCTCGTAGTCCCCTTAGTGCAATCTAAAGCCCATGTGGCTTGCCTAGGCTTGCTGATGAATGAGGGGCTAGTGAACTTGCTTGCTTTTGCATAAATTGCCCGGGTGGGGTGCATGAAAAATGTTTAAGAGTGACTTTTTTCTTCTCTCTTCGATAACCCTAAAAAATCATTTAAAGCTTTGACAACATCCAATAAGCCAAAAAAATGGTTGAAGTCAACTTCCTTTCCCGTTCACACCCAATATGCGAAATTCTAATGAGTTGTATACTTGAAGAAGAATCCTTAATGGACACCACCTAGGGCCTTGGGGGATGGACCCGACCACTCATTTATCTCAATATGAGTGAGCTCCCAAAATCGTGCAAGGAAGCTAAGGAATGATGTATAAAGTAACGATATATGTCCTTGTCCAAGACGTGCAAGGTTTGCCTCCCTCTTTTTGATGCATCCACCCGACCAAAGTGGAATGCAAGCTTAAGGAAGTACATGAATGTAGTTACAATAACTATATAACTAGATGATCCCTAATCAAGAGGATCGTGACTTGAGGGTAATCTGGCTTAACGAGGTCGAGGATTTGAAAGCCCGTGCAAGATATTCGATAAATGCCAGAAATTCGCAAGTATCCCTCATAAGTCATTTGAAGAGTTGACCTCATTGATGCCGCCTTGACTATTCATGTCATTAAAGATTGTCATTATAGACCTTCTACCCAATACTTAGTGTGGGTATTGGTTCTTCATCATTGTGGATGGCCATTACACCAAGTGGGTTGGGTCTGAGTTTTTGAATGAGATACTGGAAACCAAATTTCCCCGTTTTGTATGAAGACATATGCGAGATCCCCAGCATCTTAATCTTAAATCAATGAACTTTCTCAAATATAATGCCAAAAATTATTATTCTAACCCTCCCCACCCACGTCCTAACACTCAGATTAAGGTAATCAACTGTACCATCTTAGAAGGCATTACAAAGAGACTTGAGGATGCAAATGCATGATGGATTGAGGAATTGTATAGTGTTGTCTATACCTACTAGAAACTAATTGCAATCCAACGGGAAAGATGCCTTTTATACTTGCATTGTGGTCCTAAAATAAATTGGCCTCCCCACGCACATGTACTTGCATTGTGGTCCTAACATTAGGCATTACAACGCCTAATGTTATGCATTTTTAGTTTATCATGCCCATACTAAAAGGAATAAAGGATATCATAAGAGTTATTGTCGAAGTTATTAATGTAACAACCCAAATATTATAATATCAGGGTTAATCAAGTCCAAATATTAGAATATATAAATTACTATAATTTAAAATATCATTCTTAATACGTGACAGAAATATGAGACAATTTAAATTTTTTTCAACAAAATAAGATAAGAGAGATAATAGTATGATTAAACATCACCAATAATGTCCACATCACATAAAATTTCAGTAATAGAACAATACACAAAAGTCACAAAATAATATCTCAAGTAAAACTGTGCAGTCACAAACTACTCACCAATTTAAAAACTGTCTCATATGAAATGCACTATAACAAGGAAATTACATCGTATGTAAAATAAATATCCAAAGTCCCAACCTGCTGTCTCAGATCCAGCTTCTCCTAAGACCTCAAAAGTAATTGGAGATGTTAGTCAATGCAATGTATGAGGCCCCACTACAAGAATACTAGTTACGTTTCCCAAATAGGGTAACATAACCCAACTAGAAGTACCAAAAGAAATAAATACCACAATAAAGTCTTTTATTTAACAATAACATTTAAACATAGAATCTTTATCAATACTAGTTAATATAACAAATGCAACTATTTGAATAACAACATGGCCTATCAATATCTCATATAATATCAAGAATATAAATAGCGATCCGGTTTTAACATGGTTTAACAACTAACCACATGATATCAGATTGTTCATAGTTATCTACTCATTATCCAGTATCAATAAAATCTCTTTACAAAAGCGAGTTTCAACAACTACTGGTTTATCAATCGATACAAACAATCAAATAATATTCAACTCAAAATATCATTAAAAGACTTTTTATCCATTTTCCATCTTCATGTTTTGTTAGTTACATCAATTCACTTACGTATAGTTACATCACCTCATACTTTCTTCACATTCTAGCCAGTCGAACTTTATAAATTAACACAATTAAACCCATGTGAACCAAGTGCCACTTTCCTGTCTCATTTATGTCATCTTTATGTCGTTAACTTCATTTTAATTAACCGACCTCTTACATGGACCCAAGTATAGCATAGTAAACCCCAAATTTCCTTTATTACTATAAACAACTGTAATCCAGCTGCCTCTCTAACGACCATGAATGTCATGAAAAATACCACAATTATCATTATACAAGTATCGACAACCATGTTTACATGACCATATCAATATTATAGCATAGCCAACCCGTATCACTCATGACCCCGCATATACTCGAAAACCAAGTCCACTTAAACTGTTACTATCGCCAGGATATGATATATCTATAACTAGTCGACACTAGGCTCGCACCAATAACAATGAAAAACTAGCAATAACCGTTAGATTAGTTAACCAATATAGGCCTAATACAGGCGATATCCCATATCCACTTGACACTATACCCATTACCTACATATATGCCATCCATAACTTTCTACTTGAATTTAAACATCATAAACTCTAAACTTCTAACCTTCCCTAGACTCCGTGCATGTGACGTCTCATAAATGAAATCCAAAAAGAACCCCTCGATACAAAAGTATCAAGGTAAGTTGGTCATCAAGAATTTATAATCATAATAATATATCTCCTAAACACCTACATAAGAACCAACACATAACTTAAACCTAAACCCAAACTCCTAGCCTTCTCTAGACTTCATATGCAAGATGTCTTATAAATGAAAATCAAATTAGGAACCCCCTCCTTAAAATTCTGTTTAGATTATGAAGTCATCGAGAGTAAACAAAAACTAACTCACCATTCGATAAATGAAGGTACTTACTTAAATCACCAGGCACCTACTTCACGAAATCGTAATAGATTCACTTCATTATTAATCCTTATAAGTCACACATTCAATAATTGCTTGCCAATACTCATCACTTAATGCCTTAAATTACCTATAAAAATTACATTCCTAAACTCCTAACTCCTACCTTCTTTAGACTCCGTGCGTAGAATATCTCATAAATAAACTCGAAACAAGGAACCTCTCGATACACTTCTATCTAGTTTGGACTGTCATCGAGAGTGGACAAACACTGAACCTAACCTTCTATATCCATTACCTAAATTATATTCATGCATACACGTCACTCAATGAAATTCATACTTCACTTTATGACTCCCAAATCACCTTATTACATGACCTAACTTTAGAAAATTCATCGTCCTCCCAAGCATCCGATTCACTCTTAAATCCCTCACTTATCACAACCCTACCTTCTCCTCAACATAATTAATCCTAACAATACTTATAGATAATGATCACTACATTAAAGTCTCAAGTCAAATCTCTATGTTGCTATAAGTATTCCCAAATATCATCTTAGTCATTGCAAAATCTACATGTACATATCCCTTATGTTATGACTGTAATCTCAATAATATGTGACCTAAACGTTATATTCCCAAAGATAACATGATAAGTATAACAACATATATATTGCCTCATTAACAATACATAATCATAAATATAAACCACACCCACAACCATCCTTATCTAACAATACAATTCTCATTATTAACAATCATTATCCAATCATCTAAATCCCATCGACAACTAGGACAACGGACTAACAACATAAATCCTCTCTCCAACAATTAGACCAATAACACAACTCTTCATAATAGTTCAACTAATATCCCATCAACATCTAGTGACAATATAAATGACCAAAATAATTATAGGTCCTACGGTAACATCAATAAACCTACAACATGAATAGCTTGAACAACAACTACAAGCCAACATCCATTTTCCAACACCAATAACATAGGGTTGAAATAATAATCCCCTTGATAAGCACATATAATATATCATCTCATATAAACCTTTTTTTACTCAAAATATTTATTATTGTTAATTCATATTCGAAAAGCCCTAATTCCCAAGGTTTCAATTACAATTATGTAATTCAATAATTTATACGCATATCAAGTGGTGTCCATATGATTTTTCCAACAATTAAAACTATCCCAAGATAAGCATTGGTAATTCATATAAAATTTAACAGGATACGCATTTCTCATAACTCACATTTTATTTCCCAAAGTTTATAAAACACATTATTTATCTCTTAGCCAATTAACATGTTAATCTTCTTATCTTTTTAACAATTACACCATTTAATTCATATAATCATTTTCTAAGAATTATCATTATATAGGACTCTCACAAGTTTCGATATTAATTGATAATAAGATGGAATTAATTAGGTTTGCCTTGTCCAAATTAAAATTCTAATCACTTTTGAAATTTGAAAACGCAGGGGCTTATATGAAATATTCATATCTTAGGTTACGCACACAAAGATTCAATTTTAACTAAATTTTATCTAAATTAATAATTAGGCGTGCATGCAATATAATGTCCAATTCAAAATATGAAGCCAAATTCAAAATTACGCAGAGGAAGATAATACGGAAAAATACCTTTTGGGGAAAACCTATATTTCAGCACTATAAAGAATTCGATAGACTCGATGACTTACATACTACTAAAAGATCCACTTAGTATAATACACGGATCTTCAAATCTTCAACAGATACAACACAGTCCAGCTTCGTCCATAAGAAGCATCTCTTCTGTCGGTATCCATTGATTAGCCTCAGGAACCTCAAATTCCTTTATTCTTCACCAGTAGAGCTTTGAATCTACAATCAACAATAGAGAAAATATCTTTAAAATATCTTTAAGTGTTTTAGAACTTGGAGTATGTGCTTATAGATTTGGTAAAGTGATCCTAAAAAATCTAAGAGGTTTTGATTGGAAAAGTGTAGAGTTTGAACAAAAAGGAACTCTAAAAGGGCTCCTTGAAAGTCTAAAATGAGTTGTTTCAAACTCTAATTTTGCATCTCTATTTACAAGGAAAGTTGTTGCGATGATATAGGCCTTAGTTATTTGCAAAAATATGTTTTAAATATAAAAAAATCTTGTAATTAGTCGAAAGACCTAGTACCTCGCTCGAACATGGTACCTCATCTCATTCGAATGTATTTCCAATGAAACTTCAATCGACATTCTAGAGCGTACCAAAAAGGAATCGCTTCGGATTTTGTTCGAACATGAGAAACACGTTCTAACAACATACCCAATATTGTTTGAACAATATCCAATGAGACTTCAAACGACATTCCAGAGCGTAACAAAAATGCAACGTTCCAGATATCGTTCGAACGTGGGAACCCGTTCTAATGATATGTGTAATCTCGTTCGAACGACATATCTATCTCATTCTAACGAGTTAGCAAAATTTCAAAAATTCTTCAAAAATATTTTAAAACCTTTTAAAGTAAACTCTTTTAAAATTCACCTCGGATAATTAAAGTCTTTACTTAACCTCCTCATAACTCTTCTAGATGTTGTTGAGACAAATGATCTTCAATATTTTAAAAGTCATTAACTTCTTCTCTTTGAATACATGGAAGTAGTTATCAAGATGTAGTGGGTTGTAATGAGATAAGCCAAAATAAACTACAAATGAGCAATTATAAGACGTGCTCTTATAAATCCTCCCTTTAGCTAGTCTGGTACAAAACACAAACCGAAGCCAAATTAACCCCTAAGACTAATACAATTAATGCTCGCCCAAATCAAGAAACAAAATGCATAAACGTATAAGTATTCAACTAAAAAGTCTTCATCTTGTGTGGTCCATGAAATCAACATCAAGGTTGAAGTGACCTACATACCCGAGATACAAGGAATACTGTGATGCGTATGAGTTTATGAAAAAAAACTCCCCCTCAATTTGTTCTTTATTTTTTTGTCTGTAATAGACTAAGGGTAAGAAGCTAATCATGAAAGTGTTAGCATCACCTGAAGAAGCAAAGAAATCATCACGAAGATAAGCATTAAAGCACATGGGATGAAATTCCAAATGGTATAAAAACTATTTATGAAAAATTTCAAAATTTTAAATTATAAAAATAATGTATAAAAACAAAAATATAATAAACCATGAAATAACACAAAATATCCGAGTCGTGAAAGCGGAACGTAAATGTGTGAAAATTCCCCGTGTACAAATTAACAAATGCATTCATAACATAGGCACACGAAGCCTTAGGTGTAAATATGCTGAACTTAAAATAAAATTGACTCGACTTATATAACGTGGCATGAATTTAAATGATTCTCAAATCAATAATACCAAACTATTTAATGCTTTACAAGAGATATTGTTGTGCAAATCCATTGATGTTCTACTTTATAACACCCTCAAAATCTCACATATATAAGAATTTACTCTCAATTTTGAAGATATCATAATTCTCATATGTAACGAAGCATCAATGAAAATAAAATTGTCCTTAACACTTCTATTTTAATGTGCCGTTTATCTTTTAGTCTCTTTTTGTAAATGGTGGCTTTTAACGCAAATAGTATTTTGCTCTTTCGTAGCCCCTTTCCTTTACTTGAAATATAACAATATTTTCTTATAACAAAATCTGGGCAATGGTTCTTACAAGAACAACTTATCTCTTTTTACATTTGGTTCGTTATTAAGCACGATTGAGATGAGAACATCGTATTCGACATATGATAAGTAAGCACAATGTTTAAAAAGTTCGTGCACGTGTGCAATAACGGTAAGGAGTCTCGAATGAAGAAATGAATCATCAATGATCAACGAAATGCTATCCAAACATTATTAAGCACACTAAAGAAATGAAGTCATGTCTCAAAACACCATGGGAAAGTCATATGAATGGATGGAATGAAGCGGTGATCCGAATATCTTAAACGTGCATCCATATATGGTGGAAAAAGAAAATACATTTTTTTTTGTCTTTTTCCAAAATTTTATCAAAAATAAAATCTTTTTGAAATTTTCTAACTTTTTCTTTAAAACCTAAAATCTTTTTATATTTTTCAAAATATATCAAAAGAAAAAGCATAGTAATATAATAAATAACAATATAGCAATAGGGATAAATGATTTGAAAAGATAACCACCCTACACTAGAAAAAGTTCCCGAACTTAATCAACGGAACAAATACCCAAAGACTTCTTAAGATTCTCAAATCTAAGTGTATCTAAAGGTTTCGTGAAAATATCGTCTAATTAATGTTCGGTGCTCATAAAGCTCAATGACACAACCTTCTCCTCAACGATATAAAAAATAAAATGCTCATGTATCCTTAATGTGATTTGTGCTAGAATGTTGGACCGGATTACGGGATATATGAATTGCACTCATATTATCACACGAAATAGTCAACTTGTCTTGGGAAATCGCATAATCTTCTAACGTTTGCTTCATCCATAAGAGTTGTATGCAATAACTTTCGACGACTATATACTCGGCCTCCGTCGTGGATAAAGAAATGGAGTTTTGATTCTTACTCAACCAAGATCCAAGAGCACTACTAAATTAAAAACACCCACCCGAGATACTCCTACAACCATCAATATCCCCGGACTAATCGACATCTAAATAGGCAAATAACGGTCATCGGTATCAAAAGAATGATAAATACCATAAGAAAGAGTGCCATTTAGGTATTTGATGATACATTTAAGTGTAAGAAAGTGAGACTCTTTCGGGGATGCTTAGTATCGTGCGTAAAATCCAATGATAAAGGCAATGTCGGGACGACTAGAAAAGACTCCCTATCATTTTCTTATAAAGGGTTTGCTTTATGTTATTACCTAAAGTGTCTTTGCTAAGCTTAGTCGATGTACTCATTGGGGTGCTTGAGTGCTTAGCAGAGTCTAAACCAAACTTCTTCACTAGGTCCCTAGCATATTTGGATTGAGATATATAAATCCCATCCTCTAGTTGATGCACCTGAAGGCCTAAGAAGAACATAAGCTCACCGACCATGCTAATCTCAAACTCGCTCTTCATCTCTTTAAAAAAAGAGGGATCACGTCGGGAGCACATGGATTCAAATATTATATCGTTCATATAGACTTGGGCAACCAATATAGCATCACTCTCTCTCCTCTCACATAGAACCTCTTATCCACTTCCTCTCTCTTAAATCCACAAGCTAAGGGATAAAAAGTGAGACTCTCGTATCAAACACGGGGTTCTTACTTCAAATGATACAGGGCCTTATTAAGATAAAAGACGTGTCCTAAATGATTTAAGTCTCCAAACATTTTTGGTGTTGTTCCCCATAAACTTCCTCCTTTAGAATGCCATTAAGTAAGACACTCTCGACATCCATCTTCTATAACTTGAAATGTAAAATGACAGGCTATGGTGAGTTGTAAGCAGACGGACTTAAGCCTAGCAAATGTCTCATCAAAGTCTACACCCTCAATATGTGTATAGCCCTGAGAGACTAATCTAGCCTTATTGAGAAATATGGTAGCATTTTCATTCATCTTATAATTGCAAATCCATTTAGTACCAATCACATTAGTCTCTCTAGGTCGGGGGACTAACTGCTAGACATCATTCTTATGAAATTGAAGCAACTCTTCTTGCATAGAGTATATCCATTGCTCGTCCTTGAGTGCTTCTTTCACATTATTGGGCTCGACTAAGGAGGTGTAGTAAAAGTAGCTAACCACATTATCTAGTTAAGCAATGGTCTTGACACCTAGTTTGGGATCGCCAAGTATAGAGGAAAGGTCATGAATCTTTCGAACCCAAGTGGGTGGATCCTTTAAATCAAGAGTGGGGTCCACTAGGGTTGTACGAGGAATGATGGGATCATCACTAGGGGTGAATCATCCTCACACTCGGGGTTAGGGCCAATAGATTCTGGAAGCTTGTCATCTCTAATCATGACGTTATTGACTCCATAACCTTAGAGGTTGAAAGGTTAAACACCGTATAAGCCCTAATTGATGATGAATAACCTAATAATATCTCATATTGCTCTTAGAGTTGAACTTTTCTAAGTGCTTGTTATCTCTTAAAATGTAGCAAGGACTCCCAAAGACACTGAAATACGATAGGTTGGGTTTCTTCCTATCCAAAACTCATATGTCATGTGCAATATGTGTCGATGAAGATATACCCTATTCATTGTATGGTATGAGGTATTAACCACCTTTGCCCAAAAATATCCAGGCACGTTTCTCCTAAGAATCATGGATCTTAGCCATATCTTTGAGTCGTCCAGTTATTTCACTCAATTATCCCATTTTGTTAAGGAGTACGAAAGGTCGAAAACTCGTATTTGATGCCCCCTCTATCATAATAACTATCCACTATGGCTTCTTTAATTTCAATGCCGTTGTCACTATGCATTTGATTCATAGCGAGTCTGTGTTGGTTTTGTAGGACACGTCACTTGTTTGTTAGGAACCCAATCGCATCGAACTTTTCTCTAAGAAACCACACAATAGAGTATCTCGAAACTTCTTTCATTATCATGAAAATGTATCTCTTAGCACCTATTCTCTCTATATGTGTAGGACCCATAAGATCCAACCCATAAGATCCATATGTTTCAAATCCAACTCACAAGAAGTGATAGTGTCATTCAACTTTCGATGGGGACTCTTAATTTGTTTTCCTTGTTGGAAAAATACCACAAACATTGGAAGTTGGTTTTCCAAGCGATGGTAAGCCACGCAATAGGTATTTCTTCACTAATCTCTCAATATCTCTAAAGTTCACGTGACCTAGTGGTTGATGGCAAAGGTCTATAGAGGAAACCGTGGCATTATTGCACACAGAGGAGGACTTGGGAATGATACTATGGCAATTATCATATGTCTTCTCTCCTTGAAGTAATATTTCATCGTATTGATCATATACTTTACACTTGAACCAATAAAATTTTACCACAATGTTTGCATCGCAATGTTGACTTATGCTAATCAAGTTTGCTTTCAATCCTTCGACGTACAACACATTGTCTAGTTTAGGAAATTCAGGTATCTCAATAAAACCTCGTCCTAAAATACTAGACCCACACCTATCTCCAAAGGTGACTTTTCGTTCCTCACGATCCACAAGGTCGGTAAAATAAGACGTGTCACCAGTCATGTGCCTAGATCACCCACTATCAAAATAATATTGGGAAGTATTTTGAATCTTGAGAGCGATGTGAACGAGAAGGGCTTTGTCGTCTTGCTTAGGTACCTAAGTGTAGGTAACCTTTTGTTTGCCATTATCATTGTTGGCTCTAGTCGTAGCTGGAAGGGTTCCCAAGAGGTATAAACGTCATTTAAAATACTTCCATTAAGCTTTGAAAAGTGGTGACTAGGAACTCAACTAAATCTCAAAGACTAACAAAGCCTCTATAGCGATTCACAAGAGTATGTGTATGTTTAATTCTCCTTAACTTGTAGTGAAATTCCCCATACCTCTTTTTTTTTGCAATAGGTGCAAACATAGACTCGTTTGGGACTACCTTGGTTCTCCTTTTTAGGTTGAACTTTATTTAATGGTTTAGGTCAAGACCCATAAGGATCTACCACAAATTTAGTAACTGGTTCCGGTGCGACATGGAAAGTGGATGAACTGTCGTAACCCATTCCTCGCCTCTCTCTAAAACCTAAAGTAGGACGAAGGAACATTTTACCTACCTTCTTTGATGTATCCTTTATAGTAATATTGACCTCTCGGGTACGTTCGAGATTTTTCTGTAGTTAGGATACAAGGGATTTAATTTTCTCACGAGTCTCCATTAAAACTTGAGGATATCTCGTAAGACTAACCACTTTGTTCGCCAAGTCACCATTTTCCCTTTTGACTAAAACGTCTCACTCTCTCTCCAAAAGAAACTCTCACCGAGGACTTGATCTCTCTTGACTTTATCAACTTCTTCTCTAAACCTAAAACCCTGAGTGCCAAACTTTTATTTTCATTTTTCATCTTAAAGGACTCATCGTAAAGATCGGCGTAAGAACGTTGAAGGTCACTCTCACCCTCACTCAAAAATTTATCTCCCTTACTCTCTTCGAAATGACTAGTCTCACTGTCGAGATCGTCATGATTAACAACTCCCTTATCGGTGTGAGGTATACTAAATGACCTAACATGACAATCCATGAACGCAGTGAAGTTATGTCCATGTGGTGATACATCCCTGGAATCAACCGAATCGACATCATTACCACTAAGCATGGCATTGAAGGTACCTTTGCCTTTTCCTTGTCTCTTTAACCTTGTATCACACTCGTGAGCTTTGTTACCCTTATCCTCAAACTCATAGCACCTCTCCTCATCTATCTTAGTGTACTCTTTTCTCACTTTTTCAAAATTTTTCTTGCTTGATTTATACTTTTTCCTTTAAACCTTTAGAAGTATTTTTTCCTTAGCTTGAGAATTATTTTGTAAAAAGGATGTATTTTTTCCTTAGCTTGAGAATTATTTTGTAAAAAGGACAAGATCATCTAGATTAAAATCATTCTTGGATTTAGATGAAACCTCCTATTTCTTTTTAGATTGTACTTTCAAAGCAATTACCCTTTCCTTTTAAATAGTTTTAGAAAATATATTGATCTCATAAGTTTGAAGGTCTCCTTCAAGTTCTTCTAACCTAAGTGTATCTAAAATCCCAACGAATTAAGAATAGTGACCTTAGGAGTAAAGAGGGATGAAAGGGATCTTAAAATCTTTTTCACAATGCGTGTCTGAGCGATTCTCTCACTCAAATTAATACTAGAGTTAGCGATACCAGAAAATCATGCAAAAATTCATCAAATGACTCAAACTCTAGCATAATAATAGTCTCAAATTGTGTGGTGAGATTTGTTGCTTTGAATCTTTCACAACGTTGTTACCCTCGGGAGTGAGATGGAAGGTATCTTATGCTTCCTTAGACGTGGTACACGTTATGATGCAGTGGAACTCGTCAGGGGTGATGGCTCTAGGAATGGAACTAAAACCACATGAGTTAAAATTAATCCAATATAGTTCATCCTCCATCCAATTGGTGATGGGTTTAGGTCTTATGACATAACCATTAGTCACAATGGGCCGTGTCCTCTCTTTTTTCACACAGAAGCTAGATGCGCTCATCAATCGCTTTCAAAGATAACCTCATTTAAGCTTTATAATAAGCATAATTGGAACCATAAAATAGATAGCCTATTATACAAATTATCCATAAAAACTCAAATTTAAAAGATCACACAAAAACTTAGTGTAACCTGCTCTGATACTAATTTGAGAAAGCAAGGGTTTTTATGGGATATTCGTATCATAGGTTACGCGCATAAAAATTCAATTTTAACCAAATTTTATCTAGATTAATAATTAGGTGTTCATGCAATACTAATTCAAAATATGAAGCCAAATTCCAAACCTCGCAGAAGAAGAAAATAAGGAAAAATCCCTTCTGGGCAAAACCTATATTTCAGCACTGTAAAGAATTCAACATAATAATTTTTTTATAAACTATTAAGTGATCAACTTAGTACAATGCACGAGTTTTTAAATCTTCAACAGATACGACATAGTCCAGCACCGTCCACATGGTGTAGCTCTTCCCTCTACATCCACCAATTAGCCTCAGGAACCTTCAATTCCTTTCTTCTTCAGAAGTAGAGCCTTAACTCTACAATCAACAATGTAGAATATCTCTACAAGTGTTTTAGAACTTGAAATATGTTCTTGATTTTACAAAGTGATCCTAAAAAATCTAAGGGGTTTGGATTGAAGAAGTGTAGAGTTTGATCACAAAAGGAGCCTTAAAGGGCTTCTTGAAATTCTAAAATGAGTTGTTTCAAACTCTAATCCTGCATCTTTATTTATAGGGAAAGTTATTGCAAAGATATAGGTACTATATATTTGCAAAGATTTCTTTTAGAAAAATAAATACTCGTGTACTCCTTCGAATGACCTGGTACCTTGTTCGAACATAGTACCTTATCTCGTTTGAACCTGTTTCCAACGAAACTTCGAATGACATTCCAGAACGTACCAAAAAAGCATCGCTTTAGATTTTGTTCGAACATGATAAACTCGTTCTAATGACATCCAATCTTTTTTGACGATATCCAATGGAACTTTAAACGACATTCTAGAGCGTACCAAAATGGCGACATTCGAGATTTCATTCGAGCATGGGAACTTGTTCTAACGATATGCGCATTCTTGTTTGAATGTCATATCTATCTCGTTCGAATGAGTTAGCAAAATTTCAAAAATTTTAAAAAATACTTTAGAATATTTGAAAACCTTTTAAAGAAAAATCTTTTAAAAATCACCCCTGGATAATTAAAGTCTTTACCAAACCTACTCATACTTATAGATGTTGTTGAGACAAACGATCTTCAATCTTCCAAAAGTCATCAACTTCTACTCTTTGAATAAATGGAAGTAGTCATGAAGGTGTAGTGGAGTGTAATGGAATAAGCCAAAATAAACTAAAAATGAACAATTATAAAACTTGCTCTTACAAAATTAATTAATAAGCATGTTTAGGAAATATCTAAGTCATTAAGCAACAAAGGGGAAAGTTAGAGGATTCTTGCGTTTTACTATTTTGAAATTTGACTTTATTCTCTTTATCTCCTCTGAAATTTGATCAACTTATCTCTTGAATAAATCCCAAATTCCATGCTTAAGGTCCTCAACAAAGGTTTGCAGGTTGTATTTTAGTGGGGTTTAGGGTGTTAGAAATTAGGGATAAATAGAATATGAGGGATATTGGTTTGGTTTTAGAGATGATGTAAAACACATATGAAATCTCATGGGTTTAACTACTATAAAATGCCAAGTAAACATGGTCCGCGAGGGAGGTCTCGGACCATAAAGGTCATAGTCCCACCTCGCATACTCGCGGTTGTTGCCCCCTTATCCGTGGTAGGGTTCATTTTCGGTCATGACCGCCCACTTCACCAACCGCCAATATATCTCCCCTCTATCTATTCATACACAAGACATAATACAACATGAGATGAAAGTGGAAGTCAAAAGTGAATCATAATCAAGGAATAATGAAAAATAGTTAGTTGCAAAAATGTAAAGAATAGTTACATGAACTTTATTTTTGAAGAAATTTCATAGATCTCTACTACAGAGGACAAAGATAACGATAATCGGACTCATAAATTTTCCTAGTGATAGACATTGGTTTAATAATTTAGCCTGAATGACGCTTTGGATCTCAACAGAGCAGGGTAAATAACCATCATGTGTGGTGTGGCCATCCTGGGGGGTCGGTCTCTGGAGGTGGATCCCTCTTTCCTTCCCCTTTTTCCAGTGTGCGCGCGGGATTGCATCCTTTATCGAGGCGCTCGGCCATCATCGATGTGGGGTGATATGTAGAGATATAGTCACCAACCTATTTTGCATAAAACAGGCAAAATAAATGTTTTTAGCCCCAAGAAAATGACATCAAGGACAATACTGATGCTTTCAAAACCAAGTAGTTCATGGGTTCGGGGACTAAGTTACGGAATGAGAAGGTGTTAGGCATCCATACCGCCCTTTCGGTATCTCATGGGCATATGTTAATATTCTCCTGTAGAACTCCGCGATGTGTGTGCTTTTGTGCATAACATAAATGGAGGATGAAATCGCTCAACTCGCATTATGGATAAAGGCGGAGTGAGATAATCCTTAGGAGTGTTCCCAAAATAGTAATAAAAAAATATGATGCAATTGTTTGTCTATTTACAAGTCATTATGAAGGAACGTTTGTGTATATTTGACAAGACACAAGCAAACAAGCATATAAATGTATATATCATGAATATATGACGATAATAAAATAACAAATATATGCGGGAGGACTCGAGTCGAGCGGTTTATCCAAGACGCCTACGTAGCCTGGAGGCATCAATTTCCACGTAGTTGAAAGACAATATGAGGTGATTTTAACCCATAAATCCAACCCTAAAATTTATTATATGTGTGTGTAGAAAAAAGTGTTTTAGTGTAAGAAAGTGGGATGAGAAATCCTCATTTGGAATTTACAAGTGAATCCTATTTTTCTTGTTTTTGAATTTTTCTATAAAAATAAAGTATGTGCAAATACTAATAATAAAATGATTTGGAATTAAGATGTGTGATGTAAAGAAGTAAAGTGCTAAAGAGAAAATGAAGTAACAAATGCAAAATTAAGAGAATTTAAAGACAAAGAGGAAGAAATAAACCTCCTAGTGAGAACTTGAAGTAGATTTTGATTGTAGATGCATTGATCTCAAGATGAAATGATGGTGGTTTGAGGAGGTGGGTGGGAATTTACTCAAAAGAGTATGAAAATGATGGAAGGTATGTGGGAAATAGGCTTTCAAGGAAAGAACAACTCTAAATTCAAGGGAATTCTCTCTGAATTGCTGAGAGGGATGTTCAAGAGTGATTTTGAAAGTGAGGCCACAACCTCTATTTATAGGGTCAAGGGGGTACCGATTGATATGGTCCTAGATATTTCTATCGACATAGATCCCTAGACACACTACCGATAGGTAGAGTCCTGGGGTTGCCAATTGGCAGTTTAAGGCTATTTTTTTAAAAAATGATCGTAAAATGTGAACCGTAAGTCAAAATCGAAATTCAGATCCCTTCAAGAATCCATTGAGCCATTACCAGGTTCGGGAGTTGACCAAAATTAAACGGGGACCGAAAGTCCCCGTTGGTCACTAGACAGGAAATTCTTAGGGGAAAACGGATCGTTCATCCAAACCATAAGGCCGATTCGCGCACGAGATAAACTGTTTGAAAGGATATTCAGCGGCCTATATGATTTTATTCAGCTTCGTTCAATTCGAAGAGTTGACCATGGTCAAACGGAGCCCAAAAGTGCCCGATGACTTTTCAGAGTAAAATGGGTCATTCTTTCATACCATAAGATTGATTCGCACATGGGGTGGACCATTGAAAAGGGTATTCAGAGCCCTTTAAATATTCATTTAGCTTCATTCTAGCTGAAGAGTGGACATGAGACAAATGGAGCTTAGGAGCAACCAATGGCCTCCGAATCAGTTTTCGGGGTAAAATGGACCGTTAATCCGATATGTAAGGCCGATTATCGCATGGGGTGGATTATTGGAAAGGGGATTCAGGGACCTTCGATGATTCATTGAGCTCTTGCTTAGGCGAGGAAGTGATCGGAGTCAAAACGTGGCCTGAGAGCGCCCGATGACCTCTAAATCAGTTTTTAATAGTATAATGGATCGCTCGTCTGAATCGTAAGACCAATTCATGCATGGGGTAGGGCATGGGAAAGGGTATTTAGAGCCCTTAAAAGATTAATTGAGATTTTTTTAGATGAGAAAGTTGACTAGAGTCTAACGAGGCCCAAGAGCGCCCTATGGCCTCTAGATTCGTAATCAAGGTATGACCTAGGGTTTGCGATGAATGAGGGAGTGCTAGGGATATAAGGAGGTGCTTAGGTGGGGGTCTTAATATGAAGTTTCTATAGAGATACCCTTGACGATCGACCTTGGAATAAGTGAAGGCTGTCGAATGATAGACACCACATCTACATTGGGAAATGGGTTTTGTAGGTCGATTCTGAGAACCTAGAGGAGTTTAACGATTCAGCTAGTCGAGGTTGATTTTAGGGTCCTAAGAAGACGAGGATGATTGATTAAGTGGGTTGAGGTCAGTTTTGAGGACCTAAGGAGTCTAAGATGACCGATTCAGAGGGTTAAGGTTAATTTCGAGGGCTTAAAGAGACGAGGATGAACGATTTGGCGGGTCGAGGTCAGTTCTGAGGACCTAGAGAGATGAAGATGATTGATTCAGCGGGTCAAATATGTGTTAAGATTGGTTTGAAGGGGCTAGTAATACCAATTCGGAGGGTCGAGGTCGATTTTGGGGACATAAGAAGATGATGATGATCGATTCAGTTGGGCGAGGTTAGTTCTGAAGACCTAAGGAGTCGAGGATGATAGATTCAGAGGGTTGAGGTTAGTTCTGAGGACCTAAGAAGAGGATAATGATCGATTCAGTGGGTCAAGGTTTGTTGTGTAGAGAATGACTAATTTTGAGGGGTGAGGTCAATTTTGCGGACATAAAGTGATGTCGACCGATTCTGGGGGTCGAGGTAAATTCTGAGGACCTAAAGTTGTAGCAACCAATTCTGTAGTTTGAGGTCAATTCTGAGGAGCTTAAGTTGTGACGACCAATTCTGAGGGTCGAGGGTCAATTTTGAGGACCTTAAGTTGTGATGACCAATTCTGAGGGCCGAGGTCAATTCTGAGGACCTAGGGTTATAGTGACCAATTTTGGGGGCCGAGATCAATTCTAAGGACCTTAAGTTGTAGTGACCAATTTTGCGGGTCGAGGTTAATTCTGAGGACCTTAAGTGATGATGACCGATTCTGAGGGTCGAGGTTAATTATGAGGATCTTAAGTTATAGTGACCAATTCGGAGGGTCGAGTTCAATTCTGAGGACCTAGGGTGACCACTTTTGAGGACCGAGGTCAATTTTGAGGACCTTTAGTTGTAATGCGGGGAGGTGCTCTCCTTGGAAATTTTAAATTATCTTGGGGGTGCAGACGCACCTGTGGTTCCTCTGGGGTTATTTTGAGACTCCATTGGGAAGGACTTATCTTTAATATATCGACCGAAGATTATGTTATCTTGGAACTCCACTAGAGGATGTTTAGGCTGGGGAATAGTAGACCTGAATGCGGACGCTGAGAGTCCTATTCTATAAGCTACCCCTCCTCCTTTTTAAAAGCCACGAGTTGAAATTTTTTGGTTGTGAGATTTATGGGATTTTAGAGATTTCATCTTGGCTAAGTCAAGAATTTTTGCACGTGGAAATTATTGGCAGATGGCATGGTTCCTATTTTCTTGGGATTTTTTTATCAAAGGAAAATGGGTTAATTTGGATTTGGGTCACTGGGTTCGTCGATTTGAATTAGGTAGACCCGGGTATTGGATTTATGGGTTTCGGGTAAGGGGTTCTTGTTTGGATTTTTGGGTTTGGAGATTATCGCAGGCGATTTATCGGGCAGGAGCTTGGGTGTGGTTTGGACGCTAGTGGGTCTTGTTTCGGGTTCGTGGACGACGGTTATGGTGGAGTGGAGATGGGTTGATTCGAGTTTTGGGTGGCAGGTCCGGATGTGGTTGGATTTTGATTTTCTGGCGGGTCTGGAGGTGGTATCCGATTATGGGTTGTGATCGGAGTGGGGTCGGGTTATCTACCGACGAGTTGGGTTTAACATTTGGGTTTCGTGTCGATTTGGGGTAGGTGGGTATGGGGCTCGTGTAGGACGATAGGTGAGGGAGTGAGGAGTGTGGTGTTTGTTACGCGTGTGTTACTTTGTACCTATAAAAAAAACTAAAAACTGAAAATTAAAATCCTAAATTCTAAACAAATAAAAGACTCAAATAAAAATCTAAAATAATAATAATAATAATAATTTTAATAATAATAATAATAATAATAATAATAGTAATAATAATAAAAATAATAATAATAATAATGATAATATTAATAATAACAATAGACCCAAAATAAAAAAATAAAATAAAATAAAGAATAAACCTGATAAAATAGACACCAATATTATATTTACATAAAAATACCCTATGCACTATAACTATACACACAAAAAATAACATATAAAATAAATACTAAAAATTACATACGACTCATATAAAAATCTAAAAAAAGAATAACCTTACAAACTAAACACACAAAAGTCTTGGATGATGGATTGGGTTTGGTTTAGACTTAGGTTTGGTATGGGATTGAGCTCGGGGCATTGGAGCTCATCTGGGCATGCTCAAACGCGGCATGTCTCCACGACCGCTTTAATTTTCTTCATTTAACGCATTTGACCGCTACTTTATCTCAATTAACTTGATTTAGTACTATTTGATGCCGCGACTGCATATTGACTTACAATATAGACAAATACGAACAAAAGGACATTTTTATTAAAATCGAGCAACTAAAATGCATCTATTTGGAATATAAAATAAACACTTTTGGGTGCTTATCAGACACATCGTTAGTTTTACTTGTGGAATATATTGAGGATAGGTTTTTAAGATTAATCCAGTTGGGGATTATGCTGGGAATAAGAGTGTAAGATTAATCCTACTTGGAATTCTAAGAGTTTCAAGGGACTTAGTGATCCAAAAATGATTTTCTTGAGGAAAATGAGATTCCATACTTTTTTGAGAATTTTGGGAATTTTCTGTGCAATATTTGTTTTTTTTTGGATTTTCTGGCATTTTCTGTACAAAATTTGGAGTGGGTGACGATAGGCAGCCCTAGGGTGATACCAATTGGCAAGGGCATAGACTCCTGGGCTTCCTTAGGAAAGGGAAAAGACGACTGGCGATCGGCATGGTCAGGGGGCTGTCGATTGGTAGGCCCCTTAGCCTTCTATAAAATGAGGCGACTACTCCCCATTTTTCACACCTTCAAGTGTTTGAATCTTTTGATTTTTATCTTAAAAATTCGTTACTAAGTCTTTCTTGATTTAAGACTTCAAATGGCGGGTTTAAGTGAGGTGTATAAATTTGTGTGCTTGGCTGTCGATGACTGGGCTACCTTGGAGTGGTGGTCTAGGGTGCCTCTGACTTTGGGTAACGAAAATGTTTTTGATTTGTTTGAGCCTGTGGATGATGAGTGTACTATTCCACGTGAGCTGGCATGTCACCGTTCATCTAGGTTGAGGAACCTTAGTGGCTATGTAAGTGCAGTGACTTTTGGTATTCCATTTCATTTTTCTCTTTCTTCTTTTGTGATTATGAGGGGTTTTTCTTCTTTTTCTTTTGTAGACTAAAATTGATCCCTCGACTATCGGATCTCGGGGGATGATGGGGAGAGGTTTTGGAGAATCTCCCTGGTGTGGTACTCTGGACGGTCTCCTCTATGGGTTTTGGTCGCTTGGCGGAGGCTTTCGATGAGACACCACACTATACAATTGTTTTATGTGCTCTGGGAGAGAGGTGGTGGGACACTACCCTCACTTTCCATATTGGCTTTGGGGAGATGATTATTACTTGCATAAACGTTCAACAACTGACAGGTTGATTGTGAAGGGTTTAAGATAGTGGTGGATCGCCCCCTGAGGGTGACGTCGGAGGCGGTGCAGGCGGCTTTGGGAGATGTAGGTAGGATCATTTCTGGGGATTTGATCCTAATTTTTCTTTGAAGGATAATCTCTTGAAGAGGAGGGTGGACGTGACTGACATGCGATAATGAGGAAAATAACCCACTTGTTTAGTTTGATTCTATTGGGTGGATTTTTGGTGGGACGAGTGGTGACATTGTCCATCTATAGTTCTTGCCCTACTTGAGGACTATTTTCAACATCTGGTTGTATGATTGGGGGAGCCTGACCTTAGCATCCCTTTATTCTTCCTTGGATGCTTTCAACCGATGCTGCCGGTAGACTTTTATAGGAGCCACATATCTTTCGGAGGTAATATTGAATTCATTTTCCCTTTTCATTCATTTCCTTGCATTCTTCTTTGGTTTCCTTTTTTACTGATTCTTGTCTTTTGCAGACGTGGTTATATGAGGTGATTGGGTACAACAAAGGGTTGATTTCCCGGAAGGATGAGAGCTTAGGGGAATTCTGTCGAATGTTCCAGTGGCGAAAGTCCAACCGAAGGTCGAATAAGTCCTTGTCCATGGCGGAGTCTTTTTGGCATTTTCATTTATTGAGTAGATATTGATTCTCTATTGGTGATTGCAGGTGACGTTCTACCCCTGGGGTATGACTCCACATGATACAGGGGTGATGGGACTACATGCATCGATATGGTGGTTGATCGCGCATGAGTTTGGGTACATCTGGTACCTAGAGGAGAGGGTGGTTAGGCAGACTGTGGAGGAATAGACGGTGATCCCACCATCGACGCCCCTATATACATGAGGCGGGTGAGGGAGATGTTGGATGATGCCCAGGAGACGACGATGATTTTGAATCCCTACGCACTCTATATGGATACAACAGGGAGCTATGACTATTTAGATTTCGTGACAAGCTGGCTGATGCCCTCCTATATCTACGATGTGGAAAATGCCTCCACTCGCTATGGCTTCGGGCGGGGGGACTATTGAAATGGTGGAATCATCCCACAACGACGGCGGCGACACGTTGATGGTGGTGACGGTAGATGAGGCTCCGATTATTCCGGTTACTCCTACTTCTTACAATTTCTGATTGAGCAGCGGGGAGTCATTGAGTGTGCCACATCCCCCTCACGCATCAGTGTCTAGATTTATGGGGCTTAAAGATAATCCCCTTCGGCCTGAGGTAGTTCCTTTTATTTCTCTTCTTGTTTAATTGAACTTTCTTTTGCTTCTTAACTGATTTGCCTTTTGCTTGTTGCTTCTTTGCTTGAAGTATGTTCGGGTGTCGACCGCTTGGCTGAGGGATATCAAGGATTGGATATCCTATATGTCCGAGTATATCAAGAGCTCGATTTATTCATGCTTTGTGCCTCATGCCACTTCTGTTGAGGGCTCGAGTTCTGAGAGTGGAGGATCCATCGCTTGTTGCAGGGGAAAGCGCGTCCACCGTGGGGGTTGAGAGCTAGAGAGAGAGAGAGAGAGAGACAGAGAGAGAGAGAGAGAGAGAGATTATAGGTTTGACCAGAGTCTCATTTGTTTTTCTATTTTTCTTATCTGCAAAATATAACTCGGTGAAACAATATCTATGAAGAAATATGCATTTTCTTTTTGGCTTTTTCTTGATTTAGTGACTTATTCTATATGCACTTTTAATTTTCTGCTCAAATTGTTTATTTTTATTTGTAAAGATAGAGATAAGTATGGAAACGATGATGAAAGGCAAAAGGATTATTATTAAAAGGAGTAAAAGTGATTAACTCAGGGAAAATGATTTTTTAGTACGAATTTACTTTTAAGAGAAAACAATTTTCTTGAGAGAAAGAATTGAGTAAATAACCTAGGGGTAATTTTTCAAAATGGGGATTTTTTTGAAATTGATTTTGATAAAAGAGGAAAGATGAAATTTTCCAAAATAGGAGGGTTGCAGATCAACAAACCTCCCGACCTGCCTATCAGCATGGGGTTAAGTCATTTCATCCGTAGGCCTTGATTGAACTATACTGCACATCATAATACTCTTGTGGGATTGAATTTTATTTGGATTTCTAAAGATCTTATCTTTTGCCAAATATTTTAAGTATAAAAGGGGGTGTGTGGGATGGGTTTTCTCAATCAATACCCACATTCTTCTTTCTTGACTCATAATTCTCAATTTTCAAATGGCTCTTTCCATGCATGAAGGATTTTCTTCGTACCTTTATGGTCTAGAGAACATGTGCTTGTATAATGTGGATTACAATGCTATGAACTCGCATCGGGTTTCTTTGTTGTGTAATAGAGCCATAGACTGGAACCTATTGACATGAGTAGTACAGTTCTGATATCCTGAAGATCATGTCTTTCGTTTCGGCATGGATGAGGTATGTCCCACTTATGAGGAGTTCTCGACCATGTTGGGGTCAACCCTAGTGTGGTGGCGGCTATGCCTGATTTCCCCCATTCTCCCCTGGTTTTCTTATCAGAGTTGCTTCATATTTCTCCCTCGACTGATAGACCGTTGGTTACCGGAGGAGACATTTATCTTCGGGCGGTTATGTATTAAATGCGCCTAAGGGGTTTTGAGAGCGTCGACTTTACTGGGACTGTCGCCTTAGGACTTACTATGCGGCTATTATTGGTGACGGGGGATTTGACTGTGGATCTACAGGTTGTTGCGATAACGACTTGGATGTTCTACCGCTATAATCCGACGACGGTGGTGCTGGCTGAGACCTTGAATGACCTGAATGCTTGGAAGGAGGGTCGTTCTAACTTTCTGAGGGGGAGCCCTGTAATGTTGCTTATGTGTCTTGCGGAGGGATTTCGTCTGGCGGCCCCTCCTGAGCACCCTTTGGTAGTTGTGCCCAATTTCTTTGTTTGACCTTTCTTCAGCTTCGTCCCATCTGTGGAGAGTTATATAAACTGGATTGTAGAACATGGATCCCGGTGTCTTCGCTGGACAGTGCTATGGTGGTGGGGGGGACTTATTACCCGTCTTCCAGCTTGGAAATTATCGGTATGCACGTCTAGTGGGTCTTCGATAAACTTATTTTTACTTCCCCTGTCTCCTCCTACGCCAAGTTGGGGAATACATTTGTGGTGAAATCCCCAAAATACCCTCAACTAAACTAATCCTTTTAACAAATATGGGTCCATTCGCTAGAGCGAACCAATTCCTTTGCTAGCAAAAATCTCTGGAAGAAGCCACGTCCGATAAAACTCCTTCGTTGTAACAAAGCTTTTCTTCATTCATGTGATTTTGCTGCCAGTGTTGGAATTTCGAGCCAAATTCCATAGAGAATTAAATAGCATCACAGTATTTTAGAATTCTTAATTGATAATTATTTGAAATTAAATGTAAATATATTGGATTCCCACAATGGAGAGGTTTCTCATGGATCTATTTAATTTTAAATATTTGACCGATGAGATTTAGTTAACACCAATGTTGGCTTATGATGCTCCGATTAGGGATGATGTTATTAAGATTATTTTTTTCTTGGCTGAAGGAGGGGAAACTTGGATTAGCTCTTCTTAAGAACTGATGGTGTGTGGTAATGCTCCTTTAAGTGATAATTGTCTGTTTGGGGGAAAAAAATGAGATTGTTATGTGTTTTTTCCATATCATTTGTGTATAATATTGGAGTGTTCAATAAAAAAACTGTCACGTTATGGAACGTTGAGGGAAAAGTGAGCAAGAGTGACCTTACTTATAAGCTTTCATTTGTGAATTGATAGATTATAACATGGAGATTAATAACCGAGAGTTTATTTGAAGCACCAAATTACCTCAAAAGTTTAATTTTTCTCATCATCGGTCATTGAGGATAGGTTTATTAGCGGGAATGAGAAAGCAAAGAAACACGACTACTTATGAGTTATGCCGAATTAGTAACTCCTTCAGGGAAAGCGCTTAGTACGTTCTCAATTACTGTCTTGGGATATTAGCCGATGGGGGAAGAACTAGCATACCTAGAGTTGGGATGGTTTTAGTTTCCTTTGGATAAGAAGAAAGTATATACTGTTTTCACTTACGATTTAATTGTAGAGAAACTTATTCATCTAAATAGTTATGTTTTACGGTATACATTCTTTGCAGGGGTGGCCCTGAGGGTGGGTGGTCGCCCAACCTGGATTTTTGAGAATTTTTCCAAGAGATATGCTAAAAATATATTTTTGGACCTTTGTGTAATATTACATAACGAAAGGCATTGGGTTCTATGCCATTTTAAAAGTTTAGGGGCGAACCTATAATAAATCAATCTAGATTACACAGGCGCGTCACTTTAAAAAATAAACTAAGCTAAGCTTTTCCACACTCAACCGTTTTTCCATCTTCTTTCCCTTCTTCCTTACCCTCTTCCCTACCCTACCCAGACTTCCCCTCTCCCCCTCGTCCTTTGCCTCCCTCTGACTCCGACGAGCTATACTCTCCGGTGGCAAAACAGAGCCAACAATGCCGACATAGGTAACATTCTTTTTTGTTTTTTTTTCCATGTCAATATTTATTAATGTTTAAATGCTAAATGTTTTTTTTCCTGTTCAATAGTTGTTAATGCTAAATGTTAAGTGTATATTAGCAACAAAAAATGCATACTTTATTAATGTTTAAATTAATGTAATTTTTTAATTTTCAGTGTAAAATGTTTAAATGATTAAATTAGTTTATTGTAATTTCTGAAAAAAGTTGTTAAATTAGTTTGATGTGTAAAAGTTAAATTATTAGTTTAAATGTTAGGTTTGTTTAATTTTCAATGTTTAAATGGTTGAATGATTAAATATGTTTATTATAATATTAGATTAGTTTAAAGTGTTGATGTTAAATTTTTGGATTGTTGGGTTATTCGAAGTTAAATTAATTTATGAATTTAAGGCATATTATGTTGAGGTATTTAAAAAATTCGCAAACAAAGTAGGAGCAAATAATTAGTGAATATTAACTTCAAGATTTTTTAGGGTTACAAATTTACAAAAAAGTAAAAATAACCCTAAAAAAACTCAGCTTAGAGACTCCCGCCCCAGCCTTTGTGGCAGCCATGAAAAATCCTGCAGTCGGTCACTTGTTCTTGGGATGGTACCCCACTAAATAATTCAGATATAATAACGCTAGAAACAAAAGTTCAATGCATATTATTATACCACTGATTTAATTCATGAAATATTGCTGTGTATTCTATTATTTTTATGAATAATTCACTGAGCATTATTGATTTGAACGATTGATTATGCAACAGTGAAGTGTATATATATGTATTATACATATATCAATGGCGAAACTTATAAACGAATAATTAAGTCATGATTGTGCTATATCGAAAAGTAGCAAAGAATTGTCAAGTATCAATCAGTCTAAATTGTAGAGAGCTCTTATCTTTCCCTCAAAATGGTAGGTCTAAAACCATTAAATAAGAAAACTACCCTTCAATACAGGTAGCTGAAATACACACAATTTTGTGTGTGTGTGTGTTTGGAGACGGAGAGAGAGAGAGAGAGAGAGAGAGAAAGAGGTTTGCAGGCATACGGACGTGCAGTTATCTTTTAACTGCCCTCTTTTGCATTATTGGTAGCACGCATTTATCATTGCTTTCAGCACGTCTGCCTTCTTTCCTTAGGGTCTGTAACTGTCCTCACCAGCATGCAGTAGGCAAGTGAATAACTGCACGAGCAGAAAATGACTTGACAAAGAAAAATACAAGAATTTTGGATGCATCTTACGCTGGAAACTTTTAGCCTTCGTTGTTAGATGCTCTCACAATGATTTCTTCCATCATTTTTATTCCATACTTACCCGTCTCTCTCTTTCTCACATATCAACTGATAACATAAATGGACCATGATGATGATACTGGTGATGGTGATAGTCGCCACTAACTCTATTTGAACTATGCTAAGGCCTCACTTACCCTTAATTCACCTGAGCTTTGGGATTAATTAACCTTTGATTGTTTGGTCTTTGGTAAATAGGCTATTTGAGAAAGATATCCAGCCATTAATTAACAGCCATTCTTTTACTTAGATACTAGGTTTTAGTTATAATACTTTTATGAAAAAAATATTTTTTATTAAAAAAATAATTATTGAAAAACTGTATGCTTTTAAAAAAAATACAATTTATAAAAACATTTTTATTTATTAAAAAAGCTTATTTTTTTTTTTTTTATAAAACTGTATTTTGTAATATAAGTTTGAATTAAATAATAATCATATCCTACGCAATCAAATGAGGATGGATATCAGGTAGCACGATACTGAATAAAGAAGTCAAAACATGCATGCGAAGTTAGCAACTAATCTCGGCATTAGTATTACCAAGTAGTGGAGGAAATAGAAAACGGGACTATTAATATACTTGTAGAAAATAATGTTTTAATCCACCTCAAATTTGAGACTGTTATAAAAATTTCGAATTTTAGTTTAAACAAAAATATGATTAAATAATATTACCAATGAAATTGATGAAACCTCACATAAAATATAAATCCGAATTGATCACAAAAGTAACAAAAAAAAGGGTATTCAAGCCAATAGAAAATCCCAATATTAAAAGGCAATGATATATTGGCCATAGTGTCATTTAGAGGCTATGATAAACATTAACATTAGTAACACTAAGAAGGAAGCCATTACATATCAAGACTAAGAGAAATGCCATATAGAGAAACATAAAGAACTTGGGAATATGAGAGACAATATGTTATTGTGGAGAATAGTCAGAATGGAACCCTACTACAACTGAGTTTATCGCCTAGAAAACCCCCTGATGGATTAGTGATGATTAACTTAGTGTCTCCCCAGAAGGTAGTGTCTCCGAGGCAATGTCGCCCCAAAAGATAGAAAACCTCAAAAAGGCAGGTAGAAAGTAAGAAGAAAGGAGGGCAATGTCTCCCTAGGGAAATCCCAAATCAATGATCACTAACTCAACATTATTTATAGGGAGATATGTTCGTAGATCCCACACGTGCATTAAGTCCCATGCGCGTTAAAACGTGTCGCTTAGTCCTGTCCGTCCAAGAAACTAACACCCTTCTTTTATTTGCCCCAAATTACCCTCAGGAATACATAAAACCACGAATACACGCAATCTGCACGCCGATTCGTTTCTCTGCAATTTGATTCTCAAATTCGTTCACGATTATCAAATTTCATCACTTTAATAACTGTATCTACATTGAAAAGCTCAAACAGTGCGTACATTTGGGAAAATTTTCACCAACCGTTCATCCACTTTTCAAATTACATAGGTGCGTTGATCATTTTCATGTGATTCAATAGTTGCATTACAGTTCGTAACAGAAAATATATTGAAATTAGGGTTTCATTATGAACGGGTTTCTTATGGTTTCATATTTTTAGGGTTTAAATTAGTGTTTATAACCGTTCATTACTTCATTTGGGACAAATTTGAGCAATCATTCATCTTTTGGATTTACATTTGGAACTTCATCATTTCTCAAGTGATTCAATATCTATTACACTATCTATTACACACACAACACACAATAGTATGTTAGGTTTTAAATTAAACTAAGTTCTTACTTATATTATGCTTTGTAGATGTTTAATTTTTGTTAGTGTTTACAGCTTTAGTTTTTATTAGTGTTTAGAACTTTCATATTCTCTTACAAAAATAGTTTGTTGGCATTTAAAAATGCACTGATCAAGCAAATTTATCTAAGTTCATAACTGTATATTTATCTATGTTCATAACTGAAAATTTTGAAGAGCTTTGAGAGTTGGTAAACTTTTTAGAAAATTTATCTATGTTGAGTGTTATATAAATTTTCTGCAATATAAAGTAAATTTATCAACAAAAAATATGGATAGTCAATCTACCAAAAAAATGATACCCAATGAGAATTTGAATGACGCGAAAAAATAAATATTTCAGAGAACATGGAGTGAGAAAGATAACATTGCACTTTTAAAGGATATGATTGAGTATACCGCAATAAAGGAGTTTGACCCGTTTGCCAATATGCTGCATTTTCATAATTTTATCAAGAAGGCGATGCATGTTGATGTCAACAAGAACAAGGTGTTAGCGAAGCCAATGAGGCTTAAGAAGAAGTATGTGAACAAGGCAACATTTTGGGAAATAATTGATCTATTTTCACGTTATGCATTTAAGTTATTACCATTATAAAGGCTTTGCACATAAAACTTGGTAAAGTTTTTAGTAAGTTTATCTATGCTCTTCATTGAATGTACAAAACCTTTATATTTTTTGCACCTATAAATATACATAAGCTAATCAATTGAATGCATATGATATTCTGGTTAACGAACCAATATGTATCTATACATGAAATATAGAAATATCAGGAATAAATAGAACAATGTTAAGTTTTGTTGCTTATACATTACCTAATCTATCTATCTTCATCACTGAATGTGCATACAAATTTTATTTTGAACATCATAAAAAGTTGTGAAATTTTTATTTAATTTATCTGTGTTTCGTCAATCATTGTTGCATATACTAATGTCTCTCTTATTAGCAAAATTATATATATCTTCACTATATGCATTTAACTTATTAGCAAATGTATATATAAACTTAGATATATTTACACTTAATAAAATGGTTTCTTATTGTTTTGCAAGGTTTAAAATAATTGTTAGTACAAGAAATTCTATGAATGATGAGGATCAACATAAAACAGGGAACAAGTTGGAAGTTCCAATAATTTCATCAATTTCAAGGTACAATTCTTCTCTTTATTAGTTAACATTAGAACTATTCCTATATTATTGAAATGGTTGGCTTCACTACAAGAAAAACACCTTTTCATGACACTCGGAAAATTAATTTAATGACATTTATCATAAAAATGTCATTTAAAGGATAATATTGTTATTAATTTGACATTTCTAATATAAAATGTCATTTTATACATATTAGTATTATTTTTTATGATATTTTAAACATAAAAATCATATTTAATTATAAATATTATGACCCTTTTTTAAGAATTTGTATACTAAATTTACATATTATGACATTTTTACTCAAAATTTGTAGAACCGCGTGCGCTGATACGGGAAAAAAAGGCGGAAGACTTTCCTCACGAAACTTTACCCCAAAATCAACCCTAGCCAAAACATTCCCCATTTCGTTCCCTTGAAACCATCTTCGTCTCTCAAATCAGGTACCTCTCTCTCTCTCTCTCTCTCTCTCTCGATCTTTCCAAAATCAAACGCACACACACAGGAAGAAGCACACACACACAGACGCACATACATACATATGAAATTCATTGCAAAAATTTTGATTTTAGTTTTATCTAAAATAAACTCAGTTTGTTTATGTTTTTTTTTCAATTTCGATTATTCTTTTTCAGATTTACTTCATTTTTAGTAAGACTGTTGTGTTTATTTGTAAAAATTATTAATTCTAGGTTTTTAAGAGCATAATAGAATGTAAAATAATGATGATATTAAATTTTTAATGGTTGGTTGAATAAATTTTGTTGAGGTTGTTGGAGTTCATTTCGTTATGTTGTAACTAGTTGATGTGAAATTTCATGTCAATGTGTTGAATAATTGTGTTGTATTGATTTCGTTTTAAATACTTTTGAGCACTAATAAATTTGAAATGATAATGCTTAATTAATCACATGACATCATAATCAGGTTGTCTTGGTAAAATAAGTCGCGTGTCAAAAAATTGTCACTCCTACTATTTTTGTGGCTTTTTTTGTTTTTTATCAAATTTTAGGTTAGGCATGTTATTATTGTTGGGGCTCTTATATCGTGTGACATATGTTACACACATGAAAAAGTTAGATTATAATTGAGGCTTTGATATGTTTAAAATCAAGGCTTTGTTTTCTTCTCCCAACTAGAATGTAATGAATTTATAAGGCATACTAAATATTTTTTGTTCTATAATGAGTTTGTACCTATGGTTTGGGTAATATTCTTATGCAAATACTAACACAAGTTGATTTTTTGTTCTTCTTAGATTTTGAATGATCTTTGAAATATAAATCTTCTTAATAACTAAAATGCATTTGAATCCATAAGCATTTATAGTATGTTTGTCTTAGTTTTTTTGCCATGTATTCCAAATTGATAAAAGAAACGAATTCATTGCGGCTATGAGTTTGTACCTCGTATATGAGTTTCTTATCTAATGGTGTATACAATGTAGTTTATTGATTCTCATTTTTCTTAGCAACCAAAATCTCCATATGGAAATTATTCTCACTGATCTGTTTGCCATTTTGTCTAATTTTCATTCAATATAATTGCTCATTTCACATGTCCCTTATGTATCATTATTGTACAAGTGGTAACTTATATTCAATTCTCTTGTAATAAGGGATAATGTATTAAGTTTATCTTCTTTATTTCATATAATGACTTGGATATCATAGAAATGTGATTACCCTAATCTTATTGGAGTTTTATCTATTGCAGGAAGATATTCAATTTATGGCGGACACAATATTAGAGTCCTATAGATTTTCCATCTCATGGTCAAAATTTATCCCTAGCATGTTTAACTGGATTTGCTATGAAAAGTAAATTAAGAACTAGGAAATGTTGTATTGCTTGTTCTCATACCTAGTGTTATTATCTCAAAATTATTTTAACGTCTAGAGCTGTCCATCCACGATATGGCCAATGGATACAAGTACTTATTTGTTCACTGATGTTGTTGGCAATTAAAGGATCAGAAGTCAACATGACTCTTCTTTTTAGTGGCGTGGCAATAGGAGCAAGGGTATTATTTTGGGTTCACTTGACACCAATTAAACTTTATTTACATCTATCTATTTTTATGACAGATGCATATGCCCGTATATTCGTTCCTTTGAATTGACAAAAAAAATTACTTATCGTAAAATTTGAGTCATTTGTTAAAACTCTATATTGGTATATTCATATGTAATGTTAGTTAAAGTCTAATAAGAAATGAACATACATTTTTCTACAAGTATATCACTACACATTTGTAAATATGAATCTAAATGGTATCTAATAAAATTAAGATGAAATGGATCATATTGTAGAAATATACCATGGGGAACATCTATTCGTATACCGACAAACAATTTGTACATAGTTTTGTATATCCTTGTCTCTTGTAGTATTCATGATGTAAATCAGTGTTTCCTACATCGTGTTCCATTCTCATAATATTTATATGGTCTATTGAGTGTCTTTCTCTTTTTTAGTGCGGTGAATAAAAATGCATTCTTAGTAAAAAATATGCTTCTGAAAATGGACTGCCTATCATGAAGAATGTGATCCTTTCGAAACGTTTAGAGCTTTAAGTAAGAGGAATCCTTTTAGAGATATAAATCATGTATTTTGGCCCATTTATGTGAGCCTAATATGAATGGTTTGTTTTTTGTTAGATCAATGTATACTTAATTTCTTATTCAAAATTTGATAACACGTGATATATTATTATGGTGTAGAAGTGGATTCAATTAGGGCATTGTTTTATTTTATTCTCTTAACAATTATATTGGCAGCTGATGTCAATTTCCTTTTGAATATTGTCGCAGAGTTGCCTTTGAAAAACGGAGTGACTCATTTGATAATGTAGTCGTTTCTTCATTTCAGTAGACACATAATTTCATCTATTATCTTATTTCCATCTCTTAAATAACATTGAGTGTTTATCTCCGCTAATGCTTTGTTGTCATGAAATAGACTTGAACTAAGGGTGATTGCATCCATGGAAAATAATTAGAGGCTTGCATACGACAAGACCACATTTTGGTAAAGATGTGACAACTGCCTGAAAGGACAAGCTAATGATAGTGATTGGTTATTGATAGGCAAACGAGGTTTTAGGATGTCACATCCCCAAAGGGTGGAAACCAATTATTTATATTCTTCTGTTTTGGGTTCTATCAATTCCAGTATTCAATTACTAACAAAATACTTCAATTGGGCTCACCTCTATTTTCTTTTAGACAACTATATCAAATCGCATGTATTTATAATCTAATATGACATTAATATTTTCTAATATTTAATACAAATATTTGTAGCATGAAAAAATAAATCTAATATTACACATGTACGTTGTTATATCAGTGTAAAGTCTGTTGAGTGTTAAGGGTTGACCTCTGTTTTCTTGGGCTCTTTATTACTTCTGCATATGTTTATTGTTGTTGATGTTTACTATTCTCGCTCGACTAAAAATGTTTTAATTCTATTGTACCAGAGGGTTCCGAATTTAGTTGGAGGCAGCTTTGTAGAATCACAGTCATTAGATTCTATTGATGTTATAAATCAGGTAAGTGAATAGCTTATAAGATTGACTTTATAACTTGGTTTCGTTGATTTCATATTAAAAGATTTAGCACAAAAAATCCCGACTTTATAACTTTGTTTCTTTTGTTTCATATAATATATGAAAAAATTCGTATTCACTAGCGATACTTTTTTATATTCATTGGACACTGGAATGCTCCCATCGATACTCTTTTATCTACATAATCCCGTCCGTAGGCAGTTGACGCGTCTGGGAACTTCTTGATAGCTACGTCAGCCGGAAAGACTCGAGAAATTTGAGTTTCGATATTGCATCTGTGGGGTCCCTTGATTACTAAAACACATTCCGGTCAGTTAATATACTATAAATCGCCTCTTCTGTAATATTAGTATTTCTCCCAACTCTTGTATGGGAAGCATAACCTGATTCTTGCCCAAAAACTTATATTAAAGCTATTACTGTAATTATAATATGATATTCCGTCTCTTTGAAACATCTATTAAATCTGTTTTGGGAAGATAGATGTTGTGTTTAGAATCTTGCAATCTATTTATGATGAAAATATTGAAGTTTAATGTATGCTGATCGTGAATTGAACTCGTGTGGACTTTCAGGATTTTTTTTTGTGATGCTGATGTGAAGTACTTAAAAAGAAAAAGAAAAAAACCCACTGACTACTGAACTAATCTGTTTTGTGCCCCTGAACAATATTTTATGCGCGCACAAAAAATCCATGAATTTCACGAAAAGAAAAGTAAAATATATCCTTTAATTTGTCACTAGTACCTTTATATGAAATGCCACGAGCAATTTATTAAATAAAGGACCAAAAAGAGAAGTGGGTTGTTTGATGAATTATGATTTTACTTTACTCTTCGTGCAAATGAAATTTAGTTGGGACATATTTTGTTTATTCCATTCTCTTACTTAATTGACATTCTGTTGAAAGCGTACATCAGAAGTTGATAGTTCATGACACTTCCTTACAGCAAATGGTAATAATACCATATCCTGTCCTGGCACTTCTTATATTGAAATGCATATTTACTTCAAACCTCAGTGGGTGTTAATGTTCTTACACAACTTAAATATGATTACCAGAATAAGGGACAAGAAGATATCAAAGCTAGCCTTGAGGGGCATTTTCCTCAGTGGCTCGTACGATTCCCCAAGAGATGCTAGTGCCAGCAAGTAATAAGTATGTTTTTTGGATTTTGTTATGTTATTTTTCCTCGATTTTCCTCTGTATGACTGTTGTACCTACTCACTAACCTGTAATTGAGGTAGTCTCCCCAAAAAATCTATGGAATGAAACAATTCACAATGTCACAGATTGGATCTTTCTCCCATGAGGCCATTGCCAGTGTTTTGGAAAAAGAATTCAACTGGAGTTCTGGGAAGAGCAAAATAGGGAAATAATCGACCTTAACTATGCTCACCAGATTCATTGTGTCTTTTATCAAATCACCACAATAACTTTACATTTGGTTACAATTGTCATACTATTACTTAATTTTTTAATATTTAAATGTTAGCCTAATACGAGTTTGATACTTGCACATATTCTTCTTCTTAACTTCTTTTGGTACCTTCTGAAATCCACTGTTGTGTGCTAGTGCTTATGAGTGTCCTTGTGATTATGAAAGATATACAATCATACACACATAAAAGTGATATCTTGATGAGTTATTTGCTCTTGTGATATATATAAGCATAAGAGAGTTATAGTGATGTGTTTAGGTGACAAGCTTAGAAGCTCTATTAACTTTGGACTCCTGAATTTGTTCTCGTGGATAATTTGTGATGGTACTTGATGCAGGGAACATAATTGAGAGTTATTATTGAATCAGATGAGGACATTGATGAAGGTTTTTCCTGCTTGCTTGAGAAGGAAACATGTAACTTGAAAACAAATTGCAGAATTTGATTATTTTTTCCAATTCTATCTCACTATTCTACTTATTATATTTGATGTGACAAATATTACTGTCCATCATATGGTATTTTTGAAATTCTCTGTTAGTTCAATACGTGAAAATACTCATATACTTGGATTCTCTGTAGCCCTTACTCTGAAGATAGAGAGATCCATGAAACTCTAACTCACTAGTGGATACAAGAACCGAATAATCACGTATTATCTATGTTTAAAAGATCTTTTAGAAATTACTAGAATTTGGAACTTGCAAAAAATCTAAAAATTATCGTAAAGGGTAAAAGCTTATATAACGTCAAGAATATGCCAAAATTGAAAGAAGTTGCCAATAATAATTCTATAGAAAAGGAAAATATTGTAATCTCGGATGGTGAATTGCTGGAGCCTAGGTGCATGGCGAGGCACGCACCTGATTGAAGTGAGGCGCACACTATACAAAATATGCAAAAATTGTAAATCTTTAATAATAAGATTATTTATGATGTAAAATTTAAAATATATAGCATAAATTACTATTATATAAGGTCATGAAGAGACATAAAAAGATATATCTAATATATGAACTCAATTTGGAGCTTAAAGACATGGGAAGATTGAAACATGCCATTGAATAGGATGGAAAGACTTGCACCATAGCAGATAATAAGGAATCATGATACTTTCTAATGTATAACTCGTTCTTGTGTGAGTTAGTGGTACATAGTCTCGTGCTAAAGTAGAGGTCTCATATATATATATATATATATATATATATATATATATATATATATATATATATATATATATTCATTTTATATTATATACAAAGAAAAGCTTATTGTGCCAATAACTTTAAGATGATTCAAGAAACATATCATAATAAGGACACATTATTATGCCAAATGTTTTCAGAATATAATTTTTTTCTATTATAAGAGCCAAAAGGCCATTAGAATACAATACTATTTTTGGTGCATGACTTTTTTAATTACAAACACTACTTTGCAAAAATGATTTTAGGTTATGCCACTTTCCCAAATTACTCTGTCGGGCTTTGGGAACATGGACATTCCATGCCAAAAGAAAGATAGATGTTTTAAGGTACATTGGATTTGGGAAAATGACAAAGGAAAGCTGGGCATATCACTTTGACTAAGATTCCTTAATGTGTTTCTGTTTCATGTATTGTAAGAATGAGCTTGATATGAAATAATTGAGGTTTAAATCAGATGCATAAGGCTCATCTTTCTTGTTTCTAAAGTCTTATCTTTGTAAATTTAATTTTCATACAAATTTAACAATGTCACTCTTGTTTTCACCCATTCTTAGTTCCTGTTTAACAAAATGAACGTGAAACTTTAAAATGGATCACTTTGAAAATTTGGGTTGCCGTACATGTGCATCCTTACCTTTTATATATACGCTTTCACTACTCAGTAAGGTTAAATTGGTTCTTGCTATACTACCTTCTTTTCTTTTTCATACGAGAACCAAATATTATTAAATTACTAAGTACATAGAAATGCATATTCCGCGTAACTCATAATTTTGAATGCTAACGAGATAAATCAACAGGTCCAGTGACTCTTGCCATTTAACAACAGAGGGATGGAAGAAACAATGAAAAGTCTTATTATGGTTGTCTAAAAGCAAGGATGGAAGCAATTATTTTCAGGGTTGAGCATCAATTACCTGAAGGTGAGGATAATCTTATTCGACTCTTTTTATTATGAAACGCAGCGAAAATATCGATACATCAATGGTTTATTTTGCCTATTAGTGAATGAAATAATATCTGAATTTGTTTGATAAATAGGGTCTCTTTGAATATTGTTGAAGTTTTTTTTTTATTTCTTAAACAGGGTGAATAATCCTATAAACAAATGAAACTCTGTCCAATTTTTCTAAATTATTTACAATTATTTGTGTTATATAGAAAATCTTTTCGACTTACATCATACACGATGTACTACTTCGAAAAAACTGGATAACCGCCCGACAATTAAGAAATAGAGAATATCAAGAAAATGTGACCAAGGTAGTTGGTGAAAAAAATGAGAGTTTCTTTCAAAAGTTAAGAAAACATAATTTTTTTTATATAATCTTTATAAATTTGGACATGTACTACATACGAGGATTGAAAAGAATATGATTTAACAACACTCTTGATAATCTGTTTTATTGTAGGACGCTTTGAAGAGCCAAGTCCATGATGGGAGCTTATTGAGGGTTATATTATATGATTTGGAGCTTTTGAGGTGTCGACACAATTTCGTGAAAGCCAAAGGAAGATTGATGCAATTATGCGTGATTTTTGGATGTAAATTGTTTTGGAGACATTTTTTTAATGATGTACATAGTGGCTATATCTAGTTATGATACATGTAGTAGGCGATTATTTTTTTGTGATTAATCTAGATGGTAGGTAAATCTATTTGTGTCTTACGATTTTTTTTATATGAACAAATGGTTTGGTTTAGTGTATTTTAGATGTACGTGACTTCGAATACAAGAAATTTAAAGTTTGTTTATATTACTATGAATTTTGATTTGTGTTTAGATTTGTTTGTCGACTATGGCATTAATATTGTTTGTTATTTTTTTTTATTATATGTTTAATTTATAATCGTTTATATTAAATCCTCATGTGATGAAATTATTTATATGACCTTTTTAAAATTTTGAAAATTGTTTATCATGACGCTTTTTAAATCAAATATGACATCTTATGGAATAAATCATGACCTTTTTTACAGTAGATATGACAGTTTTGAAAAAAAAGTCATATCTAATCGTTACCTAATATGACACTTTTGATGGGTATCAATAATGACACCCAAACTTATGACACTTTTTATTAAAAATAAAGCGTCATAAAATGCGTTTTATGACGCTTAAAAAACGTCATAAAAAGGATTTTTTTCTTGTAGTGCTTATATCTAAAAAAAAGTGTACTCTTATTTATTTTTTATTTGAAAAAATTTCTTTCAACTCACTTAGTACTAATGTGAATTTTTTTAAGGAGGCTAAAGAAAAAGTATGAGAACAATGAAATATTTTGGGAAACAATTTATTTACTTTCACCTTATGGATTTGAGTTATTACCATTTTAAAGGATTTGCTCATAACACTTGATAAAGATTTTAGTAAATTTATCTATATTCTTCCTTGAATGTTTAAAGGTTTTATTTTGAACATCAATAAAAGTTTTGAAAGTTTTATTAAATTTATCTGTCTTTTGTCACAGTTTGTTGCATATACTAATGTTCCCTATTATTGGTTGCAATTCATGCCAACGAGATACCACAGGCGTAGACCACAATAAAAAAAAGTAGTTCAGGCGTGGACCACAAGTTATTGTATTCACGATATTCATTTAAGTTATTAGCATTATATAGTAGTCTCCATTATATAGTAGTCTTGATCATTAAAAGTTGTGAAAGGCTTTGCATGCAACAATTGATAAAGATTTTAGAAAATTCTCTATTTTGTTCCTTGAATGTGGAAAAACTTTTAAAATGATTGAATGTATAAATATACATACCCTAATAAGTTGAATGCCAACTAAAGCAATATGTATGTAGAAAAATTATGACGAAATAGAATAATATTGAAGTTTATTGCTTATACATTAGGTAATCTTCATCATTGAATGTGCATAAAAAATTTATTTTTAACATCATAAAAGTTGTGATTTTTTTTATTAAATTTAATTTTCTTTGTTATTGGTTGCAATTCATGCCATCGAGATACCGCCGACGCGGACCACATCAAATAAAATAGTTGAATAGATTTTGGGAATTAATTTATCTATTTTCAGCACATGGATTTAAGTTATTAGCATTGTAAAGACTTTCCACATAACACTTGATAAAGATTTTAGTAAATTTATCTATGTTCTTCCTTCAATATACGCAACGTTTTATAATGTTCGGATGTTTAAATATACGTACCCTAACAAGTTGAATGCCTATGATGTTTTGCTTAACGAAGCAATATGTACCTATCCATAATATGAACAAATATTTTGACGAAATAGAATAAAGTTAGAGTTTGTTCCTTTTACATTTGCTAATCTATCTATCTTCATCAATGAATCTGCATAAAAAATATATTTTGAACATCATTAAAATTTGTGTAAATTTTATTAAATTTCATGTTTCTTTTTATTGGTTGCAAATCGTGCCAATTAGATACCACTGGCACAGACCACAACAAATAAAAGAGTTGAATAGATTTTGGGAAGCAATTTATCTATTTTCAGCATATGCATTTATGTTATTAGCATTGTAAAGACTTTCCACATAACACTTGATTAACATTTTAGTAAATTTATCTATATTCTTCCTTGAATGTGCAAAATATTTTATAATGTTTGAATGTATAAATATACTTAGGCTAATAAGTTGAATGCCTATGATGTTTTAGTTAACAAACGAATATGTAGCTATCCATGATATATACGAAAATGATGAATACATAGAATAATGTTGAAATTTGTTGCTTAGAAGTTACGTAATCTATCTATATTCATCACTCAATGGGCATACAATTTTTATTTAAACATCTTTAACACTTGTTAATGTTTTTACTAGATATTTCATCGTTTTCTAACACTTTTTTGCATATACTAATATACCTTGTTATTATTTGTGATTCGTTCCAATGGTATAATCCTAGTGCAAACCATGACAAATAAAAAAGTTAGTACATTGTGTGAAACAAATTATCAATATTTACCGTATCCATTTTAGTTATTTTCATCATAAAGGCTTCACACCTTTTAGTAAATTTATCATTAATACTAGTTAAACTTTTTACTACATTTTCCTAAGTTCTTAGTCAAATGTGCAGCACAATTATAATGTGCCTATTTGTACATACACTAATATCTTTAGGGCATATCATGGGATTAAGAAACCCGCATGTAGCGGACTGTAATATGTAGGTATATAATGAACACGCATATTATTGTTGAAGTTTCTTACTTATGCTAATGAATTCTGGTATCAAATGTAAAGTTTGTTGCTTACCCTAATGAATTATGGAATTGAAACTGATTCACGCATACAACAACAAATAAGAGACTTGAATACATTTTTGAGCCATTATGTAGGCAATATCACATCCATTTTGAACTCCTTCAACACTTGTGACACTTTGTTGCATATACTAATCTACTCAGTTATTGGTTATGATTAGTCCCAACGGGATGCCGCTGGCGCGGAGCACAATAAATAAAGAGTTGAAATGGTTATGTGAAACAGTTTGTTTATCTTCACTGTATGTATTTAACTTATTATCGAAAGTATATATATATACATACAACCATTCTAAAGGTTTTCACAGTTGTTAAAGTTTTTACTAAATCTATCTATGTTTTTCCTTGAATGTGTAGCTAACATAATACAGTTTAATAGTTTGAAATGCCAAAAATTTAAATAAATTTTTAAACTTAAATATATATACACTTAATAAAATTGTTTGTTATTGTTTTGCAAACTTTAGAAAAATCGTAACCAAAAGAAGTTGTTGCAAGGACAACCGTCAAAAGAAGAATGAAAATGGATTAGAAGTTCCATTAGCTTCCTCAAGTTCAAGGTACAATTCTTCTCTTTATTAGATAACATTGCGAATTGTTCCTTATACTTAATATTCTGTTATTTATTGCGATTAGAGATTGTGGGAACATACTAAAATTAACCACAATAAATTGTATTGTTTAATATAATTTTATCGCTTTCTTATAAACAATTACTAACGTGTTCCAATCACAAATAAAATATAACTTTACTTTGATATTGCAATAAATTTATTTCTTTTTCTTAGACTCATATACATTTTCATTTAACATACTAAAAATTTCCTGGAATTCAATTAGAAAATTATGTTTCAACTTGGATATATTTACTACATTTTCTACTTGTCTGTACTGTCTAAAAAAACACTGTACTATGATATTGATATTCTTGGTATATATCTAGAAACAGTGTACTTTGTTATTTATTTTTTATTTGAAAAAATTTGTTGTAACTAAATTAGTATTAATGTGTTGTCTTGCTATTAGTATAAGTTTCTATACAAATTACCTTTATTTATATAATACTTGTAAGGCATCACATACGAGATACTTGCTTGCATATTCGTAATGTTATTAATTTTTCTTACACAGTCGTGTACATATTTCTTTTCACATACTAAAAATTATTTCGAACTTAGATATATTTCTTACTTATATCATCTTTTTAATTGTTGTGCAAGATCTACAAGATCAACGAGTATAAGAAGTAAAGATCATCAACTCCAAAAGATAAAAAAAAGGAAAGAAAAAGTTAAAAATTCAGCTGATCAACCAACTTTTAAACTTTTGAGTGACACTGACTTTGACGATACTCAGTTTGCAAAAAACCCAGCTAAGAAGCCAATAGAGAAGGAGAAGAAGAGAAATCAACTTGCAGCAACCTCAAAGGCCTGCGCGAAAAAATATCTTCAATTTCGATCGAATTTGTTAGGAATTGCTCGCTTGTTGCAAGACCTTAAACTCAAGCCTTGCCATAAGAAGGAACTGGAAAAAACTTCTTTTTGTGGAATTTTTAATGCTTTTTTGACCAAAGCTGTTACAAAAGGAGACTGTAGAAAATATGACCATAGTGTCATATCATTGATAAAGTCTTATGATATCCAAAATAAGGGATTTAGAATTGAAAAACAGTTGGTTCGAATGACAATCAATGACGTGTCTCTCATATTTGGAATACCGATCAGAACAGAAGAAGTAAATATGGGATATGGGTTCAAGCCTGACACATCATTTGTAAGAAGAGGGTTTAGAGATGTTACTATCATCAATGCCACAGCTATCCAAAAAGAGTTGAACACTGCAGTTAAAGGAAACAAAGTAGAAGATTGTAGAGATGTAGCAACGTTGATATGCCTATATTTGTTTGCAAATCTTTTCTTCACATCAACTGGGAATACTGTGAAGTGGTAAGCAGTGAAGTACACGGAAAATCTCGAGGAGATGAGAAACTTAAATTGGTCATGTGTGATACTAGATACATTGACCTATTCTGTCTACAGGAATTTTGACAAAGAGCCAAAAAAGGTTTCTGGTTGTGTGCGCTTACTACTTGTAAGTGACAAAATACACTAATATATATTTTCTATTTCATATCTTTGTTCATTATAAAATTTGTATATCATAAATGATTTAAATTGTTATATTTTCAACTTTTGTAGTAATAGTATTGCGAGCATACAACACTGGTGAAATCTCAAAAGTCAATTCAATATCATCGGTTTGTCAAGTGGAACCTCCCTGAATTAAAGACGATGAAAGAAAAACCTGTTGAAACACTTCTTCAATCAGAGTTACTAATATATTCTTTGAAGAAACTGTTATATCATATACATATGCGATAATTTAACTTATAAATAAAAGTATTTTTTTTTTATCTAGGTCATAAAAGAAGACTTGATTCGAACAGAAGAATAGGAGAAATTGATAGGGAAAGCACCTACATCAGCGATGGACGATTCTGCAGAAAAAGATGATGCATCACCAGTTGAAGCAAATGTTGAAAACGATGATGAACAACTTGTTGATACTGATACAAGAGATGCTAGACATTTAGATGATTTAAGCGAAGAGTTTGATGCAGATTACCTGTCTGATCATCATCTAACAGCTACTGAAATTCAACCTCTCATTAAATTCCGTGATGATGCTCAACAAAATATAGAGGAATTGAAGAATGTGAAAGAAAAAACAAAAAAATGAGGGTAGAGAAGAGAGATATGAAGGAAAAATTAAAAGTGATGAAGAAAGATTTCAAAATCCGAGTGAAGAAAGAAAAAAAGAAGAGAAAAAAAGCTTCAAAAAAAGAAAACTGAAATTAAATTTTCAAATAAACAGCTTCAACAGCAAAAGGAGGAGAATGCAACATTGGAGAAACAGATAAATTTGCTGTATGAGAAAAGAGAAGAACAAAGAATCAAACAGCTGTCAGTACATGAAACCCCAGCTGACAAAGCGAGTTCAGTAGCATTTAATTTTGAAAGTGCTGACCAAAGTGAAAAATCGGAGAATACAAAGAGAAAGCATGAAGAGATTGACATTCTCGATATTATGAAAGTGGATTTAGCAAAGAAAGAAAACTCAATGGTGGTGAAAATAAAAAACAAGAAAGATAGAAAAAAGAAGGAGGTGGAAGATTACGAATATCAACAAATTGGAAGAGTTACAAGGGCATCGAAAGGCCAACATATTCAAACAAGTCAAACATCCCTAATCAATATTGACTTTGTGAACTCACCATCACCTATGATATCAACATTCAAGAACCTCACCTTTCCGTCTAATAATCCAGTTGTTGAATGGTTACCACCAACAGTTATTTTCACTATTAAATTGTTGTATAAGAAGAGTGGACCACGGTAAATTCATGTTAATGAAATGTTATTTTTATTATTTTTCATGGAGTATTAAATGACCATGTACACTACTAATCCTAATTATATTTTAATTCAATATTCAGGGCAATCATTTCTGAGGAGTTAAGGTTGGGTGGGTTTACTTTTTCTAACATACAACAACTCATAGACTTGTGGCCTTTATGGGACAATGTAAGGAAAAGATAAATTTATCAATGTCTATTTACTACACTTTATATCTAATGTATTTCTAAATAATTGATCAATTAATTTGAAATGTAATTTCAGGTCATTGATGCATACATGATGGTTTTGGAACATGATCAAAGAATCATGGAAGCTACAACTCAATTGTCACCTTCACAAAAGCCATTCGGGGGAACGAGACCATTTTTTCAGTTCGATGACTTGGGTATATATTTATTTTCATTGCTTAAAAATTTATGTTGATATATTAGACAAACTTCTTATAATTTTATCAAACTCATATTAACAACCTTTGATATGAGATAAAAATGCCTTTGACAAAATATATGGTTGACGATATATTGAATGAAGTGACAAATTGCAAGTATGTACCTTAATTTTTTACTTATATGTATATATTTCTAAATACTTTTATTTACTTGTTGCTAATGATATATGACATAATATCATTTCAAGTACTTATTCTTTCCCATAAACTCAGGAAATAATAAAAATGATAAAACTCCATTCCATTGGATGTTGCTTGTATTGGATAAAGAGGAAGGTCAATGGATGCACTTCAATTCAATGCTTCTAAGAAATTCATAGCAAGACCATTACATGGATGATGCATTTGCAATGTGTAACACCCTATGATTTTTGAGACTGAGAAATTAAATTTTTGGGAAAATAAAATTTAATTAAATTGGAGAATTCTAAAATTTGGAATTGAGGTCCAAATATAGGGGACATTTCAAAGTATTCCGGATGATGATTTTGAGGGTACCATCGATCCCGGAAGGGTCGAGATAGTCAAAATGACTGTCATTGGGTTTTATTTCGGCTCCAGAATATTTTTAAGTCAGTTTGACTCGAATTGGAGTAAACGAGTCATTTAAATTGTGTATTAACATTTAAAATTGGGACTTATGTTTTAAGGTTTAAGAGTCTTACGGGACAAGCCTTCTCATTTAGAGAAAGAGATAAAGAGAAAGAAAAGAGAAGGAAGAAAGAAAAGAGAAGGAATGAAGAGAGAGAGGATAAAAACTTGGAGATTTCTGACTCAAACGTGACATCGAGGACGATCCAACCTCTACAAATATGAGGCAAGTGTTTAAGCTTTCTAAATAGTTATTTGTGTATTTCATTTCATGATTTGTGGGGTTAAGAAATGGATTTTGGGTATAAATATCAAAACCTAGATTTTGGGTTTAAATCTTGAAATTGATGTTTACACATGGGTTTAAGGGGTGTAAATTGATGAGGTGAAATTATAGGATGTATTTTGATGTTGGAAACATGATTGGGTTACAAATCCATACTTAGAAATTGTTGATTTGGAATTTTTGGGAAATTAGATTTTTGTAGAAAAATGACCCTTTCGTAGCCTGCTGAACAAGCCGAATCGATTCGGCCTCTTTCTGAATCGATTCGGAATGTTATAGAGTCCCAGGTCTGTGTGACCGAATCGATTTGGACCCAAGCCGAATCGATTCGGCCTAAGACAGAAGCCCAGGTCTTTGGACCCGAATCGATTCGCCTTGGAGGCCGAATCGATTCGAAAACAGGGCACTTGGAGGAATTTTTCTCTACTGTGATTTCAAACCCTTTTTGGTTGGGTTTAATGATTTGGGACCTTCTCTTATGATGTAAGATATATGTTTTGGAGACTTATAGGGGGTTTCTCACTTACTATGATTTTGGGGACTTCTTTAAATAGTTTAAGGAAGGTATATATTTACATGTATACTTTGGAGTTGTGTATGTTTCTGGAGATAGTGGGAAACCTCATTGGGGTTGAGAATCCTAATTATTAAATCAAAAGTACGTATAGATATGATGTAAAGTTAAGAACTCTTAAATATTGAGTTGTTAGGGCATGGCTCGTAATTGTAGGCCGAGCGTATTACCAAATCCTTATGGTAAATAGGATCCTATTGAGATCAATGCATCCACTTTCTTCACGTGCATCATGCTACATGCAACGTGCTGCTCAACTCATTCCCACTACTCCACTACGCTCTATCAGTAAAATGTTTTATTGGAGACTTAAATATTTGCATAAATATTTGGGAAATGTTTTTGAAAATTATTTTTGAAGTCTGGATTAATTTTTTATCAAAAGCAGAATTTTTCCAAGTGTAGAAGCGAATGGCCTCGATCGACGAGCTCGCTCAAATGACTTTGAAAGTCGTTCGCGCGAGATAGGCATGTCGTGCGATATCGTTCGAACGACTTCTGTCCTTCGTTCGAACGAGCCGCCGCCTCGATTTTTGTATAAATATCTGATCTCCGTCTACACGTTTTTTTTAAGTCTTTCTGCAATCTCAAAATTCTGCGAAAACTGCCCAGAATAAGATTTCACCTTTTACGGTTTTTCTAAACCTTTTTGATTCACAAAATCATTCCCATATATGTGTGTGAATCTTTAAACCTTCAAGAAGATCATTTACTCATTTGGAGTAATTTGTGAGGAAGCCGCTCTCTTCGTCGCTGCTGCCCTACTGGAAAGGGATAGTTTCAGCCACCAATAACATAACCGACACCTGAGGGTATTTCTGTGTCACTGTATTTTCATTGTAATCCGTGTAAGCCGTACTCTTACAAAATTATTGTGAAAATAAAAGGTTTTGCCCTGTTGGGGATTTTTACTGAAATTGTTTGTTTTATCCTGCATGCTTTATTTTATTGGATAAATCATCTAGATGCATGTTTTAGGGTTTAACTAAAAATTGGGATTAATTAAAATTGGATTTTATTTGAGAAGTCGCAATATTTCCGCTGTAGCGATTCTACAAATTGGTATCAGATCAGGTTGCGCTAATTTTTTGCGTATTCCTATTTTCCGCAAAATTGTGTGATATTGATTTTTTTAAATTAAGTTTGTGAAAAATCGCAATTTTTTCAATGGAATGCCCGTTTAATGAGGAGCCTATTTTTGGAAAAGTTCACGACCATGATGAAAATTTAAGAAGTTTGAATTTGAAACTTTGCAAAAGAATTAAAGTTTTGAAAAAAGAAAATTCTCGTTTTAAATCCACGATGGATCTTTTGCAAACGGTTCAAAATCAAAGAGATTTTTATCGTGAAAAACTTGTTTCCTTGGACCATGACTTTGTTTCTTTAAAATTGTCCAATAAGGAGAGTGATGAGAAGGCCTTTTTTTAGAAAAGGAATTGGAGGACCTTAAAAATTCGATGGTTTGTGTTTGTGCCACAGATGATTAAAATATTTTAGTCAATGAGTTTGTGGCACGTGAAGAGACTCTTAGGAAAAAGTTTGCTTTAATTGAGGGGGGGCGAGATAACCTTCTAGGTTTGATTGATAATTTGAAGAAGGCGTCCCTTAATTTGGAAGAGTCTAATTCTTTGCTTGAGTCAAAAATTTTGAAGTTAAAAAATAATTTGACAGACTCAAGTAGGTTTGATAGTGATGGTAATGGCTCATCTTGTTCTCATGCTTCTAATGCTAAAGCCAAAACCATTATTTGTTTTAGAGGGTCAACCAATTTCAAGGATGTTAGAAAAGGTCAACCCATAGGTGTCGTTCCACTCGTTTACACATGTTCATATTGTGGTAGGAAAGGTCACCTTCGACATTTTTGTTTTGATCTTGGAAAAAGTCCTAGGAAATTTGTGTCTAGTGATCCCGTGGTTTGCAAAGCCCCCACACGTCGTTTCACATCTATTTGGGTTAGGAAATCACTTTTGGATACGCTAGATTTTAGAATAGTTGATTCTCGTTTGCTTGCACATGATTCTTCTCTTGCCATATCATATAGATGATTGTGTACGCATGTTTGTCATACACTAGTTGTGATTTCATGATATATATTTGCTAGTGTGTTGACATGTACTTTTTGTATATATTTTTTTGCTTTTGAAATTTTTTTTGAGAAAAGCACAAAAATATTTTTGTATTTTATTTTGCACCTTTTATGGATGAACATTTAAGATAGCCAAGTCACAATTTCATTCCACTTATCCATGTGACTGTTTGATAGAGATTTGAGACGCTACATCATTTCATCCATGTGCTTTACACTGCTTGGAGTCTTTGAGATGTGATTCGTGATATCTTGTCTACATGTTTGGCTCCTATATTCTTTATGGCACACATGCACGACTTTACTTGATTATTGCACTTGTCTATCACATGTTGGCTTGAGTGTTTCCATCTCAATTCTGTCTATACAACTTATAATATGCGATAAAACTTGACAAGATTGGAATGCATGTAAAAACCATTTTTTTGTGAGACTGAGTGTTTGTTTAAGAACGGGGAGGGGCTGCGAAAGGTAATTATCTTTTCTTTGCGCAAAATACACCATTCAAAAGGACCTAAAAAATGGAGGAATTTTATTATCCGGGGTCCAAAGAGGTTAAAAGAGCCCAAAAAATTTAAAGGCAATAAAAAGCAATTCATGCAAAATATGGGCCATTAGGTTTCACCATCAATTCTCTAAAGTTTGAGAATTTAGAAAGCCTCTATTCAAAATTAATATCTGAGGGAGTTTGGTTGGAGAATATAAACGGGTTTGCACTTCCTTGAAAGTCCTGAAAAAGCATAAAATAGTTTTGGACATTATTGGTGTGGAAATCACTTTGAGCTTTGATTTGTTGATTTGATTAAGTCAATGTCTCATATTACCATTTTTTTACACCAAAGGAAGACTTTGAGTTCATTCATTAGGAGTATCCGATATTGATCGTGCACATATGTCATGTTTGTATACATTGATTTTCCTATCGAATTTGATCACACCCCTTCATTTTCGCTATCATTGACTTGGTTGTTTTTGCGTTCTTTCATGGTGTGATTCTTTGTTGTATACTATGTGTAATTTTTTTTTGAAAAATGCAAAAATAGCAGATTATTCCCGCGTGTCATTCTCTATGTGCATTCATTTATACTTCTCATATCTGTCTATTTGGGGACATCATAAAAAGGGGGAGAAGAATTATGGGGGAGAATTGTTTTGGTGTTTGGTTGATTTATGAATGATTTGCTTAAGCTTAATTGATCATCAATTTTTGCATATCATTATATTTCAAACTGTTGCTTGTCATGAGTATTACCTTTATCTCATGTGTGTAGGTACAACATTGCTCATTATTTGATTACACACCCTGATGAGAAAAGTTTTGGAAGGTACAGGAGAGCTGAAGATTTGGAAGACATGTCATATAGTATTCTCAGTTTGAGCGTTTAATGGGGATATTATCTTGTATGTCGTTTGATTGCATAATTCGGATTTTTTATGTATGTACCGGCATAGACATAGGGGGAGATTTGTAAGGACATAATTTTATAAATGTCCGGGGTAGATTCTAGGAATTTTCTATTTTTCTCCTAGATCACCGTTCATATGTCTGATACCGCTACATTCGGCACGTCAACACGATCATCCTCGACGGCCTGTAGCCGAATTCAATGCATCTACTTTCTTCATGTGCATCATGCTACATGCAACGTGCTGCTCAGCTCATTCCCACTACTCCACTATGCTCTACCAGTAAAATATTTTATTGGAGCCTTAAATATTTGCATAAATATTTGGGAAATGTTTTTGAAAATTATTTTTGAAGTCTGGATTAATTTTTTATCAAAAGCAGAATTTTTCTAAGTGTAGAAGCGAATGGACTCGATCGACGAGCTCGCTCAAACGACTTTGAAATTCGTTCGCGCGAGATAGGCATGTCGCGCGATATCGTTCTAATGACTTCTGTCCTTCGTTCGAGCGACATGGCTATCTCATTCGAACGAGCCGTCGCCTCGATTTTTGTATAAATATCTGATCTCCTTCTACACATTTTTTTAAGTCTTTCTGCAATCTCAAAATTCTGCAAAAACTGCCCAGAATAAGACTTCACCTTTTAAGGTTTTTCTAAACCTTTTTGATTCACAAAACCATTCCCATATATGTGTGTGGATCTTTAAACCTTCAAGAAGATCATTTACTCATCTGTAGTAATTTGTGAGGAAGTCGCTCTCTTCGTCACTGTTGCCCTACTGGAAAGGGATAGTTCCAGACGCCGACAATAGAACCGACACCCAAGGGTATTTCCGTGTCACTGTATTTTCATTGTAATCCATGTAAGTCGTACTCTTACAAAATTATTGTGAAAATAAAAGGTTTTGTCCCGTTGGGGATTTTTCCTCATATTTTTGTTCTTGCATGTTTCATCATCGTAGTTAATCACATAAAGATGCATGTTTAGGACTTAAGTGGTAAAAAATGTGTTTAATTAAATAACTTCCTTATTTGAACGCAAGCGCACTCCCTTCACCATAATTACTTGAGTCTCATTTGTTAAGCCACGTGGAACACTAATAAATGGATACACCATTTTTATATTAAGATATTAGATTAGCCTTTTTTAACAACATTTACTTTCATAAGATATACTTAAAAAGTATATTTTGAGTATAGAAAACACTTTGATTTAATTAATATATATTTTAACAGAATTATAAATGCTTTTGACAAAATCATAGATATATTTTTATGGAAAAATACATAAGAAAGCTTTAAAAAAAAATTATAAATACTTTTGATAATGATTGTAGAGGGGGATCCAAGCCCAAAGATGATTAGCAAAACAAACACTGAACAGATGAAAGATCAAAGATGGTCACTCACAGCAGACTAAGGTTGCTCGATAGACTTTCCACAAAGACCCAGCCTATTGGAGGAACATATAAAGTGCATATTGTAATAGAGATAATGATGTACATATACCAAGTTTACCTTGTAAATACTAAGTTTACTTTAGAATGTTTATAAGGTTGATCGGTACCCTAGAAAGATCATATTTGGCAGGGCATGGGAGAGCTTAAATGCTCTATCAAGCAACCTCACCTTGGGTATCTCACAGGGATTTGGTTTAGACGATTGGGAGCAAGGAAACGTTGGAAATACCAACCACTTTAGAGTACTTAGGCAAAACCTTTGGTTTGTACAAACACACGCTCGAGATACCATCCCCTGGGGAACCTCTTTGAGGGACCTTAGTCCAGATAGTTGTTGCAAAACTTAGCCTTTTTCCATCACATACACTTCACAGTTTGCTCGAGCAGCCATCAGCCGAGCAACCTTACTTCAAACAACCATCTATCCAGGTGATGTAACAACACACCTTTTACAGACTACTATTTACCAACTCTATGACATCATAACGTCTGACATTTAGGAAGTTGATTAAATAACACTTAAGTGGGATTATTCATAGGCTAACACATCTTATCCCAATTAATGCTGCCATAACTTTGAGAGCCTAAGTAGTGTTCCTGTTAAATATATCATATCCTGTGCATTTAATGAAAGTAAGGTCACTCGAGTGACCTTGCTCCCATATCAATACTCCAAAGTTGTGTCTTTTCTGGGATCACAATTCTAGCCCAGAATTGTTGCCAAAATCTCCCTAAATAAGAGAGTTTGTTGTGAGAACATTTATTATGTGACCACCTTACTTTACTCCACGGATACCACCGTTGAGCATTTATTGTGTCTTAGGTTACTCTCTTGCCTTTATTACACTAAAGGTGCTTGTTCGTTCTCCTTTCAATCAAATCAACTGTGGGATTCCTTCTACTTATTGCATTCTCAGAGCATTTATGTTATAAAGACTCATTTGATACAAGAGTTTTGGATATTGAATGTCTTAACCTCTAACTTGTATTCATTACCGTTAGTAATTGTTCTTTGGCACTAATATTCATCTTAATAAGGGTTTACGCCTTATTTGATACTAATCGTATTCCAAGAACCCACATCTTACAATGATATAGTCACTTTAAAAAATGTAAAAACCTTTGAGAAAATACATACCCTAATCGCACTCAATAAAATCCTAACCGCAACCCATTGACGGTGTATTGTATTTCTAATACCATCATACGAGCTCCGACATACATGCCATTATCGCACCATTAGGTTGTGCTTCCAATATTTGGTCGTCAATGGAATGAGTGTTGACAAGTGCGACCGTGAAGCTCCGGGATACGAGCTTGGTGGGGACATTTGTGGGGTAAAAATTTCACTAGAATGTGCTCGATCACTTAAACCTATAATTAATGAATATTTCAAGTCAAAGAAGAATCATTCAACTCAATCACTTGTAATGATTGATCATGATAAAGGATAACTCCAAACTTTCAGGCATAACTATGAATTGGGCTTAAGAGTTTGCTAAGTTTCTTTATAAATGTAAATCCTCACCACATGAGAGGTGCATGTTTAATTATACAAGAAAAAGAACTTTCCACGACACCTGATATGTGTCGTGGAACTGTTTTCATGACACATTTTATGTAGTCATTGAAGGGGGTGTCGTAGAAAGTTACCTTCTATATCGACACATTTGTGGAGTCGTAAAACTATTTCACGACACCTGTCAAGTTTTGTTGAAACAAATATCCACGACACCTAGTTACTAGTCGTAAATATCCACGACACCTTTGTGGTGTCGTAATACTATTTCACGACATCTACCAATTATCGTTGAAACAAATATCCACGACACCTAGTTACTAGTCGTAAAAGTCATTACCCAAAAAAACCTTCCACGACTACTTATTATGTGTCGTGAATGTTATTTTACGACTGAACGTACGTGTCATTAATATTGTACACGACTAAATATAAGCGTCATTATTATCATTTTATGATGTATAAAATATGTCGTTAAAAGTGTATAATTTTTTTTTTATAAAAATCAGCTTCTCAAATGCATGTTGCTTATACTAACATTAACATATCCACCACATATATGATAACATCACAGTTAGTAATGCCACAATTCCTGAAAGTTAAACCAAGCTCATAAAATTAAGAGGAACTCATAATATGTACTCACTAGGTGGAAACCCGCGCGATGCGCGGACTATACGATAAAGGCGAACTTGCTAACAAACAAATCAACTTAATAAGTACTTACAAAAGATTGTGGTGCCTTAAACCTGCCACCAAAGCCATATCACCAAACTCTACCCCCAAAAATAGAAACCCAGATGCTATGTCACTCCATAAAACTTTCAATTATAACATGAGATTACAACACAAATTCATTATTCCATAGAACTTTTGAGTTAGTACATAAAACCAACGCATAATTTATCCAAAAGTTGCAAAGTCCACAAAATTAACACCACAAAAAATCAACATTACATATCCCACCCTCAATGTCACTCATTAATTTTACTCATTATGTCCATCAAATGTGTTGGGAAAATATGCACCGCTCTAAAATGGATTGAAGTTGAATGTTGTCGAGTTGGGTACATTTTGTCCGGTTTCAGGATAAAATCTGCCCACATGTTGAAACTTTAATTGATGTTGATTAGCACTGAAATTAAATGCCAATGACTCTTATTGTGAACCTTGTGTCAATAAATCCTTAAAAGAACCATGTTGTGCAAACCATGAGGTCCTCGTATCAATGAAATTGTGAGCCATGTTCCTGTAAAAAAAATACACGATTTAATACAGGGACAATAAATCTTAAAGACCATTTAAAATGTTAGTTTTTCGATTGTTAACATTTAATTTAAAATGTTAATAATTTAAGGCATTTGAATGTAAAGATGAGAAAAAGGAAATGAAATGTTAACATATAACATTTAACTCCATATAGCCAATGTGATATTAAAAGTTAACATTCTTGAGTTTTTTCTTTTTTTTTTCTTTTGTGAATCATTCTAAAGTTGACATTTAACAGTAGACGTGTTTTCTGTTAATAGTTAACACTTAATAATTAACAATTAATAGTTAACATTTGACAGTTGACATAGCTAATGTAGCCAATTTTTTTTTTTGTGAATCATCCCCACTTGGGATACCTACAAACAAAAAATTATTATGATTTAATTTCATAAAAGCCCTTTTTTAAAACAATATAATAAATTATGAGCTTACCCCCCCACGTTGATGTCATCAACTTTGTTAGTTTTCTCATTTTTTTAATCCAGTTTTACTTCAGGTATTAGATATCAAAAAATTTAAAATAAAAACAGAATAGGTAGTGTGAATTACCTAAGGAAGAAATTCATATTTCAAACAGATTAAATAATGAACAAAACTTAGCACTTTGCTGACAAAACATTTTGTGTACTTTCGGTGTGCCTAGCATGTGTTTCAAAAACATAAAGACAACATTTTGTGTACTTTCTATGCACCTAGCACGTGTTTCAAAAAGATATAGACAACATTTAGAATATAGGTGTTCAAACCTGCTGTAAAAAGGATGGACAAACCGTGACGGGGAGTCGATCAAAGTAAGGTTAGATATATGGATTTGATTTGAGTGCATTATCTCTATCATGTAGGGCCTAGTGCTGTTTAGTTCTTTACCGCGAAACTTCTTTCACGAGGATTCACCTTGACCGTTGATCGTACCATTATCGCCTGTTCATTTTATAAAATCAAGCCATGTTTCTATCAATCAAAATGATTAAAATTTAATTTAATTTTATTATACATGTAATGATAACATCAGTGAGGTTAGTTCCAAATATAAGACTGCTAAATATACCCCCGGGCCATCTCTTCCTTTCCCATACTATGGCAATGGTTCAATAAGGGGATATTCTGACTCATCCAGAACATGTATAGAATCATGTAAGACTATATCTCATCCTATAACGTGCAAACCATAGAATTAAAAGAACTGGTTCCATGAATTTAACCTCAAATCAAGATTGATTTTGTAATTAGAAAAATGGGCAACTTTAGCTGCACATTTAGTTCTCAAGAAGAACAAAAAAGTTGTAAATAAGTAAGGCTAGACAAAAAATGTGTCACACATAACTTCTTTTCTTCTTGAACATTTCGTGTGTAACATGTTAGCAAATTCGCTGAGATTAGCAATTGCAGGTCGAAATGCCTCTGTATTTGATGTTTCTCCATCTCCCTTACCTTCAAATTCTGTCAGCACCGCGCCGTGCTTGTGATAATTTATTGTAGGGTACTCAAATAACTCTTGATATCCATGGGTTGTGCATTTTGTTCCTCCCAAACTTATCAATCCCAGTATAATATGAGCCAACAAATTCTCAAAATCCTGTCCGACATCATTATCATTATTCATTACAACATATTTGTGCCACGAAAATTGTGTTGTTGGAGGGTATAAAATGATCTCTCTTGATGATGCTTCTTGTCGGAGAACAACCTTAGTGGCTTTGAGGAACTGTGCATATCTACTTCCATTGGGGTACTTGGCCTATGAATGGGGTATAACATCTGGATGGTTTTGACTTGAATCAACACTACTCGCCCTCGCAATTAGTGGGACTGCTCTCTTATTTTATCTAAATCATACGATAAAAAATGCTAGGATAATGTTCCATGCCAGCCTCCTCTATCTTGCTATTTTCATGTCTGGCCTTATGTTTCACCATATTTCTGCTAACTCTCAGTGCTTGTTAGTAGAAAATTCAGAGAGGATCATTGATCTTTCATCTTCCACTGAAAGTTATGATCAAGATACTAAAATTGCCGATTATCAAAGAAAGGTTAAAAGAGTAATTTCCAGTGCTCAAGCACGTCCACCCGTGGCATTTTCTTCGCTTGCTCTATTTCCTTTTTGCCAGCCCCTTCATATTCCAACCTATGATTTTGTCAAATGACATATTTCACTGCTTTTGCATAATCAAAATGATTGAGAGAAGCCTTACTTTTTGCATTAGTGCAATAATCATCTCAGGTCTCTCCGGTATTCCATTTTCTAGAAAAGCCTGAGTCAATGCATCATATAGTTAGTCCATTTCTTAAGAAATATGATAAACTACAAATGAAATTAGATGTATAATATGATTTCATGAAATATAGAGTATGTTTATTGAAAGGTCTCACTCATACGTTCATCATGCATGAGTTATAAATGTTGATCCAGAATTCAAGCTTCTCTTGACGTGTTAGGACCTTTAAGTCAACTGATGAAATTTTTCCAAGTAGGAGTCTAAGAAGAAAAAGAAAAAAGTTACAATTTATTGGTCCAAGAATAATTATATAAAAGTGTGAAGAAAATGTGAAACCAGACAAACTTTACAAATAACTTACTTTAGTTTATGAACTAAGAAAATAGATTTTGTTGCTTAGTTTGGATTGATTGAGGTAGTTTCTATAGCAAATAAGTGCTTATACGAACCAATATCCCTCTTCCCAAATTCAGAACAAATACTATAAGGATCTTTAAATTCTGTTCCCTGGAAGCTTTTGGCTGAAGATAATACTGATAATGAAGGTAAAATGTCTTCCGTACTCTGACTTCTTATCGAGCTCATTCTAATAAAAATATTTAATAAGCAATTCAAAATACTGCGTGACTCCCTCGGTGGTAATTCATCGAAACTGAAAACCCAACTAACGTCTCTCACATCCTCATCTGCCACACTCTCGTCTAAAATCTCTCTCAACTCACTTACCTCCCTCTCGAACTCGGTGTATATCCCGTCGATCTCACTAGCCGAAATAAGACACGCTCTAGAGAATACCCACTAATATTTCCCTTTATGTGCTCATCTACTACCTCCTCGATAAGAGCCACCGCGTGAAACTCATCCTCATCCTCATCACCCACTTGTATGGTGATGTTGAAGATATTTTTTTCAAGAGTCATATTATCGAACATGATTTACATTTGCTCATTTCGAGTATAAATAAGTGCATTAGCCGTATCTAAGAATGGGAGACCAAAGATATTACGGGAACATGATTACTCGAAGGAGTGGAGGACTCCGTGTCTCAAATGAAATAATCTACCAAAAAGTAGAAAGTATCCACTTAATCCCTCAAGGTATCTTCACGGTACGATCCGTGAGTTGGAGAGTGATCTTAGTGGGCTTGAGGTCCCCCAAATATAATTGCCTATAGATAGAGTAAGAGAGAATGTTAATGCTCGCCCCAAAATCTAATAAGGATCTCTCGATGCGGTTCTCTCTAATGATACATGAAATGGTCGGTGCACCTGGATCTTTAAGCTTCAGTGGGAGGTTACTTAATAGAATCGAGCTTACGTTTTGTGACAAAAAAACATTATTTTCAGTTTTAAGCTCGCTGTCTAAGGGAGTTGATAAATCAACGACTCTCCAACTACGTAGAGTGATCACGGCTTGACATTACTCCTTATTATTGTTAGAAGTAGTGTTAACATTAGTTCGACCTTGGGGAGGTCTTTGGCCTTAGGCTGGAAACTTGCTCTTCTCTTGGACACAATGATAATTGCAACTTAAAGATCGATGCTTTTAATTCGGAAAATTGTTGGGCATTTTGAGCGTTAATCGCTGACTGGGTTTGCATAAATTGGTTCAAGGTTTCCTCGATGTTTCTACGCGGTGGGGTGATATAAGGCGCCAGAGGTGGTACTTGCATAGAGGGAGCTTGTTGGAAATGTAGGAGCAGTGACGATAGTGGAGCAGGTGAATTTTGATTCATCGCTACGTGTGGTTGCCCATAATTGAAATTGAAATGGTTCGGCCATGAAGGGTTATAGGAATTCCCATGAGGGGCATTAAAATTACCCTTAAAAGCTCCTACCGCTTCCACTTGAGATTGAATAATCACTTTGTAGGCGGGTATTGTCGAGCATTCTTTTATTGGATGTCCGTACTCATAAATCGCGTACACCTCCTCTATCGACGCTCGAGTGGAGCCAGATGTTTCTATTCCTCTCAATTTGAATACTTCTTCCAACCTCTTAGCAAGTTGTTTGATTTGAATCTTTAACTCGACTTCCTTGTCCAAATGATAGAGTCCAAACACAGAAGGAGTTGTGGATATTTTTCGAGCCCGAGTTTGGGTGTTTGGATCGGATGTGTACCACGCTTGAGTAGTCTCGGTGACATACTTGAGGTGAGCCTCGGCATCGTCCGCATCTAACCCTAGAAATTCCTCAGATCACATGGTTTCAACGATTTTTTTGGAACTTAAGCTCAACGTGTGATGGAAAAATGATATGAGTCTCCATTTATGGAAACCGTGGTGTGGGAACATATTAAGTAACTCGTTAGAATGATACCAACATCAATCGAAGGTCTCATTCTCTTGTTGGTGTCTAAAAGTTTGGATTTGAGATTTTATGGAATTGGTTCGATGTTGGGGAAAGAATTTCAGGAGAAACTTAACTTGCATATATCTCCACGTTCTAATCGAGTTCGGTGCCAAAGACCATAGCCAAGTCTTGGCCTTATCCTTCAGGGAGAATGGGAAAAGTTTGAGGCGAATGATGTTTTGGGTGCACGCTTGATTGCTAAAAGTTTGACATGCCTCTTCGAACTTGCGGATGTGGAGGTATGGTTTTTCTGACTCCAGAACATGAAATGTGCATAAAATATGAATCGTCGCATTGAGAAAATGGAATTGCCCGCATTATACGGGTATATAATGCATCCCGGAGTGAGAATTCATTTAGGATATAAGAGGTCTCTTATAGGGCGATATGGCATCTCACCCTCACCTGTACCATAACTAGCGTTATCTGACATATCTCTCTCTCTCTCCTAATGACTCGAGATCCTCACTTGACGCCCTAGACGTGTGAATTAAAGTGTGACTCATATTGGAGTTGTGTAGTGTCGAAGGTGGAACCCAAAATTGTGGAATGCAAGGGGTGTGTGAGCTATCGGGATCGTACTATACTATAGGATTTTCATGAATTCTGGCAAGAGTAGATTGAGGAGTTGGTTGAGGATTTTGCATGTAAGGATTTGAGAGATTCTTTTGTATTTCCCTATTTTTTTCCTGTTTTTTTTTTAGATTCACATTTTGTATTAATTCGCACTTACCTAAATGCCTACCTAGTCCCCGACAACGGCGCCAAAAAACTTGACGCGACTTAAAAACTGTGTTTCTAACGCTCGTGATTATGGATCAAGTGCAAGTCGATCGCTCATGTAATAATCATGTAAACCGAGTGTCGAACACAGGGAATAGGACTCAGAACGTGACGATGAGTTGAAAAGATGATTAACCTTTTGGTTGACTCAGAGAAAGAAGGAAAAGATGATTGATTGTGAAACTTTTCAATCAACTAATGCAATTTAACTAAAGTAGTAAATGAAGTATGCTTGCGAGAATAACTAAACAAGTTTAAATCAATGTGAGAAAATAGAGTTGGAGTACACACCCCCGAACCTTCGGTAGTTACGTAGAACATAAAAACGTCAAAAACCTTATTCTTAATTCAAAGAATCATCAAATACTCTCTAAGCATGTAACATTTACGGATTTTACTCCTCACAATATCAAATCAAATATTGTATTTGACGAGAATGACAAATTACCGAATTTCATATTGCATCCTTAAACATTCTGGTTACCTAGGGCAAACGGAAATAAAAGAACTACAATATTTATCATGATAATAAATTAAGCCCTTGAATTGGTAATTAAATTTTATTCTCTTGTAAATCCATTCGTAACACCAAGGTTGGATTCATGTACCCCAACCCGCTACTAGCTTAGTTGGACATGGTTACGTGGGTAATAAACAAAATTCTAACCTTGCATGTGATTGAATCATGATGAACATATATTTAAACATGGACGGAGTTATTAAAATCCCAGAAAATAAATAAAACATGCAAACAAAAAGATCTTGTAAGAACAAAGTAGAGGAAACAAACTTGATATATTAAATCTTGAAAATAAATTGACAAAAGTGTAATCTGAATGCCAGAATTCAAAATTCTAGTTCTTGACTCCTTCTTTATCTATTCCTGGATTAAAAACGGATTAAAACTTGGTCAAACATCAAGCTACAACATTACATGGTCATTTTTGCAAGAGTCTTAACTTGACACAACACCTAGAAAAATCAACAATAAAAATAAAATTCGTGCATTAGGCAGGTCGAACCGGTTTAGGTGCATAGGAGAACCAATTCAGACTCGAACCGATTTGGAGTTCGGTTTGGGTAAACTTGCTACATTGGATTGCTTTCATTATTTTTTTCATTCTTTTTCCTTGAATTTCTTTGTCAAATTCGAATGCTCATAACTTTTTCACCGTAGCTCAAAATTGGGTGCTTTTTCTTTCAGTGTTCCTGTGATTTCAAGCTCTTCAACTTTCAAGTTGGTCCACTTCCGAAATAAGGCTGAAAAATTACTAAAATTCCCTTCGATATACTTTATTTGGTTTCTTTCATTGTTTCGATTTCTCTCTTGCATTAACTTGCATGAAATACCTGTAAAACACATGAGAACTACACAAAATACGAAACACTCACCATGGAGGGTTGGTAGCATAAATATGACATAAATACAAGTTAATTACGTTGCAATGAATCATAAAAGGATCAAAATTAAGGGGATAGATATATAACATTTACGCCTTATTATGCTCCTTGAAGGGGGAATACCCAACTTTCTAAAGGTTAACAGAACACCCTAATTCACTTTTCTTGCTCTTCGACCAAGCAAGCTCTTTATCCTTGTCTATCACACGAGCAAGAAGAGATTTTGTATCCAGATTCGTACCAATCAAATCCAGCACCTTTCTCTGAGGAGCCATCACTACATCAAATTAGGCGCATGGTCATATAAAGGTAGGGTGGAAATTCGGGTTAGTCGTGTCATTTTTGGTTCGCGTTGATTTTAATTTGAGTATAAGTTTTGGGTACCCTTAAATCTATACAAGCTAATCGTGTCATGTTCGGGTCATTTCAGGTTATTATCATAAATGGGTTATCGTGTCAAAAATTTCCAGCCCTATATGGAGGTGGTTGTGACACCCCGCCTAATAAAATACCGGGCGATCACTCCTATATTAAATTAAAACAGGAGTCTCATATGGCTCATTCTTAGCATCACTGTCGAAAACCAATTTAATTACTAATATCCTATTAGGCCGGCGTCAAAATTTTAATTAACTAATCTTTTTAACCAAACCATTCAAATAAAACAATTACAACAGTTTATATACAGCAAGTAAACTAAAAAAAATAAAATAACCGAACACTCGGTACAATAATACAACCAAATCGAATGCCGCACTAAATGGCGATAAAAGAATAAATGAGTAAAGTTGGGCCATAAGCCCGAATGTTTCTACAATACCTCCTACCTAGACCTCAATGATAGAAGCGTATAATATAAACCTGCTTGCATCCACAGTTGTTGCAGTAAACGTCTGACTCGAAAGAATCATCATCCAGGCATCCCTGTGTCTGGACACCAATATATATATATATATATATATATATATATATATATATATCAAGAGGGGAAAATAAAGAAACAGATCAGAGCCCGAGTTTTGAAAACATTTTAGCAAGTGCTTAAAATCCATATTTTAAAATAAGTTATTTCTCATATTTAGACTGGTATCGCTCTCACATGAGATACACCTCATCCCTCTTCTAACAGTGCACAACTATCGCATATCTATTTAAACAACCTAGTTAAGATACCCTGCCTAACTAATATAATTAACCATCTTCTAATAATCCTCATCAATTCGAGTACTAAGGACTAAACTTCTCCCCATTCCCAACATTACGTTACGTTCATGCGTGGGGTGTCTCGCGAAGCAAAATCCCAACAAGAAACCCTCCCAATACACTACTACATGACAATGTTGATCATTGGAATCCATTAGGCCTTCAGTACATACCATATATATACCATCCCGTATTTATTAATAGTTCTCATTAGAACCTAAGATTCATATTCATATAAATCCGGATATTCATATACCGAAAGTGGTATCATACTTTATTCGTTCTTTTCACTTTATACAAGGTTAAGTTATATGATATCTCATCTCATAGATATAAATAATATACTATACGCAACAAGTATATTAATCATCCACCGAGCTATAAGATAAATAGGTTAGCCATTCTCATTTACTAGGCAACCGTGGATGATCTCAAGTACACATATATTTTAATCTCAATAAATATATTCATATCCGGCACCCATAGGCTTAACAGCGGTGCACACATACTCTGCTATCCAATCCAAGCACATCTCGTACTAAAGGATCACATGTTCCACATCACTCAGGAACTATAACAATACAAATCACATATATTGGAGGCAAACATAGTTCACATATCCATGGGTCACGCACATACCTATGCTCCCATTGTCAGCAGACTTATCGACTCACAAATAAGCCCTTCACAATCCTATGTTCTTGAGGTACCAAATCTAAAATCCCTCTGAAGGCAACACAGGATAAGATTGTCCTCTATCGAACGCCAACCACCCGTGATAGCAAGTATGGTAGGTATGTCATACACATAATAAACAATAATATAAGTACACATTCCACCTATATAAATATATCATCAATTAGGAATTCACACAACCATATTATAACGATAGGTATTTATCTCACCTATACATAATTTCCCATAGGTAATTATTTAACCCATGTATATAATAACATCAGGGCATACACACCACCCATATAATAATCTCCTACGTAGTATATTTATATCTCGAGTATCCTACACATTTATCAATTTGACTAATCCCCAATATTTTATTTTCCGAGCTTTTCTCACCGCACAATAATAATATTAACAACATCGATATATATATATATATATATATATATATCTTCTCAATATTTTATGGCTATAATCTCCAGACTCTTATATCGATAGCCAATAGCCTCGAATATTCTCCTTCGCAATAATATAAGCCATCACAAAATTAAAACACTACCCCAATACGTATTCCCTTATTTAATATTCAAATCACACCTAAATATATCTTTAAATATTATTCCTCATGAACACCCCTATTTGGGTAAATTTTGGATTTTACTTTCAACCAACCCAAAGTACACGCCTTACTAAAAAAAAATATTTAGAAGTCCCCACACTATTTTTAGGAACCCCAAATATTTATCTCCAAACAATTCTAGCCTTTATTTTTCCAATTTTCGGTTTGATTTCCGAGTTGATGATCAACCCCGAAACAGCTTTCTTAGAAAAATAATATCAAATCGAAAACAAATCAGAATAATACGCGGTCAATGCCCACGCAACCGTATCGAAATGATCTACAACGTTTATGTTTTGTTCGAGAGCTAAATCAGTTCTCTTCCTGGCCGAATTGGCCCCTCAAGCTACTGTGTTACTATTTATCGTCTTCTCTAAAATCCCAAACCTCCATTAATACACCTCCAAGATTTTTATCTCCTCTCTCATCATCATTCAACCTCAAACAACCATAATTACCCATATAGAAAGGGTTCTAATCATCATAGAACCCATTTTCAACAATTAATTTCAATAAATTTCAAATTGGGTATTAATCGAGTTATATTCGTTTTAATCTTTCGAAAACCCGTTTGATCCACGAAATTTCAACCCAAAAATCTTTAGTTTTATACCAACTACAATATGAGAAATAAACACAATAAATCATAAAGCAAGTTAAACACTTGGTTCGTGGATTAAATCCGACGACCCCGAGTCAAATCCTACGAATTTTGGCCGGAAATCTCTTTTTTTTTTCTTCTCTTCTCTTCTTTCTTCTCTTCTCTCTCTCCCTCTCTCTCTCTCTCTCTCTCTCTCTCTCTCTCTCTCTTAGGGATGATATTTGGGGGAAATAAGGGCCTTCCCCTTATTAAACTCGAAATTGGGTGTATACCCAATTGTTAAATGACTCGTGTACTTATTTACGAGTCCCTACTAGTCCAAAAATGCCCGGAACCCAAATACTACCCCCGAGTACTCTATTTTGACTATCTTGTCCATTCCGAACCCAATGAAGGAGTTGAAATATCCATCCGAGTCACTTAATTAAAATTCACTATTTGACCCAACGCGTTCAATACGCGTGTTTTTCAATTTAAAATATTTTCCTTTGTGGCTTTACCGAACTACGACATGTAATTAAAAATAATCCACTCATATACTTAGTCTCGTAAGAAAATATACTCCATGTAAATATTAGTCCGACACTTGAAAACTAATATTTACTATTCACTTTATAACATTAAATTTATTTAATTTCACTCATTAATCCCATAATTACTATTCACAATAATTCTTCAAATTACCAAATTACATCCACAGTGTAGTTTAAATATCTTTAAAAGTACGGGGTATTACATACTTCCCCCCTTACAACAGAATTTTATCCTCGAAATTCAGATATAGCCGGTACGACTACTCTTGGATCGGTATATACATTACGTCCTAGTTTAACCAAATTTGGATATAGACTAACACAATGGTCTCCCACTATATTCCACCCATCTCGAGGCGTATGCTCATATATATATATATATATATATATATATATATATATTCTCATCATTGTTATTCATATATATACTATTCCTGCAACCCCGGGTTAACACCCATTAGCGCACTTAATAATAATATCACATAATAGGCATACACACATCTTATTAAGATTCATAGGCATATTCACAACCTAATCATACACTTCTCATGCATATTTTATTCTCATCGCTACGTATTGTATAAATATTCGGATTACTATCTCTCTCGTAATCTCCAAGGTACATTACCTATACCAGATAATTAAAGTATTAATTCTCATATACTATTCTGAAATTTGGTATCCTTTTCATCAAGAGGTACCTTTCAAATGGCTTTCCATAGCCTTTCAACCCATCTCGGGTGTGCTAGCTCTCGTTGCATATAAATGCTTGAATTATCGTCATTCTCGCACGACATTCAATACGTCATACCATTTAAACTGGTTCATAGCTTCCCCTTAGGCATATATTCTACACATTTATTTTTACGTCCTTCTATCTCTGACATTTTTGGAATTTAACTAAACAGGGTACCCATACCCCCTATCATTCGTGCATATTTGCACAACCATTGTAAACGTCCAACACATAATGCTCTTCTTTAAATAATGGATCCCATTTCCTTGGCATGGTACTAGCACCCGGGTTTTTCCTAACCCGAATAATTTCGAAATTCAATTCTCCCAATGCCTAGAAATTCAATCCTTCTCAAGATTATTCCATCAATCTTTTTGTGGTTAACTCACAATAGACTTCTTATATCAGTGCCGATAGTCTTATTGCCCTTACTTCGTGGTAGTTCTAAGATCAAGGTGTTTCTAATACATGCAATATGAGTAATATTCTAATTATATCCCTAGTGCCCAAGACCTCTCTCGACTTCTGACATTTTCTCAGTTTCATGCGTGGGACAACTCACAAAGAGAAATCCAAACAAGGAGCCCTCCCATTACACTACTCCCTCTCATCGTCGATCATCGAGATATAACAGTCTAAGGGACCCCAACGGAATGTTCTAAATCCTATTCGTTAATCTACTAATGTACTTTTACCACAAAATCCTTCCATGTTGACCAAATGGAAAGCCCAACTAATCAGGGAGCCTACTCTCGACAAAAGCATTATGAACATCATACCCAAAATGTATTTCCTCTGAATTTCCCTTATATTCAAAGTCTGGCTATAAGTCTCAAATTATTTTCCTTTATCTTACCTCACCCACATACTTGCGGTGAGAGAAAAATTTCAGTGCTTCTTCATAGCACTTATATCTCTATATAATTATACAGTCATCAAATGGCTGTCACTCAATAGTGTTTCCTCTATACTTGGTGACTTATCGTCAAAACCAACATCCTTGCATTTTATAACATCTGTCCACTCCTGACGTAGTTAAGGTTTGTACGTGGAGTGTCTTGTTAGCTTCAAATATGCAACGAGGATAATCCCATTCCATCTACCAATAAAATATGGCCAGAACACTCAATTATGTCAATGAGCCATACCATAAGCGCTTGCACTAACATTAAGTCCTTCGCGCAAACAACAACAAGCTTAACTCCCATCTTAACTATAAATCCTACATACCTTAAATTATATCTATAAGGTTCCCATGCACTCAAATCATGGTAATGAAACATCTCCTCATCGAAGTTCCATCTAAACATATAATCAAGGCGAGCTCATCCAGAATTTATCTCGCAATCCATTCTTTATTATGTCTGTATATATATGTTTCACATCTTATATAAATATATATACATTATACTATACACATCAAGTATATCCATACTTATATATCACACACTATATAAGTATAATAACCATCCCTCAGAGCTTTAACTCAATGGGTGTAGTCTCTCAATGCTATCATCTTCCAGGGAATTACTCACACATCATCCTGGGTACCAACGGTCGGACTATCACACCGACTTGGTAAAAATCAAATCACAACGAATGGGAAGCGATCATAGTTCCTCCTCGAAAATGAGAACGAAACATACCCACCACATCTCATTCCTGATAAAAATCACACAATATAAAATGGACACTATGACCTGGTGACTATACGCTCCCTGCTCCTCAAGCCAGGGGCCTCACCCAAAATGCATAACTTCCCATGATAGCACTCGAGGGGTATGTTTCATACAAATATACCAATCACATACAGATATATTCAAACATATCATATATATACGTCTCAATATACTCGTATATATATATACACAGTATAATCCGACTAATTGTGTATATCTCTCGTAACATTAGCCCGTATTTCTCAAATATACATATTCGACTTAATCCCATAAGTATTCACTTACTTATAATATAAATAAATATTAAGCTTATCACAACTAGCTCGTAGCCCAATTACATCCGAAATTCCAATTCGAAGCCCAAGAGTCTTTATCCCATTAGACTCTTAAAAATCACAAAGTCTCACAACTTTAATTTTTCATTGCAGATTTCACACCTTGCACTAAAACAATTATAACTCACTCTACGTAAGTCCAATTTACTAGTGAGTCTATTATTCCACTGGAGAAGCCTCTTTCTCCATTGTACCTACGTTACTCCAGTACTAAGTTCACTTAACCATGTCACTCTTTATTCACCGTCGGTCTCTGACCGATTCTTATGTGAATAACCTAGAAACTGCATTCACTTTATTCTAAATCAAGGGAATTCACAGTTTAAAACCATCTGTAAGATTAATTTATGAGCAAAATATCACGCTCCTCTAAATATGGTGACCATCGTTCCCACCATTTCACATTGCTCCAACGAGTGAAAAAAAATTTCCTCAAATTTTCACATATGGGTATTTCCATACCCAAATCTAAGCCAAAGCTTTCGAGCCTTCAACTTCCTAGAAGTGAAATTACACTATTTCTGCCTAGATCAACTTCAATGCACGCTCCTCATCAAAGACCTCTTAAGATTTTTTTCCCCATCTAACCTCACTGGGTAATTCAAGTTTAACACCATTCTCTACTATAGCGGTGCATAGATAATTATAATTACTATTCTATAGTAGTCATTGCAGCAATCCATGCCAATGCCGCAAGGAAAATGACCTTGACCGCGGTCCTCATTTCCAATATCAACTTATAGCTCTAACTAAGCCCCGTCTCCTGCTGCCCTCACAATGGACTTCTATGGTCTCCCTTCGTCGATCAACACACGAATCCCGAACGAGTGCACAAAAGATTTAATATAATCTTACATAATGGCAGGAGAACGAAATCTCACAAGAGGATATCAACAATCCTAATCATAAGGCTTTATATCAAATCAAAAGCAACTATGAAAGCGTAGTACGTCGTCACAGATTCCTAAGGACACTAGAACCTGATGCTCTGATACCACCTGTGACACCCCACCTAATAAAATACCGGGTGATCACTCCTATATCAAATTAAAATAGGAGTCTCATATGGTTCATTCTTAGCATCAATGTCGAAAACTAATTTAATTACTAATATCTTATTAGGCCGGCATCAAATTTTTAATTAACTAATATTTTTAACCAAACCATTCAAATAAAACAATTACAACAGTTTATATGAAGCAATTGAAATGAAATAAAATAAAATAACCGAACACTCGGTACAATAATACAACCAAATCGAATGCCGAACTAAAAGGCGATAAAAGAATAAATGAGTACAGTTGGGCCATAAGCCCGAATGTTTCCACTACACCAAATCTGCCCATTTGTCAAGGTCATTGACCTTGACAAATTCACCTTGTCAAGGTCAATGACCGTGACATTTCGAGGCGAGACAACTTTTTTTGTCACGGTCGTGTCACGGTCATTGACCTTGACACAAAACTCGCGTTTTGTGTCACGGTCGTGTCACGGTCATTGACCTCGACACGTTTGTCACGGTTTTAAACCGTGACAAAGCCGTGACCTTTTTAAAAAAAATTTGTCACGGTCAATGACCGTGACAATTCTGGGCAGAATTTAAAAAAAATCTGCTGGGCAGTATGGCCACCGCCACTGCCCAGCAGTATATTTGTACCTGTTATAGCAACGTTGTACCTGATCCAAACATCATATATCCAACACAAACTAAAGATAATGCAAATATATATTCATGACAGTATAATCCAAATCTTCAAAGTAAAAATAATATACATGACGATATAATCCAAATATAATTAAAATGGACAAACTTAAAAATAATGTTACTACATGTCTTAGATAAAACTGAGGAGGTGAGTAGGCCACACGACATACGAATTGACGCACCCACTAATATACGTCGTGCCGCATTGTTCGCGCAACCACAATAGGGAGTTCTCCTTCCCGGGTATGACATGCGTGACGAGCACCTTGGACTCCATCTCTTGAAGCACACGTCCATGGACTATTCCACCCTCGACGATGTTCGGGATCCTCAACCCCCGCCCTATCCGCTGGCCATCAAATATGTCCAATATGAACACGCTCGGCCAACCAATTGTCGATAATGGTCTGTTGGAGGGTGTCAAATAGGGAAGTGGATCGTCGAAGTACGAACGTGTCGGTGATGAAGCAGCGAGGTCCACATCCTCGTCATTCTGCGCCTCGTCCTCCCGCACCTCCTCGTCCTCCCGCACCTCCTCCTCCACCGCCTTCTCCTTCCCTTTCCCTTTACCTTTCTCTTTACGGTCTCCACCCAACGTACGCTTCATGAATGCGTACATATCTTGGACCGTCGCCTCCAAACGGGACAGCTTCGCGTCGTGTGAATCCACCGTTCGAGCCAACCCGGTGTCGCTCGTCTCCAATCCGATGATCCTAGATTTGGCCACCCGCGAGCTCACTCCCCTTGTCCTCCCCTTGCGATCAGAGCCAAGCACTTGGCTGAGTGCGTCTGTGGACAAAGATGCCTTGTCGGCATCAGACTGCGACTCATGCACTTCCTTAAGCTTTGCCTGAAACGACAAAAAGCACATGATTAGTAAAATAAGTAAACTAAAAAATTATAACGTAATTAAAAATAATTAAACTGTCGGATTACTTACAATCGTGGCCGCGACACTCGGGGACACCTCCTTGTCCTTCCCCTTCTTCGTCCGAAGAGCCACATAAGTATCGAGCCTATGTGGCTTACCCCCTGGCCCACTCCCTACCCCCTGAAATAAAATAAAGTAAAGTAAAATTAGTATCGGCCCCGCAAAGTAAAATAATATCCAATAATATATTTTTGTAGTTATAGATAAATTAAATATTACCTTCATCCTATGCTCCACCTCAGCGTAAGAGGTCCGGCCGGAGTAGTGCACGTCCATCTTTTTAGCCCGATTTTCCCTCCCCGATTGGCGAGATGCCAATTGTCGATCCTCGAGCTCATTGTCAATGAACTTTTGCCATTGTGCCAATGAGATCGGCTCCTTGGGCGGGACGGATCCGCGCCATTGTAAAATGGTCTCTCGTGTTTTTCCAAAGTACCGTGTCCGCATATTTTTTTTCCACGTCTTGTGTTGCTCCCTCAACTGCTCAAAGACGGAATCGCGTAGCTTTGGATCCAAGTTGAATTGTTCCTGTCCAACAAATACAATGTTAGTTGCGAATAAATATAAATATAAATATAAATATAAATATAAATATAAATATAAATATAAATATAAATATAAATATAAATATAAATATAAATATAAATATAAATTGAAATTGAAATATTCATATAAATATTACCTGTAGTGCCACCCAAACAGCTAACTTGAGCTCATACGGCACCTCCTTCCAACTCATAAACCCCGGGCCGATGACCGTCTTTAGCAGCTCGAGGGATCTCGCTAAAAGCTCCGACTTGTTTTCGACGGTAATCCCAAATTTTCCATATTTGGGGAGCCTAGGGGCGGAGGAGCCCTCGTCGCCTCCGCTACCACCGAACCCAGACGACGACATCATCATAAACAGCATCATCATCTTCGCCCTAACATCTGAAGGAGACATTTTTGCTGTAAAAAAAATGTTATTAGTACAGATAAAAAAAAATGTTATTAGTACATATAAAAAAATGTTACGTCTATATTATAACGTATGTGTAAGTTCCATCAATACCATTTCGTTTCAATTTTGTAATATTATGTTTTTTCCAAATATTTAAAGAGTTATTAAATGGGTGCCCCACCCCTGCCCCCTCCCCCCGCCACACACACACACACACGCACACCTACGCACACGCACACGCACACACACATATAATTTTTAGATTATGTATAGGAATTGAATTTTAATATTAATCCTTCATAAATCCCTTGAATACATGCATAAATTTGTAGAGATTGAAATTAAATTGCTTGAGATTGAATTTCTATGTTTCGGGGTCATTATTTGAAAATACTTAATTACCCTTTGAAAACCTTTCATAACACACCTATGTATTAAATATGGGTTAGACCTCTTAGCTTGCTCAACCACCCATTTACACACTTACTTTACCTTTTATTTACATTATGGATATTAATCAATTCACACGTTTTTTGTCCACTTCAACCTTTACTGAAACATTTATTAATTCATTCAAGTTAGGTAAAACCACACAAGTATCTAATACCAAGTTTTGACGACACGGATCTCTAGAAAGAAAAACAAGCATTTCCAAATTAATATGCCCTCTTTCTTGTTTAGTGTCTCGTGAATTGATAGTATGATTATAAAAATAGTATACAAAACTAGGTGAGATTTTAGAATTACACGTCGAAATAATACATGTTGTATAATAATAATAATACAAGTGCATGCTTTGCAATCAAAGGTATTTATCTTTATAAGGAAAAAATTATCTTAAAATGATTGGTAGGGAATGTCTATGAGGTGGATGATAATTTATTTGATATTTTATTTTATTTCTTTTGGTTAGGTTATTAAGACTTTATTTGAATTGATATCTTAGTAATTATTATTTAATATTTATTTTGAGCAATTATCTTATAGTAGGATTATTATCCTAGAAACAATTCTAACATTCCATGAAGGAAAACTTTTATTGGATGGTTGAAAAGACAATAGTTCCAAATTTATTATATTCCATAACAATTTCATAGTTTCAATTCATTTTCATTTATTCTCTTAGTGCTACAACAATAATTTTCGTCCTCCACCACCCCCTCCCCACCCCCTGCCCCCCTCCACCACCCCCTCCCCCACCACACACCACCACACACACACACACACACCCCACCCCTCCACCACCCCCTCCCCCACCACACACACACACACACACACCACACCACACCACCCCCTCCCCCACCACACACACACACACCCCACCCCACCCCACCCACCCCCTCCCCCACCACACACCACCACCACACACACACACACCCCACCCCACCCCCTCCCCCACCACACACCACCACACACACACACACCCCACCCCACCCCACCCCCTGCCCCACCCCACACCACCACACACACACACACACCCTGCCCCACCCCACCCCCTGCCCCACCCCTCATCCACCCCCTCCCCCACCACACACCACCACACACACACACACACCCCACCCCACCCCCACCCCCTCCCCCACCACACACCACCACACACACACACACCCCACCTCACCCTCCACCACCCCCTCCCCCACCCTGCCCCACCCCGCCCCACCCCCCACCCCCTGCCCCCCTCCACGCACACACATACACACATATATATATACACATACACACATAAATATACACACAAACATATATATATAAATGGAAGAGAGAGAGAGAGAGAGAAAATGGACCTGAAAGTAGAGAGAGAGAGAGAGAGAGAGAGCAGCGTCGAGAGAGAGAGAGAGAGATGGAGGGAACGGCGCGGGAGGGAAAAAAGAAGGGGGGTAGGGTTTTTGCTGCGAACATTGTCACGGTCGTGTCAAGGTCATTGACCGTGACACGACTTGTCACGGTCATTGACCGTGACACGACCGTGACAAATTTACTTGCCACGGACTTGTCACGGCCTTGTCACGGTCAAAGACCGTGACAAGTCTTTGTCACGGTCGTGTCAAGGTCAATGACCGTGACACAAAACGCGTATTTTTTTGTCACGGTCAATGACCTTGACAAGTCTGGCCGGCTGAAAGGTGACAATTTGCCCATTTTGGTGTAGTGTTCTACAATACCTCGTATCTAGATCTCAATGATAGAAGCGTCTAATATAAATCTTCTTGCATCCACAGCTGCTGTAGCAAACGTCTGACTCCAAAGAATCATCATCCAGGCATCCCTATGTTTGGACACCAATATATATATATATAGCAAGAGGGGAAAATAGAGAAATGGGTTAGATCCCGAGTTTTGAAAACATTTTAGCAAGTGCTTAAAATCCATATTTTAAAATATGTTATTTCTCATATTTAAATTGGTATCGCTCTCACATGAGATACACCTCAGCCCTCTTCTAACAGTGCACAACTATCGCATACCTTTTTAAACAACCTAGTTAAGCTATCATGCCTAACTAATGTAATTACCCATCTTCTAATAATTTCATCAATTCGAGTACTAAGGACTAAACTTCTTCCCATTCCCAACATTACGTTACGTTCATGCGTGGGGTGTCTCGCGAAGCGAAATCCAAACAAGGAACCCCCCCGATACACTACTACGTGACAATGTTGATCATCGAAATTCATTAGGCCTTCAGTACATACCATATTTATATCATTCCGTATTTATTAATAGTTCTCATTAGAACCTAAGATTCATATTCATATAAATACAAATATTCATATACCGGAAGTCGTATCACACTTTATTCATTCTTTTCACTTTATACAAGGTTAGGTTATATGATACCTCATCTCATATATATAAATAATATACTATATGCAACAAGTATATTAATCATCCACCGAGCTATAATATAAATAGGTTAGCCATTCTCATTTACTAGACAATCGTGGATTATCTCAACTACACATATATTTTAATCTCAATAAATATATCCATATCCGTCACCCATAGGCTTAACAGCGGTGCACACATACTCTGCTATCCAATCCAAGTATATCTCGTACTAAAGGATCACATGTTCCACATCACTCAGGAACTGTAACAATAAAAATCACATATATTGGAGGCAAACATAGTTCACATATCCATGGGTCACACACATACCTACACTCCCATAGTCAGCAGACTTATCGACTCACAAATAAGCCCTTCTACACTATGTTCTTGAGGTACCAAATCTAAAATCCCCCTGAAGGCAACACTGGATACAATTGTCCTCTTTCGAACTCCAGCCTCCTGTGATAGCAAGTATGGTAGGTATGTCATACACATAATAAACAATAATATAGGTACACATTCCACCTATATAAATATATCATCAATTAGGTATTCACACAAGCATATTATAACGATAGGTATTTATCTCACCTATACATAATTTTCCATAGGTAATTATTTAACCCATGTATATAATAACATCAGGGCATACGCATCACCCATATAATAATCTACTACGTAGTATATTTATATCTTGAATATCCTACATATTTATCAATTTGACTAATCCCCAACATTTTATTTTCCGATCTTTTCTCACTACACAATAATAATATCAACAATATATATATATATATATTCTCAATATTTTATGGCTATAATCTCCAGACTCTTATATCGATAGCCAATAACCTCGAATATTCTCCTTTGCAATAATATAAGCCGTCACACAATTAAAACACTACCCCAATACGTATTCCCTTATTTAATATTCAAATCACACCTAAATATCTCTTTAAATATTATTCCTCATGAACAACCCTATTTGGGTAAATTTTTGATTTTACTTTCAACCAACCCTAAGTACACGCCTTATTAAAATAAAATATTTAGAAGTCCCCCCACTACTTTTAGGAACCCCAAATATTTATCTCCAAACAATTCTAGCCTTTATTTTTCCAATTTTCGGTTGGATTTCCGAGTTGATGATCAACCCCGAAACTGCTTTCTTAGAAAAATCATATCAAATCGAAAAAAAATCAGAAAAATATGCAGGCAGGGATCTCACGATCGTATCGAAAATATCTACAACTTTTATGTTTTGACCGAGAGCTAAATCAGTCCTCTTCGTGGTCGAATCGGCCCTGCAAGCTACTGTGTTACTATTTATCGTCTTCTCCAAAATCCCAAACGTCCATTAATACACCTACAAGCTTTTTATCTCCTCTCTCATCACCATTCAACCTCAAAAAACCATAATTACCCATATAGAAAGGGTTTTAATCATCCTAGAATCCATTTTCAATAATTAATTTCAATAAATTTCAAGTTTCTCAAATTGGGTATTAATCGAGCTATATCCGTTTTAATCTTCCGAAAACCCGTTTGATCAACGAAATTTCAACCCAAAAATCTTTAGTTTTATACCAACTACAATATGAGAAATAAACACACTAAATCATAAATCAAGTCAAACACTTGCCTCATAGATTAAATCCAACGACCCCGAGTCAAATCACGCGAATTTTGGTCGGAAATCTCTTATTTTCTTCTCTTTTCTTTCTTCTTCTTTCTTCTCTTCTGTCTCTCTCTCTCTCTCTCTTTCTCTCTCTCTCTCTTAGGGATGATATTTGGAGGAAATAAGGGCTTTCCCCTTGTTAAACCCGAAATTGGGTGTATACCCAATTGTTAAATGACTCGTGTACTCATTTACGAGTCCCTACTAGTCCAAAAATGTCCGGAACCCAAATACTACCCCCGGGTACTCTATTTTGACTATCTAGGACATTCCAAACCCAATGGCGGAGTCGAAATCTCCATCTGAGTCACTTAACTAAAATTCACTATTTGACCCAACACGTTCAATACGCGTGTTTTTCAACTTAAAATATTTTCATTTGTCGCTTTACCCAACTGCGTCATGTAATTAAAAATAATCCACTCATATACTTAGTCTCGTAAGACAATATAATCCATGTAAATATTAGTCCGACACTTGAAAACTAATATTTACTATTCACTTTATAACGTTAAATTTATTTAATTTCACTCATTAATCCCAGAATTACTATTCATAATAATTCTTCAAATTACCAAATTACATCCACAGTGTAATTTAAATATCTTTAAAAGTACAGGGTATTACAGTGGTCATGGCCCAGGTCCCTAACCAGGTGTTCATGACCCAAAGCCAAAATCAAATTCAATAGAGGCGTGACCGATTCCATGTCCAAGTATGGTCATGGATTCCCTTGACACTAGTTATGATCCCAATCCCTGATTACAATGGGTCACAAATGTTAGCCCTGAACATGGCGTGACCACTATGGATCCAAATTCACGCCAAATTCCCCTCCAAGATGGTTCACGGACGAAGGTCGTTGCCAGGTCCATGACCGAATCCAAAATTCATCAAATAGGTTCACAACTTAAGGCCATGACTAGTTAGAAATTATCGTCCATGTGGGTCACGGATACAAGTCATGACCATATCTATTTTGAAGCCCTGGTTATGGCTGATGACATGGAAAATCATGGTGAGGAGGGTGTGCCATGACTTTGGGCTGTGACCTGGGTTTTCATATTGAAATCCCGGTGCCATTTTTTGATTTCACCCGAAAAAGTAATCTCTCTCTCAAACCCTCAAACCCTAACTTCAAACGACTCTTAATCTCAAACCTTAACTTTGAACGACTCTCAATCTCATTTTCGGTTCAAACTCAAAGGTAATCATCATTTTTGTATTTATATGTGTATTTATGTATGTGTGTGTGAAACATGAATGTGGATTTGTGTGTTTATATATGTATATTTGTGTATTGTGTATTGTGTATGCGTATTTGTGTGTTTATATGTAATTGTGTGTGTGTGTGTATTTAAGTATGTATTTTTTCCTTATGTATTGTGTGTGTGTACTGTGTTTGTATGTGTGTTTAATTTTTCCATCCTAATTTGATTTTTTTGTTAATGGCCTAATATCCAAGAAACGAATATTTTTTTGTTAATGGTTTAAATACCATGCTTAATTGATTTAATGGATATTAGTCCATTAATTAATTTAATTGCATAATATTCATTTAAGTAATTATGTAGTAATAAAAAATCAATTTAATAGACTAATATTAATTCAATTGATTTTTTTAGTTTCTTTCAATACATATTGGAATAAACATAATTGAAAACATGAGAAAATATGACTAACACGTCGCCAAATTCACGCTAAATTTCCCTCCAAGTGTGGTCACGGACTAAATCCGTGACCATGCCCAACACCGATGCCAAAATTCCATCCAATAGGGTCACGACTTTAGGCTATGACCATTTCCATAATTATATTAATTTCTTGTACGCAACTTGACATTTGTTTTAACATAACAACCCATGACTCAAATTTGAAGATTATTAAATGGATTTCCCACAATACAAAGCATGGGTGGGAGAGACTAATCGAATAACAAATAATTATGTTAAGGGAGTTCAATAATATGTTAAATATGCTTCCAAAAACCTTAAAAGTGACAAGATTTCATGTTCGTGGACCCGTTGTATGAATGAAAAATACAAGTCATTATAAGAAGTTGAGTTGCATTTAATAAAGTGGGGAATTTGTCAAGACTATAAAATATGGGCATACCATGGTTAAAAAATGTACCTTATGTTTCGAAAGAATTATCGGTACCCGACTGCATGACAGAACCCCAATGAGTGGAAGTGGTACATGTATCATCAACACATCGTCCATTGATCCGCAACCATCAAAACCTCCAACCCATGGATATGGATAATGCACATTATGACCGAGTAAATGAACAATTTGATTCTGAACTACCAGGAGATTCAGAATGCATACGGTTGAAAGCTGATACGTCTAGATCATTGTATAAAGATTGCGATGAAGATCACTCAGTATTATATGCAATGATTGGTTTTCATAATAAGAGTCAATTTGGTTTGTTTGGCAAAAACGTAATCTGAACTCTTAAGTGGGTTAAAGAAATTATCTCAAAAGAATTTGAAAATATGCACACTTGGGCTTGAAAAAGTGTCCCCCGGGGGGGGGGGGGGGGGGGGAGGGGGCACCCCCAATGGTTCTCAAATGGAATCGTGAGTAGCACGAACACCTATGTACGTCCAACGTAACACGTAGCAAACGATTACACAATCATGGGACTATCGATTTAGGGATATGACGAAAACAGACACACTTAGGATTCAAAATGTGCCATGGGAGGGAAGGGGGGGGGGGGGGGGGGGGATCCCAAATGGCCACCGCAAGTGGAAAGAACAAATCGTGCTTGTCCAACCTAACACGTAACAATTGACCATGCAGTCGCGGAACTCCCGATTTGAGGATAGGACACGAATTTGAAAAGAGGCACATTTAGGCCTTAAAATGTGTTTGTGTGTGTGTGTGGGGGGGGGGGGGGGGAATGTCCCTAAACGGTACCGAAAGTGGCACGAATACCTCATAAACGTCCAAAGTAACAGTAAAACTGACCGTGCAGTCACGGTACTATGGATTTGAGAATAGGACACGAATTTGAAAATAAGCACACTTAGGCTTGAAAACGTGCCGCAGGAGGGGGGTGACGGGCACCCCCAACGACACTTAAAAAGCTCTCTGAGTTCCACGAATACCTCATGTGCATCCAATGTAATACGTAGCAACTGGTCATGTAGTCGGGGGACTCCAAATTTGAGGATTGGACACGAGTTTGAAAACAGACACACTTAGGCTTGAAAATGTACTGCAGGGGGGAGGGTACCCCCAACGTTACCGTGAATGGAACGAACACCTCGTGCGCGTCCAACGTACTATGTAGCGGTAGGACCAAAACAACCATTCATTGTTTTTTCCAGTTTAATATGGTCACGGCTTGAGACCCTAACCATGTTTTATTATTGTTTCACAGAGAGTTATGGTTCCTGGCTTCAGATCTAAACAAGGTTTTAGGAACTCCACCATAGGTCATGGCTTTGGGCCGTTACCAGATTCTAGAATGGATGAATGTGGGGTTCGAATTTGGGTCGTGACGAGGCATGAGAAAGGTTGAATATTGGTTTTGGCTTTGGTCCATGACTAGCTTTCGAGACTAAGTCATGGCCTTTGTCCATGACTGTTGACCCTGGTGCGAATCGTTGTGACCATCAACTATAGTAAAGGATTTGGTCTGTGACCTGAAATTTTGGTCACACGTGATACGGTTTCGGCCCAAGTTTACAACCAATGGCACTGGTCATGACCCAAGTCCGCAACCATTCACTCAATTTGGTGTAGTGCATGGTTCCAGGGGAGATCTTAACAAAAAGGATAGTTGAAACATCTAAAGACTCAAAGGAGGATAATTTTTCCCCTCTATTGATTCCTCCTATCTTGATCCTTTAGAGGTGGAGGATTTTGGGTCCTCTAAGCAAAGGGGAACCGGAGTCTGTTCAAGTGGCCTGGCGATACAGGAACTGATCGAACTCTTTTAACTGAGAAGAAGGGAAGTCGACCTAGGATGGTACCCATTTTCAATCCTTTGTTGAGTGCCCAAACTCTCAAAAGATTAATATAATTCACTTGTCGGGCATGAAGAGGTCTCCTCTTAATGTTATTTGTCAAAAATAAAGAATAATTTACAATCAACCAGGTAAAGAGTAAAACATAAATTGGAAGCATAATTACAACCTAACCAATTCCTTGACCTTCATGAGGCACTTTATCCCTTCATAAACTTTGCACTCAAGGAGTGGTGGTGTATTTCCAGTTCTTTATTATGATGCCATAATCCTAGTAGTCTTTATTGGAATTAGGAAAGTTTGCGATCAAGATCCGATTGACTACCCTCAATTTCAGATAAGAAATATTTTCAGGGGCCCATTGGTAGTAGTACCCGATGTTGTCAGTACTAAGAATGGTCACATACAACTCGTTAATATGGTGAACCCCATTAATGATCCTCCAAGTGTTTGGAGAGACATGGGCTGGAACCACATCAAAATATTGACATAACTTAAGAAACAATCGATTTGATGGGAAAATTAACCAACATTCAACAACAAATATTGAAGGCAGCCCATGGCCTTCATCAAGTGTATAGAAATCACATGTGCCATATACTGGTTCTACCGTGACCTATAGGGGAAGATTGTGGGCAAGTTTGAATTTTCCAATAGCATATTCATTAATAATGTACGCCATCATTGAAAATGGCAACTCAGAGGAAGAATTAAGGAATTAAATTAAGAAATGCTAAAAAATAAAATAGATGGAGTTATGAATGCTCAAAGTGATACAAGAGTATTGAAATCCCTTCTCCAAAGTTCGTAGGTTTTGAAATGGAAGGGAAAGAGAGGGAACATTTGTTTTATTGTGGAGAACGACTTTGCGGTTCCCAAGAAGTAATTATTATGCACATGCTACTGCTATCGGAGTAATAATTATATTCCCCCACGGCTAAGCAAAGACATTGTATTTATAAGCATTCCATTGGGGCAGACAACTAGCAAAAAAATTTCATTTTCCAAAGCATTTAAAGAATCTCTCTGACCAAATATTTCAGACAGTTGTCGATCTCCATCCAGAGGATGAATCCCATTACGCCTACAGAGCATGAAGACTTGTCAAACATCAACATTAGACTTAAGCACAAATCCCAACGACTTCAATGGCACTGTGCTCAGGCCACATGCACCTATAATTAATGAAGACTCCAAGCCAGAGATGAATCCTTTAACTCAATCACTTTTAAAGGTTTGCCATGATCAATTATAACTCCGAACTCTTTATGATAGCTATGAACGGGACTAGGACTCTCCTAAGCTTCCTTATAAATGTAAACCTTCCCCACATGATAGGGGCATGTTTTATTGTAACGTCGAGTAGTACTACAACTCTACTAACCTGAGTTCTTGAGCAATAAAAGAAAAAACCATAGCACCTCGTGGACGTAGGCATGTCGCCGTACCATGTAAATCTTGTGTTGTGTATATGATCTCATTATTTGCTGTCATTATTATTCTCGCTCTGCTTGTGCGCATTGAATATCATCACATATAGAAAATTACCACATACAACTTTCATGCCTTTTATTGGAAGTTTAATGTGTAGAGTAAGAGTTTCGATAACCTGTGGGAAATCGAGTGATTGTTTTTGTACATTATCCCTTACACTAATGTCTGTCACCAAATGACCCCTACTATTTACAACAATTTAATCCCATGGAAAAAAGATATTATTTTGTGGACAATATATTTCGTTGCGAAAATCATATATCTTTGTCGCCACAAAATTTGCGTTATACCTAGCACTTGGGAAGACACGTCTATATAATTTTAGGTCGCCATTTGTTGATGAAAATTTGAAATTCATCATCAAATCAGTGCAACAACGAATTCGGTGATGATGGATGTATTTCTTCACGAAAATATAACTTTCAGTGACAAAAATTTTTCATCATTAATTATTCAATTTGTTGTAATAGAGTGAGAAAGAATAATCTTATGATCTAAATTGCGAGGAGGAGTTGAGGTCTAGCTAATGGGAGGAGATGCCGGAGTAGGTTGTTAAACCTCTACTGTGGGCCACCTTACGGTAGAGACAACACGATTAAGGACAACTAAAAAACTATCGATTTGGAAGAGGAGTAACAAAGTATTAAGGCTTAGTTTTAATTTAAAATCACAAATACAATTTTCTAATGCATATATTTATGTGTGTGTGTGTGTAAACAATAAATTAATATTGTGCTTATATTTTTGTTACTGTACACATTGATAGGGTACAATGAGTTACTAAAACTATCATCACTTGTGTCATATCCCCAACCAATGTTCATGTTTCACTGATAAACAATATATGCTTATAAAATTTTAGTAATTATAATTATAATACATAACTAAAATTGACAGATGAACCCAGTTACGGCATTTGTCACTTTTACGGAGCACCACATGGACAATTTTAATTAATGTAATTATTTAACAAAACTATTCATCCTCTTATATTTTAAAGGAAGGGTGAGGAGGGGGTATGTTAAAAATATGAAAAGGCAGGGGAGGAAGTTAAAGGGGGCGTTTTCATATGATTTTTATCATGCCTTTTGACTTACCCATAAATAACGTTTCCAGCCTCTATATCTTCCAATCATTTGTTTCTAGAGCTTCTGCATTTTTTTTCTCTATTTGGTCTCATGGTATATCTATTCCATCAGTGCCCATCTAATTTCTCATAACCATCGTAATACATATCTTATCGAATATAAAACTCTTTTTCGTCTCTATATTTCTCTTTATGTTTGTATATGAATCTTCTGCTTTTTTCATGATTTTGCTCTTTAATGACTTCAATTCAGGTCTCTCTCTCTCTCTCTCTCTCTCTCTCTCTCTCTCTCTCTCCCTCTCTCTCTCTCTCTCTCTCACACACACACACACACACACAGACATTTCCTATTAAGCCTGTGTTTTTTATGTTTGTATGTTTAAAGTGAATTATTTCTAATTTTTAGAAAAGTAATTCTCCACACTGTATTTTTTATTGTCAAGAACTGCTTATTTATTTGCATATCAGGTGTTTGTTAATATGTCCCAATGATTCTCATTAGGTCTTCAAAAATGTGAAGATCTATTTTAGATCCAAATTCTATTTTGTATGTGCTTTTCGATCCTCATTCTTCCTTTTTATTTCCGTTCATAAGATATGTTCTACAACTTTTTTTTCCATTTGTTAGTTCTGGTTAGGAAATAAATTTGGTGTGGAACGTCAAAGGTACATGCCCTACATATTTTTGGAGGTTCATTGGTATGATAAACTCTCTTTTATAACAAAATGTACATACCTCCAAATTCCTTTGTTTTGCACTTTGGGGTGAGATTGATTTTAAGTAGGTATAACCTAAATTATGAGTTGTTTCTTTTTGAGTAGGAGACCCATTTAGCATATAAATTGAGTGTTTTTGCAATTGTACATCTCCACAACTCGATGTGCAAGTTTGGATAAAATTTTAAATGATGATGGTTATTTATAAAATATACTCGATTAAATATGTCCTTTTTCACTCCAATAGAAAGTTAAAAATGGGTAATGATATCTGCAAAACTATTGATTTTGGTGGAATTGGAATTCAATGTGGAATGCAAAAGAATATTTTTTCGTTTTGTTTTTGGTTGTTTGTGTTGAAGAAAGTGCTTCTTTAATTTTTTGATTTTTATTACAATTATTTATTTATAAGATAAATGTAGTGTTCATGTTGATTGTATGTTCAATTGAATCGAGAAGAATTTTGTTTTTTCTTTTATATTAATTTATAATTTTTTTATCCATGTGTTGGATTGTGTTGTTGATGTTAGTTGTAAACAAAATTATTTACTTATGTCCCAACTTTTTAGTTTTTACAAATTTTTGAGTGGAATATAAATTTATTTATGTTAAAAAATTGAATTGTGCCTACGCATTGCACTGGTTGCATGCTAGTAATTCTTATTTTTGTAATCAAGTTTATGAAAAAAATATCCTTGTGAAAAGCCATTTGTTTTGTCATAAAGAGCATCTGTAGAGGTGGGTTCTGGAGAAAGGCAAGTATATAGAACCAAAAAGAGAATTTACCTTTCGTCAATTACAGACCTCATAATGGTGGAGAAAAGAAAATTGGCAACTCATATTCCTACGAACTAATATTGTTCGTAGGAAATAAAGACACACTTCTTACGGACAACATTTGTTCGTAGGGAATATTACGAACAAATGTTGTTCGTAGGAATCCGCATATATAATAAAAATAATTATTTATATTTACTACGAATTTCATTTGTTCGTAGGAATTCCTACAAACAAATGAAGTTCGTAGGAAGCATTTGCAAATTCAGTAGCCAACGGGTAACTTTGCAAAACGACTACCATTTCTACTGCTGAATTTGTTGCAATAAGTACACCATTGCAGACCTTTTAATTTGTAAAGTTACCATTTCCTTCGTCTTTTATCATCACCACTACGGATGCTCTAAGAACATAGTGTGTTAAAAGGTAACTCTACCTATAAAAATAATTGTTGTTTTAATGAAAAAAGTTATGGTGTACGATCTCTCACATTAGGATTTATGTTAGTATTAATCAAACCACTATGTTAGTATTAATCAAACCAGTATAAGATACAAATTAAAATTAATTTGACTACTTCCTCTTTAGAGATTAATGAATCTTAATGACCACCCTTAATCAATTGATTGGGGCTCCTCTCTCTCTCTCTCTCTCTCTCTCTCTCTCTCTCTCTCTCGGGAGTATTTGACTCATTATGTAAACTTTAGAGTCCGTTTGGTTGACATTATTTGTCATGACAAATGTCAAAAAGTTGACAAGTATGAAAATTTGTCAACTTTTAGCTGTTTGATTGCACAATTTGCCGTGACATTATTTGTCAGTGTACAACACCCATTATGCATAAGGTATTGACAAACTTTGCTTATCTATTTGAGTGAGAAATATTTTCCAACAAATTTGGTAACTTCTTAAATGGTTTTAATATTTTAAAAAATAATTTAAAAACTGTTTTAAATAATTAAAAAACTGTTATGAATATTTAAAAACTGTTTTGTAATGTTTTAAAAAGTATTTTGTAATGCTTTAAAAACTGTTTTTAATATTATAAAAAATTGTTAAGAAAATGTTTTACAATTTTTTTTATAAACCATATTATAAAAATATTGTTAAAACTGTTTTTAACATTTTTAAAAACTGTTTTGAATATATAATAGAAACTGTTTTAAATAGTTAAAAAAACTGTTTTGTAATGTTTTAAAAACTCTTTTTAATAATACAAAAAATTGTTAAGAAAATGTTTTACAAATTTTTAAAAAAAACGTATTAGAAAAATATTGTAAAAACTGTTTTTAACATTTTAATTTTTTTTAACATTTTTAAAACTGTTTTGAATATATTATAAAAACTGTTTTAAAGTTAATTTAAAAAAAAAACTGTTTTAAATAGTTAGAAAAACTGTTTGGTAATGTTTTAAAAACTGTTTTTGATATTATAAAAAATTGTTAAGAAAATGTTTTATAATTTTTTTAAAAACCGTATTATAAAAATATTGTAAAAACTGTTTTTAACACATTTTTGAAAACTGTTTTGAATATATTATAAAAACTATTTTAAAGTTTTAGGAAAAAAATTAAAAACTATTTTAAATAGTTAAAAAAATGTTATGAATATTTAAAAACTGTTTTGTAATGTTCTAAAAACTGTTTTTAATATTATAAAAAATTGTTAAGAAAGTGTTTTACAATTTTCTTTAAAAACAGTTTGATAAAAATATTGTAAAAACTGTTTTTAACATTTTTTTTAATTATCTTTAAAAACTGTTTTTAATATATTATAAAAACTGTTTTAATAAGAATTTTAAAAACCGTTGTAAAAAATATGTTATAAATTTTTTTTTGCCTAAAATTTTGTTTTACCTCATTTGTTTGTTTGATAGACTAACGTGAAAAAAACTATTTTTCTCTTGACAAAATTTGTCATGTCAATTTTTTACTAACACATTTCTTAAACGACTGTTATTAAGTTTAACCAGCTATATAGTAATTAAGCTTGTGATGACTGAAGTTGAATTGGTGTTTCCAGTCTGTACAAACGAAATACCTTGGAGGAGAAATAGCACCAGACATCAAATATACTTCCTTTTTGTAGGAGAGAGAAGACGATGGCACATCGTACAATGGTTCATCTTGCAGTCGGGAGAGATTATTATTGTTTTGTCTGAACAATTCACTGTGTTGTCTGATATCTGGGGACCATTTATTATTGTCATCTAATTATGAAATATGGAGTAAATCACAACAGTTACCTCCCTTCTCGTGATGCCCATCACTCTTCCTGCCTGCCTGGAGAGAGAGGGTCATACATGGCCTAGGGTTGATAGGGTTTTACTAGATAGCTAGGGTTTCTTGCTTTTACAGATGACAGCCACATACAGGGATCGGCTTTTATTGGTGCAATTGCAGCTATATCCTTAAAAAAGATGCTGCGCCAAACCCCTTTCATTTCTCATCTTCTAGGATGTTAAGGTAATTAGGTTGAAATCTCTCTCTCTCTCTCTCTCTCTCTCTCTCTCTCATTTAGATTTGAGAGAGGGTCATATATGACCTAAAAAAAATGGAGTAGTTCTAAAGCGATCAAATTTTTGATCAAATTTTAATGAACAAACTGACCTGATGAAATTTTATTAATTGATTTTTAGGTTCCAATAGTGTAGATCCCAAAAACTAATCAATAAAATCTGGGTACGTCAATTTATCAAAAATTCAGACGCCATAACATTTTTGAAAAAAATATTCACGTCTCTTAGTACGACGGCAGAAACTTTTCATTGAAGTGATGTAACGTTTAGTTTATACTCACAGTGACATAATAATAGACAAATTGCAACTGTGCACATATATATTCCTTCATAAACTTTATGTTGGACTTCGTCAACAGCTTCATAGCCCTGATTTTGTTTTTTTTTTTTTTTTTTTTGGGGAGGGGGGGGGGGGGGGGGGGGTGGGCACTGCTTGGGGTTCCTCATGCATTATAGAAACGAAAACAGGGAGTCTGAGCTCATCAAATTCTTCCACCTTCAAAATCAGAATATGTTAAAATTCTGTAGTTTCTAACTTTATGTAGCCATGGCTGAAGATTATAACATCGTCTACTAAAAGATGAGTAACCTGGTGTAGGGATTTTTTTTTTTGTTACAGTAAAATGGTTGTAATATCGTATGGGCTAGTAATATTTTCTTACTGGGTGAGGAATGAGATGTAGAAATTATAAACATTGTAATAAATGTTTTATCCGTATTTTTGTCTGACTTAGTAGAAAAGGATAAAACTATTGAATTATTTTCTAGTGATCTGTTGCTGCATATAGATATATATTTGTGCAGGGTAAAGGTAAAACAGAAATTCCAGTATTGCCAGCAACTCTAGGAGATGGAATCTCTTCATTTTTTTGCTTATTGGATTTTTAGTTATTCTGTACAGTATCCTTTTGATGAAGTTATATATATATATATATATATATAAGGGGAAGTTTTATAGAATGATAAGTCTGTGTATGACTTAGTAAAGTTCAACTTGCTTCATGCAAATCTCACTGCCAAACAAGTGTGGTCCTTGGGATACTAAGTGGATGCTTTAAAGAACCTATTTTGGTCCCTCCTCCATAAGGTAGCTGGCTATCTACAGTCTCATCCAGCTGCTGATGAAGCTTCAATTTCTGAGACCACAACTTTGGAAGCCACATGCTGTAACTTACATCTAATTAATTAATCAATCATCCAACTTTCTCACTCTTTTCTAGAGTCTAGTATTTTTTTGAACCCTAATTCCATTTACCAAGTAATATATTATGATTCCCTGATAATTATCTAATTTTTGCATTATTTACATGATTTGCCTGTCTTCAATTAGGCACATTTTCTATTTAAAAAAATAAAGGGTAAAACAATAAGTGGCTCAGCATCATATATGCTCTCCTTTTACTTCTCTAGGATTAGGTATTTCTCTCGAATTCACTGATAAAGTGATTTTTAGTAGTCAATAAAGCATTAACCCTCTGTAGTTCTATATGTATAGGATGGTCCCCCTTGAAATTAACTCTCTAAGTTATTTATTCATTAATCAAGCCAACGATTGTTCAGTGTGTGGTATGAAACATGTTTGATTAATTACCTGCAAAACCTATCACATTTAACGCGGTATCTAGATGCCACATGGTCGCAAATACACCATTCCTTTTCTTCTCATTCGCGTGCAACATGTCGTGGTAAGATTCTAACAGTACTGTTTCTTTCCCAAAAATGTGACTTATATAACAAGTTTATTCCTGGGAATTAAAAATTAGGTTTCCACAGCATACTTGGATTTCAGGAGTAAACCTAGAGAGAGCTTCAGAGAGATCCTTGTTTTTCCTGGATATACAGAATTGAATTCATCAGCTGCATAATGCTGAAACTTTCTGCCTGATTAAAGTGAGTTCATTTATGATTATAATTACTTTCTTTATCTAGAATATGGGAGACTTCCGTTAACCATTTCCATAGTTTGTAATCGGTAACAAGATCGTATCCATATTCTACCTAGTTTCTATTGCGACTATAATTTTCCAGTTCTCCGGAATTTAATCATGTATTGTTCCCATGATTAACCTAATTACTATCTCTAGTTTCTTTATACGTGGAAATTCTGGAATGAAAATGCAACATCAAATTCAACACAGCATAAAATCAACCCATGAAATATTGATTTTCATAATCTCTTCCAATTTGTGTTTTCGGGTTCACAGCTGAAACTCACTATATGATGATACAGTTTGCCACCTAGGGCTTATCCATGTAGTTGACAATCAGTTTAGAAAGTCTACTATGGGCCATGAAATTATAGATAGTAACTATATATTAATTTCTTCAATGGTTATATTATGTATATATATATATTTTGAAAAATTAAGGGGAAGATTTTTTGAGTTAGCTAGTTTATTATTTTGCAGATCAATAATGAGAGAAGTAAGATGATTAACAGTTCCATAGAAAAAGATTTTCGAGCAAAGCAAGAAGGAGATACCAACGATAGCAAGTTATCGAAGGCTTCATCGAGTTCAAGACAATGGGGAGGCTTCAAAAATCCGAGGATTGTCCGGGTACCTCGGTCCTTTGGAGGTAAAGATAGGCATAGCAAGGTGACCACCATAAGGGGATTGAGAGACAGGCGAATTAGACTATCAGTGCCCACTGCAATTCAACTGTATGATCTTCAAGATAGGCTTGGATTGAGCCAACCAAGCAAAGTTGTGGATTGGTTGCTTGATGCCACTAAAAATGATATTGATAAGCTCCCACCACTCCAGATCCCCCAGGGAAATTTTGGGCAATATTTCAATAATCAACCAATTGGAGATCCTCAGGACTTGAATAGTGGTTCTCAAGTTTCTCTCTCTACTTTCTTCAATACAAATACAGGTTACGCGAGAAATGCGGGAGTTAAGATCAATGACAACCATGTCACGGGAAGTGATCAAACGCTGAAAGGAAAATGCAAGGAAATCGAAAGAGAAAATGTCATTGAAAACAAGTGGATCACAAGACATGAACAAGAAAATCAAGGTGGAAGTGGAGGTAATTACATGTTGGCTCAAAACTTTTTCCCACTAGGCAATCCATCCTTTCCAGGCTTGTTAAACCCCTACTATCATTGGGAGCCTCCAAATTTATCCTTATCTCAGTTTGGAACACAATTATTCTCATCCCAAACAGATCCCCAAAATAGTCATTCTACACCACTTCCTTCTTCATTGGCTACCCCATCCGCAGCGTCTCAGTTATTCTTCTGCCCACCTGCAGCAACGCCCTCGATTTTTTCTCCATACATGGCCGCTTCTGTAGAAAATGATCCGAGACAGTTTAACCACTTTCAATTGTTGAGCTCAAGTTCACAACATATCCTACCAAATTCTCTCATGCCTCCTCTTCATTTCATTAACCCATTTAGTGTACATCCAAAGGTTCATTCACAAAACATTGAAGATGGCCAGCAAAGTAAGGGGGACGGTGAAGGGCCATAAAGCACAACATATACAGTACTTTTTATCGTTGCATGCATGGATCAGAGTCTGTCGTAAGGGTACTGCTCTTTATATAAATATAAATATATTCCTACATTCATCCAAATATCATAGCAGGCATTTACCTCCATTGACCATTCAGTTCTGTCAGAATATATTTCAAGGCCTTATGGCAACTCAATCTTCACCCGCTTCAGGATGTTCTTAATATGAGTAAAAAAGTATTTCTGGTGTGTGTATATCATTATACGCAAAAGAAACATTGAACACGTTTATAGTTTGTGATTGTTGTATAATATTGCATTATTAGGGTTTAATTTCATCTTTTCATAAATTTAATAGGATACGAAATTTGGTAACATAAACATGGAGGGTAAATACTATTATTCTTGTTATCAATTATTACAAATCATGGTTAATTAGTATGGACGGCATTCAGTGGTAATTAGTTAGTTATATAATAATCCGGTAGTTTCAGTGTTCTATTGCATTGAGTAGCCTCTTTGTAATTGCATTTCTATTAGTTCATCCGAATGCCATCCTGCCTAAATCCCTTGATTAAGAATTGTGATTTTACTATTATGTAGTAATAAAATTGTAAATCGTCATGAATTCAACGAATTTGAGTTTGTTTTCCTCCCCTTTCTGATAATTAAATTGGATATCTGCTCATATACTAATAGTCATAAATACAATCAAAACAGATATTGAATAAAAAATTATTTAGTATTAGTGAGTACAGTAATCATTGATTGGTTAATGGTCATTAGAATAAAAAAGATGCATATATAAGATTTTCAAATAGATATAGATCGTGTGATCCCTTAAATTACCCATAAAAACAGTAATCCAGTTAAAAGGGTTGTTGAAAGTTGAGGAAGAAACACAGAAGTAGTTTGCATGCATTTTTTTCAATTGTTCTCAACTGGCCGTGTAATTTATTCACAGGTTTGGTAATGTACCATTTCATGATGAAACACACTATTAGTTGATTGGTTCCCATTTTGCGCAAGCAAATTTGATTGCCTTGAGGCAACTTTCTCTAACTTTTTTTTTGATAAATAAATGCTTTTATAGGAAGCAACTGCTACGGAAGCGGAATCGATATACAGGAGTACACCAACGCCACTAGAGCTATAAGGCTCTTTGCAAATCCCCCACAAAGACTATAAAATTAGGAAGCGTTGTGACACGCCTCTTCTCAAACCAACTCAATAAAGTATACAAAAATAGGTAACGAATTCTAGAAGATTCAATCTTCGATCCTTCAAAATATCTCGAGTTTTCCTCCTACCAGATCATTTAGAAAATATTGTGTGGGGCTAAGTGCCACATTTCTAACCCCCTTCCACCCCTTATGAGGGAGCCATGTCCCTAAACATGCACTCACCATCTCGGGCATGACCCACGGAATCCGACTTAGGGATAGAAAGACACCCCACAAGCCCCTCATCACCCAACAATGCAAAAGGAGATGATTGGTCGTCTCTTCCACCACCTTACACAACCAACATCTACTAGCCATTAAACGTCTTCTCTTCTGCATTCCTTCGGACATCAAGATAACATGTCTCGCCGCGGTCCAAACAAAGAACATGACTTCCGAAGGTGCCTTTGACTTCCAAATTTGTTTCCATGGGCAGTAGGTGCTTTGGTCTTCATTACTTCTCAAATGGAGTAATAACCTCTCACCGTGAACAACCCCTTTCCGTGTGTCGGCTATCCCATCTCATTATTCGTTGGACGCAGAGCCTACTCCAATAATACAAAAAAAGCCTTTGCCTCCTTGAGCTCCCAATTCCATAACCGTCTCCCGAACTTAGGATTCCACACCACTCAATCCCCAATAATTGTCATATGATCTGCAACCAGACCGTCTTTATATCCTCCCCCCCAAGCTAAAGATACCGAGAAACTCATCTTGAAGAGAGTCATTTTTGCCCCATCTGTCCTTTCAGAACCTAATCCTATTATCTCTCCCCAATTTTGAACTTTGTGTGTTTGGAGAAATCCTCCAATGTGCTTCCACAATTTTACCCCCATGGGCAGACCGTCCCACTCCCGAACCCCACCCAAGTTGCGTATACCCCCCCTCTAATTCCCATAACTATCCTCCATAACCTGTTCTCCTCGCGAGGAAATTTCCACAACTACATAACTAACAATGCCCTGTTAAAGACCTCTAGGTTCATTACACCCGCTCCCCCTTCCTTGATTTGCTTGCAGGCTTCCTCCCACCCCACTAGATAGTATCTCTCACTTTTCTTGTAATAACATTGTGTATTTTTTTATTGGGATACAATTTTTTGATACTGAAATCTTCAATTCCTTATTAGTTTCTTTTACTTTATATTCAACATTTCCTAATCATGATTGAGTTCATAAAAATAAAAGAAGTTGATCTTGAACTTTTATCTCAAATATTCCTTAAATGACTTCGAAAAATATCAAAAGATGTTATAAATTATGTTTTATGATTATAATTTTAAATACATGCATTGTACGAAAAACAATTGTTAGAATTACCCATAACTTGAGTCACTTACTCGGAAGATTCTCTTCTTCCCTTTAAGTTCATTTATTCCTATATTTCACATATTCCACTCTCAAACTCAATATTAATTATAGCTTTCTTAAATTATCTTGATCAACATTAATAATAATGTCATTGAGCTGTTTGAATCCAGTCCTATACAGTGTCCTACCAAACCATGCAAACCTAATAATATATAATCACATGTATTCATGACAATAACCAAATAAAGTACGAACAATGTACAAGCCTTTGTAGAATAAGTTAAGTAGATATAATATGAAATCTAGGGAAAAAGAGGGATTATGATATCTCAAGTAGTAGTTTAATGAAACACGTTTGATTTGTACTGTCCAAAGATTTACAGCAAGTGGCAGTGGCAGTAACTATCATCTTATTATGAAAATTCATGATTTCCCTCAATTGTTAGTGAATCTATGCGAAATTGATATTATCTAAAATAGGAGACGTACCCGCAACGTGAATAAAGGAATCCTGGCTGAACTCTATCTTTAAGGTCATGATGTGTTCTATAAATAGAGGACAACTCCTACTATATTTCATGAGATATAATAATATAGAATAATGCTCTACTCCCGTGGACTCGTCTATACACCTAATCATGGGATAAGCTAGGAAACATTTGCGGATAGTTTCTCTCAAAAGTAATTACAATCCAAGAATAATAGAACGGTAAATTATAATCTAAATGCAAATCTCAAAACTATAAATTGTTAATTTATAAAGTGTCTTATTTATAAATTGATCAATTAATTGTGTTTGGTTTCATTAATGAAATGATTTATTAATTATTCCATTTTAGCTCATGTGTAAAATCTGAAATTAAATCATGAAAAAGTGGGGTTTCCCTTAAATAAGCCCTGATACCAATTTGTAAAAACGTGACTGTGTGATAATTGATTACTTTCCCAAATTTCTAAATTGGTGCACTTATTTAATTAGATTCTATTTTTAAACAAGCTTAATCGAACCCCTACACATGCATCTAAAAATCATAAATAATTTAACCCATGCATGAAAAATAAAGAAGACCGATTCAGGAAAAAAACCTTTCGGATAAAACCTTTTATAAATACTTTGATGAATTCACAAGACCTTTGACTTACATACAACCTGATAATCGCCCACAAGTGTGTAATGCACGGTGCATTCAGCAAATCTTCAAAGATACAAGAGACAGCGAAATACCCTCCAGGCGTCGATTCGTCGTCTTCAGCACGTCCACAAGCAGAATGACTATGCTCGGTATCCACTGATCAGATATGGAGATCCCTTCTCCACAAAGGCTGAACAAAGGCAAAATTGTGTTCTTGAAACACCAAAACAATTCACTAAAGCAAATTGGAGTTTTGTGAATTGAAACTAAAAAGGGAATTAAACCCCAAAAGTAAGAAGCCTAAAGAATTCTGATTTCGCAGTTTTTCTGTTCTGTAAAACGCTGGGACTTCTTAATGAAAACGAAATTAGAGAATGAGATTTTATAGAAAATCGCGCCGCCTCGAAAACAGAGCTCGTTCGAATGAGATCAGCATGTCGCTCTAACGAGATCGCGCGACAAGCCATCTCGCGCGAACGACATGCTATGTCGCTCGAACGACTGTTGCGAAAAAATTATTATTTTAATGTCCGCTTCAACAGTTAGAAAAAATACTCATTCTTAAATGTTGACGAAAAAGTCCGCTCCAACACTTAGAAAATATTTTGTAGAAATATCCCAAGAGCTCTAAGTGAAAAGTTAAGGTATTAAAAACATAACCTTACCAAAGTAAACTTCGTGGAGTCTTGAATGATGAAGAAATTGAGTAATTCGGATCCGTCTTTGATGTAGATGTCTCTTGAATGCTCTTCGACGGTGTAGCGGTATATGACATAATAAATTGATAACGGACCTATGAAAATGTGTCCTTACAAATCTCCCCCTATGTCTATGCCGATATATACATAAAAAATCCGAATTATCAAAAACCAAAATGCCTATACAAATCTACCATCCCATGAATAAATTTGCAAGATCTCAAAACTGTTCTTCAATTATCTTCGTCAAATCTCAAAGCTTTTCTCATCAGGGTGTGCAACATCATGATCTTCAATATTTGTACCTACACACATGAGATAAAGTAAAATACCTTCGTGACACATCGAGTTTGAAATGATATAAGAATAAATCATTAGTAAATCAAATCTCCCTTATAATGCAAAAACTCCCCCATAACAAGATAATTCTTTCTCACCCTTTTTATGATGTTCCCAAATAGACAGATAAGAAGAAAAAAAATCAAAACATGGAGTGTCACGACAAAATGCATAGCAAACAAAGGTCAAGCTACGCGTATACAAAGGAATGTCCCATAAACATCCACAAGCTATTTTTGGATTTTTCAATTTTTTCATACAAAAATAAGATACTAAAAATCACACCATGGATTTAAACTCAAACAATCATATGTGCACGATGCATAGGTGTACTCCTAACGAATGAGCATCAAAAGTATCCTTAGGTGTAAAAATTTGTTGAATTTAAATGACATCGTCTTATGCAAATCAACAAATCAAAGTCAAAGTGGTTTCCACACCAATAAAGTCCAAAACTATTTAGCGCTTTTTCAAGACTTTCAAGGACGTGCAAACCCGTTATAAAATCTCCAACCAAACTCCCTCATATATATTTTCTTTTAGAGGTGATCTAAATTCTCAAACTTTGGAGAATAGGTGAAAAAACCTAAATGACCCATAATTGACATGATTTTTTTTATTGCCTTTAAATTTTTTCGGCCTCTTTTAAACCTCTTTGGACCCCGGATAATAAAATTTCTCAATTTTCTAGGTCCAATTTAAACAGACACTTAATCGCAAAGGATAAAAAATCTTTCGTAGCCCTTCACCATTTTGAAATAAAGCACACAAACTCACAAAATGGTTCTTACATGCACATCTTTCTTATCAAGTTTTATTGCGCTTGGTTCGTTTTCAGGACATGATTGAAGTGAAAACACCCAACCAACGTGTGATAAGACAAGCACAATAATCAAACAAATCTGTGCATGTGTGGAATAAAGGAAAACATGAGTCAAACATGTAGGAAGTAACACTTAATTATATCTTAATGACTTTAAACATTATAAAGCACAAAGATGTCATGATATATTGTCTCAAAACACTATCAAATTATCACAAAAAAATGGAATGATATTGTGACTCGACCATCCTAAGTGTCCATCCATATATGGTGGAAACAAAATACAAAAATCTTTTTGGATTTTTCAAAAATTTTATCAAAGTAAAATCTTTTTGTATTTTTGAAAAATAAAAATCTATACAAAAATGATACATACTAGCAATAGGTAAATAATGACATCATGAAAATCATCCTATGCTAGTAAACAAGTCAAACCTCAATCATTAGGAGCGGAGGGATTTTCCAAAGGTGGTACCAACTTATGAAAAACCTCCATAAAATCTTGTGAAGTTTTGACCAAAAACTTAACTTGCTCACCTAAATGTGAAAACTCTCTCATGTAGTCTCCGGGAGCATGTAAAGTATCATGTGTAGGAGCATGTGTGTCAGAAACACGTGTAGAAGCAAAATGTGACACATAACCCAACTTAAAACAAAATTCCTTAAGGTGACCTTTTCTCTTGCAATGTGAACAAACATAAATAGGCATAGGAACACCTCTATCAAAAACTCTAGGACGAACTCTCCTAATAGGAATGGGACGCCTAAGTGGGTGAGGGTGAGACTCACGTGAATCTAACACTAAAGTGGGAACCGTCTCGGCTGCTAATTGGGAAGTAGAAGCACCTTCATGACTTATTCCTAACTTCTCACCTTTACCCTTAAGAACCACCTTTTCAACCTTCTTAGGTGCTTTCTCAAAATTTACATTGACCTCCCTAACACGTTCGAGATCACTCTTGAGTTGGGATACACGTGTCGTCAGACTAGATAATGTGTTGGTCAAATCACACTTCTCGTTTCTTAAAACCTCCTTCTCTCTTTCCAAATTTAAAACCCGAAGACCTAAATCTCTATTATACTTCTTTATTTTCAAGGGGATCGATGTACAAATCTCTAAAATCTTTTTGGAGCTCACTTTCATCTCCACTCTCACTCTCGTTATTGCCCTCACTCAAAGAACACAAATCACTATCATCGCTCTCGTGAGACAAAGTAGGTGTGCTCACACGACTAGAAAAAGTGACAATCATCCCATATGCTAAACCTTTATCGGACTCATCTCCCACATCTCCCACACTATCACTAAGAGTGGCTGACATAGCAGTCTCTTTGCCCTTTCTCCTTATCCTAGTAGGACACTCTTTAGCTATGTGACCTTTACCCTCACACTCAAAGAACCCGATCTCATCCTCCTTGTCACTATCTTTGGCCTCCACTTTCTTTTTATTTGACTCAAAAGATCTCTTTTTGTTGGAAGAATTTTCTTTATTCATTTTGAGAAACTTTTTAAAATTATTTGCAAAAAACACCATATTAAAATCTTCCTCAGAATCAAACTCATAAATTTTTTCTTTCTTTTTCTTAAAATGAGACTTTAAAGCAACGCCATTATCCTTAGTCTTAATAGTTTTGGGAAACATGTCAATCTCATAGGTTTGAAGATCTCCTACAAGTTCTTCCAACTTAAGTGATTTTAAATTTCCCAAAGAGTTCAAAACAGTGACTTTAGGCATAAAATATTTTGGAAGAGATCTCAAATTTTTTTAACAACACGCGTGTTATCAATCACCTCACCCAAATTAAAACTGGTGTTAACAATGTCGAAAAAACGTGCATAAAAATCGTCAAAGCATTCAGACTCATACATGGTGATAGTCTCAAATTGGGTGGCCAAATTTTGTAACTTAGATTCTTTAACTGCGTTCGTACCCTCATGTGTCAATTTCAAAATATCCAAGCCTCTTTAGACGTGGTGCACGTCATAATGCGGTGAAACTCATTAGGAGTGATAGCTCCAGAAATAGCACTCACCCCACGAGAATTAAAATTAGACATTTTATAATCATCTTCAGTCCAGGTTGACACGGATTTTAAAGAGGTGATGCTATTAACGGTGACCGTGGGAGGAGTCCACCCATTTTCACAAAGCAACCAAACACGCTCGTCAATGGATTTTAAATAAGATTTCATACGAGCTTTCCAGTAGGCATAATTAGACCCGTCAAAAATAGGCATCTAATTATAGAAGTGCTCGATAAAAAAATGCGATTTTTCACAAAACTGATTTTTTTTCTTCAAAAAAATCAATATCACACGATTTTGCGAAAAATAGGAATACACAATAAATTAGTGTAACCCGCTCTGATATCAATTTGAGAAAGTGGTGATCGATTAAATAAGCTCTGATACCAATTTGTAAAAATGTGACTGTGTGATAATTGATTAAATTCATAAATTTCTAAATTGTCACACTTATTTAATTAGATTATATTTTGAAACAAACTTAATCCAGCCCCTACACATGCATCTAAACATCATAAATAATTCAACCCATGCATGAAAAATAAAGACGACCGATTCAGGGAAAACCCCCTTTCGGGTAAAACCTTTTATAAACACTTTAAAAGATTCATAAGACCTTTAACTTACATACAACTGGATAATCGTCCACAAGTGTGTAATGCACGGTGCTTTCAGCAAATCTTCAAAGATACGAGAGACATCGAAATACCCTCCAGGCGTCGGTTCGTCGTCTTCGGCTCGTCCACACGCAGAATGACTACGCTCAATTTCCATCGATCAAATATGGAGATCCGTTCTCCACAAAGGTTGAACAAAGGCAAAACTGTGTTCTTGAAACACCAAAATAATTCACTAAAGCAAATGGGAGTTTTGTGCATTGAAAACCAAAAAGGGAATTAAACCCCAAAATGAAGAAGCCTAAAGAATTATGCTTTTCACAGTATTTCTGTTATGTAAAACACTGGGACTTCTTAATGAAAACGAGACCAGAGAATGAGGTTTTATAGAAAATCGCGCCGCCTAAAAAATAGAGCTTGTTCGAACGAGATCATCATATCTCTTTAACGAAGGACAACTGTCGTTCGAACGAGATCGCGCGACATGCCATTTCGCGCGAACGACAAGCTACGTCGCTCGAACGACTGTTGCGAAAAAATTATTATTTTAATGTCCGCTTCAACACTTAGAAAAAATACTCATTCTTAAATTTTGACGAAAAAGTTCGCTCCAACACTTAGAAAATATTTTGTATAAATATTCCAAAAGCTCTTAGTGAAAAGTTAAGGTATTAAAAACATAACCTTACCAAAGTAAACTTCACGGAGTATTGAATGATGAAGAACTTGAGTAATTCGGATCCGTCTTTGATGTAGATGTCTCTTGAATGCTCTTCAACGGTGTCGCGGTATATGACATAATAAATTGATAATGGACCTATGAAAATATGTCCTTACAGATCATTTCACAAAAAACGTGAAATGCATCCATTTGAAATATGAGTCACATAAAGTGCATGCTTCTCTCTCTCTCTCTCTCTCTCTCTCTCTCTCTCTCTCTCTCTCTCTCCATACATTCCCCCCCCTCCCCCATAATTTGTTTGTATCTTTTTTTCTTATCGAACATTAACATCAATTTCACATTACCAAATATTACGTAAAATTGGATTTAAACTCATTTCAAATCCACTAATTTACAATTCACTAACTCAAAATGAACCAATTTACATAATCAAACAATTTGTGCAACAAAACAGGGCCAAAGTAAATAGGAAGATAAATTACAATATTTATCAATATGTCAACATACACCAATGATGGTTAGTAATCTTTCATTGAATCAACAGTCGAGCTTACAAACTCTCTTTCTCTCACTTTCTCCAAAGTGGTTTGAAGATAATAATTAGGACGATAAAATAACAAAACAATCTATTATATGGGTGGAATAAAAAATGGCAAGCCAAAAACCCCGACACACGCTTGACCATGGTGAGAGTAAGAATTAATCCCTTTGTTGATGACTCCCAATAGTTGACAATTCATGGCCTCAACGTCGGTCCTCAAATACACAAATTCTCACCTTGGCGAGAAAAACAAAGAAACGTACCATACTTATAACCCAAACATCAAATAACACCATCACCGCGGCCATTACTAGGACCGCTTGGGTTATGCCTGAGTCAGTGAGGGCACTCTTAGAGGGATGGAGACCCCCGTGGGGGTGGCCGGGCGTCAGGCGTGTGTGGCGGTTAGTTCCTCATTATATTTTTTGGTTGTTGTGGAAGGAGAGGAATGTGAGATGTTTTAAGGGCATTGCGATTGCGCCTTCGAGACTTCGATATCTGTTTTTTAGTACGCTCCTTAGTTGGCATAAGGAGAGCTTGGCTATTTCGAGCATGGAGGTCCTTGAGTTTGTCGAGGAGTTACACAATGTATTGTAGCGAGCGATTTGTGTGTGTCGAGGGTCAGTTAGTTTGATTTTTTCTCTTTCAGCAGGTTTTCTGCTTTGTATACTCCCTGTATATGGGTTCCCTTAGCGGTGGTTTATTTTATGGCATTTACTTATAAAAAAAATATAAAGGGCATTGATCAAGCTTGCATTAGACCAAATTATCTTTAGTTTAAATTTTAGAAGTACATCACTTTCTTTGATAGCCTCCCGATATGAAATGACATTGAACTTACTCTTGGTACTCTCATAGTATAATTGGCTCTTGGCTTAATGGATGTGATTTAAGCTATCACAATGCACCTCCACATATTTCAATGCAATTGCCAGATCACTAATAAGGCATCGTACCTCTAAGACCTCCTTGATTGCTTTTTGTTTTTGTTTTTTAAAGGGATAGAACCCCTTGGATTTATTAAATCCAAAATAAAGAGAACAAACCCCTTCTAGGTGGAGCTTCCAAAAACTAGAGATAACTTTAGCAACAACATTAGAAATTACTTTTGAGCCACAAGATAATATTAGAACTTGATTGGGATTGGACATTATAGTTATTTATATCGATCGAAATTCTTATGTTTGATATATTTTCCTTCATATACATGTTTAATATGCACAAACTTATCTTCACGGGTGACTATTATGCTGAAAATATGCTTGACCATCTCTTGCTTTTAGGATCCAAAATGGATGATTGGATTGAAATTATCCCTTCCTTTAAAAGGCTTCTTAATCTTTCACTGACCTTTTCAATTTCTTCTTCTACTAGTTTCAAATTAGATTTGGAGTCTACAAGAAGACAAATATTCTCATTTTCTTTATGGTTGATAGCACGTTTTTGAGACCTACTTAAGAAAAAGGAACTAAGATATATTTTCTGTTAATTTTCGTTTTTCAAAGAAGCTAATCAATATCCAGGCGATGAGAATGGAAAAAAAACATCCTCATTATCATCAACGACACATTCAGGGCTGAGTTTGAAATATTTTCATAAACTTCATCCTCGTTGGATTCACTTTCCTCACTATATTCGTTCTCATCATTTTTATTTGCCCATGATTTTTTTGTACAAGATCCAAGACCATAAACATATAATGCAAAAAGGGACTGGCGGTGGTTCAATTTACTTATATCGTTTCAAAACAACATACTCATGACCATGTGGCCCATTAATTCATTGACACATTAGTCCCACAGAAAAAGGTCCTCATATATATAAAAAATGCACTACAATGAAATGTTGTCTTCTCATATTTGGTAATAAACTAATTCACAATGCTCATTACTTGCACATAACATTATTGTACAGAACCTCACCACAAACTCCATCTTATCTCTTCCTCTTAAAGATGCTGTTTTCGATAGTCTGAAACGCACCAATGGAGTACTCACAACCTTTTAGTTTTACACCCCAAATTTTGCCTAAACTTTGTCTAGGTTTTGTCTTTTTCAGATACATCGTTCCTTTATTTGTTTATCTTAATGCCTAGGATCTTCTAAGACCTACCCAAGTATTTCATCTCAAACACTTTGCTCAATTAAGCCTTCACTTTATAAATCTCAACCATGTTCGATTAAGCAATGTGTATGTCATAAAAAAAGAGTGAATAAATAAAAGCTTCATCCCTGAATCTTTTAAAATAAGAAAAATAATTGAAATGGAAAATGGTGCACAAGCTCTAAATTCAACTCGTACATTAAGTAGGTCCTACGATTATTTTTGCAATAGGTCATGTACATTTTTTTGTTTCAATAAGTCCTGCAAAAAAAATCTGTTTATTGTTAACTGAAATTATAAATAATGATGTTTTGTTAATAACTGATGAAGTTATATTCTCCCTCTCTCTCTCTCTCTCTATATATATATATATATATATATATATACACACACACACACACACACACACACACACACACACACACACAAGGATTATGACTTTTAGCAAGCAAAAAAATCTTTTGCAAGGAAATTTTATCATCGTCGCCAAAAATATGTTGCAAAAATTTTTCGTGGGAAAAAAAAACTTTGTCGTTGCAAAACGTTCTCATAAATTGACTAAAAATCTTTTACAATGAATATTTTGTTGCAAAATATACAAATAAATCCTCGCAAAAGATATTTTGAGAGAATTAAAATTCCTTTTCAATTGTTAATTTTTCGTTGCTAAAAGTCTTTTGTAACACTCTTTTCTCTTGCAAAAAAAGACACTTTTGATTACAAATAATAATCAGCTTTATAACGATAAGTTTCTGTAACATTTATTTAGTTGCAGATAATCTGTTATGATGGATAAAATTCCTTGCTAATAGTCATTATTTCTTAGTGAAATATTTTTGCAAGTTATTTTTTCATTGCAAAAGAATACTACTTTGGTTGCAAAAAAAGGTACATTGATAATAATAGTGTTTTCGCAATAAATATTTCCTTGCAAATTATATTAGACAATGAAATAAATAAAAAGAAAATTAGGTAAACACACATAACTAAAAGATGTTATATTATATTCAAAACCTAAAGGTGCTACTGTTCATGTCACAATGAAGTTCAAAGGTAAATAATACTTCATAACTAAGAAATGAGTTTAATTTAGTTTTCTCGTCATAAACAAAATGATAAAATCAACACTTGTCATCATGCAAGTTGATTAGAAGTTGCACATTTAGTTTTCTCATCACAAATAAAATGATAAAATCAACACTTGTCATCACGCAAGTTGAATCGAAGGGATAAAAGTTCCTTCAAGGACATCTTCCTCAGGCGCAACGTCTTTCTCTGGCAGTAAGACGACCTTCATTGCATCCATCTCTGACGCAACTTCTGGGACTAGGATTTTCAAATTTACGATCTCTATTTGTAATTTTTTGTTCTTCAATTTAAAATTCTTCTAGCGTAGTGATTTCAATGATCGGGTACCAAGACTCTTCACATGTCCTGACTTATTTCCAACGATATTCTGATAGATTGATGCTTCATCTAAATCCTCAGAGCTTTTTTGCAATTCAATCATCTCTTTCTACAAAAAAAGAAAAGAAAAGAATATGTTACACTATCACTATGACTATTTTATATTTATATATATATATATATTTTAAAAATTGACAGAGTTCCCTTTCTTTATTTATGAAATCCAACCTGTTGTGACACACAAATCACTAATCCAATAATTAGAGCTACAAGTAAATCATCAATGCGTCCCTTCCACTGATTTCACTTTATTTTTTAAAAAATGGACAGAGTTTTCTTTCATGAAATCCAACTTGTTTTGACACATGTCAATAATCCAACAACTCCCTTGCCCCGATTTCAACACAAATTAATTTAGCTCGCACGATTTGGGATTAATGCTTTATGTTTAAGCATGTAAATTATTTTCTTTAATATAATTACTGATATACCCATATATACCCTCGGCCAGGCCGAGGGTGTCCTCCTCCCAGACGAGGGCTCAGGCCTAGGATGAGTCCAACGACCACGACTCCGTCACAGGAAGGATCAATCACGGACGACCCTTCAAGGGGCTGACCCCTTAGCTTGGACCAGACGACCCTTCAAGGGGTCGACTCCTTAGCTTGGACCAGATGACCCTTCAAGGGCGGACCCCTCATCACGACCCAGACGACCCTTCAAGGGGCTGACCCCTCATCATGGGCCATACCACTAGATGACCCTATGAGGGGATGACAGTACGAGGCCACATTCAGCTAGACCTAATGCCGACAACTACTTTAGCCTCGGCCTGGCATCTTAGGCCGAGGGTGATGTCATCATAGCGAGTGATTTGGGAGACGCATGGAACACTGCGCGTGGAATTCATATAGCACGTGGACAAGACTGTTATAATAATATCACCCCCTCACGTGAGGGAATATTATGTCATCATTAATCACAGGTGGCACCCCTAGGTGTCAGCAAGGGATTGACTGGATCATCATTCACAAGCAACATGCATGCTTGGGGGTACACTACTCCCCCCAAGCCCTATATATACTTGTCACCTACAATCCTGTAGGGGGGTCGATAATTTATAACCCTAGTTAAAACTCTGCTTGTACACAGTAGAGAGAGAGTGAGCTTATGTTCATTGTATCCAAGGCCATTAGTGCCCATATTTAGTGGATCACACTTACAGTGGATGTAGGCCTAATTAGCTGAACCACTGTACATCATTATTTTATTCCTTTTATACTCATCCCCTTATATACACTTACACACATACACATCTCTATGGCTACCATTGTTATTACTGTTTGAGCGCATCATCACTTATCTGGTGGTGCTGAATCTTAGCATCATCACTTTGGCGTCGTCTGTGGGAACGAGAAGACATCTCTTCCTTTATACAACTTGAGCTCACCGGGCACTATGGTGGTGAACCAGTTATCCCCCTTTGTGGAGTTGTTTCACCATTGAAAGAGACCCATTAAGGTTCTCAAGTTCATCACTCCTGATCATTCATCTCTTCACAGCTCAAACATATGGCACCGGAGATTCTACCACCACCTCCTCCACCAGATAGTGGAGTAGGATCTAGTTCCGATCAGGCACCACCTTAGTCTGAGATGAATGATGTGGCAGTCGCCCTGAAGTCTTTGGCAGTAAGCCAGTGGATTATGCAGGAGCAGTTTACAGCTCTTAGCCAAAACATACGAAGACCTCCAGGAGTCTCACCAGAGATGATTACTCCGGCAGCAGCTCTAGGGCATCATGAGGCCAGGAGACCACCCCAAGCGCCACGCAAAGACTTGCTACCTCCACATCGACGGAGGGATGTTGCTGAACCCCGATGTATATGCTTGGGGAGGCAAGAAAACCCTTTCCCTGAAGATAGGTATGATGATCTGGAGGGGGAGGAGGCCCCCATAGAGTGCTGGGAGACGTATGAGGTCTCCAATAATACTGTGCCACCTCTCCAGGAGAGCAGAGGGAAACGTGGAAGGCAAAATCCCGATGATCGCCCGAGGGGCTCTGCTTTTGATCGTCTGAGAAAGGGGTCAGCCTTTGAGAGGCTGGTCCAGTAAATGACATGCTGGAAAAATTGTCCAGATCAAGGAGTGATGCAAGGTCTAGAAGGGAGGCAGCAGATGGCCGACCCCACGGACGGGATGATGGTCAAGGGGAAGTAAACAGCCAACATAGGCCTTCCGTCCACCTCAAAGAGGCAGAAGGTGATAACATCGGCCAAGCCGACCCTAAGAGGCCCTGGAATGACTTGATCCAAAGGCTAGAGGATAAAATTGGTGACATCCTGAGGAGCCCGGACCCCCATAGGCTCACCCTTTGTGGCGAAGATAGTCAACTTCCCAACACCATCTAAGTTTAAGCCACTTGTGGTCACCCCAAGGTATGACGGGAGTACCAACCCTGTCCATCACATTGATATGTATCAATCAGCGAAAGACATATACTCTATCTCAGATGAGATGAGGTGTCGTGCCTTTTCTGGCACTCTGACTCGGGCTGCGCATGTTTGGTATATATCTCTTCCAAAGAACTCCATTAAAAGTTTTAAGCAGTTAGCAGACCGGTTCATCCATAACTTTTGCTTTGGAGTGAGGCCACAGAAGAAGAACACACACCTGCTCTACGTTAAGCAGGGGAAGAACGAGAGTCTAAGAGACTATATAGCCAGATTTAACAAAGAAAAGTTAGAGGTCGAAGACTATGAGTAAAGCATTGCCATGACAGCCCTCATTGGAGGACTCCAGAAGGGGAAGCTTCTAAGCTTCCTGAAGACCCTACGCAGACGATGGCCGAATTGTTGTCTATAGGATGAAAGGTGATGAACGCCGAAGAGGCAATGACAACAAAATACGAAGATGAAAAAGGAGGCACTAGTAGGGGTAAGTACCAAAAAAGGAATAAAGAGGGGAAGAAGAGGCTGGCAGATGATAAATTTGCCGACTATACCCCTCTGACGATCAGTTGCGAGCTGAATGAGATAAAGAGTGGCCGATCCCTTAAGTGGCCTGAGAAGTTGAGGGCATCCCCTCACAAGAGGAACAAAAACCTGTGGTATGAGTTTCACCAAGACCATGGACATATGACCAACAAGTGTTTTTCCCTGAAAGATGAATTTGAAAAAATGCTATAAGAAGGGAAGTTAAGGAAATACGTTGACAGGAATGCCTTCAAGAGGGGCCGAGCGGACGACCCCAGGAAGAAGAGGGGTGATACGTGCAGAGAAGATCCTCCAAACAGAAAAGATGACCCTTCAGATGATGAGGACGACCCTAACCTCCCATCGAGAGACGACCATGACCCTATCAAGAGACTCAATATAATCTCACTCGGTGTTGGGATAATCTCTGGGGGCTAGCAGAAGGAGGATCAGAGGTCACAGACAGGAAGGCCCATGTAGCTGAAGCCAAGGCAGTAATAAAAATTATACATCCAACCTCTATTGAGGCTAAGTCAGAAAAAAGGAAGAAAGTGGATATGGATACTCTGATAGTGGGATTCTCAAGAATGGACTTCAAAGGCCTCTTATCCCCACATGATGACCCTCTCGTTATCACTACCAGGGTACATGGGTGCGAGGTGCCTATGATCCTAGTAGATGGGAGTAGTTCTGCAGATGTGATGTTCTGGTCGTGCTTTAAAGCCTTGGGTCTCAGCCATGCCAGGCTCGTCCCCTACCATCACCCCTTGATTGGTTTTAGTGGGGAAAAAGTTCATCCTCTAGGAGTGTATGAGGCCGATGTTAGGATGAGGGACGAGTGACCGAGGTTGATTACCAAGATGGTTAAGTTTTTTGTGATGGATGAACATGTCTTCTCAGCCTATAACATTATACTCGGGTGAGTGGACCTCAAAGAATTTGAGGTCGTGCCATCTACGGTTCATCAGATGATAAAATTATCGACCCCTTATGGGGCAGGGGAAGTTCAAGGAGACCAGACGACACGGGAATGTTACTTCAACTCCACCAAAGAAAGAGAGGCACACAAGAAGGAAACAACTACTTACAATATTGATAACCTTAACCCTAGGGATGAGAAAAAACTAAAGAAAGGAGAAGCCGCAGAAGAGGTAGAATCCATCATCCTCAATGAGGATGATTCAGAAAAAATCATCCAAATCGGCAAAGCTCTGAAGACAGACATAAAGGAAAACCTCATCAAGCTACTAAGGAGAAGACAAAACATCTTTACATGGAGTCATGAAAATATGCTAGGGATCGACCCCGAAATTATGAGACATAAGCTCAACGTGGTAGAGGGCATAAAGCTAGTGAAGCATAAGAGGAGGATTTATTCTCAAGAAAAGTATGAGGTCAAGAAGCTAGGAGATACAGAGTTTATCACGGAGGTCATCTATCCCTAATGACTATCCAATGCAGTCATAGTCCCCAAGCTTAATGGGAAGTGGAGGATGTGCGTAGACTTCACCGAACTCAACAAACATTATCCCAAAAATAGCTTCTCTCTCCCTCACATTGATCAAATGGTAGATGCTACCATAGGCCATGAGCTAATGACCTTCATGGATGCCTATTCAGGGTACAACCAAATCTTTATAAACCCTAAAGACTTAGAAAAAATGGCTTTTATTACTGACAAGGGGACATATTGTTATAGGGTTATGCCCTTTGGCCTAAAGAATGTGGGGGCAACGCATCAGTGTCTTATGAATAAAATGTTCGAAGACCAAATCAGAAAGTCTATGGAGGTTTATATAGACGACATGTTGACCAAGAGTTTGAAGGCCGAGGATCATGTGGTCGACCTCGAGAGGACCTTTAACACAATGGACAAGTACCAGATGAAGCTCAACCTGGCCAAATGTGTCTTTGGGATGGGGGTAAGGAAGTTCCTGGGGTTCATTATCACCCAAAGAGGCATCGAGGTCAATCTTGAGAAGATAAAGGACCTCATAGAAATGAAGACCCCCAAGACCATCATAGACATTCAGAGTCTCACAGGGCGAGTGGCTACTTTGAATAGGTTCGTGTTAAGAGCCACATACAAGTGTTTACCATTCTTTAAAATTCTCAAAAAGGCCTTCGAATGGAACGAAGAGTGTGACCAGGCTTTCAAGGAGCTAAAGTCGTACCTAGGGTCTCCCTTGCTGTTATCACGACCAGTACAGGGTGAATGACTACATGTGTACCTATCCGTCTCAGAATCATCCATCAGCGCAACCATTATGAGAGAAGAGGATAGGGTAGAGAAGCCTGTGTATTTCAGCAATAAGGCACTCCAGGGGCAGAGAAAAGATACCCAAGGATGAAGAAGTTAGCCTATGCCTTGATCCATGCATCAAGAAAGATGAAGCCATACTTCCAGTCCCATACGATGGTCATCCTCACCGACTCTCCTCTCAGGCAGGTCTTACCCAAGCCAGAAAAATCACGGAGGTTAATGGCTTGGGCTATAGAGCTGGGAGAGTTTGACATTGCATATCAGCCAAAGGTGGCCATTAAGGGGCAAGCATTATCAGATTTCGTGGCTGAATTTACTTGGGAAGATTATGAGTTTGAAGATAATAGCCTCGAGAAGACAGAGGCACGACAAGGCAGAATTGTTGACTCATCCGCAGAAAAGGCTGAGACAAGCATCACTAGAGAAAAAGTTATTGAAAATGAAGAGGGGATATATCTATTTAGGCAAGGGTCCTTCATTGAGGGAAACTTCTCGAAGGAATAGGATGTGTGGAGCCTCTTCATTGATGGGTCTTCTTGTGAGAGCGGAAGTGGGGCTGGATTAATTGTATCAACACCCAATGGCACAGATATCGAGTACGCCCTGAGATTCAACTTTAAAGCCTCCAACAATGAGTATGAATATGAGGCCCTGATAGCAGGCCTCTCATTGGCTAAGTCTCTTAGTGTCTTCCAAATCTTAGTCCATAGTGATTCAAGACTAGTGGTAAATCATATACTAGGAGCCGACGAGGCCAAGGATGAGAGAATGGCCAAATATCTTGAAAGGGTAAAAGCGCTATTGAAGAGCTTCAAAGAAGTAAAGTTAAAAAGGATACCTAGGCTCGATAATGGCCGAGCCGATGCACTCGCTAGGATGGCCTTAGCAATTAGGATAAATGTCAGGAGGACAGTCCTAGTGGAAATTTTTCTTCCACCGATGATTGAAGAGGAAGAAGGAACACTTGGCTCTTTCTTAAATATCAACAGGGAAACTTCATGGATGGACCCTATAATCAGATACATTAAAGAGGGAGAGATACCCAAAGAAAAACAAGAAAGGAAGAAGTTGAGATACAGAGCTGCGATATTTATTATCATCGAAGACACCTTGTACAAAAAGGGGTCTTGATCCCCCTTGCTCAGATGTGTGCACCCATCGAAAGTCCCACACATCTTGCAAGACGTGCACGAGGGGTCATATTCAAGACATATTGGGGGCAGGTCATTAGCAAAGAGGATAGTAACCCAAGGATACTGGTGGCCGACCCTAGGGAAAGACGCCACGGCATATGTAAAAAAGTGCGATAAATGTCAAAGGTTTGCCACCATTCCTCACCAGCCCCATCAGCCTCTCACCTCTATCATTTCCCCATGTCCATTTGCAGTGTGGGGAATTGATCTAGTAGGAGCCTTGCCTAGGGCCATCAATAATTATCGACACTTGATCATAACAATTGACTATTTCTCAAAATGGGTGGAGGCGTAGCCGATGGTAAAGATTACCGAGCAGAAGACCTTCCAGTTTATCTGAAAAAACATTATATGCAGATATGGTCTCCCCAACACCCTCATCTCGGATAATGGGACTTAATTTAAGAATACATCTCTGGAGAAATACTGCAAAAGGGTCGGTGTCAAACAATTCTTCTCAACCCCAGGCCGACCTCAGGCTCATGGGCAAACTGAGGTTACAAATAGAACCATCCTAGACGGGATCAATAAAAAGCTCGAGGAGGCAAAAGGAAGATGGGTTGAGGAGCTGTACGCTGTACTGTGGGCCTACAAGACAACGACCAAGACCCCTACAGGGGAAACCCCATTTATTCTAGCGTATGGATCAGAAGCCGTCATCCCCACCGAGATTGGGTTTCCCACTCATAGAGTCCAAATGTATGACCCCCAGAGGAATATAGAATGAAGGAGGCTTGATCTAAACTTGATCGAGGAGAGAAGAGAAGACGCTAAGATAAGTCAGGCAGCTTATCAATAAAGAATCGTCAGGTTTTACAACCAAAGAGTGAAGCAAAGTCCAATCGTCGTGGGGGACCTAGTCCTCAAAAAGACTTGGCAAAAGCCTAACAAGATCCACCCAAATTGTCATGGCTCGTATAGGGTCATTGATGAAGTTGTCCCTGGAACCTATAGGCTAGAAAACCTTGAAGGGGAACCCTTTTTGAACCCCTGGAATGCAGATCATTTGAAGAAATATTATCAATAATGTAATGTTCTATCGGACCACAGTTGTAATGAATGTGTTGCTCCAACAGAACACTTGGAATGTCAATGAGAATATTATATGAGCTCTCCATCCTGTGGTTGTTAGTGACAGCATGATTAGGGTTATCCTCGTTAAACCACCCTCGGCCCCCTATTCACCCTCAAGAAAGACGAGGGGGACTTGAAATAATTTAAAACATCATTTAATTGGTGGAAACCACCCTCGGCTATGATGAGGGCAAATGGTGGGGACGACCCCCCATTCACCCTTAAGAAAGACGAGGGGGGACTTGAAATAATTAAAAACATCATTTAGTTGGTGCAAACCACCCTCGACTATGATGAGGGAAAATGGTGGGGAAGACCCCCCATTCACCCTCAAGAAAGACGAGGGGGGACTTCAAATTTAAAACATCATTTATGTTGGTGGAAACCACCCTAGGTTATGATGAGGGAAAATGGTGGGGACGACCCCCCATTCACCCTCAAGAAAGATGAGGGGGGACTTCAAATTTAAAACATCATTTATGTTGGTGGAAACCACCCTCAGCTATGATGAGGGCAAATGGTGGGGACGACCCCCCATTCACCCTTAAGAAAGACGAGGGGGGACTTGAAATAATTAAAAACATCATTTAGTTGGTGGAAACCACCCTCGACTATGATGAGGGAAAATGGTGGGGATGACCCCCCATTCACCCTCAAGAAAGACGAGGGGGGACTTCAAATTTAAAACATCATTTATGTTGGTGGAAACCACCCTCGGCTATGATGAGGGAAATTAGTGGGGACGACCCCCCATTTACCCTCAAGAAAGACGAGGGGGGACTTCAAATTTAAAACATCATTTATGTTGGTGGAAACCACCCTTGGCTATGATGAGGGCAAATGGTGGGGACGACCCCCCATTCACCCTCAAGAAAGACGAGGGGGGACTTCAAATTTAAAACATCATTTATGTTGGTGGAAACTACCCTCGGCTATGATGAGGGCAAATGGTGGGGATGACCCCCCATTTACCCTCAAGAGAGACGAGGGGAGTTAATGGGATGGTTAATACAGCATTAAGATAAATCATGGAAGAGGCAGGCACAGAAGATAGGAAGAGGCATTATATTAGAAACAAAGTGTTACAAATGCTTGTCCAACAAAAATGAAGTACAAAAATATTTGTTACATGAAGAGGGTATTGGTTACAGACAACTACCCTATTGAGCGACATCGGAGGGCAAGGCTTCAACATCAATAGGAGTTTCTTCAATGACCAAAACAGGTCGATCCTCAGATGTGCCGGTACCTTTGACGTGCACTTGGGACTCCACATGGTCTAAAGCCTCGGCAATAAGGGGGTCATTCAACTGAACTGCCTCAAGAGAGGGGTGAACTGAAGACACGACGTCAGTAAATTTCAAGACAACCCACCGACAGGCCATATTGATCCTCCTCTCCAGGTACTCAAGGCCAAAGCCCTGAAACTTGTCCGAAAGATTGTAAGCCTCCACTGCATCGACCCCAAATTTCTTCACTGCCTTATTAAGTTAAGCCTTGAATTGGGCCCCCTGGTTGGCCAAGGCTTCTTCCTTTTCTTTAATAAGGGTGTCCTTCACATTCAGGTTGGCCTCATGCTGCTTCGCCAACTCGTCGAGGACCCTGGCATGCTCGGACCTCACACTCTCCAACTCTGCCCTTGCAGTCTTCAGTTCGGTCTTTAGATCGGCCTTATGCTGAATAGCTCTCTCAACCTCATGAAACTTTTGTTAATTTTTATCCATCCACTTGGTGGCCGAGGTGAAGGCACAGACAGACTGCATAGGCAAACACATGTTAAAGGGGGCTGAGGGAACAGTTCATGAAATGATAAATAAAAAAGAATGAAGTTGAAAGAGGTACCTAAGACAAAGTGTGCAGACCATAATCATAGACCTTGGCCGGGGGCATCTTGGATAAGAATTCAAAATCTGTGACTGAGGGTGCAAAAAACATTAAGGCTTTGGCCGCCCTCAAGTTGGCAATGAGGGATGAGGGTTCAGCCTTGAGAAAGGAAAGATTTTGAGATCAATAGGCACCCATGCTAGAAGAGGAGCTGGTACCCTTAGTGTGTGCCTTAGACACCTCTACCCTCACCCTCGTCCATGAGTCAGGCTCGGAACCCTTAGGAACTTCGGGCTCTTTTCTTTTACGACTGCCGGAGGTCACCGCCACTTCTATCGACCTCATGGCCTTTGTCTTCTTCTGAGCTTGCTAAGGCTCCTTTCCTTTCTTCTTTCCCAATCCAGATAGTAAACTGAGGGCAGTCATCTCCCAGAGTTGATCAGATATATTTGCTGGATGACCTGAAAAGGGGACGATATATAAAAAAGATACAGTGGTAAAGATAAAACACTTGGAGAAAATTAAAAATTGAGCAAAAAACCACTCACATAATTTTGTCAGGGGGCCAACCCTCAGACCAGCTTCTTTGAGGAAGCGAGGGGTCATCAAATCTTCAAATTTGGTAAGTTTGCCCTCATTACCTCGTTCCCTCAGGTAGTCAACTATGGCCCTCTCCTCCAAGAAGAGTCTGGGGTCTAAGCGCGCTTTTATGGAGGGGTTGGACCATGCCCTGGGAACCCTCGGTCCGTCTTCTATGAGATCAGCCTCAGTGGGGAATTACCAATCCCCAGAGATGAAGAAAAACCTCTTCTTCCAGTCATAATTAGAAGTCTGAGCTACGTGAAGAAGCTTCTTGTCGGACTTCCTAGCCCCCAAATGAAAATACCCAGGCTGTTTAGACGACCAGGTGATATTGTAATAGGCTATGAACAAATCGGTTGAGGGCTCGTCAGTGAAGGTATTCTTCCAAAGAGAGATATAACTGAGGATAATCCTTCATGAATTGGGAGGAAGTTGAGAGGGAGCAACCCTAAGGGCAGATAAGATGTCGACTATAGCAGGGTGTAGAGGGAACCTAACACCTACCACTGCAATATCTCCCTCGTCCCGCTGGAAGACCCTCTCATCTTCAGTTGGGACCCTCATACTTATAGTGGACTGAATACCAAAGAGATGCATCTATAATAAGAGGTCGCAATCCTTAACTGACGATACATAAGCTGAGGCTCTAGAAGTGTCAACTCGACCATCATCATCAGAGCTCTCATTATCATCCCCGAATCCCTCAACCTCGTCTCCTATCGGAGGACCATATGGAAAGGCTACTTAAAAAGTAAGAGGGGACACGACTGTCACAAGGATAGCCTCTACATGGTCTGTTCCCTCGGTCTTTCGGCCTGGGCTAAGAGTATATGTCTCTCTCTTCCCAGAAGGACCAATACCCATCGACGATGATGCTCTGTTATTCATTTCCCCCTCGTATAACTGACTCTAGACTGGACGACAAGACGAACCACAGGACTCAGATGGTAAAATTATGGCTAAAGGTATGGGAAGATGGGTCGTACCCAGTTAGGGTCGGCCCCTCATCTTTGCTCGTCCTCCTCCTCTATTCGTCTAATCTCATCAAAGAACTTCTCCCTCAAGGTTGGGAACTCCTCGGCTAAATTATAAAGTATTCTAAGCATTAAGGGGAAGACCCTACACTTAAAGGAATTTGGCTAAGCTAACTATAAACAAGTTCACAGTTGACTAAATTTGACTCTTGGATCAAACTCAAAGAAATGAAAAGTTTTTAGGTTTGAACACTCAAGAACAAGAAAACCAGTTCGCCGAAGAAGAATGTCGGAAAAAGCAAGTAAGCCCTAGAAATTCCACAAAGAGGCACTGAACCACCACTAAAAGATGGGGGGGGGGGGTGTGAAGGCTGAGGAACTTAAAAGTCTAAATTCTTCCCTACAACCACCACTGTAGGGCGGGTCTACATGCCGGAAAAAGCAAAACAACCAAGGAAAAAAATGAAAAGAAACCCAAATGCAAAATGAAAATTGTAAACAGAAGTTGAACGCTAAATGAGGAATCTAAAGAAAAGAAAGGTTACCTGAGGATGTAGGCGAAGACAGCAAAACTTGAGACAAATCGCAGAAATGGCGGTTGGAATCGCTAAAGAGTTAGAGAGAGAGCCTGGGCGCGAAGAAGAATAAATAATTGTTTCAAAAATCCTGTAAAAACCTTGTTATCAGTGGGTCCAATAATCAATGAAATACAGTGCCCACGAGGAGGGGCATCATTGGGGCACGAAGCCCAAGAAGGGTGTGCAACCATCACACTTGGGGAATATAAACAATGATGGACATCAGGCGATTTACAACTTGATAAATGCCACCCATCCACCTTACCACTTAGGTGGCATTCAAAAGCAACATTATCCCTCAGCCATCTCAGCAACATCGATGCCTAAGGGCTGGGGTGATTGGTATACCCATATATACCCTCGGCCAGGCCGAGGGTGTCCTCCTCCCAGATGAGGGCTCAGGCCCAGGACGAGTCCAACGATCATGGCTCCGTCATAGGAAGGATCATCCACAACCGACCCTTCAAGGAGTCGACCCCTTAGCCTGGACCTGACGACCATTCAAGGGGTCGACCCCTTAGCTTGGACCAAATGACCCTTCAAGGGGTCGACCCTTCATCAAGGCCCAGATGACCATTCAAGGGGCCGACCCCTCATCACGACCCAAATGATCCTTTAAGGGGTCGACCCCCTCATCATGGACCAGACGACCCTTTAAGGGGTCGACCCCTCATCATGGACCAGATGACCCTTTAAGGGACTGACCCCTCATCATGGTCCAGACGACCCTTTAAGCGGTCGACCCCTCATTATGGGCCAGACCACCAGAAAACCCTATGAGGGGACGATAGTAAGAGTCCACATTCATCCAGACACGATGCTGATAACCACTTTAGCCTCGACCTGTCATCTTAGGACGAGGGTGACGTCATCACAGTGTATGATTTGGGAGATGCATGGAACAGTGCGCGTGGGATTCATATGGCACGTGGATAAGACCGTTATAACAATATCACCCGCTCACGTGAGGGAATATTATGTCATCATTAATCACAGGTGGAGCCCCCAAGTGTCAACAGGGGATTGGCTGGATCATCATTCATATGCATCGTGCATGCTTGGGGGGTACACTACTCCCCCAAGCCCTATATATACTTTTCACCTAGAATCTTGTAGGGGGATCGATAATTTATAACCCTAACTAAAACTCTGTTTGTACACAGTAGAGAGAGAGTGAGCTTATGTGCATTGTATCTAAGGCCATTAGTGCCCATATTTAGTGGATCACACACTCACAGTGGATGTAGGCCTAATTGGATGAACCACTATACATCATTACCTTATTCCTCTTATACTCATCCCTTTCTATACACTTACACACATATACATCTCTATGGCTGCCATTATTATTACTGTTTGAGCGCATCATCACTTATCTAGTGGTGCTGAATCTTAGCATCATCACTTACATAGTCAGACTCTTTTTCACTAATCCACCCATTTTCCTTCGTCCGAGTGTTATAAAATTCTTCAATTTGACCTTTCGGCTTCTCATATTCTTTACATGCCTATTAACATACGAAAATAAAATACATAAGTACATGTATCCACATAAATTGAAATACAATAAATTTTATGTGCTATAAAATATTATCCAGTCTTCTTAGAAGTATTAGACAAAAGACTTTGTCTCACCGCGATGAACATACTTGGCATTTGAGCGACTAGTAGAGCAAGCATCAAATTTTTTATACAAAAAGTGATATACTTTAAATTAATTTACTAAAACATAAGAAAGCAAATTTTTTTAACATAAAACACATATTGATAATTATTACCTTATGTTCATCACTACTAAAAAACGAGCAAAGAAATTTTCAATCTTCGTCTTTTTACACATCATTAGGTTTGTTCTTTTTAGCCTCCTAAATGTTAAAAAATTTAGCAAAATGTTTCTACAATATGTTACGAAATCCACTATAACGTGCGGACATTGATATATGCAAATAACTCACAACTACCAGATTTATGATGTCTAACTCAAATGTTGACTACATAAGTTTTAATGAGTTTAGAATATAAAATCAGAACTTTTAAAGGTAATATAACACAAAAATTAAATATACCAAAACTCGATCAATTGTTGATGTCTTCTCATTCTCTTTAATATTTTTCGATTTCCCCATTTTCCCATTTTCCCACCTTTAACAGGGAAAAATTTCATAAGACAAAGCCAATTTCATTGGCCAAAGGGGTAGCAGTATGTCCGATTGGTTTATTATGCATAGAGTCCCATTCAAAAGGAATTTTAGAACCCCAAAAACTTTTAATAAGAGCATTAATTTCTATCCCACGTGTTCTTCCGTGAACTTTTTTGTTAGAGATGGATTAAAATTCTGAAAAACACCACAAATTAAGTTATTTTACCACTAAATTGGCTAAACAGATTACTACAAACTTTGGGATTTGATTGCACCTTTCTGTATGTTTGTTCTAGTTGTATTGGGTGTTGTTGTATTTAAATGTGCAAATATCAATTACTTGTCAATGTTAAAGAGATAAATATTTTGTTGAGTGTCCAAACGTTTGAGGAAAAAAGTCGTTTGGACAAAAATATAAAAAAGGGTTTAAATGCTAGAATTACTTCACAATAATGTGGAAAATGTCGTTTATCATGAACTTGTATATGACCATTGATATTAGATAATAAGAAATAAAATAAATTCATAATGGAACAAAAATAGACATTCTAATGTTGGATTTCTTGGTGTCACTAATTCAATAGTTTCATTTTACGCAATTAATCACTCATTAAATGACATAATTATAATTTTAGCCCTTAATCAGTCATCTATTGATGATAGGTAAATGTCCTAAAATAGTTGGCGTTTCTGGTATTGAAATTGTAACAATAAATATGGTTCAGTTCAATGTCGATATACAATAATAAATAGGAACACGAGTGAACAGAGACTTATGGGTTCTCACTGTAAATTACCAAGTGTCTCTTAAATTATGTATTTGGCTTCAACTCAACCCTAAACTCGATTTTGTGTCCATTGAGCAATTAAACTGTAATAAGTAAGGAAACTTTAGCTTTTTGTTCGATTTAAGCTATTAGCTTAATGGACTCAACTGACACAAAATGAATTTAGGGTTTAAAAATGAGACTATTCTCCCACAATTTGGAGGTCATTTAGGTACTTTACATGAATTTTATTTTATTATTACTCTTCTTATTTTGGTGTAAAAAGGCAAAATAAAACAAGCCACCATCATATATATTCAAACCCGTCTTTTTCTGGTTATCTACCTACGAGATATAACAATGAATATTAGCATAGTCATAAAATATTGGCACAATTTATGACATTACAACATATTAACACAATTTATAAGATAACACATGCTACTCATAAACCTACACATAACAATGCATATTGAAAATGATAGATATTCCCACTATATATCATACATATTGATGACAACTATAACATGTTGGCGAAATTTATTCTAACATATGCATGTGTATGCACAGCTGCACACGCATAACCCTATGTAATAAATATAATTACAATAAAAAAATAGAAGGTTGAATAGCCAAAAAAAAGTAAATAACCAAAGGAGTTGCCTTGAAACAATATTTAAATAAAAGCAACAATAGATATTCACCTCTGTGTTAATTCTACATTGACAAGTAATTGTATACAAGAGTGAATTAGGCATTTATGAATTTAAATGTGCAAATCTCAATTAAAACTTCATATATACCATTTGAATTAGGCACCATTGTAGAATTTACACCCGTATTCCGTGTCCCATTCGATGTCCTAGATGTAGTTTTATTTGGTATTGGATCCCGGCGTGTAGTTGAATCTTGCGTACTCGGTGGCTCTAAAAAGGCAGTAGCTGAAGAACCACACGCACCTCCATTTCTGCATCCACCTCTATCTCCACCTTCTCATCTTGCTCTACGTCCACCTCCACCTCCATGTCCACATCTACGTCTACGTCCATTAAGTGCCATAAAGATTTTAATAATCATAATCAATTAATCAAAATAATTAATTTATAGATATAAAATTAGAATAGAAATGATAACGGAACCAACTTAGTTAAGTAACATATACTTTAGAGTTTAATTCAAAGAATAAACACAAATTCTCCACACATTACATAAATTTAACTAGGTTCCATCACCATCAAAATAACAAGTACATATGAATGTCACAAGTTCCATCACATAATTACAAGTGCATTAGGATTTAAAAAGTAAAAAAAACTCGAATGTGTAATATTCCTTCATTCGTTGTCATAACCATCATCACTGTGATTCTCTTCATCTTTATAGAATTCTGCTAATGTTTCATCTTCCTCACCATTACCGTCACCATTGTCAAGATTATCATCATCACGTGCTTGAAAATAATTTCTTTTAATAATGTCTGGTAGAATATTGGTCCTAGCCATTTGGATCAAGTTCAAATCTCTCTCTTGAATAATTATTTGAATATCAAAAGATTCTTTCTCTTGGTATGCAACATTACTTGGACAATCGTTGGTATATCATGCATCAACTTCTTCTGGAATGTCTCAAATGTGTCTATGTTTCACTTTCAATAGTACTTTCCAATTAGGACCCAGTTTTTAATCATCTAAGTAAAACACTTGTGATGCTTGAGTTGTAATCACAAATGGATAATCATTATACCATGTCTAACTAACATTAACAGAAGTGAGGATATAGTCCATTAGTAGTCTCTTCTTAGGGTCGAATCACTCACACTCAAATATAGAAATAATGTATTGATTTAGATACTTAATTTTCATGACACTACATGAACGTCCATAAATATCAACTGGTTCATCTTCATGCCCTCGAGAACAACAATTCCACTATTTTGAGTTGTGCAATGATCATCACAATGCATAGCGTGAAGTCAAATCCCATTAAAATACAACCAGAGTATTTGTCCACACGAACATCTTAACTGCACGCTAACAAATACAACTCATTAGGGCTTCTAGTGACCCTTAATGACACAAAGTTTTAATCTATATGAACAAGTTGTTAACGTTATATTGATTATCATGTTCTAATATCATAAAATTAACAAACGCGTTATTAAAATTATCAACTTACATGGTCCTTAAACCACTTTGGAAATTCATGTTCTTGTATTTTAAATAAAATTTCGGGAGATTCAATCTCTGATTGTGTCATATGTTCACTACACATGCAACATAAGATATTATTTTATTTTGTGAAATATTATCAAAAGATTGTATAACATTTTAAAATGATACTTACTCAAGATAAGGTTGTATTTATTTGCAGTTATTCAAGATATACCAGTGGTTCTTATCAATAATCCTCTGGGACAATCAAGTGGGTTATGCAACACCTAAGGGATGGACAAATTGAAAAATTGAGATCTTTACATTAAATTTTCCCCACATGTATTATCGTTCCATTCTCCTCGATCGAATTTAGTTTTGAACTAATGAAGGTACAGTGAACAAAAAGTTATCGCTTCATTAGTAATGTATGCCTTTGCTATTGATCCTTCGGGCCGAGCTTTATATTTTTGGGTAATTTATAATTAGGTCCCTTGGTAACAATTTTTAAATATTTAAGGACAATTTACAATTAGGTCCATTTGTTATGCCACTAGCGTGGACTTCTACAAGAAGGGAATTAGTGGACCTAAGTGTTTAAAATTTGTCAAAATTCCTTTAGTGTTTAAAATTTATTCGTGAGGGACCTAAGAGTACTTTCCCCTATATTTTATGCTTAGCCTTAGTGATCCCATATTCCTAGACACATTGAATGTTATATAGATAAATCATTTTACATAGAAAAGAATTTTTATATTTAAACATTTGAATAAATATTTTCAAAGTACCTCTCAAAAGGGAACATCCATCGCGTATTTACCGGGCAGACAAACATAGCCTCCCATGGTAAGTGAACAACCAAATGGACCATAGCATCAAAAAATGTTGGTGAGAAACTTCTTTCAAGCTTGTAGAGTATAAGGACAATAGCTTCCTCTTATTTCTTCAAGTCCTTGATATTCAAAGTTTTTGCACACAATTGTTGAAAGAAGTTTAACAACTCAATGAATGCAGTATTAACATCCTTTGACAATTATTGACATATGCCGATCGGGATAAGTCATTGCAAAATAACATGGCAATCATGAATTTTTAAGCCTGATATCTTGTCAGTCTTGATGCTTACATTTCTAAACATATTCGTTGCATAACCATTTGTGAGTTTGACTGAGCTTTAAGAAAGCACAAATGTCACTTCTCTCTTTTGATTTTAAGATATAAGATGCACATGGTTTTTGCCATCTGTTACCTTATTTTTGTAAATGAAACTCCTTTCTTATCTTCATATCAACTAAATCCAGACGAGCCCTGTCTGTATCTTTCTTATTTCCTACCATGTTCATCAATGTTACAATAATTCTATCACATATGTTATTCTCAATAGGCATTACATTGAGATTATGTCTTAATTTCAGCTTTGACCAGTACTCTAACTCAAAGAAAATACTTTTTTTTTTGTCTAAATTAGTTATTTTGAGGTACATTTTCTCTCCCTATCCTTATTGTTTGGATGCTTACTAGATTTTAGAATTTTCACCCTCTCTAACTACTCCTGTGGCTATCCCTAGGCATTTAGGGGTTCGATTGGGGGGGGGGGGTGCTCTCAAGGTGGATCCATTTGTCCTTCCCCTGTTGACATGCACGCGGGGTTGCATCTTTTATCAAGCACATAGTCATCCTCGATGTGGGGTGATATGTAGAGATAGACTCGGTGACCTATAGACTCGGTGACCTATTTTTTACTAAACAGGAAAAAGAGATGTTGCATATTCGAGATAACGACATCAAGGACGATAATGATGCTTACAAAACCAAGTATTTCAAATGTTCGAGGACCAAGTTACGGAACGAGAAGGTGTTAGGCACCTATCATGCCCTTTTGATCTCTCATGGCATGTAATACTCTTCTCTTATAGAACTCCGTGATGTGTGTGCTTATGTGCATAGTATAAATGGAGGATGGAACTCAACTCGCGTCATAGATAAAGGCAAAGTGAGGTTATCCTTAGGAGTGTTCCAAAATAACAATTAAAATTATAACGTAAGTGTTGTTGATTCACAGATCGTTATGGAGAAACGATTGCGTATATCGGACAAGACACAAGCAAATAAGAATATTAATGTATATATCATGAATATATGACGAGAATAAAATAACAAATGTATGTGGGAGGACTTGAGTCAAGAGATTTACCCAAGAGTCCTATGTAGCCCGTGAGGGCATCAAATTCCACATCGTTCGAACACAATATGAGGTGGGGTTTAACCCATAAATCCAACTGGGGACTTGATTATATATGTGTGTGTGTGTGTGTGTGTGTAGAAAAAGGTGTTTTAGTGTGAGAAAATGTGATGAGAAATTCCCATTTGGAATTTACAAGTGAATCCTCTTTTTTTTATTTTTGATTTTTCTATGAAAATAAAGTATGTGTGAATACTAATAATAAAAAAGTTTGAATTTAAGATGTGTGATGTAATGAAATAAAGTACTAAAGTAAAAATGAAGTAACGAATGAAAAAAAAGAGAATTTAAAGACAAAGGGTAAGAATTAGACCTCCTTGTGGAGACTTGAAGCAGATTTTGATTACAGATGCGCTAATATCAAGATGAGGTGATAGTGGTTTAAGGAAGTGGGTGCGAATTTACTCAAAAGAGTATGAAAATGATGGAAGGAATGCAGAAAATGGGCTTTTAAGGAAATAACAACACTGAATTCGAGGGACTTCTCTCAGAATTATTGAGAGGGATGTTCAGGGGTTGATTTTCAAAGTGAGGTCAAGGACTCTATTTATAGGGCCAAGGGGGTGCCGATCAGCATGGTCTTAGACCTGCCTATCGGTATAGAAACCTAGACACATTGCCGATAGACATGGTTTTAGGGTTGCCATTCGGTAGTCTGAGGCAGGTTTTCATGAAACATTGCCGTAAAACGCAAACTGTAAGTCAGAATCATGAACGAGGTAGACCGTTGGAAAGGGTATTCAGATCCCTTTAAGAATATATTAAGCCATTCCTAGGTTAGGGAGTAAATTGAGGTAAAATAGGGCTCGAAAGCGCTCGTTTGTCAATAGACATGAAATTCATGGAGGAAAACGGATCGCTCGTCAGAATCGAAAGGGTGATTTGCGCACAGGGCGATCCATTGGAAAGGGTATTAAATTTTCTTTGAGATTTCATTCATCTTCATTTGGTTCGAAGAGTTGACCTTGGTTAAATAAGGCTCGAAAATGCCCGATGATCCTTTAGAGTAAAATGGGTTGTTCGTCCATACCGTAAGGCTGATTTGCACACGGGAAGAATCGTTGGAAAGGGGATTTGGATACCTTTAAATATTCATTCAGCTTCCTTTGAGACAGAGTTGGCAGGAGTCAAATAGACCCCATGAGTGCCCAATGGCCTTCAGATCAATTTTCGAGGTTAAAACAGACTGTTCGTCCAAACCCTAAGGTTGATTTGTGCACATGGCGAACCATTAGAAAGGGGATTTAGAGCCCTTAGAAGATTAATTAAGTTTCCACTTAGGCAAGGAAGTTAACCAGAGTCAAATGGGGCTCGAGAGTGTACGGTGGCCTCCAAATTAGTTTTTGATAGTAAAACTGATCGTTCATCAGAACTATAAGGCTGATTCACATAAAAGGCAGATCATTGGAAAGGGTATCGAATCCCTTTGAATATTCATTAAGATATTTTTCAAATGATAAAGTTGACTGAAGTCAAATGGGGTTCGAGAGCTCCCGGGGGTCTCTAGAATGGTACTCGAGGTATGACCTAGGGTTTGCGATGAATGAGTGAGTCTTAGGGACCTAAGGAGGTGCTTAAGGGGTCTTAGAATAGGGTGTCTATAAAGAGACCCTTGACGGGTGAGCTTGGAATAAATGAAGGTCATCTAATGATACACACCACATCGTCGTTAGGAAATAGGCTTTTAGGTCGATTACAAGGACCTAAGGGATGAAGTTGATCCATTTGGAGGGTCGAGGTCAATTATGAGGACCTATGGAGATGAGGATGACTAATTCAGCGGGTGAAGGTTAATTCTGAGGACCTAAAGAGATGAGGATGACCGGTTCATCGAGTCGTGATCAGTTCTAAGGATCTAAGGATACAAAGGTGATCGATTCAGCGGGTCTATGTCGATTCTGAGGATTAAAGGAGACTAAGATGACCAATTATACAGGTCAGAGATCTGTTACTATGAATTCTGAAGGGCTAGGGAGACTAATTCAGTGTGTCGAGGTCGATTTTGGGGACCTATGGAGGCGAGGATGATTGATTCAGTGGGACAATATTAACTTTCGAGTTATGTTGGGGATTACCAATTCAGTGGGTTAAGGAAGATTCTAAGGACCTTGAGTTGTGATGACCAATTTTGAGGGCCGAGGTTAATTTTAAGGACCTAAATTTTTGATGACCGATTCTGAGGGCCGGGGTCAATTCTACAGACCTAAAGTTATAGCGACCAATTTTGAGGGTGGAGGTCAATTCTACAGACCTAAAGCTTTAGCGACCAATTCTTAAGTTATGATGACCAATTATGAGGGTGGAGGTAAATTATGAGGACCAATAATTGTGATGACCAATTCTACAGGTCAAGGTCAATTCCGAGGACCTAAAGTTGTGACGACCGTTTCTATGAGCCGAGGTTAGTTCTGAGGACCTATAGTTATAGTGACCAATTCTGAGGACTAAGGTCAATTATGAGGACCTAAAGTTGTGGTGACGAATTTTGAGGGCCAGGGTCAATTTCAAGGACCTGAAGTTGCGATGCCAAAATTTGAGGGTCAAGGTCAATTCTGGGGACCTTAAGTTGTAGCGACCAATTCTGAGGGTTGAGGTCGATTTTAATGTTGTAGCTACCAATTCTAAAGGCCGAGGTCAATTCTGAGGACCTTAAGTGGTAATGCAAGGAGTTTCTCTTCTCGGGAATTTTAAATTATCTTGTGGTGCGAATGCATCTATGATTTTTCTGGGGATTGTGTTGTTTTAAGACTTTACTGGGGAAGGCCTTATCTTTGAGGTTCCGCTGGGGAATTATAGTAAACTTGGATGCGCGTGCATCATTGGTTCTACTTGTTGAATATGTTAAGGATAAATGTGTAAAACTAATCCGATTGTGGAATATGCCGGGGATAAGATTATAGGATTAATCCTGCTGGGGATTTTGAGAGTTTTGTAAGGGGCTTAGTGCTTCAAAAAATGATTTTCTTGAGAAAAATGAGGTTCCATGTTTTTCTGGGATGTTTTGGGAATTTTTTGGGCAAATTTTGTATTTTTCTAGAATTTTCTCATATGAAATTTGGAGGCAGTACCGATAGGTAGTCCTGGGGGTGCCAATCGATAAGGGAACGGACTCCTGGGCTTCCTTGGGAAAGGAAAAAGATGACTGCCGATCGACATGGTCAGGAGGGTACTGATCGAAAGGCCCCTTAGCCTTATATAAAAAAGGGGTGAATCCTATCCATTTTCACACCTTGTGGTGTTTGAATATTCTTCTTTATCTCTTTAAAAATCGTTCCCAAATCCTTTTTGCTTTAAGACTTCAAATGGCTATTTCAAGTTAGGTGTACGACATTGCATGGCTGGCTATTGATGACTGTGCTGGCCTAGAGTGGTAGTCTAGGGTGCCTCATGCTTTGGGTAATAAAAATGTCTTTGATCTATTTGAGCCCATGGCTGATGAGGGTACTCTACTACGTGAGCTGGCATATCACTGTTCCTATACGGTAAGGAACCCTAGTGGCTACGTAAGTGCAGTGACTTTTGTATTCCATTTCAATTTTTTCTCTTTCTTCTTTTGTGCTAATGAAGAATTTTTCTCCCTCTTCTTTTGCAGACTGACATTTCTCCTTCAGTTACACAGTCTCGGAGGATGACAAGGTTGAAAGAGGTTTGGGAGAAGCTCCCTGGTGTAATATTATGGATGGTTTCCTATGCAGGTTTTGATCGTTTACCGGAGGCTTTAGATGAGACACCGCGTTCTACTACGATTTTTTGTGCTCTGGGAGAGAGGTGGTGGGACACTACCCACACTTTCCATCTTGGCTTTAAGGATATGATGGTTACTCCCATAGTCGTTCAACAGCTAACATGGGTTTACTGTGAGGGATTTCAAATAGTGGTGGACCGCACGCTGAGGGTGATGCTAGAGGTGACTCATGCAGCTTTGGGGGATGTGGGTAGGATCGTTTCTGGGGTTTCGATTCGTATTTTTAATTTGAAGGAGACTCTCTTAAAGATGAGGGTGGATGTTACTGATGGGCGACAGGTGAGGCAGAAAACTAGTCTATTTATTTTTCCTCTGTTGGGTGGCTTTTTAGTGGTGATGAGTGGCGACGTTGTCCATCTCTAGTTCTTTTTTCGTATTTATAGATAATTTTTTGACGTCTGAATGTATGATTGGGGGAGATTGACCTTGGAACCTCTATATTATTCTATGCATGCTCTCAGATGGTGCTGTCGGCATAATTTTATGAGAGCCACGTATCTTTTAGAGGTAATCTTGAATTCATTTTTCTTTTTATGCATTTCCTTGCATTCTCCTTTGGTTTCTTTTTACTGTTTCTTGTCTTTTACATATGTTATTTTATGAGGTGATCGAGTGCAATGCAGGGATGATAGCCCTGAAGGATGAGGGTTTTGGGGACTTCTATCGGATGTTCCAGTGGTGGAAGTCTAAAGTAAGGTCAAATCACTCTCTGTCTATGGTGGATGTGTGACGAACTCTGAGTTCCCTGATGAGTGATCAGGTTATATTTCCATCTTTTCTGAGTCCTTTTGGCATCTTCATTACTTGATTAAATATTGATTCTCTGTTGGGGATTACAGGTGACCCTCTTATCCATAGGGGCACTCCGCGTGATATAAGGTTGACGGGCCTACATAGGTAGATGCGGCGATTGATCGTGCATGAGTTTGGGTATGTCTGGTACCTAGGGGAAAGGGTAGTGAGACAAATTATGGAGGAGGAGGTGGCGGTCCCAACGTCTGTGCCTCTATGTACATGAGGCGAGTAGGAGACATGTCAAATGATGCTCGGGCAACGTCGATGATCGGTGAGTCCTCTATGCACTATACATATGCAACGACGAACTTTATTTATCTGGATTTTGTGACGAGCTAGTTGATACCCTCCTGTATCTATGATGTGGATAACATGACTCCACTCACCACAGATTTAGGTAGGGGGACTAGTGCACTGATAGGATCAAACCACAACACAAGTGGTGACACGTCAGTGGCGGACGAGGAGGTAGATGAGGCTCTGATTATTCTAGTTACTATCCTTCCTATAACTTCCGATTGAGCAGCGGGGAGTCATTGAGCATGCCACATCACCTCATGGATCATTGTTTGGATTGATGGGGATTACAGGTGATTCCCTTCAGCTTGAGGTTGAATTTTCTATGCCTTGTGACTGATTTGCCTTTTTTTTGTTGCTTCTTTGCTAACATTATATCCGGGTGTCGACCACTTGGCTGAGGGATATCAATGATTGGATGTCCTCTACGTTAGAGTATATTAAGAGTTTGGCTTTTTCATGCGTTTTTCTGCCTGCCACTTTTGATGAGGGCTCGGGTTCTGGGAGTGGAGGATCCATTGCTCGTCACAGGAAAAAGCACGTCCGTCGTGGGAGTTAAGAGCTAGAAAGAGAGGGAGTTTGTGGGTTTGGTACGAGTCCCATTTATTTTTCTATTTTTTCTTTCATCTATAAAATGTAACTCAGCGAAGAAAAATATATGAAGAACTATGCATTTTCTTTATTGTCATTTTTCTTGATTTAGTGACTTATCCTATATGTACTTTTAATTTTCTGTTCAGATTGTTTATTTTATATAAAGATAGAGATAGGTATGGAATTGATAATGAAGGGCATAAGAATTGTTATTATGAAAAAGATTAGAAATAATTAACTCAAAGAAAAGTATTTTTGAGTATGAATTTATTTTAAGAGAAATAATTTTCTTGAGGGAAAAAATGAGTAAATAACTTGGGGGTGATTCTTGGAAATTAGGATTTTTCTGAAATTGATTTTGATAAGAGGAAATATCGAATTTTCCAAAATATGGGAGTTGCCGATCGACCTACCCCTTGACATTCTTATCAGTATGGGGCCAAGTTAAATATTCCCTAAGCCTTGATTACATTTTTGTTCACATCAGAGTACTCTTATGGGGTTGAATTTTACTCGACTTTCCAGGGCTCTTGTCTTTTGTCAAAGATTTTAACTATAAAAGGATATGTGTGGGATGGTTTTTCTCCACCAATACCCATATTTTCTTTCTTTCTTCATATTCCTCATTCTCAAATGGATCTTCCCATGTGTGAAGGATTCTCCATGAATCGGGTTTCTCTGTGATATAATCGGGCCATAGATTAGAACCTGTTGGCAGCAATAATACAATTATGGTATCCTAATGACTATGTCTTTCGTTTCGGCCTGGATGAGATTTGTCCTGCCTATGAGGAGTTCTCGACCAAGTTGGGGGTCATCCCTAGTGTGTCAATGACTATGCCTGATTTTTCCTGTTTTCTCTGGGATTTCTTATTGGAGTTGCTTCACATTTCTCCCTCGACGGCTAGATTGTTGGTTACCAAAGTGGCCATTTCTCTTCAAGTGGTTATGTATTCAATGTGCCTGAGGCATTTTGAGGATGCCGTCTTTACAGGGGCTATCACCTTAGGCCTTATACGAGGCTATTGTTGGCTACAGGGGACTTGATTACGGATCCCCAGGTTGCTGCGATAACGGCCTGGATGTCTTACCGCCATAATCCCGCGGCGGTGGTGCTAACCGAGACCTTGAATGGTATAGATGCTTGGAAGGATGGTTGTTTTGACTTTATAAGGGGGAGACCAGTGATGTTATTTATGTGGCTTGCGGAGATGTTTCACCTAGAGGACCCTCCAAATTAACCCTTGGCGGTTGTGTCCAATTTCTTTGTTTGACCTTTCTTCAACTTCGGCCCATCTATGGAGAGTTGGGTAAAATATCTTGTAGAGCATGGTGCCTAGTGTATTCGCTGGTCAATGCCATGTTCGGGGGACTTACTTCCTGTTTGGAATCTTGGAGATTATCGGTATGTACTGTTGGTGACCCTTCAAGAGACTTCCTTCTATTTCCCTTGGAGGTTTCTTCGCCAATTTGGGTGGGAACAAATTGTGCCCCATCGTATACAAAATTTCTTCCCGGTGGAGGATTTGACTGAATCGCTAAGGTTGATGTTAGGATCTTTATGGAAGTTCCATTGGTTGTCTATCCTTCTGTCAAAGTTTGTGGGAGAGGCCTGGCATGTATCTTGGGACTTCCTAAAGTTGTTATAAAAGTGAGTAGTAGAGAAAATCATGGTAGAAGAGATCGATCAAAGGTGGTTCGTGGTTTTTGACACCATAAAAGATGGTGTTATGGTTCTATCCAGGCTTGTCAGGGCGTGCCGCTCCATATATCGTATAAGGAATGTCAATTAGGAGTGGTAAACTTGGGGCCTCCAAGGGTGGGTAATGACGATGAAGAAGGGCTGTCGGGCAGTTGAAGGCAGTGTTTTATGAAGCTTGAGTGATTTTTATGAAGCTATGGTAATTAGGTGTTTATATTTTTAGGGGGGTTTGGAATAATTTTTGTATAATTTGGTTTAAGTTTAGGTTTGGTTTACAATGGTTTGGTTAGAAGAGAGGATTGGTTGGTTTGACACCCTTTATTGATACTTTGTGTAACAACGATATTTTCCTTAATCAGAAATAAAGTTAGTTTTTATCATATTTTATTGGGCCCCTTGATGAGTTTGCATGTGAATTATCTATACCAATCTCTAAGGCATACGTAATCCTTTTATTCATGTAAATGATAAAATGAACCTCCATTCTTGAAGGTTAGAATAGAATAGCATTTTGTGAAAAGAAGGGTACCAGACCCATGAATGATGTGTGGGCTGCCTACGTAACTCTGGGGTTTTGAAAATTTTCATGACACTACACCAAAACTGGCGATTGGTCACGGCCAAAATCCCTGACCAAAGCTGTGGGTCGCGGACTTAGGCTGTGACCATTTCGGGCGTGACAATTTTCGTGGGTCGCGGCCCAAGTTCGTGACCAAAAAATGGTCACGGCCGAGAGGGGTCACGGCAGATGGTCGCGGACTTAGGCCGTGACCCATGTCGTGACGGGTCACGGCCCTCATCCGTGACCCACAACCATGACAAATTGGTCGCGGCCAAAGTTCGCGACCCACAACCGTGACAAATTTTTTTTTAAAAAAATGGTCGCGGCCCTTATCCATGACCCACAACCGTGACAAATTGGTCGCGGCCAAAGTCCGTGACTCATTACCGTGACAAAAAAATAAAAAAAAAATTGGTTGCGGTCCTAATCCGTGACGCACAACCGTAACAAATTGGTCGCGACCAAAGTCCGTGACCCACAACTGTGACAAAAAAAATGGTCGCGGCCCAAGTCCGTGACCCACAACCGTGACGAAAAAATAAAAATGGTCATGGACAAAGTCCATGACCATATTTAACTATAATTTAAAAAAAAATGTATTTTTTTGGTCCAATCCTAAAACTGGGGGTCCTGTGAGTGCACCATCAGTTGCTACGTGTAACGTTTGACGTGTATGAGGTGTTACAAATATTTATTATTGGCAAAACAATAAAAAAAATCACAAATTGTGAATCGAGAACGTTGTTAATTAACAAATATATATACAAACTTATAAATATTACACGTCTTCATAATTCACGGACCAAAAAAAAAAAATTGGGCAGAGTTTCCTCTATTTTCTTGACATTCCAAAACCTGTAAATGTAAAACCTACTTATTATAAAGCCTACACGACCATAAAATTCAACAATCAAATTATAAAAGCCTGCTCGACCATAAAACTAAACAATAAAAGCCTGCATGGCTGACAAAATTCTGATTGCCCACAACCTATAAACAATCATCATGCTGTAGACCATTGCCTCCTTCTTTTGTTTTGCGTACAAAAATCCTACAAATGATGGGATACATAAAAAAAAATATCAGTAATCAAAAAGTTTTACAAAAAATTTAATCAAGCAGAAAAATTGCATATATGAGTTAAAATTATCAGTAACCAAGTAAAAATATGCAAATTACCGTCGTATTCACAAACCGGGAGACCCGCGGCTGCGAGGTCAGTTCCTACGAGTTACGTTGGTCCCGTGGGAGGTTCTGGTGCCACCCACAGGGACGTTCTGGGGCTGTTTCGAGTTTTCACCTTCTAACGCCATGTTTTTAAGCCTAAGTCTAGAAATACGCAAATTACCATCGTATTCTCAAATCGGAAGACACGTGACTGCGAGGTCAGTTCCTACGAGTTACGTTGGTCCCGTGGGAGGTGTTGGTGCCACCCACGGGGCCGTTCTGGGGATGTTTCGAGTTTTCACCTTCTAACGCCATGTTTTTAAGCCTAAGTCTAGAAATACACAAATTACCATCGTATTCTCAAATCGGGAGACCCGCGGCTGCGGGGTCAGTTCCTACGAGTTACGTTGGTCCCGTGGGAGGTGTTGGTGCCACCCACGGGGCCGTTCTGGGGATGTTTCGAGTTTTCACCTTCTAACGCCTTGTTTTTAAGCCTAAGTCTAGAAATACACAAATTACCGTCGTATTCTCAAACCGAGAGACCCGCGGCTGCGGGGGAAGTTCCTACGATTTATGTTGGTCCCGTGGGAGGTGTTGGTACCACACACGGGGCCGTTCTGGGGCAGTTTCGAGTTTTCACCTTTTAACGCCATGTTTTGCTTAAGTCTAGAAATACGCAAATTACGGTCGTATTCTTAAACCGGGAGACCCGCGGCTGCGGGGTCAGTTCCTATGAGTTACATTGGTCCCGTGGGAGGTGTTGGTGCCACCCACGGGGCCGTTCGGGGTCTGTTTTGAGTTTTCACCCTCTAACGCTATGTTTTAAGCCTAAGTCTATAAATATGCAAATTACCGTCGTATTCTAAAACCGGGAGTCCCGCGGCTGCGGGGTCAGTTCCTACGAGTTACATTGGTCCCGTGGGAGGTGTTGGTGCCACCCACGGGGCCGTTCTGGGGTTGTTTCAAGTTCTCACCCTCTAACGCCATGTTTTTAAGCCTAAGCCTATAAATATGCAAATTACCGTCGTATTCTCAAACCGGGAGTCCCGCGGCTGCGGGGTCAGTTCCTACGAGTTACGTTGGTCCCGTGGGAGGTGTTTGTTCCACCCATGGGGCCGTTCTGGGGCTGTTTCGAGTTTTCACCTTCTAACGTTATGTTTTTAAGCCTAAGTCTAGAAATACACAAATTACCGTCGTATTCTCAAACCGGGAGACCCGCGGTTGCGGGGTCAGTTCCTACGAGTTATGTTGGTCTCGTGGGAGGTGTTGGTGCCACCCACGGGGCCGTTCTGGGGCTGTTTCGAGTTTTCACCTTCTAACACCATGTTTTGCTTAAGTCTAGAAATACGCAAATTACGGTCGTATTCTCAAACCGGGAGACCCGCGGCTACGGGGTCAGTTCCTACGAGTTAGGTTGGTCCCGTGGGAGGTGTTGGTGCCACCCACGGGGCCGTTCTGGGGCTGTTTCGAGTTTTCACCTTCTAACGCCATGTTTTTAAGCCTAAGTCTAGAAATACGCAAATTACCGTCGTATTCTCAAACCGAGAGACCCGCGGCTGCGAGGTCAGTTCCTACGAGTTACGTTGGTCCCGTGGGAGGTGTTGGTGCCACCCACGGGCCGTTCTGGGGATGTTTCGAGTTTTCACCTTCTAACGCCATGTTTTTAAGCCTAAGTCTAGAAATACGCAAATTACCGTCGTATTCTCAAACCGAGAGACCCGCGGCTGTGGGGTCAGTTCCTACGAGTTATGTTGGTCCCGTGGGAGGTGTTGGTGCCACCCACGGGGCCGTTCTGGGGATGTTTCGAGTTTTCACCTTCTAACGCCATGTTTTTAAGCCTAAGTCTAGAAATATGCAAATTATCGTCGTATTCTAAAACCGGGAGACCCGCGGCTGTGGAGTCAGTTCCTAAAAGTTACGTTGGTGCCGTGGGAGGTGTTGGTGCCACCAATGGGGACGTTCGGGGGTAGTTTTGAGTTTTCACCTTTTAACGCCATGTTTTGCTTAAGTCTATAAATACGCAAATTACGATCGTATTCTCAAATCGGGAGACCCGCGGCTGCGGGGTCAGTTCCTACGAGTTACGTTGGTCCCGTGGGAGGTGTTGGTGCCACCCACGGGGCCGTTCGGGGCTGTTTTGAGTTTTCACCTTCTAACGCCATGTTTTTAAGCCTAAGTATAAAAATATGCAAATTACCGTAGTGCTCTCAAACCGGGAGACCCGGTGTTGTGGGGTCAGTTCCTACGAGTTACGTTGGTCCCGTGGGAGGTGTTGGTGCCACCCACGGGGCCATTCCGAGGTTTTTTCGAGTTTTCACCTTCTAACGCCATATTTTTAAGCCTAAGTCTAGAAATACACAAATTACTGTTGTATTCTCAAACCGAGAGACCCGCGGTGGCGGGGTTAGTTCCTAAGACTTACGTTGGTCCCGTGGGAGGTGTTGGTGCCACCCACGGAGCCGTTCGGGGACTGTTTCGAGTTTTCACCCTCTAACGTCATGTTTTTTAGCCTAAGTCTAGAAATACGCAAATTACCATAGTACTCTCAAACCGGGAGTCCCGCGGCTGTAGGGTCAGTTCCTACGAGTTACGTTGGTCCCGTGGGAGGTGTTGGTGCCACCCGCGGGGACGTTCGGGTGTTGTTTCCAGTTCTCACCCTCTAACGCCATGTTCTTAAGCCTAAGTCTACAAATATGAAAATTATTATCGTATTTTGAACCGGGAGTCCCGCGGCTGCGGGGTCAGTTCCTATGAGTTACATTGGTCCCGTGGGAGGTGTTGGTGCCACCCACGGGGCCGTTCGGGGTCTGTTTTGAATTTTCACCCTCTAACGTTATGTTTTAAGCCTAAGTCTATAAATATGCAAATTACCGTTGTATTCTAAAACCGGGAGTCCCGCGGCTGCGGGGTCAGTTTCTACGAGTTACATTGGTCCCGTGGGAGGTGTTGGTGCCACCCACGGGGCCGTTCTGGGGCTGTTTCGAGTTCTCATCCTCTAACGCAATGTTTTTAAGCCTAAGCCTATAAATATGCAAATTACCGTCGTATTCTCACACCGGGAGTCCCGCGGCTGCGGGGTCAGTTCCTACGAGTTACGTTGGTCCCGTGGGAGGTGTTTGTGCCACCCACGGGGCCGTTCTGGGGCTGTTTCGAGTTTTAACCTTCTAACGCTATGTTTTTAAGCCTAAGTCTAGAAATACGCAAATTACCATCGTATTCTCAAACCGGGAGACCCGCGGCTACGGGGTCAGTTCCTACGAGTTACGTTGGTCTCGTGGGAGGTGTTGGTGCAACCCACGGGGCCGTTCTAGGGCTGTTTCGAGTTTTCACCTTCTGACACCATGTTTTTAAGCCTAAGTCTAGAAATACGCAAATTATCGTTGTATTCTCAAACCGAGAGACCCGCGGCTGCGAGGTCAGTTTCTACGAGTTACGTTGGTCCTGTGGGAGGTGTTGGTGCCACCCACGGGGCCGTTCTGGGGCTGTTTCGAGTTTTCACCTTCTAACGACATGTTTTTAAGCCTAAGTCTAGAAACGCTAATTACCATCGTATTCTCAAACTGAGAGACCCGCGGCTACGGGGTCAGTTCCTACGAGTTACGTTGGTGCCGTGGGAGGTTTTGGTGCCACCCACGGGGCCGTTCGGGGGCTATTTCGAGTTTTCACCTTTTAACGCCATATTTTGCTTAAGTCTAGAAATACGCAAATTACCGTCGTATTCTCAAATCGGGAGACCCGCGGCTGCGGGGTCAATTCCTACGAGTTACGTTGGTCTCGTGAGAGGTGTTGGTCCCACCCACGGGGCCTTTTTGGGGCTGTTTCGAGTTTTCACATTCTAACGCCATGTTTTTAAGCCTAAGTCTAGAAATACGCAAATTACCGTCGTATTCTCAAACCGAGAGACCCGAGGCTGCGAGGTCAGTTCCTACGAGTTACGTTGGTCCCGTGGGAGGTGTTAGTGCCACCCACGGGGCCGTTCTGGGACTGTTTCGAGTTTTCACCTTCTAACGCCATGTTTTTAAGCCTAAGTCTAGAAATACGCTAATTACCGTTGTATTCTCAAAATGGGAGACCCGCGGATACGGGGTCAGTTCCTACGAGTTACGTTGGTGCCGTGGGAGGTTTTGGTGCCACCCACGGGGCCGTTCGGGGGCTGTTTCGAGTTTTCACCTTTTAACGCCATGTTTTGCTTAAGTCTAGAAATACGCAAATTACCGTCGTATTCTCAAACCGGGAGACCCACGACTGCGGGGTCAGTTCCTACGAGTTACGTTGGTCCCGTGGGAGGTGTTGGTGCCACCCACGGGGACGTTCGGGGGCTGTTTCGAGTTCTCACCCTCTAACGCCATGTTTTTAAGCCCAAGTCTACAAATATGCAAATTATCGTCATTTTCTCAAATCGGGAGTCCCGCGGCTGCGGGGTCAGTTCCTACGAGTTACAGTGGTCCCGTGGGAGGTGTTGGTGCCACCCACGGGGCCGTTCGGGGGCTGTTTCGAGTTTTCACCCTCTAACGCCATGTTTTTAAGCCTAAGTCTAGAAATATGCAAATTACCGTCGTATTCTAAAATCGGGAGTCCCGCGGCTGCGGGGTCAGTTCCTACGAGTTACATTGGTCCCGTGGGACGTGTTGGTGCCACCCACGGAGCCGTTTGGGGGCTATTTCGAGTTTTCACCCACTAACGCCTTATTTTCAAGCTTAAGCCGTCATATTTTCAAATTATCGTCGTAATCTCAAATCGGGAGTCCCATTATCGGGTAGTCAGTTCCTACGTGTTACATTGGTCTCGGGAAAGGTGTCGATGCCTCTCACGGGACCCTACGGGGGCTGTTTCGTGGTTTCGCCCTCTTTGTCTTGTTTTCAATCTATATAGCAGCTATATATGGCCATATATAGCCGCTAGATATGAGCCTATATAACTGCTATATATGGCCATATATAGATGCATATATAGAAGCTATATATGGCCTTATATTGCAGCTAAATATGGCCATATATAGCAGTTATATAGGCTCATATATGGCTGTTATATATGGGCATATATAGAAGCTATATATGAGCCTATATAACTTCTATATATGGCCATATATAGCTGCTATATATGGCCATATATAGCAGCTATATATGACCTTATTTTGCAGTTATATATGGCCATATATAGTAGTTATATAGGCTCATATATGGCTGTTATATATGGGCATATATAGCTGCTATATAGCCATATATAGCTGCTATATATGGCCATATATAGCTGCTATATAGCCATATATAAGCTCAATGGTGGTGTTCAGTCTATTCTATGTAGCTTTGTATACGCTAGTTGTATCATAATTGAAAGAAGAGTCCTGTGGGAGCATTTGTCAGATATCTGTACTGATGCAGCTTGGATGATATGTGGTGACTTCAACATTATAACTGATCAGGAAGAAAAGGCTGGTGGGAATAATATTAATATTGGACCTATGCTCGAATTCATTGAGTGCATAGAAGAAAATGGGCTAGTAGACTTGGGTTATAAAGGTACAAAATTCACATGACACAACAAGAGAAATGGAGAGAGCAGCATTTGGTGCAGTCTTGATAGAGTTTTAATGAATCAACAGTGTATAGATTTTGGCATTAAATGGGAAGTTAACCACCTAAATCGCAGTATGTCTGATCACAACCCCATATTATTATCAGGTAAATCAATTAACCATCAGATTCCAAAAATCTTTGTTTTCCTTAAATTTTGGACTGAGAAAGATGCATGCATCAAAATTGTGGAAGAAACCTGGAGGGAAGTGGAGTGCTCTAACCCTATAATAGTTATATCCTTCAAGCTCAAAGCTATCAGAGGAAAACTTACTAGGAGGAGTAGATCCTACTATGGGGATATCTTCCAGGCTGCTAGGAATGCTGAAGAATTACTCCTGCAAACTGAAATTACATATGAAAATGACCCCTCTGAGTTTAATAGAGAGGCTCTTTCTCAGGCCACAACTTCCCATAATCATTGTCTCAAAACAGAACATGAATTCTGGTCTCAAAAAGCGAATGAGAGATGGGTTCAAGATGGGGATAAGAACACTGCTTATTTTCATAAGAGTGTTAAAAATAAGCAGAGAAGATTAGTTATTGATAAGATAAAGAAGGCTGATGGAACATGGATTCATACAAAAGTGGAGATAAAAGCTGATGCAATTGATCATTTTTCTGTAGTTTTTCGAACAGAAGAGGTTGTGAGTCCAGAAGGGGAACATGAATTGCTTAGACATATTCCAAAAACCTTAAGTGAAGACATGAACAAAGAATTGATAGTGTGGCCAGAAATGGAGGAGGTGAAACAAGCTATAAAAGGTCTAAATGCTTCCAGCAGTCCAGGTGTCGATGGCTTCCCTAGTTACTTCTTTAGTTTTTTTTTGGGATATTATAAAATTTGATGTGTTGAAGGCAGTCCATAGTTTCTTTGCAGGCTCTATCCTCCCAAAAATTTCAACAACTACAAAAATTGCGTTGATCCCAAAGGCTTTAAACCCTCAATCGTTTAATGAGTTCAGACCTATAAGTATGTAAAACTTTGTCAATAAAATCTTCTCAAAAATTTTAAATGACAGACTTTCAAAGTTCTTGAATCAAATCATCTCTCCAGTTCAATCAGGCTTCATCAAAGGCAGGTCCATTACAGAAAATGTTTTGTTGGCTCAAGAATGTCTCTCTCGTCTACATCATAAGAATTTTGGAGGCAATATCATCCTTAAATTGGACATGACTAAGGCATATGATAGGGTCTCTTGGTTGTTCCTTATAAAGGTTATGAGAAGAATAGGGTTCTGTGAGATATGGCTGGATTATATCTGGAGGATTATCTCTAATTCATGGTTTACTATAATGATCAATGGAGAGAACTCTGGATTTTTCGAATCTTTTAGAGGCTTAAGGCAAGGGGACCCTTTATCCCCTAGCCTATTCATTATGATGGCAGATGTCCTATCCAAAAACCTTGAATTCTTGCTTTATAATTCAAATTATATGGGGTATAAAATGCCAATTGGCAGCCCTAGATTTAATCATTTGTCTTTTTCAGATGACATTATCATTTTTAGCTCTGGCTCTTTGAAGGAAGTGAAGAAGATTATGAGGGTGTTAAGACTCTATGAACAGGTGTATGGGTAATTAATCAATACAAGTAAGAGCAGTGCCATGACTTTGAAGCATATTAGCCTCAGAGCTCTCAATAAAATTAAGGAAGTTTCTGGAATGCAATTGAAGTCTGATCTTATAAAGTACCTAGGTTTCCCTATATACAGTGGAAGGAAAAAGAGTAACTATTTTATAGAGATGGTTCAGAATATAAAGAATAGAATTCAAGGTTGGAAGTCTAAATGTTTGAGCCTTGGAGGTAAGATTGTTCTCATTAACTCAGTGCTCTCTTCAATGTATTTGTACAACCTATCTGCCTTGAATCCTCTAAAAACGATTCTCAATAAAATTTTTGCTATTATTGCAAATTGTTTTTGGAGCAATAGCTTTGGGGAGTCTAGGCATCATTGGTGTGGCTGGGGGAAAATTGCTAAGCCCATAACTGAAGGTGGTTTGGGTATCAGACATATATATGATGTACATTCTGCCCTTAGAATGAAGTTATGGTGGAATTTTAGACAACAAATATCTATTTGGGAAAAATTCATGATGGCAGCTTATTGTAGGAATCAGGATCCTTGTTCAGCCCCTATGAGAGGGTCAGCTCAGACTTGGAATCGTATGTGTTATGTGAGGGACAAAGCTGAAGATCACATGATTTCGGCTATTGGAGAGGGAAATATCAATATAGCCAAGGATAACTGGGGTGTTCCTGAATGTAAGCTATCAAATGAGGCAGAAGCTGGTCAGATTAAAGAATTCTGGAACCAAGGCCAAAAATGGGAAAAAGAGAAGTTAGAGCAGGTGTTCAACGCTTCTATCACTTATAAAGTGTTGAAATTCGAAGAAATTATTCCAAATTCCACTGATACTCTGATTTGGAAACCTTCAAGTACATGATCCTTCTCTATAACCTCTGCTTGGAACATTTGCAGACAGTCAAGTCCATCTAGTTTGAGATCGAAGTTTATCTGGCATAAACATCTTCCCATAAAGATGTCTATCTTTATGTGGAAGATGTTGAATAATCTTCTTGCTACCGATGACAAGATAAAAGCCATTGGATTTAGAGGGCCTTCAAAATGTTGCTGTTGTCAAAAGCCTAAAGAAGAAGATATTGATCATATTTTTGAGGCTGGAGAAGTTCCTTCTGCAATTTAGGATCAAGTAACTAGAGAATATGGGATTAAAAGAACAAATGGTGGAGGTGTGTGAAACCAGCTATTTCAATGGTGGATTCATGGGGTTAAGATAGATAATTTTGCTAGCAGAGTTGTGCCATCAATTGTATATTAGTATTTATAGTTCTATAGAAATAAATGTCGATATGATGATTGCTCTCCTAGTGTTGCTTCAATTTTTATCCTCATTAAACATGAAATTTCCCTAAATATAGTTCCTTGTATAGCTCATGGGATAAAAGATATAATGTTTATAAAGTGGAATCCTCCTATAAATGTCTCTTTAAAGCTAAATGTTGATGGGAGTGCTATAGGGAATCCTGGTCAGGGAGGTGGAGGTGGCGTGCTTAGGAATCAATCAGGAGATATGGTGTAAATGGTATCTATCCATTAAAAATTTTAGCTTGGTGTGTGCGGTATGTTTATCTGGTATCTATCCAGTTTGTGTGTGTTTATTGAAAATAACGTTACGGATTGCCATTCAAATAAAGTTTTATAGTTGGTCATGACTTATTATCGGGGAATGCATTGTGTAATTGGGTTATTGGTTAAGATATATACTTTACTCAGTTATGTGCATGTATATAAAACTTATGCATAATCTAATATCTGCTATGTCCCCTTCTAAAGTTGTCATTGAAAGGATGCATAATCTAATGGCAAAGTGTTTTTAAAGTTCAAATTATGGGGAGAATAGGCATCGATGGTGTAAATGGGAGGACATTACAAGGCCTACAAATGGAGGTGGTCTGGGAGTCAGGAACTTCCATATATATAGAGAAGGCAACCAGGTGGCGGACTTTTTAGCGAAAATGGGAAGTAAAGAAGGGATTAACCGTTTTTCACCCTCTAACGCCATATTGTCAAGCTTAAGTCCTCGTATTTTCAAATTATCGTCGTATTCTCAAACCGGGAGTCCCGTGATCACGCAATCAGTTCGTACGTGTTATATTGGTCCCGTGAGAGGTGTTGGTGCCTCTCACGGGACCGTACGGGGGCTATTTCATATTTTCCCCCTCTAACACCTTATTTTTAAGCTTAAGTCCTAATATTTTCAAATTATCATTGTATTATCAAACCGAGAGTCCCGTGATCGCGTGGTCAGTTCCTACGAGTTACATTGGTCCCGTGAGAAGTGTTAGTCCCTCTTAAAGGGCCGTAAGGGGGCTATTTCGGGTTTTCACCCACTAACGCCATGTTTTTAAGCCTAAGTCTAAACATATTCAAATTACTGTCATATTCTCAAACTGGGAGTCCCATGGTTGCACGGTCAGTTCCTACGAGTTATATTGGTCCCGTGCGAGGCGTTGGTGCACTCACGGGGCCGTTCGGGGACTGTTTCGGGTTTTCACCCACTAACGCCTTGTTTTTAAGCCTAAGTATAAAAATATACAAATATTCATCGTATTATCAAACCGGGGGTCGCGTGATCGCGCGGTCAGTTCCTATGAGTTACATTGGTCCCGTGCGAGCTGTTGGTGCTACTCACGGGGCTGTTCGGGGGCTATTTCAGCTTTTCACCCTCTAACGCTATGTTTTTAAGCCCGAGTTCAGAAATATTGAAATTATCATCGTATTCTCAAACCGTGGGTCCCGTGATCACGCTGTCAGTTTTTACGAGTTACATTGGTCATGTGCGAGGTGTTAGTTCCATTCACGGGGCCGTTTGGGGGTTGTTTCGGCTTTTCACCCACTAACACAATATTTTCTAGCTTAAGTCCTCATATTTTTAAATTATCGTCGTATTCTCAAACCGGTAGTCCCGTTATCGCACGGTCAGTTCCTACATGTTACATTGGTCCCGTGAGAGGTGTTGGTTCCTCTCATGGGACCGTACCGGGGCTGTTTCGAGTTTTCACCCTCTAACGCCTTGTTCTTAAGCTTAAGTCCTCATAATTATCCCGTATTCGTTCTAATTATCCGATACTCCTTCTAACATACTATCCGAAAACTAGCCAACAACCAATAATTATTCAACACCAAACAAAACCAATAATTATCCCGTACTCCTTCTATCATCTAAAATATTTAATAGATAATGTATATCAATTATATAATTACTTTAGTTAAAGTAAAGAGTACCTGGTGTGTAATGAAGAACTGGTATGTAATGAAGAACTGGTATCTAATTGGTTAGATCTGCAATACGTAAACAATGTGATATGAAGAAGGGGTATGTAAAATTAAAGAAAGTACCTCACAAAACCACTGAAGAATTAGATATGCTGCCTATAATATGTCGTAGATTTACATATGACGCAGATTTATTCTACCATTTTAACATCGCAATTCGAACGAACATGAGAAACCTGCTGCCTATAATATGTAAAGAAAAGTACACAAAGGCAAAGGAGAACAAAAATGTATAATATCAACCCGGTGCCTATAATATCAATGTAGTTGTGATTATTACGCCGCCATTTTAAGGCTTTAAAATACATATCCAATCAAGTTGATCACAACATATCTCAAACTAAAATAGAACTGTATAAAATCAACAGAATTATGGTATACATGTCAAGTTAAAATATGAATGAACGGAATCAAGTTGCCTTTGTTCCATGTCAAGTTGTAACCTCCTAATATCTTGACGTAAACGTCAAAAAATGCACATTAATTGCAAGATAAGTGATATACTTTTTATAGGCAAATCAAGAACACACCCAACAAATTTAATAACATGTACACGTATCGACACTAGTATCAATTCAATAAATCCAACATAGTATCCAACAACCAAGCCAACAATATCTCACTATAATAATGTGCACACGTGTTTGCGACTAGTATGTCAAAAAAAATTCATTTAATTATATTTTGTCAAAAAAAATCACGACATGTATATAACCCACAACAAGGTGGATGTAGTTTTTTTTACTTATTAAAATTCCATTTAATTACATTTTGTCAAAAAAAATATAATGTCTAGGGTTTTGAATAATATTTTGTCAAAAAAATACACACACATACAATCTAGGGTTTATTGACATAATTTATACATACACACACATACAATCTACGATTTATTGACATAATCTATACATACACACACATACAATCTAGGGTTTTCTAAACCCTAATATTTTTTTTGCCATAAATCTATACATACACACACATACAATCTATACATACAGACTCATACAATCTAGGGTTTATTGACATAAAAAATAATTTATTTGTTCATAGTTACATACATAAACACACATATACACATAAATATATGCATACACACATATATAAACATAAATTTATACATAAACACACATACAAACAAGAATAATAACCCAAATAGAAATTGATTTTCAATGGCCTACAATCAGTTTTGGGGGGTGACGGCTTATGCTAGCACAAATACACGCATACCTTTCAAAACTCATCAAATCGAAATGCACACAGCTCCCACAAATCATCAAATCGAAATGAACACACACATATACACACATACCTTTCAAAAATCTTAGCAAAGAATCCGAATCGTAAAAATCGCCCCAAACCCTCTTTGACGAAATTGCAAACACCTAAATAGGAAGCGGCTTTTTTTTAATGGCTATATCTGGTCATGGCCTAAAGCCGTGACCCACCAGCGCAACCCATTAGTTCTCCATCTGCTGAATGCCCCCATCCGCGACCACCATAAGGGATATCATGTGTGACTTGCTGATGCTCAAATGAGGGATGGTCACGGCCCATAGCCATGACCCATACCAAGAAATGGTCACGGCCCCAAGCCGTGACCCTCAATCTGTGGTGCACAACCCTTTTTCATCCACCCTAGTGCTTGAATGAGGTATGGTCACGGCCCATAGTCATGACCCACACCCAGAAATGGTCACGGCCTTTAGCCGTGACCCTAAATGTGTGTACTTTCTTCTTCCTCATGCCATGGGTCACGGACTTGGGCCGTGACCCACCCGCGACCAAGCTTGGAGGGAATTTTGGCGCGATTTTGGCGCCAAGATGGTCACGACCTAGTCACGGTCCAAGTCCGCGACCACTTTCCGAGCGTCGAAAATTTAGTGTGATAATAAATATGGTCACGCCAAATTTTGAGAGGGTCACGGCCCCAAGTCCGCGACCAACTGGCCGCGGACTTGGGCCGTGACCCACTGAGCGTGACCATTCGCAGGATTTGGTGTAGTGTGAGTTTCATTTTGAAAAGAAAAGTTTTTTAAGAGGGTCAGGTCGAATGTAGTTCTGTGTAGAGGGATTTAAACAATTGTTTTAGAATAGAATGGACATAAGAAGAGTCGTAGTGCATCGAGATTTCAGACTAAGGGTAAAATTTCTTGAGACGGTCCAGTTGACTGGACATCCCATATCTTCTCCATCGAGGTCTATGAGCATAGCAATGCCTCCTGAGAGAATCTTCTGCATGTTGTAAGGGCTACTCTAATTCATTTGAATTTTCCTCTGGGTTCCCAAATGGGTTGAATGATCTCTTTGAGGGAAATGTCTCTATCCTTGACTTTCCTATTGAGTGATCGAGGTATCCGACGATGGTACCCCTATCTATGGTATAGAGCCTCCAGTATCATTTCATACAAGAGTGATAGTTCATCAAAGAGGCTCTGATGCCATTTTTCTTCAAAAACTTTACTTTTGAGCATGATAAAAAATGAAGGTATTTCTAGCTCAACGAATAGGACTGCCTTCATGTCATACACAAGTGAATAAGGGGTAGCCCTAATAGTAGGTTTTCTAATTGAAGTGTGGTATCCCCAAAGGGTGTAAGGGATCCAATCAGCCCAATCTCTGTAACTCCTAGTCATCATTCTAATTTTGGTTTTGAGGATTTTATTGGCGGCTTCGATGGCACCATTGGTTTGGGTTCTGTAGGGAGAAGATTTGTGTCTCTAAATCCTATACTCGTTGGCTAATTCTTTAACCTCATCTTCGAAGTGGAGCCCATTATCTGACTCTAAGTCATGGGGAACTCCATATCCATAGATGATGTTCTTTCTAATAAACTTGGATGCTTTCTTAGCACTCAGCACCGCGTATGACTCATCTTCGACCTATTTGGGGAAGTAATCAATGGCGACTAGGATGCATTCATGGACATTTTAATCTTTGAGAGTAACCTTCCCTATGATGTTAATGCCCCAGGTGGAGAAAGGTCAGGGAGAGGTCACGTTGTATAGTTCTCAAGGAGGCAAGTGTTGGAGATTGTCAAACTATTGGCATTTGAGGCATCTTCGGACATAGGGAGTGCAATTTTGAACCATGGTGGTCCAATCGTATCCCTAACGGATGATCTTTTTGTCAAGCATGTGACCATTCATGTAGGTCCCCCATTACCCACTGTGGATCTTCTGCATCATTTCTTTAACATCAGCCCCTGCAATACAGTGAAAATGGGTTCCATAAAAGTTTTTTTTAATAATGCTTTATCGTAGATGATCTATTGGGTAGCCAAATTATAACGGGTCGCACAGTCTTTCTTATCGGCGTCTTGAGGATACTTACTAAGTTTAAGGAGGCACCAAATATCATAGTACCATAATCCGACCATTTCAGAATCCTCCTCGATAACGAGTTCAATGTGGTAGCATTCCCTAGGCTTAGCTTGCTTTTAAACCAGGAAAGGGGCCATTTTTATTACCTCAGACATGTTAACCATGGATTCTAGTGTAGCAAGGGTGTCATTCAAGTTTCTCTTTGCATAGGCAAGTAGTGTGAAGTGACTTCATTAAACTAGGAGGCCAATTCTTCTAGGTGGGCATGGAAGGGCAGAAATTTCTCATCTTTAACTTTCCATTTTATGAGGATTTGGCCAACGATGAGGGCAAAGTCTCCATAGATGTCTAGGTAACGAATTTCTTTCTTTAGGGCGATCTTAAGGCCTATAGTTCATGCCTCATACTCAATCATGTTGTTGGTACAAGGGAAGTCTAGTTTGATGGAAATTGGGATGTGAGAGTCATCATGGGCGATTAGGAGTATCCCAATGCCTTATCACTTCTTGTTGGAATCTCCATCAAAGAACATTTTCCATCTAAGGTCCTCTTGAGAGGTGTAGAGAATATCTTCGTTCGAGAATTTAGAGACCCAAACATCGAATTCTTCCACGGGGTAATTATTGAGGTAGTGTGAGATGGCTCTCATTTTCATAGCTTTTTGCGTGAAGTACACAATATCGAACTTGGCTAGCACCATCAATCATCGGTCCATTCGGCAAAATAAAGTGGGATTTTCTATAGAGTACTTTATGGGATCAATACGAGATACAAGTCTGATGGGGAAGGCTAACATGTACTGCCGTAACTTCTATGTGACCCAAATCAGGACGACGCATGTTATCTCCAAGGTAATATAATTTAATTCATACCCTGCTAATTTCCAGCTGGCATAGTAAATTTCTCTTTCCTTATAGGATTCTTAATTATATTGGACTAAAAAAACCCTTACTGCAGTGTCTGTGAGGGTCAAGTATAGGAAGAGGGGGGGGGGGGGGGGGCTAATTGCGGAAGCATAAGCACCAGGGGTCGGGTAAGTTATCGCTTGATTGTTTCAAAGGTTTCTTGGCAAGCTTTATTAAAGACTTTAATAGAATCATTTCAGAGAAGTTTTAAAATGGGTTCACACATAGAAGTTAGCTATTTGATGAAATGACTCATGCACTGTAATTTACCGAGGAATTCTCAAACTTCCTTATCTGTCTGTGGTGGTGGCATCTCAAGTACATCTTTTAGTTTGGCAGGGTCTACTTCGATTCCCTTTTCACTGACCATGAATCCCAAGAGTTTTCCTTCTGTAATGCCGAAAAAGCATTTCGATGGGTTTTATCACATTTGGTATTACCGTAGTCTCTCGTAAAACTTTTGAAGGGTAGGAATATGACCTTCTTGAGTTTTATATTTGGATATCATATTGTCTACATAGACTTCAACCTCTTTGTGAATAAGGTCATGTAAGATAGTTGTGGCAGCCCTTTGGTATGTAGCTCAACGTTCTTGAGTTCTAATAGCATGACACTATAGCATAAGGTTCCCCATGGGGTGATGAATGAGGTTTTCTCCTAATGGTTAGGGTTTATCTTGATCTGATTGTATCTACCAAATCCATCGATAAATGACTTGAGGGCATGGCTAGCTATGTTGTCCATGATCATGTAGATGTTGGTTAATGGATAATCGTTCTTTAGGGATGCTTGTTTTAAATCTCGATAGTAGACGCAAAAACGGACTTTCACTCCTAACTTCGGCATAAGGATAATGTTTGCGAGCCATGTCGGATATTTGAATACGTGAATAAAGCCTACGTTGAATTTCTTGACTACTTCCACCTTGACTTTAAGCAACCATTTGGTGTCCGTAGCTTCTATTTGACCGAATTTCATTTTGGGAATGTTGGGATCTCATGTTGAGCTATTTTTGCATCAATACCGGGCATGTCATCGTAGAACCGTGCAAAGACATACATAAATTCCTTCAATAGCTTTTTGAATTGCGCGCGCTAATGCTTGTTAATGTTGGACCCTATCCAAATCTTGCACTGATGGCTACTGGAACTGAGATTAATAACAATAGTCTCATCATCATTAATTTGAAAATGATTATGTAGTTTGTTATTATCCTACTTATTAAAATCAGTTAAGAATTGTCCATTTACAAAATCATCATTATCAAGAGTTTGATTAGAATCAAGACAATTAATGTATGGCACAACAAGATACTCGAAATCTTTGTTTATTTTATTTTTAGGAAAAAGAACATTAAGAACCTCAATAAAAGAGGTTTCAGTTACATTGATATAAAAAAGGAACGAAAACATCAGATGAAGAGATTTGGATAGGGTAGATAGCAGGGTCAGATTGAATCTGGGTAGGTTGAATAGGCATGACATTCCAGTTGAGGAGAGGCATGTCAGAAACTTTGATTTGAGTAGACAGGTCTGATAACGTGGCATCTTAACGGATCATGCAAAGACTTAGCCCTAGTGTCTGAAGGTTGAATGAGTCTTTTTAATCACTTTCCTCAAAATCCCCAATAAGTTCCGCGACTTTCTCAACGAGAGGTTGAACTTCATGTTGATAGTCTGCGACCCAAGAGTTACTATTTTGAAACAAGATTTCCATACTTGGTTTCATCTTCTTGTGGACATGGTCATACCATGGTTCTGGAAAGCCACGGAAGGGGAAGTCTTCACTATCCTTGATAAGCCTTCCACTCAAAGAGTCTCATGAAATAGTTCTTTCTTCTTCAATGCCTTTTTTCGGTTGTGGTCTCCAGAGTTCTTTGAGTTCTTCTAGTGAGGTCTGGTAACCCAAGTCGCATGGGGGAAAGCCTCCTTTAGGACTACAGGATTAAGGATCCCATGCTGGAGTTACCTTAGCCCCATTTCGGGCATGAAATTCATGTTCCTGAACATCTGAATCACGTTGATGTTGCCGTGAGGGTTCTGTTATGAACATACCTAGTCTTTGAACTATCTCTTATTAGAATGGGATATGAGTTAACTCTGAAGCCAAATAAAAGCATGTCATTTATCCCATGCTAGATCTCTAATATCGGGTTACAAGTACTGGCGGTATTTGAACTATTGTCATCCCCTAAGATGGTGATAACCTGGACTTTTGCGAAGAGTTTTAGTTTTCGATGAAGAGAATAAGGTACCCAAAAGATACTATGTGACTATAGACGACCAAGAAGAAGGTTAAAACATGAAGGTATGTCAATGAATTAGAATTTAGTGATAAGATTGATAAGGCCAACCCCTATTATGAGTTTTATAGCCCTCATTACCTCTCGACAGTATTATCGTAAGCATGCACAGTGGTGAAAGTGGGAGTGAGATTACTAACTTTTAAGCCCAAGAAATTAAAAGTTCTGAGGGAGAAAACATTGAGGGCAGATCTATTATCAATAAATGAGAATGGGATTGTTTTTCCTAATACTTTAATGGAGATGTTAAGGGAATAATTGTGGTCAAGGCCGATCTTGTGTATCTCTTCTTCGAAAAAGGAGAGAATTCTGGAAGAGGTTAAGGACACAACCATGTTTACGACTTCTTTGGGAGTAGTGGAAGGAGGGACTGTAGGCTCGATGAGGAGTTTTATTAGAGCATTCCGTTGCAGCTGGGAGGATATGAAAAGCTTTAATAAGTTGATGCTGGCTTGGGTTTTCTTGAGCTGGTCAAGGAGCTTAAATGGTCATTTCTGGCATGGGAAGTTTTTCGAAAACTCTCTTTCCTTTATCTTTCTCAGTCACATGAGGAATCGAATCTTTACAGTGTCTCCTGACCTAGTTATGTGATTTACTAAGGTGGGAAAAAAATAAGAACCTTGTGTCTTCATCTATTTCTAGTTGATTGACTATCTTGTTGATTTTTCCTAATAGATCTTCGAAGGATATAATTTCGTACAGACTGGATACTGGACTTATTTTTTCCCAACTCGGCTCGTCATTTGAACTGTCAAAGTCATCCCCCCATCCTATAGAGACTATGTCCTCTTGCTAAGAGAAATCAATACATTCAATAACCTCAACAACTTCATTGTACAAATCGTCCCACTCAATGGGGAGGTACAAGAGTGAAGGGACCAACCATCCTTTAAGCTTTAAAGAGGTGAGTAGCTCATCAATGATGCAAACTTCATATGTCTGTCGAAAAGCATCAACCATTATCTATAATATGTCATCTAGACTAACTTCATTAAGGGGTACCACCCATTCATTTGACTCTCGTGCCCATTTTTGGGCTTCTATAAATAAAAAACTAAAATTTTGAGAATCAACAGTCATCTCGATGGGTAATTTCAGCCCAAACTCCAAGAGTTGGTACAACAGAACTGCTAACTCCATACCCTTCCCTTCAGACCGGGTACAGACGATAATGCATACCCTTATAAGGAGTGACAAAGCTTGATCGGTGACACGGGTAAGGTGTAAGAGAAAATACGACCAAACCTTGAGCGGTTTGGGTGAGATTATGTGAATGATGGGCGCTATACTAGGCACAATTTGAGCAGATGGATCAAATTCTAGGTCACTCTCTAAAAAATTGGCATTTTCGTGGATTGGAAGTGTGTTTTGAGCGGTATTGGGTTTAGGATTGGCTACAAGGGAGATGATACCTCGGTCAATTAAACCTTGGATCACATTTCAAAGTTGGAAGCATTGGTTGGTAGTATGGCCAACAGACTGGCAGAAATCATAACGTGCATTGACTTTAAAAATTTTAGGGAGTGGATTTGGTAGTGGATGGGTGTCCAAGGGTTTGATGAGGTTTCGGATCAGTAGGGACTGGCAGACTTTAGATAGGGGATGATGGAGATTAGTGCACTCTTTCTTGGTAGGGCTGGGGAAACATTATGGTGCTCAAAAGTTAGCAGGTTGGAAAATATTATTGATGGTTGAGACTGTAGCACTGGCAAGGTTCTCATATTTTCAGAGAGTGAGTTTGTTCAGCTTAGACTCGATTTGGCAATGCCTTCCTCAATTTCTACACCAAATTCTCTAAGGGCTCGAAAGTGTGGGTAATACTATCCTCCCATGGATGTGTGGATTGAGGAAAGATATTATTCTTTAAAATACTGGCTCGTTCTTCCTCAGAGGGCATGTTGGTCATGGTCGCATCTTTCTCTCTCCACCTCCCCATGAAGCTACTAACTGTTTCCTTGGGTTACAATTAAGAAGCTCTATATCTCAGAGTGTAACCTCTAGCTCATCATCGTACTTGTACATACACATGAATTATCGGGTGCCACCATCCCAAATATGGATTCTGGATTCTTGAAAGTACAGAAACCAATGAAGGGCGCTCTCTTTCAAGGTCAGTAGGGACATCTGGGCCATTATTTCTTTAAAAGCACCAAGGAGTGTCATGTCTCAGTGATAGCTTCAAAGGTGAAAAATTGGGGGTCCGCTTACCCCAAACTTCTTGATGTCTATAAGCTTAAACTTCTTTAATAATCTGAATTTGGGATAAGGATACATACGGGTGTAGTCCATAAAGTTCCTTAATATTTTAACTTTATTAAACTTCTTTGTCAACATCTTGACGTCTTTCTTAACCTTGTTCAGTTCCTCACCTTTAGGATTCGTGGATACTGGAAGGTTAGCCCCTGGTTGGGTAAGGTTCAGTATAAGGAGCTGGGCTGGCGGAGACCCATTGGAAGGCGAGGCATGTAGATCATGCTGATAATCTTCTGGGACCTAAACAGACTCATGAGAGGGTGGACCCATGGCATGAGGAAAGAGAACTTTGGGTTCTTTGAGAATCTGGGCTCGGTGGTGCTGGATCTCATGGACCTTGGTTTGAAGGTTATCAATCTTAGCACTGATATGTGTTAAGACGGTCATCAGATCGAGTTTCACATTCATTTCTTTGTTGGTATCCTCTTTGAAGATCTCGTGAAGGTAAAACCCAAATTCGAATGACGTATCAGAATCGACGAAGCTTCGAAGAGGTTTGGTGAAAGACCGAAGCCAATAGGGAGCCAGACCAAAATGGGGCATGCAATTGACCTGAGAGGGAAAATGGTTTGAATTTATTTTTGAAAGAAGGAAGGAGAAAATTTTAGGCGTTTCGAAAGGAGGAGAGAAAATGTTTTTGGTGTTTTTGGAAAAGGAAGGAAAAAGGAGATGAATCTCAGCATGATTATTATTAATGTTATTATTAGGTTCTCACTTCTATTAGGTTTGCCTAAATGAAGAAAACATTTCGAAGAGGACCCAACCTTAGAAAATAGGGTTTGAAAAAATATGTAAGACACGGTTGGACTTATTTCTAGGCTCATGGACGGGTAAATGTTTTAAAAAAAAGGCAAAAATGCATGCGTTACGTCGACCTAGAATTTCGACAGAGTTTTGCATGATAATCGGAAGAATAAATATGAGTGTTCTAGGTTTGATACCTATATGAGGTTTATGCAATTTTTGGGTTAGTGGGAGAGTTCCCCCTTTGGCATGACTTCCACGATATATCTCTTGCTTAAAAGGGTAATAATTAATTGGTATGTGTGGACAAGTCATTGATATACCTATGTTTATGTGAATTACCTCACTATATACCTCGTGGGGACATTACGTATGAGAGCGAATTCAATATACTTGCATACGTGAACGAGTTCCCTGTTCTATAACTCCCGTCATGAGTTTCATCAAGCGATACAATGCGGGGGAACTGTTTGATATTCATTGATTGTACGAGGCCAATGGAAGATGGGAGTTATATCTCTTAGGCTAACTACGACCCCCAGGTCTAACACCCATAAAAAAGTGACCCCCCAGTACGGGATAAAATTTTAGTCAATATAGCCATGCTCTTGGTGATGTAGTGTGCAAAAATGCATGATTCTTAATTAACATGTTATGGAGGGAGAGTATTTTTTATTTTTTAATTTGCATGATGAGTTAAGGTAAAACTACACCAATGGATAAACCTAGTATGGAAATTATACTACACATGGATACATGTAAGTGAATAAGTGACATGGGAATATATACAAGTGAGTGTGTGTGGTAGTGAACCTTTACTGGAATCAACTATAGGTGGTGTGTGACATGTGTAAGTGAGCATATATATAAGTCTAGTAAGTGTGGTTATGTACTAGTGAGGCCTAAGCATGGATATTCTATGTGGTCTGTGAAACATGTGAGTGTAAAGTGAAGCTAAGTGTAAGTGTGTGATGTGTACATAGAAAGCGTATATAAGTGTGTGAAGAGTACAAGTGATTGGGTGGTGATATATACATGAGAGAGATTTAAAAAAGGTAAATAGAGGAGAAAATGAAACATATAGGTAGGTGCATATGCACACATACAGAAACAAATAACACCTTTGAAAAAATGAAGTTTGGTCCTCTTATAATTTTCACCAGCAGAGTCGCCACTATGACCATCCCGAGGGGTTCCGGGATTTGATGGGGGGTGCTCTCATGGTGGATCCCTCCATCCTTCCCCTTATAGCGTGCACACAGGATTTCTAGAAGAAAGAAAAGCATTTAGAAAAAAATACCAAACAAAGGTTAACACATTCAAGGCTATCTAAACATTAAGAGTAAATTAAATATTTGGCTCCTAAATTAAGCGGATTATTTCAAAATGACTCATAAGTTCTATTTAGTGTTAATTGAGCCCTTAAGATAAATAAAGACATTTAACAAGGGCTTTGTATCATCCTGGGATGTTAAATTAGACGAAAATTAGATTGTGGGAAAATATTAATTGACCCGGAAATCATAGTATAATAATAAGCCATATAAAAAAAATCCCCAAAAAAAATCTTTTCACACCCTGTCTGTTTTCATCTCCTTCTCCAGTAAATACCTCCCTAACCACCCACTTCATTATTCGACAAAACTCTCCCCAACCCACCCCACTCACCCACCCTCGTTCTCCAGTGAAACCCTCCCCCACCCACAACTTAGATCTATGCCTTAATCAATCTTAGATCAAATGAACTTAGTAATTTATTCCCACGCGTCTTCTTGGGTAACTCTTTCAACATGACATCACCTGCTTTGTTGTTTTTCCTTAAATTTTTGGAAAACATTGATCTCATATTTATTTGGTTTATTGGAGAGATCCACGATTTAAAATTAAAGTCAATGAAGCATATTGATATGAGCAACAATAACCTACATTGCCCCATTCCCCAATCAATTTCAAAACTTGTGGACCTAACTCAATTTAGTTTCTCAAAAAATAATTTCAGATATATAGGCGAGCTTAAAATATTTTTGTATCTTAAACAGCTTTGGATACTCGATATTTTTAACAATTGTCTATCTGTGAGCAATATCAACATCAATATCAATGGAACCTTTCAGGCCAACTTCGGAGATTGAGACCTAAAACCAAAACACTTAATCATTGAAGGGTGTAGGGAAGGGTTTCATGGGAGAAGGACGAGGAGGGGGTGGGTTTGGGTTTAGGTGTGGGCTAGGGAAGGATTCTCCAGATAGGAGGTGGTGGTTAGGCGGGGATCCGGCGGATAAGGGTATTAAGACAATGGATTATGAAAATATTGTTTGGTCGGGAAATGTTTTTTTATTTTTATTTGAACCATGATATTAGAGTAAATTAACATTTCCCCCATAATCTAATTTAACAAGGTACGATGATGAGAGGTCCTTGTCCAATCTCTTTATTTAGTTTTGGGGGTGATTTGACACTAAATAGAGTTTATGGGCCATTTTGAAAAAAAACATTGGATAGTTTAGTGGTCAAATGAGTAATTTATGAAAACACTTTAACTAATGAACCATTAAAAATTTCTAGGATCTGGTCAATCATTTATATGTTACTCAAGATGATTGGTCAAACATATTGCAATAGAAACTTATTTATAAAGTGTTTTTGTCTAATTCTATATGTTGTAACTACGGGTGGTTATCGATTGATTTGACGACTATTTGGATTGTACCAATGCCATATTTTTTTTTATCAACAAAGGATGCAATAAAAAAAAATTCTAAGGGAGCAAAATCCCTATACAAAAAGTATACAATACAACGGAAAAATAAATGCCCTCAGACGGGCCACAACAAAAGCAATTATGAGTACATGCCACTATGCAAAACCTCCAAAAACTCTAAAATGTTAGGGGAGTAGCCACAAACTTATCCTTATACCATATTAATAAGTAAGTCAGAAATATGTACCAAATTCTATTCGGATCCTTCCCCACACCTCCGAAACATCTCAAATTTCTCTCTTGCCATATTGTCTAAAGAATGCAACGTGGAACCAAACTCGACACCTTGTAATCCCCCTTCTACTGCTTAGGTGGATGCCAAACTTCTAATAATGGATTTACCATTTCAGTCATAATTCACGAGATCCCGGTAAGAACAAAGAATACCTCCCACAAAACTCTCATCACCCTAAAATGTAGAAGTAAATGATTGGCTTTATCCTATGACTAGCCATTAAGCCTTTTCTCTTCTTTAAGCCCTCAATTGTCAAGATGGCCAATTTTCCGTGGTCTAAACAAAAAACATCACTTTCGAAGGTACTTTAGCCTTTCAAATTTATTCCCATGGGAAATTATCTCTTGTGATGTCATTGCCCCTCAAAATGGAGTAGTACACCCTTAATGACAAGACCCCTTTCTCTCATATCTTCCATCTTATATCGTCCCCCCCCCCCCCCATGGGTGTGGCCCCCCCAACAAATAAAAAAAGCCTCTGCCTCCTCAAGTTCCCAGTCCTAGAAACGTCTTCTGAACCTGAGATTCCAAATCACTCGACCATCCGAAACTGACATGTGATCCCCTACGAGGCCATCTTTATCGCCCCCTAATTTGAAGATACTAGGAAACAACTTCTGAAGAGTACCATTCTATCCCCATTTGTCTTTCCAAAACCTAATCCTATTACCTTTCCCTAAATGAAATTATGTGCACTTGGAGAAAACACCCCACCCTTTTGGAATTTTCTTCCATAAGCCCATCCTCCTAGCTCCCAGTACTCTCCATCATAACCTATTATCCTCACTTGAAAATCTCTGGAGCCATTTACCCAATAGAATTTATTGAAGAACTTGAGGTTATTAACTCCCACACCCCCTTCCCTGATAGACTTGTAAACTGCCTCCCATCCCACAAGATAATACTTGGAGTTGTCCTCATTACCTTTCGATAAAAAACATCTCATCATTTTTCCATATTCTTCCTAATACTGACCGACAACAGAAAAATAGACATTAAGTATGTGGGAAGGGTCAATCTCTCTCCCCCTCCCCCACGATAGATAATAATTTTTCCAACCTGCTAACCTCCTTTTCATTCTCTCCATGACTAAATCCCAAATGGATTTGGATTTGTACGTGTCCCCAAGCGGTAAGTCAAGATAAGTGTATGGAAATGCAACCATCCTACATCGCAGTGTCTTAATCAAACCCCTCACTCTCTCTTCTCCCCTATCTGAATAATTTCACATTTTCCAGTATTAATTCGAAGACCTGACAATGCCTCAAGGAAAATAAGAAGCAATTTAGGGCCCGAACTTGATCTACCTCTGCCTTACATAAGACATTCGCGTCGTCGACAAACAAAAGATGAGACATCCTCACCAAATTAACATTCGATTGCCCGATCACAAATCCGTTGATCCACCCCACCCATACTACATGACCCATCATCCGACTGAATGCCTCTATCACCAAAATAAATAAGGAGACATTTGGTCCCACTTCCTAAGCCCGAGAGTTCTCGGGAAGAAACCCTTAGAAATACAAGTAATTAAAATAGAGAACTTGATTGTAGAGATACACCTTTTGATCGAACGATACCACATTTCTCTGAACCCCATCCTCCTCAACAAGTTAAATAGAAAATTCTAATTGACATGATCACAAGCCTTCTCGATATCTAATTTTCACTTAATGGTTGGAGCCCCGTTACGAATCCTATCTTCCACATGCTCATTAACCATCAAAACAACATCGAGAATTTGCCGACCGCCCCTGAAAGCATTATGGGATTTCGAGATTAACAGATCAATGACTTTATTGAGTGTTCTTTTCGCTTTTGTTTTTTAGAAAAATTCTAAGAAATATTAAATCATTTAGTATAAAGGGTTTCTCTGTAATTTCAATAATTTTCAATTATAGTAATTTCGATACTTTTAGTTATGTTTTACTTTATTTTTTTTCAGTTTTTCCTTACTTTCAATTTTCAAACGCAATAAACTAAACAAATATATAATCTATCAATTCACCACCATGTTTGTTTATTCTCCATATATGTAAAATATCAAATAACCTATCCATAGAGCTAAATACCTCGCATAAAAACTAAAAAGAGTTTGTAACAATGATGAAGAAAATTACATGATTTTTTAGTAATTAAAAAAAATACTAAATATACTTTGTTAAAAACAATAATATCATCCACTTATCCAAATATAAAAGAAAATAAACTCAAAGCTTTTAGATGGTAGATTAATTGAGGTCACTTTTATGGTAAACGACTCTAATTAATGATATCATTCAAAGAAATAAAAATCATGAGGATTGTGGGAGCTCGTCCACAAGGATAATAGGTTGCGGAAATAGGAGAGCTTGTCCAATAGTAATGTATAATTTGAGTGCAAATTCGATGTGGAAATTAGTTTTTACATTAAAATTATACATTATCTTATTTTCCACTCCAATGATTTCCATTCAACATACGTGTAAAAATTGAAAAGGCCATTAACAGACCAACACATCTAATATAAATAAAAAATAAGAAGAAATAAAAGTCAAAATATTGAATATGTATATGGTTTGAAAGATCTAGATAAATGCTTTTTAAAATTAATTTTTATAATATTCAGATATGTAAAATTACAGATGTAGAAATTTAAAATTAAAGATATGAGAGAGAGAGAGAGAGAGAGAGAGGTCTATTTTACACCTTTGTATTACACTTTGATGAGTTGTCATGTATTTTCACACTGCTGCTGGAGCACAAAAATAACAACCATAGTCTATATTTTACCCTAATCCCTCTTTTACATTATTACTGAAGATGATAAGAGGGATGTTAGTAAGGAGAGAAATCAATTATAAGCAGTGACATATATATGTTTCCACCTTTTGGAGGTTATACCTTGAGACCTACAGTGCATGGGGCGGAATATATGCCCTAAATTGGGAAATTGCATTTTTGTTTCCCTGGATCAGGATTTTGATTCAAGGTAATATGGAAGGCTTGGTTCTCTGTGGCTGCTCGCTTACCGCACGGGAATGATACCTGTGGCACTCCACTTGTAGCGATACCAACAACCATAGGCTACTAGTCTTTTTTCATAATTTCTCAATAAAAATACATCGTAATTTTATAGTTTTTTTTATCTAATTTAAATTTTTACATCATCAACTTCATTAATTTTGCTCAACATTTTCAAGTTTCAGTGGTTTCTTCATTTATCGATTCCCTTGACAAGTTTATTGACGATTCATTATCTTCGTATCATACAGATGAACAAATGATGAAATTGACGCGTAGTGTAGTCCCATGCCTTTTATATACTGATGCGTTACAAATATGCTCACGCCACCGAAGATCTTTACTGGGACGGAGGATTCTGAATATAGATAGGGTAAGATATCATCGATGATTAAAGGAATATTATTTTGCTATTAACTAAAATAGACCGAAACTATATTTTTGAGTCGATTCCACATAAGGTGTTCATTATTGCTCCGTATCCTTCATGGAATACGTGCTTACAATGATTATGTCATGAGGAAGAGAGAAGTAAAGCGGAAACAGAGTTTTTATTTAGAAAAAAGACCTTAACTCTTCAAATGTTCCCATACATGTGACATCTTAATGCAATTGAGGAATATGTGAGAGTTACAGAGATCAGTTTTACTGAGACACAAAACATATTTTGTGATGATGAACATGCCCTATATTTGATGTAGTAATCAAGGATAGCTACATCAATGCTTGGTCACAAAAGAGAGAAAATTGGATTTCAAGGCATGCTAGGTAGTATGAACTTCATCCATTGGAGGTGGAAAACTTACCCAATGGTTAAGCCCCTTAGGGCATCATAAGAAAGCTACAAAAATACTTGAGATCATAGTTGATATTACCTCGGTTTTTGGCATGTCGAGTGGGAAAACAATTTGAACATGCTGGACCAATCAAACCTTTTCAAGAAACTCATATGTGACAAGGCCCCCTAAGTGCAATTACGTTATCAACGTGTGATCACATGGTGCGGGGTATTATCTTGCTAATGGTATTTACTCGAAATGATCAAATTTTATCAAAACAGCCTCACAACCACAATAAAAATAAATAAAGACAGTAGGAGGGTGCTTCTATGGATGTAAAACACACATTTGGAGTCTTGAAATCTCGCTTCGCCATTATCAAGGTAACTACTCATTTTTTTAACGGGATGAGACAATGCGCATCATAATGACTTGTATTATACTTCATAATATGTTAATAGAAGATGAATGGGATGAACTTGATATTGAGCTTCGGCAAAGTGATGATTGCAAAAGCACTCACCAGTCTGTGTATTTCTCAATCTCCATGCAATGAATCAAGCGGTCCGAGTGTTCGCACAAGTACGACACCACCACACTACAACAAATTTGGCTTTAAACCATGATATACCGGAGAATTTGGGAAGTTTGTGTCGCCGCACATATGTTTTTAATTATTTTTTTCATTAGTTTTAGTATTTCAATCGTTGTTTTTTGTATGATTGCATTCCTAAATCAAATCAGTAAAAAATAAAATAAGAAAGTATCGTATATAAAACAAAATATGGAATGGTTAAAAAAATATAGATAAGGGTCTTCACTGTAAAACCAAGTGTAGCGATTGCCTCTCCGGTGACACTTGTTTTATCGCTGGATGACCCACTATGTTGCTCCCAGAGTAGCAAAATTAAGAGCACTTTGCTCCAAATTTTTCCACCCAAAGTTATTTTGCCAAATATACCGACGACCCTTAAGCGCTAAAATCATAAAGCTAGACAACATAAATGGCATCGAAAAAAATTAGTTTCCTTGGAGATGGTCAAATAATCCATATTACGTAAAAAAATATCATAACGGAAAATTCAATGTTAATCCACCAATGGTAAAGAAATAAAAAATATCAGCATCAATAGTAGAAAAAACAAAAAATATCATCCAATTTTATTTACCATTACCAATAAATGATTTCTCGAGCTATAGTTTGTTGGAATATAACCAAATAACTCAACAACATTAGTACATAAACAACCAAACAAAAATTGGATGGTAATGGTAAATAACAAGATCTAATAAAAATTTAATTGAACATGTGAAAATTATCACATGTTTAATAATCATCAAACATAATATAAAAAACAAAAATAGAAAAATAACCACCAAACATACTCACAAAAGATAAAAAAATCACGATAAACGTGTTTTGGCTATCTAACAAAAATTGGAAATTGGATTTTTTGCTCCCTCAATTAGTATTTTGTCCCCTTCCACCCATTGTAAATTGACTTTGGGTTGACTGATCCAATATTTAACACAATATTAGAGCTGGATATTAATGGCCCAACGTCCTAATTGCTCCGCTTTAAACAAATATAACCTTGTCCATGAGTTAGGCAGAAATCATGCCACGGGCGAGAGGATGTGTTGTGGTATAAAGTCCCACATGCGAAAGATAAAGAGTTTTACTAAAAACTATAAGATCCATGGCCCCTAAAACCATTTCCAATGGATTTTTGGTTGGATGGGCCAATATATAGCAAGGTATTATAGAAATCTATTAATGGTTCAACAACTCAATGGCTCCACATCATCTAATATAAATATCTCCACATGTTCGGTCAAGTCATGTCACACGTGTACGGACTTTTCGAGTTATAAATTCCCACGTGAGAAATACAAAGCCTTGCACCACAATATATAATATCATTGGTCCCATTCGCCATTCGCCAATTGATTTTGGATAGGATGCTCCAATATTTAACATGGTATTACAATAAATTTTTCATGGCCTAGTGATACAATTGTTGCACAACACTCGATGTAAATGCGTCCACGTGTTAGGCTCAAGTCATGCCACACAATAGGAGGGATGCCTTGAGATATAAAGTCTCACATGTTAAAGATAAAGCGATGCACCACAATATATAAAATGTTGGGACCACTCCACCCACCGCTAATTGAATTTGGGTTGGATGCTCCAATATTTAACATATTTTTTATAAATAAATATGTCATAAAACCCCGCCTAAGGGGGTGAAAACCTGTATATAGGACATATACCCAGAAAACAAATCTAACTCTAAACCCCAACCAAAAATCCTACTATAAACTATGGAATTGTTCCACAAACTTCATAAAGGAAATGAGAGACTGTCATGGTTCCTCAATGTGATAAATGAACGACGTAATCGAAAAAAAAATAACGGAGTCTATAACGAGATACTTCCAATCCTTCAAAACACCTCATATAACTCTCAAGACACAACGTCTAAAATATACAATAAGGGATCATCCTCCACACTTTCCTCGTGCCCTTCCACCCCTTAGGGACCTGCCACCCTACTATCGATTTTCACAGCTCCTCCGACATGGCCCACTAGATACGACACTAGGAAAAGAAAGCCCCCCATAAATCCCTCGCCTCCCAACAATGCAACATAAGATGGTTCGTCGTTCCCTCCTCCTTTTTGCACCACCAACATCTACTACCCCTCTTTTGCAAGTGTTCTGGCATCAAAATTACCTCTTTAGTTGTCCTCCAAACGAAGGAATTGACTTTAGGAGGCACCTTTGTTCTCCACACTTTCATCCATGGATACAAATATTTGCCCCCAGCTTCATCAAAACATTATAATAGCTATTAACCGTAAAGACACCATCTTTACCTATGGACCGTCTCAAAGTATCATCCACCTTCGCCACCAGAGACGTTTCAATCCAGTCAAAAAAAATATTTTGCCTCCTCCAATTCCCAACCTCTCAATCACCTTCTGAATTTTGGGTTCCATGTCATTAGATCCCCATCCACTACCCTATGCTCTCCCACCGACCCCTACTTATCCCAACTTATTTGGAACAACCCAGGGAATAAATTTTCTAGTGCACCCTCCTCCCCCTCCTATCATTCCAAAATCTAAATACACTTCACATTACTTATCTGAAACTCCATGTATCACGAGAATTCCCCCAACCCTTTACTATGTGCTTCCACAATCCTACCCCATGCATGTAGCGATCGACTACCAGAACCCACTCACGTCGGGTGAAACCTCCCCTATCCCCACCACTTTCCTCCATAACCTATTTTCCTCATTATGGAATCTACACAACCACTTAACTAATAACAATTTATTAAATTACTCTAGAATCTTTACTCCTACTCCCCTATCCAAGTCGGATGACAGACCTCATCCTACCTTATGAGAAAATGTTTGAACCATTCTATGTTGCCTCACCATAATAAGTCTCTGAACGCTGTCTCCATCATTTTGGGCACTAAAATTGTCAAAGGAAAAATAAATATGAAGTATGTCGTTAGGCTTGACATCGTGATTTTGATCAACGTTAACCTCCACCTTTTGCGAGATATCCATTCTTCTAACCCATCAGTCTCATTTTAACCCTATCTATGAACGAATACCACAAAGATTTTGACTTAAGATGAGCCCCTAGAGGAAGATGAGTATATGATGTAGGAAGATAACTTACCCTACATTATTCCACTTCTTCTAAATAGCCCACATTCTTATATCCCGTTATTTTAATCATTTGACATTTCCCCACATTAGTGTGCAATGACAGAGCCTCAAAGAATATCAACAGTAGCCTCAACACTCTGACATGTTCCACTTCCACATCACAAAAAATGATAGTATCGTTTACAAACAAGAGATGAAAAATCTTAACAGAAAAGATCCGACTAATCAACTCTGCTTCCACCACTCTTTCCATGATTCGACTAAACGCCTCAATCACTAAAATAAAATAGGACAGGGGATAAAGGATCCCCATGATGAAGCCCCCTTGTGCTTGGAAAAAACCCTTTCCAGTGATCCATGAACCAACATCGAAAATATCACCATTAATATGCAGTTATTAATCCACCAGCACCACCTCTCCCCAAATCTCTTCCTCTCTAATTAGAACAATAGGAACCCCGACCATGCACCTTTTTTTTAAATAGATATATTAAAAAAATCAACCGCTTAGGGAGAGGAACCCATATACCAGGAGTATACATTACATTCTACAAATAGGAACCAACAGATACATCTACCTGAAAACTAGCTGAACAATAAGTCTCTTTGTAAATTCTCCATAAACTCTAATTGTCCAAAAGATAAAGTCTTTTTTAAACTATCTGAACAATAAGTCGCTTATACCAGCACGCTAATGTACTCAGAAACATGTGGCGGATTCTAGATAGCATGACCTCCTTACCTTCAAAACATCTCAAATTTCTCTTGAGCCAAATTGTCCGAAAGATAAAGTGTGGGATCAGGCGCCATACTTTTCTACCCCCATCCAATACTTAGAGGGATGCCACGCCTCTAATAAAGCCCTCATCTACTTAATATTGAATTTAAATATAATGCATGTACAGTGAAAAACATATCAGTTATAGGGAAAATAAAACAAATAAGCATAAGATTCATCAAACTTAAAGTAAAATACTAAGAAATGAAATTATTGAATGCAAAATTGCCCAAAAATACAGTGAAAAAACAAAATATCAAACGGTTTGGTAATTCTACATATTTTTTAAAAAGTGAAACTGAAACTATGAAATAAAACATATCGAAAATAGTTGGTATGGTATTTATATACGACAAATAGCGGACAAACCGACAGATAACCACCCATATCCTTAAGCACCATATGGATATAACTAGTAGTCACAAATTTAATAGCCCGAGACATAAAATCGTCCGACAAATAGTTTGAAAACTATGTACATATAGAAAATCATAATAGATATTCGCATTAGGATATTAAGGGTAATGGGTCTTAAAATATTGTATACTTACGTAATCATAATAAGGAAAAATAGAAAATTATTATAGATTAAGTACTAACGTAAAAATCAACCAGTTCAAGGACTTTATTCAATGGACCTTTCATTACAATTGATTTTCCATTCTTACACACATCTTTTGAGAGTGTTTATTTATTGATGTTGAGCACGAATACGTGGTGCCGTAAGTGCTTGATACTTTTTCTTTGGATCCACTATTTTTATGCATTAAATTGTTATTCAATAGGGAAAAATTACACAAAGAACATTATTCCTATATATGAAGCTACACGAAGTGGAACTGGGAGAAATTTCAAAGTTTCATTATAGTGGATACAACGATAGTCAACGCTTATATTACAATCCTTAACGAGAATGCACCGCATGTAGCTGTTAAGATGGGAAACATTAGGATTAGCATGATGCCTCAAGATGAATTAATTTGTAAGACCACTGAAGGACTCACAGCCCTAGCCGTTGCTGCATACGTTGGTAACACTGCTGCGGCAAACATTTTGGTGGATAAAACCCAAATTTGCTTTTTATTCGAGACTCCCTAAATAGATTGCCACTTCATAAAGTTCAACACTAACTTCACTAGCCAACGTGAATAGGCACAATTTGGACCAAAATGTTTAATTCGTGCTTGGGGTCATGTTTCGGATCGGCATAACATGACACACGTGTCATGTCAACTGAACAAATGACCTAAAAACATGAATGGAAATTTTGGTCTCTCAATTTTCTGCTTGTCTCAAATTGGTCCAATTTTTTAACACTTGTGGATTTGGGCGACATTGAAACATTTTGAAAACACTGTGAGTCAATGTGAGCAAATTAAAACATCAAGGGATCAAATATAATTTATCCCAAATTTTAAGGGTCAAAAGTGTAATTAACTCTAAGTTAAATAATAATTATAATAAAATAATTTTTCAAAAGTAATGCTACGCATCTCAAATTTAGGATAAATTATAATAATTATAATTTATCCCAAATTGGTGAACTGACACATCCCCCAATACATTCCTAAAAATGCATTATGTGTTTGTGCCTTACGTGGGATTCATCCAAATGTATTAACACATAATGTACTTTGGTGATGTTTTGGGGAATTTATTTCAGGTACAAATCATTTTTCATTACTTAATGAGTACGATTTTATCCTAACCAATGAATTCAGACAGAATTAAATAACGTAAAAGCAAACTGCCAGATTCCTTATCGAATTGAGAAGGAATGATACCATCATGTACTGTAGTTGTAAACAGATACAATGTTGTATGCTTCTATGCGTGCATGGAGGCATGATGAAGTGGCAATCTATTTAGGGAGTCTCGAATAAAAAGCAAATTTGGGTTTTATCCACCAAAATGTTTGCCGCAGCAGTGTTACCAACGTATGCAGCAACGGCTAGGGCTGTGAGTCCTTCAGTGGGCATCATAATATTGAAATTCTAGTTCAGATTTCGTTGTATTAATATAGTTCCCCAATTATAAATAATTCATAAGTAAATTCTTGTAAAAACAAATATAATAGCTGGACCAATAATTAAATTAGTGATGTTCAATACATAATTATATGAAGGAGTCTATAAGAATACAAGCCCATCAAATCATTAACACAATAATTTGTAGAATTGTAATTTATTGTTTATCTAAAAATTATTTTTAGAGTTACCAATAATTTATGAAACTAAATTTGTCACTGCACAACTGTTGATTAGTAACTCTTAGTATTATCAAGGAATGTATTGAAGGTCTGTAAAGGGTCGCTTTTATTTTTAGTTTTTATAAATAAATGTATTATAAGCACGAAAAGAGCGGAACCCGTATACAGAAAGTATACACTACAACAACAACAAAAAAGAACCTAAAAAGGTCCTCCACCGAGAAAACTACCTGAACTACATGGTTCCATACAAATTCTCCACAAAATCTAGGAAGTTAGGAGGAGAAGTGTTGTGTCTCTCCTTATACCAACTTGGAAATGAACTCATAAATATGTAACGACGTCTAGATGACATAATCTCCATGCTTTCAAGATATATCGAATTTATCTCTAGCCATACTGTTCAGAAAATACAGTGCGAGACCAGCTTCCACACTTTTATAACCCTCTTCTAACCCTTTGGGGGGCTACCAAGCCTATGATATTGCCCTTGCCGACTCGGTCATTACCCCCAAAATCTGGCTTATGTATAGAATGACATCCCAAAGGCCTCTCGTCACCCAACAATGCAAAAGCAAGTGATTAGGAGTCTCTTTACCTCCTTACACAACCAACACCGGTTAGCCATTAACCCTCTTCTATTTTATAAGTCCTTGGTCATAAAAATAGTATGTCTCATCGCGATCAAAAAAAAAACATAACTTTCAGGGGTGCCTTTGACTTCTAGATTTGTTTATATGGGAACAAAGCATATTTTGATTCCCTTCTTCTCTCAAAATAGAATAATCACCTCTCATTGTGAATGTCCCCTTTTTGTCCACCTATTATCTCAGTTCATCATCGTCACTTGGTATTTGTCCATTTCACATGTGTAGGTATGCTTAAAGAGATACGATATTTCAAGTCTACATCACATTCAGACATTCGAGACAGTTTCAGCTTACGAGTCCATTGTTGAAGATCCTTATCCTATACTGATGACGTATTTTTTATTTTGGATTTTATGGGATGAGATTTAGGAGTCATATGGCTTGACGGTCCGGTTTAGGTATTTCACTATTTGTTTTGTCCCGGAATAGTCAAAGGGGGATATTTGTAAGGACCAAATTTCTAATTGAGTCTTAATGTAGTTTTTACTTATTCTCGGAACAAAACATGTTTGAGTCATAGATAGTCTTTTATTGTATGATCCGATGAGTCTATGATGTATTGAAGATTTATTGAAGACGTTGTGGAAAATCTATAAAGATATAATCATGCCGAAGTTTAATTGGTACAATTTCGCAGCTTTAATGTTAAATTGCATTTCGAGAGCACACAGGTATGAATGCATAATGTTAATGAAACTCGAAATTCATTTTTTATAAAATAAGGATGTTATTTTTAAAAGAAAAATGTTTTAAAGTGTTTTAATTGTTTACAATTCGTTTATGTCAGATAAGGACGGATGATAATTAGATAAGAGTTGGTTTTAATCAAAACTCTACTTAAATTAAAAAAACTCTATCTGACGACGTCGTTCAAACGACATTTGATGTCGTTCGAACGAGATCCGCTATCGTTCGAACGACGTGGAATCTCATTCGAACGAGATTCTGACACCGACTCAATTTTATTATAAATAGAGGTGTCGAGTTTTATCGAAGTTTGTGCATTCTGGAAAAATAGTTTTTATGATCCAGAAACCTATTTGCACATGTTTTCTAAGGTTTCAAAGGCTTAAACACATCCTTAGAGTTTGTAAAAATCCGATCTTTAATTATCAAATGTTTATGTGATCCTTGCTGCACCAAGTTGAGTTTGTTCATCATTGAACACTTGTGATTGCTGGCTTTGCGGTGGAGAAGCGACGAATATCGTGTTCAACATCGTAGTCGTATCAAGCCGTATTTTGATGAATTTTATGCTAGACTATCTGATATTGTTAACACTAGCTTTAATCTTGATGAACACATTCCTAATGCTAGAGTTGTTAAAAAGATTCTTAGATCACTGCCTAAGCGTTTTATCCTTAAAGTCACTGTGTTAAATTCTATGGGTAATTTAAATACGCTTAAATTGGAGGAACTTGTAGGAGACTTGCAAACATATGAAATTAATTTGTTTCCTAAATTTGTCAAGTCTAAAGATAAGGGAATTGCACTTAATGCCCAGGAGAGAAAAAGTGAGGGGTCGGCAAGAAAGAGGCAGTCATTTAGAAAAGGAGAGATAGATACGTCAAATTATGAGTGTGACTTTGATTTAGATGATTTAGCCCTGTTTGCTAAAAATTTCAAGAAAATTCTCAAATTCAAGAAAAATGGTAATTTCAAAGATAAAAAGAAGTCTGAGAAAAATAAGTTTGAAAAGAAAAATCAAATTTTTTTTAAAGATCCTCCTAAGAAAGAGAGTGAGAGATGCTTTGAGTGCGACAGAAGGGGTCATAGATCTTTTGAGTGTTCTACTAGGCTGAACAGATAAAAGAGCAAAGTTGTACTTAAAACTACCCTTAGTGACGACAGTGAGGTCGAGTCGGTGGACTCTGAAGATGAGTCATAGCATGAGTGTAACTTCACCGCATTCATAACTAGTCATGTGAGCACTTCTAGTACTCCTCACGACGATGAGGATTCTACTTCACAGGGACACCTCGACAGTGAGAGCGATGTGAGTGAGGGGGGAGAATGATGCAAGTGAGAGCGAGAGTAATCTTCAATGTGCCTACGTCGAGTTATATAATGAGTCATTTAAAACTAAAAAGCGTAACAAAGCATTAGTTCTTAGGATCACCGCTCTAGAGGAAGATTTACAAAAATCGAGAGAGAGAGAGAGAGAGAGAGAGAGAGAGAGAGAGAGAGAGAGAGAGAGTCTTCCTGTGTTGAGAAAGAGAGTTTGTTTAGAGAGAGAGAGATTATTTGGAGAGAGAGGTGGAGAGTTGTTTTGAGAAGGAGAGAGGGGACTTGACTAAACAAGTGGATAGTCTTACGAGCGAGCTCCATTCCTCCCTGGAGACTCGGAAGAAACTTGAAGCCCATAGATCCCAGCTTACTCATGATCTTGAGAGAGCACTGGAAGTTAAGGTATAAATCAAGGATAGATCTGGGAAGATGGGAAATATGCTCCTCGGCCCCGCTTTAGGTTTTAGTGATAGGCAGGGAATAGGTTATGATGGTGCCTCCACGTCCCAAATTTCACCTGGACCAGTTCCTGAGTTTACTATGATTCCATATGGCCATCGTCAAAAACCACGAAGGAGAGTTCGACCAAGAAAAAAAACCCAGGTTCGCCTAAGACTGCGTTCTTCTGTACGTACTGTAAAAGAAAAGTCCACCTCAAGGAATTTTTCTATAGTTTGGATTGTACATGACGTACTACTTCTCCACCGCATCATACTGATTACTTTGACGGTCTGAGAGAGCGTGTTGAGCTTTTAGCAGCCACATCACAGAGTTTGATGGAGGAATTTCGACAGATGTCTTTGCCGTCAATAAATACTTCTCACTTCCTGGATAGAACCAACAACAACAAGGGTAAACAAAAGGTTACCACTTCTTGGGTACCTAAGAAATATAAGCAATCCCTTGTTGTTCATGTTGCTCTCAAAGCACATAATACCTCACAGTGGTATTTTGATAGTGGGTGCTCCAGACATATGACACGTGATGCCTCATTTTTTTACATACCTTGAGCATTATAAGGATGGTAGAGTCACCTTTGGAGATGGGAGCAAGTTTAGCATTGTAGGATGAGGTACAATAGAGTTACTAGGAATTCCTAAGATAGATAATGTTTTGGACGTCAAATGTTTGAAAGCAAACCTTCTCAATATTAGCCAGCTGTACGATGCTGACCTTACCGTAAAGTTTGACCAGGACGCGTGTAATGTCTATATTTAATCAGGTAAAATTTTAGTCCGAGGGGTGAGGACATAACATAATTGCTATGGGACTGATCCCACGGGCACTTGTCTGCCACATCGTCACGATCACTCCTATGGATCTTTGGCACCAAAGTCTAGTTCATGTGAACGTTAGAGAGTTGAATCGCTTAGCTAAAAAGGACCTAGTATATGGCTTACCATCACTTGGAAAGCCAACTTCCACAGTTTGTGGACCCTGTTAGTTGGAAAAGAAAATTTGTAGCCCGTATAGGAAGTTGCATTCCATTACCACCTCACGTGTACTTGAGTTGATTCACATGGATCTTATGGGTCCTACTCGTACTGAGAGTCTAGGTGGTAAGAGGTATATCCTCGTGATGGTGGATGATTTATCCAGATATTCGAATATTGGATTTCTGAGAGAGAAATCCGATAGCCTTGGGATCAAACATGATTTTTCTACTATGAAGACTCCTCATCAAAATAGGATGGTTGAGAGAAATAATAGGACGATCAAGTAAATGGCTAGATCTATGCTTCTAGGTTGTAGATTTGCTAGGAGATTTTGGGCAGAGGCAGTGTCTACTGCATGCCACACGGTGAATAGGGTTTACCTGCGCCCACACACACTTAAGATGCCTTATGAATTGTGGACTGGAAAGAAACCCAACCTTGCATATTTTAGTATTTTTTTAGAGTAAATGCAACATCCTACGTGATAGAGAGAAATTAGGAAAGTTTGACTCCCGAAGCGATGAGGGAATATTGCTAGGATATTCATCGAATAGTAGAGCGTACCAGATCTTTAACCTGAAGATCTCTAAGGTTATGGAGTCAATAAATGTCACCGTGAAAGATGACAAACCTCCGACGGTCATTGATCCTAACCTTTAGTGTGAGGATGAGGACTTTTCTGGCAGTGATTTACGTATCCCTCACCCACACTCTGTGAACCTTACTCCTATGTTAGGGGACACACCTGCTTAGGTTTTCAAGAGTCATGACCTAGACTCCATTGTAGGCGATCCCACTCGTGGGGTCAAGACTCGTGCTCAGCTAGAGAACGTCGTTAGCCACTTTTACTACACGTCCAAAGTCAAGCCCAAGATTCACAAAGAAGCACTCAAGGATGAACACTGGATATCTGCTATGCAAGATGAGTTTCTTTAGTTTAAAAAGAACAATGTCTAGGAACTTGTCCCCCGACCTAGTGAGACTAATGTGATAGGTACCAAGTGGATTTTTAAGAATAAAATGGATGAAAATGGTACCATAATCTGAAATAAGGCTAGGTTGTCCGCTCAAGGCTACACACAGATAGAGGGAGTATACTTTGGGGAGACATTTGATCCTGTTGCGAGGCTTGAGTCCATTCGCTTACTACTCGCCATTGCATGTCATCTGCACTTCAAGTTATATCAGATGGATGTCAAGAGTGCCTTTATAAATGGAATTCTATAGGAGGAGGTTTACGGGGAACAACCAAAAGGGATTGAAGACCCTAAGTACCCAGAGCACGTGTACTATATGAGGAAAGCCTTGTATATTTTGAAGCAAGCACCCTGTTCTTGGTACGAGAGGCTTACTTCCTATCTCTTTGACCGTGGCTTCAAGAGAAGGGGAGTTGATATGACGTTGTTCATCAGGAGAGATGACGGTGCTATTTTGGTTGCACAGGTCTATGTGGACGACATAGTCTTTGGATCCAGCATGCTCACCACTTTGAAGATGAGATGAAAAGTGAGTTTGAGATGAGCATGGTAGGTGAGCTTACTTTCTTCCTTGGTCTCCAGGTTCATCAACTAGAGGATGCGATGTTCATCTCCCAATCCAAGTATGCTAGAGACCTAGTGAAGAAATTTGATTTAGACTCCTCTAAGCATGCACGTACACCTATGAGTACTTCTATCAAGCTTAGAAAGGACACTTTAGGCAAAGACATAGAGCAAACCTTATATCAGAGTATAATAGGTAGTCTTCTCTACTTGACTCCCAGTCGTCCCGACATAGCCTTTAGTGTTGGAGTCTGTGCGCGATATCAGGTGTCCCCGAAAGAGTCATACTTACTCAATCTAAAACGTATTATCAAATACGTGAGTGGAACTCTCTCATATGGTATTTGGTATTCCTTTGATACCAGTGACCGATTATCCACCTATTCGGATGCCGATTGGGCCAGGGATGTAGATGGTTGTAGGAGCACTTCTGGTGGGTGTTTCAATTTTGGTTCTTCACTTGTCTCTTGGCTGAGCAAGAAGAAAAACTCCATCTCTTTGTCCACTACGGAGGCTGAGTACATCACCATCGGGAGTTATTGCATGTAACTCTTGTGGATGAAGCAAATGCTAGAGGATTATGGGATTTCACAGGACACCATGACCATTTCCTGTGATAACACGAGAGCGTGCACATATCCCGCAATCCAGTCTATCATTCGCGCACAAAGCACATCAGGATATGCGAGCACTTTATACGTCAATTAGTTGAGGAAAAATTCGTATCCCTGAGTTTCGTACCCACCGACCTTCAGTTAGCCGATATATTCACGATGCCTTTAGATGCCCTTAGATTTGAGAGTCTTAGGAAGTCTTTGGGAATTTTCACAGTTGACTGAGGGGTTGGTTCATGTCTAGGATAGTATGCATTGTCATGTTAATATCATATGATTCCTATTCCTAGGTTGTATCATTTGTGTTATTATTGTTTTATTTTTATTTATTTTTTAAAATCCAAAAAGATTTTCTTTTTTATAAAATTTTGGAAAAGCACAAAAAGATTTTTGTATTTTTTTCCACCCTTTATGGATGAGCATTTAATATAGCTGAGTCACAAATTTCATTCCATTTATCCATGTGACTGTTTGATAGTGATTTGAGATGCTACATCATTGCATCCATGTGCTTTACATTGTTTGGAGTCTTTGAGATGTGATTAGTGATATCTTTTTACATGATTGACTCCTATCTCCTTTATTGCACACATGCACGACTATATTTGATTCTTGTACTTGTCTATCACATATTGTCTTGTGTATTTTCATCTCAATTCTGTCTATACAACGCACAATATGCGATAAAACTTGACAAGATTGGAATGCATGTTATAACCATTTGGTGAGACTGTGTGTTTATTTGAAAACGGGGAAGGGCTACGAAAGGTTCATTTAGCCTTTACGAATACTAAGCCATCGTAAAATTGGACCTAAAAAATGGAGGAATTTTATTATCCGAGGTCCAAAGAGGTTAACAGAGCTCGAAACAATTTTAAGGCAATAAAAAGCAATACATACCAAAAATGGGCCATTAGGTTTCACCATGAATTCTCCAAAGTTTGAGAATTTAGATTACCTGTATTCAAAATATAAATCTGAGGGAGTTTGGTTGGAGAATTCAAACGGGTTTGCACTTCCTTGAAAGTCCTGAAAAAGTATTAAATAGTTTCGGACGTTATTGGTGTGGAAATCACTTTGAGCTTTAATTTACTGATTTGATTGAGTCAATGTTTCATATATACATCTTTTTACACCAAAGGAAGATTTTGAGTTCATTTGTTAGGAGTATCCGATATTCATCGTGCCCATATGTTATGTTTGTATGCATTGATTTTCTTATCGAATTTGATCACACCCCTTTATTTAATCTATCATCGACTTGGTTCGTTTTGTGTTTGTTCATGGTGTGATTCTTTGTTAGAAATTTTGTGTGAAAATTTTTGAATGATCACTTATTGTAAGGACATTTTTAAGCTGTCCAAAATATTCATTTATGTATGTCGTACGCCGCTATATTTGACACGTCTCTACACGATCTCACACGACGGCCTCAATCTGAATTTTGGGAATCAATAATTCAATATCTCCATCATGTGTCCCACATCTCCATCAATGACTTCACATTCCACTATTTTAGGGACTTAATGCAAGTGGTACGCAAGAGAAGTCAAAACAGTAAAAGAAGGCAAGATATTAAAGTTCAAGAGAATTTTAGTAATTTTGTAGACATCGACTGGAGGTTCGGTCAACTGGAAAGTTGAAGATATCGCCGTAACGAATATACTGGAAGAAACGGCACCTCAATTCGAGCTACGGTGAAGAAGTTATGGCCCTTTAAAAATGGAGAAAATTCTGAGAAAAAACCTAGGAAAAATGCTAAATGTTTAAGCCCCAAGTTCCAGTGAATTTTTGCGAATCGAAGGCCAAACCGGTTCAGGGGGCAAACCGCTTTGCGGTACATCTGAACCGGTTCGGGGTACCTGACGCTGACAGGTGTTTTAAAATCGTGAAATTCCTTTTGAATTCCTATAAATGCCAGCTTCGGGGGAGTTATTTCATAAGACTTGGAGAGACGATTTTGAGAGTTCTAATTACTCTAGTCTTCATAATTTTGAGTCCCAAGACTCATGTTTGGATTCACACATCCTTGCCAAACCTTTGTGAATCCTTTTGTAGCCCAAGAACACAACCTCGTGTTTGTTCAACCCTTGTGGAGAAGCCGTCTTTCTTCTTCATTGCTGCTCATCTGGAGTTCCTGGGGAAGATTCCAGCCGCCGACATCAGAACTGACGCCTACGGGTATTTCTATGTCACACCGTATTTTTATTGTAATCCGTGTAACCGTATCTTACAAAATTATAGTGAAAATAAAAGGTTTTGCCCCTTTGGTGGATTTTTCCTCACATGTGTGTGTTTGAATGTTCTTGCTTGATTTTATCAGCTTCAATCACATCTAGATGCATTTTTAGGACTTTATTGATAAAAACTGAGTTTAATTAAATAATTTCTTTATTTGAACGCAAGCGCACTCCTTCACTTACACATCACTTGTAGTTGATCTATGTATAGGTTCACTACCACACACACTCACTTGTATAAATTCCGATATCACATACTTACTCACGTGTATCCATTCATAGTATTGTTTCCTGCTAGATTTACTTGTATATCCTCCCCATTAGTGTAGCATTTACTTTACTCATCATGCAAACACAAAATGATAAAAATTACGCTCTCTCCATAATATGTTAATTAAGACTCATGCATTTCGGCACACTACATCTCCAAGAGCATGGCTATATTGACCAAAATTTTGTCCCGTACTGGGGGGTCACTTTGTGATGGGTGCTAGACTTACGGGTTGCAGTCAGCCTAAGCGATATGAATCTCACCTTCCATTAGTCTCGTACCTTTGACGTATATTGAACAGTTCCCCCGTATCATACCTCTTGATCGAACTCATGACGGGAGGTATATAGTAGGGAACTCATTCACGTATGTCTAGTATATCAAATTCGCTCTCACACCTAGTGTCCTCATGAGGTATATAGTGAGGCAATTCTCGTACACTCACGTATATCAAATGGCTTGTCCACACGTATCAATGAATGATTGTCCTTATAGGCATGAGGTATATTGTGTAAGTCATACCAAAGGGGAAATCCTTCTATTAACCCAACAATTGCATAAACCTCACATAGGTGTCAAACCCAGGACACTTATTTTTAGTTTGCCAGTTACCATGCGAAACTCTATCAAAATTATGGGTCGGCATATCGCCTAAATTTTCACAAAATTTTTCCTTTTTTCAAAATAGGACCTCTTTAGTGAGCCTGGAAACAAGTCCAACCGTGTTTTATATATTTTCAAGCCATATTTTCCCAAGCTCGAGTCCTATACGACATCTTTCTGCATTTAGGCAAACCATATACAAGTGAGAACCTAATAATAACATTTATAGTAATCATGATGAGATTCCTCTCCTTTTCCATCCTTTTACGAAAATACAAAAAACATATTTTCTCCTCCTTTCGAAACATCCAAAATTTTCTCCTTCCTTCTTTTAAAAATATATCCGAATAATTTTTCTTCTCAGGTCGATCGCATATTCAATTTTGGCCCATCTCCCCATTGGCTTTGGTCTTTCATTAAACCTCCCCAAAACTCTGCCTGGTCTTTTGTTACCTCATCTAAGTTTGGGATCTACCTTTATGAGTTCTTCATGGAGAAAGTCGACTGAGTACTGAATGTGCAGCCTAATGTGATGACCGTCTTATCCCAACTCAGTGCCAAGATTGACAAACTTCAAATCGAGGTCCATGAGATACAATATCACCAAGCCCATATTCTTAAAGAACCCGAGGTTTTCTTTCCTTATGCTATGGATCCACCCGCTCTTGATCCCAGAAGAGTATCATCCTGCTCTGCATGCCCCGCCTACCAATGGGCTACCTCCCACTCAACTCCTTATTTAGAACCTTGCCATCTATGGGCTAACCTTCAATTACCCAAAGATCCTAAGGAGAAGGAACTGAATAAGGTCAAGAAAGACCTCAAGCTATTGTCGAAGAATTTTGTCCAACTTAAAATATCAGGGAACTACATGGACTACACTTACATGTCTCCTTATCCCAAGCCAGACTTCTAGAGAAGTTTAAGATGCCACACATCAAGAAGTTCGGGGGAAACAAACCCCTAATTATTTACCTTATAAGTTATCATTGAGACATGACCCTCCTTGGTGCCTCCGAAGAGATAATTACCCAAATGTTCTACTAGACCTTTAAAGACAGCTCCCTCCATTGGTTTCTCTTCCTCTAAGAATCCAAAATCCATAGTTGAGAGGATGTTGCTCGAGAATTCATTTCCTAATAAAAGTACAATGAGGAGCTAGAGGTTACCCATTGAGATCGAGAGTTTCTAAAGCTGAACCCTGGGGAAACAGTTGATAGCGTCATAGGAAGTTAGACAGAAAAAGATTATACCATGACCAACAGACCCTCTGAGGAGGAACAAGTTAGTATTGTGAAGAATAATCTTTTGCCTTATATCCGAGCATCCATGGGAGGACAAAATTATCAAAACCTTTGAGCCCTTCGAGTGGCTAGTGTAGAGATTGAGGAAGGCATAACAAAAGTCAAATTTAAGCTGAAGAAAGTGACTGGACAGTTCATTCCCCGAAAGTATGAGAAGCTCTCCATTGCTACAGTATCAACCATCACTAACATTTCCTAACCTTCTACCTCCTGGGCACCAAAAATTCGTCCCAACCCTACCAAGAAAGAGTACACTGAGCTCCATGCTCCCCTGTCAAAAATTTACTAGGCTCTGTTGAGCCACAACCTCATCAAACTCTTGGACCCTCGTCCATTAAAAAATCCACTCTGAATAAATTACTAAGACGATGCCCATTGTGATTTCCACTAGTTTGTTGGCCATACTATCGACCGGTATTTTTACCTTTAGAATACGATACGAGGTTTAATTGGCAGGCGTATCATCATCCACCAACCAATTCTAAACTCAACACCACTTATAACCCACTTATAACCCATACAAATGCCATCTTTCAAGAGAGTGACCCAAAATTTGATCCATCTGCTCAAATTGTGCTTAATAAAGCACCCAGCATACCCATAATCTCACCCAAACCACTCAAGGTTTGCTCATATTTTATCGTACACCCACCCGCTTCACCGATCAAGCTTTGTCACTCCTTAAAAGGGACTGCATTACCATTTATACCCGGTCTAAAGGGAACGATATGGAGATACCCTCTGTGTTTAACCAACTCTTGGAGTTTAGGCTAAAATTGTTCGTCGAGATGACTGCCGATTATCGCAAATTCAGTGACTTATTCATTAAAGCCCAAAAATGTGCTCGGGAGTCAGATAAATGGGTTGTAATTGAAGAATTCAATCTCGATGATGTGGTATGGATAATGGACGATGAATTTAGACAAACATGTTAAATTTGTAGAATTCATGAGCTACTCACCGCTTTGAAGCTTTAGGGACTGCTGGTCCCTTCACTCTTACACCACCCCCACTGAGTGAGAATATTTTTATGATGAACATATCGAGGTTGTTGAATGTATTGATTTTTCTTAGCAAAAGGACATAGTTGCCATCGGGTAGGGGATGAATTTGACAACGCAGATGACGAACCGAGTCGGGAACAAACCAATCTAGTAGCCTGTCTGTGTAGAATGATATCCTTTAATAATCTATTGGGGGAAGTCAACCAGGTATACATTCAGTCATAGGTAGATGAAGACATGGGGTTCTTATTCTTCCCCACCTCAGTAAACCACATGTAACCGAGATAGATAAGGGTAAGGGAGTTGGATAAGAACTTCCCATGCCATAAATGAAAATTGAAGAAAGCAAAGTCCTTGACCATTTCTAGAAAACCCAAACCAACATCACCTTCTAGTTTTTTTTATGTTCTTCGAGCTGCATCAAAATGCTCTAACAAAACTCCTCATCAGACCTATAATCCCTCCTTCCACCACTCCCGAAGAAGTTTTAAACATGGTTGGATCCTTGACCTCTTCCAAGCTCCTATACTTTTTCTGAATCAGAGATACCAAAGATTGTCCTTGATCATAATTAGGCCATTAATATCTCCGTTGAAGTCTTAGGAAAGACAATGCCTCTCACTTATTGATAATGGATCTGACCTCAATGTTTGTCATTTCTAAACCTTTAATTGCTTGGGATTGAAATTTAGCGATCTCAATCCCAATTCCATCGTTGTGCGTTCTTATGAAAGTATCCGTCGAGAAGTAATAGGGTCCATAAAAATCACAGTAGGGGATGGACCTATAAATCCTATCATCAACTTCTAATTCATTGACATACCTATATATATTAACCTTCTCCTTGTCCGTCCATGGCTCCACACTATCTGAGGGGTATCTTATTCTCTTCATCAGAAGCTAAAGTTCCTTGACAAATGCCAAGTTATCACCATCTTGGATGATGATGATAGTACAGATACCACCCATACAAGTAACCCGGTATTAGAGATCTAGCATGGTACGAATGGCATGCTCCTATCTAGTTTAAGATTTTACCCACTTCCCCTTCCAACTGGGGATAATTTCAAAGACCAGGTTTATTCGGAACATAACCTGCAAGTCAACGTCAATGCGATTCAGAAGTTCAAGATCGTGAACTTCATGCCCAAAATGGGGCTAGGGTGATGCTAACAAGGGATACTTAGGCCCATAGTCAAGAAGGAGTCATTTCCCCATGTGGCCTAGGATATCAGCCCTCACCAGAAGAACTCACAGCACTCCGATGCCCATGACCAAAAAGAAGGTTAGAAGAAGAAAAGATTGTTTCAAGAGAATCTTTGAATGGAAGGTTTATCAAGAAAGGTTAAGACTTACCCTTATGCATCTTCCCTCAACCATTGTATGACCACGTTGACAGTAAGATGCAATCGGTTTGGAAATCTTCTTTCAAGGTAGCAACTCTTGGGCCACAGTCTACCCATATGAAGTTTAACTTCTCACCGAGAAAGCTGTAATAGTTATCGCTAATTTTGAGGAAAATGATTACGAGGACTCATTCAACCTGCAGACACTAGGGTTGAGTCTATGCATGATCCACTCAGATATCTCACCTTGGGACCCATTTACTCAAATAAAAGATACTAACATGCATTTCCTTAACTTAAATGTTGTGCTTGTCCAACTTGCTTAGGTTCAGCCTCACATTTCTATTCACCCTATACTAATCTCATCACCTGATGTTGTTGTTCCTTTTTCTGATATCAATGTAACTGAGACTTCTTTTAACGAGGTTCTCAATATTGTTTTTACCAAAAATTAAATAAGCAAAGATTTTGAGTATCTTGTTGTGCTTTACATTAATTGTCTTAATTCTAATCAAACTCTTGATGATGACGATTTTGCAAATGAACACATCTTAACTGATCTTAATAAGAAGAATAACAAACAATGTAACCGTGTTCAAATTAATAATAATGAGACCATTGTTATTAATCTCGGTTCTACTAGCCACAATGTGAGATTAGGATATAATCCACCCATAACGAGTATGAGCGCGTACAATTTAAAGAGCTACTAAAGGATTTCGTGGACGAATTCTCATAGTCTTATGATGACATGCCCGATATTGACGTACAAATAGCTTAGCAAGAGATCCTAACATTCCATAATGCAAGATGGTAAAAAAGAAGCAATGAAATCTCCACAACGAATGGTTTCTCAAAGTCAAGGAGGAAGTAGTCAAGAATTTAAACGTATGTTTCATTCGTGTAATTGAATATCCTTCATGACTTGCAAAAATCGTCCCTGTGTCAAAGTTGGGAGGGAAAGTTCACATGTGCGTCGACTATCGAGATTTGAATAAAGCATCCCCAATGGATGACTATCCATTACCCAACATCGACATGACCGGGGACAACACGACTAGCCACGACCTCAAGTCATCTGTCGATGGATTCATTGGATATAACCAGATCAAGATGCACCCTGACTATCAGGAAAAAACACCTTCATCACCCCCTAGGGACCTTTTGCTGCACTATCATGCCATTCGGACTCAAGAACAACGGGGCTACCTACAAAAGGGATACTACAACCATCCTGAACGACCTTATTCACAAAGAGGTTGAGGTCTATGTAGAGGACATGATCATCAAGTCTAAGTCTTGGGAAGGTCAAATTCCCTCCCTCTGAAAGTTTTTTGAGCGACTATGACAATACCATATGCGGCCAAACCCATATAAATACATTTTTGGCATCACAAAAGTAAAAATCTTAGGATTCATGGTTAGAAAGAAAAGAATTGAAGCAGACCCTGGCAAGATTAAAGACAAACTTGAGATTCCACCCCCATGGACTGAAAAGGAAGTTCGAGGACTCCTAGGTAAACTACAGTACATCAGTCGATTCATCAGCCAACTAACTTTTATCTGTGAATCCATTTTTCCACTTCTCCAAAAATATTTATCTAAAGTATGGAATGAGGCGTGCTAAGAAGCCTTTGACCAATAATGAGATACCTTACCCCACCTCCGGTGCTTATGCCTCCACTGCTAGGTCTCCCCATCCTCCTATACTTGACCGTGATATATACCGCAGCACTGGCTTTGCTAGCCAAATATATTGAAGAATCCAGTTAGGAAAGAGACATTTATTATGCTAGTAGGAAATTGTCCAGTTACAAAGTCAACTACACTACTTTGGAGAAATCATGTGTGGCCCTGGTCTGGGTAAAGTTACGGCGCTACATGCTTTCCTTCCTCATCAGACTAGTATCCTGTATGGATCCCATAATGTACTTGCCAAAAAAGCCCGCTTTATCCAATCGAATGTTCCATCAATTGATGTTTCTAACTGAGTTCGATATTACATATGTCACATAGAAAGATATGAAATACATGGCCATCTCTTACTACCTCACCGATTACCCCATGAAAGAAGCCAGTTTTTGGGTATCTAAATTCCCGGATGAGGATATTATCTACACCTCTCAATAGCACCTCATATGTAAAATATTCTTTGATAGAGTTGCCAACAAGAAGGGATACAAGATTAGAATACTCTTAATCGCAACTGATGACTTCGACACCCCAATTGCAATCAAACTAGACTTCCCCAACACCAACAACATGACCAGGTATGAGGTATGCACTATAGGCCTTAAATTGCCCTCCAAAAAGGAATTCGACACCTAGATGTCTATGGAGACTCTGCCCATATCGTCGGCCAAATCCTTAAAAATGGAAAGTTAAAGATGAGAAACTCCAACCCTTCCATGCCCACCTAGAAGAGCTGGTCTCCCAGTTTAGGTATGTCACCTTCCACTACTTGCCCGTGAAAATAAAAACCTGGTTGACTCCCTTATTACCCTGGCCTCCATAGTCTATATGCCTGAGGGAATAATAATGGGCCCTTCCCTAGTTTATAAATAAGTTAAGCCTACCCACTTCTACCACATTGAACTCGTTAGGGAGGAGGATTCTGAAATGGATGGGTTACGGTACTATGACATTGGCGCCTCCTCAAACATGGTAGGTATCCCCAAGACACTGATAAGAAATACTGTGTGACCCTTCGCAAATTGGTTACCCAGTATATCATCTGTGACAAAGCACTGTTCAAAATAAACTTTGATGGAACCCATTTTCACTCTATAGTAGGGGATAAGGTTGAAGAAATAATGTAAAATATTCACAGCGAGGAATGCGGGACCATATGAATGATCACATGCTTTCCAAATGGGTCAAAGTTGAGTCATACGCGGTGCTAAATGCCAAGTAAGTGGCCAAGTTTATCAGGAAGAACATCATCTACCGATACGGAGTTCCACATGAGCCAATGCCAAATAGTGGGCTAAATTTCGAAGCTAAGGTCACAGAACTAGCCGATGAGTATGAAATTTAGAGAGACAAATATTTTTCCTACCGACGCCAAACCAATGGTGCTATAGAAGCCACAAATAAAATCCATAAAACAATTATTAACCAGATGATAGAGAGTTACAGAAATTGGGTTGATCGGATCCCTTACGCCCTCTGGGGCTATCGCATTTCAATCAGAACACCTATTGGGGCTACCCTTTATTCTCTAGTGTATCTCATGGAAGCAGTCCTACCCGTTGATTTAGAAATACCTTCCTTTCACTTCCTTCTCGAAAGAAAAGTTAACGAAAAATAATTGTATCATACCCACTTTGAGGAATTGTCATTCTTGGGTGAAAAGACATTGAAGGCTCAATATCATATACAGGGGTACAATTTCCAGATAACTTGATCTTTCAATAGGAAAGTCAAGGACCGTGGTTTCCAGTAAGGATACCTTTCCCTTAAAGAGATCATAGAACCGGTCTTGGACCCCAGAGGGAAATTCAAACCCAATTAGAACGACCCCTACATACTGAAGAAGATTCTCCCAGGAAGCACATCTATGCTCACAGACCTCGATGGATAAGAGATGGCACGTCCAGTCAACCAGAACCGTCTCAAACTTTTTTACCCTTAGTCCAATATCTCGGCGGGCTATGACTCTTCTCATCCCCCTTTTATTCTTACAAAAATTCCTCACTTACCCTACCCAAAACTACGTGGGACCTAATCCTCTCAAAAACCTTTTCTTTTTAAATTTAAACTCACGAGAATTTTCAAAACCCCAAGAAGTACGTAGGCAACCCATATACCATACATGGGTTTGGTCCCCTTATTTTTTATAAAATTATATTATTTTCTAACTTCCGAGAATTGGTGGTTCATTTTATCATTTACATGAACAAAATGATAATGTATGCCTCAGTGACTGGTCTGGATAATTAAAATGCAAAACTCATCAAGAGGCATAACAAAATATGATCAAAATAAACTTTTATGTCTAATTAAGCATTAAAGTGCTCTTACATGAAGTATTAGCTAAGGGAGTTAAACAAACCACCCCTTTTTGCTGACTACATCGTTCCTAAACAAACACAACCCTTACCAAGAAACACAAAATTATTCTCATCCCCCTCCCAAAAAAAGAAACAAAAATTACCATTCCCAAAAATACCCAAGCTTCACAAAATATTGCCTTTAACTATCGGACAGCCCCACTTCATCGTCACTACTAGCACCTGGAGGTCTCTAAGATTCCTACTCCCCGTTGACGTTCCGTATTCTCTCCAAGGAGAGGTACACCCTGACAAGCCTAGAAAAAACCACAACACCGTCTTCTATGGTGTCAAAAGCAATGAACCACGGTTGAACGGTCTCTTTCTCCATGACTTTATCTACTAATCTCTTGCATAACCACTTCAGGTAGTCCCCAAACACATGGTAGGCTCCCCCCATAGATTGTGATGGACAGATAGACAACTAACGACGCTACCACAAAGATCCCAACATCATCCTTAGTAATTCAGTCAAATCCTCCACCAGGAAAAAAGTTTTTTATATGGGGGGGGGGGGGGGGGCAATCTGTTCCCAACCGACTTGGAACAAAATCTGCTATGGGAAATAGAAAAAAGTCTATCGAAGGCCGAGTAACTTCAAATACCGATAATCTCGAAGATGTAAGATAGGGAGTACACCCCCCGCCCCCCGCCCCACCATGACACTGACCAAAGAAGATACAGGGATCCATGATCTACAAGTCAGTTAACCTAACTCTATACAGATGGGCCGAAGCTATAGAAAGGCAGAATAAAAAAATTGGGGACAACCACCAAGGAATACTCAGGAGGGGCCTCCAGACGAAACCTCTTCGCAAGCACCATAAACAACATTACTGGGCTCCCCCTCAAAAAGTCAGAATGACCTTCCTTCCAAGCATCCATACCATTTAGGGTCTTATCCAGCACCATCATCATAGGATTATGGCGGTGAGACATCCACGCCGTTATTGATGCAAACCTGTGGATCTATAATCAAGTCCCCCATCACTAGTAAAATCCTCCCAGTAAGGCCTAGGGAAACGGCCTCGACAACGACATCATCCTCAAATCCCCTTAGGTGCACTAAATACATAACTGATTGAAGAGAAATGGCCCCTCTGGTTACTAATAATTTAGCCGTCAAGGGAAAAATATGAAGCAACTTTGACAAGAATACTTAAGGAGAGCGAGAGAAATCAGGCATAGCCGCCACCACATTGGGGCTAACCCCCAACGTGTCCGAGAACTCCATATAGGTAGGGGAGACATCCTCCAAGCTGAAACAAAAGACATGGTCCTCACGATACCAAAAATGAACCGCCGCTGATAGAAGATTCTAGTCAATAGCTCCAACTAAGCCATCACCAGTACATTCACTCTGACACATTAGAATCAACTCAAACCAACAAAGTTGACAAGCTCCACTTTACATCAAGATTTTGTTCTCCTCATCCATATACAAATGAAGCCCCTATGTCCGTCCTCTATCTAAAAATTTCCAAAATCAGATTTTTCTCAAAATATGTCCGTTCGAAGAGAAGCTTTTCGCAACACAACCTTCGAGTTTTTCCTCTACTCAAGAAAGTTCAAAAAAATATAATTTTCTTTCTTTTCCTCTAAACAAAACCTCAGCATTAAATTAAAGTGCATGTATCTTAAGCCACTAAATTAAGATTATCAAACAAAATGTGCATCTCTTTTCGCTTTCTTGTGTCTCTCTTTTCAGGTAAGTATACAACATAGACAATGCCAAACTCCTCCAGTCATAATTACAGATCTACATATATAATCCCCATCAACACAGACACCACCTCATATGATAGAAAAATAGATATCTACCTCTACATTCCTGTAGCCCCTACGGCCCCCGAAGGAAAAGTTCAAGGGTAAAAGGTCACCTACATCCCCAACAAAGATTCAGCAAACCACTCAGAAGTAATATTCTGAAACCCTAGCCCATGTCGATCGTCAACTGTTTATTTCTTTTCCCAATGAAGCCTAAGATTCCATGCCCTTGCTGATCGGCACCCTCCCAAGACTGCCTATCGCACCCCTTCCAAATTTTGAATCATCCAAAAGTTCCCCAATAAATCCAAGAAAAATATAGTACCTCATTTTTCTTAAGAAAATTATTTTGGAGTACTAAGCCCCTCATAAGACTCTCAAAATCTCCAACAAGTTTAATCTTACGCTCTTATCCCAGCATAATCCCCAACTAGATTAATCTTACACACCTATCCTACACATATTCCACAAGCAGAACCAACGATGCGTCTGCATCCAAGTCTAGTATTCCCCAATCTAAACATCCCAATGGAGTCTCGAGACAACATAATCCCCAGTCAGATTCTTAAAGATAAGTCCTTCCCCAGTAAAGTCTTAAAATAATACAATCCCTAGTCGGGATCTCAAAGATAAGGCTTTCCCAAGTAAAGTCTTAAAACAACACAATCCCTAGTGGAACCAATGATGTATCTGCACCCCCTAAGATAATTTTAGACTCCCCAGGAGAAAAACTTCCCGTGTATGAACTTTAGGTCCTCAAAATTGACCTCGACCATTTAAATCGGTCGTTATAACTTAAGGTCCTCAGAATCGACCTTGGGCCACAAAATTGGTCGTCATAACTTGAGGTCCTCAGAATTGACCTCGTCCCTAAGAATTGGTCGTTACAACTTAAGGTCTTCAGAATTGACCTCGGCCCTCAGAATCATTCGTCACAATATAAGGTCCTCATAATTGACCTCGACCTGTAAAATTGGTCGCCACAACCTAAGGTCCTCAGAATTGGTCATCACAACTTATGTTTATCATAATTAATCTTGATCGTAGAATTGTTTGTCCTAACTTAAGGTCCTCATAATTAACCTCGGCTCATTGAATTTGTCGTCACAACATAAGGTCCTCAGAAATGATCTCGACTCGCTTAATTGGTCATCATAACATAACATCCTCAGAATTAACCTCGGCCATCATAATAGGTAGCTATAACTTTAAGTTCTCAGAGTTTACCTCAACCCATAGAATTGGTCACTTCAACTTAAGGTCCTCATAATTGAACTCGACCTGCAAAATTGGTCGTCCCAACTTAAGGTCCTCGGAATTGACATTGGCCTGCAAAATTGGTTATCACAACATAAAGTCCTCTGAAATGACCTCGACCTACAGAATTGGTCGTCAAAACTTAAGCTCCTCTGAATAGATTTCGGTCCTCAGAATTAGTCGCTACACCTTTAGGTCCTAAAAATTGATCTCGTACCACAGAATTGGTCGCTACAACTTCAGGTCTTTAGAATTGATCTCGGTCCATAGAATTGGTTGTTGTAGCTTTAAGTCCAAAGAATTTCCCTAACTCATAGAATCGGTCATTATAACATAACGTTATCAAAATTTACATCTACCTTTAGAATTCTTTGTCCCAACTTAAGGTTCTCAGAATTGAACTCGACCCGCAGAATTGGTCATCACAATTTAAGGTCCTCAAAATTGAGCTCGACCCTCAGAATTGGTCAAGACAACTTAAAATCCTCATAATTAACATCATCCCTTAGAATTAACCTCAACCCTTAGAATATGTCGTCATAACTTAAAGTCCTCAGAAATGACCTTGACCCTCATAGTTGGTTATCACAACTCAAGGCCCTTAAAATCGGACTTGATCCACTAAATTCGTCATCCCTAGCACAATTTAAAGGTGCAGCTTGACCCATTAAATTAGACATACTCGTCTCCTTAGAACCAATAATAACACATATCCATCCCATTGAATTGGTCATCATCATCACCTTAGGTCCTCAAAACGGACCTCAACTAACTAAATTGGTCATCCTTGTCTCCTTAGGTCCTCAGAACTTACCTGGACACGCTGAATCGGTTGTCCTCATTTTCTTAGGTCCTCAAAACTGACCTTGACCCGATGAATTAGTCATAACCATCTTCTTAGGTCCTCATAATTGACCTCGACCCACTGAATTAGTCAACCTTATCCTCTAGGTCTCAAAATGGCCCTAAAAATCCTCTTCCCCAACGTCAATGTAGTGTTTATCATTCGACAGCCTTCACTTATTCCAACCTCACCCGTCAAGGGTCCCTTTGTAGACACCCCATCCTAGGACCCCCTAAGAACAACATTAGGTCCCTATCACTCACTCGTTCACTGCAAACCCTAGGTTATACGTCGAGTACCGATTTAGTGTCCATTGGGCACTCACGAGCCCCGTTTGACTCCAGTTAACATTCCCATACGAGAAAAATCTCAATGAATCTTAGAAGGGCTCTAAATAACCTTTCTAAAGGTCTACCTTATGCAAAAATCGGACTTATGGTTTTAAAAATAGTCTGTTTTACTATAAAACTGATTTGAAGGCCATCGAGGGCTCCCGGGCCCTATTTCGACTCCGATCAACTTACTCGGCTGAGAGAAATCCCATGAATCTTTGAAGGGATCTGAATCCTATTTCCAACGGTCTGCTTTGTGTGTAAATCAGCCTTAAGGCTTAGACAAACGATCCATTTTACCCCCAAAACTAATTTAGAGGTCGCCGAGCGCTCTCGGCCTCCGTTTGACTTATATCAACTCTTCATTTCGAATAAAGATAAATGAATATTTGAAGGGCTCTAAATACCTTTTCCAATGGTCCACCTCATATGAAAATCATCATTACGGTACGAACAAATGATCCATTTTAATTCAAAGGGTCATCGGCTACTTTCGGGCCCCATTTGACCAAGGTCAATTATACGAACCGAACGAAGCTGAATGAAATACTGAAGGGAATTTAATACCCTTTATAATGGTGCATGCCATGCACGGATCAAACTTACGATTTGGATGAACGATCTATTTTCCTCCAGGAATTTCCTGTCAAGTGACTAACGGGCACTTTTGCGCCCTGTTTAACTTTGTTCAACTTCGAAACCTGGGAGTGGCTCAATGCATTCTTAAAGGTATCTAAATACCATTTCCAATATTCCTCCCTGTGTATAATTTTGATTTACAGTTTGCATTTTACGATCATTTATTTGAAAAACCTACCTCAGACTGCCAATTGGTAACCCCAGGACCCTGCCTATTGGCAGTATGTCTAGGGTCCTATGTCGATAGGTAGGTCTAGGACCATGCTGATCGGCACCCCCTGAATCTATAAATAGAGGCCATGAACTCACTTTATAAAGCACCCTAGAACATCCATCCCAGCAATTTAGAGAGAATCCCTCAAATTTAGAGCAATTCTTTCCTTAAAAGCCCATTTACCACATTCCCTCCATCATTTTCATAATTTTTTGAGTAAATTCCCACCTATCTCCTCAAACCACCATCACCTCATCTTGATATCAACACATCTCTAATAAAGATCTACTTCAACTTTTCATAAGAAGGTCTAATTATCCCCCTTTGTCTTTACGTTCTCTTATTTTTGCATTTGTTACTTCATTTTCTCTTTAGAACTTTACTTCATTACATCACACATCTTAATTTTAAACATTTTATTATTAGTATTCGCAAAGTACATACTTTATTTTCATAGAAAAACCCAAAATTAAGAAAAAGAAGGTTCACTTGTAAATTCGAAACGGGGATTTCTCATGACATTTTTTCACACTAAAACACCTTTTTCTACACACACACACTTATAATAAAGTCCCCGGATAGATTTATGGGTTATACACCACCTCGCATTGTCTTCAAAATATGTGGACTTTGATGCCTCCTGGGCTACGTAGGCATTTTAGGTAAATCCCTCGACTGGAGTCCTCTCACATACATTTATTATTTTGCTTTTTGAATACATCCTTGATATATATATATATATATATATATATATATATATATATATATATATATATATATATATATATTACATGGTTGTGTGCTTGTGTCTTCTCTGATTTACGCAATTGTTCTTCTATAATGATTTGGGAATCGATAAACACTTACATTATATTTTTAATTGTTATTTTGGGAACACTCATAAAGATGACCTCGCTCCGCCTTTATCCATGACGCAAGTCGAGCGATTTCATCCTCCATTTATATTATGCAAATAAGCACACACATCACAAAGTTCTATAGGAGACCATGAGAGATCGAAAGGGCGGAATGGGTCCCTATCACCTCTTCCTATTTCGTAACTTAGTCCTCGAATCCTTGAACTAGTTGGTATCGTAAGCATAAGTATTATCCTTGATGTCTTTTTCTCGAGGAGGTAACATTTCTTTTACATGTATTGGCGACTCTATATCTACATATCACTCGACATCGATGACGATCGAACGCCCCAATAAAGGACGTAATCACGTGCCCACACTGGAAGGGGAAGGACAGAGGGATTCACCTTGGGAGAACCCCCGACCATGACCTTGGGATGACCACAATGGGAATTATTGGTTGCGATGTCACACATAGACTTTGAAACTCTCTCATAATAAACCTTAACAAAATGTGTCTTAACACTTATGATGGGTTTTTGTTTGGATTTTACCTCGGTGAGATCCAACGGGCATGAGGTTAAGAGAAGGTTAGTGATGAATCAAAACCTTAATCAAAATAATATACCCTTACACTTCATATATTAAATAAGATAAACTTAAATTCGATTGGTCGAAAAATAATAACTAGTTATTGATTAATTAGAGACATTATTTGGAGGACTCATATTCACTCCCTCACATATTTTTTTAAGAAAAAAGAGACACGGTGATAATTACTGGCAATAAGAATACAAGAAGTTAAAATTGGACCTCACTTATACCTTTTTTATTAGTTCACGCCATTTAGAGGGTACTCCTATTTATAGGTATGGGGATAAGACGACCTTAACTACCCTGAAAATTATGGAGTTGATATCCAGTAATAGTACTTGTTCGATCGTATTCTATTTTTCCTATCGGAAAGTTGGGATGATGCTATAGAGAATATATTATGTATATATAATCTCGATGTAGCCTTGACCTTAATTACGTTGTTAGAGAAGGTAGGGAAAAAAATTCACCCATTATAGATATAAATACGTACAGAGAGCATCGATATTGATTGTGATGTTTCATGACATATGCACGCTGAATCTTTCCAATAAGTTGAAGAAGATGGGATTACGAGTTCATGTCACGGATATCTACACATCAATCACATATGTTCTTCCTCCTATTTGGCCATGTGCCAAGTTTCATGGGTCTTTAAAAACTAATATCGAATGGATGGGGCTCAGACACATTGAACATATTTTAATATCTTACTTTGTAAATGTATATATATAGTCATAAACTTGATTAGTTAGTTATAACTTCATAATATTTTAATTATTTAGTCACTTATTAATTTTTATTATTTTTTAGATAATGTTGGTCAGTAATGGACAAAATGTACCAAGTGATGAGGTGACACCCCAACTAGGATCCTCATTTCGCGCACACCAACAAGAATTTTCATCACCAATTTTTGAGTAATTAATAACTCCACCATTGGTTCAATCCGCTACTCTATGTACGACTCTAAGTATGAGTAGGAAACAAACCTCCGTTGCTCCAATGCCCCCACCCAGCCCTCTCGAGACCTAGCAGTTAAATGAAGATAGTCTCATTGGGTTCTCCCTTCCCAAGAATAACCTCATAGGTGATAAAAATTACCCGAAGAGATTTAAATCCCAATGTTTATTGCTTGGTAAAATGAAGTGAAAGTCAGGGGAGCAGACAACTAGAGCCTTGTTTATCAATCCATCAAAGATGACATCTATAATCAATTCTATAAGTGGTTTTCATATCCTGACCATTCAAAGCATAAATTTCTTTCCTGGGGTGCTGAGCAGTTGAGAACATGTCCAAAAAACTTTCAACAAAGAATTTTTTGAAGGAGCATCAAGCTCCAACATTTTGTCTCTGAAAGATTGTGTGCATCTGAATGTTGAAATATTGAGTGATTAGTGGAATGAATTTTTGGAAAATGAGGCAAGGGATAAAAAGCTGGTCCAAAGGGAGAAAATAAACAAAATAGGTCAAAAAATAATGTCCATAGGATAGGATCCAAATCTTATGAAGATGTGAAGAATGAATGATCGAGTAGGACAAAAGAAGGTCCAGATGCCGGTAAACAACCAAATCATGCCAACTTGTACGTGCATGATCGACGAGACTAAGGTAATAATTTCTCACTGCACTTAGATAAGACTCTAGAATTAATAGAGGCCATTAGAAGTAGGTTGAGTTTGAGTCATTATGATGACTTAGAAAATGATGCCCTGACCCAGACCTTTGGAAAGTACAAAAGAAGGAGGATGAGAGTTGTCGAATCACATATGCTGAAAACAAAATTAAAAGACACCACACCTCTCACTGACGAGCTTTCTTCAATCAAGAATCATATCTCCACCCAAGAGTAACATCAGTCTAAGATCGATAGGGATGTCCAGGAGATTAAAACAAAACAAACATGGGAGCCTTGATGAGTGAAATTAGGAAACTTATGTCATTTTTTGCTCAAGGTTTTCGCCCCCAATTCCTCCTCAAGATTTTCCTCACCCTCATTCTCAAGGTTTTCCCTTTCCTCCGTTTCCAACTTTCCCCTTATAAATGTTGCCTGCATCAACATTTCCATCACAAATCTTACCTCCTTCAACATTCTCCTTCCTAGAGTTTTTGTTCATCATCGATCTTGGATCACCGTCAACCACCCACGGTGACTATGGGATGCAATTATATTTTAAGCACCTAGCCAATAGTAGGATTGTTGGTGTGCCCACTCATATCCGTAGTTATCAAATCTGAATTCCATAACCGACCTTTACATAAGGGTGATGCTTAGGTGATTGTTGATGAAATATACTTCAGTTGTGAAGATTTACTCATGTAAGTTGATAGCGAAGAATGGAAAGAATTAAAGCATTATGCAAATTCTTTTATTACTTGGCTAGTTTTCCTATTGTTGAATTTCTAATAATATTTTTTTGATTAAGTTGTAATAATATCACTTGACAAATTTGTTTAATTTGAGTTTAAGTTATGAAATTTCCGTAATTTGTTTAATATTTTTATCGATGTACCTGTGTACGCGCCGATTATGGGATAAAATCCCGAACAACCAATTTAACTCGTAGTAACCAATCGTGTAGTTGAAGGACTCTCAATTTGAGAATAAGAACGAAATTTGCAAATATGAACACTTAGGCATGAAAATGTGCCACTACCGGGCAAAACCCCGAACAACCCCCAAATGACCCTGTAAGGGGAACGAACACCTCACACTGACCAGCATAACTCATAGCATCCGAGCGCGTAATCATGGGAATCTCAATTTGGAAACATGATCGAATTTTGTAAATACGCATACATAGGCATGAAATCGTGCCTCTGGTGGGTGAAAGCTCTAAACAACCCCCAAACGGTCCTGCAAGGGCCATGAACACCTCGCTTGTGATCAACATAATTATAGTAACCGATCGCATAGTCAAAGGACTCTCGATTTGAGAATAGGTCCAAAATTTTCAAATAGGCACACTTAGGCTTTAAAACATGCCACTCGTGGGTGGCCAAAACTCCAAATATCCTTAAAAAGGTCCCAAAAGGGGCACGAACACCTCGTGCATAACCAACCTAACTTGTATCAACCGATCGTGTAATTCTAATACTCCAAATTTTAAAATATGACTGAAATTTTCAAATAGACACACTTAGGCTTGAAAACGAGTTGCTAGTGGGCGAAAATGCCGAAGGGCCCCTAAACAGCCCTACGAGGGGTACGAACAGCTTCGAATGTGACCAATATAACTCGTTGCAACCGACCATGTAGTCGGGGACTCTCGAATTGAAAAATAGGACTAAAATTTGCAAATCGGCATACTTAGACTTGAAAATGTTCCCCTCGTGGACCAAAACCCCTAATAACCCAAGAACAGCCCCGTAAAGGGTATGGACACCTCGCACATGACCAACATAACTCTTAGAAACTAACCGCATAGTCACTGGACACTCAGTTTGAGAATACGACCAAAATAGAATCGATATTTACAAAGAGGCACACTTAGGCTTGAAAACGTGTCGATCGCGGGCTAAAACCTCGAATGAAGCCGGAACATCGCTACAAGGGGCACGAACACCACGCTCATGACTAAGTAACACGTATCAATCTATCGCCTAGTTGAGGAATTCTCGATTAAAAAATAGGACCAAAATTTGCAAATAGGTACACTTCGGCTTGAAAATGTGCCTCTAGTGGGCGAAAGCCCCGAATAGCCCAAAACGGCCTTACAAGAGGCATGAACAGCTCACGAGTGACCAACATAGCTTATAGAAACCGATTATATTGTCACGGGACTCTCGCTTTGAGAATAACATCAAAAATTAAAAATAAGCACACTTAGGCTAGAAGACGTGTCGTCTTGTTTAAAAAACCACAAATATCCCTCAAACGACCCCGAAAGGTGCACCACCATGTTGCATGTGACCAACATAACTCATTGCTTTTGACTGCGTAGTCGCGAGACTCCCTATTTGAGAATAGGACCAAAATTTTAAAATAGGAACACTTAGGCTTAAAAATGTGTCGCTCGTTGGCCAAAACCCCAAACAACCCCCAAACGGCCCCGCAAGTGGTACGGACACCTCGCACATGACCAATGTAACTCATAAATACTGATCGTGTAGCCGTGGGACTTCTGATTTGTGAATAGGATCTAAATTTGTAAATAGTCTCACTTGGGCTTGAAAACATATCGCTATTGGGTGAAAACCCTGAACGGATTCTCAATGGACCTGCAAGGGGCACTAACACCTTGCACGTGACCAACTTGACTCGTAGAAAATGATCGCGTAGTCGCAAGATTCTCGATTTCAGAACAAGACAAAAGTTTACAAATAATCACACTTAGGCATAAAAATATTCCGCTAGTAGGCGAAAACCTCGAACAGTCGCTAAACGGCCTCGTATGGGGCACAAACACCTCGCACGTGACAAATCAAAAATAGCAATTGATTGTATAGTCATGGTACTCTCATTTTGAGAATAGGACCAAAATGAACAAATAGGCACATTTAGGCGTGAATATGCGCCGCTAGTTGGCAAAAATCCCAAATAGCCCCACAAGGGCACCATAACTCACACTTGAGCAACATAAGATCACGTTGTCCTGGGGCTTTCGATTTAAGAATAGGATTAAAATTTGCAAATCGGCACATTTAGGCTTTAAAATGTGCCGCTCGTGGGTCAAAACCCCGAAAATCCCCCAAACGGCCCTGCAAAGGGTACGAACACCTCGCACATGACCAAGTAACTCGTAGGAACTTACCACGTAGTTGCGGGATTCTCGTCTTGAGAATAAGATAAACATTTTCAAATATGCAAATTAGACATAAAAACGTGCCTCTAGGGAGCGAAAACCCTAAAAGCCCCTAAACGGCCCCAAAAGGGGCAGGAACACCTCAAACGTGACCTACGTAACTCATAGAAACGGATTGCCTAGTCGCAGTACTCCCGCTTGAGAATAGGAAAACAATTGCAAATAGGCACACTCAGGCTTAAGAATGTGCCACCCCTTGTGCGCCAAAATCCCTATCAACCTTCAAACGACCTGACAAGGGGCACGAACAGCTCGTACATGACCAACATAATTCGTAGCAACCATCCACGTAGTCGCGACACTTTTAGTTAAAAAATATGATTGAAATTTACAAATGGGTACATGTAGGCTTGAAAACGTGCCGTAGGTGGTCAAAAACCATAAACAACCCCCAAACGGCCCCATGAGGGGAATAAACACCTTGCACGTGACAAAGTAGCTCGTAGATATTGACCAAAAAGTTACGGGACTCCCAATATTTAAATAGGACAGGAATTTGCAAATAAGCACACTTAGGCTTGAAAACGTGCCGCAACAGGGAGAAAACTCCGAACTTCTCCAAAACAGTTTCGCAAGTGGCACAGACACCTCAATTGACAAATATAACTCGTAGCAACTGACTAAGTAATCGAGTTTCTCCTGATTTGAGAATAGGACCAAAATTTGCAAATAGCCGAACTTAGGCTTGAAAACGTTCTACTAGTGGGAGAAAACCCTGAACAACCCTGCAAGGGGCACGAGCACCTCGCACATGACCAACATAACTCATAGAAATCGATTGCGTAGTCACATGACATTCGGTTTGAGAATATGACCAAAATTTATAAATATGCACACTTCGGCTTTAAAATGTGTCACTAGTGGGTAAAAATCAGAATTAGTCGGTCCTGTAAGGGGAGCGAACACCTCGCACGTGTCTAATGTAACTTTTAGCAACTGAGCACGTAATTGCGGGACTCCCAATTTGAGAATAAGATCAAAATTTTCAAAAAGGCACACTTAGTCTTGAAAGCATTCTGCTAGTAGGTGAAAAACCTAAACAACCCCTAGATATCCATGCAAGGGGCATGAACACCTCACACTAAACAAACATAACTCATAGCAACCGACTATGTAGTCGTGGTTCTCGCAATTTGAGAATAGAACCAAAATTTACAAAAAGGCACACTTAGACTTGAAAACGTTCCACTCATGGGACAAAACTTCAAACAACCACCAGATAGCTCCATAAGGGGTATGAAAAACTTGCACGTGACCAATGAAACTCGTAATAACTGACCGCATAGTCGTGGGTCTCCTAATTTGAAATTAGGACCAAAATTTACAAATAAGCACACAGGTTTAAAAACGTAGGGCTAGTGTGCAAAAACCCCAAATAGCTCCTAACGGCCCCATAGGGGGCATGAACACCTCGCATGTGACCAAGGTAACACGTAGAAATCGATCGCGCACTCGCGGGACTCCCAGTTTGAGAATAGGATCAAAATTTACAAATATACTCACTTAGGCTTAAAAATGTGCCGTTCGTGGGCCCAAACCCTTAATAGTCCCAAAATGTTCTCGAGGGGTACGAACAACTTTCACATGACCAATGTAAGTTATGGCAACCAACTACATAGTCGAAGGATTCCAGATTTCAGAATAAGACCAAAATTTGTAAATAGGCACACTTAGGTGTGAAAACGTGCCGCTAGTGGGCGAAAACTTTGAACAACCCCCAAATAGCCCCACAAGGGGCACAAACGATTCGCACGGGACAAACATAAGTTATAGCAACTGAACGCAAAGGCGTAGAACTCTCGGTTTGAGAAGAGGATCGAAATTTGTGAATAGGCACACTTAGGCTTGAAAACTTGTTACTAGTGGGCGAAAACCCCTGAACAATTCTTAAACGGCCTCGTAAGGGGTATGAACACCTCGTACATGATCAACATAACTTGTGGCAACCGACTGCGTAGTTACGGGAGTATTCATTTGAAATAGGATCAAAATTTTCAAATAGGCACACATAGGCTTGAAAACGTGCTGCTAGTGAGCAAAACCCCCGAACATCACCCGATAAACCCACACGGGTCACGAACTCCTCACATACGAGCATAACCCTTAGCAATCGATCCCGCAGTCGCGGTGCTCTTGATTTGAGAATAGGGAATAAATTTTTGAATAGCCATACTTAGGCTTGAAAATATGTCGCTAATGGTCCAAAACCCCGAGCAACCCCCAAATAGTACGAACACCTCGCACATGATCAACATAGCTTGTAGCAGCCGATCGTGTAGGCGCGGGACTCCCAATTTGACAATAGGACTGAAATTTGTAAAAATACACACTTAAACTTGAAAACATTACTCGTAGAAATTGTTCGCGTAGTTTTGGGACTTTCGATTTAAGAATTGGACCGAAATTTACAAATAGGCATGCTTAGGCTTGAAAATGTACTGCTAGTCATCAAAAACCTTTAACAACACCCAAACGACCCCGCAAGGGGCATGAAAACCTCGCACGTGGCCAATGTAGGTCATAACAATAGACTTCACAGTTGCAAGGCTCATGATTCGAGAATAGGACCAAAATTTCAAATAACCACACTTAGCCTTAAAATGTTCTGCCAATTGGCCAAAACCTTGAACAGTCCCTAAATGGCTCGAACACCTCATGCTTAATCAATAAAACTCTTAATAACCGATCGTATAGTCGCGGGACTCCCAATAGGATCAAAATTTGCAAAAAGTTGGACTTAGGCTTGAAAACATGTTGCTAATGGGCAAAAACCCCCCCGAACAACCCCCAAACAGACTCACAGGGGGCACAAACCCCTTCCACGTGATTAACGTAACTCATAGCAACCTATTGCCTAGTCAGGGGACTTTCGATTTGAAAATAGGACCAAAATTTAAAAATAGGCTCACTTAGGCTTTGAGAGATGCCTCTAGTGGGTGAAAACCTAGAACAACCTCTAAATGGGACCACAAGGGCCACGAACAACTCGCACATAACCAGTAACTCATAGTGACCAACCATGTAGTTGCGGGACTCTCGATTTTAGAATAGGACCAAAATTTGAAAATAGGCACACATAGGCTTGTAAAATATGCTGCTCGTGGGCAAAAACCCCAAACAACCCCTAAATGGCCTCGCAAGGGGCACGAACACCTTGCACGTGGATAACGTAACTCGTAGCAACTGATCGCCTAGTCGAGGGACTCCTGATTTGATAATTGGATCGAAATTTGCAAATAGGCACACTTAGGCTTGAAGACGTGCCTCTAGTGAGCGAAAACCACGAACAACATCTAAACGGGGACGCAAGGCCACGAATAACTCAGACGTAACCAACATAAATTGTAGCAACTTACCACGTAGTCGTGGGACTCCCAATTTGAGAATAGGACCAAAATTTACAAATAGGCCCACTTAGGGTTATAAAACGTGTCATGGGATAAAACCCTGAACAACCCCTAAATGGCCTCACAAGGGACACAAACACGTCGCATGTGAACAATGTTATTCGTAGCAACTGATTGCCTAGTCGACGAACTTCTGAATTGAAAATAGGATTGAAATTTTCAAATAGGCATACTTACGCTTTAAAATTTATCGTTAGTGGGTGAAAATACCGAACAACGTCCAACAACCCCAAGAGCGGCACGAACACCTCGCACGTGACCAAGGTAACTTATAAAACCAAATACTCGCGGGATTCTCGATTTGAGAACATGGCTAAAATTTAAAAATAGACACACTTAGGCTTGATAATGTGCCGCTTATTGGCCAAAATCTCGAATAACCCTCAAATGGCCTCGCAAGGGCACAAACACCTCTCACATGACCAACGTAACTCAAAACAACCAATCGCGTAGTCAGGGGATTCTCAGTTTGAGAATAGGACCGAAATTTGCTAATAGGCACACTTCGGCTTAAAAATGTGCCATTAGTGGGTGAAAACCACGAAAACCTTGCACGTGACCAAAGTAACTCATAACAACTAAACGCGTAATCGTGGGACTCTCGATTTGGAAACAAGATCAAAATTTGCAAATATCCACACTTAGGCTTGAAAACGTCCTGCAAGTGGGTGAGCAGTTCCCAAATGGCCCCTCAAGGGGAATGAGCACCTTGCACATCACCAACGTAACTCGTAGTAACTAACTGTGTAGTCATGAGACTCTGGATTTGAGAATAAGATAATTATTATCAAATAGGCGTACTTAGGCTTGACAACGTGCCGATCATGGGCCAAAACCTCGAACAGCCTCCAAACTGCCCGGTAAGGGATATGAACACCTCGCATGTGACAAATGTAACTCATAGAAAATGACGGCGTAAACACGGGAATACCAGTTTGAGAATAGGACCAAAATTTGTAAATAAACACATTTAGACTTGAAAATGTGCTGCTAAAACCCTGAACAACCCCGAAATAGCCCCAGAAAGGAAATGAAAACTTACCCATGACACAACTCGTAGCAATGTACCGCATAGTCGCGGGACTCCCAGTTTAAGAATGGGACAAAAATTTATAAAGAGGCGCACTTAGGATTGAATACATATCACTCGTGTGGCAAACCTCAAACAACCCCCAAACGGCCCTACAAGGGGCATGAATACCTCGTATGTGACAAAACAAATTGTAGCAACTGAGACGTAGTCGAAAGGCTCCCTATTTGAGAATAGGACCAAAATTTGCAACTAGGCACACTTAGGCTTGAAAGTATATCGCTCGGGAGCAAAAACCTTAAACAACCCCCAAATGAATCTGCAAGGGGCACGGACACCATGCATGTGAGCAAGGTAACTTGATGCAATTGACCACGTAGTCGTGGGACTCACGGTCTAAGAATAGGTCCAAAATTTACAAATAGGCACACTTAGACTTGAAAACATGCCTCTCGTGGGTGAAAACCCAAAATGACCTTGAATGACCACAAAAGGGGTAAGAACACCTCAAACATGACCAAAGTAACTTGTTACAACCCACTGCATAGTCAAGGGACTGCTGATTTGAGAACTGGACTGAAACATGCAAATAGGCACAATTAGGCTTAAAAATAAGCTGCTCATGGGCAAAAGCCCTAAACAAACTACAAACGGCCCTTCAAGGGGAACAACCACCTCACACGTGAACAACGTAACTCGTTAAAAGCTACGGTGCAGTAACGAGACTCCCAGTTTGAGAACGTGAGCAAAATTTGCAAATAGCCACACTTAGGCTTGAAAACACGTTGCTCATTGGCCCAAACCCCAAATAGCCCCTACACTGCCTCGCAGGCGGTACGAACACCTCACACGAGATAAATTTAACTCGTAACAATCAACCACATAGTTTTGAGACTCCCGGTTCGATAATAGGACTAACATTTGAAAATTTGCACACTTGTACTTGAAATATGCCGCTAGTGGGCAAAAAAATTAGCCCTGCAAGGAGCACAAATACCTCACACATGACCAACATAACTCATAGGAACGGACCAGGTAGTCGCAGGACTCACGAAGTGAGAATAGGACCGAAATTTGAAAATAGGCACACTTAGGCTTGAAAACGTGCTGCTCATTGGCTAAAATCCCGAACATCCCTCAAATGTCCTTACAAGGGGCATGAATACCTCACACGTGACCAAGGTAAATCATAGCAATCAACTGCGTAGTTACGGGACTCTCGATCTGAGAATAGGATACTAATTTGCAAATAGCCACACTTAGGCTTAAAAATATGTTGCTCGTTGGCCAAAATACCAAATAGCTCCCAAATGGCCCCGCAAGGGGTACGAATTCTTTACACGTGAGAACATGATTATGATTTGAAAACTCACACACTTAGGCTTAAAAACATGCTTCTAGTGGGCGAAAACGCTAAATAACCCCCAAATGTCCCCGTGAGTGGCACGCACACCATACACGTGACCAATGCAACTCGTAGCAACCCATCATAGTTGCGGAACTCCGAGTTGGAGAATAGGAGTGAAATTTTGAAATAGGCACACTTAGGCTTGAAAACAAGCTACCAGTGAGCAAAAATCCTAAACAACACCGAACGGCTCCGTTAGGGGTAAGAACACCTCGTACGTGACCAAAGTAAGTCATAACCACCAACCGCATAGTTGCAGGACTCCTGATATGAGAATAGGATCTAAATTTGTAAATAGGCTCGCTTAATCTTGAATATGTGCCGCTCGGGGAAAAAATCCCGAACGACCCCCAAACCACCCCGCAAGGGGCACGAACATCTCGCATGTGACCAATGCAACTCGTAGCAATTGACTGCGTAGTCGTGGGACTCCCGATTTGAGAATAGGACCAAATTTTTCAAATAGGAACACTTAGGATTGGAAAGGTTCCACTAATGGGTGAAAACCTTGAGCAACCCTAAACGGACTCTCAAGGAGCACGAACACTTGACACATCACCAATGTAACTCATAACAACTAATCGCATTGTCGTGGGACTCCCGATTTGAGAATAAGATCAAGTTTTTTAAATAGTCACACTTAGGCTTGAGAACTTGCCACTCGTTGGCTAAGACCCTGAACAGCCTCGTAAGGGGGCTCGAACACGTAGCACGTGACTAATGTAACGCATAGCAACTGATCACGTAATCGCAAAACTCATGGTTTGAGAATATGTCCCAAAATAGCGCATATATTTTTTCATATAAATATGATCACAAGATTAAATTGTGACCATATATATATTTGTTTGTGATAACTATGTGGTCGCAGATTTGGTCCATGACCAATTTCAAGCATATGTAAAAGGGGTTCACGGCTTAGGTCCGTGACCAAATTAAAAAATGTGGGAAAGTTGGTCACGGACTTCGTTTGTGACCATGGTGAACCATGTGAGGATTGTGGTCACGACTTTAGTCCGTGATTCCGTTTTCGAATCTAGTCATGAATATGGTCCATGACTATCGGGTCACGGCCCTTATCCATAACCATTATGCCTTATACTGCCCCATGCTTCGGTCTCTTACTTCTCCTTTTGTGTCGGGACAAGGCTTGTGACCATCGATTTTGGTCACGGGTGAGATTTATGACCCAGAGGCCTGTACACGACCCAAACCCATAACTATCCGCCTATTTTGGTGTAGCAAACAAATATATTTAAGAAATTTAACTCTTGAAAGTTAAACTAATTTAAAATGTAAACATTTAACTATTATACTAAATGAGAAGCTAAAAGAATTTGAAAAAAGAAATCCAAAAACAAATAAATGACCAAAAATGTTATGCTTGGTGGAGTCAATAAACTAGTTTAAACATAACAAATTGTTAACAATAAAATAAAAATTACATGATTCAAGAGTTTCAGTACAAGCTTACATCATTTATTACTGATATGCCCTATTTGTACCCAACAGCTCAGAGACACCAACCCTCGACCTAAAATATGGCCGTGGTTAGAAGGGTCCTAGGTTGGCGACCAGTGGAGTCATCCTAAGCAAGGTCGTCCATGGCCGACATTACATGTTGCCTCATAGCCAAGCAACAGCTGAGGTCCTCATGGTCCATATAGATAGTAATCCATCAAGTCGGCATCGCGTCTTCACCATACATCAATCTCAATTGGATGTAAGCCGAGGAGGCAGAGATTACACAATCATCATAATCAGCCTCGGCTGGGAATCAACCGACGTTCCTGCTACTCCTCCATTACCTCGGTACAGGCTGACATTACAACTCGACCTGCCTTACCTCAGCTCTCCTACTGAGCCAAGATTATCGCTGATAACCTCTGATCGAGCAGTTGGCCGACGTCACCAACCTCGTACTCTTTCAGGCCGAGGTCAGTATCACCCGAGGACAGCCGAGCTTCTACATGTTCTTGTATAAATTGGAACACGTGGAGAAATCTGTTATAACCGAATTATTCCCTCCACGTTAGAGAATATTGAGGTCATCATTGCTTAGTTGAGATCAACCAGGTGTCACTCTCATACTGGTTCGATGCTCATACACATACTCATTGTATGTTTAGGGGGTACATTACACCCCCCAAGAACTATATATAGAGGTCATCCTCTACCTTGTAAAGGGATCGATAATTACAACCCTAGCTAAAACCTATCATTTTTACACAGTAGAGAGAGAAAGCTTGAGATATTGTATCCATGGACATTAGTGCCTTCATTCAGTGATATTACTCACACTCATTCACAGTGGATGTAGGCCATATTGGCTGAACCACTTACATTCAAGTGTTCATCCACTTCTCCTCACCTCAATCTCTTATATTTAGTGTACTCTTATGCTGCCATTGTTAGCACTAGTTTGAGATAACAAACACCTTGAGGGGTGGTGCTATTTCCAGCATCATCATTTTGGCGCCGTCTATGGGAACGAGAAGCTATCTCTTCCTCATTTTTTTCTTAACCTCACCGAAGACTCTGGTGGTGAACCAGGCCTCTCCCCTTGTGTGGAGATGCTTTACCATTGAAAGAGGTTCGTCAAGCTACAAAGCTTATTTACTCTACAAGCTCTTTAGTATTAACATATGACGCTGGAATTATCGCCACCTCTTCCACCGCCTGGTGTTGGAGGGCCTTGTTCCAGCCAGTCACTGTCTCAGTTCGAAATGGCGGAAGTGGCAGCAGTCATGAGGTCATTGGCTGCAATGCAATAAGCGATGAAGGAACAATTTTCACAACTCAGTCAGAATATGAAGAGACCACCTGGGGTCTCACTAGAGATGATCAGTCCGACGGCTATTCAGCCTCATCCTGACGTCATGGGACCACCCCAAGCACCGTAAAAAGACCAACCTACGCCTCAGTGGAGGAGGGATGTTGTTGATCCTGGATTTTTGCATCTGGGGAGGCAAGTACACCCTTGCCCTGAGGATAGGTATGATTATTTGGAGGCAGAAGACGCTCCAGAAGATTATTGGGAGCCGTATGAGGTTTCAAATAACACAATACGTCCTATCGAGCAGAGCCGAGGTTGTGGAGGCAGAAGAGGTGAATAAGCCCAACAAAGAGGGTCAGCTTTTGATCGATTAAGAAGAGGGTCAGACTTTGAAAGGCTCGGCCCAGTAAACGACCTATGACAGAGGTTATCCAGGTCGAGAAGTGTAGCCGACTCATAAAGTAATGATGGCCAACGTCGTCCTCATCAAGGCCGACCTAACACGGGATGAGGTATGGACCAGGAAGAGGTCAACAATCGACATTGTGGTGTGGCTGGGGAACCCTCAGTCCAACCCTTGGAGGTGGCTGGGGATAACCTCGTCCAGGCCGATGTTGCAAGACCATGGAATGAATCCATCCAACATCTTAAGTATAATATAGGAGACCTCATCAAAAGCCAAGACCCACTGGAAAGAGGTTTATCAGAAGGCTCTCCGTTCGTGGCTAAGACAGTGAGCTTCCCTACCCCCGCTAAGTTCAAGCTACCTACGGTGTCTACCAAGTATGACGATAGTACTAACCCTGTACATCATATGGAGATGTACCAATCTACGGTGGACATTTACTCAATACCAGATGAGATGAAATGTCAGGCCTTATCAGGGACTTTGACGGAAGCTGCACACATCTAATTCACCTCTCTTCTGAAGAACTCAATAGAGAACTTTAAGAGTTTGGCTGAACGGTTCATTCACAACTTCTGTTTTGGGGTAAGACCTCAAAAGAAGACTACCCATTTGTTATATGTCAAGCAAGGCAAGAAAGATAACCTAGGGGACTACATTTCTAGATTTAACAAAGAAAAACTCGAGGTTAAAAACTATGAAGAGAATATAGCCATAACCGCCCTCATAAGAGGTCTTCAGAAAGGGGAGTTGTTGTGGAAACTTTTGAAAGACCCTCCCAAGTCCATGGCAGAACTATTAGCAACTACGGACAGGGTCATGAATGCTGAAGAGGCCATGGCTGCATAATACGAGGATGAGAATGGCGGTAGCATCGGGAAGTTCTAAAAAAAGAAGGATGGGAAGAAGGGAACAGCCGACGATAAGTTCGCACTCTATACCCCTCTAACTGTGAGCTGCGAACACATCCTGAATAAGATCAAGAATGATCGGTCACTGAGATGGCCAGAGAAGCTGAAGGATCCTCCACCTAGGAGGAACAAGAACTTGTGGTGCGAGTTCCACCAAGACTATGGCCATGTTACAGATAAGTGCTTCGCCTTGAAAGATGAGATCGAGAAGATATTGAAATCAGGAAAGTTGAGGAAGTATGTTGATGGCAAGGCTCCTAAAAAGGGAAAAGATGACCTTATAAAGAAGAGAAATGACAGATGTCGGGATGATACTCCAGCAGGAAGAGACGATGACCCGAAGGGTGACGATGAGGATGATCCAGACCTCCCACTAAAATATGACAATGCCCCGGTGAAGAGGGTCGGTATGATCTCCTTTGGTGTTAACACCATATATAGAGGAATCACATGGGGCGGTTCTGAAGTGGCTGATCAAAAAGATCATGTGGCGGAAGCCAAGTCAGTGACCAAGACAGAAGTTGTAAATCTGACATCTTCTGAAACCAAGTAGAAGAGAAAGAAGGTGGATATGGATAATCTTATAGTTGGGTTCTGCCGACTCGACTTCAAAGGCATCATAGCTCCGCATGATGACCCTTTAGAAATCACAACAAGGGTGCATGGGTGAAAGGTATAGAGAATCCTCGTAGATGGAGGAAGTTCAGCAGATGTGATGTTCTGGCACTGCTTCAAAAGCCTTAGCCTTAGTAGAGCTAGGCTGGTACCTTATCATCATCCGTTAATGGGCTTAAACGGTGAAAAGGTCCACCTGTTTGGCATGTATGGGATAGACGTGCGAATGGGCGATAAGTGGCCTAAGAGGTTGACCCGGAAGATTATTTTTTTTTATTATGGATGAAAATGTCTTCTCGGCCTATAACCTCATCATAGGAAGAGTGTCCCTTAAGGAGCTTGAGGCCGTGCCGTCGACGGTCCACCAGATGCTAAAATTCTCGACCCCCTATGGGGTAGGGGAACTGCAGGGTGACCAGACCATAGCACGAGAATGCTAATTCAACTCAGTCGAAGAGATAGAGGCCCATAAGAGATCAACTACCACATATAACATTGATATACTTGACCCGAGAGATGAAACGAAGTTGAAGAAAGGAGAGGCCGCGGAAGAGGTAGAATCGATTGCCCTCAATGAGGATGAACCAGGAAAAACCGTCTAGGTCGACAAATCCTTAAAAGCAGAGATCAAGGAAGAGCTGATAAGTTTCCTGAAAAAGAGGTAGAGTATCTTCGCTTGGAGACACGCGGACATTCCTGGCATCGACCCTGAGGTTATGTGCCATAAACTCAACGTGACTAAGGATGCTAAGCCAATCAAACAGTGACAAAGAGTTTACTCTAGGGAGAAGTACGACGTCATCCGAGAAGAAGTCAAAAAGTTGGAAGAGTCCAAGTTTATAAGGTAAGTCATCTATCCGGAGTGGTTGTCAAATGCAATTATAGTGCCCAAAGCCAATGGGAAATGGAGGATGTGCATAGACTTCACCGACCTGAATAAGTCTTGCCCAAAAGACAGTTATCCATTACCTCAGATGGACCAGATGGTAGATTCCACCACAGGGCATGAGCTCTACAGATTCATAGACACGTATTCAGGCTATAACCAGATCTTCATGGATGTCGAATACTCAGAGAAGACAACCTTTATCACGGACAAAGGGATATATTGCTACAAGGTTATGCCCTTAGGATTAAAAAATGCAGGGGCAACATATCAACATCTTGTGAATAATATGTTTGAGGCCCAAATAGTCAAGACTATGGAGTTGTACGTAGACGATATGGTGACGAAGATCTTAAAGGCCTGCACCCACGTGGCAGACCTGGAAAAGTACTTCGATACCATGGACTTGTACAGATTGAAACTCAACCCAACAAAGTGTGTCTTCGGGGTAGGTGCTCGGAAGTTCCTTGGATTCATTGTCAATCAGAGAGGAATATAGGCGAACCCTGAGAAAATTAAAGCTTTACTCGACATGAAGACACCAAGAAGCATCAAGGACGTTCAGAGGCTCACTGAAAGAGTAGTTGCACTCAACAGATTTATTTCCAGAGCGACGAACAAATGTCTTCCATTCTTTAAGGTGCTTAGAAACGCCTTAGAGTGGGACAAAAAGTGTGATGAGTCTTTAAATCAAATCAAGTCCTACCTCGGATATCCCTTGCTCTTATCTCGGCCCATAGCAGGAGAGAAGTTGTATGTTTATCTAGCAGTCTTTGAATCGGCTATAAGTGCATCCATAATACGGGAATACATTGGGGTCCAAAGGCATGTATACTTTAACAGTAAGGCCCTTCAAGGGTCTGAACAGAATTATCCTCGGATGGAAAAGTTAGCCTACGCCTTGATACATGCTTCTAGGAAGATAAAGCCCTACTTTTAATCCTATTCTATGATCATCCTCATAAACTCCCCACTAAGACAGGTCCTCCACAAACTCGATAAGTCGGGTAGATTGATGACATGGGTCATTGAGTTGGGGGAGTATGACCTTACTTATCAATTCAGGGTGGCCATTAAAGGGCAAGCACTTGCAAATTTTATTATTGAGTTCACATGGGAAGAGATCAAGAATAACCTAGAGGCTACAGAGGGACCAAACAGCAATGTCTTTCGAGACCTGGAAAAGGTTGTACCCAATAGGGCCAGAAATGGAGTAGCCGAGAATGAGGAAGGTCGGTACCTCTTTAAGTATGAAATAATATTAAAAGGGGGTTTCTCATCAGATAAAGACATTTAGAACCTCTTTGTTGATGGGTCTTCTTGTGAAAGTGGAAGCGGTGCGGGGCTGATACTCTCAGCCCCGGATGGTACCAACATTGAATATGCAATAAGGTTTAGCTTCAAGGCATCAAACAACGAGTGAGAATATAACGCCATGATAGTAGGCTTATCCTTAGCAAAGACCCTTAGGATTAGATGACTTCTTATTCATAGTGACCCAAGGTTGGTTGTTAACCAAGTGTTCAGGGTTTATGAGGCCAAGGACGAAAGGATGGCCAAATACCTGAAGAGGGTAACAGTGATATTATAAGGTTTTAAAGAGGTAAAGATGAAGAGAATACCTCGTCAAAACAATAGTCACACAGACACACTAGCAAGGTTGGATTCAGCAACCAGGACATATATCAGGAGGACAGTTCCAGTCAAGATCCTGCTCAAGGCGATCATTGAAGAAGAAGAGGTTAGTAACCCTTGCCTCAATTTGAACTTCGGGGACTCATGGATGGATCCCCTTATCAGATATATCAGAGAGGGAGAACTGCCAGAATCAAATCTAGAGAGGAGGAAACTGAGGTACAGAGCTGCAAACTTCTTAATAGTAGGAGACGTCCTATATAAGAAAGGATTTCTATTACCTCTCCTCAGATGTGTCCATCCCAAAGAAGTTCCCCGCATCTTAAAGGAGGTGTAAAAGGGTTCTTGCTCCAGTCACATAGGAGGAAGACCTTTAGCCAAGTATATTATCACACAGGGATACTGGTGGCCGACCTTGGCTAAGGATGCTACAGCCTATGTGAAGAGGTGTGACAAATGACAAAGCTTCTTCACTATCCCCCATCAACCTCATCATCCTATGACATCAATAAGTTCTCCTTAGCCATTCGCAGTATGGGGAATCGACTTGGTGGGGCCCTTACCAAGAATGACGGGCAACTACAGGTTTTTAATAGTTGCCATTGACTACTTCTCTAAATGGGTAGAGGCCGAGCCGATGATCATGATTACAGAGCAGAAGACCTTCCAATTTATCTGGAATACCATCATATACAGATATGGTCTCCTAAACACCTTCATCTCAGACAATGGCACCCAGTTCAAGAATTCTTCCTTTAAAAAATACTGCGAAAGAGTTGGGATAAAGCAATTTTTCTCTTCTCCTGGATGACCTCAGGAAAATGGTCAAACCAAAGTTACCAATAGAACTATCCTCGATGGGATTAAGAAGAGGTTAGAAGAAGCTAAGGGAAGATGGACTGAAGAGGTTTATGTTGTGTTATGGGCCTACAAAACAACGGATAGGACACCGGCGGGGGAAACCCCATTTATGTTAGCACATGGCTTAGAGGCCGTCATACCAATCGAAGCAGGACTCCCTACTCATAGGGTTCAGACTTATGAACCTGAGAGGAATGGGGAGGAGAGAAGACTTGACCTGGATTTGATTGAAGAGCTAAGGGAAGACGCAGAGGTCAGACAGGCAGCTTATCAACAGAGAACAACAAAGTTCTACAATCAAAAGATAAAATCAAGACCCATAGTCGTTAGAGACCTCGTGTTAAAGAAGACATTACAAAAGGCAAACAAGATCCACCCAAATTGGCATGGCACCTATAAAGTAATCGATGAGGTTGTACCTGGGACCTACAGGCTAGAAAGCCTTAAGGGGGAACCTTTCTCTAATCCTTGGAATCCTGATCATCTAATAAAGTATTACATATGATGTTGCAAGATTTTTTGTGAAAATGTATCATCTAATGAAGAGATTATTAATGAAAAGATCAGTTTTCGTGTTAACTCTTAGTTTATTACGCTCTAATGGTAGAATTTATGAGGATAACATCTTAGTTGATGACCTCAGACCTTAAACATCATTAATTTGGTGACAAGGTCTAAGGTGAACATCACACTTGGATGACATCAGACCTTGAACATCATTAATTTGGTGAATATTTTATGGGGGTAACATCTTAGCTGATGACCTCAGACCTTAAACATAATTAATTTGGTGATAGGATCTGAGGTGAAGATCACACTTGGATGACATCAGACCTTAGACATCATTAATTTGGTGAATATTTTATGGGGGTAACATCTTAGCTAATGACCCCAGACCTTAGACATAATTAATTTGGTGAATATATTATGGGGTAACATATTAGCTGATGACCTCAAACCTTAGACATCATTAATTTGGTGAATATATTATGGGGGTAACATCTTAGCTGATGACCCCATACCTTATACATCATTAATTTGGTGAATATATTATGGGGGTAATATCTTAGTTGATGACCTCAGACCTGAAACATCATTAATTTGGTGATAGGATCTGAGGTGAACATCACACTTGGATGACCTCAGACCTTAGACATCATTAATTTGGTGAATATTTTATGGGGGTAACATCTTAGCTGATGACCCCAGACCTTAGACATCATTAATTTGGTGAATATATTATGGGGGTAACATCTTAGTTGATGACCTCAGACCTTAAACATCATTAATTTGGTGATAGGGTCTGAGGTGAACATCACACTTGGATGACCTCAGACCTTAGGCATCATTAATTTGGTGAATATTTTATGGGGGTAACATCTTAGCTGATGAACCCAGATCTTAAACATAATCCATTTGGTGAATATATTATGGGGGTAACATCTTAGTTGATGACCTCAGACCTTAAACATCATTAATTTGGTGAGAGGGTCTGAGGTGAACATCACACTTGGATGACCTCAGACCTTGAACATCATTAGTTTGGTGAATATTTTATGGGGGTAACATCATAGTTGATGACCTCAGACCTTAAACATCATAATTTGGTGACAGGGTCTGAGGTGAACATCACACTTGGATGACCTCAGACCTTAGAGATCATTAATTTGGTGAAAAATTATTTATGAGGATAACATCTTAGTTGATAACCTCAGGCCTTATAACATCAGGATTTGGTGACAGGGTCAGAGGTAAGACATCATTTTTGGATCACCTCAGACCTTATAGCAAGTGTTATAACGCGTATGAAGACACCATTATATTGAGACTTCAGACCTTAACATAAATACATTGCATGGCAGAAGAATCATTCAAAGAACATTCAACAAATAAAGAAATAGAGCCCCCTTCAGAGGTTGATGTAGAATAAAGTTAAGAATTACAAGCCACAAGGTAACAAAATTTGTCATCAGGGGTTACAGTTTGAATTTGAAATTAAAAATTAGAAAGAGATTCACAAGGTGGTCAAGTGTCTACAGCATCAGGGTTAGTTTTCATGCCCTCATCTCCCTGGCCGAGGTTGGTCACCACTACCCCATCATCATGAGGACCAACGTCTTCAGTCCTGGTATACTCTTGAGGATCAGTCTCAGTAGGTGCGGCGCCACCCTCCTCCTCGACCTCTTATAAGACCTGAGCAAACCGAGGATCAACGTAACCTAGACCAATGAAGTCAGAGGTTGCCAGGCTCCCTGATTCTTTCTCCTTCATGGCAACCCATTTGCTAGTGGCCTTAACACCCCTTTCGAAGTACTCAAAGCTGAAGCTGACAAATTTATCAAAGACCTTATAGTCCTCCAATATCTTCTCGGAGGCATTATCCAAGTCAGCCTTTACAATGATGTCGACCTTGTGTTGAAGAGAATGAGCCTGAGTCTTCAAGTCAGAGCTATGATCCTTCTTCAGCTTATCTATGTCCTTTTTTAGCCACTTCACGCTAACCTCAAACTTCTCCAAGGAAGCCTTCAGGTGCTCCACTTCAGCATTTAGAGTGGCCTTGATCTTTTCAACCTCTTGGCCCTTCTCAATCAGAGGAAGTTTCCTCAGAGTCCAGTTAACAAAATGGTGCATGGTGAGGAGACGCTGTAGAACATGTGTAGAGATGTCTGTTTAAGACTTGGTATAATTTAAAGACAAGGTTACACTTGTTCAAATAAAAGCAAAGACTTACTTTAATAGATCGGTAAAGGGTGAACTCGGTTAGTAGAGGCCTGTCTAGAGAATGGTAGAAGCATTTGTCAGAATCGATCATGGCCGAGCCGATAGCATCCAGGGCCTTCAGACTTTGGCCGATAAGACTATCTTTGATCTTCAATTTCTCCAGGCGAGCAACTAATGCATCCTCAGAAGAAATGGGGATGGCACGATCCCCTTGTGAAGCTTTCTCCTTCTGACTCTGATCCACAGGGGCAGGGTCGGTAGGTTTCCTCTTCTTGGAGGCCTCAGCCCTTGAAGTAGTTGGAGGGGGAGGAAGCGCATTTAGACCTGCTTTCTTTACAAGTTTTATGAGACTAGGGGCTGTCATCTCCCAGAGGTCGTCGAAAATTCATTTTGGGTGCTCTGCAAACAGAAAGGTCTGAGTTAGAAAATCAGAGACATCACAAATTCAGAGGTGTAACTTGTTAAAAAAATAAAGCAACTTACAGAGCTCGGTCAGAGGACTCCCCCCAAGGCCAGTTTTAGAGAGATAGTAAGGGGTCATCAAATGCTCGTACTTGACTAGAAGACCATGCTCCCCCTGATCCTGAAGGTCTTTGACCTTTTGGAGATTATTTTGGCTGAGCCCAAGATCGGCCCTAGCAGCCATTGTCACATTTCCCCATCTCAGGGTTATTCTCAGCTCTAGGGATGAAGAGGGGGCATAGGGACCGAACTCCTATGGCCCTGACGCAAAGAAGTAGCGTGGTTTACAATTGTGCTTCGAGGTTTGGGTAACCTGTAATATCTTCTTTTTTGACTTTTGAGCTAAGAAATGGTAGTATCTCGGATGGTTCCTGACAGATGAGGGGACGTATCACCCTGTGAAAACCTGAACGGGAAGGTTTGAGTGACAGACTGCCCTCCATAAGACTATAGCTCCAATTATCACCCTCCAGGCAATGGGTGATAACTGGGAAGGAGACAAGTTAATGTAGGATAATATAGCCCCGATTATGGGGTGAATGGGAAGACGAAACCCTAACTTAAACATCTGCTCGTATAAGCAGATCTCACCGTCTCGGCCGTCGAAGGCCCTCTCGTCCCTCAGAGGTCTCCTGAGTTTTATGGAGGGGCTTATAGAGTACAGATGTCTGAAGGCTAGAAGGTCGATCTCATTAACAGTGCTCTCTATCTCGATCGCCTCAGAGGTGTCAACATCGCTTTTGCTACCGTCATCCTCATCCTGATCAATGTCTACTTGAGCAGACAAGGGAACACCATCAGGGAACCTCTGAGCAAACTCATCTCCTGTAGTGGCCGACAGGGGAATAGCGTTAAGGATTGGGGGAACAGCCATGCTAGGCCCTATAATTTCAACGTCGAAGGAAGAGTGCACGGTGCTAGAAATCTTGTGAGATGAGGCACGACTGGAAACGTCGGTTTGATCAGGGGCTTGGTCCATCTGGACGGAGTAATCCATGGCTTCCTTAAAAGAATCAATAAATATAGGGTCTGAGGTTGACGACTCAGACTCAGACATAGGAATGGGTTCCACTGGGACCTCTGCAGGCACAGATGCTCAGGATATACCACTTTCAGAGGTGGTGGAAATATAGGCCTAAGAGGGAATGCCTCCGCCCTACGAGATTCCTCTTGGGCTCGTTCTATTTGCCTAATTTTTTCCAAGGTTTTCTCCCTAAGAGAGGGGAATTCCTCTAAGAGTTGATAAAGGGGCCTGAGCATATGAGTCAGACCCTACACTTGTGACTCTAAATCCTAAATAAACGGGATTAGCAATTGGATTAAGGATCAAACTGGGATTTTTAAACCCCAATAATGAAGAACATATAAGAACAGTTACCGAAAAACTCAAGAAACTCCCCGAAAAAATCAAACAGTCACCGAAAAGTTCATAACTCTCGACAAAAATTGAAGAGACAAGAATAAAAGGGCCTAAAAATGGCAGAGTAAGGTGGAGACGATACCTGAAGACTTGTGAAATCAAGGAGATTTGAAGAAACATAGAGATCCCCGAAAGCGTAGCATCCAAGCTCTGGTGGGAAAGAGACAGTTACAGAGATAGCCAAGGCGGGAAGGAGAGAAATGAAGAAGAAAGATAAAGAAAGGAGGTTTAAACCTTTGAATAAGTTGGCATAACTCCTAAGGCCCATCATTGCCTTGGGAGCCCAAAAGTTCACATTCATTGCACTTTCCAAGCACGCGACCACCTTCAAAACCTGACACTTGTCAAGAAAATATGGGCACCTAAAGAAATCCAACCTCGGATAAACATATCCCTTAGGCACCTGATCACACAGGTAACTAGGGCTAGAGGGTGATTGATATGCCCTATATGTATCCAACAGCTCAGAGACACCAACCTCAGCCTGAGAGATGGCCGAGGTTAGAAGGGCCCTAGGTTGGCGACCAGTGGTGTCGTCCTAAGCAAGGTCGTCCATGGCCGACGTTACTAGTTGCCTCACAGCCAAGCAACAGCTGAGGTCCTCATGGTCCATATAGATAGTAATCCATCAAGTCGGTATCGCGTCTTCACCATACATCAATCTCAACTGGATGTAAGCCGAGGAGGCAGAGATTACACAATCATCATAATCAGCCTCGGCTGGGAATCAACCGACGTTCCTGCTACTCCTCCATTACCTCGGTCCAGGCTGACATTACAACTCGACCTGCCTTACCTCGGCTCTCCTACTGAGCCAAGATTATCGCTGATAACCTCTGATCGAGCAGTTGGCCGACCTCACCAACCTCGTACTCTTTTAGGCTGAGGTCGGTATCACTCGAGGACATCCAAGCTTCTACACATTCTTTTATAACTTGGAACACGTGGACAAATCTGTTATAACAGAATTATTCCGTCCACGTCAGGGAATATTGAGGTCATCATTGCTTAGTTGAGATCAGCCAGGTGTCACTCTTATACTGGTTTGATTCTCATGCACATGCTCATTGTATGTTTAGGGGGTACATTACACCCCCCAAGCACTATATATAGAGGTCATCCTCTACCTTGTAAAGGGATCGATAATTACAACCCTAGCTAAAAATCTATCATTTTTACACAGTAGAGAGAGAAAGCTTGAGATATTGTATCCATGGCCATTAGTGACTTCATTCAGTGATATTGCTCACACTCACTCGTAGTGGATGTAGGTCAGATTGACTGAACCACTTACATTCAAGTGTTCATCCTCTTCTCCTCACCTCAATCTCTTATATTTAGTATACTCTTATGCTTCCATTGTTATCACTAGTTTGAGCTTACAAGCACATTGAGGGGTGGTGCTGTTTCCAGCATCATCAATTACATCAGGTTCTCAACTAATACAAGTGAGTAAGAGTTAAAATCAATCACATCAATTTAATAACAAAAACATTCACTTAGCCTATGGTTAGTTTTATTCCTATTAAGTAATGAATGTAATCTGATACAAAATGGGAAAGTTAGAACCATAAAGTAAAAAAATGACAAATAAGATAGGAAACTTGATTGTTGGACCATAAGTGATGAAGTTGATCAAGTAAAGAAGCCCCTCGAGTCTTTTGTCGAGCACTGAGGGACGGGCAACATAACTAAAATCAGAGAGAGAGAATCATGGTAAAGAGCAACGAGAGAGAGCATTGTGGTAAAGCGTAGAGAGAGAAAGCCATGGTAAAGAGTAGAGAAAGAGAGAAAGTTATAGCTTAGAGAAAATAAAAGAACGATGCAATGTTTTGGGCCAGGTCTTTTTTAGACTATTGTATATAATATGCTAATTAGATATATATATTTATATATAAATTGGAAATGTAGTAAATAAATGGGTCGGTTCGGTCCAGACCGAATTTCAAAATGCTCGGACCGGGATCGAATAGAAAAAACGGGTTAATGTGTTTTTTGGACCGGTTTAGGATTGAATTAAAAAAAATATAAAAATGTGGTGTTGGACCAGTTCGGTCCAAGCGGAACGGCCTAATTTTTGCCCACCCTTAGAAGAAAGAAAGGAAAAGCGACTGAGTAAATACAGGGACTAAAAGCTAGGTATTTTTCTTTACAATGCAACACGTGTGTGTTTTTTAGTTTCTTATTTAATATTACATTTTCGCCCCCTGAGCTCTTAAAACACCATAAAATCACTGCCTTTAACTTAAGAAAATTCCATCTAGGTCCAATTTTTTTACCATATTTAGAGAAACAATTTTTGAAAACTCGGGCTGGGTGGCCGCCCACCCTCGGAACTCTATAAGTCTGCCTCTGGTTGTGTGTTATTGTGAGTAAAAAATTGAAACGATGTAGTTTCATTAAAAAAATTATCTTTTTTGTGATGAATTTTTTTCCTTGCAATAGGTATTTTCAAAAAACCAAAATGTGGAAGGAAATTTTTCCGCCCTTATTTTTTGTAGGGGTTCTAATAATTCCTTTATAAAAGTGACATTTTTTAACAAAATAATTCCTTGCAAAATATTTTTGATATCATCTTGTATTTACAATTTTTAATTTTCTTGCTAATAGTATACTTTTAGCAACGAAATTGACTTATTTGCTAAAAAACTCATTGCAAGAGCTAATATATATATATATATATATATATATATATATAGTTTAAGAATTGTTAATCCATTATCAATTAGGTGTGAAGAAAGATTTTTAGATAGATAGTAAATTTATTTGAAGTCATAAAAATTGTTGATGTTTTGCATATAATTATTTTGGGATAATGATCATTTAAACAAATAATTATGTGAACCCTCCAATGTACTACTAAGGGCTGTTTATACAGAAGTGAGGATTTTATACATTTTCTATAAATAGATAGATTATATGTATAATTTATCAGTCTAATAAAAATTTGATTGTACTGGTGGTTTAATTGTCTGAAATTTAGGACCTACTAATAAATGCTTGTAATTGAAATCATTATGTTTGAATTTTTTACTTCATGTAAAAATGTAAACCACTGGTACCATTGTTCGGTCGATCGCTTCGACCCATTAATGGACTTCCATAATCTTCGTATATGGTATTTTTTCCAAAAAATCTAAAATCCCTGTAGTTGGGATATGTAAATCAAATCCTCTAGTCAAATTGTGTCACAATGGCCAATAGTACCGAATATAATTGCATTTTTTTATATCTATGAAAAAAACTTCATTATAATTTACCCCATCCCTTTGTGAAAATCAATTACCCACCAACCTTACTTCATATCAAATGCCAAAATTGGAATCTCATCATTTTACGCATAAACCCACTTGCATCTAATCAATTTTTTACCCTAACGAAACTTGAAATTCAGTCTCCTCACCCATGGCTGTTTTTCACTTAATAAAATGACTATCAGTCATCGCTTCCTAATATATGAACAATTCATTATTTTAAACTAATAATGCATACTCCAAATTTTCCTTGAGTAAGTATCTCCTTATCGGTTTATAAATCCATTAGACAAAGACGTTGTTTTTTGTTCATTAAATCCCTCTTTCTAAACATCCACTTCTTTAAATTCGGAGGATAAATCAGAGTAGTCACCTTCACTTACAATTTTTTTCTTTCATTTTCATTAAGAGAATATTATTTTTCTTCGTATGTAACCATGAGAATAATTGCTTTATTACATGTCGAATAAATACTAATAACAATGTTCTTACATTATAAAAACCATAACTTGTATCCCACCGTACTACTCTTACCAATGAAAACTTTCTTATTAGTGCCTATATAAATATTACTCTCACAAACATGATGATAAATCGGACATCCTCTGACCAAACACCTATTGAATCCATGTATTTAATAGCTAAATTCAACAACCATTCAAACGAAGCAATCTTGGAAGGAAGACTTGTCACAAAAGTAGTTTTTCCAATACAACGGACATGATGAGGATTGTTTTAATAATGAGGTGAGAGCTCCATATATATATGGAACTCTCTCTCTTGCGAGGGACAACACCAAGAGCACAAGTGGGGGGATTTACCTCATCACCAAATCTCGAAACTCAACAGACAAAAAGATATGAAAGCACCAAAGTTTTTCACATTTCGAAGTGAAAAAAGAGTGACTTTTTAAAATATCTCTTTTTCGTCTAATGCTCGCATCTAGGGCTGTGTTTTTTTTTCGAACATTCCGATTTTTCAGATGTCCGATCCGATGTTTTCCGATTTTGGAACATATATAAGGTTTCCGATTTCCGATTTTCCGATTTCCGATTTTTTCGAATTAAATTGGATAGGAAATTGGAACTATGTTTTAAATTCCGATTTTCCGATTTTTCCGATATAATTTCCGAATCTTTTTTCCGATTAATATTCCGAATATATCTTCCGATTAATATTTCGAGTATTTTTTCCGAATATTTTCTATATATATTTTTTTACCTTATAAGTTATATCCTTATGTAATAAGAATGTGTACAATTTAGATTTCCTTTATTTTTTACCTTACCCCATATATTTATATATGCTGTTAGTAGAGAGCAACTAGGGTTGTATGATATTCTAATTAAAATATCTCTCACATCTTTCTCTCTCTCTCGTCTCGCCCCTTTCTCCTCGGCGGTGCATATCTCTCACCTCTCTCTCTCGACCCAATCTCTAACGGTCGTCCAACCCCTTTCTTCTACTTTCGGCGGCGCATATTTGTTTACATCGTCCGACCCTTATAGTCTCGAACATAGGTAAGCCTTTTCTAGTTTATTTTTATCTGTTTATTTTTTTTATTTCTACTTATTTACAGATCTGTTTACATCGGTTTATAGGCTCTATTTACATCTTGTTTACTTCTGTTTATAAGATCGGTTTACATCTTATTTACATCTGTTTACATCTTTTTTATGTCATCTAATACATCTGTTGGGATCGATTTATAGGTTTAATAGGTTTGTTATATTGATCGGTTTATAGGTTTACAGATTTGTTTACATCAGTTTGTTATATTGATGGCTGCGACTGAACAGAAAAAAATAAATTTCTAATTTCTCATACTGTCTTCATGCGGCAGAACAGAAAAAAATACCATATTTCTAATTTCCGAATTTTTCCGATTTTTTTTCCGATATTTCCGAATTCGGAAACATTTTTGATTTTCCGAAAAAATTGGATAGAAAATTGGAACAAATATTTTATTTCGGAAAAAATTGGAATTTTTTCCGAAAGGTCATTTTCCGATCCGATCCGGTCGAAACACAGCCGTACTCGCAACCAATGAATCGTCTTCGCTGATGCAAAGGCGATTCTATGAAGCGAAGGATTTTCTTTGCTAAAGAGAATGTTCAGATGGGGAGTTCAAAGAGGACCATCGCATATCTGGGCAAAACTTTTAGATAAGGGCATAACCAGTGAAGGAAGACTTTTGCTTAAGCGAGCAAGCCCATGAATTGTACCAAATTTGGTAATAAAAAAAAAATGATTTTTCAACTTAACCAACAAATCATATGATATACTTATACAACTTTTCTTTTGAATAAATTTTTAGACAAAGAATATATTTACATACTCATATCACCAATACTAAACGAACAATATCAAAACACACACACACACACACACACACACACACACACACCAATTTTCCAATTATGAAAAGTTATTTTGAAAATGAAAAAAGTGTTTTAAAGTCTTCTAAATTCTTTTACCTCAACCTAAGTGGCATTCAGCCGATTATGAGCATGAGCGATGCCTAGATGAGACTGATGAGGATTTCTGAAGAATAAGACTTGATGTAAAGCTTTGTTTGAATGACCTCAATAACAAAACTCAAAACATATGATATAAAACTGAATAAGACAATTCAAATGAGATGCGGACACATGAGTAAACATTTACTCTTATATATTCAAAGATAGATCACTGAATTTCGTTTACTTCTTTCGTAATCTATTAACAACTAGAAAAAGTGTATGTTTTGATTTTTTTTTATGGTTTTGAGTTTAGTCTACAGATTTCAATTTCATTTCTTTTATTTTTTAGATGAAATAATCTTATTGGAAGTTAGGGTTATTAAAATATATTTCCCCTGAAGATATAAATAATCTCAATAGAGTATCAAATGTTTTAACTTTTACAATCAATACTTCACAGTAACACATTACTTTAATATCATCTAAAATTTAATGGATTGTTAATTACATTGATGTAGAATGACATATGCTACTCATGTGGCGAGACTGAACTTATACATAACTAAAAATTCATGAGACATATATGATAATTTTACTAAATAATGTAATTTTATGTTATATTTCATAAGATCACTATGTTAATATACATTGAATTGAAGTAAAATTAAAATAGTAATAATTTTTTACTAATAGATTTATATTAAAAAAATTTGAGGCCTAAAATCGGTACGAGATATTCCATTTTGTTAATTTAAAAAATGTTCATGAATAATAATTAATATTATTGGCCCGAAAATATATCAAAGATGGGTGAATTAAGTATTTATGATATTAATGGAAATCTAAAAACTCTCTTTTAATATTAATTACACTATGACGACTCAATTAAATTATAAGCAATTAATTAATCAATAACTATGAGCAGTAAATATATACGGTTTGAGAAGACTTTACAAGTCGCAATTTTGAATGTGGGTTGACAATGATTAAATTCACACTCGTGGTAGTACTTGAGTAGCTTCACTATATTTGGTTCGCTAAGGTGGAAAAAAAACCTCACTATGAATAATAACACCTTGTAAATCATAGATAACTAAGGAAATACCTTATTTATTTCCCAACAGGATATGACTAAGACAAAAGTATAACTGCCCATAACAACATAACTATTATCCGTAAAGATTCAATGAAGTTTAACCTTTATAGAAATAACAAGTCCTATAACCAATATTTATAAGAATGTTTCTCAATAAGGGATTTAGTGAAATAGGTTTACTTTCTCTCTATAGAAATGTAAATGCTCTAGAAATAAGAATTATTGAGATAAGATGGATTTTTTGTGTTATTATTTATCGTAAATGAGTTTTGGGGTTGAAACTTTGCTAAAGGAGGATTTGAGTTCGAAAGTTTCGATCAAATCAGTTTTGGTTTGAATCTTTGAATCAATGAAGATTTTGGGTTTAAATCTCACACATTTGGAAAAGAATTTTGAAACTTTATTTTTCTCTAGAGAAAATTCAAATATGAAGGAAATAACCTTTGAAATGGGGCTTTACTCTTTTGATTATGTCTTTATAAGATTGTGGGTGTTTTGGGATGAAGAAAATGGGTATACATATGGGCTTGAGGATAAAGTAGTCATTGAGGATTGTTGGGTAATTTGTAGCACTTTAGAATTTGAATTTTGAAAACTATTTATTTAAAAAATAATGACTTGGAAACTGTTAGTCCACTAAAACTTTCGGACCAATTTTTAAGTTTAACATTATTCCAAAATGATGAAGATCTAGATACATAGTTCCAGTCGACTGGAACTAATTTAGTCGTTTAATATGTGTTTCTTAGTTTATTTTATTTTTCTGGAATGTGTGATTGTTTTTGGTTATAGTCAGTATGGTTTGTTATGATAATATTTAATCATAAAAGATCATTAATATCTTGACATTCTTTTCCTAATCCCTCAAAACTCAATGATGAAGCCCTGGAGCCATGTATACTTGTTTTGAATTAAGCTTCATTGCTTAAATATTTTGAACATACTTGTGGTTGATTTTGATTTTCATGACATTGATAGCATTAACTTTCTTGGTTGTTAAAAGAATTAATTAATGCTTTGAAGATGAGATTCTTTCTTATATTCATTAATTCGATTGACTTGATGGTATTAGCAACTCATGGGCATGGCTTAGATAGTGAACATATTTTTGTGCTTTCTTTCTTATATCTTATCGAGCTAATGGTTCATTTTGTAGCTTTGGTTGCTTGGATGACACATTCTCGATAATAAGTCTCATCATGTCTTTAGTTCTTTTTTTTTTTTATTATCTCAAGGGTATTAGAGAGGAGATAGTGAAGGTTTTTATATATCAATTGGATTGTTGTCATACAAAATATTTTACTAGAAAACATCTTTTCCATAAAAAATGTATTTTGTAATTTTGTTGATTCTTACTAATATAATTAAACTAATATATCTTTATTTAAACTACTATTTAATTCTTTTTCAATTTGCCCTCATTTCTTGGGCAAGCCCAATGGTGCAAGCTGATAGTGTCGCAGTTAAAAATAGTCAACAACGGTCCTATTTGAAAATGAATGGGCCTTCACTCGATTCGAGACAGGTGCTAAAATATGGAGCATTTCGAAAGGAATACAAAAATAGAGTGGATGTTGGTCAGGGTATTTTTAAGGAGAATTATGTGGGTGATAAGGGTAAAAAAGTTGACTCGGGAGGTCAGTGCTGCTATGATGGGGCAACCCCAATTTACGATGTCTCTGAGGAACGTAGTAGAGGGCTCTCGTTAGGGGCGTTACCTCGGAGAGGGGATTCTTTGAGCACGATAATGGAAGAGGGAGAAGGAGAGTTGGATGGGGGGACTATTATTGAGGGCTCTCTGGGTGCCTCGGGGACGGTGGAGTGCGAACATGAGATGTTCAGTAATTTGGAAAATAGGTCCCCGAGGTTGTGGGTTGAAATAGGAGCATCGGACGGGGAATGGAGGATACTAGGGGGAGATTAACAGAGAGGGGCAAGGAGGGAGAGAAGGAAAAATGGGTCTCTAGTGTGATAGGAGGGTTTAGCAAATTTTTAGGGATCACATTTATGGGGAATGAACAGGAGGCCTTTAGGGTGTTTCGCAACATAGAGGAGATGCGAAGGGAGAAATCAGAAGGGATGGGGAGGGGGAGGGAGGACTTTAAAGCAGTTTCCAATGAAGCTACGACTCATTAGTTGGAATGTGCGGGGCTTGAATGATCTCGGGAAAAGAGGAGTGGTTAGTGGCGCTCTCTCGCAGTGGAGATCGGATATTGTCTGCCTGCAAGAGACGAAGTTGGGGTCTATGAATAACGAGATGACATGGTCTATTTAGGGAGCACGTAGGATAGAGTGGTGCTGCTTAGATTCAGAGGGGGCGTCATGAGGGATCGTCTTAATGTGGGACAACAGAGTGGTGAAAAAATGGATACTTTAGTGGGTACTTAGTCTCTTCTTTTTTTATTCAGGAATGTAGAGGATGGGCTCGTGTGGATATTTTTAGGGGTGTACGGGCCAGTAGATAACTCGATGCGTTGGGAGCTATGGGAGGTATTGGCAGGGGTCAAGAGTGTGTGGGATGTTCCTTGGTGCATAGGGGGGGGATTACAACATCGTTTGTTTTCCCTCGGAGAGGAGTGGTGGGGGGAGTTCGAATTCTTTTATGAGAGATTTCTTGACGTTCATCGATGAGTTGGAATTAGTTGACCCTCCTTTGGAGGGAGGGGTATTCACATGGTCTAGTCATAGGGACGAGCCCTCGCTCTCCCGGCTTGACCAATTTTTACTTTCTATTGAGTGGGAGGAGCATTTTTTAGGGGCAATTCAATCTTGCTTACCTCGTATTACATCTGATCACTCACCTATTCTTTTGGAGTGTGGAGGGGGAGGCGCGGGGAGGACTCCATTTAGATTCGAGAATATGTGGTTAAAAGAGGGGGACTTTGTGGAGAGGGTTCAGGAGTGGTGGCAGGGGTATGAGGTGGAAGGGAATGCGAGTTTCAGATTGGCGTCTAAATTATTCCGCCTCAAAGGGGACATCATTCGGTGGAACATAGATGTTTTCGAGAATGTGGGGGCTATGATTGAACAGGCTATGGAGGATATTCGGGTGCTTGATGAGAAAGAAGGGTTAGACGACCTATCGAGAACTGAAAGATTGTCTAGGGAAGAGAAGAAAAGGGAGGTGGGGATGAAATTGATTCAAGAAGAGATTAGGTGGAGACAAAAGTCTAGGGACCTTTGGCTTAGGGAAGGAGACAACAACACTAAATTTTTCCATAGCGTGGTTAACTCACATCGCCGATTTAACCATATTGGGAAAGTGGATGTAGGTGGGGTTGAGTTCACCGAGGAGAGCGAAGTTTGTAGGAAAACCAGTCAGTTTTATGAGCGTTTGTATACGGAGGATGAGCCCTGGCATCCTAAGATGGATGGGATTCCAATGCCAAGTATTTCAGGGGCCGAGGTGGATCAATTGGAAAGATTATTTATAGAGGAGGAGGTGGTTCAGGTGTTGAGGTCGATGTGCGGAGATAAGGCACCAGGTCTGGACGGATTCACTATGTCTTTTTACCAGCAGTACTGGGCGGTGCTCAGGACGGATGTGATGGTTATTTTCAGTGATTTCTATGATAAGGGATTACTTTTTGAGAAGTTTTAACGCCACATTCATTACTTTGGTCCCCAAGAAAAACGGGGCGAAAGATGTGAGGGATTTCAGGCCTATTAGCTTGGTCAGCAGCGTGTATAAGCTCATATCTAAGGTCTTTTTGGTCAGACTTGGAAAGGTCATTGATCCTCTTATTTCGAATGCCCAGAGCGCCTTTGTGGGGGGGGGGGGGCGTCAGATCCTTGATGTGGCCTTGGTGGCAAATGAGTGCATAGAGTCCAGAATGAGAGGTGGTGATCCGGGTATTATTTGGAAACTTGATATTGAGAAGGAATACGATCATGTGAGCTGGGAGTTCATTGGTTATCTTCTTAGGAGGATGGGGTTTGGGGAGAGGTGGTGCAGGTGGATGAAGAGGTGTATTTCCTCTATCAAATTCTCAGTCCTTTTTAATGGAGTCCCAGAAGGATTGTACTTGTGCTCTCGTGGCCTGTGATAGGGTGACTCATTGTCCCCATTCCTCTTTATTTTGGTCATGGAGGCGTTCTCTCGGATGATGAATCATACGGTTGAGGGTGCTCTGGTCTCAAAATTTGTGATCGGTAGTCGTGGCACGCATCCGGTCAAGGTTTCTCATCTTCTATTTGCGGATGACACTATTATCTTTTGTGGGGCATCTGAGGTTGAGGTGAGGACGTTGAGGATGCTGCTGGTGTGTTTTGAGGCTGTGTCGGGTGTTCGTATCAATATCAAGAAGAGTGAGATGATTGTCATGGGAGATATGGGTAATGTGGACTACTTGGCTGGTATCCTTATTGTAGGGTTGGTTCGCTCCCATCTACCTATCTTGGCCTCCCCTTGGGGGCTAAGTTTAAGTCATCTTCGATATGGGAAACGGTACTTGAGAGGGTCCAAAGGAGGCTAGCTGGTTGGAAGCATAGTTATCTTTCCAAAGGCGGTCGGTTGACGTTGATCAATAGTGTGTTATCGATCCTTCCGACATATTTTATGTTTGTGCTTCCTTTACCGACTTCCGTTGGCAAGAGACTAGAGAAGTTGATGAGGGATTTATTGTGGATAGGTCACGATGATGAATTCAAATATAGTTTGGTAAGTTGGGATGAGGTGTGTATGCCGCTGAAAGTGGGTGGGGCCGGGGTAAGGAGCTTAGCCCATTTTAACCAGGCTTTGCTGGGGAAATAGTTGTGGAGGTTTCATAGGGAGGGTGACAGACTCTGGAGGAAAGTTGTGGTAGCTCGGTTTGGGGTCGATCGCCTTGGGCTGGTGGGGCGATCTGCTCGTGGGGTGGGATGGTGGAGGTTTATTGCTCGGAGGTGGGCTGAGTTCTCTTTACTCACTTCCTACCAGCTCGAAAATGGGAGGCGTATCAGATTCTGGAGGGATAAATGGGGAGAGGGTGGATATTTAGAGAATCTCTTCCCAGGGATGTTTCGAATTGAGGGAGACATAGAGGGGTCAGTTGAGGTTCATAGGCGAAGGGTTAGGGGTCATGTAGTCTGGGACCCAAAGCTTAGGAGGTGTCTCCGAGATTGGGAGTTGGAGGAGGCAGAAGAGTTCTATGAGTGGTTGTGTTTGGCGCCAATCCCATCCTTCGGGGTCGATGGTCTGAAGTGGTCGAGCGTGCATAATGGTCGTTTTTCAATTAAGAATTATTATTATTTGCTGAGGGGTCAGGAGGGTGGGACATTCCCATGGAAGACCATTTGGAAGAGCCAGGCGCCTCCTAAGGTTTGCTTCTTCGTGTGGACTGCTGCTAGACAAGGTATCTTGACTATTGAGGGGCTTCAAAGCAGAGGGAGGAGGATGGTCAGCAGATGTTGGTTATGTAAGAAGGAGGAGACGACCAATCACCTTCTTCTACACTGCGAGGTGACTAGGAGCATGTGTGATTTATTCTTGCCATTTGCTAGATTTGTTGGGTTATGCCGCGTATGGTGGTTGAGTTGTTGGCATCCTGGAGGAAGCCCAGGGGTTGGGCTGGTCCTCGAGTGGCCTGGATGATGGTCCCTCATTATATTTTTTGGAGCGTCTGACAGGAACGGAATATGAGGTGCTTCGAAGGGGTAGATCTTGACCCTGCACGAATTCGGTACAGTTTCCTTATTCTTTTTCTTACTTGGTACAGAAAAAGGCATGTATTGTCGTTATCACACCTCCTAGAGTTCTTGGAGGAGTTCTAGATTATTGGTCAGTCTATTATGGGCTAAGGCTCTTTGGTTTATATTTTGTATACTTCCCGTATATGGGTTCCCGCCCCCTTAGACGGGTTTGTTCTATTGATTCATTTATTTATCAAAAAAAAAATTATTTGTATAATCAAACTATCACAACATTTTACCTAAAATTATATTGTAATAAATTTTATGTATGTATGTATCCCCATTGCCTCATTTATCTCATCATAAGATTTCAAATAAACATATTTTTTAGATTTATTAATATTTTTTTAATTTATATGTGTTAATTTAATCCTACTTGGTGTGGATAAGACGAGTCGTCTCCTTTATTTGGGCCTGCTACGCACAACATAGATGAAGATAACCAGGAAAATAATAAATTTGATAAATATGAAAGATACTAAAATGATTATCTAATACATATAACATAATAGAAATTCTCTAATTATTTTTTTGTCATTGTAAAGAATCACGAGATTGATGCTTATAATCTAACAAAACCAACATTTGATATAATAGAATGATAATGATGGAGATGGACAAGAAGATTCTTTTTCAGGTAGGATGGAAAACATTTTAATTGAGGAAAGAAAAGGAGCTATCTTCATATTATTTTTTCTTAAAAGAACTAGGCAAAGGTTATTCTTCCTGAAGTTTTCTTGAAAAAGGAGAGGTTAAATGGTTGGGAGAATTGTATGTTTTAACCATGTAGAAAGAAGGGAGAAAAGTATGGTTTCATGTTGTCTGAATTTGCACAATAGGGAGGAAACCGTCATTGATCCACGAAGCTCTACCATGGTGAGAAAAACTTTTTTGCAAATAACTATAGAATAGTCTTAGACCTCTCAAGAATTACAAATTACTTATAATGGTAAGTCACGACACAACGTTGTTGTTGAGTCATAATCTTGCCTATCTCGGGTGAAGTATTTCCAGAAAACCTTGGCTGGGCTAATTGGTTATGTTTATGATTCACCATTATCTTGTGCGGCATTGTTCAAATGGATTGACGTAAGGTCATGGCCGACCCTGGGCAAGTGCTACCCGAGCGACTGCACAGGGCCCTAAAATTTGAGTGTTAGTTTACACTTACTAAGGGGCCAATAAAAGCTGCTAGTAGGTAATTAAGTCGATTAACAAGGAGCCTATTTCAGTGATATATACAAAACAAAGAGTAATTAAAGGTCCAGTTTAGTCTAAATAGTGAAGGGGTTGTCTTTTCTGTCCAACATTTAATTTTTTTTAAAGATATTCCAACTTCTAAAAAAAAAATTCCTCTCCATTTTTTACTATCTTTCTATCTTTTAGGTCAAATCAGGAAAAAATAATCGGATCAATTTCAGCAAATTGTCACATTCTAGTTTGGGTTATGTACCGATTTATTATATGCATTCAGTAAAAAAAAAATCAATCATAAATACACATTATTATATTTGACGCTAGATATTTTGTACTTATATTGAATCTTGGGCTTAATTAACAAGATTGGCAAAGATACATACTTTTTGGACTTATCTACTGCTAATATGCATTGCCTAAGTTCTATATATATTGTAAAATCAATTGTGATTTGATATAAATTATATCAATCTTTTTTTAGTGTTCAAATTAACAAAGATGTTGGCGATTTTGTATGTATTAATATTTTTTCTCCAAGGTCTTAAGGTTTTGAACAAGTAATTATTTTAATATTTAGATTTGTTTGAAGATGGTAGTTACATTTGTAATTGTTTTTAAATTGATTTTACTCATTATTGAGGTATTAATTTTGTGCTTTAAATATATAAAAGTCATACAATTAAATAATTTTTATTTATATTCTTTAATAGAAGAAAAAAAACTTATGTTCAATTTTGCACGGGGCCCTTAAAATTTCAGGACCAGCCCTGCGTAAGGTGGAAATGTATAAGCGGAGTGGAAGTAAAAAACACATCCAAGCAACACATTTCAATTTTACTTTACTTTAGGAATAAAGGTTATGAGGATCTTGGAGATAAAAAAATGGGAGTTCAATGGTGTGATATTATATCTGGACAAATGGCATCCTCCCGGATGTAGATGAATATCGAGAGATGGATAAGAGTGGTTGGTGTTGCACATCAAATATGGGGAAAAACATGTCAAGTTCCATCGAAGAACATTGCGGGTGTTTTTTGGTAGCACACCAAGATACACTTGATGGTTAGGACCTCCGTTGGGCTCCCAAACTAGTCAGAGTTAGATGTATGCTACCAAATAATGTAAAAATTAAAATGAGCGAGTGGGTCTTTATTCCACCAGTCAGAAAGGCGGATTTGGTGGATAACATTCATGAAGAAATCTGCAAAATATTAGTTTAAATCAGCGAAGGGATTAGTCACTAAGTCGCTAGTGGATACCCTGGTATAAACCAAAAAAAAAAAATTAGTTTAAAGGATGGAGCATAATATTCAAGGACTCGATAAAAAATCCCATCGACAAAGACGATGGAGCAGGTAAGCAGGAGATTCATAGTAGTTAGGAGTAGAAAGGGAGAGATGGGTATTGTTACGAATCCAACCAAACATAACGAGGCATCGAGAGTTGTCACGAGGGCTGGGTAGAATGACAATCGTGACACAACACGTGTTTAGTCATGTACGATAGAGCAAACCATAACAGGAGTAGTAGAAAAATAAGTGCGGTGCCGAAGTAGACCGGGGTCTTGACAGTTACGCTGAGCAGGTTGGGGCCTTGATAGTCTGGCCAGAGCAGACTAGGGTCTCAGAAGTCATGTCAAAGCAGCATGCATCAGGGAGCTGCGAGCAGGTTAAGTTAACACAACACACAACAAGTAAAGGTGACTCCACCAAAACCAGGGAGCTACGTGTGGGTACATGTGTAGCCGGAAACGGAAGGACAACCAAACGGAAGGGGAAAATGTTATACATCTCGGGTGTTATTCTTCGTTTAGTAACACTAATGTTTTATTTATTTGTATTGAAACTCGATAAGAGTATCTTATCGGGTTCAATATCAGTACTAAAACCCGATAAAATTAGTCTATTTGTGATACGAATATAACATTTTTTGTGGTTATCACTAAACTCCTTTAGTTGAGTAATGATACTAAAGGGAGAATAAAATAGTACTGATACTAAACGGAGAATAACACCCGATAAGAGTTCTCCATTTAGTATTAGTATTGTTTTATTCTCCGTTTAGTATCATTACTCAACTAAAGGAATTAAGTGATAACCACAAAAAATGTTATATTTGTATCTCAAATAGACTAATTTTAATTGTTAGTGCTCCATGATATTAGCCCCTTTTTTGTAACTATTTATTTCGAAGGTGAATAGTTGCAATGTGAAAACGTTCAATTTCTCTCAATTGCAACACAATTGTGGTCAAAAGTTTCGAAGTCGAATTTTATGAGACCCGATACCCAGGCTCCCAACAATAAAAACCCTTACCAATGTCGCAAACTATTTCCATCTCCCATATTGTATGTGCATATATATATATATATATAGGCAGCGCTATTCCCACTTCAACTAATTTCTAAGATACACCAAGATCTTGTAAAATGACAAAAAAACCTTTAATACTTACACACTCCTATTAACATGCTAAAAGTAAAACATAATTAATAAATCTTTATGAAAAATAGTTTTTTTTTTTAAATTATTTTTTTAAACTTTTAAAACAGTTTTGAACTATTTTAAAAATAATGATTTTTATTATGTTTAATGTAGGCTCTCATTTTTATCATTGTCGTTAAAAAATATGTTTGCGATGTGCTCTTTTTTTTACATATATTTTTTTTGAAAATTTGATTTCTTAGTTATACGATTGTTTTTTTTTTTTGAATTTTTTTGATGTCTTAGAGACGCGGTGGTTAATGCCGCTGGCGCAGACCCATATCATTTAATGAATATGGGTCCGCGCCAACGACACTAACCAATCGCATCTCTAAAACATCAATTAAAAAAAATATGTAAAAAAAGAGAGCACATAGTAAACATATTTTTTAACGATAAAAATAAAAACGAGAGTCTACATTAAAAAAACTAAGTTCTCTTTTAAAAAAAATCGTGTTTTTTTATTAATAAAGGGACAAAAAATCGTCTTTTTGTCAAATTTAATAACACCCGTTTGATTGGTTTTTTAATAAAGAAAAGTAAAGAGGAATTTAAAAAATTCGAGAAAAAATATTTTTATCAATTTTTCTTTATTTTGATAGAATTACAGTAAATAAAAAAAAATGTTTTGGGAATGTTTACCGTTTTCTATTAAAAACACGTTGTTTTATTTAGGTAAAGGAAAAACGCTAAAAATAATTATTCTCGGATTTTTTAAAATTCTTCTTTCATTTTCTTTATTAAAAAACAATCGAATGGGTGTTATAAAATTTGACAAAAAAATTAGTTTTTTTGTCCCTTTATTAATAAAAAAACACAATTTTTTTTTAAAAGAGAACTTAGTTTTTTTAATGTAGGCTCTCGTTTTTATTTTTGTCGTTAAAAAATATGTTTACTATGTGCTCTTTTTTTTACATATTTTTTTTAATTTGATGTTTTAGAGATGCGATTGGTTAGTGACGCTGTCGTGGACCCATATCCATTAAATGATGTGGGTCCGCGCAACCGGCATTAACCATCACGTCTCTAAGACATCAAAAAAATTGGAAAAAAAACAATCGCGTCACTAAGAAATCAAGTTTTCAAAAAAAAAATGTAAAAAATAGAGCACATAGCAAACATATTTTTTAACAACAATGATAAAAACGACAGCCTACATTAAATATAATAAAAATCATAACTTTTAAAATACTTCAAAACTATTTTAAAAGCTTAAAAAAATAATTTTTTTTTTCCCAAAAAAAATTGTTTTTCATAAAGATTTATTAATTATATTTTACTTTTAGTATGTTAATAGGAGTGTGTAAGTATTAAAGGGTTGTTTTGTCATTTTACAAGATTTTGGAGTGCCTTGGAAATTGGTTGGAGTGGGAATAGCTCTCTCTCTCTCTCTCTCTCTCTCTCTCTCTCTCTCTCTCTCTCTCTCTCTGTGTATATATATATATATATATATATATATGTGTGTGTGTGTGTGTGTGTGTGTGTGTGTGTGTGTGTGTGTGTGTTATATTTTATGTAAATATAAATATGTGTCATTTGAATATGATAGTTACTTAATATTGATAATACACATAATCATATTTACATACACACTTATATACATGCACACTCTCTCTAATATATATATATATATATATATATATATATATATATATATATATATATATATATATATATATATATATTGTAAGATGTGGATTCTTGAAATATAGTTAGTATCAAGCGTGGCGTAACCCCTTATCAAGATCGAGATTAATGCTCATGACAATATTAATAATGACAATAAATGAGGGCAAGAGAGACAATAACATTTAACACTCAAGCTAGTATTAAATGAGATCTTTACACCATAAATCCACTGCAAATACAATAAATAAATGGGGCAAACAAGTGACTTGGTCGGAAGAAGAAAGAGGAAGCACTGTTGTCACAATAAAGGCATGAAAGGACCTCAAGCTTAGTTAGTACTTAATAATAAGGATATTAATGCGTGTAGGGAGAATGTTTGGACAATCAATGTTCTCACGTAAGCTCTCTTGTATGAGGGAAATCCAACAAAAATTCTAGATCAAGATTGGTGTCCTTGTAAGTTATTCGGTTGGTCTACTTATATGGAGGCAATGTTACTCGAGTAACCTTACTGGCATTGGTGGTGATTGACCGACATTAAATGCTAAAGTACCATAGCATTAATGTCGAAGATATTGCATTAAATGCATGAGATATTATATTTTGGAGGGAAAATACCCAACTAGTTAGAAGCATGGTGGAATTAATGAGGATGTGATGTGGAAGCTCAAAGGCTTACCTTAGAAAAACTATGAAATTAGATCTGGTTGACTAAGCCTGCCATCCTAAGGTTAAACTCACTTGAGTGAGGTAACTTCAAGTTCCTAAATGCCAGATGTTATGACATCATAAAGTAGGTGAAACGTGACCCCACTAGACGTGTGGTCACATCAACCGAATGCATGGTGTATGGTTTTAAGGTTATTCGACTGGAAGGTAACTCAAACATTAGGTATGATGTTTATTAGCTAATAACTACTTCTAGGCAAAAGACACGAGATTGGGGTTCCTCCGAATGGGTTGAAGTCATGGTAGCTTGGTTGGAAGTAGCTCGAGCAACCATTTGTACTAAGTGAAGTTTTGCCCAAGTGTGCCAAGAGGGTTAGTTATTTCTTTACCAACGTTGCCTTGCTCATAATCCTCCAAACTATGTCCTTATTAGGTTCCCAAGAGGAGGTCATTCGATAGAGCATGTGAGCTTTCCCATGCCCTTCTAGGTATGGTCCTTCGAGGGTACTAAATAACCTCGCCCATATTATAAAGTAAACTTATTTAATAAATAAAGTATAGGATGAGTTACATTATGATTCTTATTACAAAATATCGTCATTCGAATATCTTTGGTCTTCGAGAGGAGTCCTTTGAGGAGCGTCTATGGAGGGTCTTCGTGGGAGGTCCTTCGAGAGGTCTTTGTCTTTATTCTTCAGTTGCTAAGTATAGGATCAACTCAGCTAATCAACTTTTGGTGAGGACTCCCTTACATTTTCCACTTCGTAGAGATATTTATTTTTTGCATGAAGAAATATCTGTAGGAAATACCTGGTTGATCTCCAAACCATTCTGTAAAGATAGACAATATCCATAGGAAAATAATCATATCATAATAAATATCAAGTTATTCAGTAAAGAGAAGTGTGTGTAAGGGGTTTATCTAGTTCTCCTTTCGAACGACTTCATCTTTTTAATGCCTTGGGATGTTTCTTATAGATCCGTTTCTTGGAGGGACATTATGATTACATGTGATAGTTGCCTTCGGGGAAGTGAAGAGATTTTTTCAAATTTCCCCCAAAGTGCTTCATCTCTACCGAGTAGAAAAACTCTAGGCATGCTCATTATTAGTCTGTCCGTATTATATTTAATGAGGTTTTCTCTTATTGTTCTGCGCTTTACACGTGTCGGCTTTAGGGTTAGTGCATTTTCCTCACGCAAGGGATATTTACGCTTTACTTCTTGAAGCATCATTATTGTGTCTTTTGAATTAATGTCTTTACTTGCGCGTGCAAGATACGCGAGGCAACTCGATCGTCACCACATTTCCCAAGGTACTGTCCTTCTGCTGCATGTTGCATCTTGTGTTGCCCTTATAAAAAGGCATGCTTGGTATTTCCAAGCCTTCACCTTTGGGTTCATTTTCAATCGTTTTCTTTGAGAGAGAGAGATTCCAGTGTTTGCCTTCTGTGCTCATTCCAAACCCTAACTATTCATTTTTCAGCCCTTTCCTCCTTTTTTTATCCATGGCACCCATAGTGAAAAGAACTCCTTCTACAGGGGGCATTTCCCCCCGCACCCAAGCACGCCCAAACTAGTGATCACGCTAATATCATGTGCCTTATTTCAGTGAATTCGATCATTTCTAGACACTAACTGATATTTTTCCAGGTGACCTTGTGCTGATAAAGCTGGAAAATTTACTAATTGAGGATAGAGATAGTGCCGAAGACTTTGCCTACATCCCTACCGCCATTGTAACTCACTTTCATATCGAGCAGGGTGATTATGCTTTTTCAAAGGCGAAGTTTGATTCGACCTCAGTCACTTGTGAAGGTTTAGGTCCTTGGACTGACTATATCCATGATAAGTACCTTGTGCAGTTGGACTTCGTTGGCTTATCTTTTACCTGCTTGCCAGGTGACCTCACCCTTATAAAGAACAACAACACCCTTCAGTTTCTTGTGACTCGATGGAGCCATCCGTTCCACACATTTGTTGCCTCTTGAGCTGAGTTTACCATCACTCTTGAGGACGTCTATGAGATTTTGGGTTTGGAAGCGGTCGACTTTGATACCTTCTTCAAGGAGTCCATCTTGAGCACTGAGAAAGATACCCTCGCAGAACTAGAGGCAGTGGTAAAAGACTGCATGGTGACTTCTAACAAGTTCACCTATTCGAAGGTAATTCGATATTTTTACTTTATTGAGGACAAGACTATGAGCAATAGAAGGGGAATCAGGTGTTTGAGTATCCCCCAACTTGGAGAGTCTTTGGCTTGAAGATTGAACTTGCGGGCTATATTTGGGTCGTCTTGTTAAAGATATTTCTTCCCGAGAATCACCATGACTACCCAAGGAAGAATTTAATCAAAATGGTTATTCTCATGGATAGTGGCATCAAACTCCCCCTAGCTGAAATCACCCTGGGTTCATTGTACAACTGGTTGGATTGTGTGCAAGCTGATTTGGCCCCAAGAATTGGCAGGTTTGATGTCTCAAACTACGCCAATCATGTGTTGGGGACGGGCTTTCTCTATGCTTATTTCCCAGAGTATGCCGTGGTTGGTAATTACCTTAGTTCTCATCCCATTAAGGTCCCCTGAATCTGTTAATGGAACCATAAGACTTACAAGAAGACCTTTGTCTCTTTAATTGATAAGGTTGAGAATTTTGTCCCTCACCCCTATGTTGGGGTGGATTAGTTTTTTACAAACCACTTTTTTACGGATGAGGAACGTCCTATTTCCCCCATTGAGGATTCATTGGATAGGAGTTTCCCTGCGACCAATGTTCTAATGTTGTTAATTCCATCCTTCCTACCTTCATACACCAAGTGGTCTTCCTTTTATTCCATCTACTTCCCAAATCGTGTGTCCATGCAGTTTGGTTACGATCAAGGTAACCCCATGTTGAGTCACTTCCCCCGCTAGAAGCCTACTAACTTCTCTTTTACCTATAAAAACTTTTTAACCTCGACCATTGTTAACCTTTGCTTGAATTATAATGCCAACCCTATTATCCTAAGTAACCAATATCGAAGGGGAGATCTACTATGTATTTGATGGTATTTTGGCCAAAAGCAGTTGGGCCATTTTAAAAGCAGTCTTCTTAAAGAACCCCGATGTTGAAAGGTTACCCCAACGGAGATAGGTTTGAGAAGCTTCACTACCTCTAGTTCCCTGTTCTCTCTGAGTACTACTAACAGTTCCATACCTTCCAAGCTACCACTCTTAGCCCATGTGGAGAAGACTATAGTAAAAAGGAAAAAAAAGGGGCAGAGTCGTCTATTTCGGTCAAAGCGGATACTATTTTCCTTAGTCCTTCAAGGTCTATCAAACGGGGTGACACACCTCATGCTGCTTCGATTGGGGAAGATGTGAGGGACACTAGAAAACCTCCCAAGAAAAAGTTTAAGGTTACCCGAGAGGTCTCGCCAAACTTGACTCCTGATTCCAAGGTTATCCATGAAGTTAACCAGATGTTAGAGCAGTCCAACATACATTTGACAAATTTTCTGACGAAGATACGGCTTTTATGTTAGCCCAGATGGCCTCTCGAGGGTTTTCTTATGCTCCCCTAATTGGTTAAGTAAGCAAAAACATGAAGTTGACTAACACTGTTAAAATTATTCTAGAGGAGACAGGTGAGACAAGTGATAAAGAGCATTCTGAAGAGGAGGTAGCTATTGATGAAGAGGTGGTAGGTGAAGAAGAAGAAGAAGAAGAAGAAGAAGAAGAAGAAGAAGAAGAAGAAGAAGAAGAAGAAGAAGAAGAAGAAGAAGAAGAAGAAGAAGAAGAAGGGAATGATGATGCTGTAAATAACACCACCAGATGAGGTGTTGATAAGCTCAAACTAGCAATAACAATGGCAGCATAGGAGTAAATATCTTATAGAGGGAGGTGAGGAGAAGAGGATAAACACTAGTATCTAAGTGGTTCATCCAATCTGTCCTACGGGCACTATGAGTGTGTGAGTAATTTCACTAGATGAAGGAACTAATGGCCATAGATACAATCTTTCTCTCTCTACTGTGTAAACCAACAGAGTTTTAGATATGGTTGTAATTATTGACCCTTTACAAGGTAGAAGAAGACCTCTATATATAGTTCTTAGGGGGTGTAATGTACCCTCCAAGAATGCAATGAGCATGTTTATGAGGATCGAATTATTATGATGATAACACGTAGCTGATTTTATATAGATAATGATGACCATAATATTCCTCCACGTGAGGGGAATGATTTGGTTATAACTGATTTGATCACGTGTTACAAACCTTGCATGTGCTCGAACCTGTGTCCTTGACTGATGTAACCTCGGCCTGGATGAGTACGAGGTGGTGAAGTCCAATGGTGTTTCTTTATCTTATCGATAGCCATGATGGCCTCCATCTGGAAGACTGGCCGAGGTTGGGAACGGGGTAAGATGTAACGTCGGCTCAAGAGGAGTAAGATGTTGATAATAACCTCCCACAAGGTACTACTGACCTCGACTACTGCAGAGTCGAGGTTAGTAGTAGAGATCCGACCTTACAGATCATAACCTTCATGATGGCAGGTGAGCTTCTTGTCAACTCGGCTATGAGACTGGTCGAGGTCAATGACTCTGAGTACGAGGGTGAACTTTGGGCCTATAAATCACCCCTTAGTCCTTAGTCTCCTATGTGAGTAGGTTATTGAGGGGTATGTCATGCCGAGGTTGAGTTTCTTTTAATGCCTTGGGGCGCAAAGTGATTCTTTGACACATGTCACTCACTGAAGTTACTAACGTATTCCCCAAGGCATGACAATTCTAGCAGTAACTTTCAAGTTTCCAAGGATAATAATGGGGGCATTAGAAATCATTCCCCATCATTGAGAAGGTTTTAAAGCGTTCTCTCTCCTCATTTCCTCTTCTTATCTCATTCTTTCCCGCCTATAGCTTTTCTGCCATTGCGAATTTCTTCAATCTCTCCATTATTTGTTGTGATTCAGGATTTTCTTCTTCTAACCTTTTCCTTCTTAAATCGTAATTAATTCTCTATTGCTTCTCAACCTTATATTTTCCATTTTTGGTTGTTATTTTTATAGTTTTAATTTTTTGGTGAGTTCTTCTTTTTTCGGTGAGGGTTTCCTCTACTATCAGGTGGTTGTAGGTCTAGGCTTGTAGCGGTTAGGTAGTTTTGGGACTATTTTAGGCTGCTCCGAGGTTGTTTCAACCACAACCAACCATTTTTTAGGTTTACCGGTGACCCCCCGATCATCTTCTCTAGCAATTAGCTTTGGGTGTTCTTGGTGTTTTTCATTTGAGACCTTTCAACTTCCACCCTTTGATATTTAATTTGGGTTCTTTAAGTTGTGTACCTGTTTGTAGTTTGAGTCCTTCGCTTAAGTGTAGTGTCATCTTCCTTATGCTCAGACCCTTGTACCAACTTATATAAGAGTTCCCCTCTCTTCGTGAGAAGACCTTTGAGAAGATTAGACAGATAGAACTAGCCTAAGAGGAAGCGTAGGGCTGAGGCCTTTCCCCTCAGACCAATTTTTCCTCCTCCACTAAAGGTCATATACCCTGATCGTGCAGAGCCTACTGAGATTGCAAAGGTTCCTGAGGATCCTGTCCTAATGTCTGAGTCCTCTTCCTCAAACCCTATGTCAACGTATGAAGTAGGTGAATCTATAAACTCTTTTCAAGAGGCTATGGATTATTCTCCTAGGAAAATTAAGGTTCCTGACGAGGCTGAGGTTTTAAGCCATGCCTCGTCCTACCAAGGTGCTAGTACTTCATGTAGGTCTTTCGATGTTGAAATTTTAGGGCCCAATATAGAAATTCCACCTCCCATTAATTCCATTTTGCTATCGGCTGCCACCGGGGTTGAATTTGTGAAGAGGTTTCCTAGTGGTGCCCCTACAACTGTCCAAGCTGATGTTGCTGGGGATGATGATGATGGTGAGGAGAGCCAATTCGATACCTTTGAGGCGTCCGAGTATGATAGTTCCATCAAAGAGTACGACCTTCTTACTTTTTGGCACCTCTATTCCATAGATTCTTCAACCATCCTAAGGAAAACTCTGAAGGATGAGAGGGCCTTCGATGGCCGAGACGGAGAAGTCTGCATTTATGAGCAGATGTTTAAGGTGGGTTTTCGTCTTCCTATTCACCCAACCATCAGAGCTATACTCTCCCATATAAATCTTACCCCTTCCCAACTATCCCCAAATACCTGGAGGGTTATGATTGGGGCCATTATCCTTTGGAGAGCTGTTCACCATTCAGACCTTCCAGTTAGAGTTTTTACAGGCTGTTATGTTCCCTCGTCTGCCGAAAACCACCCGAGCTACTACCACTTCCTAGATAGGAAATTAGAGAAGAAAATGCTCTTGGTTACCCAAACTTCAAACCATAATTGGAAACCTTAGTACTTCTTTGTTTTTGGGGTATGGGAATTTGGTTCAGATGAGGCTTTTGGAACGTCGATTCTAAGGACCCCTCTGAGATGGGGGAATGTATCCCTTTCTGCTAAAGTCGACCCTGGACTTAGCTAAGATAATTACAAGAATGTTGAGGACCTTCGCAATCGGGGAGAGGAAGGTCTTCTCGTTAAATATGAGCATTTGATGACCCCCTATTACCTTTATCAGACAGGTTTGGGGGTGGTCCCTTAGAAGATCTTCGTAAGTCTTCATTTTTCTTAACCAAGTCATACCTCTTATATTTTTTTTATCTCTGACTTTTATCTTTGACTGACTAACTCAGGGAATTATCTTGCAGAGTGTCCATCAGGTATACCAGATGAGTTTTGGGAGATGTCTGCTCCTAGTTTGATGCAGCTCATGGAAATGAGATGTGGTAAGAGTGCACCAACACTGGCATCAAAAAAGAACATCGGCCCCTCCAGATCGATGCTAAGAAAAAAAGGAAATCCACGACTGAATCGACGCATACGAGGCCGATCAAGGCCCAGGCCAAGGATCGTGCCATCCCCATCTCTACAGGCGATGCCCTGGATGCTCGTCTATCTCAGCTCACAATTAAAGATAGCTTGATCGGCCACAATCTGAAGGTTGCCGATGCTATTGGTGCAATAATGACTGAGGAAGACAAGAATTTCCTATGCGCATTAGATGTCTCTTTACTGGTCGAGTTTGCTCTCCACAAGTCAATCCAGGTATCATCTTTTTGCTAATTTTCTCACAAGTGTAACATCGACTTTTTAGAAATTATAACTCATATACTCATACATCTGATCTTCTTATGCAGGGTTTCTTTTCTTTTCATCATCTAGTTGATTGGACTTTGAATAAGATCCCCCTTATAGAGAAGGGTAAGGAAGCTGAGAAGTTTGAGGCCTCTCTAAATGCAGAGGTTGAAAGGTTGAATGGAATCATCAAGGAGAGAGACGACCAGTTGTCTCAGCTCAAGAAGGATCACAACAAGGCTCTAAAGGCCAAGGATGATGTTCTTCAGTCTAAGGTTGATGCTACAGTCAAGGTTACTTTGGAAGATGGTGCTGCGAAGGCCATCGAAGACTACAAGGTCTCTGACAAATTTGTCAGCTTTGGTTTTGAATACCTTGAAAGAGGTATCAAAGTGACTGTCAAATGGGTATCCCTGAAGGAGATCGAGTCTGGTGTCTTGACTGCATCAGACTTTGTTGGTCTCGGCTTTGGAGACCCTTGGTTCGCTCAGGCCTTGAAGGAAGTTAAAAAGTCTGATGCTGCTCTAGTCAAGACTGCTCCTCTGGAGGTTACAGAGACTAAGGACTCTACTCATCATGATGATGGACTGAAAGTCACACTCGTCGATCTTGACCAGACGACTGATGTTGTTGGTGGGTCGGCTCCCGCCAAGACATAGGCTTTTTTGATAGTGAAGCTTTTCAATATTTGTAACTTTGATGAACTTTGTTTGTAATTCTTGTCTTATGAACTCTGATGGCCTCTCGATACTCTGGCTTGTAACTTTGAATCCTTTTAATGATAATCATAAGTAGTTCAACTTCTTCAGATTCTATTGCTTCATACGATGTTTTGTTTAACATTTATGACTTTTAGCTCTTATTTTCACCAATCTAATGTTGTTTGAGGTTTGAGATCACCAAATTATGATGTTTTACCTCATATTATTACCAACTTAATGATCTTTTAAGGTCCGAGGTCACCAACTTATGATGTTTTACCTCATATTTTCACCAATCTAATGATGTTAAAGTTCCGAGGTCACCAAATTATGATGTTTTACCTCATATTTTTACCAACTTAATGATGTTAAAGGTCTGAGGTCACCAACTTATAATATTTTATCTCATATTTTCACCAACTTAATGATGTTTTAAGGTCCGAGGTCACACAATTATGATGTTTTACCTCATATTTTCACCAATCTAATGATCTTAAAGGTCTGAGATCACCAAATTATGATATTTTACCTCATATTTTCACCAACTTAATGATTTTCTAAAGTCTGAGGTCACTAAATTATGATGTTTTTACCTCATTTTCACTAATCTAAGGATGTTAAAGGTCTGAGGTCACCAAATTATGATGTTTTACCTCATATTTTCACCAACTTAATGACGTTTTAAGGTCCGAGGTCACCAAATTATGATGTTTTACCTCATATTTTCACCAATCTAATGATGTTAAAGGTCTGAGATCATCAAATTATGATGTTTTACCTCATATTTTCACCAACTTAATGATGTTTTAAGGTCTGAGGTCACCAAATTGTGATGTTTTACCTCATTTTCACCAATCTAATGATGTTTTAAGGTTTGTGGTCACCAAATTATGATGTTTTACCTCATGTTTTCACCAACTTAATGATGTTAAAGGTCCGATGTCACCAAATTATGATGTTTTACCTCGTATTTTCACCAACTTAATGATGTTAAAGGTTTGAGGTCACCAAATTCTGATGTTTTACCTTCTATTTTCACCAACTTAATGATGTTTTAAGGTCTGAGGTCACCAAATTATGATGTTTTACCTCATGTTTTCACCAACTTAATGATGTTAAAGGCCTGCAGTCACCAAATTATGATGTTTTACCTAATATTTTCACCAACCTAATGATGTTAAATACACACACATCGGAGCAAGAGCATTAACACAATGTTGCTACATTTGCATTGACATCCTCTATTTTAGTTGATACATGTATTACAAAGAGAAGAACAATTTCAACATCATAAGTAATATTTCTTTAAATGATTGGCATTCCAAGTGTTAGAGAAAGGCTCTCCTTCCATATTTTCTAGTCGGTAGGTACCAGATACAACCTCATCAATTAGCCTATAAGGACCATGCTAATTAGGATGGAGCTTATTTGTTTTTTGCCACGTCTTCTTCAGGACTGGGTCCTCCATAGCTATCGAACTTGAATTTACCCTCTGATTGTAGAAGCTCATAGTTCTCTGCTGATAGGCTGCCTGTCTTATCTCTGTATTCTCTCTTTTTCCTTAATCAAATTGAGATCAAGTCTTCTCTCTTTCCCATTCCTCTGATGGTCATAGGTCTGAACTCTATGAGTGGGAATCCCTACCTCTGTTGGGATGACAACCTCTGAGCTATGGGCTAACATAAATGGAGTTTCTCCTGTTGGTGTCCTCGCTGCCATCCTGTAGGCCCGAAGCACTACATATACCTCCTCTCTCCATCTTCCTGTGGATTCTTCTAACCTCTTTTTTATCCCATAAAGGATTATTTGATTTATGACCTCAGCCTGTCCGTTTGCCTGGGGTCGGCCAGGAGAAGAGAAGAACTGCTTGATCCCCACTCTTTCATAGTATTTTTCCAAGGATATGTTGTTGAATTTCCATTGTCTGAGATGAGGGTGTTTGGAAGACCATACCTGCATATGATATTCTTCTAGATGAACTGGAAGGTCTTCTGCTCAGTGATTGTAATCATTGGCTCAGCTTTTACCATTTGAAGAAATAATCAATTGCCACTATTAAGAATCGATAGTTGTTTATGGCTCTTGGCAGGGGTCCTACCAAATCAATGCCTCATATTGCAAATGGCCAAGGGGAGATGATTGAAGTCATAGGTTGGTGAGGCTAATGAGGGATGATGGAGAACCTTTGGCACTTGTCACACGTCTTCACATACGCAACTGTTTCTTTGGCTAAGGTCAACCACCAGTACCCCTGAGTGATTATCCTCTTAGCTAACAACCTTCCTCCTATGTGACTGGAATAAGATCCCTCATGCACATCGTGCAAGATGTGTGGAACCTCTGAAGGGGGGGGGACACATCTAAGGAGAGGGAGCAGGAATCCCTTTCTATATGGGATATCTCCTACAATTGAGAATTTTGCAGCTCTGAACCTCAGCTTTCTCCTTTCTAACTTCAATTATGGGAGTTCTCCCTCTTTGATGTATCTGATACGAGGGTCCATCCATGAGGCTCCCATATTTAGGTTTAGGCAAGGTCTAACCACCTCTTCCTCTTTGATGGTCAATTTGAGTAGAATCTCAACTGGTACTATTCTCCTTATGTTTGTACTTATTACTGAGGCCAACCTTACGAGTGCATCAGCCCGGCTATTATCTAGACGAGGTATCCTCTTTATCTTAACTTCCTTGAAGCTCTCTGTGGGTACCCAAAATTGAGATCATGGGCCTGGACGAGTAGCCTAATTTTGGCAGCCCAAAGTCCAGGCCCCCCACCTCTAATTTTGATTATGATTCGGTCTCTTCCCACGTTCCCATTAAGGGAGGTTATAGGAAGAGATGGAAAACGTGGGGGAATCCAACACCCCCACTTACCTAAACATACATGTATATATTGAACCCTAGGTCCGGGGCAAAAGGACAAGTTGTATTCTCTGTAACCACTCTCCGGAGTATATAGAAAAATACTGACTGCACCACCCTGGACGTAGGCACATTTTTGCTGAACCACGTACATATTTTGTTGTGTGATTGTCATTTTATATTCCTTGTTCTTATTTGGTGCTTGCCTTTCCCTTACTTATTTGTGTTGCACAATAATTATCACCACAATTGGCGCCGTCTGTGGGAAACGTTTATCTTCCCTGAGAAAAACCCACACCAAAAAAGGAATTTAAAATGTCTGGTCACAGCAGCAATGCCCCCCAGCTAGGGGATATTCAAGAACCACCTGCTCCTCGCAGGATTAGGTCTGAAGTTTGACGTTCAGATCAGAGGGCTCGCTTAGAAAGGCCAGCCTCAGAAGAAAGTCAAAGACCAGCGAGGTCCACACTGATATCCAGGCTGATTGATGCATACGAGGCATGACTCCACGAGCAGAGAGAGTCTTCTCGCAGGCATGAGGCGGAGAACGCTCGCTTGAAAAGAAGACTGGAGAGGCTGGAGAAAGAGCTTTATCATGATAACAGGAGACGTCCATACCGCACTCCTAGCCCTCAGGCGAGTAAGTCTCGCAACCGAGGAAGGAGCCCTAGGTGAGAATCTTAAAAGGTTGAGGGAGGCGAATCAAACGCCGACCTCCGCGAGCAGCTGCGAAGAGCTCGCCGTTACCAGAGCCCTACTCGCAGTAACGAGAACATACGAAATCTGGTCCACAGGGAGATAGACCAAAATCCTTCCCACCACGGTGCCAGATCGACCCGAGAACTCGCTAGACGAGCTCTCAAAACCCAGATAAAGTCACCTTTGACGAGGGAAATTGAAGAAGAAGCCCCCAAGAAATTTTCCATTCCGAGGTTCAAGATTTATGACGGTAAAACTGATCCCATTGATCATGTCAGGCGGTACCGACAGGCCATGACCCTTTAGAACCACCGGGACGCGCTAATGTGTCGAATTTTTCCCTCGAGCCTGCATGACGTGGCGCAGAAGTGGTTCGAAAGGCTTTCCCACCGATCCATCAGGAGCTTCAAGTCCCTGGCCGAGCTCTTTATGGCCCGATTCATTACTAGTAGCTCCCATCCCAAAAGGATGGATGCTTTGCTAACAATGAAGATAACGCCTCAAGAGACCCTCTGGGACTACGCGAAAAGGTACTGGGAATTATTCAATGAGGTCGAGGATTATTCGGAGCAAGTGGCAGTGGCTTCTTTCAAAATTGGACTACCCAGTTCTTCCCTTCTATACCAGTCCCTGACAAAGAAGGAGGCTATGGCTATTGACGACCTAATGGCTCGCATCGAGAAGTACGCTAAGGTGGAAGATGTCACCCGCCTCAGTACAGGAGAAAACGGTCAAGCTAAACTCACTACCAAGGGCAGTGACAAAGCTGAGACCCAAAAGAAAGGAGGAAAGAACGGGGGAAAAAATGGCTCCAAGAATGGAGGAAACAATGATGCGTCGAAAGTATTCCAGGCGGTCAACACCGTCTTCAGAGAACCAATTTATAAAATTCTCGCGAAGATCAAAGATGAGCCATTCATCAAGTGGCCCAGGAAGATGGGGGGAGATCCCTCGAAGAGGAACAATGTGCTAAGATGCACTTTTCACAAAGAGTGAGGACATACGACTGAACATTGCAAAGCTCTTAAGTCTCACCTCGAGGAGTTGGCCCAGTCTGGGCATTTGAACGATTTTGTGAAAAAAAGGGCTGAAAAAGTGGCTGCCAATAGGGAGGTGAGACCTGATAATGTGCTCGAAGATGACGCTGGACATGAGCTCGCGGTAATTCACGGGGCATCTGATGCCAAGCAGATACAAGGAAACACAGCTCGAATGGAGATAAAAAAGCTTACAACGGTAATGAAGGCTTTTCAGATCGATCCAGTAAAGTCACAGTCAGGAAAGCGCCGACGAGCCGATGAAGTTAACTATAACAAGCATATTGTTTTCACAGACGAAGATCTGGTGGGAGTGAGGACCCCGCATCACGATGCTCTGATCATTACCCTCAGGATAGCTAACTTTGACATCGACAAGTTGCTCGTCGACCAAGGGAGCTCGTCCAAAGTAATGTATCTCGACTTATTCAGAAAATTTAAGTTAAGCGTCACTGACCTAAAGGAAGATACTGTACCTTTAGTTGGCATCGCTGGAAAAATAACTATGCCCTTGGGAAAGATCGTACTACTGGTGTGTGCTAGAAATGTCTCCAAGATGATCGAGTTTTTGGTAGTTGACATCGACTCGCCATACCAGGCCATCCTCGGCAGGGGATGGCTTCATGCAATGAAGGCAGTCTCCTTGACCTACCATCGTAAACTCAAGTATGTAATAGAGCGAGGATTAATGGAGATCCACGATGACCAGGCAATGGCGAGAAGGTGCTTCATAGCGGCCATCCGACCAAAGCCAGAGAAGAAGACCGAGCAGCCCAGGGAGAAAGTCGAAGAAGGTCTGACACCTTATAAATAGCAATTAAAGTACGGAAGACTTGGGGTAGAGGAGACCAGGATCCTCCTCTCGGAGCGGGTCGTTGAGGTTCTGGTAGAAGTTACGGCTAGAGATGGAGACAGTAATAGAGTCTTCTTGAATGGAGCATCTCTCACCGACCAGGAACAAAAGGAATTGACAACCTTACTGAGGCATGACGTAGATGTTTTCGTGTGGGAACCATACGAGCTGCCTGGAATCGATCCTAGTATGGTATTTCATCAGCTGCACATCGACCCCACCTTCAAGCCAATCAGGCAGAAGGCACGGTGAACTGCACCCGAGAAAGCTAAAGCAGTAGAAAAAGAAGTTAAAAAATTACTGGATGCAGGATCCATACAGGAAGTACAATTCCCAAAGTGGTTATCCAACCCAGTAGTAGTTCCTAAGAGCAACGAAAAGTGGAGAGTTTGCATCGACTTCACTGACCTCAATAAAGCGTGCCCTAAAGATAGTTTCCCCCTCCCAAAAATAGACCAACTAGTAGACGCCACTGCAGCTCACGAGAGAATGAGTTTCCTAGACGCATACTCAGGGTATCACCAGATCCCCTTATATGCCCCAAACCAGGATAAAACGGCATTCATCGCAACAGTTGGGTTATACTTCTATAAGGTCATGCCCTTTGGGCTTAAGAATGCAGGGGCAACCTATCAGCGGCTGGTCACCAAAATGTTCAAGGATCAGATGGGAGACACCATGGAGGTCTACATCGATGACATGCTCGTTAAAAGTACGAAGAAAGAAAATCACCTTTCAGACCTGTCAAACACCTTCGAAATCCTCAGGAAGTACCGAATGAAACTTAACGCGAGCAAGTGTTCTTTCGGTGTCCAATCAGGAAAATTTCTTGGGTACTTGGTCAGTAAGAGAGGCATAGAGGCTAACCCAGACCAAATCGATGCAATCAACACGGTGAAACCTCCTCGCACAACCCGGGACATACAGAAGCTCACTGGTATGCTAGCTGCCTTAAATCGCTTCATCTCTAAATCCTTCGAGAAGTGCAAGCCTTTTTTTCAGCTTCTAAAGGGGAGAAAAACGATAGAGTAGAGCCCAGATTGCTCGCGAGCATTGATCAAGCTCAAGTCTTACTTAAGCTCTCCACCACTGCTCGTCATACCATAGAAAACGGATTCTTTGTACCTATACCTCTCCGTTTCCAATCACACTATCAGTTCTCCGTTAATATGCGAGGTTGCAGGAGTCCAACACCCCATTTATTACACAAGCAAGACCTTACTGGACGCCGAACAAAGGTACCTACCATTGGAGAAGCTTGCATTTGCACTAGTAGTAACCTCGAGGAAGCTGAAGCATTATTTCGAAGCACACACTATCATTGTCCTTACGTCGCATCCCCTTAAGGAAATCCTTAGGAAAGCAGATTTATCAGGCAGACTGTTTAAATGGTCAATCGAGCTCGGGCGATTTGACATCCAATTTCAACCAAGGACAACGATCAAGGGTCAGATCCTTGCTGATTTCATAGCCGAGTTCACGGGCGAGGAACCCTCCGACCAACCTCAACCAATAAGGCAAAAGAAGAACCAAGCAACAGAGGAAACCTGGAAACTATTTGTCGATGGAGCCTCCAACTCAAAGGGGGCAGGGGTAGGCATCGTCCTCATTACTCCAGAGAATACAATCCTTGAACAAGGAATCATGCTTGGATTCGTAGCCTCCAACAATGAAGCAGAATACGAAGACATAATAGCCGGCCTCCATAAGGCACACACTTTGGGAGTAAAGCATTTGCAAGTGTTCGGCGATTCCTAATTAGTCTCCAATCAGATAAGTGGAGATTACAATGCAAAAGATGAAAGAATGGCAGCTTACCTCGCCTTAGTTAAAAAATTAATGGCGAGCTTTGAAGAGATCAATGTCCAGCAGTTTCCCAAAGGGCAAAATAGCCATGCTGATGCCCTAGCAGCCCTGAGCTCGGCAGTCAACTCTGACCTAAAAAGAACCATCCCCATCGATTTCCTTACTCACCCGAGCATCCATGATAGCAGGCTACCAGGCGGGAAATAGGTACTCCAGGTGGGATCATCTCCAAGCTGGATAGACCCCTTAAGGGACTATTTGAAGGATGGCACGCTCCCGAATGACAAGAAGATTGCCCACCAGATAAGAGTTAAAGTTGCTCGCTTTCACTTATCCCCGGAGGGCTACCTGCATAAGAGATCCTTTTCCGGTCCCTACCTCCAATGTGTTCACCCAGGAGATGTCGAGCAAGTGCTACATGAGCTTCACGAAGGAGTCTGTGGAAGCCATATCGGAGGAAGGTCTCTAACTTTTCGAGCAATGAAGGAGGGCTATTGGTGGCCATATATGCAAAAGGACTCTGCGATGTATATCCGCAAGTGACTTAAGTGCCAAATTCATGCTCCTATGATCCACCAGCCTACTAGCGACCTAAAGTCACTGTCCAGCCCATGACCATTCGCCTAATAGGGAATAGACATCATGGGACCACTGCCTACTGCCACTGGCAATCACAAATATCTATTGGTTACGACTGACTACTTCACCAAATGGATCGAGTAAGAACCCCTGGAAAACATCCAAGATGCTGATATGATAAGGTTCATATGGAGAAATATAATCACTCGCTTTGGCATCCCCAGAACCATCATCACCGACAATGGAACAAATTTCGAAAGCGGCTCCTTTCAAAATTTCTGTAACGAACACGGTATCAGACACAACTTCAGTTCGGTGGCCTACCCTCAGAGTAATGGCCAAGCTGAGGCTTCCAACAAAATTGTGATCGATGGCTTAAAGAAGCGACTGGAGCGAGCCAAAGGGGTATGGGTAAATGAACTACCCCATATCCTATGGGCATACCAAACCACTCCTCGGCGAGCAACAGGAGAAAACCCATTTTTGCTGACATATGGCATGGAAGCAGTCATCCCACTAGAAGCAGGTTTGCCAACAATGAGGTCCAACCTTGTCGACCAGGGCCATAATGATGTAGCATTGCTCGCTGAGCTCGACCTAGCCGACGAGCGGCGAGAGCTAGCCCTAGTAAAACTAGCGAGCTATCAGCAACAGCTCGTGAGGCTTTACAACAAAAGGGTTAACCCAAGGACATTTCGAATTGGGGACTACGTTCTAAGGAAGGTCCTGGGCAGCGCAGTAAAACCATCAGACGGAAAGCTACGCCCAAACTGGGAAAGACCCTTTAAGATAATAAGAGACAATCTGCAGGGCACCTATCACTTGGAAACGATGGAAGGCAAAGAAATACCACGAGCATGGAACGCAGCCAATCTCAAGAGATTCTATTTTTAGATCTTTCTGTTATTATGTAACTAGAAATTGATTCCCCTTGTCATTAATGAAAGTTATTTGAATGCTTGCATTCTAATAAGTAACAGCTATATGGGCTTTATCGCACATCTTTTTCCAAATGACAGACACATTGATCACCACGCCTTAGCAGGGAAGTGTGCCTCCTCAGGTCATCGTTATGAAACACGAAAGACCTCTTAGCATTGCCCCTGGCAATATATGAAGACCTACAGGAGATCCTTACGCAATATATCCAAATTTTATACTGGTCATCAAACCTTCTTTGGTTGAATAAAAACCTGATCGGATAGAGCATTCAACACCAGGTGTGTCCTCGCCAATTGCCACACTTAGGCCTAAGGGAGTGTGAGGACACGACCTAAAAGGTAAAGTGATGCACAATGGTATCCCGATATTATACTGGACTGGGAGGACACTTGCATGACAACACAAATTTAGAAGATCATAAGGCAACAAGAATATGAAGAATATGATACACTTGTTTAATCAGCAAATTTTCCCAAAACATAAACATTTCATTAATTCATTATATTTACAACAATGGTGATACATGTTTAGTCGGCGAGCTCGCCCAAAGAATTTACACTATCAAAAATACAAAAAGCAACAACTGGCAAAATCTCAATGGGGGTGAGGCCTCTGAGCGAGATAGTCATCCACTCGAGCTCTTCGTCCATCATCGGGGGCAGGAGCTAACTCTTCCTCAACCTCATTCGCATCTGACTCCAATAATTACCGAGGGAGGGCATCAATGGGGATCCATCGATCATCCCTCCGGAAGGGGTTAGGCATCATGGTAGAGGGAGAAATCTCATGGCGATACCAGAGCATCGAGTTCCTCGGGACTTGCAGCTCCTTCAGGGCACTCAGCCACCCCCTGATAAAAGAAAGCTCTTCAAACTCTGACAACCTTGTTGGAGCATCTGACCAACCCTGGTCGTAGCCATCAGCCCACACTTGTCGAGGACCTTTCTTGAACAAGTGTCGCAACCAAGTGACATCCCTCTGGAGCCCAGCCGCAATCACATATGCCCGTTGAACGTCATCACGGAGCTCCTCCATTTCTCTTGATAAACCCCTGGTATTACTGCGAGCTCGGGGAACGATTGGAAGAAAAGGACCCTGCAATGCAGGAGGCACATCACTCTGACCAGCTCTAGCTCACAATGATGAGGAACCCTACAATATTGCTAGAGCAGTGCTCGACGCATGCTCCCTAAGTCGTGAGACTTTTCTCCTCAGGGACTCATTCTCTTGATGGAGAGCTTCTCCAACTTATTTGATCTCAGAGGCCTCTAATAGCTTCGTCCTCTGCATGTTGACCTCCTCTTGGACTGAGGCACCAATGCCCTCCATCTCTTGAAGCCTGTCCTTCAGCTTGGCGACGAGATCAGTTTGCTCTATGAAGCGCTTGTTCCTAGTCGCAGAGACTTGCAGATCCTCACAAAGGTGTGACGAACTTTGGAGCTCATATTGGGCCCCAACATCCTCCCCAATTGGGAAGTAGCAGGAATGTAATCGTCAACATCAATCAACTACAATCAATAAAAAGACAAGGGATAGAAAGAGACAAATCAGTGCACTAAGGAATACAAGCCTTTTCATTAATAAAGGTTGAGATTACATCGAACAGTAAAAAAAAAGTTTACAGACAGAAAAAGGCTAAAATACAAAGTAATCCTAGCAGGTAACTAGTTAGCAACCTCAGGTTGCCCAGAGCTCGATGACCCTTTCCCTTTGTCGGCATCAGCAGGAGCACCGCCCTCGACAGGAGCAATCTCAGTCTCCACAACCAGGGAAGCATCAACAAGGGTCATATGGGGGACAAGGTCAGCACCTTCAACAGCTGGGGCAGGAACTTCATCCACGGTTGGCTTCGTACCCGGGTCATGCTCGTCAAACAGGGGAGAGTCGATATCGACGCCAGTAACCCAAAGGGTCTTGTTCCAACCCTTCTTGAAGTTCAGACGACTAAGATAGCCTATCTGAACTTCAGTATCCTCGTAGGCTGCAGCCCAACCAGAATTATATGAGTCCTCCTTGGAAGTGACAGCCACAGACTCCTTCTTCTTCAGCTCTTCAGAGAGCACCCTATTCTCTTTGACAACGACCATCTTGCTCGAGAAAACCAAGTCATAGGCTTGTCGCAGCTCCTTCAGATCTTTAACCGTTGCGTCCCTCTCCCAGTTAGCTATAGTAAGAGCAAGGTTGGATAAAATCCGAGCAGCATTAACGGCTTTAAAGCTAGCCTCGATCTCTTTACCCTTCAACTTTAGGGAAACATTCTCCTTCTCCAGCTCGCTATTTTTCTTCACCAGCTCATCTCGTGAACGATACAGCACGGAGAAGTCAGTCAAAAATTGTAGAAAAAAGAATACATTAGAATAGGGAAATGAGGGAATTCATAAAAACATGGGAGAGAAGGGAAAAACCTTACCAAAGCTAGCCTTTGAATAGCCTGAAGGGCCAATTGCTCGGACCCTACCGCCCTTTGCCGATCAGCCGGGAGGACATCTCTCTCAAGCAGAGCGAGGGCCAACTGGGGGGAAATTGAACAGAAGCCCCCTCGGGCAGCGCAAACACCGGGACTCAGGCCTGCCCAGCCTTCGTCCTCACTTCCACCCTCCTCTTCTCCTCCTCTCTTTCATTCTCTTTCCTCTACCTCTCCTCTACCCTCCTCTTCTCCTCCATCTTCTTCCTTTTTTTTCTCTCTCTCTCTCTCTCCCTTACCTGCTCCTCTTCCTTCCTCTTTCTCTCCTTCTCCTGAGCAGAAGAACGGGAACCAGTAGCCACAGCCCCAGAGCAAGATTTTTACTTCTTTGACCTCTGTGCGAGAATCATATGGTCTTCATCATCATCATCATCCCGAATCAAATTCTTCCGGGGTGGAGCCATCTCCTCACTCGATCTACTAGACGTGCTCGACGACTCTCGAGCTTCAAAAACCTCCCCACGATCTGAGGAACTGCTAATACTAGAGCTCCCTCCACCCAAATTACCTACGACTCCTACAATGTCACTTTCATAGATGCTTTCCTCCTCGTCCAACTGAATAGGATCCGTAGCAGTATCTTCAGAGGAGTCAAACTCTGGGATACTATCCACAGGCCTTTCTATGAAGCTAGAGCAAACGTTCTTGTACTTGAGCAGAAAGGCAGCAGACCTAGGATGCTCACCGTCACCCAAAGGCTCCCTGATATTCCAAGTCTTGACCAATTCTGAGAGACGAACCTCGCTGAGAGCAGGTTCCAAGTTCTTTGACCTCGCTGTGGAAGAAAAAGAAAAGAAGAATTAGAAAGATCACCAATAAGCAAAAGTTAAAACAACAGAGCAATATTTACTTATGTATTCTTCCCCATAAAAGGGAACAAAGAGCCTCTCAGACCTCAACCCTTCAAATTGGGGAGAAAATTGCCAGTTTCTAGCAAGGAAACCTTCTTGCCAATAGTCCTTATGGGAATTAGGTAGATTTACTACCAATACCTTGTCATGGCTCCTAGCTTTGAGGTAGAGGACACCAGAGCTAGTTCGAGAGAAGGAATAGAAAAAAAAAGACCTCAGCAAGTCCTAACCTAGTGCTATACAACTGATTTATTCTATGTAAACCATTAACTATTTTCCACACATTGGGTGAACATTGTGCAGGAACAATATTGAAATAGCCAAAGAAATGCAAGAACAAATCATTGGGAGGAAAACTGAGTTCCCCCAGGGAAAGCAACAAAACGTGAATCCAGTGGGCGTCATCTATCTCTCTAACATTTCTAGGACGAGAAGCGCAACACTCAATATCTTCCCACTTAGGGAAGTTATAAAGCTTCCTAAATTTAGAGACCGATCTATTGCCAATATTCGCCATTGGAAAACCCTAGAAAACTACAAACTCAAAGAAAAAGTACAAAGAAAAGATACAGGAAACTTACAAAATAGAAGATCTATTCGAACGATGAAGAAGCACAGGTCCAAACAACAAAGAAGCAATAAGAACGGAGATTGAGAGAAGAAGGTACGAAGTGCTAGAGCTCACAAGAATAGAAGAGTGCTGGAAAGATTGAAACAACGGTAGAAAAGTGGCTGTTCCAAAAGAACCGTTAAATTGTGCTAATCATAGTGCACAAAAGACGAAGCGAATGCCGCCAAAATCATCTTCGAAACCTTCGAAGAGTTGCACGATGTACAAAAAGTTATTATGACTAATCATTTAAATTTATTGAGCCCAAAGCATGGACCAACAAACTTAGGGGCAATTGTGGGTATCCAAAATTGAGTTCATGGGCCTGGACGAGTAGACCAATTCTGGCGGCCTAAAGTCCAGCCCCCCCACCTCTAATTTTGATTATGATCCGGTCTCTTCCCACGTTCCCATTAAGGGAGGTTATAGGAAGAGATTGAAGACATGGGGGAATACAACACCCACACTTATCCAAACTTACATGTATATATTGAACCCTAGGTCCGGGGCAAAAGGACAAGTTATATTCTATGTAACCACTCTCCGGAGTATATAGAAATAACACTGACTGCACCACCGTGGACGTAGGCACATCTTTACTGAACCACGTACATCTTTTGTTGTGTGATTGTCATTTTATATTCCTTATTCTTATTTGGTGCTTGCCTTTCCCTTACTTATTTGTGTTGCACAATAATTGTCACCACACTCTCTAACATCTTTCTCAACCTCTTTAGGTATCTTACCATCCTTTCATCTTTGGCCTCATACACCCCCAGGATTTAGTTCACGACTAACCTGGAGTCACTGTGGACTAGGAGCTGGCCAGCATTAAGGGCTTTTGCTAAAAAGAGACCTGCTATTAATGCCTCATAATCTGACTCATTGTTGAAATCTTTGAAGTTAAACCTCAGCGCGTATTCAATATCGGTACCATCCGGTGCTGACACTATGATCCCCGCTCCACTTCCGCTTTCACAGGACGACCTATCAACGAAGAGGTTCTAGATGGTTGCACATGAAGAGAAGTTACCCTCGGCTAGGGTCCCCAGTCTGAATAAGTATCTCTCTTCTTCATTCTCAATTATTCTTTTCTTATCTATACCTGCTCGGCCTCGTCTGATGTTCGACTGACATTTCTCTCTTCTGTTTCATGTGCAGCCTCTTGATTAATCTTAACTTCAGGCTCATCCTAGGTAAACTCGGCCACAAAGTCCGCGAGTGCTTGTCCCTTGATGGAAACCCCGGGTTCATAAATAATATTGTATTCCCCCAACTCGATTTCCCAGGTCATTAACCTTTCTGACTTCTCAGGCATATGGAGGACCTGTCTGAATGGGGAATCAGTGAGGACGACCATGGAGTGGGCTTGAAAGTATAGCTTTATTTTTCTAGAAGCATGTATCAAAGCATAGGCTAACTTTTCAATTCGAGGGTACTTCTGCTTAGATCCTTGGAGTGCCTTGCTATTAAAGTACACTAGTCTCTGCACTCCATCCTCTTCTTTTACTATCGCAGCACTGATGGCTGATTCTAAGACAGTTAAGTGTACATATAGCATCTCACCCTGAATTGGTCAAGATTGTAGTAGGGGAGAACCGAGGTAGGACTTGATCTCTTTAAAAGCAATGTCACATTCCTCATTCCATTGGAAGGCCTTTCTAATAACTTTGAAAAAAGGAAGAGACTTATCTGTGGCTCTTGAGACGAACGTGTTAAGTGGAACAACTCTCCCGGTTAGCCTCTGAACGTCTTTGATAGTTCTGAGTGTCTTTATTTCCAACAATGCCTTAATCTTCTCAGTGTTATCCTTTATTCCCCTTTGGTTGATGATGAATCCCAGAAACTTTCCTATTCCTACCCCGAAGACTCATTTGGCCGGATTGGGCTTCATTTTATATTTTTTCATGGTGTCAAAAGTTCTTTCAAGGTCGGCCACATGAGTGTCAGCCTTCAAACTCTTTGTCAGTATGCCGTCCACATAAACTTCCATGGTTTTTCGTATCTGATCTTCGAACATATTATTTACAAGATGTTGGTAAGTAGCCTCTGCATTCTTCAGGCCAAAGGGCATGACCTTTTAGCAATAGGTCCCCTTGTCTATTATGAAGGTTATCTTCTCTGAGTCTGCCGAGTCCATAAAGATATGATTATACTCGAAATATGCATCCATGAAGCTCTTGAGCTCATATCCTGCGGTGGAATCCACCATCTGATCAATACGAGGCAGGGGGAAACTGTATTTTGGGCAAGATTTGTTTAAATCAGTGAAATATGCACACATCCTCCATTTTCCATTAGCTTTGGGCACAATGACAGCGTTAGACAACCACTAAGGGTATATGACCTCTCTGATGAACTTGGCCTCTTCAAGATTTCTAACCTCATCTCTGATGACATCATACTTTCACTTGAGTATACTCTTCTTCTCTGATTGATGGGCTTGGCATCTTCTATAATATTGAGTTTATGGCACATAATCTCGGGATCAATAACCGGAATGTCTGCATGGCTCCAGGAAAAAATACTTTGTCTCTTTCTTAATAGCTTTACTAGTTCCTCCTTGATCTTAGGTCTTAGGTCTTTGCTGACTTGGATGGTTTTTTTTGGCTCATCCTTATTGAGGATGATGGATTATACCTCCTCCATGGCCTCTCCCTTTTTGAGCTTTGTTTCATCCCTAGGATCAAGTGTGTCGATGTTGTACGTGGTTATTGACTTCTTATGAGCCTCTCTTTTTTCTGCATAGTTAAAGTAGCATTCAGGCACCGATATTTGGTCACCTTGCATTTCCTCTACTCCATAAGGAGTCAGGAATTTTAGCATTTGTTGGACCGTTGAAGGAACGACTTTAAATTCCTTGAGGTCTACTCTTCCTATAATGAGGTTGTAAGCTTAGAAGACATTTTCATCCATCATAAAGAAATTAATTTTTCTGGTCAACCTCTTAGGCCATTCATCTCCCATTCTAACATCAATTTCATACATACCCAATGGATGAACCTTTTCATCGCTGGATCCAATCAAGGGATGATGATAAGGGATAAGCCTATCTCTACTGAGGCCCAAGTTCTTAAAATATGGCCAAAACATAATGTCTGCAGAACTATCCCCATCAACGAGGATCCTCTGAACTTCACACCCATGCACCCTTGTGGTGATGACTAAAGGGTAGTCATGGGGAGCTAAGATGCCCTTGAAGTCAACTCGTGAGAAGTTGACCATGAGGGTGTACATATCTACATTCTTTCTCTTCTCGCGCTTAACCTCCGTAGATGCCAAGTTCATAGCCTCAACTCTAGTCACTACTTTGGCCTCTGCCACATAAGACTTGCGATTATCTACCTCTGAGCTACCCCCTGCTAGTCCCCCACAAATAGTGTTCACACCAAAAAAGATCATACTGAACCTCTTCATCGGGGCATTTTTGTCTTTTGGTGGGAGGTCAGGGTCATCTTCATCATCATATGAGTCTCAGCTCTTCTGGTAGGGACATCTTCTCGACATTTATCATTTCTTTTCTTTTTAAGGTTGTCTCTTCCCCCTTAGAAGCTCTAACATCCACATACTTTTTAATCTTTCCAGACTTCAACATCTTCTCAATCTCGCCCTTCAGGGTAAAATACTTGTCAGTCAGATGGCTGTGATCATGATAGAACTCACAACATAAATTTTTATTTCTCTTATGTGGTGGAGCCTTCAGCTTCTCTGACCATCTCAGGGGTCTATCATTCTTTATTTCGTTGAGAATATGTTCGCAGCTCACAATTAAAGGATTGTAGTGTGCAGATTTTTCGTCTATAGTCCTCTTCTTTTCATCCTTTTTCCTTTGAAACTTCCCACTACTACTTCCATTATTATCCTCATACTTCGCATCCATTGCTTCTTATGCATTCATGACCTTTTCATCTGTTGCTAACAGCTCAGCCGTAGACTTGGGAGGGTCTTCAGCAAGCTTTCAAAGTAGCTTTCCCTTCTGAAGTCCTCCAATAAGGGCTGTCATAGCTATGCTCTCTTTATAATCTTCTACCTGTAATTTTTCCTTATTGAACCATGTGATGTAATATCTGAGGATTTCATTCTTCCCTTGCTTTACATAAATCAAGTGAGTCATCTTCTTTTGAAGTATTACCCCAAAATAGAAGTTATGAATAAACCATTCGGTCAAACCTTTAAAATTTTCAACTGAATTTTTAGGAAGAGACGTGAACCAGATATGTGCAGCCCAGTCAAAGTGCTTGAGAAATCTCGACACCTCATCTCATCGAAGATTGAATAAATATCTGTTGCAGATTGATACATTTCAATATAATGGGCAGGGTTAGTATTACCATCGTACTTGGGAGACACCACTAGAGGTTTAAATTTGGTAGGGGTTAGGAAGTTAACAATCCTTGCTATAAATGATGAGCCCTTTGAGTACCCCATTTGTAATGGGTCTCGGCTTTTCATGAGATCCCCTATCTTCTCTTCCAACCTATGAATAGAGTCATTCCATGGTTTAGCAATATCGACTTGTTCGAGGTTATCCCCAGCCACTTCTAAAGGGTGAACTGAGGGTTCCCTAGCTACTGCACAACGTCAGCTGTTGACCTCCCCCTGACCATAGTCTCGACCATGTGGGGGTCAGCCATGATGAGGTTGATGATCACCACTTTCCCTTTGTGAGCTAGCTATGCTTCTTAACCTGGATAGCCTATGCCTCAGATCATTAACTGGGCTGAGCCTTTCAAAGGCCGAACCTCTACTTAAGTGATCAAAAGCTGACGCTCTCTATCGTGCACCACCATATCGTCTTTCACACTGTCCTCGGCTCTGCTGTATAGGACGTACAATGTTGTTTGAGACCTCATATGGCTCCCAACAGTCTACCGGGGCATCCTCTACCTCAATGTCATCGTACATATCCTCAAGGCAAGGGTTTCCTTGCTTCCCCAGGCATAAATGCCTAGAGTCAGTAATATCCCTCCTCCGTTGAGGAGCAGGTTGGTCCTTTGGTGGTGCCTGGGGTGGTCCCCTGACCTCATGTTGTGGTTGAGCATCCGTCGGAGTAATTATCTATGGTGAGACCCCAGGTGGTCTCATTATTATGTTTTGGCTTAGCTGGGAAAATTTCTCCTGCATCACTTACTGAGTTATAACCAAGGACTTCAAGGCTGCTGCCACCTCAGCCATCTCGGACTGGGGTGCTGCCTAGCTAGAACTAGGTCCTCCAACACCAGATGGTGGAGGAGGTGGTGGTAACTCCACTCCCATATGATTGAGCTTTTGATGAAAGGATTATAGATCCTGTAATCCTTAAGGGACCTCTTTCAATGGTGAAACGGATCCACATGAAGGGTGAGGCCTGGTTCACCACTAGTGTCTCTGGCGGGGTTAAGCAGCAAAACAGGAAGTGATGAATCCTCTTGTTCCCATAGACAATGCCAAAATGATGACACTATAAATAGAACCATCAGATAAGGTGTTGATAGGATCAAACTAGGAATAACAATGGCAGGATAGGAGTAAATATCTTATAGAGGGAGGTGAGGAGAAGAGGAGAAACACTAGTATATAAGTGGTTCAGCCAATCTGGCCTACGTCTATTGTGAGTGTGCGACTAATTTCACTAGATGCTTTGGGGTGTAATATACCCCCCAAACATGCAATGATTATGTTTATGAGGATCAAACCAGTATGATGATGACACCTAGTTGATCTTATATAGATAATAATGACCATAATATTCCCCCCACGTGAGGGGAATGATTTGGTTATAACTGATTTGATCACATGTTCCAAACCTTGCATGTGCTTGAATGTGGTCAGACCTGTGTCCTTGACTGATGTAACCTCGGCCTGGATGAGTAAGAGGTTGGTGAAGTCCGATGGTTTTGCTTTGTCTTATTAATAGCCATGATGGCCTAGGCCTGGAAGACTGGCTGAGGTTTGGAATGGGGTAAGATGTAACGTCCGCTCAAGAGGAGAAAGATATTGATAATAACCTGTCCCCATAAGGGGCTACTGACCTCAACTTCTGTAGAGTCGAGGTTGGTAGTAGAGAGCTGTCCTTACAAATCACGACCTTCCTGATGGCAGCTGAGCTTCTTGTCAACTCGGTTGTGAGACTGGCTGAGGCTAGTGACTATGAGTACGAAGGTGAACTTTGGGCGTATCGGGGAAGAAAGAGGAGGAAGAGGAAGAGGAAGAGGAAGAGGAAAAAGACTCTCCCCTTCTTTGAAAGCATAGGTTGCGAAGGATGGTTTCTTCCTCCAAGCATGCTTCACTTCCTCTTGATTATAAAGTTTTGGAGGATGTTCTTGAGGAAGAGGTATGTCTACCATTTTTCCTTTTTTGCTTCTAAATTTTCCTCATTTTCCTTTATAATACTGACTCGTGTTTCCCATCTCCAGTGTGCACCCTCTTGAGGCTTCCCTTGAAGTGCTTGTGAGGCAAAATTTGCTCGATTTCCCCCATATCCTGTCGGCTAGTCCTCGTGCATTGATTGACTAGCTCTTAGACCGATTTCCTTTAACCTTTGTTCCTCGCAGCGTTCAACCCATACCCATGATGATGGCCTATAGATTGTTTGGACTAGCCACTGTTTTGGATGAAATCATCAACACTCCTCTAGAGTCCTTGAGTTCTGATACAATCAAGGATTTATTGGGGAAAGTCAATCTTCTTATCAACGATGGGTTTTTGCTGTCTTGGTTAGTGAAGCTTCTACGTGACTTTAATAAAGCTAACTTGCCTGATCTTTATGCCCAGTTACAAATCTCTCATCATTTGCAGGTGGCTATCTCGAAGGAGCTAGTAAGTTTGGAGGTTGAACTTGTTATGTCCGAGCCAAAGGTTGAGGATACTCGTAATGTTATTACCCAAGTGGAGACTAAATTACTTAAGTTTGAGCAAAATGTGGATGATGTTTAGTAGAGCAATGAGATCCATCATAAGGACATGGTTAATCTAGTTTTTGACCAGAATAACCTTGAGCAGTTACTTCCTCAGCACCACCATCGTCTTCTTGACTCGACCAACCTGCATTTCATTATGGATGCTGCCAATAACTAGAAAATATTTTTTATTTAAGTTCCCCCATATTTGTGTCCCCCCTTTATTTTACTATCTTGGGAACTTTGTGGCATGTGACATAGTATTTCTCTCTTTGTTTAAATAAACTACTTGGCATTTGGTTCTCTTCCTTTTCCATCTTGCTTAAATATTGAATGATCTAGTACATTCATATAATTTACATTATGTATAATAAGGAAAGAAAAAATGGACCAAATATTTCAAAAAAAAGATTACTTTATACTATGTTAAATAGATAACCTAGCATTTGCAGGGAACATTCTCCCAAACAAGTACTAACAAATATAATGAAATAAATTAAAGCGTTGGGTGTAAAATCAAATACATTCCAGCATAGTAAGTTTCGAGCCACTTGTTGTTCAGTTTGAAAGTGACATCGTCCTCCATTTTAGATATATTGCAGTAACCAGAATCATGAGTTGCTCGAACGATGTAGGGCCCTTCCCAGTTGCCCTCAAACTTGGGCTATGACAATCCCCTGATGTGCCTCATGTAAGCTTTCAAGAATTGGTCTCCTTACTTTAACTTTCTTAGCCTTATCATTTGATCATAGGATCTAGACAACGATTTCCTATACATTTTGAAGTTCCTCGTAGCATTGTCTCTATGCTCCTCTAGTTCTTCGAGTCGTGCTTATCGGCTATGGGCAAGCATGGCACTTCGTAAGTTATATCGAGCAGAAGGTACCTCGAGTTCTACTGGCAAAATAGCTTCTTCACTAATGAACAAAGAAAATTTTGTATATCCTGTGTGTTTTCTCTTTATCATTCGATAATACTATATAACCTCGGGTATCTTGTCGCCCAATGTGCCTATGAAATCCTCTAGCATTTTGCCCAAGATGTTTATCAAAGTCTTGTTAATAGCTTCTGCTAGCCCGTTGCACTTAGGGTACACTATAGTTGACTTGTGGTGGATGATGAAGTATTTATCTGTGAGCCAACTTACTTCATTGTTCACAAAAGGAGTGCCGTTGTCTGAGAGGAAGATGTTCGAGATACCAAAACGACGAATGGTGTACTCATTCATAAATCAAGTGACTACCCTCATTATGGATCTCTTTAGTGGTATGGCTTCTGCCCACTTAGTAAAAAATTCAGTGGAGACTATCCTCGAGAGAAGGGATTTATTGCCCCATATATATCGAACGCCCATGTGTGGAATGGGAAATCATAGAGAGAGAATACAGGTCCACCGAAGGAGCATAGATTATATTGCCATGCAGCTGACAAGCCTTGCATTTACGAAGGAACTTCATCGAGTCTTTTTCCATCATAGGCCAGTAGTACCCAAAATTTATAAGTTGATCATAAATTTTGGTTCCTCCGATGGGTCCTAGATCATGCGACAACTTCATCACTTCTTAGGCTTCTTCCCCCTAATGCACCTCAGAGGCCTGTCATAATTGCCTCATCGGTACAAATTCCCTTTCTTGGATATAATATCTGGGTGCTCGCCTCTTTTTCCTCATAGTATCATCCTTTTCTACAAAAATTACTCCCTCCACCAACATGTCCATGTATGGTTGCCTCCTGTTTTGAGGTTGATCGATGAAGTTGCACTCTGCCTCCTGATAAAATAATTGGCATTTCCCACAGTCCCATTGTACCATCACGGCATCTTACCTCATCGAAGGCCAAAAGTAACCTTCTCATTGGACCCTTCTGTATAAGAGAACTTCAATGGTTTCACAACTGTCTTCATGTACTTCAGTGAATTTCTTTTGTCCTCCTTAGGGTCCACAAATCTGGATAGCCAATGTTGATGTAAAAAATTAGATTATCTCTAATTGTTTAATCACAGATAAAAAATAAATAATACAAGATATTTTAAAGTGGTTCAGCCTTGAACGAATGGCCTACATCCACTGTTTGTGTTATTATTGACTGTTTAGGAATTCTCGAAGTATGGTTTAACTCAAGAAATTCCGGTCCCCCGCAATGAGGATGATACAATGTATTTATAGACATGAGGCATGTGAATGAGTAATACATAACTGTTCAATAAGCGTATACATTTGTATGATAACATTCAGCATTTAATTCGCATTTAATTCTCTTAATTGTCTGATAATAAATGCTCTGATCGAGGTGCAGCTCGGATCGCCTAAGCTGCTCGGACTGCCTATGTATCTCGGTATCCATGAGTTGCTCGGTGCAGTAAAGTTCCCCGGTGAGCCCCTACTGCTCGGTGAATTGATCGGGGAAATTGAGTTCCTCGAAGTCAAGGTATTGTTCAGAAATGTTTATTAGTGCCATGTAGATTGGCACGTATCTCCACTTCATTATGCCATGTCAGCAGACTAAAATTGGTATCAACAAAAGCCCCCAATGATTCATAGTTCGAAACTGAGGAGTGTGTAACATTCTTCTCGAAATATGGCGGGATTAAATGGTCATTCTGAACTTTAAGATCGTATTCTTTGCATTTATTTTTCCTTTTCGAATTCATAGAATCAGACTTTTTGAATTTTTCTAACTGTTTCGATCTTCGTGCCCTTTTTGTCCTTTTAGCCGCCGGTAGCGTAAACGTCTCCCTTTGTAATCATTATTTTTACCTTTTCCCAAGGTAAGGTATTTAAGCGTTGGAGAAAATTATATCGTCTTTCACTTTTTCAAATCTGTATCTTTGTGTTTTCCATTTTCTCTCTCTCTTGTGCATTCATCCTTTTCATCGGTCGTTGCAACAGATCCATCCTTTTTTCTGTAAGATCTTCTTCCTTCTATTTTATTTCCTTTATTCGCCATGGTTTACCTTGTTGAGTCGCTTGATAAGTTTCGTTCTGATTTCTCTATTCCTTCATGGGTTATTTTGGAGGAACTTTCTGAGCCTTCAGATTATTTTCGTTTGGCTGAGGGACATTGGTTCCCCAGTCTTTTTGTTGCTGAATGTGGCTTTTCTTTTCCCCCAAACCCTTTATGTTTGGAATTCTGTCAATATTTTGACGAGGTTCCTGCAAAAATAGCCCCCAATACATGGATAATAGTTAATGGAGTTCATAGATTAAATCAGATTCATGGAACTCGTATAGGAATTCCAGAAATCATGTTTTTCTATAGATGGGCGGTCAGCGACAGTACTTTTTACTTAAAAACTAGGTTTTTAAATAGAGCTTTGGTGGTCAATCTCCCAGATGCCAATAGGGATTATTTTGAGCATGGTGTTGTTATAAAAAAATTGGCAACATGCTCCACTAACTGGAAATGATGTGTATCAGGGTCCCAGATGCCCTCCCTATGGCAATGGGATAGGTTATTTTTACTTTACTTTATTTTTGAATTTATGCTTTCTTTATGTTTGATAAAATGTGCTACTAATATTTTAATTTTCATTTATTTGCAGTTGACAGCAAAAGAAGGTCTCCAAAAGAGACAGAAGTTAACTTAAAACATCTGAAACTTATCTGGGGTTTACATCAAACTGTTGTCGACGAGCATATCAGATTAGCTTCATATTTGCTGCAGTATAAGACTTACACCTCGTCTTTTACTGCTCGTTCGGTGATAAGTGACGTAGAACTAGTACCAGCTTCTTCAAGTTCTTCACCTGAGTCACATATTCCTCTGAGTGAAAGAATGAAGAGAAGAAGAGCTCCTTCCCTCTTCGAGAAATCTGCCTCTGTTGCTGGAGAGGCAAAGAAAAGCAAACATGATGTCCCAGAAGAATGGACAAGAAAAATCGATGCACCTCCTCCGGCTGCTCCTGTGAAGGTTACCGAGAAGACCCCAGTGGATCCGAGCAAGGTCTCTTTTCCAAGAGAGGTTATAGTCATATCCCCGACTAAGACTACATCCTTGGTCGAGACCATTGATGCTCCTCTGAGGAGGCTGAAGAAGAAATCCTCAGTCAATTTGGCTGAATCCATCGCTCAACCCCCGACTACTGGAAGTGGTGTTCCCACTTTTATTGCCCCGAGCTCTGCCATGAGCTCGGTGAAGTCTTGGATCATTCCCGAGATCCAAGGTATTGAAGAAAATCTTTCTCGGGATATGGTTACCACATTAGCTGCTCGTCATATTGCTTCTGTAAGTATTATTGTCCTAAACTTTCATTTTTCCCTTGTTATATCTTTGCACTGACTTGCTATTATTTTCTTTTCCCAATTGGTAACCTGTTTTAATACTATTTCGAAAAAAGATGAAGCTATTAAAGTTTCAAGCTCGTCGTCAGGTGTAGAGGAAGCTTTGGTGGGTTTGATGCAGTCTCTGAAGGATTCTCGTCAGAGGTATGTTGATAATAAAACTATTTGGGAGAAGAAACTTAATTCCACCGAGCAGGAGAGGGATCAAGATGTTGAAGTCTCCAATGGGTTGGAGAAGAAAATAAAAGACTTAGAGGGGAAGAATAAAAAGCTCGAAGGGAAGCTCCAAAATGCTGGAGAGCTTGAAGGTAAGCTCAAAGCTGCTAAGGAAGAGTTGGGAAAACTTCGTGAAGTAAGTCGTCAGAAGGAAGAAGTGGAGAATAAATTGAAGTCTACCGAGGAACTTCTATCCGAGACGCTTTCCTCGGAGAAGGTGAAAAGAAAGTTAGCTGTGAAAAAGTCCTTCAGTGCTGGCTGGGACAAAGGATGGAATAAGGGTCTGACTGCCATGATGTCACAGGTGGAATATGGTAGCCTTAAGTACTTTAGGGACGGCTGGGTCACTGCTCTAAAAGAGATGAATGTTGATGAAAATTCTGACCTGTTTCAGCGACACATCCCTGGTCCCCCTCCAACTCTTGAAGAAGAAGAAGAGGACGAAGTTGCCTCTGAGGAATCCTCCATGGTGATGGGGGATCAAATTTCTCATCCCCCAATTGTCCAGTCCTCCAGCGAGCAACTCCAACCATCCATTATTTCAATCGAGCAGCTTTCAGCTCCCACCGAGCAGCCATCTGTGCCACCCGAGCAACCTACTTCCTCATCCCAGCCTTCCGAGAAAGTTTTGGGAGACAAGGAGAAGGTGTAGAGTTGTTCAGATTTTTCTCTCTGTTTATTTTTACCAATTGTAACTCTGACCTATGTACTTATCTTTTATGATGTAATAAAATTTGAAATTTTGACTATTCATTGATTCTCTTCCTCTTGCTCCTTATTGATTCTTGATATCTCTTCTTTTTACTAGTTTATGGCTAGGATGGAATTGTTATCTGTTCATGATACAAAATTGTTGAGGCAATGCAATGATTACTTTAGAGCTGGTCATACAGATATGACTGAAGCTCAAATCATTTATATCCTTGGTCAGGATGCTTCAGAGCAGGCAGTTGAAGCCTACTAGTATTTAAAGTGTCTGCTCGACCGGGCAGTGGCTAATAATGTAGCATATTATGACATGATTAAAGACCTCCAAGGCACACTCGAGGAGCTTCAACAGCAATACAAGGAATCTTCAGCCCTCTTGCACCAAGGATATGAGAAGAAGTATCAGCAACTGAATACTGATAAGGGATACGATAAATTATTTGTTGCTTATGAAGTGAGGGAGAGAACTTTAAAAACCGAGGTCGAGGAGCACAGGCAGATAGACAAGTTATTGGAGCAGGAAAATAATAACTTGCGAGGAGAAGTATCCGAGCTGAGATCTGCTGCCTCTACCTCAAACGCTTTGGTCCCTGTAAACGATGAGGGATTCTCCTTCTTGGAGGTAAAAAAATGTCAATCTGAGAGATGAATTAGAAACCTTGAAGAGGATTGGGCCTTCTACCTCTACTCGGGGACGAGCAAGAGCTTCTCGGGGACGAGCAAGATCTGCTCGAATTTCTGTCGAGGAACAAAGAACTCAATCGGCTCTGGAGAACCAAGCCTTCCAATTAATGGCAAAGAACCAGGCATTGGCCGAGATGTCTAAGAAAATCATGAATTTGGACGAGCAGCTCTTTGCTCAAAAGTCTGCTTTGGATAATAAAACGAATTTGGAGAAGAATCTCCATGAGCAGTTAGAAAGATTAACCTACCAGTTCCACAAACAGCCTAGGGAGTTCTGGATGGCTGGTTATAATGAAGCCCTCTACCATTTAGATGATCGTCTCCAGAATGCAAATAATGTGGGTTATAAACAAGGATGGTTAAATGCTTTGGGCATGCTGAAGTTGGAACAAGGTCATTATTTTTGGGATTACCACAATCTTGGGTTGCTCGACCTACCAGTGCCTCCTTTCAAGCTTGATATGAACTGGATTCCTGCTCGGGCCATTCCACAATGCCTAATTTCAAAATATCTCAGCGACTACAATCTTCACTCCAACTTTGAGATATCTCGCCCCGAGGACCTCCTTGATTGGCCATCAGTTATGAACATCAAGATGCTTAAAGATTTGAATTTCATTAACTCCCCTTATTCCTTAGATGATGCTCCTGCTGGTGAAGAACATGTTTCAAAGGCAGAGGGGAAGAAACCAATAGAATAGGAATCTTGATGTAATAATTAATATGTATTTCATTCTCGATGAATTTTGCTCTAGATTTAATGAAAGACTTTTATTTTTCTTTGCAATCTCGATTGCCATTGTCTTGTAGATATTTTGTAAAACACTTTACATATGTGTATGTATATCTGTTAAAAAGATAACAACATTGTGTTATTTGCCGATCAACTAAAGCTGGTTAAAACTTATTGTCGACTATCCTGAATTTGTGGTAATCATTTGACGACTAACCAAAATTGATGATATTTTGTTTCTCGACCATCTTGGTGGTAATTTAAAATGTCACGAGGATCAAAAATTTTTCTTAATCACTTTTTAATTCTAATCCATTAGCTAACTTTTATCACATACTCATGCTTTGTTTAATAAAAATGTTTCCGACCAACTGTAGTTGGCAGCTTCTTATTCCCGACCAACCTGAGTTGGTGGATTTTTACAAATATTTTTCCTTCCCAACCAACCTTAGTTGGTATTTCTAGGAAATATTTTTTTTTATTTTCGAACAATCGGAGTTGGTGGATTTTGATTAAACAATTAGAGATAATCTAATTTTTTACATTAACAGATTGGCGCAGTCTGTGGGAAACGAATGTAATTTTCGTTTTTCACTAAAAACAAATCATCACCAATGGATGACAATCTTGAATCCAGCAATCGAAACGCTGGAAACCCCCCAAATCCATCTGCTCCTCCAAATATCCAAGATCTGGCAGGAATCATGGCCAGTTTGGCTCAAGGCTAGACAGCCATGCAGGAAACAATGCAATAACTCATGCAAACTATCCAAGGTGGAGCATCAACCTATTCAGGACAACGAAGTGGTCAAAGAAATACTCATTTACTTTCTTCACTCATTAGGAAAAATGATTCATATCGCACTGATAAATCTGAAGATTTTTCTTATCAACCGCGTCGAACTTCATCAGTACGAGCCACAGATACTGAACAACACATCACTCTTTCTCCGGAAAGGACCAGTGCACTGTAAAGATTGAGTAAGGTCTCTCCTTTTGATCGATTGGGCCCTAGGAAGAATAAAAGTCCTCCTACGGCTGTGTCGTGAAACTTTCGACGACCATTTGATTTAAGAGAGGTTTCTGCCCAATCACAACCAGCTGCTCGATAAGATAGATCCCAAGAAGCCACATCCACGCAATCAGTTTCTCGAACCAACAGGCCCGAGGAAGGAAATGATGCATGGAAAGGCTCTATTCAGAGGTTGGAGGATAGATTAGGGGAAATGACCAAGGCCAAGAATCGTCTACAAAGAACTTTTATCCAAGGCACACCTTTTGTCCAAGCAATTGTGGATTTTCCCACACCATCAAATTTCAAAGCACCTGTTGCGACTCCTAAATATAATGGAAAAACCGATCATGTCCTTCATATAGAGCAATACCAAGATGCTGCCGACATCTATGCTGTTCCAAATGAGATGAGATGCAGGGCATTCTCGGGAACTCTTACGGGATCTGCTCAAATATGGTACAATAATCTTTCTCGGGGTAAGATTTTAACTTTCTTTCAACTGGCCGAGCTCTTCATTGGAAACTTCTGTTTTGGAGTAAAACCTGTTAAACGAGTAGCACACCTGTTAAGTGTTAGACAAAAGGCAGGTGAGAGCACTAGGGATAATATAACTCGTTTCAATAACGAGAAACTCGAAGTTATTGATTACGAGGAAAAGACAGTGATTACTGCTCTGATGAGTGGGCTGTTGCCCAACAAGTTGTACTACACTTTGGCTAAAGATCCACCCAGAACCATGTCAGAATTGATGGCAAAAGCAGCCAAGATCATGAATGTCGAGGAGGCTATGGATGCAAAGAAGAATATGGATACCAAAGAAACCAAGGTGGAGGGTGATAAGGCCAAAAAGAAAGAGCAAAAGAACAATGGTGGTGACAAGCACTCAAAAACAAAGCCATCATGGGAGGTATTGAAGAAATTTGAGAATTATACTCCTTTGAAGGTAGACATCAACAATGTTCTAGAAGAAATCAAGAACATCGAGGAGTTAAACTGGCTAGAGAAAATGAAGTCAGACCCTGACAAGAGGAATAAGGCCAAATATTACAAGTTCCACAAGGATCATGGCCACATGACCAAAAATTGTATAGCTCTTCAGAATGAGATCGAGGCACTCATTAGACGAGGAAAACTGGCAAAGTATGTTGATCATAGAAATGAAAGAAGAAACAACGACCGGCCAAGGGAGAGGTCTAGATATCCTCGTCGAGCAGAGGAGAATAAGAAAAGAGACCATGAAGATGATCCAGAAGATGACCCCGATCTTCCCAAAAGACCAAGGCAGCCAGAACGTGAGGTATTTTCAATACGTTTTGGATCATTTGATTGTAATGTTATTACAGGTGGAGATGCAGGAGGTGGAGACCTTACTGCAGAAAGAAAAGATTACCTCAATGAGGCTCAAGCCTGTTCATATATTCAACGAATAAACTTGGCTGAAGATGATCACCTGAGGAAGGTCAACAAAGAAAAATTAGTCATTGGTTTATCAAAAAATAACCTCGCAGGTGTGATGTATCCTCATGATGACCCATTGGTAATAAAAATGAGAATGAAGGAAGTGATGATCTCGAGAGTACTGGTTGATAATGGTAGCTCGGTTGATATTATGTTCTACTCGTGCTTCAACAGCTTAAATCTAAAGTTGTCTCAGTTGGAGCCTTATCATAGGCTCCTCCTCGGTTTTGCTGGCGAGAAAGTTTTTCCACTTGGGACGATCAAGTTGGATATGTTCATTGGTACATGGACTGCTTGTCGAACATAAAGAGTACCCTTCTTCGTGATGGATAAGAATGTTCAATCAGCCTACAATATCATCATGGGAAGGGTAGGAGTGAAGAAGTTTGAAGAAGTACCATTACGGTACATCAATGCCTAAAATTTCCAACCAATTTTGGAGTAGGAGTTGTGAAGGGTGATCAAAAAGTAGCTCGGGAATGCGACTATTCATCTGCCGAACAGGAAGAACTGGAGGAATCTAGGGAAAAGACTACTACCTATCAGGTGGATGAAGGTGCAGAAATTGAAACATTGGATCCTAGAGATGATTCGCAACTCATGAAAGGTCAAGTGGTGGAAGCTACTGAAAACATCATTCTGGACGACGAGCACCCTGAACGAATAACTCAGACAGGTTCGTCGTTAGATGCCTCATTAAAACAGGAGTTGATAGTTTTCTTAAAAAGCAGAAAATAAACCTTTGCTTGGAGTCATGAAGATATGCCCAGAATAGACCCAAATTTCTTATGTCACGAGCTCAATGTGAATAAGGAAATCAAGCCAGTGAAGCAAAGAAGAAGAGTGTTCAGCCCCAGGAAGAACCAAGCTATACAGGAGGAGGTCGAGAAGCTCCAAAAAGCTTGGTTTATTGAAGATGTTAAATATCCAGACTGGTTAGTAAATGTAGTAATGGTGAAAAAGAAGAACAATAAATAGAGGATGTGTGTAGACTTCACTGACCTCAACAAGGCATGTCCAAATGACCATTTTACCTTGCCCCGAATTGATCAACTAGTGGATGCTACCTCGGGACACGAGTTGTTAAGATTCATGGATGCTTATTCTGGTTACAACCAGATTAAAATGAAACCTGAAGACATGGAAAATACCTCTTTCATTACCCCTAGGGGAACTTATTGTTATAATGTTATGCCTTTTGGTTTGAAAAATACAGGTGCGACATATCAACGACTGATGAACAAGGTGTTTGCAGAACAAATCAGTCGCAATATGGAAGTGTATGTTGATGATATGCTGACAAAGAGCAAGAAAGTTGTTGACCATCTAGTTGACTTAGGCCAGACCTTTGATCAATTGGATAAATATCAAATGAAATTGAACCCGACCAAGTTCATATTTGGAGTACGAGAAGGCATGTTTCTCGGGTACATTGTCAATCAACGAGGCATTGAAGCCAACCCTGAAAAGATCAAAGCTCTGTTAGGGCTGCGATCTCCAACGATGAAGAAAGAAGTGCAAAGTCTTACAGGGCGAATAGAAACACTTAATAGATTTGTATCGCGAGCGACTGATAGATGCCTCCCATTCTTCAAAACGCTTCGAAAGACTTTTGAATGGAATGAAGAATGCGAAAAAGCTTTTCAAGAATTTAAGAAATATTTGGGAGCACCTCCACTGTTGTCCAGACCAGTGATGGGAGAAAGGTTGTACTTGTATCTGGTAGTTTCGAAAAATGCAGTTAGCTTGGCATTAATAAGAGTAGAGGATGGAGTACAAAAACTAATTTATTACACTAGTAAGGCCTTCCTAGGAGCAAAGATCAGATATCCAAAGCTGGAAAAGTTGGCACTGGCGCTGATCGAAGCGAGTAGAAGAATGAAGCCATATTTCCAGGCTCATACCATAGTCGTATATATCGATATGCCGTTGAGACAAGCTCTGCATAAACCAGAAAAATCAGCGAGATTGATGTACTGGGCAATAGAACTCAGGGAATATAATATAATTTATGATCCTAGATCGTCACTGAAAGGGCAAGCAGTAGAAGATTTTATAGCAGAGTTCACTTATCCTGATACCCCCGAGGAGTAAAACCTGAGCACCGACCAACCTATGGATGTTACAGGATCATCAAATTTAAACCTCGATCAACTTAAGCTGGCCGGAGAATAAGAGGAGAAGGTCGAAGAGCAGCGAGGTGTGGTAGAAATGGAGAAAAAGGAGCAAGAAATATTCCATCGAAGAATTTTGTCCAATAAGAAGTTTGAGGAAGAAATACCTGTATGGAACCTATATATGGATAGCTCATCATGCACCTCGGGTAGTGGAGCTGGGATTGTATTGAAAAGTCCAAATGAGATCGATATAGAATATGCTCTGCGCTTTCAATTTCAAGCCTCTAATAATGAGGCCGAATATGAAGCGATGATTGTAGGTCTTAGTCTGGCAAAAATCATGAAGGCAGAGCAGGTAATCGTATGCAGTGACTCATAATTGATTGTAAACCAAATGCTTGGTGTATATACAGTAAAAGGAGAGTTGATGATTAAGTACCATGCAAAGGCAATGGAATTGGTATCGGAATTTGTTACTGTTCAATTGGTCAGAATACCAAGAATGGAGAATGCAAGAGAAGACGCTTTAGCTCGATTAGCATCGGCTACTCGTACCGAGCTACGAAGAACAATCCCAATTGAAGTTCTAGCTGGTCGGACCACAGATGAAGATCTGACGATGAATTTTATTACCCTTGATTTAGGGCCATCTTGGATGGATCCCATCAGGGCATATATTGAGGATGGAGAATTACCGATTGACAAACTCGCAGCTAAGAAATTGAAGTTTAAAGCTGCTCGTTATGTACTAACTAATGGTATTCTATACAAACGAGGAATCATAGTTGGCTTGTAGAGGTGTGTACATCCCGCTGAGGTGAAGGATTTGATTGAAGAAGTCCATGAAGGGTCTTGTGGAGCCTATATAGCAGGTCGGACACTTCTGCAAAGAATAATGACGCAAGGATACTACTGGCCAACGATGAGGGCTGATTGTATAGCCTATGCCAAGAAATGTGACAAGTGTTAGTGCTTCTCCTCCATCCGAAGAACTCCCCAAGCATTGTTGACACCCATTACTTCCCCTTGGCCATTTGCCATGTGGGGAATTGACTTGGTTGGGCCACTTCCAATGACTAGGGAAGATTTAAATATATCGTCGTCACAATGGATTATTTTACTAAGTGGGTAGAATCCAAGCCTCTTGTCGACATGACATACGAAAAGGTGTACCAATTTATTTGGAAAAACATCATTTGTAGATATGGTTTTCCCCACGAATTCATCACCGACCATGGAACACAATTTGACAACGAGGAGTTCGCTGCCTATTGTCATCAGTCAAATATCTTGAAAATCCACTCGGCACCAGGCCATCCCCAAAGCAATGGACAAACTGAAGTGATAAACAGAACGTTGCTAAATGGCTTGAAGAAAAGACTAAATGACGCGAAAGCAAACTGGATCAACGAGATACATTCGGTATTGTGGGCTTATCGTACTACTCCTCGAGCAGCAACTGCAGAATCTCCATATATGCTGGAATTTGGAAGTGAAGCTGCTATACCTACCAAGTTGGGCCTCCCAACACACCGAGTGCTGAACTTTAATTCCCCTGACAGCGATTTAATGAGAAGGTTAGACTTGGACATACTCGAGGAAGTTAGAGAAGAAGCAGCCATCAGGAATGCTGCTTATCAGCAACGAACAACTTTGTTCTACAACAAGAGAGTGAAGAAGTGCGACCTGAAAGAAGGAGACTATGTGCTAAAGAAAGTGATTCAAAAGCACAACAAACTGGAAGAGAATTGGCATGGACCTTACCGAGTTACAGAAGTTGTTTGACCAGGAACCTACAGAATAGAAACTTTAGAGGGGGAGGAGTTTAAGAATGCATGGAATGCAGAACACCTGCGCAAATATTATCAGTAATGTAAACTCTCATGTAATGCAGTTTCATCAGTATGAATAAAATGTGAATATTCTACCCAATTCTCTCCTTTTATTGAATTTTTTTTTCACGGAATACTAGTGCTACACACTACTCAGTAAAATCCACCAACTCCGGTTGGTCGGGAATAAAAAATATTTCCCAAAAGTGCCAACTCCTGTTGGTTGGGAAGAAAATCCACCAACTCCGGTTGCTCGAGAATAAAAAATATTTCCCAAAACTGCCAACTCCGATTGGTTGGGAAGAAAATCCACCACTCCGGTTGGTCGGGAATAAAAAATATTTCCCAAAAGTGCCAACTCTGGTTGGTTAGGAAGAAAATCCCCCAACTCCGGTTGGCCGGGAATAAAAAATATTTCCCAAAAGTGCCAACTCTGGTTGGTTGGGAAGAAAATCCACCAACTCCGGTTGGTCGGGAATAAAAAATATTTCCCAAAAGTGCCAACTCCGGTTGGTTAGGAAGAAAATCCACAACCTCCGGTTGGTCGGGAATAAAAAATATTTCCCAAAAGTGCCAACTCCGGTTGGTTGGGAAGAAAATCCACCAACTCCGGTTGGTCGGGAATAAAAATTTCCCAGAAATACCAACTACGGTTGGTTGGGAAGAAAATCCACCAACTTCGGTTGGTCTGGAATAAAAAATAGCCCAGAATCACCAACTACGGTTGGTTGGGAAGCAAATCCACCAACTACGGTTGGTCGGAAATAAAAAATCCACCAACTACGGTTGGTCGGGAATAAAAATCCACCAACTACGGTTGGTCGGGAATCAATCTCCATCAACTCCGATTGGTCGAAGAGCAGACAACAGGTAGAGAAAATCTTATTGTCTATGCAAAATAAGAAAATTTGTCAAATAACATACTTAAAGGCCGAGAAAGCATTCAAAATTCATATTCCACACTTGGGGGCTTCTATTACAAATTCTGTTGTTCATTCGGTGGCACATTCTCATAACATCATGCAGTCGAGCATCAAATTCAACTCCATAAACTTACATAGTCGGGGCCCCGACTAATTATCATTCAGAAGTTGTTTTTCTTTCTCGATAAGTAGTTTTTATATTGAGGTTCAGGAGGTATATTGAAGTTCAGGAGTCAAATTCAGCATCTACAACACTGAGATCTTTACTACTACTGTCCCGACCAATATTGAAGAAGTAGATGTATGAAAATGTTTCGAAGTCCACCACTAGCTTGGTACTAATCAGATTGAAGAGTTAGGTTCAAAAGATAGTATGTTACTCGACAAAGTATTTAGAGGAGCATAAATAAAAAAAATCAAGCACGTGAAGTTAGCACTCAGTTGCTTGGCACTAGAGGCAGTTGGTCGGATAGCAAACCAATCAACATACTTGAAGATTATGACAAGCTACAAGCTGTATACTATGGCATGGATACATCCAAATTCCAAGGGGTGATACATAACACGCGTTCACTTGACGAACAGAGTTCCACAAAAGAGGTATTAGCAACCATCGATCAGCCGACATCATATATCATCCAAGAGATAGTGCACTTTATGTTGAACAAATCAAAAAGGTAGATCAATAATTTCACGAGCACCAAGCAACACTGCAGAATAAATACTCCATCCTTTCAGTAAACCATCGAGCATGGAGTATTGGGGACTTCTGTTGATACAAAAATTCTCCATCTACGAGGACCAATCAGAAAAGAACACATGGCATCCTAAGTGGCAATATTCGACACCCGAGGAGAGTTAGTCGGCATCCGAGGAGAGTTGGTCGGCATCCGAGGAGAGTTGGTTGGCACCCGAGGAGTGTTAGTCGGCACTCGAGGAGAGTTGGTCGGCATACCAACCAGGAAGATCAAAGGATAACTATGCATTTAATGTGCATTAATGAAGATGACAACGCATTTAATGAGCATTAATGTACATTTATACTGTAGATGACAACACATAGCATACCAAGCAATTCAAGGAAGACCAACCATCATAGAAGGATAACAATTAGATTCATTGTATGTAGACATAATGTCTGAATGTATATAGACATTGTATCTCTTTATCTCCCATCACTATAAATACATGTATTCCCTTAGCCAAAAGAGGGGGGATCTGACAACGATGAGAGACCATACACAAGATAAACCCTTTTCTCCCTCTCTCTACCACATTGTGCTATTGTAAATCCCTGGGAATAAAATAACAGTGGACATAGGCTTCTTTCTTATAGCTGAACCACTTTAAAAATCTTTGTCTCTCATGTGCTTCATTGGATTTCTTTTATCTATTTATCTGTGATCATAAAAATGGGATTCGGTCCAGTTTTTTGCATCAACAGCCAACCTCCTTTATTTTTGTAATGTAAATTGCCCCTAGCAATGAAATACTATGCGAGTTCAACCAAACTCAGTGAGCCTTCCCCTGTCTCCAACTGCTTCCTTTTTTTCCCCTCCAATTATTGCTATCATTAGTGGGTAGCATCTCCAGTATAGTCGAGGGAGTTATCCTCTTGGTGATTCGAACTGCCATTGACTCTCCATCAAAAGCAATCTTTTGGGCAATAGTGCATAAGCGTCAGCGTGCCGATTCATCATTCGAGGGTGTCATTTTTTAATCTACACCACCTCGAATTGGCCGATCAACCTTTGTATGATCATTTGATAAGGTTACAAGCTAATGTGCTTCAAGGAAAATTCACCCATCATTTTCTTTACCACCAAGCTGGAGTCCCCTTTTATCGTGAGCACCTGGATCCCCGTTATAAGGGCTTCGAGTAGTCCCAGCTCCAGTGCTTCATATTCAGCTTCATGGTTAAACACTTAAAATCTAACTTGAAGGAAAGTCAAATTTCTTCCCTGTTCTTCTTTAAATTACACCTTCTCCCCCTATTTTCGATCGAAGAGCCATCAAATTCCATACACTATTCATCCAGGCTAGTTGCTATAAAATTATCTTGAAGATTATCACCCGGATGCTCTTCCACGGGTGGCTCAAATGTTTCAGATAGAAAGATGGCTAATAGATGTTCATAAGCTTGGCTCTTGATAGCTTGAGGGACTATGCATTTAAGATCATACTCTTAGAGGATTAAGAACCATCGGGTTGCCCTACCTATTAGTATAGTTCTAGTAAGCAAAAACTTTATAGGATCATGTCTAGTTATAATGTGTACTGTGAATGACAGTACGCAATGCCTGAGTTTTTGTGGTATAAATACAAGTGCTAAATAGTGCCACTCGATGCTAGTGTACTTGGCCTCTCACCCATGTGTAATCCTATTTAATTAATAAATGGGTTTCTCTATAACGTCCATCTCTTAGGCTAATAACGCTCCATTAGATCGTTCAGTAGATGTGAGATATAGATGTAAAGGGATACCTACTTTCGGGGGTATCATCGTCTGAGGGGATGTGAGGAGTGTTTTGATATTTTCTATGGCGTCCTGGTGCGTTTGCTCCCATGCAAACTTAGACCAATTTCTTAGCAGCTCCATTGGCAGATGCATCACCTCGGCCAACCTTGACATGAACCTCCTCAAGTAAGAGAATTTCCCTAAGAAGCTTTTCAACTCCCTCACTGATTTTTGACTTGTCATATCAAGAATGGCCCGTTATTTGTCCAAATCCACCTGGACAACTTTTTGGTTCACCACAAACCCTAAAAACTTCCCACTTATCACTCCAAATGCACATTTGAGAGGGTTTATTTATAACTTATACTTTCTACATCGGGTGAACACCTTTCTCAAATAATCTAAGTGAGAATTCTCCTTTTTGGACTTGATCACTAGGTCATCAATGTAAAATTCCACAATCTTGTGAAAGAGATTGTGGAAGATGGCCATCGTGGTCATTTGATAGGTGGCTCTCGCATTCTTCAAATCAAAAGGCATAATTGTGTACATGAAGTTGCCCAACGGTGTTAAAAAATTAGTCTTCTCGGCATCAGATGGGTTCATCTTGATCTGGTTATATCCCACATAATCGTCCATGAAACTATACATCTCATGCCTTGAAGTTACATTGATTAAGATGTGTATGAAAGGCAATGATAACTCATCTTTTGGGCATGCTCGATTCAGTTCCCTGAAATCTAAATAAATCTGGGTCTGGCTCTTATCTTTCTTTCCCACGGGAACAATGCTAGATAGCCAAATAGGGTTCTAGATGGGGATAATGAAGCCAGCTATAAGTAGCCTTTTAACTTCTTCTTTGATCTTTATATCTAACTCTGCCTTGTGAGTTCGAGTGGCCTACTTCATTGGGATGGTTAATAGAAAAATGTTTAACTTGTGGCAGTTAACCTCCTTGTCAACCCTAAGCATCTCGTTATACTTCGACGTGAAGACGCATTTGAATTCTTGGATCATCTTGGTCAAATACTTTCAAGGTTCCCCTTCCAGTTCCTTTGAGATAAATATAGTGCTAAGGTCCTCACCCTCCTTGGCCAAGTCTATTTTCTCTAACTCTTGAATTTGTGCCCTGGGGTTGTCCTTCGTGCACTCGGGCTCCTCCTCTATCTCTTCTATAAACTCTTGGACGCTCGAGTTGTCAATCACCAAGCATTGCCCTTGGTTGTCTACCAAGAAACATTCAAAACTGGGTCAGCCTCATCGTCCAGACGTTCAACTGCCCGATCACACCTTCATAACTTATAAATACTTCCATCATTAGGCAAAACCACTCTCTTTCACTTTCGAGAACTTTCATCCATATGAGGCCTGTTCTGACAATTTTCTTCTAACTCTCTCGTAGAATGCATATTGAGAACACTTTGGGTGTAACTTGATGTTCAATTGGATCAATGCGTGGCACCGTTCGATCATGCAGCTATCTTGACAAACTGGGGGGCCTTATTACCTCCTGATCATGCTCTTCTTCATAGGTCACCACTGGTCGAGCAGATGCACGCACTCTCTCTCTCATGCTTGGAACCCTTATTCCTCTTGTATAATTTATTACAACTATGGCTTCCTCGAACATCTCTGTATAAAAGGTAACATCTACCAAGTACACTTCTTATTTTACGAAAGTCTTCTTAGATGCTTGAATCACCACCTCTTTTTCCTTCATGTTTGCCTTGGCACATTGATGGTAAGTAGAGGTCACAAACCCATGGTTGTGCATCCACACCCTGCCGACTAAAAGTTGGAACGATGGATCGTAGTCCATAATGTGGAATTTAATGCAAGAGGTGATATTCCCTATTGTGATGCCCACGCTAATGTGCCCCATAGATTTAGACGACTGATTTTTATACCTCGAGATTGCCAACGAGTGCGGTACTATCCTTGTTTCAGACATGATAGTAGCATAAAAAGATCTTATGGGCATTATATTAATGGATTCTCCTCCATCCAACAGCACACGAGAGAAAACACAATCATTCATGGAGGCTATAATATAAAGAGGACAATTGTGGGTATACCTGACCAATCCGTCTTCTTCTAAAAATGTAACCTTATAAAGGTACCTCCTCACAAGCTTGGCCATAGTCCCCTTCCATTTCAGGTGTGGCGCCCTGTTCTTCTTAGTACTCTCTAAGATGGCTTACATGACTTCCAGTCGGGAGTACTCGAGGAGCCCAACCTGGTCAAAGAACCAACTAAACTTTTGCAAGTGTGCAACTGTTGCGCGTTCAACCCAAGGGTCCATTTGTTAATCTTCGAGTTCGTAAACATCCTTTATGTCTATGTAATTAGCTTCATCGTAGGCTATCATTGCATTTATTGCTTCTAGAGAACAAGCTTTCGTTTGCCTATTCAAACTCTCGATGGGGTCATCTTCATTCTCTTCCTGTTCATCCTCTTCATCTGTCTCATCTTCCAATTACAGATGAGCCATCTCGAAGGTGCATTCCTTCGAAGGTTCCTCAAAGTCTTTCTCGAGGAGACATTGCCCCCTCAATAGTTGCTCAGCATCTATGTCAAAAGCACTAGCCATATGGGCCCCGTGAGATAGTAGAGGATTGTCATTCACATTGCCTTGGGGCTATTCGATATCTCCTTTTCTTCACATGATGGTCCATCAACCCCCTCAGTGAAAAACATACCTTGGTAAGGTGGTTCACTCTATTGTGAAGTGAACAATAATTTGGCTTCTCTCTGTCTTCTCGAGAGAGTTACGTTGTACTAGTGTTGATCGATTTTCAAACTTTATCTCGAACCATGAGATAATATAGGTTCAGAGCTTTCTCCACCATGCATGGTAGCTCGTGGGGATGCTCTTCACCTTCAAATATTCTTTTGTTGCGTCTACCCCTTCTTCCTCGGTCACTACCACCTTCCCCCCTTCCTCCATCGTTTGTATAATTTACCCTCGAGGGTATTCCCCTCCCCGAGGTAACTGATGATCTTACTAATAAAATTGACAAGGCAAGTAGGGGTGGTGGGGGGTTTTACCACTAGGGCAATATTCCTTACTGCTTTTAGGAATACTGCGAATGAACCTACTTGTGTTTCATTGATCAAGTGGCAAATATATTATGGCAGTGGCCTCCCTACAAAAACTTGTAAAAACTTATCTTCTCGCGTTTCCACCCTCAAGTCTAGAGAGTGTTCGCAAAACCTTTTGATGTAGACAACAATGTCTTATCCTGGCTATTATTTCTTGCACGCTAGTTGCATGAGTGTAAACTCATCCTTGGCCAAAAGAACTTTTATACTAAAAAAAACTTTCAATTCTTCCCAGGAGGCCACGCTACCTGTGGCCAAGTGGGAGTACCACGTGTAGGCCTTTTCTGTCAAGGATTTTGAAATCTCCCCCTGTCTCATTTTTTGTCATTAAAATGGTCCCCCAGGATCTCAATGAACCTTTTCATGTGTTTCTTAGGGTTTGCACCCTTTCCTATGTACTTTTTGAAGACGGGTAGAATATACCCTATTGAGTAGGGTTTATTATTATATTCCTCCAGATACGTAGTGTGAAAGTCATCATAAACCGAGGAACTATCTCTTCCAGCCTTGGACACTGCTATGAACTTTAATATCTCCTTTGTCATCTCCTCCATGTTGGGTGGTGGAGAATTGATTGGTAGTATTATCACCACAACTGGCATCGTCGGCGCAGTTGGTGAACTTTTCCCCACACCACCAGCCGTTGCATGTGCAATTGAAGCCATCCCCTGGCCTTGCCCCTTTAGCCCTATTTTTACAGGTGGCAATATGAGATGGAGCTATGGGAGGAACATTACTGAAGGTAGGTGGAGAAGTGGTAGAAACATTATTGAAGGAAGATGTGGCAGCCCCCCATGACGGAGGGAGCTGGTATTCTTGTCGGTGGTGTCATGAAAGAGTTTGCTCCTCCGGTGATTCCTAACATCGCCTAGGCCGCTGGGTTTTTGGTGAACTCCGGGAACAAACTCATGAGCCCCATCATTTGTCTAAGCCTATTCTTTCTTGTATGCCTACCGTCTCTGTCACACTAGTAGCAGCTGTGCTCGGCTCCGCTCGTGTTACTCTTACTCCTTCAGGCAATATAGTGAGATCTGTCTCCTCTTCACGTTGCATGGCATTAAAATTAATGGTCCTGACAAGTATCACTCGTGGACTCAATTTGTCCTCATTTCTTGGGCAAGCCCAATGTTGTTTGAAATTACTGATCCATAATAATAATAGGAGACACTCTTGGCATTGCTATGTATATGTATATCACAACATTCTACCAAAATTATATGGTAATATATTTTATGTATGTATGTATGTATGTATTTATGTATATATCCCCAGTGCCTCTTTCGTCTCATCATAAGATCTTAAATAAATATAATTTTCAAATTTATTGATATTTTTTTTGAATTTATATGTGTTAATTTTATCCTACTTGGTGTGGATAAAACGACTCTTTTCCTTTGTTTGGGCTTGCTACGCGCAACATAGACAAAGATAACCAAGAAAATAACAAAATTTGATAAATATGAAAGATATTAATATAATTATCTAATACATATATAACATAATATAAATTCTCTAATCATTTTTTTGTCGTTGTAGAGAAGCACGAGATTGATGCTTATAATCTAATAAATGTGTCTACAAAACTAAAAATTGATATAATAGAATGACAATGATGGAGATGGATAAGAAGATTCTTTTTCAAGTAGGATGGAAAACATTTGCATTGAGTAAGGAATGTGAGTTATCTTCATATTATTTTTGCTTGAAAGAACTAGGCGAAGGTTATTCTTGCTGAAGTTATCTTGCAAAAGGAGAGGTTGAATGGTTTGGTGAATGTATGATTAAAGCATCTAGAAAGAAGGGGAGATTTTATAAGGAGAGGCGATGTACCAATAGATTAATAATTTATTGCTCTCACTTAGTAAGAAATGAGGTTATCTTCGCAATTATTGTTAAAGAGGTAGGGAAAAGGATAAGATTTCTCATCCCAGAGCTTGTGATTGGAGGTTTGTGGGAGTTTGCTAGCGAAATATTTTCAAAGGTGGAATGGGTGGTTTCATGTTGTCTAAATTTGCACCATAATAGTGAGGAAATTATCATTGATCCAAGAAGCTTTGCCAAGGTGAGAAAACCTTTTTTACAAATAACTCTTGAATATCCTTAGACCTATCTCTAATTACAAATTACTAACAATAGTAAGTCACGACACAACGTTCTTGTTAAGTCACAATATTGCCTATCTTGGGCTAATTAGTTGTGTGTATGATTCACCGTAATCTTGTGAGGCATTGTCCAAAAGGCTTGATGTAAGGTGGAAATGTAAAAGTGGAGTGAAAGTAGGAAACACATCCAAACAACATGTTTCAGTTTTACTTTACATTAGGAATAGAGGTTATTAGGATCTTGGAGATGAAAAAATGGGAGTTTAATGGGGTGCCATTATTTCTGGACAAATGGCATCCTCCTGGATGTAGATCAATGTCGAGAGATGGATGAAAATTGTTCATTTTGAACTTCAATTCTGGGGAAAAAGATGTTATGTTCCATCAAAGAACAGTGTGGGTGTTTTTTGGTAGCAGACCAAGATACACTGGATGGTAAGTAGCTCCGTTGGGCCTGCATACTAGTCGGAGTTAGATGTTTGTTGCCAAAAAAATGTAAAAATTAAAATAGGAGAGTGGGTGTTTATTACACTAGTCAAAAAGGAGGATTTGGTAGAGAACATTTATGAAGAAATATGCAAAATATCAGTTTAAAGGATGGAGCATAATATTCAATGACTCAATAAAAATTCCCATCGACAAAGACGCTGGAGCAGGTAAGTGGGAGATTCATAGTAGTTAGGAGGAGAAATGGGTAGATGGGTATTCTTACGAAACCAACCAAATAGAATGAGGCGTCGAGAGTTTTTATGAGGGCTGGGTAGAATGACAACCGTGACACAACACGTGTTTCATCATGTACAATGGAGCAGACCATAACAGGAGTAGTAGAAAAATAGTGCCATGCCGAAGTAGACCGGGGTCTTGCCAATTACACCGAGCTGGTTGGGGCTTTGACAGTCTGGCTCGAGCGGACTAGGGTCTTTAAAGTTATGTCAAACCCGCATACATTAGGGAGCTGCGAAAAGGTAAAGTTAACACAACACACAACAAGTAAAGTTGAAGCAACACAAAGCAGGGAGATACGAGTAGGTACATGTGTGGTCGAAGACGGAAGGACAACCAAACTGAAGCCAACCAAACTGAATGGATGGTGTACGGTTTTAAGGTTACTCAACTGGAAGGTAATTCGAGCATTAGGTATGCTGTTTGTTAGCTAGTAACTACTTTTTGGAAAAAGGCACGAGATTAGGGTTCCTCGAGGAGGTTCCTCCGACTGGGTTAAGGTCACAGTAGATCGAGCAACCATTTGTACCGTGTGAAGTTTTGCCCAAGTGTGCCAAGAGGGTTGGTTATTTCTTTCCCAACGCCGCCTTGCTCAAAATCCTCCAAACCATGTCCCTGCGAGGTTCCCAAGAGGACGTCATTCGATAAATCATGTGAGCTCTCCCATGCCCTGCCAGGCATGGTCCCTCGAGGGTACGGAATGACCTTGCCCGTATTACAAAGTAAACTTATTTAATAAATAAAGTACAAGATCAGTTACATTCTGCTTCTTATTACAAAATATTATCATTCGAATAACTTTAGTCTTCAAGAGGAGTCCTTCGAGGAGTGTCTATGTAGGGTCTTCGTGGAGGTTCTTCGGGAGGTCTTTGTCTTCCTTCTTTAGTTTCTAAGTAAAGGATAAACTTATATATATACACACACACACACACACACACACAATCTCTCTTAGTTCCCATCTTTTAAGGGTTAGTACATTTCAGTCTAGACGAAGACGTCAAAATTAGCGATACTCGTTGGTATCCTGCCCGATCTTATTTTCAATTATCAGTCTTATCCTATTTGGGGATGGTATTTTATCCTCCCCCATAACTTTACATATGTTTTTTAGACTTGTACATTTTGTCTCGTAACACTTATTCAGGTTTATCCTTTGGTATATCTTGCGGTACTCTTTCATTAGTGGTTAACTATGGTAAACTTTTTCCTACTTTGCGCTTTTAAATTCAAATTTTTTTAACATCGATGACGATGTTCTCTTTTTGTTTGGGGTTACGAAATTTATCAAATTAGTACCTCTTTTGAAAATTTTGTCAGAAATAACCCTTTTTAAACTTTCTTATGAACTCTTTATCTCATTTTCTCCATGAATTATCCATTGTCTAATTTATAGAAGTCTAAGAATACTCTTTTAGAAATTGTAGCTATACTTTGAATCCTGTAAGCTTAAGTAATACCTCTTAGGGCATGTTTTCACTAAGAATTCTTGACTCAACACTTTTTACGCACTTATCATGTCATAACAATCAAAATTTAAAGGGTATAAAAATTCTCAAGAATTCTTTGAGGATCACTAGTGGAGACTTAAACCCATGAGTTTCCATGCTTTTCATAATTTTGAGGGTTTTTACATGATCTTTGAGTCACAAATTGACTCAACTTTCCATGTGTACCATAATAAAGTCATTACATGATCTCATTATTCTTAATATTTTTCTTAATTACTAAGAATGACAGCAGTCTTGAGTTGTAAGAAACATATGTCTTATAGCTGGTCCCGAGAACTAAATCTTCACCCTTTTCATCTATACATTGACCATTTTTGACTGTTCATTTTTACCTATTATCACTTGTCCATATATACTCCCCTACATCATCGATATAACATATCACATAATTATCCTCATTTTTTAGAGCAAAAGTGGTTGAAATTATAAATTTAAAAATTTCTTCATTTATGTTTCAAATGAAAAATGCATTGCAAGAAAAAGGAAAAATACACAAAAAATAAAAAATAAATAAAATGTAATCAAAATTTTATAAAATTGAGCATAAATGATTGAAGTTGTAGTTCACTCTTCTTAAAGCCCCAAAAACATCACATCATCCATCTTATTCATCTCATTTCTCCTTATTCTTTACATAAACTCCATTTTTACCTCTGCTGAGGTGTTCGGGCGAATGAAAAGTCAACATGGTGAATAACTTGACATTCTCAGAATATTGGTTAACATTCCTTGATGAGATTAATTCTTTCATATATCCGTGATTTATTTTATGTTTGTGTGACAATTAACCTTATTTACATTTACTCCCCTCCTCGAACACAAGAGAGGTACACCCATATCTTGGTGAGGTCATTTTAGAGAGATATCTATCGAGATTTAAAGTTGAGGCGTTTATTTTAAATTCAATCTAAGAATTACTCTTATGAGACTCGTAACTGTTTTCAATAATTTCACAAAACACATACTGAGTTCTACAAAGGATTATGACAATGGTATTACGTAACATTATCTTTTAATACAATTTAATGGTCCAATTCCTTAAAATCTTTAACAATGGATTGTAGGGTATTTCCTACGTAAAATAAGAGACTCATCGCTTTTGAATAAAATCCTTTTCAATAACAATGTTTTATAAATTTTGTGGTTATATTCACTGCATATCCTCACGAGACAACACTTATCCTATAAGGTAACCTATAGGCTTAACGTCTTGTTTCTTGTGCCAATTGAAATAAAAAGTGCCTGCAAAAGTGGTACACTTTTGGTTACTTATATTAGTTTGTCCCCATGTTTGCTTAAGGACTAGCAAACTTTTTTGGGGGGGTAGTGTGATAAGTACCCAAAAGTGTTATCTATATACCCCAAATGGACTCATTTTAATGGTTAGTTCTCATTAATATTGACCCTTTTGTGTGTAATAATTTATTTTACAGGTTAATATGTAGTTGTAGTGTCAAAATGTTAAAGTTTATACAATTGTAACATAAATGGAAGAAAAAGCTTCAAAGTCAAATTCTATGTGACCCGAGCTCGCAATAATAAAAACCAACCCTACCAATGTCCCTAACCATTTCCATCTCCCATATTTTATGTTTGTATGTGTGTGTTATACAATAATTGTTATTTTATATGTGTGTGTGTATATATATATATATATATATATATATATATATATATATATTGTATGTCAAATTTTATGTAAATATAAATATATGTGTCATTTCAATATAACAGTTATTAAATACTTACATATACACACAATTATATTTACATACGCACTTGTATACATGCACAAAGACTATATATAAAAACGTAGGTATATAGACACACACACATACAACAAACCCAAAACCCATTTTCTCCCACTCTCATTCACGTAATATTTAGTCAACAAAAAATATTACATGAATGACGCGATTGTCGACATGTATATTATGTTCTCAAACACTCCAGTTTCCTAAGACAAACGGAGTTAAGTGATCTATAATATTAGTCTTGATAAAATATCAAACCTAAATAAATATGATTATATTCGATTTTATATCAGACTCATCTACCTAGGTTGGGTTCATGTATCGAAACCTTCAAATTACCTAGCCAGACATGGTGAAACTAACTATGTATGAATTATTTATCTTGTATGATGACATGATGAATGAAAAATAAGAAAAAGCATGTGAGTAATATTACTAAAAGGGTAGAGAAGCAATAGCATACACAAACTTAGCTTTGAAAAAGACAAATCGAAAATAATTAGCTTTTTATTAATGTTACATGCATGAAAAGTAATAAATCTTTATCTAGATGTTCCTCTACCTCTCTAACCTTATACTTAATAAAACCTAGGTTAAAGTAATCTTAAACCCTTTATCTTTGACAAAACCACTTTGGTTATGTGAAATAATTTTAAGGATAATAAGAGAGTCTTGAGGCTAGATTTTGAAAGAATTTTGTTAAAAAATGTGCATAGATTTATAGATCTATATTCTGCAAAAGATTGAGAGTTATCCTTTTTGGGAATTAGGATAATAAGAGTTGAAGTGAAAAACATAGGTATCTCCATACCATTGAAAAATCCTTCCACGGCTTTGCACACATCCATTCCAATGACATCCCAAGCTGAAGTGAAGAATATGGCAGTGAATCCATCCATTCCAGGAGCACTGTCTCCACTTAGGTCCCATACATCTTTTTTTTATCTCATCTATATTAGGCAAATAAGTCATGAGAAAATTATCTTCTTCTTAAATCAAGTTGCGAATCACATCTATGAAATCTTCATCCTCGGGTCTTATATAATCACTTCCAATCAATATACTGAAAAAATTGAGAGCTTCCTCTCTAATGAGTTATTGATCTTTTATCCAAACCCCATCCTCATTTTTTATTTTGTGGATGTAGCTCTTGTGCCTCCTTTCTTGAACTGACTTATGAAATAATTTTGAATTAATATCCCCTTCTTTAGCCCATTTGCAATTTGCCTTTTGTCTCCCAAAATCTTCATCCAGTTTTAAATGATGAGCTAACTTAGCTGCGCATCTGTTTATCTCCTCTTTTTTTAGCATTTGTAGGATCATTTTTAAATTGGATTTCACTTCTTAGAGATTCATCTTCAGCCTTGATAGTGTTTTGAAATAATTTCCCATATTGAGCCTTATTCCAATTGTTTAGAACTATTATGAGGTTCTTTAGGTTGGATGCCAAACTATACATCGAGTTACCTTTATAAAAGCACTTCCAGTTGGTCAAAATAACTGCTTTATACGAAGAGTGAGCAGACCAAATTTTTTGAAAAATGAATCTAACTGGAAGTTGTTTACAATCATTAGATAAAGTTAGCACCATAAGAGAGTGGTTAGAGGATACTTTACTCAAGTGTTCAACAACCACTTTTGAAAATAGATTCTTGCAATTCAAGTTCATCAACATTTTGTCTATTCTCTCCCAGATAGAAACACTATACTTTCTTTTATTCCACCATGTATATACAGAACCCAAATATCCCAAGTCTATGAGGCCATTATTCTCCATACAATGAATAAACTCTTCAGCAGCATTGAAATCAAATAGTAAACCTCATACCTTATCCAAAGAAGTAGCTACGGTGTTGAAATAACCTCCTACAAACTAAGGATCCACATTATGAATCAAGTTTAAATATCTCCATAAATAAATTCTATCTCTTCTGGTGTATTTAGCATACACTAAAGAGACTTGAATGACTAAAGGCAATATAGGATGAGCAATCTTTAAAGTAAGGTACTGAGGAACTTGAGATTCAATTGTAACTGAGATATCAAAAGAGAAAAAACTCCAAATTGTATTAACTTCATTAGCAATAGCCTTTTGAAATCCAAATTTGATTCGAAATTCTTCAAGTCTAGCAGCATCCACTTTAGGCTCTAAACAAACTAGCATAACAAGCTTGTGCATTTTAATAAATTTTTAATTCTCCTACCTTCTCCTTTTTTCCCAATGCCCCTCACTTTCATGGCCTTTCTTGGAACAAATATTACAAAGCAGAGGGATATCTTCATATACACTTTTTTACCAGAATCCCTTGCCTTCAGTCCCATAACCTATCCAAACTCTATGAGTTAGATTCGTTATGAGATCAATTTCTATACATACCCTTACAAGACTAGGTCTGGTTAAGGCTTTATTCGGACTATCAAGTTTTAAAGGATTGCCAAACCCACTTACTATCGAAAAGATGCTTGATTTGTTATACAGGTGAATAGGGAGAAGAGGAAGAGTGATCCAAATCGGAGTAATTGAGGATTACTTTTCTGGATGAAAATTAAAGTACCACTTGAAAAGTCGTATGGTATATCTTTGGATGTACCATGAATCTCGCAACCAGAGTCTGAGAAAGTCTTCTTCATGATAGCAACATACGAGGATATATTTTGCATCAATAACTCCTATCTTATATGTTGCTTTGAGGCCCGTTGAGGCAAAAACCTTTCTGATGTTATAAATCATAGGATGGCCATGTGAAAACTTGCCTATAAGTGTGTATTTGAAAGGTTTTGATAGCTAACTCCCCTATATAAGAATCTACCTACTTTAGTTTAATTCTTATATCAGACTCTAGCTTGCTAAAAATCTCAGCAAAAGACTTGTTTACGTTGTTCTCCTTCACTAGGGTTCCATGAGGATTAGGGTTTGTCGTGCCAGCCTCCAAGGTGGAGGTTTCATAGGAGGCCAAGCACTAGGGTTTAGAAATCGTCAAAGATAGAGAGAGAGAAGGGAGTAATGTTGCTATTAAAATTGATATGCATAAAACATATGACAAAGTGTCCTAGTTATTTTTTATTAAAGTCTTGAGGAAATTTGGTTTTAATGAGGTCTGCATAGACTTAATTTAGAGGCTCATTTCAAGGAACTTCTTCTCAGTTATGATTAATGGGGATACATGTGGATTTTTCCAATCTTTAAAAGGTCGGAGGCAAGTAGATCCTCTTTCTCCAGCTTTATTTTTAATATGTACTGAAGTTTTGAGCAGAATCCTCAATAAAGTTTTTCAAAAGTCTCACATAAGCAAGTTGAAAACTCTTATCAGCTGTCCTCTTGTATCTCACCTTGCTTATGCAGATGACTTAATTATTTTCTCTCCTGGGAGAATTAAAGCCATGAAAAGTAACAGGTCTGTGATTGTTGATACCAAAATTAATATGCTGATATGGACGAATAATATGAGAACACGTGTCAATCTACTTGGCACAACAACAACGAGGAAGTTCATTTTCCCGACCAACTCATGGTCTCTCCGAGCAACAAGGGTACACCGAGGAACTTCAGCACTCTGAGGTACTCTAGCGCTCCGAGGAACTCCTGAGCAACGAGCAACGAGCAACTAAGGCGGTCCGAGCTGCATCTCGGCCATAGCATTAATTGCCAGATAATCAGCAGTTCAATTATTCATTGAATGTTCATCATCTTGACCCACACGCTGCATTAAATGTATTACCCTTTCATATGTATATCATTTAATGTATCAACCCTTTCATGTACAGCCTAAGGGCTATAAATACCTTGTATCGCCCTCATTCAAAGGGACCAGAATTGCTTGATAGAGCTTGTAATCGAGAATTCCCAAAACATTCAGCAATAACATAACAGTGGACGTAGGCCATTCATACAAGGCTGAACCACTTTAAAAATATTTATCTCATTTTATTTATCTGTGATTGAATAATTAGAGCGATCTAATTTTTTACATCAACAGATTGGCGCCGTCTGTGGGAATCGATTGTTACTATCATTTTTCACCAAAAAATCATTCATCATCAATGGCGGATAATCCAGAATCTAGCAATCGAAACGCTGGAAATACTGGAAATCCTTCGAATCCCTCTGCACCTCCAGATCTAGCCGGGATTATGACGAATCTGGCTCAAGGACAAACCGCCATGCAAGAAACAATGAGGAAACTCATACAAACCCTTCATGGCAGTGCACCTGCACGTTCAGGACAGCAAAGTGGCCAGCGGCAAACTTATTTACTTTCTTCACGATCCAGGCGTACTGAGTCATATCGTAATGAGGAGTCTAATGATTTCTCTTATCAACCTGGGCGAACTTCATCAAAGTTGTTGATCATCTAGTTGATTTAAGTCAGACTTTTGATCAACTGGATTAATACCAGATGAAGCTCAACCCAACAAAGTACACATTTGGAGTACGAGAAGGAATGTTCCTCGGGTACATCGTCAACTAAAGAGGCATTGAAGCAAATCCAGAAAAGATCAAAGCTCTTTTAGGGTTGCGATCGCCAACGGCAAAGAAAGAGGTGCAGAGTCTTACAGGACGAGTTGCAGCGCTCAACAGATTTGTATCTCGAGCAACAGATAGATGCTTACCATTCTTCAAAACACTTCGAAAAACTTTCGAGTGGAATGATGAATGTGAAAAAGCCTTTCAAGACTTGAAGAAATATCTGGGAACACCTCAGCTGTTGTCAAGGCCAATAACGGGAGAAAAGTTGTACTTATACCTGGCAGTATCAGAGCATGCAATCAGCTCGGCATTGATCAGATTGGAGAATGGAGTCCAGAAGCCAATTTATTACACAAGTAAGGCTTTCCGAGGTGCAGAGATCAGGTACCCAAAGCTAGAAAAATTGGCATTGGCATTAATTGAAGCAAGTAGAAGAATGAGGCCATATTTCCAGGCCCATACCATCATCGTGTATACCGACATGCCATTAAGACAAGCCCTTCATAAACCAGAAAAGTCAGGGAGACTGATGTACTGGGCAATAGAGCTCGGTGAATATGATATTGTGTATGAACCCAGATCATCATTGAAGGGGCAAGCTGCAGCAGATTTTATAGCCGAGTTTACATATCCTGATACCCTCGAAGAGAACCCCGAGGAGGAAAAATTGCTCATTGACCAACCTGTGGATGTTACAGGATCAACAGATATAAGTCCAGACCAACTCCGGTTGATAAAAGGGCTTACGGATGTAGAAAGATCATCAGATTCAAACCCATACCAACTCCGGTTGGTGAAAGGGCGAGAAGAAATGGTCGACGAGGAGAGAAAATTAATAGAGGAGGATGGAAGAGAACATCAGATATTTCACTGAGGAACTCTATTGGATAAGAAATTTGAAGACGAGTTACCTACATGGAGATTGTATGTAGATGGGTCATCTTGCACAGCGGGTTGTGGAGCAGGGATTATTTTGAAAACCCCAGACGAGATTGATATAGAATATGCCTTGCGATTTCAATTCAAAACCTCCAATAATGAGGCTGAGTATGAGACCATGATAGCAGGTCTTAATTTAGCAAAGATTATGGAAGCACAGCAAATGATGGTATTCAGTGATTCTCAATTAATTTTGAATCAGGTGATAGGAACATATGCGGTTAAAGGAGAATTAATGGTCACGTATCATGCAAAGGTGATGGAATTATTGGTAGAATTTGATGCCATTCAGTTGATCAGAATACCCAGAATAGAAAACGAACAAGCAGACGCACTAGCCCGACTACCATCAGTTACTCGTACCGAGCTGCGAAGAACGATACCAATCGAAATACTGGAAAGTCGGAGCATAGATGAAGACCTGACGATGAATGTTATTACCCTTAATTTAGTACCATCTTGGATGGACCCCATCAGGGTATACATTGAAGAGGGAGAATTTCCAGAGGATAAACTCGCTGCAAAGAAATTGAAGTTTAAAGCTGCTCGGTATGTACTAACTAATGGCGTTTTGTACAGACGAGGAATTATGGTAGGTTTGAAGAGATGTGTACATCCTTCCGAGGTGAAAGAATTTATTGAAGAGATCCATGAGGGGTCATGTGGAGCCCATGTAGCAGGTCGGACACTTTTACAAAGGGTGATGACGCAGGGATATTTCTGGCCGACGATGAGGGCTGATTGTATAGCCTACGCCAAGAAATGTGATAAGTGTCAACGTTTTTCCTCCATCCGACGAACTCCACAAGCATTGTTGACACCCATAACTTCTCATTGGCCATTCTCCATGTGGGGAATTGATTTGGTTGGACCATTGCCGACCACCCGAGGAAGATTCAAGTACCTCGTTGTCGCAGTAGACTATTTTACTAAGTGTGTAGAAGCTGAACCCCTTATCGACATGACGTACGAGAAGGTACACCAATTTGTCTGGAAGAATATCATCTGTCGATATGGTCTCCCTCATGCCTTCATCACAGACCATGGAACACAATTCGACAACGAAGAGTTTGCTGCCTATTGTCAACAATCAAACATCCTGAAGACTCATTTAGCACCAGGTCATCCTCAAAGCAATGGGCAAACTGAGGTGACAAACAGAACGCTACTAAATGGTTTGAAGAAGAGGCTAAGTGAGGCTAAAGCTTATTGGATTAATGAGCTACAGTCAGTATTGTGGGCTTACCGAACAACTCCCCGAGCAGCAACTGAAGAATCACCATACATGCTGGCATTTGGAAGTGAGGCTGTAATACCTGCTGAGTTGGGTCTCCCAACACACAGAGTGCTAAATTTTAATTCCCCAGTCAGTGACTTGATGAGAAGATTAGATTTGGACATGCTCGAGGAGGTTAGAGAAGAGGCAGCCATTAGGAATGCTGCTTACCAACAACGCACAGCTATGTTCTACAACAAAAGGGTGAAGAAATGCGACTTAAAAGAAGGGGATTATGTGCTAAAGAAGGTCATTCAGAAGCACAATAAACTTGAAGACAACTGGCTTGGACCTTACCGAGTTACAGAAGTTGTCCGACCAGGAACTTACCGAATAGCAACTCTAGAAGGAGAGGAATTTAAGAATGCATGGAATGCTGAACACCTACGCAAGTATTATCAGTAATGTAAAATGTAAAGCAATTCCTTCATTATGAATAAAACAATGATGTTTCACCATCTCCTTCCTTTTATTACAAGTTTTTTAGGGAATACTAGTGTGATACACTACACTGATAGTTCGAGCGTGATCAACTTCGATTGGTAAAATAGCGAGAACAAATTATACTCCTTTGTTTAGGAGGCGTACACTTGCGTGATCAACTTCGGTTGGTAAAAGAGCTTGTGGACAAGATAGTTTGAAAGAACGTGATAGTTCGAGCGTGATCAACTTCGGTTGGTAAAATAGAGAGAACAAATTATACTCCTTTGGTTAGGAGGCGTACACTTGCGTGATCAACTTCGATTGGTAAAAGAGCTTGTGGACAAGATAGTTTGAAAGAACCTAATAGTTCGAGCGTGATCAACTTCGGTTGGTAAAATAGCGAGAACAAATTATACTCCTTTGGTTAGGAGGCGTACACTTGCGTGATCAACTTCGGTTGGTAAAAGAGCTTGTGGACAAGATAGTTCGAAAGAACCTGATAGGTCAAACCCACAACCAACTTTGGATGGTAAAAGGGCAAGAACAACATTCTTAAAAATGCCAATTTTGGCTGGTTAAGAAACAAAATATGCCAACAAGTTGGTCGGAAGGTAAAACCTTTCCAGAAAATACAAAATATTCCAAACTGAGCCAAGTATAGTTGGTCGGGGATAAAAACCCACTAACTGTAGTTGGTCAACGAGGAGAATTTATCGACGAGGATGGTCCATCAACCCGGTTGGTCGGACACATTTTTATGAAAACTCTTGCTAATTATATTTGGTCGACGAGTACAATTTAACAACTTTGGTTGGTTGGAAATTTCTTTAAACATTTTTATACTCATTACTTTATTATTAAGTGATCGAACAACATTTTTGATACTAGTAACTGTTTATTAATAAGTTGGTTGATGAACAACACAAAATTGTTATCTTTTTAATAGATACATATGTAGTGTTTAGCACAAAAGAATAGCAATACAGATTTACAAACAGAAAATGAAAGTCTTTCATTAAAAATCAAAATAAATTACAAGTTACATATATATATGCTAACCATTACATTGAAAATCCTATTATATTGGTTTTTTCCCTTCAGCCTTCGACACAGGTTCCTCGCCAGCAGGAGGATCATTTAATGTCTGAAGAGAATTGATAAAATTCAAATCCTTCAACATCCTGACATTCATTACTGAAGGAGTATCCGAGAGATGCTCGGGACGAGATAATTCAATCTGAGAATGAAGACTGTAGTCACCAAGATATTTTGAAATTAATCTCCGAGGAATAGCATGAGCTGGGATCCATTTCATGTCCAGTTTATAAGGCGGTACAGGCAAGTCTAGTAGCCCAGGAGCATGATAATCCCATAAATAATGGCCCTGCTCTAGCTTTAACACACCCAATGCGTTCAACCATCCTTGTTTATAACCTTCATTATTGGCATTTTCAATACGAGCATCCAAGTGATAAAGGGCCTCATTACAGCCTGCATTCCTAACTTCCCTGGGCTACTTATGGAATTGGAAGGTTAATCTATCCAATTGTTCAAGAAGGTTTTTAGCGAAAAGGTCCTTGGTATGTAAAGAAGACTTCGTCGCAGTAAGTTGATCTTCCAAGGTCAAATTTTTCTTGGACATTTCAGACAGAGCACGATCTTTTTCATTCAATTGGAACACTTGAGTTTCCAAAGTAGACTGAGTGCGAGCCTCTTCAACATTATGGCTGAAAACTCTTGATCGACTCCGAGCAGGGGGAGAACTTTGCTCCTCGACAACATTTTGAACGGTTCTTCCTCGCCCACGAGAACCTCTTCCTCATCCCCGAGCAGTAGCAAAAACACCAGACTTTCTTAAAGTATCCAATTCTTGCCTTAATTTGGCGTTTTCAACCTCTAAGAAGGAGACTCCTTCATCAGTGACCGGTACCAAGGCAGCAGAGGATGAAGCTGCAGACTCGTATTGCGCCAACTTTTTCTGCAAATTGTTGTTCTCTTGTTCCAGCAGCTCGGCGATCTGTCTGCAGGCCTCAACTTCACCTTTTAGGGTTCTCTCCCTAACATCGTACCTAGCAATGATCTTTTTGTGACCTGTCTCAGAGGAAAGCTGTTGATACCTATTCTCATATTCCTTGTGCAACAAAGCAGTTGATTCATTGTGCTGACTCTGAAGATCTTATAAGGAACAATGAAGCTCCTCAATCAAGTCATAGTAGGCCACGTTGTTGGCCACAACTCGGTCAAGTAAATCCTTCAAGTACCGATGAGCCTCAATTGCTTGTTCTGAGGCATCATGGCCAAGGATGTCAGTAATTTCTGATACACTCAAATTTGTATGACCAGCTTTATAATATTCATGGCATTGCTGCATCAGCTTTGTATCATGTGCAGATATCAGTTCCATTCTAGCCACAAACTAATAATGAAAAGAAGACAACAGTCAACAAAAACAAATCATCAACAACAGAGATGAACAAAGATGTATTTTATTAGATCACAAAAAGATTACATTATTTGATTACAAATAATGAAAGATAGAAATGATACCGAACAACTTCACACCTTTTCCTTGTCTCCCAAGACTTTCTCGGGAGGCTGGGACGAGGAGCTTGGTTGCTCGGTGGTAACAGCAGCTTGATCAGCAGGAGTTGAAATTTTCTCAGGAGGAGGAAGCATGGAAGAAATGTCCTCGTTGGCAGAAGGTAGAGAGGCAGGGACTTGATCACCTACGGCCATGGAAGATTCATCAGAGATAGGCTCATCTTCTTCTTCTTCTACAATTGGTGGGGGAGGACCAGGGAGGTGTAGCTGAAATAGCTCAGAGTCGTCTTTGATCTTCAATTCCTGCAGGGCAGCTACCCAGCCATCTCGGAAGTATTTCAACTTCCCGTATTGTACTTGGGATGTCATCGCAGCAATCCCTTTGTCCCATCCTTTATCCCAGCCAGCGCTGAAGGATTTTTTAACTGCGAGCTTTCTTTTCAGTTTCTCCGAGGAGAGCTTCTCGGATAGAAGATCCTCGGCAGTCTTTAACTTCACATCCAATTCTTCATTTTGGCGCTTTACATCTCGCAGGACGGATAACTCTTCCTCTGCCTTTTTCAGCTTATCTTCAAGCTCTCCAAAGTTCTTGAGCTTGTCGTCATATTTTTGATGCTCGACCTCTAAACTTTTCACCTTATTCTCCAAACTCTTGGAGATCTCAGCCAGCTTCACTTTCTCAGCTTCAACTATAGACAACTTTTTCTCTCAGATAGCTTTGTCCTCATTATACTGCTGACGAGAATCCTTCAAGGATTGGGTCAAACCCAGTAGAGCATCCTCTACCCCCGATGAGGAGCTGGAAGCTTTAATTGCTTCATCTTTCTTCACGATGTTGTTAAAATAATTCACCAGCTAAACAAGGGAAAAAGTGACAGATCAGTACAAAAATACAAGTATTCAAAGAAAGAGAGGAAATTCAGAGTGTGAGAGATTTACTGAAGCCAGATGACGGGTAGCTAGGGATGTCAGTATATCCCTAGAAATATTTTCATCAGTTCCTTGGACCTCGGATATGATCCAAGTTTTTACCGAGCTCATGGCAGAGCTCGGAGGAATGATGGTTGGAACACCAACACCACCAGCTGGTAGAGAGGAGATGGTTTCAGCCAGATTGACAGTTTCAGCCAAATTGACTGAGGACGATTTCCTCAATCTCCTCAAAGGGACTTCAGCAATTTCAACCAAGGAAGAGCTCTTGGTCGGAGAGATAGCAGTCATTTCCACAGGAGTAACCTTCTTGCTCGGAGCCACTGGGGGCTTCTCGGTAGCTTTGGAAGGCGCAACATCCACCTTCTTAGTCCCCTATGGTACATCAATTTTGCTTTTCTTGGCCTCAGCAGCAGAAGTAGTGTCATCAAATAGAGCAGGAGGAGCTCTTTTCCTACCCATTCTCTGATTTAAAGGGATGTGAGAATCTGAAGAAGAATCCTCTGGAGTTGAGGCTGGCTCAACAGATCTAATCACAGGACAAGCAGTATAAGAAGTCGTATAGCTCCTATACTGCAGCAAATATGATGCAGACCTGATGTGCTCGTCTGCAACGTTCTTATGCAAACCCCAGATAAGTTTCAGATGCTTAATATTAACCTCTGATTCTTTTGGAGTTTTTCTTTTACTATCCACTGCAAATAAATACATAATGAAATATCAGTCATGCATTTTGTCAAATATGATAAAAGCATAATTTCATAAGTAATGGAAAATGAGAATAAACCTATCCCATTGCCATATGGGGGGCACTTAGGACCCTGGTATACTGCATCCCCAACTAAGGGGGCATATTGCCAATTTTTAATAACAACTCCATGTTCAAAATAATCTCTATTTGCATCGGGGAGGTTAACTACAAGAGCCCTATTTAAAAACCTAGTTTTTAAGTAATAAACATTATCTAAAATAGCACATCTATAGCAATACATAATCTCAGGAATCCCTATACGAGTCCCATGAGTCAGATTTAATTTATACACCCCATTAATTATTCTCCATGAATTGGGGGCTATTTTTGCAGGAACAATGTCAAAGTACTGACAGAACTCTAAGCATAAGGGGTTTGGCGGAAAAGAAAATCCACATTCATCAATGAATAAACTGGGGAACCATTGTCCCTCAGCCAATCGAAAATAATCTAAAGGCTCAGAAAGAACCTCCAGAGTTACCCAGGAAGGAATGGAAAAATCGGAACGAAATTTCTCAACAGATTCCACAAGATAAACCATAGTGAATAAAAGAAATACAGAAGAAAAGAAGAGAATCTTACAGGGAAAAAGGAAGAGCTGACAACTAGCGAAGGAAAAGATGAACGCACAAGAGAGAGAGAGAACAGAAAGCTTGAATGCAGAAAATTGGAAAAGGTAGAAGACGGTATGGTTACCTAAGAAGTTTAAATACTTTACCTTGGGAAGCTGCGAAGGAAATGATTACACAAAAGAAACTAATACGCCACCGGCGTCTAAAAGGACAAAAATGCACGAAGATCGAAGCACTCATAAAAATTCGAAAAGGCGGATTCTGCGAATTTAGAAGGAAATTCAAATATGAAGAAAAGGCTCCTAAAACCCAGGAAAGTCATTTAATATTTCCATATATCGAGAAAGAATGTTCCATACTCCTCAAAGTTCGAAATATGAAACATTGGGGGCTTCTGTTGATACCAAAATTAATATGCTGATATGGACGAATAATATGAGAACACGTGTCAATCTACTTGGCACAACAGCAACGAGGAAGTTCATTTCCCCGACCAACTCATGGTCTCTCCGAGCAACGAGGGTACACCGAGGAACTTCAGCACTCCGAGGTACTCTAGCGTTCCGAGGAACTCCTGAGCAACGAGCAACTAAGGCGGTCCGAGCTGCATCTCGGCCATAGCATTAATTGCCAGATAATCAACAGTTCAATTATTCATTGAATGTTCATCATCTTGACGCACCCGCTGCATTAAATGTATTACCCTTTCATATGTATATCATTTAATGTATCAACCCTTTCATGTACAGCCTACGGGCTATAAATACCTTGTATCGCCCTCATTCAAAGGGACCGGAATTGCTTGATAGAGCTTGTAATCGAGAATTCCCAAAACATTCAACAATAACATAACAGCGGACGTAGGCCATTCATACAAGGCTGAACCACTTTAAAAATATTTATCTCATTTTATTTATCTGTGATTGAATAATTAGAGCGATCTAATTTTTTACATCAACAGTGATAGACAAATATGAAATTACATCACGCCAAGAAGTGAATTAGGCTAAGAGCTCTTTATTTTTCTCTAAGAAGATGGATCATGCCAAGATAATGAAAGTATCAAGGCTTATGCAAATGCTAATCAATAAGGTTCCTTTTGTGTATTTGGGTTGTCCTATATATAATGGTAGACTGAAATTCTCCCTCTTTGAGAATCTGATAAGAAAAATTAGAGGTAATATCAAAGGTTGGAAATCTAATTTTCTCTTAATGGGTAGCAAAATCTTTTTAATAAAGCATATGCTTTAATAAATTCCAATTTACACATTAGCTGCCATGCAGCCTCCAAAGGAAGTTCTTTCAATAATAAAGAAAGTCATGGTAAATTTATTATGGGGAGCATCAGAAGGAACAAAAAATATCACTGGATTGCTTGGCAAGAGTTATGTAGACCAGTGTAGGAGGGTGGCCTAGGTTTTAAAGAATTGAAAGATTTAGTGGAAGCAATCAGAATAAAGCTCTGGTGGAACTTCAGGAACCAAAAGTCATTATGGGCTCAGTTTATGAAGAACAAATATTGTAGAATTCATCACCCTAAGGTGGCTTAGGCATCTAGAGGGTCTCATGTATGGAGAATAATGGTTTTAGACAGAGATATGACAGAAAACAACAACGAATGGATCATTGGAAAAGGAGATATCAATGTGAAATGGGATAATTGGTCTGGAGACAATAGCTTTGATTCTCCTGATATTCCTTAGAATCTAAATATCTCATATCTTCTTCAAAGTATAGAAGAGTGGGACTTCAATAAGATAAGCCAGCTGCTGCCTCACAATGTAATTACAAAGTGTTCCAAAGTAGAAGTGATGGGAAGAAATCATAAAGATAAATTAATACGGATTCCAAATTCAGATGGGGCTTTTACTTTCAATTCTGCATGGAATGTTATAAGACAACATCATAGTTCAGCTTGGAAAAATGTGTTCATATGGAATAAGCAGATTCTTATCAAAAAAATTTCTTTCTTTTAAGACTTTTAAAAGACTGCTTACCAGTAGATGAGGCTATAAAGAGAATTGGTGTGAGATGCCCCTCAAAATGGGGTTGTTGTTCTAATCCTTAGATAGAATCTGCAGAACATCTCTTTGGCAACACTGATTTTTCCAAAGCTTTATGGACTCAAGTTAACAATCTTTATGGGGTTCAAAATCTAAAGTCCACAATAAGAGGTAGATTGATTATGTGGTGGTCTTTAAATTCTAATTCTCATTGGGATAAAGTACTTAAAGTCATTCCTGTCTTCATTAACTGGGGTATATGGAAAGATAGATACAAATGGACATTTGAAGGAGTGAGAATGAAATCTTCCAGAGACATAAAGGAAATTCATTCTCTTATCACCTTATACACAAGAGTGGACATATACAAGACTCTTCATACAAGGATGCATCAGTGACAGTAGATAAAGTCAATCAGATTGGTTCAATGGAGGCCTCCACAGGGGAAAATGTTAAAGCTAATTGTAGATGGATGCTGTAAAGGAAATCCAGGGACAATGGGAGGAGGAAGAGTTCTTAGGAATGTAATAGGAAATTTCATAAAATCTTTTGCCTCTAGTTTTGGAAATGGAATTAATGTTATTGCAGAAGCTCTTTCTATTCTTCGAGGTATGGAGATGTGTGAGACTTTTTTGACTGAGGGCCTAATAATAGAATTAGATTCTCTAATTGTAATCCAAGTCTTGAATGATCAATTGAAATGTCCATGGAGTATTATGCCCTATATTGCAAAGATTAAAGACAAGATTCAGGAGCACAATGTGCAGTTTTGTCATATTCTGAGGGAGGGAAACAAATGTGCATATATGCTTTCTTCTTTTGGCTGTTCTTCTCAAATGTATTTCCAAGATAATTGAAAGGTATCATAAACATGGAGGCCTGGGGCTTCCCCAACTTTTGATATTCTTAGCGATTTCTTTGTTTATTTTGTAAAGGTGACTGCTTTTATAAAGTCATCATTCTTTCATGTAAGTTTGTTTTTTCTTTAATTTTTCAATAAAATCCGGGGGGATAATTCCCTTTTCTCCCAAAAAAAAACTCCTAAAACATATTTATATAGGTCCCTAAGTCGTTTAGAAGAGTCCTAAAAACATAAAAGTCTCTAGGCTAAAGAAATAGAGCCAAAATAAAAATCCCGCTTCGGGTAATTTATCATGGTTCTAGTCCGTTACCAATGGTGAACTGGTTCTTCCTAGGACCCGAACCGATTTTAGTTTGTAGCTCTACCCAAGTGATTCACTATGTGCTCTAATTTCTCTTATTTATAATTCTACCACTAGATTTTCTTCTTAACTTCAAATGCACATAACTTCTTTACCATAGCTTGGATTGCGGTGCCATTTTTTCCATTGTTCTCGTGATTTCAAGATCTTAAATTTCATAGTTGGCTCCTCTTTCAGGTTCCGGATGGAAAATAAATTTCCCTTAACTTCCCTTTCTTTTTTATTCTTTCACTGTTTTGGTTTTTCTTTCGCATACACCTGCACGAATTACTTGTAAAACAAGAGAGAAATACACAAAATACGAAATACTCACTAAAAAGGGTTATTAGCATAAATATGGAATAAATTCAGGCTAAATGGAATGCACAGGGCCGTAACAATACTGAAATTAAGGGGATAAATATGAAATATTTATGCCTAATCAAACCACCTAATTTAGAATGTTCCTCATCCAGAGAAAGTTAAAAAAATAAGAGCATGACTTTAAATGAACTTCTAAAAAACTAAATGTATATGAAGCCTCTTTTGTGGGAAAGAGATTGCATTTAGGATATGCAACAAGCTATTAAACCCCTAGGCCTTAGTAGGATAAGTGGTGTCTCGAGAGGATTCTTAGTGAATTTACCCACAAAATTTCAATTTTCAACTCAAAGAAAATGCCGAAATAATTAAAAACCATACAATTTAAACTCAAGAAAAATAATCACTTTAAATTTTAATGTGACAAATCTCAATTCATAATGTGTGCATGCAAAGACGAGATTTAAACCGTTAATGTCCACTAATTGATCATTAATTACTTTTCAAATATTTTCTTTGATTCAATATTTCACGGGATGCTCACACAAATGAATCACTCGGATTGTGGCTATTTTCACTCGATGTGCTTGATATTAAGAGTAAATACAACGAAATAAGAGTTTACGCACACAAATTGAATGACATAAATATTTATGGAGAAAAGTTCCCCTGAGCGGAATAAGGTCATTAGAAAACAAAATATCATTCTTTATTCACACTGTTTTGTCTCTTTATTATCTTTTCGTGTTTTAGCTCTTCACACAGTAATAAATTTTTATTATTCGTACTCGGTTAGGTCTATTTTGGGTTAAGGCGTCTTGGGTAATAATGGCACTGGTTAAGAATTTTTAGGAGTTAAATTTTTTCTTTCAATATTCGTTGACTCTTTTTTCCGAAGCTTTCTCATATTCTCATTTTCCTTTTCTTTTCCCTTCTATTTTTCACATTTTTCTATTTTCCCCTTTTTTATCTATTTATTTTTAGCATTTTTCCAAGTTTTTGCCCATTTCTATGTAGCATTTGGACTTAATTGATGAATTTTTTATTTTCACACCTCCGAGCCAATTGGGTTTTAGGGTTCACAAATGAGAAGGGTAGAAATTAGTAGGCTCAAATTATCTTGTAAAAGGTTGTTTTTCTATGACTATTTATGGCTAATATTTTTAGGTAACAAACGATGGCCTAACTTTATTTATTGAAATTACTAATTATTTTACCATATATGTCTCAAGATTAATTTTAATTTTGAGATATTTTTAGTGCATTTTCAAAATAATATTTCATTCATCTTTTGTAACTGATCAAAATAATAATTTGGAGATCATTAACGACTTTTTTAACACTGAATAGAATTTTGAGTTAACTTTTAACTCGGATTGATTTAATTACTCAAAAAAATGATTGGCTAAAAAATCTGATCGGGTTAACACTGATTTTTTAACACTGAAAATGATTGGCTAAAAATTTTTGACTTTGTGCATTATATTTTTAACAATTTAAAATTCAAGCAAAAATTGCGTGATATTTTTGAAGATTTTTAATTGCAATTTTTATTTATTTTGAAAAAAAATATTTTTGACTTTTTTTATTAGAATTTTTGACATTTTTCAATTTGTTTGGGAATTTTAAAATTTGTGAAGTTTAAAAGACGCAATTGTACCCCCCCCCCCCCCCCCCCCAATAATAAGTTAGGCTTTTGCATTGTCCTCAATGAAAGGGACTAAAATCTAAATAAGAAAAGAAAGACTGCGAAATAGAAACAATTAAAATTTAAAATGCAAAGAAGATGATATATAACACCAACACACGACTCAAGAATACAACAAAAAATCACCCCATATGCGTCGGGGGTGTAGAGAACTCTCTCTCCACTAAAACTTACCCAACCCCATGAACGAGGATCGATAAACTCGTCTCCATATCCCTTAAATCATAGATCAAAAGTTGGAATAACTGAGAATTGATCCAATAGGAAAATTGGACACTCGGATGCACATGATGAATGAGGTGGGTGAAATCATTTAGGTGACCAACCACCTTGCAACATAAATGGGCTGACTTGGGGGAACTATTATAGAGAAATTTTGAATGGCCTATATTGCCCCTAAACTAAAGAGTTCATGGATCGGGCTCTAAATCGGATGAAACTCTAGTCATGTCCTCAATCAAATTCGAGAACTCAAGTGGAATATGTGGAAGGTCATAAAGACGGAATTAATGTATCCTATCTTTCGATTCACTCTCATCTAAGTGAAAACAAAAGAGTCCAATAATGTTTGGACTTCAATATTGAGGTTCTCATCCATCCGACCTTATTCTCTCTCAAAATTCTCTAAGCTCGTATCTTCTAAATCTCTTGCACTAAATCTCGAAATACTCTCTCTCTCTCTCATCTACATGCTCTTTCTCGCTCTCATATGCTCTGTCTCTTGATAGTAATCACTAAGCACGCCTCACATGGATACTCCCACTTATTACCCTCAAGTTGTTCGTGTACTAGCTCCTCGATAAGATACGATTCGTGTAAATCATCATCACCATCGACTTAATTGGTGATGTTGAAGATATTCATTTCAACTATTATGTTCCCGAACATGAGTTGTGTTTTCCCATTATACGTGTTAATCAATGCATTAGTCGCAGCTGATAATGGATGGCCAAGAATAACGGGAACGTGATGACTTATTGGGGAGGAGGGCTCCATGTTCCAAATGAAAAAATCTACAGGTAAGTAGAAAGTGTCGACTTCGACGATCACATCTTAAACTACTCCACGTGGTATCCTCACTGAACGATCCGGGATTTAGAGAGTAATTTTGGTTGGATTAAGATCTCCTAAATAAAGATTCTTATGTATGCAATAGGGTAGAATGTTTCCACTCGCCTCTAAATCTAAAAAATCTCTCTCAATTTTATTATCTCCCACAATACACGAAATGGTGGGGGCTCCCGACTCTTTAAACATCGGTGGGAGGTCGCTCGAAAGTACCAAACTCACATTTTCTCCTAAGAACACCTTCTTCTTTATATTTAATTTACATTTCACTGTGAGAAAGTCGTTGATAAACTTTACATACGTGGGACTTTGTTTAATATCCTCAAGAAAAGGTAAATGAAGCCTCACTTTCTTAATCACATTTATAATGTCATCACGCGCGGCCTCTTTAGGAGGATGGACCAACCATTGAAGGTAAGGTACATCTATAGGGAGTTTTACTACCACCTCGGCCCTAACTGTGACGTCTTTGTCACTCTCTTACACAGGGGAATTTTTAGCCTCTTGCGTACCGAGCGAAACCTCCTTGTCATTTTGAACATTGTGTGTGTGTGTTGTGTGTGTGTGTGGGGGGGGGGGGGGTGACAAGGCAACAATTCTCCCACTATGTAGAGTGGTTACCTCTCGACATTGCTCTTTATTTTCATCGGGTTACAGATCACACGGTTTTGACCTTGGGAAGGTGTTTGGCCTTAGGCGAGATACTTGCCCTTCTCTTGAACACTTAGGGAAGGTTGCAACTTGGAAAGCAACGCCTTTATATCGAATTTTTTTGGAGTCAATTGGGAATTTATTGCTGACTGGGTTTGCATGAATTGATCAACAGTTTTCTTAAGAATCTTCCCTCGTGGTATCACGTAAGGCACGGGAGGAGTCACTTGCATGGGCGGTGAGTGTTGATAAAGTGGGTGCTGCGTTTGGTTGTCCGTAATTAAAACTGGGATGGTTTCACCATAAGGGATTAAAGGAATTCCCGTAAGGGGCGTTAAAATTACCATTATATTATCCCACCGCCTCAACTTGCTTCTTTAGTATAAATTTTCAGGCGGGTATCGTCGGATATTCCTTCGTTAAATTTATCGCCTCACAAATTGCGCAAATCTCCTCCTTAACTGATTGAGAGGAGTCGGCTACATCTCTCCTATAGCTTCAACCACATCCTCTAACCTCTTAGCTAGTTTTTTAATTTAGAGCTTCAACTCGGCTTTCTTGTCCAATTGATAGATTTCGAACTAGGAAGGAGCCATGGACTTGTGTCTAGCTTTGGGTTGGGCGTCCGGATCCAATGTGACCCACACTTGAGTAGTCTCAGTGGCATACTTAAAGTGGGCCTCCGAATCATCCACATCTAACCCTAAGAACTTTCCCAAGCACATTGTTAAACGAGTTACTTGGAACTTAATCTTAGCCCATGATAGAAGTAAGAGAGGAGGCTACACTTCTCAAAGCCATGGTGTGGGAACATGTTAATTAACTCATTGATCCTCTCCCAACATCTATCGAAGGGCTCTTGATCATTTTTCCCAAACATTTGAATTTAATCCCTATTAAAATTATTCCTATGTGTGAGAAAGAACTTTTGGTGCAATTTAACCTGCATGTCTCTCCACATGCCTATCGAGTTCGGTGCTAGTGACCAAATCCAAGTCTTGGACTTTTCCTTTAGTGAAAAAGGGAAAATCTTGAGGCGCACTACATCTTGGGTGCAAGATTAATCGTTAAACATCTCGTACACTTATTCGAACTCTCTAATGTGGAGATACGGCTTCTCTGAGTCCGTACCGTGAAAAGTAGGGAGGATTTGGACCATCCCATTACTAAAGTGGAGTTGCCCTGCATTATATAATGCATCACAGAGAGACGGTTCACTCGCGGTATAAAAAATCTCTAATGGGGTTATACGACAACACTCCCTCACCCGTTGAAAAGCTAGCGTGATCAGATATCGCCCTCACGGTTATAGAGTCAATTTCCTCCCCGTAGTTCCTAGATGTATGACTTGTGGTGTGACTACGTGGTGTAGGAGGTCGTACACATAAATTTGTAGAGTTTGGAGTGTAAGGGCTAGTAAAAGTGAGTTCGATTACGGGATTTTAATGTACCGTAGGAGGATTGGGATTTGAATTGAGCTGAGTATTTTGCATTAAAGGCTTGAGAGAATATTTTCACTTTTGTTTTCATTTTTTTGATTTTTTTTTGGATATTTTGATTTTTTTTTTGGGGGGGGGGGGGGGGGGGGGGGATTATAATTTTTTTTGGCTTTCTAAGATTTAAATTCAAATTCTTAGAATCAACCTACAGTGTCTACCTAGTCCTCGATAACTGTGCCAAAATCTTAGCGCGATGAAAAATGTGTATGCAGTGTGTGTACCTACGGCTCAAGTGAGAATAAAAGTGAGTTGTGTAAACTCATAGTTTGTGGGGGTAAAATTGTTCAAGCTTAGGAATGTAATGAAAATTTAAGAAGACTTGGTTTTTATACTATTCTCTCTTCTATTTTATTTGTCATACCTCTTACTGTGTTAATATTAAAGTTTATACGTAATAATGCCCAAATGAGAGGCATTCAAGGGGTGAGATGAAACCCTTAGTGTAATTAATTTTATTTACAATTTATTTATTTATTATGCTCCTTTTAATATTAATATTAAAATTTTACAATTTATATTTATGCCTCAAGAGAGGGTGAAATAGTTTTGAGCGAAAATAGTAAATTTATATTATAATATTTATTTATTAATTAAACTAGAGATAGATCATTTTTATATAATTTTGTTTTTTGAATTTCTCAACTCTAAAGCTTAATTCTTAAAGGTTAAAGTACTTTTAGTAAATTTTCCCTAGCAGGTGATCAAATGTATAAATGTAATTTTTATAGAGTTTATGAAGTTTTAATATCAATATTCTAAAAAGAAAATATTCAACTTCACATATGTGACGAGAGTTGACTTGTGGCTATAAATATGTTATGGGTCCTTTAAAATAAATAAAGTAATAAATAGAAATAAATAGGCTAAATAGTGAATTTTAATCCGTTGAATTATCTCATACTTGTCTTGTCTCATATCTCTCAATTTATCTTTTTATTTATTTAGTAGGGCAGTTTAAATTTCTGCACATCATTAGTTAATACAACATCCTTTGAAATTTGTTTTAAAACTATACTAGTCTTTATTCTGTTACTTTCCATACCAATAAGTTCAATTGATGCCCTTACTTTCCACTATATATATATTTATTGTATTTTTTTATGTTCAAGAGATCTTGAATAAGAATGAACTACACTACAATGACAACACAAGAATACTCTCATAATATGGCGCACTATAAAGGTCCAGAAATGAATGTACATTACCACTAGAGGCTATGGGAGGGAAGGATGAAGTAAATTCTCTCATCATGCAAGGAAACAAAAACAAAACTTCTGGGAAGAAGTAAAGGTAAGTGTAGGTGTGGGTTAAAAAAAGAGTGGGTACTTTAAGAAAATTTGGAGTAAGTGAGCAAATTTGTGGAAACACATATGTGCTCTTAGTTGCCAGCGGCGTATGAAGAACAATCCTAGGTGGGATTATTTTGTGGGGTGAATGGGGAAACTCATGTTAGCTATAGAAAAGAAGTCCATAAAGATATTTATTATGGGAATTTCGTGTTGAGTTTAAAAAAATCTGAGGGCCCTCCTAAATTCTGGTAACACATCTAAGAATGGGTATGTTAGGGGAAAAAATAAGGCTAAAGGGGGAGAAAAAACAACAACTTAGAAAAACAAATAGTGTGTGGCAGTATGGGAGACAGATGAAGGGCAGCATGATAACAAACTAACCATAGTGGTCTCAAGTGAGAATATAATTTTTTTTATGAAGGGGCATATTCTATGTTTGATCATAGTGAAATGAGTGGGGTGGGGAGGTCAAAAAAGTCTCCAAACATTACTATTTTCTTGGAATTACAAAATTCCCAACTTTAGGTGGAGATTGGAGTTAAAAGAGGGGACGAGGAGTTAGAGTTTGATAAAAACAATATTTTACATTATGATATTACACCAAATAGTGTAAGGGAATGTTTGAGAGATGACAATGAGAATAGGGAGGAGGAGGGGTGGGAAGAGGAGAGATGGGACAATGATTCAGAAGGATGGGTGGAGGATATGGTAGAGGGATTTAGTAAGGTTGGGGGAGTCTATTATGAAGGAATTAAAAGTAAGGCATTGATGTTATTCGAGAAAATAGAAAGACCCGGGGGAAATAAGGAGATGGGGGAGTTCTCACCGTTAGGGGTGAATATGAAGGATAAAGAACTTACAAGAGTTTGATGTTATATCAATTATGAGGGAAGGAAGTGGGGGAAGAAAATGATATTTTATGGAGATACATGATCTCATGGAACGTAAGGGATGTGAATGATCCCGAGAAACATGGCGTCATTAGAGGTGTTATTTTGAGGTGGAGACGAGATATTTTATGACTTCACATGAATCAAAGTTAAGTTGGGTGGATATGGAAATTAATAGATCCATCTGGGGAGACCGTAGGGTGGAATGAAGTAGTATGTATGTTCAGGGTGCATCAGGAAGTGTGACTATAATGTGGGATTCTAGTGTCATTAAAAAGACGGAGAAAATGGTAGGCAACTATTCTTTTTCATGTTTATTTGGGAATGTAAAGGGCTATTTAACTTGGTGATTTTTAGGGGTTTATGGGTCGGTGAAAAGTCATAGTAGGTGGGAATTGTGGGAGGAGTTAGCATGCATTAGTAAGGTTTGGGGAGTCTCTTGGTGCATAGGGGGATAATTTAATGTGGTGATATTTGCTTCAGAAAGAAGTGGGGGAGGGAGAACTAGTAGATACATGAGCGATTTTTTGAATTTTATTGACGAGATGGATTTATTGGATCTTCCACTTGTGGGTTGCCTATTCAAATGGTCTAGCACTAGAGATAACCCATCCCCATCTAACCTAGACTGCTTTCTAGTTTTTCAAGGGGTGGGAGGAACAACTATTTAGGGTATTTAAGTCTTATTTACCCGGTTAAGTAGGATCATAGTATGGTCCTTTTTGGGTGTGGGGGTGGAGAGAAGAAAGGAACCTATTCAAATTTGAGAATATGTGGCTTAAAGTGGAGGACTTGGTTGATAGAATGAAAAAGGGGTGGAAAGGATATATGGTGGAGGAAATTCAAATTTCTAAAGGAAGAATCTAAATAGTGTAATAAAGAGGTGTTTGGCAATGTGAATAATGCCGCCATGAGGTATATGGAGGAAGTAAGTGTGGCCATTCGATCTCCTGATCAACAGTCACGCGCAGGGGGTTTGTGGTCTTCCTTTGGGAACTTAGGCCATTGTCGATGTGGGGGTGATATATAGAGATAGATTCATCAACCTATTTTGCACAAAACAGGCAAAAGAAATGTTGTCGCCTCGAGAGAACAACATCAAAGACATACTGATGCTTATGAAACCAATTAATTTAAGGATTCAGGGGCTAAGTTATGAAATGGGAAGGTGTTAGGCATCCATCCTAACCTTTCGGTCTCTCTTGGGCATATGTTATTCTTCTCCTTCATAACTTCATGACGTGTGTGTGTGTGTGTGTGTGTGTGTGTGTGTGTGTGTGTGTGTATAAATGGAGAACGGAATTACTTGACTCGCATCATGGAGAAAGGTAGAGTGAGGTCATTTGTAGGGGTGTTTCCAAAATAGTAATTAAAAACATAACGTGTGCATTTGTCGGATCACCAATCGTTTATTAAAAGATGATAGTATATGTTGGACGAAATGCGAGCAAGGATCACAAATATAATATATGGAAATAATATATGAACAAGAATAGGAAAGGAGGACTCGAATCTTGGATTTTACCCGAGAAACCTATGTAGTCTAAAAAGGCATCAAACTCCATGTAGTTTGCATGTAACACGGGGGTGGGTTTTATCCCATAAATACAATCGAGAACTTTATTATATGTGTGTGTGTGTGGAAAAAGGATGTTTTAATGTGAGAAAATGTAGTGAGAACTCCCCGTTTGGAATTTACAAGCCAACCCTCTTTTTCTTGTTTTTAGTTTTTTTTATAGAAAATATACTATGTGCAATACCATTAATAAAAAGTTGGATATTAATCTGTGTGAACTGACAAAGATGAAATTCTAAAGTAATAATTAAATAACTCATGTGAAAATAAGAGAATTTAAAAAGAGAGGCAAAGGTTTGGACCTTCTTTGGAAGCTTTAAGATTAATCTTAATTGTTGAAGGGCTGCTCTTAAAAGTGGATGGAGGTGGTAGGAGGAGAGGGAATGAAATTTTGTAAATTATGTAAAAAAATGATGGGAATGGAATATGGGGGAGAGGTTTCAATATGAAAACCACGCTACCTTGGAGAGAATATTACTGAGATCACTGAGAAGGATGTTTCTAAGGTGCCTTTTCGAAGTGAGCTCATGCTCCCTTTATATAGAGTTAAGGGGGTGCTAATCGGCCTTGTCCTTGACATGCCTATAGACAGGCAACCCCACACACACTGCCGATAAGTAGGGAAATGAGTTTGCCATTCTGCAGTCTCAGGCATATTTTTTTTAAAAACGGATGTAAAATTCAGTCCGTATATCAAAATTGTGCACACAATGAACTGTTGGAAAGGGAATTCAGCTCCTATTAAGAATCCATTAGGTCACTCTCGAGTTCAGGAACCGACTATGGTAAAACGGGGCTCGAAATTGCCCAACAGTCTTTTGGATAAGAAATTTTTGGAGAAAAATGGGTCGTTTGTTCAAACCATAAGTCTGATTTAAGCATGGTATGAAACATTGGAAATGGTATTCATTAACCTTAAAAGATTCATTCAATATCATTCAGTTCGAAGAGTTTTACTTGGTCAAACGGGGCCCAAATGTGCTCGATTACCCTTCAGAGTAAAATGGGTCGTTCATCCATTCCATAAGGCTGATTAGTGCATGAGGCAGACCATTAAAAATGGTATTCAGGGAACTTCGAACATTAATTCAGTCTCGTTTAAGATGAATAGTTGACGGGAATCAAATAGAGCTCGAGAGCGCCCAGTGGCATTCGTATTAGTTTTTTAGGGAAAATGGATCGTTCATATGAATCGTAAGGCTGATTTGTGCACAGGGCGGACCGTTAGAGAGGGGATTTAAGGAATTTGAAGACTAATTAAGCTTATGCTCGGGAAAGGAAGTTTATTAACATCAAAATAGGGCTCAAGAGCGCCTAATGGCCTCTAAATCGATTTTTGATGCTGAAATGGATCGTTCGTCTGAATCGTAAGGATTATTTACGCATGGGGCGGACAATTGGAAAGGGGATTCAGAGACTTTTAAAGATTCATTGAGCTTTAACTCACAAGAGAAAGTTGACCAAAGTCAAACTGGGCATAGTGGTGCCCGATGGCTTCTAGATCGATACTCGAAGTATAACCAAGGGTTTATGGTAAAGCAGGAAGTGTTAGGGACCTACGGTGATGCCTAAAGGGTATTAGAATATAATTTCTACAGATCCCCTTGACGGGTGAGCTTGGAAAAAGTGAATTCTGTCTAATAGACACCATATTGATGTTAGGAAAGAGAGTGTTTAAGGTCAATTCTGCGGACTAAAGGGATGAGGGTGACCAGTTGAGAGGGTCAACGTCGGTTCCAAGGACCTAAGGTTGTGATAATTGATTATGGGGGACTAAGGTTGTGATGACCAATTTTGAGGTTCGAGGTCAATTCTGAGAACCTAAAGTTGATGACGACTGATTCTGAGGGCCGAGGTCAATTTCGAGGACCTAAAGTTATGACGATCGATTCTGAGGGCCAAGGTCAATTTTGAGGACCTAATGTTATAGTGACCAATTTTGAGGGTAGAGGTCAATTCTGAGGACCTAATATTGTAACCAGCAGGGCCGAGGTCAATTCTGAGGACCTAAAGTTATGGCGACCGATTCTGAGGTCCGAGGTCAATTTTGAGGACCTAAATTTATGATGAACGATTCTGAAGGACAAGGTAAATTATGAGGACCTAAAGTTTGACCGTCGATTCTGAGGGTCGAGGTCAATTCTGAGGACCTAAAGTTATGCGGGCAGATTCTACAAGTCAAGGAAATTTTGAGGACCTAAATTTTTGATGAATGATTTCGAGGTCAATTATGAGGATGTAAAGTTATGACGATCGATTCTGAGGGCCAATGTTAATCATGAGGAACTAAAGTTGTCATGATCGGTTCTGAGGGCCGAGGTCAGTTATAAGGACCTAAAGTTGTGATGGCCTATTCTGAGGGTCGAGGTAAATTATGAGGACCTTAAGCTGTGATGATAGATTCTGAGGGTCAAGGTCAATTAACAGGAGCTAAAGTTATGGGGACCAATTCTACGGGTCGAGGCAATTTTGAGGAGTTAAAGTTGTAGCGCGGGGAGTTCTTTTCGTTGAGAATTGATATTATATATTGGGGATGCACATGAACCTATTGTTTCGGTGAGGATTGTGTTTTTTAGAACTTTTCTGGGGAAGGTTTTACCATTGACACATTTGGCTGGGGATAGTTTTGCTGGGGAAGCTGTAAAGGATTTTAATTGCAGGCACATCATGAAATTTTCCTTTATCTTGGAGATTTTTCAAGGGAACGGGGAAGATGTTATCTTTCCATCCTTTTGGGGAAACATTTATTTTGAGGTTTTGGGTTTCACCGAAGAAGACTTGAGATTTCACTGGGGAATTGTAGTTAGACGTAGGATACGGGTGTATTGTTGTTTGTGGCATATTGTTTAGGGTTTATGCTTGGGACAAGATCATAATATTAATACTAATTGGGATTTTAGGAGTATGTGCGGGGTTAGTGATCCAAAAAATTATTTTATTAATGAAAACATATTCCAATATTTATTTGGCATTTTTTGGAATTTCCAGGGTAATTTTTGGATTTTCTAGAATTTTACGGCAAATTTTTGTACAAAATTTCCAGTGGCCTACAAAACGGCATATTGTAGGGGTTGTCTTTTGTCATTGGCACGAACTCCTGGGTTTCCTTGGGAAAAGTAACAGGAATGTGCCAATTAATATGTGCAAGAGAGTTACCAATCGACATACCGTTTAGTCCCCAATAAAAAGGGGTCGATTCCGCCTCATTTTTCACATCTTCAAGCATTTAAATATTCTTCTTTCTCTCACTAAAAACCATTCGTAAGTCCTTTCTTTTGAATTCTTCAAATTGCGAGCTCTTCCAGCGAGGAATACAACTTGGAGTGGTTGAGTGTTGATGACTGGGTCGACCTGAAGTGGCAACCTAGGGTGCTCCTTGTCTTATGTAACGAGAATGCATTTTATCTGTTTGAGCCTGTTACTGATGATTACACTCTTCTATGTGAGCTTGCACACCACCATTCATCTAGGGCGAGTAACCCTTGTGGCTATGTAAGTATGATGACCTTTGTCATTCTTTTTTATTTTTTATTTATTATCATGTGCTGATAAAAGGTTTTTCTTCTCTTTGGCTTTGGCACACTGATATTTCTCCTTCGAGCACGCGTTCTAGTGGGATGATTAGGTTGAGGGATGTATGGTAGCATCATCCGACGCTGGTGCTCTAGATGGTTACTTCTAGTGGTTTTGGCCGTCTATCGTAGGCTTTGGGCAATATTCCACATTCTATTGTGATTTTGTGCGCTATGGGAGAGAGGTGGTGGGACACTTCCAACACCTTCGATTTGGGGTTCGAGGAGATGACTCTTAATCCCATTGATGTTCAGGTACTGCTGGTGATGGACTATAAGGGTGTTCAGATTTAGGTGGATCATACGGTGAGGGTGACGTCAGAGGCGATTCATGCGACTTTGGGGGATGTGGGTAGGATCGTTTATGGGGATTCTATCCTCATCTCGTCTCTTCAAAATGTGATCTTGAGTAGGAGTATTGATGAGATGTACGGGCGGCAGGTGAGATAGATGGCTCGATTGTTTATTTTGGTTCTATTAGGTGGTTTTCTAGTGGCAACGTCGTTCATATTTGGTTTTTTGCCATTTTTGAGGACATTTTCTGACGTCCTTTCTAAGTTGGGGGAGCCTGACTTTAGTTACCATTTAATCTTATTTAGACGTATTCATCTCGTGATGACACGAACTTTTACAGGCGCCACATACCATTTGGAGGTAACTTTCGCTTTCCTTTTTCCTCTTAGGCATTACCTTGAATTTTCCTTAAGTTTCTTCTTTGATAATCCTATCTTTTTACTGACATAGTTCTCTAAGGTGATAGGGATCAATGTGAGGTTTATATTCCTAAAGGACGAGGATTTAGTGGACTTTTACTAGATGTACCGTTAGCAAAAGTCCAACAGGCGATCGAATCGGTTGTTGTCTTTGGTGGCGATGCGACGTTTCCTGAACACACTGACAAGTGATCAGGTTATTTTGTCTTTCTTTTGAATTCTATTTTGACATTTTCTCTCTTTAGATGAATATTGATCTTTTATTGGGGATTACAGGTGACCTTTTACCCTTGAGGTACAACTCCTCGCATACAGGGGTCACGGGTATGCATGCGAAGATGTGGCAGTTGATGGCGTATGTGTTTGGGTATGCTTGGTACTTGGGAGAGAGGATGGTGAAGAAGATAATGGAGTATGAGGTGGTGGTCCCACCATCGATGCACCTGATCTATATGAGGCGATTGAGGGAGATGTATGTCGAGGCTAGGATGGCGACGATGGTTGGCGAGGATTATACTCTCTACACGGACATGGCCACGAGATATGAATACTTGGATTTCTTGAAGATCTGGTTGATGCCCTCTTGCATTTACGATGTGGTGAACATGCCACTGCCTCCTACGGCTTCAGGTAGGGGTACCTGCAGGTCGGTGGATTCTTCCCATAGCATGGGTAGTACGTTATTGATGGCGTAGCGAAAGACGAGGTTCCTCTTATTTAGGTCACTCCCCCATCTTATAATTTTCAGTTAACTAGTGGGGAGACACTGAGCTTGTCGCAGCGTCCTAATGCAGTCGCGCCGGGATTGATAGGGCTTATGGATGACGTCCTTCAGCCTAAGGTATACTTTTCACTTTTCTTATCTTTTTTGTTCTGATTCTTTCTTTACTCTTTACTGAGTGATTGGTCTTTTTCTTCTTTGCTTGCAGCATGTTCAGGTGCCGACCAAATGGCTGAAGGATATCAAGGACTAGGTGGCATCTGCAACGGCTTATATCAAGGACTCCATTCCTTATTGATTGGTTTTGTCTCCAACTCGGATGAGGGATAGGGTTCTGGAAGTGGAGGTTCTATCGCTCGTCGTTGGGGTAAGCTTATTCGTCGCGGGGGTGAGGGTTTGAGCGAGAGACGGAGATTGTGGGTTCGAGTTGAGTCCTGTTGTTTGGATTTTTTTGGTTTTTCTTCTATTATTTTCATTGAAAAATGTAATCGTGCAATGGAAGCATATATATATATATATATATATACATATGAAGGAGATTTTTTATTTTTAATTCTTGTTTTAATGACTTATCCTACATTAATTTGTACTTTGATGCTAAGACTGTAAAAGTGATAGGATGTATATTTAGAAAAGAGAGCTTAATTAAAAAAAAAATGAAATGATAAATAAAATTGGATAAGTAAGAAGAAATAACCCGAGGGTTTTAAATTAAGGATTTCTTTTTTTTGATAATTTGATTTTGACAAAAAAGGAAAGATAGAATGTTCCAAAAAAGGGGGTTGCCGATCGGCATACCCCTTGTCCTGCCTATCAGCATATGGGTCAAGTCAAATCACTCTAAGGATTTGGTTACACTTTTTTGCAGATCAGAGTACTTTATAGGGCATGAATTCATTTGGACTCCTAAGATTCCTTGTCTTTTGCCAAGCCACTTGTGTATAGGGGGTAAGGAGTGTAGTTTTTCCATCCCCACCCACTTTCTTCTTCCTACTTCCTGCTTCTTGTTTTCTGCTCCATTATTCCCTAAATGGTCCTTTCTATGCATGAAGAATTTTCTTTCTACCTAAAAAGTCTAGTGGCCATGTGTTTATAGTAGGGTTGTGTTTCGGCCAGATCGGATCGAAAAATGCCTATTGGGAAAAAAATCCAATTTTTTCAGAAATAAAATAACTATTCCAATTTCCGATCCGATTTTTTCGAAAAAAAAAAATCGAATTCGAAAAAATCGAAAAATCGACAAAAATCGGAAAAAATCGAAAATTCACAAAATATATTAAAAATCTAGAAATTTAGGAAATTCCAAAATTTCAAAAAAATAAATTATGTATTTTCGATTACTCGAAATTCTCATTTTAAAGAAACAATCAAAATTGCTCAACCCAACATGTAAACACATGAGGATTTGGCTCATTTTTCATTTGTGTAGAAGTTAGGAGGATACTCTCCTTTTATATAGCATATTTTGGATTCCTCTCCCTCTCCCAACCGATGTGGGATATGTGAAACTTTAAAAAAATCGGAAAAGAAATCAGAAAAATCGAAAATCGGAAAATAATTCCAAAAAAATCAAAAATAATTCGAAAAAAAATTGGAAAAATCGAATCGGCATAGTTTCGGAAAAATCGAAAAATCGGAAATTCAGAATTATTTCCGATTTACAATCCGATTTTTTCGAAAAAATCGAAAATCGGCAAACTAAAATTTCATTCCAAATTCGAAAAAAATCGGATCGAAAATCGAAAAAATTGGAAAGTTCGGAAAAAAACACAGCCCTAGTTTATAGGATTATGGGACTTTTAACTTGCCTCGAGTCTCTTTGAAGCATAATAGAGCCATTGAATGGAATATATTGGCGACGACGGTGGCCTTTTTGTATCCCGAAGACCATGTTTTTCATATAGTTTTAGATGAGATCTGCCCGACCTACGAAGAGTTCTCAGCCATATTGGGAATCAATCACAGTGTATCGGCGGCTATGACCAAATTTTCTCGGTCTCCCCGAGCATTGTTAACAAAGTTACTCCATATTGCCCCTTTGGCGGCTCGATCGTTGGTTAGAGGGGTATGATTTCCCTTCGAGCTATCATTAGTTTTGTGCGCTTAAGGGCTTTTAATGATGCGGGCTATACTGGAGTTTTTGCCTTGGTCCTAACTTCGAGGCTCTTGTTGGTCATGCAGGACTTAATGGTGGATCCCTAATTAGTTGAGATAACAGCGTGCATGTCCTGTCATCGCATTTTTGCGGTCGTGATACCGGTGGAGACTCTGAATGGTCTTTATGCTTGGAGGGAAGGTTGCTCTGATTTTCTGAGAGGGATCCTGGTGACGTTGTTCCATTAGCTGGCTGAAAGGTTTCGTTTGGCGATTCCTCCTGAGTACCCTTGGTAGGCATGCCAAAATCATTGCTCGATACTTTATCAATTTTGGTCCATCTGTGGAGAACCGACTCAATTGGTTCGGGGAGTATGGTGCTCAGTTCCTTCGTTGGTCGGTGTCATGGTGGGGGGAACTACAACCTATTCTAGAACTCAGAGAGTACTGATATTCTCTATTAGTTAGCCTACGACAAACTTTGTTCTATTTTCATTGGTGGCTTCTGTGTCAAGTTGGATGGGAGTAAATAGTTCCTCCTCGGATACTAGACTTCTTTTTAGTGGAAGACTTGACTAAATACACACACATGAGGTTAGGATCTTTATGGTAGAATAACCAAACGTCAACCCCTCCATCTCAATATGTAGGTACGGTTTGGCATGTGTCTACGGACTATCTAAAATGGTTGTGCAAGCAACTAGTGGTGAAGATCCTGGCAAAAGAGACCGTCTAGAGGTGATTTGTTATTTTTAACACCATGGAAGCAACTAGTGGTCTTTTCCAGACTGGTTAGGGCATACCAATATATGGAGCGTATTTGTAATATTAACCAGGTAGGGGAAGTTTGGGAACCTTCGGGGGAAGATGATGTTGGGGATGAGTCTTCTGGCAGCTATGGATAGGTTTTTGTGAAGCTAGGATTACTTATGTGAGGCTTTTTAGGTGACTTTTTAAGATGTTTTTGGGATGTTTTTGTATTTGGGGTTTTAAGAATAATTTTGTGAAGTTTGGTTAGGCTTGCTTAAAAATAGTTTGGTCAGTGGAGAGGGGTGGTTGTCTTGACTCCCTTTATTGATACTTCATGTAATAGTACCGAACTTCCTTATTTGAAACAAAAAATATTTTGATCATATCTTGTGCCCGTTAATGAGTTTTACATTTGAGTTATCGATACCGATTTCTAAGGCATACATAATCTTTTTGTTCATGTAAATGATAAAATGAACCATCGTTATTGAAGGCTAGAAAATAATAGCATTTTTTATAAAATAAGGGGACCGTGCCCATGTAAGGTGTATGATCTACCTACGTACTTCTACGGGTTTTGAAATTTTTTGAGTTCCATTTTGAAAGTAGAATATTTTTTAGAGGATCAGGCCCAACGTAGTTATGTCTAGAGAGAAATGAAGAATTATTTTTTTATTTAGAATATAAGGGAGATGAGAAGAGTCCTAGAATGCCGATATTTCAGAATAAGGGTAGAACTTCTTGAGATGTTCCAAGTTGACTAGACACGCCACTTCTTCTCCATCGAGGTATGTGAACTTAGTGGCTACTCTTGAGAGAATCTTCTTTATGATGTAGGGGCCAGTCTATTTCGATTTGAATTTCTATGATCTCTTTAATGGAAAGGTCCCCTTCTTAGGCACCACAGTACTTGACTCTTCGGTTGAATGATCACGCTATTCGGTGATGGTACCCTTGTCTATGGTATAGAACCTTAAGCCTATTTTCATCCAAGAGTGACAGTTCGTCACACCAACTCTCATGAAAATCTTCTTTGGTAACTTTGCTCTCCAGCATAATGCATATGGTAGGTATTTTTAACTCGATGGGTTGGACTGTTTCCATTTCGTATACCAAAGAGTAAGGGGTAGTTCTAATGGATGTCCTAACTGAAGTATGGTAGCCTCATATGGTGTGAGGGATCTGATCGTCCCAATCTCGATAGCTCTCAATCATTTTATTGATGATGGATTTTAGTTTTTTGTTATCGTCTTTGACTACACCATTAGTTTGGGGTCAGTAGGGGAGAAGATTTATGCCTCTGAATCCCATACTCGTCGACTAATTCTGTGACCTCAGCTTCGAAGGATAACCCATTATCTGATACTAGCTCATGGGGAACCTCGTATCCGCATATGATGTTCTTTTGAATAAACTTCTCCACCTTCTTAGCATTTAGTATTATATATGACTCAGCTTCAATCCATTTGGTGAAGTAACTAATGGATATTATAATTAACTCATGCCCATTTGAAGCTTTGTGTGTAACTTTCCCTAAGATGTCAATGCCCCAGGTAGAGAACGACCGGGGAGGCAAGTGCTAGAGGTCAGCAAACTGGTGGTATTTGAGTCATCTTTGAACGTAGACGGTGCAATCATAAACCATGGTGGTCTAATAATACCCTTGACAAATAATCTTTTTTGCAAGAATTTGACCATTCACGTGGGGTTCGCATTCCCCACTATGGATCTTCTACATCATTTGTTCAATGTCAAACCTTGTAATGTATTGTAAATGGGTTCCATTGAAGTTTATCTTAAACAATACTTTGTCGCAGATGATGTACTGGGTAGCCAATTTGCAGAGGGTCGCACGGTGTTTCTTATTGGCATCTTGGGGATACCTACCATGCTTAAGGAGGTTTCAAATATTGTAGCGCCAAACCCCGTCATATTAGAATCTTCCTTTGTGATGAGCTCAATCTGGTAGTAGTGGTTAGGAATAGCATATTTTTAGACTAGGAAAGGGGGTATCGTTATTCCTTCGGGTATGTCGACCATGGAGGTCAGGGTAAAAAGGGCATCAACTAAGTTGTTCTTTACACGTGGTAAGTAGTGGAAGGTGATATCTCAAAACTGTGGGGCTAGTACTTTTAAGTGGACATGCAAGGGTAAGAGATTTTTATCTTTAAATTTCCATCTTCTAAAGACTTGGCCGATGATGAGGGAAGAAACCCCATAGACATTTAGGTATTTGATACCTTTATTGAGGGCTGGTTTGAGGCCTACACTGCAGGTTTCATATTCAATCACATTGTTCGTGCAGGAAAAATCTATCTTTGTGGCAATGGGAGTGTGAGAGTAATCAACAGAGATCATAAATATCCCAATGCCACATTCTTTCTTGTTGGCAGTGCCGACAAAAAAGCTTAGCCATCGTAGTTCCTCCTGAGAGGTGAAGAGAATACCTTCATTCGGGAATTTAGCGATCCAAATGTCGACCTTTTTCATGGGGTAGTCACTAATGTAATTAGAAATGGCTTTCCCTTTCATGGATTTTTTTGTGACATACACGATATCGAACTAAACTAGTAGCATCAAACCCCAGGCTATTTGGCTAGACAAGGCGAGTTTCTCAGCCTAGTATTTGATGGGATCCATTCGAGACACAAGCCTGATGGGAAAAGCGATCATGTAGTCCCGTAACTTTTGAGTGACCCACTTTAGGGCAACACATTCTTTTTCCATGGCATTCTATTTGACTTTATACCCAAAAAACTTTTGACTGCATAGTATATGGACTTTTCCTTGTGGGATTCTCCAATATATTGGGATAGCAAAGCCCCTTCTGCAGTATCCATTATGGTTAAGTACAAGAGTAGAGGAAGATCTGGCTGCGAAGGCATAAATACCGAAAGTCGGGTAAGGTATTGCTTTATTCTATTGAAGGATTTCTGATAGGACTCATTCTGAACTTTTATAGAATCCATCCGAAGGACTTTGAATATGAGTTCACAAATAAAAGTCAGACGGTTAATTAACCAACTGATGTGCTCAAGTTTTCCTAATAATTCCAAACTTCCTTCTCCGTTCGGAGTGGTAGAATTTTGAGTATATCTTTCAGCTAGAAGTGTATACTTTGATTCCCTTTTCACTGACCATGAATCCTAAAAGCTTTCATTTTGTGACACCAAATACGCATTTCTGTGGGTTTATCCGCATTTGGTATCACCGTAGTCATTTGAAGAACTTTTGGAGGGAAGGAACGTGACCCTTCCTAGTCTTAGAGTTAATAATCTTGTCATATATATAGACTTTGACCTCCTTATGTATCATATCATTCGAGATAGTTTTGTCAGCCTTTTAGTAGGTACCCCAACGTTCTTGAGCCCGAATGGCATATTTGTGTAATAAAAGGTCCCTAAGAGGTGATGAAGAAGGTAGTTTTCTCCTAATGGTCAGGGTGCATCTTAATCTGACTTGATCCAGTGAATCCATCGATGAATGACTTGAGGGCATGACTAGTCGTGTTGTCCATAATCATGTCTATTTTGGGCAATGGGCAATCGTCCTCAGAAATGCTTTGTTCAAATCCTGATAGTCGACACACATGCAATTTTTTCTCCTAATTTTGATATGGGTAAAATGTTGGTGAGCCATGTGGGATATTCCATCATCCTAATGAATCCTACATTCAATTATTTGATTACTTCTTCCTTGACTTTAAGTGACCATTCAGTTCAGGGATTTCGCAGCTTTTCTTTCACATGTTTACATCCTGGGAGAGTTGGGATCTCATGTTGAGTTATTTTAGGATCGATGTCGAGCATGTTGTCATAGGACCATGCAAAGATGTCCACAAACATCTGTACAAGCTCTTCTAATTGTGTGCGCTCATGCTCGTTAAGGGTGGACCTTATCCTAATCTTGCATTGTTGGCTACTAGAATTGAGATTAATAACAACAGTTTAATACTCATTAATTTGAACACGATTATGTTGTTTATTAATAACCTTATTAAGGCGAGTTAAGAAATTTTCATTTCCAAAATCATCATCATCAAGAGTATGATTATAATCAACTCAATTAATGTAAAGCACAAAAATATACTCAAAATCCTCATTTATTTCACTTTAGGTAAAAACATCATTACGAACCTCTTCAAAAGAGGTCTTGATTACATTGTAATAAGAAAAAGGAGGATTAAGAATAGATAAAGAAATAGGGTAAACATAAAGGTTGAGTTGCATCTCAGCAGGTGGTATTCCTATAGCATTCTAGTTGAGAAGAGGCTTATTAGCGCCCTTGATCAGAGTGGACGGGTCTGTTGATATAGCCCTTGAATGAATCATACAGAGGGTCATCCCCAGTGTCTACTGGTCAAAAATTGGACTGATTATTTCTTAACTCGGTTCATCAACTGAGCTGTCAAATTTATCCCCCCATCCGATTGCAACGATGTCTTCCTACCAAGAGAACTTGATGCATTTCACAACCTAAATGGTTCCCTCATATAAATCCTCCCACTCAATGGGGAGGTGCATGAGTGAAGGGACAAACTTCCTTTAAAGCTTTAAGACAACGACACTAGACTAAAATTTCCGACTTGTCACGGTAAAAAACCTTAACAAGTCAAACCTGTCACGGTCTTTGACCGTTACAAGTTTGGGCGTGACAAATGACCTTATCACGGACTTGTCATGGTCAAAGACCATGACAAGTTCATTAGAGTTGTCACAGACTTGTCACGTAACAAAACTTTAACTTGTCACGGTCTTTGACCTTGATAAGTCCCTGAAAAATAAAAAATTATCATGGACCTTGACCGTGATAAGTTCGTGACAAGTTTCTTTGTCACAAACTTGTCATAGTCAAAGTTCGTGACAATTCTGGGTATAATTTTAAAAAAACAGCTGGGCAGTATGGCCACTGCCATTACCCAGTAGTATATTTGTACCTATTATAGTAAAATTGTACTTGTCCAAACATCATATATATAAATAAAATAGAAATAACGTACTGCATCAACATGTACCAAATCGTGGCATATATAATCCATATCCAAATGAAATAAAAATACAAATATCCATATCTAAACCAACATATACCAAATAAAAAAATACAAATATAATCCAATATCCAAAAAAAATAGAAATAATGTCATGACATAAGGTCTTGAGGAGGTCGGAGGAGGAAGGAAGGCCACACGACATATTCATTGGAACACCCCTCAATTCATTGAACACCGCATTGTTTGTGCAAATACAAAGGTGAGTTCTCCATTCCGACCAAAAAAAGAGTGACGAGCACCCTTACCTCAATGTCTTGGAGGGGACATCCATGAACCACCATACCCGTGAGGAATTCCGAGTAACTCAACCTCCTCGCTATCGTCTCCTCACCATATATGTCGAGTAAAAACACGCTCGGCCAATCGATTATTGACATAAGTCGTTCGATGGGGTTCAAGATGGGTAATGGATAATATGGAGGCGATTCAGTGCATATCGGTGATGAAGCAGTGATGTCCTCGACTACCTCTACCTCCTTTTTTTTCTCGTTCTCCTTCCTCTTCCTCCTTGACCTCATCGGAGGTGGAGACCAACTGACGCTTCATGAAGCGTGCATATCTTGGACTGTCATCTCCAACCTTGATAGCTTACCTTCATGGGTGTCCACCTCATGAGCCAACAAAATATTTCCCATCTCCATTACGATGATCATAAACTTCCCCACCCGCGAGCTGACCCCCTAGTCCTCTCCTTGCAATCCGCCCCGAGAACTTGGTTGAGTGTGTCCACATCTAAAGATGCTTTGTGGGCATCAGACTGTGACTCATGAACTTCCTTAAGCCTAGCCTAAAATGACAAAAAGTGCACGATTAGTTAATTAAGTAAATAAAAAAAGTGTAACATAATTAAAAAAAAATTAAACATTTATAACTTATCATTGTGGTTACGATGCTTGGGGACCCCTCCTTGTCCTTGCCCTTCTTCATCTGAATTGCCGCAGAGGCATCGAGCCTATATAGCCTACCCCAGGGCCACTCTCCGTCTCCTGAAATAAAATAATGCAAAATTAGTAAGTGACGCAAAGTAATGATAAACTAGAATAACATAAAACAAAAATTAAAGAAAAATAAAACTTACCAATTTTGTGCTCCACCTCGGCGTAAGACGTCTTCCCGGAGTAGTATACGTTCAACTTTTTTCTCGATTTTCCTTCCCCGGTTGATGAGATACCAATTTATGCTCATCGATCTCATTTTCGATAAACTTTTGCCATCGTGCCAATGAGATCGTCTCCTTCGAGGGGGCAGTATCACGCACTCTCAGAATGGAGTCATGGGTCTTTCCAATATACCGTGCCCACATATTTTTTTCCACGTCTTATATTGATCCATCAAATGTACCAACGTGGATTCGCGAACATGTGGGGGCAGGCCGAATTGATCCTGTCAAACAAATACAAACCAAAAGGAAAGTAAGTGTTAGTTGCTTATAAATATAAATATAAATATAAATATAAATATAAATATAAATATAAATATAAATATAAATATAAATACACTACCTATAGTGCCCCCCAGATGCCCCTCTTGATCTCATTAGGCACGTCCCTCCAATTAGTGTACCCTGGGTCAATAATCTCCTTTTGAAACTCTAGGGATCTAGCCAATAATGTCGTCTTATTCTCGACGACGGACCCCAATTTTTCCCATTTTGGGGGCCTAGTGGTCGAGGATCCCTCGTCGCCACCGCTACCGCGCTGGGATGAAGACTATTTCTGCAAAAATTGTTATTATTAGTACATATATGTATATGGACTTTGAATTTATGCTCAAACATGATAATAACAAAGCACTAGAAGAATACAAGTTAACGACGTTATAAATCTAAATATTAATTCAATATCGGGTCATGGATTTTGAATTAATGCTTAAATTGGTTAAAATCCTAATTAACATATTCACTAACCATAAAAATAATTTTGATTCAAATTCGATAATAACAAAACACTAGAAGAATACACCTACTAGTTATTACAAGCATTAAACTGATCAAGTACAAATGAATAATAAGCATTAAATATCGTCCGATAATAATAAAGCACTAGAATAATACAGCCATTGGTCATTACAAATAATTAGAATACTTATTACAATTCAAAAAATTGTTTTGAATTCGGGTTAGCATAAAAAATGGATTGATATTTTGAAGGAACATCCAAGTCATCCACACTACTGTTTAGACGCTTTGGCGCATGTAAGATGCTTGACCACGGCTCGTTGTTCATATACTCCGAGTAAAACACTTGCTTTTCTTTTTGAAAAGGAAAAACAAATGGCTCATCGCTCACGTGTTCATTGCTCTTCAACTTGGACAAGTCAACTATGATCAAATTGGTGCTAGGATCAACATTATAAGCATTTTTATCCTCAAATCTTACCCAATCATAGTAAAATACAACCTCTTTGAAGCTTTCATAGTCCATTTCAAATATATTTCAAATTACACCATACTAAGTCATTTAAACTTCAACGAGGTTTAATCTTTTGCGCTCGCTTGGAAATAAGTAAGAGCCTTGTATGAAATGCCCGAGTTTTGTACAATTGTATTTTCTTCGTACACCTTTGCACCGAATACGTAATCGTTCAATCGATACCTTTTGTACTCTTGTGCCATGAACAAGGGACCAGTGGCTAGATGAGCAAACCTTGATGTCGCATCACCTGTCTTTAAGAGCTGAGAATATAGATAAATTAATTCGGTCGATTGTAAAGCTTTCTTATAATGAGACATTTAATAACAACCATTTTCATTATAATTATCTCGTGTGACAACCACAACCTAAATTCATTATAATTCCTATTTCCTTGATCTCCTCTAAAGGGTGAGTGGTCCTATCCCATTCAAGAGTGCATATTTCTGTAATATACTTAACAGCTCATGCACATTATTCCAATTTGAGAAAAAAATGGCATCATACATGCAGGCATGCACCCCTCGAAGCAAGTGTTATATAATAAGTTAACTAAATGTAAATTTACACACGAGCTATCTATTGCGGTTCCCATTATTACCCTTTATCCTCGTTACTTGTTATATAACACTTTCTTTGCGGGCTACATGCATGCATGTATTCTCATGTGAATGCATGATTACTTATTACTTGTTACATAAAATTTATAGTATGTTTCATTTAATTATGTTTTATTTATATTCGATTTTTACATTGTTATGTTTCATTTTGCATCACAACCCCAAATGTTAGAGAATTCCTAGGGCGAACCAACTAATGGCGATCTAAGTGTTCAAATCCACCACTTAACAACCGTTCAAGAATTCAAAACAACAATTCAAATAATAATGTCTTTTATTAGAAATTCCAAGGGCTAACCAACTCAATATCCATCTAAAAGTTCAAATCCACGAGTCAAAAACAATTCAATAATCCTAAACAATTCAAGAATCTCTCTATGTGTGTGTGTCTATATATATATATATATATATATATATATATATATATATATATATATATAAATAAATAAAGAGAGAGAGTGTAGGGGGTGTCCCCCCCCCCCTCCCCACATGGATGATTAACTTAGCCGAGTGAGTTGACTATTTATAAAGAAATATGTATTGCAAACACACTTCGAAGACTCTATATGCAAGTGGTTCATAGGACCCACCTCGAGGGCTCTTCACAAGCAAGTAGATCGCAGTGCTCTACCTCGAAGAGCCTCTAACAGACCTAGCTCGAAGGACCCATCTCAAAGAATAAAGGTCACTCGGATGACAATAGTTTGTAATAAGAAATTGAATGTTGTATTATGAACTTTGTCTAATGAATATATATGTTGAGTGGGGTAGCTTAGTACTTGTTAGGGACCATGCCTCACAGGGAATGGGCGGGATTTCATGCCCTATCAAGCAACCTCCTCTTGGGAACTTTGTAGGGACATGGTTTGGAGGATTGAGAACAAGGCAACGTTGGGAACTATCACTAACCCTCTTGGTACACTTGAACAAAACTTTGTCCAGGACAAATGTCACCCGGGCCTACTCATTGCTTACCTATTCGAGTGAACCTACTCGAGTCATTCGATCACCCTCAATACTTACCCCCTAGAGGTCACCTCCTCAAGGTACCTCGGGTGCCAGCCCGTTTGACTCACGTGACTAGATACCAAACAATATCCATTGTTTGAACCACTTCCTGATGTCATGGCGTCTGTCGTTTAGGAACTCAAGAATACAAAACTCAAGTTCCTTTATCCTTTGGACGGCTGTTCTAGTCCACCAAATTTGACCGTATAGCTATCCTAGAGTAAGTCCCAAGCTGACAAGTCATATCCTTCATTAATGACTTCAATACTTCCAAACAATAGAATATTTTTTGCCAAAACTAACAGATCCCATGCATTAAATGTAGTATCTCATGCATTTAATGCACCAGGATAAAGGGATCGAGGGCATGTTGACTCGAGCAACCTCTCCCTCTATATAAATAAGACCAAAACAAACAAATCAAGGGAGAGAAGATCCAGAGCCCAGAACTGCTGTCCAATTTCCCTTATACCAGAGAACTCTCGCGAGAGCATTAACTCTCATACACATTCAATGTACCCATAATTGGGCATTAAGTGACCTATAAGTTCCTACCTTGTCTTTATTGTGCCTACAATGCTTGTTCTTTCTCCCTACGACCACGCTACCTATTGGTTCCAATCATTTACTGCGTTTTCTATATGTTGTTCATATCAATATGTTCTTTAATGGAACTTTGAATATTAAATCTCTCTATCTCTGATTCACCTGTGGCTCTGACCTATACTTCATATCTGGCAGTGTTACTCCCGATCTTAATAAGAGGTTATGCCTCACTTAATACTAACCGTATTCGAAGAACCCACATCTTACAGAGATGGATGTATATACATATATATATATATAGAGAGAGAGAGATACAAAAATGTGTATAGAGAGAGAGATGACGGTCGCTGCTACAATTAAAGAGAGAAACCAAATTTCAATTTCATAATTGAATACCAAAAATCAAATAGTCACTATACCAAATACCAATTTCAATTTCTAATACTTATTTTAATTTCAATTTAAAGTACCAGTTTCAATTTCAATTTCAAATTCAATTTTAATATGAAATTGAAATTAAAATTCATTTTATAATACTAATTCCAATTTACTCCATCTCCTCTAAAGGGTGAGTGGTCCTATCCCATTCAACACCGCGTATTTCTGTAATATACTTAGCAGCTCATGCACAATGTTCTAATCTGTGGAAAACTCGACATCATATCTCCATAGTTCTCCAAGTACATGACATAGACTCTCAAGTGTAAGTGTTATTTCAATTTATCAAATGAAATAACACTTAACATCGCATCATCTAGTATGCACCCAGAGAACATTAAGATACGACAGCAGAACTTCCCAGAAAAGTAACAAGGTTAAGCCACTAAGAATATTATTATATAGAAACTATGCAGTCCCAAACTATCAAAATGAGACAATTCGAGAGATCTCATTCCAGGGGTAATGACTCTCGAATGGGCCTAAGGCTAGTGAATGCGTATGCATAAGAACTAGAAGGCTAGTATCTATGCACGCTTTATGTAAGGGCTATAATATTTATATTCAATAATAATATTTATAGTGATGATTTATAAAAAGTTATGTTTCATTTCGCATTACCCAATTTCAGATTTACACAACACTATACTCAATTTCCATTTTATACCCAATTTCAATTTTAATCTCACGTTTACCCAACAATATGCCCAATTTCGGATTTATATCCAATTTCAATTTCATATTTATACAACGAAAGGGGTCCAATTTCAGATTTATACAACATTATACCCAATTTTCGTTTTATACCCAATTTCAATGTTACTTTCACATTTACACAACAATATGCCCAATTTTAGATGTCCAACCAATTTTAATTTCATATTTACACAACAAAAGGGGCCAATATTTACAAAACAAAGGGGTTCAATATTTACAAAACAAAGGGGTTCAATTTCATATTTACACAACCAAGGGGTCCAATATTTACACAACAAGGGGATTTAATATTTTTACAACAAAGGGGTCCAATTCAGATTTATGCATACTTTTTATAAACACCAAATTAAACATACATATACACAAAATCACACACACACACGCACACACAGATATATATAGGGAAAGAATCAAGCGAGGTTCCAGTTTGTGGACCCTGAATGAGGTCCATTGTTTTAAAATAGTAAAAAAAATATTTTTAAGTTGATTTTTTTTTATGTTTTTTAAACATTTCAGTAGGACCATAAAAAAATAATCAACTCAAAATGAATCTTTTTTACTATTTTAAAAAAATGGTCAAACTGTGTCAATTTTTTCATTTTGAGTTGATCATTTTTTTATAGTCCTACTGAAATGTTTAAAAAATATAAAAAAAAATCAGCTTAAAAATATTTTTTTTACTATTATAAAACAATAGACCTCATTCAGGGTCCTCAAATAGGGAGACCTCACTTGATCTTCTCTCTCTCTCTCTCTCTCTCTCGCTCTCTCTCTCTCTCAGAGAGAGAGAGAGAGAGAAGGGAGGGAAATGAAATAGGGGAAAAAGAGGCGGTAGGGTTTTTAGTTAGGAGAGTTATTATGGACCTGTTAAGGTCTTTGACCGGGACAACTTTCTAAATTTGTAACAGCCAAAGACCGTGACAAGTCTGTGACAACTATACTTATCACGATTAATGATTGTGATAAAAAACACGTGTTTTTTCACAATCAAGGCTGGTCGGATTAAAGATGATAATTTTCCTTTTTGGTGTAGTGTGAGTAGTTGATAAATGTTACATATCTCATTGGTCTATCGGTACTTGTCTTCCATGATTTGTATCTCATCTTCTAAGCTTACTTCATCAATGGGTACCACCCAATCATATGATTCTCGAGCCCATTACTAGGCTTTCATGAACAAGGCACTGAATTTCTGACAGTCGATGGTCATCTTGGTGGGAAATTTTAGCCCAAATGCTAAGGGTTGGTTTAGAACAACTGGTAAATCCATATCTTTCCCTTCTAATTGGGTGAGGACGATAATAGAGGCCCTTATGAGGAGTGACTGAGCCTGGTTCGTAAAGAAAGTAGGGTGTAGGAGAAAGTATGGGCAGACTTTGAGTAGTCTGGGTGAGATTATGGGTATGATGGGTGCTTTACTGGGCACAATTTGGGTAAATGGATTGAATTCCATGTCATTCTCTAGAAATATGGCATTTGTGTAGGTTGGAAGCAGGTTATGAGTGGTGTTGGGTTAAGGATCGATTGGTGGGGTGATGATACCGCAATTAATTAAACATTGGACCACATTCCGTAGATTAAATCACTTTCCAGTGGTTTGGCTGGTATACTAGTGGAAATAACAGTGGGCATCGACCTTGAAGTTCTTGGGAAGTGGGTTTGGTAATGGATGGGATTTTAAGAGTTTAATGGGGTTTTAGCTTAGCAAAAGTTTGTATATTTTGAATAAGGGATCATGGAGCTCGGTGTACTTCTTTTTAACAGGATTAGGGAGGCTTTTAAGTGGCTAAAAGGTAGCAGACTGGGAGATATTATTGATGGTTGAGACTGTAGTATTGTCAAGCTTCTCGTACTTTTTGGGAATAAAATGTCTGATAATTTTCTTCATCTTGGCTTGTACTTTGACAACACTTTGTTTAACTTCTACACCCGCTTCTTAGAATGTTCGAAAATGTGGATAATACTGAACTCGTATACTCTCTTAGATATGGGGAAGTAAATTCTTCTTCACTATGCTAACTTCTTCTTCTTCGAAGGGACAATTAGTTATCGTGGCCACTTTCGCCCTCCACCTTGCTAGGAAGTTGCTGATAGTTTCTTCAAGATTCTAGTTGAGAAGATCTAAATCATGATATGTAACCTCTAGTTCGTTATTTTACTTGTACAATGACATGAATTCTTGGGAGACATCTTCCCAACTGCGAATTCCGGATTCTTTGAGGGATACGAACCATTGGAGGGTGTTGACTTTCAAATTCTATTGAAACATCTGGGACATTATCTCTTCAGAGGCACCAAGAAGGGTCATGGATCGATGATAACTGCGAAGATGAACAACTGGTGGCCAACTTCCCCCGAAATTATCGATGGCTGACATCTTAAACTTTTCTAACAATCTTGATTTAAGGTATGGAGACATGTGGGTTGCAGAAACGCGAGCAGAAATCACAAGTATAATATATGGAAATAATATATAACAAAAATAGGAAAGGAGGACCCCAATCTCAAATTTTACTCGAGACGCCTAAGTAGCCTAAAAAGGCATTAACGTTCACGTAGTTTGAATGCAACACGGGGGTGGATTTTATCCCATAAATCTCTGGGACTTTATTATGTGTGTGTGTGTGTGGAAAAATGATCTTTTAGTGCGAGAAAATGTAGTGAGAACTCCCTGTTTGTAATTTACAAGAAAACTTTCCTTTTCTTGTTTTTAGGCTTTTTATAGAAAATATAGTATGGGCACTACTACTAATAAAACTTTGGATATTATTGTGTGAGCACTAGAAATGATGAAATGCTAAAGTAAGAATTAAATAACTAATGTGAAAATAAGAGAATTTAAAGGGAGAGGAAAAGATTTGGGTCATCTTCGAAATCTTTGACATTGATCTTGATTGTTCAAGGGTTGATCTTGCAAGTGGATGGAGGTGGTAGGAGGAGAGGGAATGGAATTTCCTAAGTTGGTTAAGAAAAGGATGGGAAATGAATGTGGGGGAGAGGTTTCAATATGGAAACCACCCTAACTTCGAGACAATATTACTGAGATCAATGAGGGGGATGTTTCTGAGGTACCTTTTCGAAGTGAGGTCCCTCTACCTTGACATAGAGTTAAGGGGGTGATGATAGACATTTTCCCTTACATGCCTATTCACGGGTAACCCCAGACACACTGCTGATAGGCATGGGAATGGATTTGCCATTGGGTAGTCAAAAGCAACTTTTTTGGAAAAATGGTCATAAAATGAAATCCGTAAGTTAAAATCACGCATGGGATGAATGTTGGAAAGGATGTTCAAAGCCCTTTGAGAATATATAGGTCCACTTATGGGTTAGGTAATTGACTATGATCAAACAAGACTCGAAAGTGCCCAATGGTCTTTTGGACAAGAAATTCTCAGAGGAAAATGAATCATTCGTCCGAACTGTAAAGACAATTTATGTATGGGATGGGATATTCTAAAGGCTATTCAAAGTTCTTTGAATATTCATTTAGCATCGTTCGGGTCAGAGAGTTATCCTTAGTCAAACAAGTCCACGAACTGCCCTGTGATCCTTTAGAGTCAAATGGGTCGTTCCTCCATACCTAAGGTTGATTTATGCACTGGGTAAACCGTTAGAAATGGGATTTAGGTACCTTCAAAGATTCATTCAGTATCATTTGATTTGAATAGTTTTTGAGAGTCAAATGGATATCGAGAGCGCCCGGTGGCCTCTGTATCAATTTTCAGGATGAAAACAGATCGTTCATCCTAATCGTTAGGCTGATTTACGCACATGGTAGATCGTTAGAAGGGGATTCAAGGACCTTTGATGATTTATTAAGCTTTTGGTCAGGTGATAAAGTTGATTGGGGTCAAAACCTGGTTCGGGAGTTGCTAGTGGCATCTAGATCAGTTTTAATGGTAAAAAGAATCGTTCGTCTAAACCTTAATGGCGATTTGTGCACGAGGTAGGCCATTATAAATGTGTCTCAGAGCCCTTCGAAGATTCATTGATCTTTCACTTAGACAAAAAAGTTTACCAGAGTGAAACAGGGCCCGAGAGTGCCTAGTGGCCTCTAGATCAATACTCGGAGTGTGACCTAGGATTTATGGTAAAGGAGGAAGTGCTAGGGACCTGGGGTGATTCTTAAGCGGTCTTAAAATGTGGTCTCCACATTTGGATTATTAATTGAAAAATATGGGAGGATGGAATTTTAAGGAGGATAAGATATCGAGGGATGCGAGAAAATGTGAAATCAGGAAAAAGATGATTCAGGAAGAAATTAGTTCGTCACAAAAGTCTCGAGCATTGTGGTTAAGGGAAGGAGACAAGAACACCAAATTTTTCCACAAGGTGGCTAATTCTCATCATCGCTTTAATCATATTCAAAATCTCTCAGTGGATGAGGAGGAATTTGAAGAACCAAATGAGGTGAGGAGGTATATCTCAATTTTATGAGAATTTATACAAAGAGGAAGGGTTCTGGTGCCTTAATCTGGATGAAGTTGATATGGGGTCAGGGGAGGATTCAGAGATGTTAGGAGGGGGATTTACGGAGGAGGATCTCATGTAAGTGTTGAGATATATGAGTGGAGATAAGGCCACCGACCCTGATGGTTTCACCATGCCTTCTTTCAGCATTATTGGTTAGTAGTGAGAAGGGAAGTGATGGCTTTTGTGACAGAGGCTGCTTTCTAAGGAGCTTTATTTGCATGTTCATAACCTTCGATAGATGTTCGGTATTTCATACCAATAAGTATGATTGGGAGTGATTTTAATCTTCTTACTAAAATATTGTATGTCAGACTATTGGTCATTGATCCACTCATTTAAGAATTATAAAATGGTTTTGTGGGAGGAAGGAAAATCTTGATGCGATCCTGGTGGATGATAAGTGTGTTGTGTTGAGGGTAAGGAGTGAGGAGTCTGCATTATATGCAATTTGGACATTGAGAAAGAGTATGATCATGTTAACTGGGGTTTGTTGTTGTACTTACTAGTGAGGATCGAATTTGGATAGAGTTGGTGTGGTTGGATCAAGAGATGCATCTTGTCTATTAGGTTCTCGGTTCTAATTAATGGGGATTTTGGACCGGTTCTTTTTCATTCCTTGTGGCTTTCATAAGGAACACCCTTTGCCTTTTTTTTCTTCATTTTTGTGATGGATGATTTTTGTCTGATGTTGGGTTGAGTGTTAGAGGAAGGGATGATTAGCAGATTCATGGTTGGGTATTCGAGAGTCTGGTGAGGGTATCATATCATTGCAGAAGATACGATTATATTCTATGAAGTGGAAGAGGTCCATCTCTAATACTTCTACTAGTGTGCTTTGAGGCAGTATCGGGGCTTTATATTAATTCCAAAAATTGTGAAATGAATTCAAGGAGGGGGGGGGGGTGAGAATGTGGGTAGTTTGGAAAGGACACTTGGATGTAGAGTGGATGCACTCCCTTCAGCACATTTCAAATTTTCATTAGGGTTAAGTACAAGACTAAACTATATGGGACCCAATTCTAGAGAGGGTAAAAAGGATATTAGCAGCATGGAACAATTGTTATCTCTCGGAAGGTGGGAGGTTAGCATTGATAAAAAGAACTTTGTGGATTCTACCAATTTACTTCTTATCCATTTTACCGTTGACATGTTTAGTGCGTAAGATTCTAGAGAAGGTGATGAGATATTTTTTGTGGAGTGGTAATGAAGATAGTTTCAAATACTGTCTTGTGGGGTGGAATGAAGTCTATAAAATGATTAAGTAGGGGTTGCATGAGTGAAGAACCTTGAGTACTTAAACAAAGCATTGTTAGGTAAATGGTTATGTAGATTCTCTTATGAGGACAATAGGATATAGAGGAGAATGGTGGTATCTAGGGGGATCTACACAACTCAGGTAGGCCCCTGGAGTGGGGAGCTTTGCCCATGAGGTGGGGTTGTCGGATCATATTTGAAAAGGGTGGAGAGACTCTTATAGATACACAAAGTTTCATTTAGGGAATGAGAATAGGATTAGATTCTTAAATGATATGTGGGAAAGAATGAATCTCTAAAGTACTAGTTCCCCTGAATATTCATTATCGGAGGGCATAAGGACAAAATGGTAGTTGATGATATGATGATGGTTGGGAATCATTATGTGTGAAACCCAAAATTTAGAAGACGGTTGTGGGATTGATAATTACAAAAAGCTGAGGCATTTTTTGACTTGTTGGGAACGACACCTGTCTCATCGGGAGGAGAAGATGGCCTAAAATGGGTGTTAAGAAGGAGGGGGGATTTAACGGTGAAATATTATTATTCTATTTTGAGAGGGAATGATAATCGGAATGATAGGTTTCGATAAACGGAGATTTGGAAGTCGAAGGCGCCTCCAAAAGTTATGTTCTTTGTCTATACCATTGTCTTACATTCCTTTTGGATTTTACATCTTTCATTTTGTAAAATTATTTGATATAAATATTAGACCAAACTCAATTGTCTTAATTCGTCCACTGATACTGCATGATTGCAATTCTCCATTTTAGATGCCATCGTGGACTGTTGCGACGCAATCTTGAGTATGTCGTGTGCCACCTAGTGTCTTTTCTACCATAGGTAAAGTAATTGACACATGGAAATTGAATTCTCTTTTGTAGTAGTGTTCAAAACTCGCCACTGATATTATCCCAACATAACCACTTTGTATCAAAGCCTATAGGTGGGGGTTTAACTTGAAATTCCTTCCTTCCAGTTATGAATTTATCTCACTTAAGTACTCGATGTTTTATTTTAAATCTCTCAATGTTAAACAATTATTTCATACGTACAATATTTAACGTTATGGAGGGTGTTTTGTTTTATCAAGCAAAATAAAAAAAATTATAGGTGGATGGAATATGGAAAATGGGAAATTAAGAACCTTTGTAAAGCGGACGAATAATATAATATATATTAAAAATTCTTCTATAAGTAACAAAAGTATACCTTTGAGAAAAAACAATATTCATATTATGTTTCACTTCTTCAACTTCTTCTAAAAGTTTTTATTTTCACGTTAATTGAAATTTTAACCCTAAAGTTTGGAATGATGCTGTTATGAACTTATTTTTTACAATTTTTGTAATATTAACCTTGATGTATATGATTACTACAATTTTAACCCTCTTAAAATTCTATTATGATATTTTAACAGAATGTTGACTGGCAAAAATATGGGACATACAATTTATTTACTTAACCATTTAACAATTGACTTGAAAATAAAAAAATATTTCAATAAAAATTCCATTAAAATTCCCCTCTATTAAATTAAAACAATTAAAATTGACTAAAAATAAACTTAATTATAGCCATAGAAAATTTGAAAAATATAAAAATAAGAAATGTAAATTATATCTTATCTCAACTCCTTTCATTGCCCATAACTACGGGCCATCCCTACCTCCTTTTACCTCTTTCCCTTCCTCGCCATAACCCCTCCACAACCTTAGTACCACCTCCAAGTCCAACTTATATTCCCCCACAAACAACTAACCTTCGCCTAATGCCAACCACGTTACCCTCCCTTCCATCAGAATTTCACAGATCATAAATTATGGAAAATAATTTTCAACCATAAAAACCCTAGAATATTTGTTTTAGTACATCCATATAGGAAACACACACACAACTAGACTCATGTAAGATCTTTAAATAAGGCCTTTAAATGTGGATGAATTTTTTTTAAAACAGTAAAAACAATATGGCGTCATTTTTCTACATGATATCCATTTAATGTTTAGATATCCAACAAAAATCAAGCCAAAATATTTTTTTTACTATTTTAAAAAAATGGAACAATATATCTGAGTTTTAAGTATTCTAAACACTGGCATATATTAATAATTTTCTTTAACTAATGAAAAAATGGGATTAGTTTTTTCACAAAATATCCTTGTTGATACTAAATTTAGTCTGCTGACATGTACCAATTACGTGGAGACACGTATCAATCTACATGGAATCCGTGAACATTTTTGACAAACACCTTGACTCCGAGGAACTCAACCTCCCCGACCAACTTAGGCTCTCCGAGCAACAGGTGTTCTCCGAGAAACTCATGTATACCGAGCTACTTAGGCGATCCGAGCAGCTTTGGCGGTCCGAGCTGCACCTCGTATAAAGCAGTTATAACTGGATAATTAAGAGGATTGAATGCGCATTAAATGCTGATTATTATCATACAGATGTACACGCCTATTGGACAGCTATGTAATATTCTCTCGTATGTACAGTTTCAAGGCTATAAATACATTGTAACCTCCTCATTAGCATGGGACTCAGAATTTCTTGGTAAACCCCTTATCGAGAATTCTGTAAACAGTCAGCAATAATACAAACAATGGACGTAGGCCATTCTTTCAAGGCTGAACCACTTTAAAAATCTTTTATCTTGTTTAATTTTATCCGTGATTAAAGAATTAGGTCAAATCCAATTTTTTACATCAACAGATTGGCGCCGTCTGTGGGAAACGACTAAAACTATCGTTTTTCACCAAAACAATTCATCTCCAATGGATGATAATCCAGAATCCAGTAATCAAAACGCTGGAAACCCCCCAAATCCATCTTCTCCTCCGAATGTTCAAGATTTGGCCGGAATAATGGCTAACATAGCCCAAGGCCAGACATACATGCAAGAAACTATGCGACAACTCATGCAAACTATCCTGGGCGGAGTGTCGACCCATTCAGGACAACAAAGCGTTCAAAGAAACACCCGTTAACTTTCTTCGCGTACTGGGCATATCGATTCATATCTCACTGAAAGATATGATAATTTTTCTTATCAACCAGGTCAAACTTCGTCATTACGAGCCACAGATACTGAACAACACATCACCCTCTCTCCAGACTGGACTAGTGCATTGGAGAGATTAAGTAAGGCCTCTCATTTTGATCGATTGGGACCTAAGAGGAATAGGAGTCCTCCTAAGGCTGTGTCGAGGAACTTTCGACGACCATCCAATCTATGGGAGGGATCTGCCCAATCACGACCACCTGCTCGTCATGATTGATCCTAGGAAGCAACTTCAACACAATCAATTGCTCGAACTAATAGGCCCGAGGAGGAAAATGATGCATGGAAAGGCTCTATTCGAAGGTTAGAGGATAGATTAGGGGAGATGGTTAAGGTCAAGAATCCTCTACAAAGAACTTTTGTCCAAGGGACACCTTTTATCCAGGCAATTGTGGATTTTCCCACACCATCGAAGTTCAAAGCACCTGTTGTGACTCCTAAATATGATGGAAAAACTGACCCTGTCCTTCATATAGAACAATACCAAGATGCTGCTGATATCTATGTCGTGCCTGATGAGATGAGATGTAGGGCATTTTCGGGAACTCTTACCGGATCTGCTCAAATATGGTACAATAATCTTCCTCGGGAGAAGATTTAAACTTTCGTTCAACTGGTCGAGCTCTTTATTAGAAATTTCTGTTTTGGAGATAAACTAGTTAAATGAGTAGCACACTTGTTAAGTGTTAGACAAAAATCAGGTGAGAGCACCAGGGATTATATAACTCGTTTCAATAATGAGAAGCTCGAAGTTATTGATTACGTGGAAAAGACAGCGATTACTGATTTGATGAGTGGAATATTGCCCAATAAATTGTACTACACTTTGGGCAAAGATCCACCCAGGAACATGTCAGAACTGATGGCAAAAGCGGCCAAAATCATGAATGTCGAGGAGGCTATTGCTGCGAAGAAGAACATGGACACAAAAGCGATCAAGGTTGAAGTTGACAAAGCTAAAAAAAAAGAGCATAAGAATAATGGTGGTGACAAGAAGTCAAAAGCAAAGCCATCATGGGAAACGTTGAAGAAATTTGAAAATTACACTCCTTTGAAAGTAGACATAAACCATGTTGTGGAAGAAATCAAGAACAGCGAGGAGCTAAATTGGCCAGAGAAAATGAAGACAATCCCTGACAAGAGGAATAAGGCCAAATATTGCGAGTTCCATAAAGACCATGGTCACACGACCAAAAATTGCATAGCTCTTCAGAATGAAATCGAAGCACTCATCAGACGAGGAAAGATGACCAAGTATGTTGATCGCAGAAATGAAGGAAAAAGTAAAGACCGAGTAAGGCAGAGGTCTAGATCTCCTCATCGAGTAGAAGAAAACAAGAAAAGATGTCATGAAGATGATCCAGAAGACGATCCCAATCTCCCCAAAAGACCAAGACAACCAGAGCGTGAGGTATTTTCAATTCGTTTTGGATCGTTTAATTGTAATGTTATTACAGGTGGAGATGCAGGAGGTGGAGACCTTACTGCAAAGAGGAAAGCATACCTCAATGAGGCTAAATCTTGTTCATACATTCAACGAATAAATCTAGCTGAGGATGATCGCCCGAGGAAGGTTAACAAAGAAAAACAAGTCATCGGTTTCTCCAAGAATGACCTCGCATGTGTGTTATATCCTCAAGATGATCCATTGGTGATCAAAATGAGGATGAAGGAAGTAATAATATCAAGAGTATTGGTGGATAACGGTAGCTCGGCGGATATCATGTTCTATTCATGCTTCGACAACTTAAATTTAAAGTTGTCTCAACTGGAGCCTTATCATAGGCCCCTCCTCGGATTTGCTGGCGAGAAAGTTTTTCCACTAGGGACAATTAAGTTGGATATGTTCATCGGTACATGGCCTACTTGTCGAACAGAAAGGGTGCGCTTTTTTGTGATGGATAAGAATGTTCAATCAGCTTATAATATCATCATGGGAAGGGTAGGTTTAAAGAAGTTCGAAGCAGTACCATCTACTGTACATCAATGCCTAAAATTTCCAACCAACTTTGGAGTAGGAGTTGTAAAGGGTGACCAAAAAGTAGCTAGGGAATGCTACTATTCATCTGCCGAGCATGAAGAACTGGAAGAATCTAGGAAAAAGACTACTACCTATCAAGTGGATGAAGGTGTAGAGATTGAAACAATAGATCCCAGAGACGAGTCGCAACTCGTGAAAGGTCAGGTGGTGGAAGCTACTGAAAATATCATTCTGGACGAAGAGCACCTGGAACGAACAACTCAAATAGGTTCTTCGTTGGATGCGTCACTAAAACAGGAATTGATAGTTTTTCTAAAAAGCAGAAAGAAAACTTTTGCCTGGAGTCATGAGGACATGCCAGGAATAGACCCAAATTTCTTATGTCACGAGCTCAATGTAAGTAAGGAAATCAAGCCAGTAAAGCAGAGAAGAAGAGTGTTCATCCCCTAGAAGAACCAAGTTATACAATAGGAGGTCGAGATGCTCCAAAAATCTTTTTTATTGAAGATGTCAAATATCCAGACTGGTTAGCTAATGCGGTGATGGTGAAGAAGAAGAACAACAAGTGGAGGATGTGTGTAGACTTCACCGACCTCAATAAAGCTTGCCCAAAGGATTATTTTCCTTTTCCCCGAATTGATCAATTGGTGGATGCGACCTCGAGACACGAGATGTTGAGCTTCATGGATGCTTATTTAGGTTACAACCAGATTAAAATGAAACCTGAAGACAGGGAGAGTACCTCTTTTATTACCCCTAGGAGAACTTATTTTTTATAATGTTATGCCTTTTGGTTTGAAAAATGCAGGTGCAACATATCAGCGGCTGATGAACAAAGTGTTTGTAGAACAAATGAGTCATAATATGGAAGTTTATATTGATGATATGCTGACAAAAAGCAAGAAGGTTGCTGATCATCTAATTGATCTAGGTTAAATTTTTGATCAATTAGATAAATATCAAATGAATTTGAACCCTACCAAGTGCATATTCGAAGTACGAGAAGGAATGTTCCTCAGGTATATTTTCAACCAACGAGGTATTGAAGAAAATCCAAAAAAGATCAAAGCTTCATTGGGCTACGATCTCCAACGACGAAGAAGGAAGTACAAAGTCTCACAGGACGTGTTGCTGCCCTTAACAGATTTGTGTCACGAGTAACTGATAGATGCCTCCCATTCTTTAAAACACTCCGAAAGACGTTTGAATGGAACGATGAATGCGAGAAGGCCTTTCAAGAATTGAAGAAGTACCTGGGAGCACCTTCGCTGTTGTCCAGGCCGGTGATGGGAGAAAGATTGTACCTGTATTTAGCAGTGTCAGAGAATGCAGTTAGCTCGACATTAATAAGAATGGAGGATGGAGTGCAAAAACTAATTCATTACACTAGCAAGGCCTTCCGAGGAGCAGAGATCAGATATCCAAAGCTGGAAAAGTTAGCACTGGCATTGATCGAAGCAAGTAGAAGAATGATGCCTTACTTTCAAGCTCATACCATAGTAGTGTATACCGATATGCCATTAAGGCAAGCTTTGTACAAATCGGAGAAATTAGGAAGATTGGTGTACTGGGCTGTAGAGTTGGGTGAATACGATATAATTTATGAGCCCATGTTGTCACTTAAAGGGCAAGCAGTAGCAAATTTTATCGCAGAATTCACTTATCCTGATACTCCCGAGGAGAAAAGGTTGAATACCAACTAACCTGTGGATGTTATAGGATCATCAAATTTAAACCCCGAGCAAGTTAAGTTAGTTAGTGAGCAAGAGAAGATGGTCGACGAGCAGCAAGAAGTTCTAGAGGAGAATAATAGAAAGCAACGAATATACCACTGAGGAACTCTATCTGATCAAAAATTTGAGGATGAGGTACCTATATGGAATATATATATGTGGATGGCTCATCCTGCACTATAGGCTGTGGAGCAGGGATTGTTTTGAACAGCCCAGATTAGGTCGATGTGGAGTATGCTTTGCGCTTCCAATTCAAGGCTTCTAATAAAGAGGCTGAATATGAAACAATGATTGCAGGTTTTAGTTTAGCAAAAACCATGGGGGCAGAGTAGGTTATCGTATTCAGTGACTCGCAATTGATTGTAAATCAGATGCTGGGAGTATATGCAGCCAAAGGAGAATTAATGATCAAATATCATGCAAAAGAAATGGAGATTTTATCAAGCCTAATTGCAGTACAGATAATTAGAGTACTAAGGATGGAGAATGCAAGAGCATATGCCTTAGCTCGGTTAGCCTCAGCAACACGCACCGAGCTATGAAGAATAATCTCGATAGAAGTTTTGGCTAGCAGGAGCATTGACGAAGATATGATGAACTTCATTTCCCTTGATTTAGGACCATCTTGGATGGATCCCATCAGGGCCTATATTGAAGAAGGGACAGTACCATCTAATAAGCTCGCGGCCAAGAAGTTGAAGTTTAAAGCTGCCCGTTATGTATTGAATAATGGCATCCTATATAGACGAGGAATCATAGCTGGCTTGCAGAGATGCGTACATCCCGCCGAGGTGAAAGACTTGATCGAAGAGGTCCATGAAGGGTCTTGTGGAGACGATGTAGCAGGTTGAACACTTTTGCAAAGGATAATGATGCAAGGATACTATTGGCCGACGAAGAGGACAAATTGTATAGCCTATGCAAAAAAATGTGACAAATGTCAACGCTTCTCCTCTATCCGAAGAACTCCCCAAGCATTGTTGACACCCATTACTTCCCCTTGGCCATTTGCCATGTGGGGAATTGACTTGGTCAGGCCACTTCCAACGACCAGAGGAAGGTTAAAATATCTCGTCGTCGTAGTGGATTACTTTACTAAGTGGGTGGAAGCTGAGCCTCTTATTGATATGACGTATGAAAAGGTATACAAATTTATTTGGAAGAATATAATCTATAGATACGGCATTCCCCATGCATTCATCACCGACCATGGAACTCAATTTGACAATGAGGAGTTCGTTGCATATTATCATCAGTAAAACATATTGAAAACACACTCTGCACCAGGCCATCCCCAGAGCAATGGACAAACTGAAGTGATAAACAGAACGCTGCTGAATGGTTTGAAGAAAAGGTTGGATGATGCATAGGAAAATTGGATCAACGAGTTGTATTCTATACTGTGGGCTTATCGTACTACTCCATGAGCAGCAACAGGAGAATCTCCATACATACTAGCATTGGGAAGTGAAGCTGTTATACCTGTCGAGCTGGGCCTCCCAACACATAGAGTGCTAAATTTTAATTCTCCTATCAGCGACCTGATGAGAAGATTCGATTTGGATATGCTCGAGGAGGTTAGAGAAGAAGCAGCGATCAGGAATGTTACATACCAGTAACGAACATCTCTGTTCTACAACAAGAGAGTAAAGAAATATGACTTAAAAGAAGGGGACTATGTGCTAAAGAAAGTGATTCAAAAACAGAATAAACTGGAGGCTAACTAGCATGGACCCTACAGAGTAATAGAGGTTTCTCGACTAGGGACGTATAGGATTGAGACCTTAGAAGGAGAAGAGTTTAAGAATGCATGGAATGCAGAGCATCTACGCAAATATTATCAGTAGTCCAATCCCAATGTAAATACAGTTTTCTTCAATATAAATAAAATTTTGGATGTTTTGACCAATTCTCTCCTTTTGTTGAAAATTTTTCGGAGTACCAGTGCTACACACTACGCATCAAGACCAGAAAAAAAATCCACCAACTACGGTTGGTCGGGAATAAAAATCCACTAACTACGGTGGGTTGGGAATAGAAAATTCACCAACTACGGTTGGTCGGGAATAAAAAATCCACCAACTACGGTTGGTCGGGAATAAAAATCCACTAACTACGGTTGGTCGGGAATAGAAAATCCACCAACTACGATTGATCGGGTAAAAATCCACCAACTACGGTTGGTCGGGAATAAAAAAAACCATCGACTACGGTTGGTCGGGAGTAAAAATCCACCAAATTCGGTTGGTCGGAAACAGGATGGTTAAACAAAGCAGGATCATGGAATGAAAGTCGTCTCATGGCTTAAAAGTAAAAAAATGATAAATCACTATAAAGAATAAAACATAATTGCTATACTTGTGATATATCAAAAAATTGGTCATCAAATACTTATTACCAACTCGGGATAATTAACAATTTTTTAAAAAATCCAGTTGGTCAACAGTTTAAAGTAATACAGGACATTTTTTATACACATACATATCAGTAAATAAAACAGAATATTTCAGAGACAATAACAGTCAGGATTGCAAAGAAAACGAAAAACTTTTTCATCAAAACCAGAACAAATTACATATAGAATTAAATATTACATAGAAAGCCATTACATCAAAAATCCTATTCTATTGGCTTTTTCCCTTCTGCCTTTGAAACAGGTTCTGCTCCAGCAGGAGGATCGTCTAAGGCATAAGGAGAGTTTATGAAGTTTACGTCTCGAAGCATCCTGACATTCATTACCGAGGGTCGATCAAGTAAGTGCTCCGGGCGAGATATCTCAAAATTAGAGTGAAGACTGTAGTCACCGAGATACTTGGAAATTAAGCACTGTGGAATAGCTCCAGCAGGAATCCAGATCATCTCCAGTTTAAAAGGTGGCACAGGTAACTCGAGCAACCCAGGGTCATAGTAATCCCAGAGATAATGGCCCTTTTCCAACTGTAACACTCCCAATGCATTCAACCACCCTTGCTTGTAACCCTCGTTATTTGCATTCTGAATTCGGTCATCTAAATGGTAGAGGTCTTCATCATAACCATCCATCCAGAACTCTATGGGTTGTTTGTGAAACTGGTAGGTCAACCTCTCCAGTTGCTCGTGGAGGTTCTTCACTAAAAGTTATTTATTCGCCAAGGCAGATTTTTGTGCAGAAAGTTTCTCGTCTAGGTTCAGAATCTTCTTGGACATCTCAGTTAATGCTTGATTCTTCGCCATCAATTGGAAGGCCTGATTCTTCAAAGCTGATTGAGTTCTTTTCTCTTCAATTGAAAGGCGAGAAGCCCTTGCTCGTCCCGAGAAGATCTTTCTCCTCCGCGAGCAGAGGCAGAGGGTCCAATACTATTTAAAGTTTCCAATTCATCTCTCAAATTGGCATTTTCAACCTCCAAAAAAGAGAAACCCTCGTCGTTGACAGGGACCAAGGCTTTCGAGGTGGATGCTGCAGATTTCAACTGAGATATCTCTCCTCGCAAGTTATTGTTTTCCTGCTCGAACAGCTTGGTGATCTGCCTATGCTCTTCAACCTCGGTATCCAGAGTCCTCTCCTTTATATCATAAGAGGCGACCAACTTATCATACCCTTTGTCAGCATTTAATTGCTGATATTTTTTCTCATACCCATGATGCAAAAGAGCAAAAGACTCCTTGTATTGCTCTTGAAGTTCCTCGATAGTACCCAGGAGGTCTTCAATCATCTCATAATATGCCACATTATTAGCAACTGCACGGTCGAGCAAGCATTTCAGATACTGGTAGGCTTCTAGTGCTCGCTCAGAAGTATCTGGACCGAGGATATCGATGATTTGAGCTTCGTTCAGGTCAGCATGGCCAGCCATAAAGTAATCATTGCATTTTTTCATCAGCTTAGTATCGTGGGCTGACAAGAGCTCCATTTTAGCCATAAACTAGTAAAGAAAAGAGATGGAAAGAATCAATAAAAATGCAGACAAAGCAAGAAGAATAAAATAGATTGATAATAAGAGCAGAGTAAGAAAAAGGGAGTTAAGATGCACAACCAAAATTTTGAATTTTATTACATCACAAAAAGAGGTACATGGTTCAGAATTACATTCAACAACAAAATAAAAAGCAGAGAGAGAGGTCTGAACAATTCTACACCTTCTCTTTGCTTTCTAAGACTTCCTCAGGAGGCTTGGACAAAGAGGTAGGTTGCTCAGAGGGCAGAGAAAGATGATCGGTAGACATGTTGGTTGGTTGGGGATGCTCGTAGTGAAGTTCAACAGTAGGAACTTGATCCTCAGCCATCATCGAAAACTCTTCTCAGGTAGCTTCATCCTCTTCTTCTTCTCTAGGAGAGGGAGGAGGACCATGAACATGGCGCTGAAAAAGTTCAGAACTCTCTGAGACCTTTAGCTCCTGCAGAGCAGCAATCCATCCATTTTGGAAGTATTTGAGGCTGGCAAACTCCATCTGAGAGGACATGGCAGCTAGGCCTTTGTTCCAACCCTTGTTCCAGCCCACGCTGAAGGACTTCTTAACGGCCAGTTTTCTTTTTGACTTCTCTGAGGAAATCCTCTCAGTATGAAGTTCCTCGGGAACCTTCATTTTTCTTTATAACTCCCGCTTCTGACGATTAACGTCACGAAGTCTGCCAAGCTCCTCTTCAGTAATTTTTATCTTGGTCTCAAGCTCTCCAGCATTTTTGAGCTTTTCCTCAAGCTCATTATTTTTCTTCTCACATTCTTTCATTTTCCTCTCCAACTCCTAAGAGGCCTCCACAAATTTATCTCTCTCTTGCTCGATGGTTTTTAGTTGCTTCTTCCAAGAAGCTTTATCTTCGTCATACTTCTAACGAGAATCCTTTAAGGACTGAGTCAGTCCTACAAAAGCCTCTTCCACAGCTGACGAGGAGCTCGAAGCTTTAATAGCTTCATCCTTTTTCAAAATGGTGTTGAAACAAGTTACCAATTGGAAAAAGAAAATAATTGTAAGTCAATACAAGGACATAACATGAAAAATGAAAGTTTTGAGTAGTAATACTTACTGAGGCAATATGATGAGCTGCCAAGGTGGTAGCCCTCTCCCGAGAAAGATTTTCTTCAACACCTTAGACCTCGGGGATAATCCAAGACTTCACTGAGATCATGGATGAGCTCGGAGCAACAAAAGTGGGAACACCACTTCCAGCAGTTAGAGGCTGAGAGATAGATTCAGCCAATTTATTTGAGGAGATTTTCTTCAACTTCCTCGTGGGAATAGGAAAATTTTCGACCAGGGATGGGGTCTTGTTCGGTGATATAACTATAACCTCGCTTGGAGGAGAAACAACTACAATCATACTCGGAGCCATTGGGGTCTTCTCGATAACCTTCTTAGTAGCAGCTGGAGGAGGTGCATCAATTTTTCTTGTTCCTTCTTCTGGGACATCCTGCTTGCTTTTCTTTGCCTCTCCAGCAGTAGAGGTAGACTTATCAAAGAAGGCAGGAGCTCTTCTTCTCTTCATTCTATCACTGAGAGGAATATGCGATTCAGGAGAAGAACCTTCAGAAGCTGGTGCTGGTTCTATGTCACTTATCACTGGACGAGCAGTGAAAGACGAAGTGTAACTCTTGTACTACAACAAGTACGAAGCTGATCTGATATGTTCGTCGATAACAGTTTGGTGCTATTTTTACAGGAACCACATCAAAATATTGATAGAATTCCAAACACAAGGGGTTTGGAGGAAAAGAAAAGCCACATTCAGCCACAAAGAGACTGGGGAACCAATGTCCCTCAACCAAACGAAAATAGTCAGAAGGTTCAGCAAGTTCCTCCAATATGACCCATGATGGAATAAAAAAATCAGAATGAAATTTATCAAGAGACTCCACGAGGTAAACCATGATGAACGAAGAAAGAAAAAGAGAAGGAAGAAGATCTTACAGGAAAAGGGTGGATCAGTTGACAACGAACAATGGAGGAAATGAACGCACAAGATAGAGAAGAAATGAAGAAGTTCTGAGATGAAGATTTGAAAAAGTAAAAGGCGATTGAATTTTTTGAAGCGTTTAAATACGTTACCTCGGGAATAGAGAAGAACAATGATTACCAGGATGGACGATTGCGTACCTGGCAGCTAAAAAGGAAAAAGGGGAACAAAAACCGAAGCGGTTAGAAAAATTCAAAATATTCGTGAAGACATATTCTATGAATTTAAAGAGGAAATAAATAAAAGAAAAATATTCCTAAAGTTTAGGATGACTATTTAATCCTGCCATATTTTAAGAAGAATGTTCCACACCTCTCCTCAACCTCGAACTGTGAAACATTAGGGGCTTCTGTTGATACTAAATTTAGTCTGCTGACATGGACCAATTATGTGGAGACACGTGTCAATCTACATGGCATCCGTGAACATTTTTGACAAACACCTTGACTCTGAGGAACTCAACCTCCCCGACCAACTCAGGTGCTCCGAGCAACAGGTGTTCTCCGAGCAACTCATGTATACCGAGCTACTTAGGCGATCCGAGCAGCTTTGGCAGTCCGAGCTGCACCTCGTATAAAGCAGTTTTAACCGAATAATTAAGTGGATTGAATGCGCATTAAATGCTGATTATTATCATACAAATGTACACGCCTATTGGATAGCTATGTAATATTCTCACGCATGTACAACCTCAAGGCTATAAATACATTGTAACCTCCTCATTAGCATGGGACTCGGAATTTCTTGGTAAATCCCTTATCGAGAATTCATTAAACAATTAGCAATAACACAAACAGTGGACGTAGGCCATTCTTTCAAGGCTGAACCACTTTAAAAATCTTTTATCTTGTTTAATTTTATCTGTGATTAAAGAATTAGGTCAAATCTAATTTTTTACATCAACAATCCTTATAATGTTCATATATTTTATAAAAAAATTCAACCCCAAATAATTTATTTACTACTTAAAAAATTTGGTTTGCGTTTCATGTCCTCATTTGAGGACCTTACATGAGGCTGCCTGTTGGGGGGGGAGGGGTGTTTATGTGAGAAAATTACTCATTGACCACTAAACTATCACAATTGTTTCAAAATGGCCCATGAATTATAAAAAAGTGTCAATTAAGCTGCGAAACTATCAAAATAAATTCAAAATGCCATTTCCATTCATTTTGACCGTTATTTTTAGAGTAAAACTAAAATCGCAAAAATAATGAAAGCTAAAATAGTAATTAACCTATATTTATTTTCAAAATTAATAAAAAAGCTAACCATCCTCTGTCTTTTCCCTAAACCCACTCTTCTCGTCCATCTTCTGCAACAATCCATAACACGACTCTCTCTCTCTCTCTCTCTCTCTCTCTCTCTCTCTCTCTCTCCATACACACACACACACACACACACACACACACACACACACTTACACACACATGTATCCCCTTAGGTCCACTCTTCCCCTCCATTTGCATTGATCTATCCTCAAAACCCAACCCTATATATATGCACAAAGAGAGGTTTTTTATTGGTGTGATAGAGGGTCAACCAATTTATTTTGGGCAAGTGTTTTTACTATAAGAAGTCTAGAAACTAGAAGAAAGATGGCCCAATTTTCTTGAAAAAACTGAACAGCGTAGGTAAGTTTTATTCACTTGTCGTTGCATCATGTTTTGTGGTTCATACTACAAGTTATTGGTGTGTAGATACGGGAAACACTAATCATGTATGCAATTATTCACAGGTGTTCCAGGAAACAAGGCGACTTAGTGATGGAGAGATTTATATGACTACATGATATGCTTCGAGTGTAATGATAATTGATGTGGGAAATGTTCATTTAATCTTTAATAGTGATAGGATCTTATTTTTAAAAGATCTCTTTATTTAACTTCCATTATAAGGAATTTGATTTCAATTTCTTTCTTTGTCTTCTATGGATATTCATTTTAATTTAATAAAATCCTGGTTATTAAGAAAAGTAAATATTTTATTTTTTCTAGTACATTGTTGATAATCTTTATATTGTAAATCCTATCTCTTCCACACAAAAAAAATGATATTTTTATAATTTAATTGGACCAAAATTAAAGAGAAAGGAACCCCTTTTAGTGAACCAAACGTACATTTGGCATATACGCCTAGGTCATATACAAAAGGATTCGTGGACTTGAAGCAAGTGGGAAATCGAGGTCACTGAAAGTGGTGGCACTTCTAGTTTATGAATCATATTTAGAAGGTAAAGTGACTAAGAGGCCTTTATTATCCAAGGGATATAGAGCCAAATGACCTTCAAATTTTATTCATTATGATCTATGTGGACCGATGACAATCCGAGCAGAAGGGAGCTTTGAATATTTTATGATTTTCATAGATAACTACTCAAGGTTTGGGTACATTTACCTAACGCACCATGAGTCCTAAGACTTTGAGAAATTCAAAGTTTATAGGGCATAAGTGGATAAGAATCAAGGTAAAAGTATCAAGACACTATGATCTGATCATAGTGGCGAGCACTAATTAGGGGAGTTAAGGCAGTACGTAAAAGATTAAGGGATCACATCCTAATTGTCTGCACATGATATGCCTCAGAAAAATGGTTCAGCAGAAAAAAGGAATAAAACTCTTTTGAAGATTATTCAGTCCAGGATGAGTTATGCGGATCTGCCAGATTCCTTTTGATTATATGATTTAGACACGACCCCTTATTTACTGAACTTGGTACCTCAAAAGGCAATCTCTACTATGCCCAAGGAAATGTCAATTGGGAGTAACCCTAGTGTGAAACATAGTCGAATATGGGGTAGTCCAGAACATGTGTTGAAGAGAAATCCCAATAAGTTGTAATCAAGATCATAGGTGTGTTTTTTATAGGATATTCTAAGGAAACCAAAGGTTACTTATCCTATTATCCTAAGGATAAAAAGATCATTATTATCACCAATTCTTGATTCTTGGAAGATGATCATATAATGGATCATAAAACCAGAAGTAAAGTTATTATTGAAGATTTACGAGGGAACCAATAAGATTCTTCAACACCACTAGCATATAGACTACATCATCATAGTGGGAGGGTTGTACGTCAACCGGAACGGTTTATGTTATTGGGAAAGTCTTATGACAAGGTCACTAATAAACTCTAAGTCGATCCCTAAAATTAAATAAGGCTATCCAAGACAAAGATATGGAACTTTGTATTCAAGCTATAAATTCAGAGATGGAATCTGTATATTCCAATCAGATCTGGAATTTTGTGGACCCAGTCGAAGGGATAAAGACGGCGTTATATGGGAAGGTTGATACCTTCAAAGCACAACTTGTTACGAAAGGTTTTTACTCAGAAATAGGGCATCGATTATGGGGAAACCTTCTTGACAATAGATATGCTAAAGTCCATCCATATTCTCGTATCCATTAGGATTCAGTTTGATCATGAAATTTGGCAGATGTATGTCAAGACTACATTTTTGAATGGGAATCTTGATCAATGTATATATGGTGTAGCTAAAAGATTTTCTAGCTCAAGGCCAAGAGCATAAATTGTATAATCTTGAGAAGTCCACTTATGGACATAAGGAATCATATAGAACTTAGAACATTCATTTTGATTATGCAATAAAATCTTTTGGTTCTAATCAATGTCCGGATGAGCCATGTGTGTACAAAAAGTGCAACAAAAATATAGTGTTATTTTTAGTATTATAGGTGGATGACATTCTTCTTATTGAAAATGATGTTGGAGTGTTGTCATTGGTGAGAGTGTGGTTGTCCATCCAATTTGATATGAATGACTTAAGAGAAGCTAGTCATATTCTTGGGATGAAGATTGTGCAAGATCTCAGGAATAGGATGTTGGTCTTATCACAAAAGACTTATATCGATTCCATTCTTTTTAGGTTTATAATGAAAGATTCTAAGAAAGAGTTGCTATCTTTCACACATGGAGTACCTCTATCTAGGGATCAGTGTCCTATGACACCTGATGAGATAGAAAAAATGAAAGGAATCCCTTATACTTTGACAGTTGGGAGCCTTATGTATGCTATGCTATACACTAGACCCGATATCTATTTTATCATTGGTATGGTTAGTGGATATAAATCTAACCATGGTAAATAACACTGCAATGTATTAAAGAATATACTCAAGTACATAAAAATGACATGAGATTATATTCTAGTTTATCAAGTAGAGAGTCTAGTACATATTGGGTACACCGACTCAGATTTTTAGTCGGATGGAGATTCCAGAAAGTCTACTCAAGATATGTGTTTACCTTAGGAGGTTAAGCCATTAGTTAAAGGAGTATTAAGAAATCGCATTGTTGATTCCACCATGGAAGCTGAATATGTGTCAGCCTCTGAGGCATCCAAGGAAGAAATATCTCTTAAAAATATCCTAATGGATCTAGGAGTGGAACATTTAGTTCAATCGAGTATTAAAATTTCTTGTGACAATACCCAAAGGAACCCATGAGCCATAAGATAGGTAAACACATAGTGCATAAGTATTATCTCATTCAAAAATTTGTGCAGCGGAGTGATGTCACAGTTACTAAGATTTCATCATAGAACAACCTGAAAGATTATTTCACGAAGAGATTACCATCCAAGACTTTTCATGTAGAGGTAATTGGAGTGAGATGCATTGCAACATCTCTTTGAGTCTGACTGGGATATTGTTAGAGTAGTGGATTAAAACTATGCTTTATGTAATCGTTTTAGTTGTGGATTTATTATTAAAATAAAATAAGTCTTTCTTATATTAATGAGAATCATGAATGGACAAAATGTTTGCATTATTTTATATATTCCTAGATTTTGTTTTCTATTTAATAGTTATTCTAGTATGTAGAGTATGACTTACACACAAAGGATCAGGTCACTAGCTCATGTGGATTATAAGTTTTATTATTCACAGTCTTATACGGAACTAGACACACCATTAGTGGGGTTGTAGAACAATATTTTACTTGGTCTATCTTGATTATGGGAAATAGTATAGTTTTAACTTATTATGCTAGTACACGTCGTGTGTATTGAACGAAACCACTTTTGAGTCATTACCTTTATACTCATTTTATAAGATAATATACACCTCGTGATTATAAAGTTACTTAAGGCTATTAATCCAAATATAATTGATGGACACGTGCACTAGTTATTTATTTCTTTGACCTATTGGGTGAAATTCATTATTGGATCAATAATCTCGATAGATTGGGTAATGGTGATTAATCTATGGTGAAAGTCTTTTATGGAGGGAATCCTATCTCGGTATAGACACTGGAGATACCCACTTGAGATGCCTTTAAGTTTTGTATGTGTCAAACCCCATAGGTGGAATATGTTAATTTGGCACTAAAAATAAATTAATTTGGACCGCTCAAGGAATTAAAAAAGATAATCAAATAATTTTTTAGTAATTTATTTATTAAAAGGTATACATAACCTTAACGTGGGGAGAATTAAGTAATTAATAACAAATAGCTTGAAATATAACTTTTGAGTGAAGAAGTGGAGTTTCAATTATAGTTATGTTGTGGTATTAAGTATAATTAAAGGACTGGGATTCGAATTCAGATTGAATTAGGTTTTCTAAGGCCCGTTAGGAGAATTTTTTTATCTCTCATTAGGGTCCCTATCATAGCTTATATATATATACACCTAAGGATACTTTTTCCTCAAAAAATTATCCATTATTGAGATTCAAAAAACCTAATTTAGATTTATGAGAAAGAAAGGAAACAAAGAGAAAAAGAGAGAAGAGAACGTGGTCACGAAGGAAGATCCCACACTATTCTCGTAACTATTTATATCGGGAGTACGGTATAAGATCATGGGGTGCATTAACCCTACTGTGGCCATCCCATCTCCCTTTCTAGGGGAAAAAGGGGAGAAGGTCTCACGCCCTCTTTCTCTAGGAGTACTTCAGCCGTCGTCGATGTGGGGTGATGTGAAAAGATGGAGTCGCCAGCCTGTTTTGCACAAAACAGGCAAAAGAACATGTCTCTGCCTCGAGAGAGCAGCATCAAAGTCAAACTGATTCTTATAAAACAAATAGTTCAGAGGTTCGGGGGCTAAGTTACAGAATGGGAAGGTGTTAGGAATCTATACCACCCCATCGGTCTCTCATGGGCTTGTGTTACTATTTTCCTTAATTTCTCCATGAAGTGTGTGTTCGTGTATATATAAATGGAGATCGGAATCGCCCAACTCATATTATGGAAAATATAGAGTGAGGTCATCCATAGGAATGTCCTAAAATAATATTTAAAAAATATGATGTATGCGTTTATCAAGATATTGATCGTTATGATGAAACGATGATATAGTTTAGATAAAAACGCTAATATGGGTCACAAATATAATATATATTAAATATTGTATAGATGAAAAGGATGCAAATGCGAAAATAAGAAAATTATAAAATTGAGAAATTAGATTCGAGTCTTGGGTTTTAGCCCGACACGCCTACATAGCCTATAAAGGCATCAAAGTCCATGTAGTTCGCATGTGACATAAGAGTGGGTTTTATCCCATAGCTTCTAACTAGAATTTATTATGTGTGTGTAGAAAATGTATTTTTAGTTTTGAAAAAATGTGGTGAATAATCCTGTTGGAGTTTATGGCTATAACCCTCTTTTTCTTGATTTTTTTTTTTTTTTTGTAGAAAATAGAGTATGTGCAATATAACTTAATAAATAATGAGATGTTAATATGTATGAACTAAAGTAAAGGCTAAATTAAGAATTTATGTAACTAATGCAAAAATAAAGAATTTAAAGAGAGAGAATGATTTTTGGACCTTCTTTGGAGAGTTGAGGCTTGATCTTGTTCCTTGATGAGCTCCCTTGAATGTTGAGATGAATTTGGGATGAGATAAAATGAGACTTTTCCAAATTGGGTACGAAAAGGAGGGGAATGAAAGATGGAAAGGAATTTCACACAAGGAAACTTCACTGATTACAAGAGATTATTGTTGAGATCAATAATATTAATGGATCTGAGGTGTCTTGAGAGTGAGATCATGCCCTATATTTATAGGGTATGGGGTCTGCCGATTGGCATAGCAGTGGACCTACCAATTGGCAGGTAACCCTAGACACACTGCCGATAGGCAGGGAAATGGACCTGCCATTCTACAGTCTTGTGCTGATTTTTATAAAAAAAATCATAAAATACAATCCACAGATCCAAATTGTGTATGTATTATTCCATTAGAAAGATAATTTAGAGACCTTCAAGAGTCCTTCAGGACACTCCTGGGTTCGGGAGTTGACTTTGGGTCAAATGGGGCTCGAAACAGGTCGTCGATCCTTTGGATGGGAGATCATCGGACGGTAATGAATCATTTGTCCAAATAGTAAGTTAGAATATTGCACGGGGAATATCATTGGAAAGTTTATATGAGTTACTTCTACTTGCCAAAGATCTTTACTCGGTTCGGAGAGTTGACTTTGGTCAGTCAGGCCTGAAAGCACCCGGTGACCTTTCGAAGCAAAACGGGTTATTCATCTGTACTGTAAGGATGATTCACGCATGGGGAGACCTTTTACAATGGTATTCAGTTCCCTTCAAAGACGCATTCAGTCTCATTTGAGGTGAAGAGTTGACATTGATCAAACAGAGCCTGGGATCGCCTAGTGGCCTCCGGATCAACATTTTAGAGAAAAATAGATCCTTTATCCAAACAGTTTTGTTGTTTCATGCATGAGGTAGACCATTAGAAAGGGGTTTCAGTCCCTTAGAAGATATACAGATCTTTCAATTTGATTATGAAGTTGGTTAGGGTCAAATCGGGGCCCGGGAGCTCCCGATGGCCTCTAGATCGATTTTCGATAATAAAATGGTCCATTTATTCGATCCGTTATGCCGATTTGTACACGGGGTGGACAATTGGAAAGTTTCTTTAGTGCCCTTTAAGGATTCATTGAGATTTTTCATTGACAATAGAGTTGACTGGAGTCAAACCGGGGGCCTAGGAGTGCCCAATAGCCTCTCGATCGGTACTCGGAGTACGACCTAGGTTTTGTAGTGAATTGGGAAGGTGCTAGGGACCTAAGGAGAGACTTAGGGGGGCCAATAATGTTTTTTTTATAGAGCCCCTTGACGGGTAAGCTTGGAATAACTGAAAGTCAATGAATAGACACCACATGATGTTTTGGGAAGGAGGTTAATTCTGCGAACCTAAAGGGACGAGGATGGCCGATTCAGAGGGTTTAGTCCATTTATGAGGACCAAAGGTAATGCTAGGGATGTTGGATTATACGAGTCGATGTCAATTATGAGGACCTAAATATGGGAGTGACCAATTCTGAGGGTCGAGATCAATTCTGAGGACCTAAGATGGGAGCCACCAATTCTGAGGACCTTAAGTAAGATAGACCAATTTTGAGGGCCGTCGTCAATTCTGAGGACCTACGATAGGAGAGAATAATTCTGAGGGCCGAGGTCAATTTTGAGGACCTTGAGTAGGAGCGATCGATTCTGAAGGTTGAAGCCAATTTTGAGGGCTTAAGTAGGAGAAATAAAATTTTGAGGGTCGAAGCCAATTCTTAGGGCTTAATTTGGAGTGACTAATTCTAAAGGTCAAGGTCAATTCTGAGGACCTATGTAGGAGCGAAAAAAATTCTGAGGGTCCAAGCAAATTGTGAGGGCTTAAGTAGGAGCGACCAATTTTACGGGTCGAAGCCTATTTTAAGGGCTTAAGTACGAGCGACCAATTTTGAGGTTTGAATCCAATTTTGAGGGCTTAAGTAGGAGAGACCTATTTTAAGGTTCGAGGTCAATTCTGAGGACCTAAGTAGTAGAGACCAATTCTGAGGGTCGAAGACAATTATGGGGGCTTAAGTAAGAGCGACCAATTTTGTGGGTTGAAGCCAATTCTGAGGGCATAAGTAAGAGCAACCAATTCGGAGGATCGAGTTCAATTTTGAGGATCTAAGTAGGAGAAACCAATTCTGAGGAACTAATTCTAAGGGCTTAAGTAGGAGCGGCCAATTTTGAGGGTCGAAGTTAATTTTGAGGACCTGAGCAGGATCGACTAATTCTGAGGGTCAAAACCAATTCCAGGGGTTAAAGTAGGAGCGACCAATTCTGTGGATCAAGGTTAATTCTGAGGACCTCAGATGGGAGTGACCAATTTCGAGGGTCGAGGTCAATACTTAGGACCTTAAGTTGGGGCATGGGGTGTAATTTTCCGAGAAAATTTGAAGACTCCTTTGGGGAAAAGACACTAATCTGAGGATAGGATGTAGCCCTGTTGGGGGAGATTTTCAATTTCTGTTGTGTCCCTTAGAGACGTTGCTAGATGAATATCCCATTGGTTAAAGTTCCACTACGGAAGTTGGATTTGAGAACTTTATTAGGGAAATAATTTTGGAATTCCATTTATGGGGTTTGATTTGGGGGAGAAAATGTGGTATTTAATTCAAAGAGCTTGAAAAATGATTTTCTTAGTGAGAAAATGTTCTAAAATTCATTTGGCAGTTTTAGGAATTTTTGGGGGCATTTTTTAATTTTTCTAGTATTTTCTGGGATTTTTTGTATAAAATTTTAGGGAGGTGCCGACCGACAGGGTGTAGGGGGTGCCAAACGATAGTGGCACGGTATTTTAGACTACCTCAAGTAGGTGAAGGTACAGTGACGATCAGTATGTGGCCCGGAACTGCCGATTGGCATGCCCCTTAGACTTATATAAAAAGAGGCGAGATTTTTTCATTTTCCACACCCTCCAAATCTTTTATCTTCTGTCTTTCCGTTCTGAGAATTGTTCTAGCATTTTTCTCTTTTCCAAGACTAAGCAATGGAGGATTTTTCAAGCAGTGATGTCAACATAGCGTGGTTGAGTGTTGATGATTGGGCGCATTTGGAGTGGCGGGCCAAGGTGACCCTGGTGCTGGGCAATGAGAATGTCTTTAACTTATTTGAGCCAGTTGCAGGCGATCGAACGCTTCCGTATGAGCCTGTGCACCATTGATCATCTAGGGTGGTGAACCTTAGGGGTTATGTAAGTGTTAATGACCTTTTTTATTTCCCTTTTTCCTTGCATGTTTTGTTATTTTTTTGAATTTTAACAAGGGTTTTCCTTTTGCTTTGACAAAGTGATATATTTATGTCGAGCTTGCATTCTCGAGGGATGATGGGGTTTAAGGACGTCCGGTAGCACCTTCCTCCAGTGGTGCTTTGGGTGGTTTCATCATCTGATTTTAGCAGTTAACGTTTGCATTGGATGAGACGTCCCGTTCGATGGCTATCCTCTGTGCCTTGGGAGAGAGGTGGTGGGATACCATCCACACCATGTATTTCGGTTTTGGGGAGATGACGGTGACTCCCATTAATGTACAACATTTGTTGGGGCTAGACTATGAGGGGTACCAGATAGAGGTGGATCGGACTTGCGGGTGATGCCGGCGGTGGTAGAGGCAGTGGAGGGTGACGTTAGGAGAATAGCCTCAGGGGAATCCATCTGTCTCTCTCTTTTGAAGGATTTTTTATTGAGTCGTTGGATTGACGAGACCTGCAGGCTACAAGTGAGGTAGATGGCCCTTTTATTTATTCTTTTATTTTTGGGAGGGTTTTTGGTGGCGACGTCATTCACTTGTGTTTTTTGCCTTATTTGAGGGTATTTTGGATATCCCTATCTTTGACTGGGGGAGACTTACTCTGGCGACCCATTATTCATCTTTAGATGCATTTATCAGGTGCTATTAGCAAACCTTTTCTGGTACCATGTATCTTTTGGTGGTATTTTTCCTTTTTACATTTTCCTTTATACATTCTTATTTTATTTCTATTTATTTCTTATTTTCTTTCTTTTGATTGATGACCCTTGTCCTTTTGCAGACATGGTTCTATGAGGTGATTGGGATTAATGCCCATATGATAGGTTTGAAGTAAAAGTCGGTGGGGAACTTCTGCCATATATACTAGTTGAGAAAGTCTAACTAGCAGTCGAGGCAGTCTCTTTTCTTGGCGGTGGTGTGTCTGGTCTTGAATGGCCTGATGAGCGATCGGGAAAATTCTTCTTTCCTCTTAAGACCATTTTTCTTCGATGTCCTTTTTCAGATATTAATTTTCCACTTAGGATCTTACAGACCTTCTATCCATGCAGGACGGCCATCCATCATACGGGGGTGACCAGGGGGCACGTGAAGCTGGTATCTAGGGGAGAGATTAGTCTGAAAAATGGTGAAATATGAGGTGATAGTTCCACCGATAATGCCCCCGAGATACATAAGGCAGGTGCGGGAGATGCCGTAGGAGGCGAGGGTGGCGGCAATGGTTAGCGATCCTTATTCTTTATATACCAACACGACGATGAACTATGATTATCTGGATTTGGTATCGAGATGGTTGATGCCACCCAGAATATATGACGTTATGCCTCTTCCTCCTACTATTTCTGGTAGGGGAACTAGTCGGCCAGTGAGGTTTGCCTGACTATTTTTTTTTTTATATTTTTCTTGCAACACATCCGGGTGTCGACTACCTAGTTGAGATCCATTCAGGATTGGGTGACTTCCACGACGGCCCATATTTGGGATTCAATCCCGATTCCTTCCTTCTTGGTGCTATCTACTTTGTCAGAGGGGGGTTCTGGATCGGGTATCGGGGGTTCCTCAGTTCATCATCAGGGAAAGTGCGTATGTCGCGTGAATGGAGAGAGAGAGAAAGAAAGTGATAGAGAGAATATTTTTTTTTTTGGGGGGGTGGGCTGAGTCCCATTGTTTTTATGTTTTCTTTTCTTGCAAGAAACATTTAATGAAGAAATATATCTATGTAATGGAATGGGATTTTATTCATTTATCTTTTATTTAATGACTTAATGCACTTTTTACTTCACTACTAAGACCGTAAAACTGACTTAAAAATAAATTTTATTTTGAAAAGAGATAAATAAAAATAGGAGGAATTTGCGTGACTTTGAAAATAAAAATATTTTTTATTGAGTTTTGTATTTTGACAAAGAAGGAAAGAGGATTTTCTAAAAATAAAGGGATGCCGATCGGCATACCTCTTGTCGTGCCTATCGACAGTCCACTCCAGTCCAATCACCCCAAGGCTTTATTGCACTCTCTTCAACTACTTTGTCCTTTATGGGGGTAGGGTTTCATCTGAATTTTTCTGAACCCTTTTCTCTAACCAAGTTCTTCAAGTATAAAAGGGGTAATGGTGGAGTGTTTTCTTCATCCATCCAAATTTCCTTTCTTTTTCTTATTTATTTCTTTTTGTCTTATCATTTGCAACATGGCTCTTCCTTTGAGTGTTGAATTCGACTCTTACCTCGAAAATTTAAAGGCAGTGTGCTCATAAAATGTAGATCATGATGCCTTCAACCTGCGTTGGGTTTCTTTATAGCATAATCAACTCCTTGACTGGAATATGCTGACGGCAGCAGTGCAATTCTTGTACCGGCAGCAGTGCAATTCTGTTACCTCAAGGATCATCTTTTCATTTTGGATTAGACGAAGTCTGCCCTACTTATGAAGAGTTTTTTACTATGCTGGGGGTAAATGGAAGTGTTGTAACTATCATGCCTAAATTCTCTCTTGCCCCTAGGGGACTAGTGGCAAAATTTCTCCATATTTTTCCCTCGACGACTCCTGCGTCAAGTTAGGTAGGGACAAATCGTGCCTTCCTGTGTTTTGGATTTATTTCTAGTGAAAGATTTGACAGAAGGTCTTCGTATGTGACTAGGTTCCTTGTCGGAGAGTCCTCGACTATTTTTCCATACTTCCCAATCTATTGATAGAGTTTGTCATATTTTTTGGGACTTCTTGAAATGGTTGTGGAGGAGGGTAGTGGCTAAAATGATGGGTGAGGAGACCGGGCATGGAGGTAGGCATAGCGATTTTTCCAAGGCTGGTCTGGGCTTACCGTTATATGGAGCACCTTTGGTATTCCATACAAGTCGGGGAAGTTTGGGGATACTAAGATGTAGATGATGATGGGGTTGGTTCTTATAGTAGCTACGGGTAGGGCCTTTTAATGAAGCTGGAGATTATTTGTGAAGCTTTTGTATGGTGTTGTGTTTAGCTATGTATATGCCTACGTACCTATGGGGTTTTTGATAATTTTTGAGTTTCATTTTTTAAAGAAAAGAAGGATTTTGGAGGATCAGGTCCCACATAGTTTCGGAGTAGAGGGAAATGAAGAATTTTTTTCTTTTTTTAGAATAGAAGGGACGTGAAAAGAGTCATGGCACGCTGAGATTTTGGACTAAGGGTACAATTTCTTAAGATAGTCCAAGTTGACTTGACGGGCCATCTCTTCCCCATCGAGGTCAGTGAGCATAGTGGTGCCATCGGATAGGATCTTTTTCACAATGTAGGGGCCTCTCCAATTGGGCTTGAATTCCCCTATGGGGTCCCACATGGGATCTATGATTTCTTTAAGGGCTAAGTCCCCTTCTTGCACACCGCAGTCCTTGACTCTCTTGCTTAATAATCGTCCAATTCGGTGATGGAACCTTGTATATGATATAGAGCTTTCAGTCTCATTTCATCCAAGAGTGATAACTCATTAATATGACTCTGATTCCAGTCTTCCTCGCTAACTTTGCTTTCAGGCATGATGCATAGTGAAAGAATTTCTAGCTCAACGGGTAGGATTGTTTCCATGCCGTATACCGAAGAGTAAGGGGTAGACCCAGTAGATGACCGAACTGAAGTGTGGTATCCTAGAGGGCGTAAGGGATCCGATCGGCCTAATCCTAACAATTCTCAGTCCTCTTACTGATGATTGATTTGAGGTTTTTATTAGAGGCTTCGTTGCACCGTTAGTTTGAGGTCGGTAGGATAAATATTTGTGTCTCCGAATCCTATAATCGTCAACCAATTTTGTGACTTCTACTTCGAAATGCTACCCGTTATCTGATATTATCTCATTCAGGAACACATATCAGCAAATGATATTTTTTCGATGAACTTGGCCACCTTTTTTGCATTCCGCACTACGTATAACTCGATTTTAACCAATTTGGTGAAGTAATTTATGGCAACCAAGATAAATTCCATACACGCTAGCGGCCTTAGGTGGAACTTTCCTTATGATATAGATTCCCCATGTAGAGAACGGTGAGGGAGAAGTCATGTTATTCAATTCTCGCGAGGGAAAGTGTTGGAGATTAGAAAATTGTTGGCATTTAAGGCATCTACGAACATGGGTGATGCAATCATAAACCATGGTAGTCTAATAGTAACCCTGTCAAATGATTTTCTTAGAAATCATATCGTCATTCATGTGGGGTCTGCATTCCCCGTTGTGGGTTTTCTTCATCACCTCTTCAATGCCACCCCCTGCGATGCAATATAAGTGTGTTCTATCGAAGTTTATTTTAAACAGTGCTTTACCGAAGATAATGTACTGGGCAGCCAGTTTGTGAAGGGTTATGTGATCTTTCTTGTTAAAATCTTAGGGATACCTACCATGATTGAGAAGGGGCAAAATATCATAGTACCAATAATCAGCTATGTCAGGATATTCCTTTGTGACTAGACCAATGTGGTAGCAGTGGATTGATTTATCCTCACTTTGAACTAGGAAAGGGGCCATCGTTATTCCCTCAGGCATGTAGACCTTAGAGGCTAAGGTAGAAAGGGCATCGACTAACTTGTTGTTTACTTGGGGTAGGTAGTGAAGGTGATATCTTGGAATTAGGAGGCCAATTCTTCTAGGTGGGCATGAAATGGTAAAAGTTTTTGTCCATAATTTTCCATCTTCTGAGGACTTGGTCGATGATGAGGGCTGAATCCTCGTAGACATTTAGGTATCGGATTCCCTTTTTGAGAGCGAATTTGAGGCCTACGGTTCATGCCTCATATTCGATCATGTTATTGGTGCAAGGAAAATTTAGCTTGATGGCAATGGGAGTGTGAGAGTTATCAGGGGTGATTATGAGTATCCCAATCCCATATTCTTTCTTGCTGTCGTCATAGTCAAAGAAAATTATCCATCAGAGGTCTTCTTGGTAGGTACAAAGGATATTTTCATTCGTTAATTCGGATATCCAAACATTGGCTTCTTTCGTAGGGTACTCAACAACGTAGTTAGAAATGGCTCTCCCTTTCATGGATTTCTGGATGACATACACAATATCAAATTCAGCTAACAGCATTAACGATCGGGCCATTTGGATAAACAATGCAAGTTTCTTGAGCGGGTATTTCATAGGATCCATTCGGGATACTAGTCTGATAGGAAAAATGAGCATGTAGTGTCATAATTTTAGGTTGACCCAGACAATAACGACACATGCTTTCTCTAAGGCAGTGTAGTCAACTTTGTATCCGATTAATTTATGACCAGCGTAGTAAATGGCTCTCTCTTCATGGGATTCTTTGAGGTATTGGGCCAACAAAGTCCGAAAAATGTCTATTATGGTTAGTTATAGGAGTAAGGGGAGACCAGGATATGGTGGCACGACTATTGGAGGTCGAGTTAGATATTGATTGATTCGGTCAAAGGCCTCCTGATAATCTTCATTACAAACCTTACTGGAATCCTTCTGTAGGAGTTTGAATATGGTTTTACAAATGGAAGCCAACTGGCTAATGAACTGGCAGATATGCTGTAATTTTACTAAGAATCCCTGGACCTCCTTCTTCATTCGAGGTGGTGGCATTTCGAGTATGGATTTAAATTTGGTAAGATCAAATTCAATACCCTTATCGCTAACCATGAATCCCAAAATCATCCCTTTGGTAATGCCAAAAACATATTTATGTAGGTTAAGTCACACCTGGTATCATGGTAATCCCTCAAAGAATTTCTGGAGAGCGGGAATATGACCTTCCCGAGTTTTAAACTTAATGATCATGTCGCCTATATAGACCTTGACTTCTTTGTGTATCAGATCATGCAAGATGGTTGTGGCAGCCCTCTCGTAAGTAGCACTTTCATTTTTTAGACCAAATGGCATAACAGTGTAACATAATGTTCCCTAAGGGGTGATGAATGTGGTTTTCTCTTGATGATTCGAGTGCATCTTGATCTGATTGAATCTGAAAAAACCATCAACGAATGACTTAAGAGCATGACTGGATGAGTTGTCTACAATCATGTCGATATTGGGTAGCAAATAATCATCATTTCGATAGGCCTTGTTCAAATATCGATAATCAACGCACATGCGAACCTTTCCTCCAGATTTTAGCACGGGTACAATGTTGTATAGCCATGTGGGATATTCGATCACCCAGATAAAGCATACGTTCAAATTTTTGACCATATCTTCCTTAACCTTGAGTGACCATTCAGTACGGAGCTTACGCAGTTTCTATTTGACTAGTTTGCATTTTGGAAGTGTTAGAATCTCGTGCTAATCTATCTTAGGATCAGTGTCGGGCATGTCATCATAGGACCATACGAATACATCTATAAATTCCTTAAGCAATCCTTCAATTTGTGCACACTCTTGACTGTCAAGGGTGGACCCTATCCTAATCTTGTGCATTTGGCTACTACAATCGAGATTAATAGCAACGGTTTCATCTTCATTAATTTGAACACGGTTATGTTGTTTGTTATTAACCTTATTATAATCCATTAAGAATTATTCATTTGCAAAATCATCATCATCAAGAGTTTTAGTAAAATTAAGATAACTAATGTAAGGCACAATAAGATACTCAAAATCTTCATTTATTTCATTATTGGAAAAAACATGGTTGAGAACCTCATTAAAGGTCTCGATTACATTATGATCAGAATAGGGAGGAATAACAAAAGAATAGGAAATGGGATATATATTTGGGTTGGGTTGGACTTCAGCGGGTGGACCTGGTATAGCATTCCAGTTGAGGAGAGGTTCATTAGTAGCTTTGATCAGGTAGGATGGATTCGATAATGTAGCGTTTAAGTGGATCATGTAGAGTATGAACCACACTGTTTGCAAGTTGAATGAATCCTCAGAGTCACTTCCCTCTAAATCTTCGATAACAGCTATAGTCTTCTTAATGAGTGGTTTCATATCATGCTAGGAACTTTCATCCCATGAGTAACTATCTTGGAAAAAGATCTCCATTCCTAGCTACATCTTCTTGTCCACATGATCATGCCATGGTTCGAAAAAGCCATAAATAGGAAAATCTTCACCCTCTTTGATGAATCTTCTGTTCAAGGATTCCGTTGAGATAATCTTGGTTCTTTCTATCCTTCTCTTCAACCAAGGTTGGCGGAGCATTCTGAGTACCTCTATTGATATTTGATAACCCAGGCCATAAGGAGGAAAGGTTTTCTTCTACACTATTGGTTCTAGTATTCCATATAGTCGTCATCCCAGCTATAGTTCGGGGATGGAGTGCATGTTCTTGAACATTAGTATCACATTGACATTTCCATGAGGGTTGTGTTATAGACAAACTCTACTTTGAAATCATCCCCTACTGGGAGTGAAAGTGGTTCGACTCAAAAACCTGATGGAAGCATGTTATTTGCCCCATGTTGTATCTCTAGTATCGGATTGCTGATGCTTGCATTCTCAATATTATCATCGTCGCCCTAGATGGTGATCCCCTTACCATTATAGAATAACTTCAGTATCTTATGGGGGGAATAAGACACACCCTTGATATTATAGAGCCATGGTCATTCGAGTAACAAGTTGAAACAAGTCGGGATGTTAATGACCTAGAATTTAGTAATAGGATTTATAGGGCCATCCCCTATTGTAATATTTATGGATCCCATCACTTCCTAGCAAGTATTATCATAAGTACGCACCGCGACAGAGGTTGGATTAAGTTCGCTTACTTTCATTTCCAGGCAGTTGAGCATTCTCAACGGGTAAACATTAAGAGCTGATCCATTATCGATGAGCGAAAGTGGGACGGTCTTTCTCATGACTTAGATAGGATATTGAGAGCATAGTTATGATTACTTAGGGAATTATTCTTCTAAGAAGAAGAGAATTATAGTCGAGCTTAGAGATCTGACCATATTCACTACTTCTTCTAGCGTGGTGGAAGGAGGGACTGTGAGACCTTTAAGTAGTTCAATCAAGGCATTTCGGTGTAGCTGAAAGACATAAAGAGACCCCACATAGTGATTTTAGCCTGATTTTTCTTTAATTGATTGAGGATCTTTCTCAGCTAGAGTTTTCATTAGTTGATTGAGGATCTTTCTCTCCTCGAGGGTCATTTTCAACATAGGAAGTTTCTCAACACCTTTGCCTTTTTCGATCGTTACTGATTGCGGGTTCGGAACCTGGTATTGCCGCCCTGGTCTAGCCATATGGTTCATAGAAGAGGGGAAAAATGAAATCCCTATTTCCTCATCTATCTCGATCTATTTGGACACTTTGTTGATTTCTCCTAGCAGCTCGTGAAACGATATCATTCCATATATACTAATCATTAGGCTAGTCTTTTTTAGGTTTTTATCTTCATCTTGACTATCGAATTTTTCCTCCATCTGGTGGGAACGACGTCATCTTTCCATGAGAACTAAATGCATTCTATAACTTCAATAACCTCTTTGTATAGATCCTCCCACTCGATGGGGAGATGTATAAGCGAAGGGACTAGGTGCCCTTATTATTTCAAAGCATCAAGTAGCTCGGATTTACTGCAAATTTCACCTGTCTGTCAGAATAAGTCTTCCATGATTTCGATGACATCATCTAATTTGACTTCATTGGTAGGTACCACCCAATTATCTTATTCTCGAGCCCATTTTCACGCCTCTAAGAATAGTGTACTGAATCTCAGGAAGTCAATGGTCATTTTTAGGGCAATTTTAGCACGAACTCTAGAAGCTCGTTTAATACTGCTGGCAATTCCATATCTTTTCCTTGAAAACGGGTATGAATAATAATGCATGATCTAGTGAGAAGTGGCAGGGCCTGATCAATAAAACAGGCAGGATGTAGGAGAAAATATGGGTAAACTTAGAGGGGTTTAAGGGAATATATGTATATGATGGGCGATTAGGTACAATCTGGGTAGATGGATCAAATTTTTGGTCTTCTTCTAGGAATATGGAATTTGTATGATTTGGGAGTGGACTGTAGGTATTTATTGGTTTAGGATTAACTGGTGGGGCGATGATACCCTGAACAATCAGGCCTTAGATTACATTTTAAAAATGGAAACACTAATCAGTGGTATGGTCGATATTTTGATGGAAATCACAATGGGCATTAGGTTTGAAATTTTTGGGAATTGGGCTTGGTAATGGCCGAGAGTCTAATAGCTTAATAATATTTCGGCTCAATAGGGCTTGGTAAACTTTAGATAGGGGAGCATGAAGCTTGGTGTATTCCTTTTTGACTCGGTTATGGCGGCTTTCTGGTTCCTATGAAGTGGCAGGCTATGAAATGTTATTGATGGTTGAAACTGTGGTATTGACAAGCTTCTCATACTTTCTGGGAGTGAACCGTTTGGATACTTTCTTCGACTCAGCTTCTATCTTGGCAAGACTTTCTTCAATCTCCACTCCTACTTCCCTAAGGGATTAGAAATGGGGGAAGTAATATTCTCCCATCGTCACTCGAACATGGGGTAAGAATTTCTTATTCACAATACCGACTTGTTCCTTTTCAGAAGATTAGTTGATCATGGTGGCTTCTTTCTCCCTCCACCTTGCTATGAATTTACTGATATCTTCCTCGAGATTCTATTTGAGAAGTTATAAATCACGACGGGCAACCTCCTGCTCATCATTGAACTTATACTGTGACATGAATTCACGGGCAACATCATCCCAACTACAATATCTGGATTATTTGAGATGTAAGAACCAACAAAGATCATTGTCCTTCAAAGTCGTTTGGAACATTTGGGCCATTATTTTCTCGGAGGCACCTAGGAAAGTCATAGTGCGGTGATAACTCCAGATATAAACAATTAGGGGGCCCACTACCCCTAAACTTCTTAATGTTAGGCATTTTAAACTTTTCGGAAACCTTGCTTTAGGATAAGGCGACATATGGGTGTAATCCATGTAAAATCTAGAGATATGGACTTGGTCAAACTTCTTGCTTGACGTATTAAGGTCTTCCTTGACCTTGTTCAACTCTTCTTCCTTCAGGTCAATGGTCATGAGTAGGTTAGCCCCTGGCTGGGCAAGATTTGGCCTATGGAGCTGAGATGTGGCTTATTGGCAGGAAGGGCACATGGAGCGTGCTGATATTCTTCCGAGGCCAAAATAGGCTCAGTTGGGGGCAGACCCATAGCGCGAAGAAAGAGTACCTCGAGATCTTTGAAGATAAGGACTCGATTTTGTTGCATCTAATGAACCTCAGTTTGAAGGTTGTCAATCTTGGAAATGAGTTGGGCTAGAACCGTCATCAAGTTAGGCAGCACATTCGGTATTAGGTCCGTATTCTCCATGGAAAGAGGGTGAAAGTGGATTTTGTACTCAAAGGAAGTAGCAAGGGAACTGACGGAGCCTCAGTGAGGTTCGACGAAAGACTAAAGCCAATAGGAAGCCAGGCCAAGGGTCGAGTATGCGATCAACCTGAGAAGAAGAAATATTCAAATTTATTTTTGAAAGAGAAGAGGAAAGTCTTTTATTATAGGAAGACAATATTTTTGACATTTTGGGAAAAGAGGAGGAAAAAATGTTTTTGGGTAAAAAGGAGGAAAAATATTTTTGACATTTATGATAACAGGAAGGAAAATGCTTTTGGTATTTTGATAAAAGAGGGGAAAAATATTTTTGAAACTTTTGGTAAGGAAAGAGGAGAAACGAGAAAAGGGTCTCAGCAAGATTATTATTATTATTATTATTATTATTATTATTATTATTATTATTATTATTATTATTATTATTATTATTATTATGATGATGATGATGATGATGATGATGATGATGATGATGTTCTCACTTGTATTAGATTTACCTAAATGCAGAAAGAAATGTCGGACGAGACCCGAACCTAGGAAAATTGGGTTTGAAATATATATAAAACATAGTTTGACTTGTTACCAGGTTCATGGACAGAGTCCCATTTTGAAGGAGACGAAATCGAGAGAAAATTTGGACAGCATGCCAACCAGTCATTTCGCAAGAGTTTCATCTTGTAACCGGCAAACTAAATATGAGTGCCCTAGGTTTGACGCCTATATGAGGGTATGCAATTGTTGGGTTAGTTGGAAGGGTTCCCCCCTTTGGAATGACTTCTACAATATACGTCTTTCTTTTGAGGGCAATCAGTACGTGTGGACAAGCCATTTGATATACCCAAGTGTATGTAAATTGCCTCACTATATACCTCGTGCGGATAGTACGTGTGAGAGAGAATTTGATACACTCGACGTACGTGAACGATTTCCCTGCAATATACCTCCCATCATGACTTAGGTCAAGCGGTACGATGCGGGGGGAACCATTCGATTACATCGAAGGTACTTGTCCAATGGAAGGTGAGAGTCATATTGCTTAGGCTAACTGCGACTTGTCGAACCAGCGGCCATCACAAATTGACCAATAAACATGCTCTTTCGTGATGTAGTGTGAAAAATGCATGATTCTTGATTAGTATATTATGGATATTTTATTTGGCATGGTGAGCACTATACTAATAAGGAAGAATGTACAAGTATCATGAAAAGTAAATCTATCATGGAGATTACACTAGCCATGGATATGTGAGAGTGAGTTATGTGTAACAATCTATGAGAGAGTGTGTGGTAGTGAACTGAAGCATGGATCAACTACAAGTTGTTTATGACAAGTGTGAGTGATCATGGATATATATAAGTGTCATAAGTGGAGGTGTGTGATATTGAAACCTAAGCATGGATATCCTAAGTGGTGAATGATATACCCATATATACCCTCCAAACCGGACGACTCCTAAGGGGGCCGACCCTTCATCAGGTTCCAGACGACTCCTAAGGGGGCCGACCCTTCATCATGTTCCAGACGACCCCTAGGGGGACGAACCTTCATCATGTTCCAGACGACCCCTCAGGGGGTCGACCCTTCATCAGGTTCCAGACGGCCCCTCAGGGGCCGACCCTTCATCATGTTCCAGATGACCCCTCAGGGGTCCGACCCTTCATCAGGTTCCAAACGACCCCTCAGGGGGCCGACCCTTCATCAAATTCCAAACGACCCCTCAGGGGCCGACCCTTCATCAGGTTCCGGACGACCCTCCAAGGGTACGACAGTACGAGGCCTAAATTAGGCCAGACTCACTACCGAAAGGAACTTTTCCCTCGGCCTCGGCTCATAGGCCGAGGGTGACATCATCGCAACGCGTGGTTTGGGAGACGCGTGGAACAGTGCGCGTGAGGCTCACATGGCACTTGGGAGACCGGTATAACAAAATCACACCCTCACGTGAGGGAATATTATGTCATCATTTGGCATCTACAAGTGTCAACAGGGTATTGGCTAGATCATCATTCACATGCACCATGCATACTTGGGGGGTACATTACACCCCCCAAGACCTATATATACTTGTCACCCACAACCCTACAAGGGATCAATTGATTGTAACCCTAGCTAAAACTCGGCTTGTACACACAGTAGAGAGAGAAATTGAGCTTGCATTGTATCCAAGGCCATTAGTGCCCATACTTAGTGGATCACACACTCATAGTGGATGTAGGCCAAATTGGCTGAACCACTATACATCATTGTCTTATTTCCTCTTATACTCATCCCCTTCTACATACTTATACACTTATAAATCTCTATAGCTGCCATGGTTACTACTGTTTGAGTTCCTTATCACTTACCCGGTGGTGCTAAATCTTAGCATCATCAGTTTGGCGCCGTTTGTGGGAATCGAGAAGACATCTCTTCCTTTGTACAGCTTGACCTCACTGGGCACTCTGGTGGTGAGCCAGCACTCCCCCTGAGAGGAGATGTTTCACCATTTAAAGAGACCCACTAAGGTTCTCAAGCTCATCAGTCTTTTCTTCAGTTCATCTTTTCATAGCTCAAACACATGGCACCTGAAATGCCACCGCCACCGCTTCCCCCGCCGGATGATGGGGGAAGACCCAGTTCCAGTCAGCCGCCGCCTCAGTCTGAGATGGCTGATGTGGCGGCAGCCTTAAAGTCTCTGGCAACAAGCCAACGGATGATGCAAGAGCAGTTCACATCTCTAAGCCAGAACATACTAAGACCACCAGGGGTTTCCCCTGAGATAATTACTCCGACGGCAGCTCCAAGACAGCATGAGGCCAGGGGACCACCCAAGGCACCACGCAAAGACCTGCCAACCCCTCAGAAGTGTAGGGATGTTGCTGACCCTCGGTGTCTACGCCTGGGGAGGCAAGGAAACCGTTTCCCGGAGGACAGGTATGATGATCTGGAGGGAGAGGAGGCCCCAATAGAATGCTGGGAACCGTATGAGGTCTCCAATAATACTGTAGACTTCTCCAGGATAGTAGAGGAAAGTGCGGGAGACCAAATCCTGATGATCACCCGAGAGGCTCTGCTTTTGATCGCTTGAGCAGGGGGTCAGCCTTTGAGAGGCTGGGCCCAGTAAATGACCTGCGGGAAAAATTATCCAAGTCAAGAAGTGCTGCGAGGTCCAGGAGGGAGGCAGCAGATGGCCGACCCCAAGGACGTGATGACGTCCAAAGGGAAGTAAACAGCTGACACAGGCCTGCCGCAGCAGAACCCTCCGTCCACCTTAAAGAGGCGGCAGGGGATAACATCGGCCAAGCCGACCCTGTGAGGCCCTAGAATGACTCAATCCAGCGACTAGAGGATAAGATAGGTGATATACTGAAGAGTCGGTACCCTCTTCAGAAGGGATACACCATAGGCTCACCCTTTGTGGTGAAGATAGTCAACTTCCCTACGCCATCAAGGTTCAAGCCACCTGTGGTCACCCCAAGATACGACGGGAGCACCGACACTGTCCACCATGTTGAGATGTATCAATCAGCAGCAGACATATACTCTATCTCAGATGAGATGAGGTGTCGTGCCTTTTATGGTACCCTGACAGGGGCTGCACATATCTGGTACACGTCTCTTCCAAAAAATTCCATTGAAAACTTTAAGCAGTTGGCAGACCTATTCATACACAACTTTTCTTTGGGGTGAGGCCACAGAAGAAGACCACCCACTTGCTCTATGTTAAGCAGGGGAAGAATGAGAGTCTGAGGGACTACATAGCCAGATTCAATAAGGAGAAGCTGGAGGTGGAAGACTATGAGGAGAGCATAGCTATGACAGCCCTGATTGGAGGACTACAAAAGGGGAAGCTGTTATGGAAGCTTGCTGAAGACCCTCCGAAGATGATGGCTGAATTGCTGTCGACAACCGGAAAGGTGATGAATGCCGAAGAGGCGATGGCCGCAAAATATGAAGATGAAAAAGGAGGTGCTAGCGGGGGTAAATACCCTAAGAATAACAAGAGGGGAAGAAGAGGTCCACGGATGACAAGTTCGCTGGTTACACCCCTCTAATGGTCAGCTGTGAACAGATTCTCAATGAGATAAAGAGTGACCAGTCTCTGAAGTGGCCTGAGAAGCTGAGGGCAGCCCCCAGCAAGAGGAATAAGAACCTGTGGTGTGAATTTCACCAAGACCACGACCACGTAACAAATAAATTCTTTGCTCTGAAAGATGAGATTGAGAAGATGCTGAGAGAAGGGAAGCTCAGAAAGTACGTCGACAGAGGTGCCTTCAAGAGGGGCCGAAGGGACGACCCCAGAAAGAAGTGAGGCGATACATGTAGAGAAGGTCCTCAAAAAAGAGGGGACGACCCTTTTGATGATGAGGATGACCCTGACCTCCCGCCGAGAGACGACCACGGCCCTGTCAAGAGGCTTAATATGATCTCGCTCGGAGTGGGAATGATCTCCGGGGGTCTAGCAGGAGGAGGGTCTGAGGTCGCCGACAGGAAGGCCCATGTGGCTGAGGCCAAGGCAGTGACGAAGATGGTATACTCGACCTCTCTGTAGGTCAAGTCAAAAAAGAGGAAGAAGGTTGATATGGACACTCTAATAGTGGGATTTTCAAGAATGGACTTCAAAGGCCTCTTAGCCCCACATGATGACCCTCTCGTCATCACTACCAGGGTGTACGGGTGTGAGGTGCCGAGGATCCTAGTAGATGGGGGCTCATCTGCAGACGTGATGTTTTGGTCGTGATTCAAAGCCTTAGGTCTCAGTCGTGCTAGACTTGTCCCGTACCATCATCCATTGATTGGGTTCAGTGGGGAAAAGGTTTATCCCCTTGGAGTGTATGAGGCTGATGTCAGGATGGGGGACGAATGGCCGAGATGGCTCATCAAGAAGGTCAGTTTCTTTGTGATGGATGAGCATGTGTTTTCGGCCTACAACATCATACTGGGGTGTGTGGCCCTCAAGGGGTTTGAAGCTGTGCCATCTATGGTCCATCAGATGATCAAATTTCCTACCCCTTACGGGGTGGGGGAAGTTCAAGAAGACCAGACGACAGCGCGAGAATGTTACTACAACTCCGCTGAAGAAAGGGAGGCACACAAGAGGGATACAACCACTTACAATATTGATACCCTAGACCCCAGGGACGAGACGAAGCTCAAGAAAGGAGAGGCCGCGAAAGAGGTGGAATCCATCATCCTCAATGAGGATGACCCGGAAAAAACCGTCCAAATCGGAAAGTCTCTGAAGCCCAATATCAAGGAAGACCTCATTAAACTGTTGAGGAGAAGACGAAGCATCTTCGCATGGAGTCATGTAGATATGCCGAGGATTGACCCTAAAATCATGTGCCACAAGCTCAATGTGGTAGAGGGAGTGAAGCCGGTAAAGCAGAAGAGAAGAATTTACTCTAGAGAAAAGTATGAGGTCATCAAGGACGAGAGGATGGCTAGGTACTTTGAGAAGGTGAGGTCGTTACTGAAGGGCTTCACAGAAGTGAAATTAAAGAGGATACCTAGGCTCGACAATGGCCGTGCTGATGCCCTTGCTAGGTTGACCTCGGCAACGAGGACAGACATCAGGAGGACGGTCCCAGTAGAAATTTTGCTTCGGCCAACTATTGAAGACGTTGAGGGAACACTTAGCAATTGCCTAAATGTTTCTCAAGAAGCTTCATGGATGGACTCTCTGATCAGATACATTAAAGAGGGTGAGATGCCAGAAGCAAGGCAAGAAAGGAAGAAGCTGAGGTACAGGGCTGCAAAATTTGCTGTCGTCGGAGACACTTTGTACAAAAAGGGGTTTTTGCTCCCCTTACTTAGGCGTGTGCATCCCTCAGAAGTCCCTTCCATTTTTCAAGATGTGCACTAAGGATCGTGCTCAAGCCACATTGGGGGCAGATCCTTAGCGAAGAGGGTGATCACCCAAGGGTACTGGTGGCCGACCTTGGGGAAGGATGCCATAGCATATGTAAAAAAGTGCGATAAATGCCAGATATTTTCCACCATCCCTCACCAACCCCATCAGCCTCTTACCTCCATCACATCCCCATGGACATTTGCAGTGTAGGGGATCGACCTCGTAGGACCCTTACCAAGAGCAGTCAATAACTATCGGTTCCTCATCGTAGCTATTGACTATTTCTCAAAATGGGTGGAGGCCGAACCGATGGTCACAATAACAGAGAAGAATACCTTCCAGTTCATTTGGAAAAATGTTATATGCAGATATGGTCTCCCCAACACCCTCATCTCGGATAACGGGACTCAGTTCAAGAATACCTCTCTACAGAAGTACTGTGAAAGGGTGAGTATCAAACAATTTTTCTCCATCCCAGGATGACCTCAGGCCAATGGGTAAACAGAAGTTACAAACAGGACAATCCTAGATGGAATCAAGAAGAGGCTTGAGGAGGCAAAAGGAAGATGGGTGGAGGAGTTATATGCCGTGCTGTGGGCATACAGGACGACAGTGAGGACCTCTACCGGAGAGACCCCATTCATGCTAGCTTATGGCTCAGAAGCCTTCATCCCCACCGAGATTGAGTTTCCTACGCATAGAGTCCAAATGTATGACCCCCAGAAAAATGCGGAAGAGAGGACACTTGACTTAGACCTGATTGAGGAAAGGAGGGAGGACGCTGAGATAAGGCCGACAGCCTACCAGCAGAGGACCGCAAGGTTTTACAATCAGAGGGTGAAACAGAGGCCTATCGCAGTGGGGGACTTGGTACTCAAGAAGACTTGGCAAAATCCCAACAAGCTCCATCCTAATTGGCATGGCCCATATAGGGTCATCGATGAAGTCGCCCCTGGGACCTATAGACTAGAAAACCTAGTAGGGGAACCTTTTTCCAACCCCTGGAATGCAGATCATTTGAAGAAATACTATCAGTAGTGTTGTAAGATCTTGATAGACCATAATTGTAATAAGAGTTGCTCCAACAGAACACTTGGAAAATTAATGAGAAATATCAGTGCTTCCCCTCATCCTGTGGTTATCAGTTCTAGTACGCATGGAAACATATACAGAGAACCACCCTCGGCTATAATGAGGGCCAGTGGAGGGGACGACCTCACCAATGTCCTCAAGAAAGACGAGGGAAAACTTTGTTAAAAACCATTAATTTGGTAAGTTGAACCCTCGGCTATAATGAGGGTCAGTGGAGTGGACGACCCCACCACTGTCCTCAAGAAAGACGAGGGAAAACTCTGTTAAAAACCATTAATTTGGTAAGTTGAACCCTCGGCTATAATGAGGGTCAGTGGAGGGGACGACCCCACCACTGTCCTTAAGAAAGACGAGGGAAAACTTTGTTAAAAACCATTAATTTGGTAAGTTGAACCCTCGGCTATAATGAGGGCCAGTGGAGTGGACGACCCCACCACTGTCCTCAAAAAAGACGAGGGAAAACTTTGTTAAAAACCATTAATTTAATAAGTTGAACCCTCGGCTATAATGAGGGTCAGTGGAGGGGACGACTCACCACTGTCCTCAAGAAAGACGAGGGAAAACTTTGTTAAAAACCATTAATTTGGTAAGTTGAACCCTCGGCTATAATGAGGGTCAGCGGAGGGGACGACCCCACCACTGTCCTCAAGAAAGACGAGGGAATACTTGTTTAAAAATATTTGTTTGGTGATTCGATCCCTCGGCTATAATGAGGGCCAGTGGAGAGGACGACCCCACCACTGTCCTCAAGAAAGACGAGGGAAAACTTCATTAAAAACCATTAGTTTGGTAATTTGATCCCTCCCCACCACTGTCCTCAAGAAAGACGAGGGAAAACATTAAAACCATTAGTTTGGTAATTTGATTCCTCGGCTATAATGAGGTCCAGTGGAGGGGACGACCCCACCACTGTCCTCAAGAAAGACGAGGAAAAAACTTCATTAAAAACCATTAGTTTGGTAATTTGATCCCTCGGCTATAATGAGGGCGAGTGGAGGGGACGACCCCACCACTATCCTCAAGAAAGACGAGGGAGAGGTTAGTGATTATACAAAAAAAACTCACAAATCAAACCATACAAAAGGCAAGTAAGGAAGACAGTAAAGGAGATGATAGTATAAATGAAATGCCAGTGTTATACAAAATAGAGTACAAAAATGATAATTAGATTAAGAGGGTATGGGCTACAGACAGCCACCCTATGGGACAATATCGGAGGGCAGGGCCTCAACATCCACCAGAGGGGTTTCCTCAATGACCACAATTGGCTGATCCTAAGATGTGCCGACACCCTCGACTTGCACTTGTGATTCCACCTGAGTCAGAGCCTCGGCGATCAGAGGGTCGTCCAATCTGACTGCTTCAATCGACGGGCGGACCGAGGAGACAACATCACCAAACCTGAGGACGACCCATCGACAGGCCGTCCTGATTCCACTCTCCAAATATTCAAGGCCGAAGCCTTGAAACTCATCAGAAATTTTATAAGCCTCAATAGCTTCAGCCTCGGCTTTCCTGATAGCTGCTTCAAGATCAGTCTTGTTCTTGACCCCCATGTTGGTCAAGGCCTTGTCCTTTTCCTTGATAAGCAAGTCTTTGGCCTTAAGGTCCTCGTCGTGCTGCCTCGTCAGCTGGTTCAGGATCCTTGCATACTCAGTCCTGGTACTTTCCAACTCGGCCCTTACAGTATCAAGCTCCGATTGAAGATCTGCCTCGTGTTGAATAGCCCTCTCGACTTCATGGAACTTTTCTTGGTTCTCAGCCATCCACTTGGTGGCCGAAGTAAAGGTGCATACAGACTGCACAATAAAAATAAACAGATGTCAAGAGACAGAGGAAACAGTTGGTGAAAGAATGAAATTAAAGAAGTAGGTCAAGACCAATACCTGTGCAAGGGCGTGCAGACCATAGTCGTACACTTTGGCAGGAGGCATATTTGACAGGAACTCGTAATCAGCGGTCGAGGGAGCAGAAAAAATTGAGGCCTTAGCTGCCCTCAAGTTTGTGATCAGTGATGAGGGCTCGGCCCTGAGATGTGCCAGGTTCTGGGACCAGAAGGCCCCCATACTGGATGAAGAAGCAGTCCCTTCAGATGCTTCGACCCTGGCCCTCGTCTGAGAATCCGGTCGAGGGTCAACAGGAGCCTCAGGCTCCTTTCTTTTGTGGCTATCGACGGTCGGCTCAACAATCGTCGGCCCAACGACCTTGATCTTCCTTGGAGGCTGCTGAGGCTCCTTACCCTTCTTCTTGGCCAAGTCGGATAGTAAGCTGGGAGCAGTCATTTCCCAAAGGTAGTCTAATACACCTGCAGGACGACCTAAAAAGGGTACGACACGTAAGAAAAGTACATAGATAAAGAGGAAACACTTCAAAAATAAGTAAAGAAAAGAAAAGTACAACTCACATAGTTCTGTAAGGGGGCCGACCTTCAGACCAGCTTCCTTGAGGAACCGAGGGGTCATCAGATCTTCAAACTTTGGAAGTTCACCCCCTCTCCCTCTTCCTATCAGATACTCAACGATGTCCTTCTCCTCCAGACTATGTCCGGGGTCTGACCTGGCCTTCATTGAAGGGTTAGACCATCTTCTGGGGACCCTCGGACCATCGGCTACAAGTTGAGGCTCGGCGGTGAACTCCCACTCCTCAGAGATAAAGAAGAATCTCTTCTTCCAATCGTGGTTGAAGGTTTGTGCCACGTGGAGAAGTTTTTTCTCAGATCTCCTCGCCCCTAGATGATAGTACCCAGGCTGTTTGGACGAGGAGGTGATATTATAGCAGGCCAAGAATACGTCAGCCGAGGGCTCATCAGTGAAAGCATTCTTCCACAGGGAGATGTAGCCCAGGATCATCCTCCAAGAGTTGGGAGGAAGCTGAGAAGGGGCAACACCAAGGGCTGACATTATATCTACGATAGCAGGATGCAGAGGGAATCTGACACCAACCTTGAACATCTGTTCATATACTGCAACCTCTCCCTTTTCATAATCAAAAACCCTCTCAGACTCATAGGGAACCCTCATAGTTACGCTGGGGGCACTCCATAGGCATGTCTCCACAATAAGAGGTCGCATTCCCTAACGGAGGAGATATAGGACGAGGCATGGGAGGTATCAACCTGGTCATCTGTATCATCACCCTCGGCCTCGGTCCCCTCTCCCTCGGCCTCGTCATCTGCTAGAGGGCCATGGGGAAATTTCATATGGAAGGCATGTGGAGATAGGGTTGTCATAGGGACAGCCTCGGAGGGGACCATACCATCAGCCTGGGCTTAGGTCAGATGTCTCTATTCTACCAGAAGGTCCAACGCCAGTTGGCAAGGTTACTCTCTCGTCCATCTCACTTGAATGACACTCGGCTGGACGATGGGACGACCCACAAGACTCAGATGGTTCAAATGGTTTTATTGTGGTAAGAGGAATGGGAAAGATGGGTCGTACCCAGTTAGGGTCGGCCCCTCGTCTCTTCTCTTCCTCTTCCTCTATTCGTCTGATCTCTGCAAAGAGCTTCTCTCTCAAGGATGGGAATTCAGATGCTAAACTATAAAGCCTCCTAAGCATTAAAAGGGAAGACCCTACACTTTGAGGAATTTGGGGAACTTAACTACAAACAAGTTTACAGTTGACCAAATTAGACTTTTGAATTAAAATAAAGGGAATCGATGGTTTTCACTCAAGAACACTCAACAACCAGTCGCCGAAAAAGTTATAAAACGACCCAAATCAAGCCCTACGGGCCTAAAACCAAAAAGCAAAAAAATTAATGAAAGTAAAGAGGACGCTGGGGGTGAAGGATTACCTGAGGAGAAAGGGCAAAGTTGCTAAGCTTGAAGGATCGAAGACTGCAGAAATGGAAATGAAGACTGGTGAAAGGCTAGAGAGAGAGAGCTTGGGCGCGAAAAAGAAGAAGAAGAGAGAGAGAGAGTTCAAAAATCTCTTAAATACCTTAGTAATGAGTGGACCCATTAACCAAGGCAGGGCATAGCCCACGAGGAAGGCATCATTAGGGCACAAAGCCCCAGGCAAAGTATGCAGCCGTCATGCCTTCAAAACTGGAACAACAATGAGTATCTGCCCAGGTGTAACTCACCTAACTGATCATACACACATCTCAATTAAAACACTATCCCTCAGCCATCTCAACTGCACCTATGGCTAAGGACTGGGAGGTGATTGATATACCCATATATACCCTCCAAACTGGACGACTCCTAAGGGGGCCGACCCTTCATCAGGTTCCAGACGACTCCTAAGGGGGCCGACCCTTCATCAGGTTCCAGACGACCCCTCAGGGGCCGACCCTTCATCAGGTTCCAGATGACCCCTCAGGGGGCCGACCCTTCATCAGGTTCCAGACGACTCCTAAGGGGGCCGACCCTTCATCATGTTCCAGACGACCCCTCAGGGGCCGACCCTTCATCATGTTCCAGATGACCCCTCAGGGGGCCGACCCTTCATCATGTTCCAGACGACCCCTCAGGGGCCGACCCTTCATCACGTTCCAGACGACCCCTCAGGGGCCGACCCTTCATCATGTTCCAGACGACCCCTCAGGGGGCCGGCCCTTCATCAGGTTTCAGACGACCCCTCAGGGGGCCGACCCTTCATCAGGTTCCAGACGAACCCTCAGGGGCCGACCCTTCATCGGGTTCCGGACGACCCTCCGAGGGGACGACCCTTCATCAGGCTCCGGACGACCCTCCGAGGGGACGACAATACGAGGCCTAAATTAGGCCAGACTCACTACCAGAAGGAACTTTTCCCTCGGCCTCGGCTCATAGGCCGAGGGTGACATCATCGCAGCGCGTGGTTTGGGAGACGCGTGGAATAGTGCACGTGAGGCTCACATGGCACATGGGAGACCGTTATAACAAAATCACACCCTCACGTGAGGGAATATTATGTCATCATTTGTCATCTACAGGTGTCAACATGGGATTGGCTAGATCATCATTCACATGCACCATGCATACTTGGGGGGTACATTACAACCCCCAAGACCTATATATACTTGTCACCCACAACCCTACAAGGGATCAATTGATTGTAACCCTAGCTAAAACTCGGCTTGTACACACAATAGAGAGAGAAAGTGAGCTTATGTGCATTGTATCCAAGGCCATTAGTGCCCATACTTAGTGGATCACACACTCACAGTGGATGTAGGCCAAATTGGCTGAACCACTATACATCATTGTCTTATTTCCTCTTATACTCATCCCCTTCTACACACTTATACACTTATACATCTCTATGGCTGCCATGGTTACTACTGTTTGAGATCCTTATCACTTACCCGGTGGTGCTAAATCTTAGCATCATCAGTGAATAATGCGGGTATAAGTTCTCCTATATGTAAGAAGTGTACATGGAGAGTATCTACACTTGCGTGAGGGAGGATTGAGTGAGATGTGATAAACATGAGGTAGGTATATGCAAGAAATAATAGAGGAAAAAGAAAAAAAAAGGAACATACAGGTAGGTGCCTACGCACATAAGTACAAAATGATAGCACCCATGCCAATTGAGTTTAGACCCTTAAGTCAAAGTTCCCCAATGGGTCGCCACTATGTCCATCCCATCTCACTTTCTGGGGGGAAGGAGAAGTTTTTGCGTCCTCTTACTATAGGATCTCTTCAGCCGTCGTCGATGTGGGGTGATGTAAAAAGATAGAATCGGCAGGCTATGTAGCAAAAAATAGGCAAAAGAATATGTCGGTACCTCGAGAGAGCGACATTAAAGTTAAATTGATGCTTACAAAACCCATAGTTCAGAGGTTCGGGGCCAAGTTATAGAATGGGAAGGTTTTAGGCTCCCATCCCGCCCTTTAAGTCTCTCGTGGGCTTGTTTGAACTATTTTCCTTAATTTTTCGTCAAGTGTGTATGCTTGTATATATAAATACCATAGATTCGAACGAGAATTCATTATATGTGTGTGTGTAGAAAATGTATTTAGAGTTTTGAAAAAATGTGTTGAATAATCCCATTGGAGTTTATGGGTGTGACATTCTTTTTCTTTACTTTTTTAATAGAAAATAGAGTATGTGAAACATAATTTAATAAAGGATAAGATGTTAAGTGTATGAACTAAAGTAAAGGCAAATTAAGAATTTATGTAACTATTGCGAAAATAAAGAATTGAAAGAGAGAAAAGGACTTTTGAACCTTCTTTGGAGAATTGAGACTTGATCTTGATCCTTGATGAGCTCCCTTGAATGTTGAGATGAATGTGGGATGAGAGAGAATGAGACTTTTCTAAATTAGGTATGAAAATAATGGGAATGAAAGATGGAAAGAAATTTCACACAAGGAAACTTCGCTGATTGCAAGAGAATATTGATGAGCTCACTAGTATTGATGGTTTTGAGGTGTCTTGAGAGTGAGGTCATGCCCTATATTTATAGGGTAGGGGGCTGTCGATTGGCATATCCCTGTCCCTACCATTCGGTAGGTAACCCTAAACACATTGTCGATAGAGAGGGAAATGGACCTGCCATTCGGCAGTCTCCTGCAGATTTTTTCAAAAAAATTCTCATAAAACGCAATCCCTAGATCCAAATCGTGCATGGGGCATACTGTTAGAAAGGTAATTCATAGCACTTTAAGATTAATTTATTGCTCCATGGTCCGGGCATTCACTTTGGGTCAAATGGAAATCGAAAGTGCTCGTTGGTCCTTTGGATGGGAGATCATCGGACGGTAGTGGATCATTTGTCATAACAGTAAGTCAGAATCACACACAAGCAAACCGTTAGAAATTTTATACAAGGTACTTCAACATTCCAAAGAACTTTGCTAGGTTCGGAGAGTAACTTTGGTCAACCGGAGAGATCTCGAAAGTAAACCCTAGTTTTTCCTTGTAGGGTTTCACACATATAGTTTTTTTAGTTCGATTTATACGCGCATTTAACAGACCCCGGGGATGCCCACTCAAAAATTAATGATAAATTTTGACAGGGTAGTGATTACTTTTTCTTTTAAATTCATATGGCACGTGAAAGATCAAACTTTTTTTTAGTTCTCAGAAATTATAAGGAAAATAATTTAATACGAATATGTTATGCAAAGTTATGTGTAAATGGAGTGATAGAAACTATTTTTATCATATTCCATTGCTTATTTATAAAATTTGGAGCGTTTCACATTGCAAAACTCACTTGGATAGATAGAGATGGAGGGCATATCATTTGGTTTTTTCATGTTGTCAAAGAGTTGAATAATGTGTTTTTTTGTGTTATCAGTGAGTATGTATATATATATATATATATATATATATATATCATTTTCAAACAGGGTGTTTGTACAAAAACAAGGGATACATATGCAATATAATTTTCAAAAATATAAATATTTATGCTTATCTTCTAAATAAAATCATCCACAAACTAAAGCATTATTGTTGTTGAAAAAAATATTTTCTAAATTTGTCCTCACCTTGATGCAAAAAAGTAAACTCAAATTTAAATTGTCAAAACTATAATAGTCTCTACTCTAATAAAGTACATAACTTTAAGTAAATTTTATTTTCATTTTTTTTATTTCCTAAACTGTTTTCTAAAGGATGTAAGATGGTGGTAGTTTTCCCACCTTCTATGAGTTGATCACCAATCCTAAGATTTAAAAAAGCAAACAACCCTTTACTTGAATTAACGTATTAACAATTGCAAAATTAAATTTATGTATGTTGTTATACTCCATAACAATACTAACTATGATGTTGACTAGATAATTTTCCTTGTTGTGGGACCTAGGCAGAAGGCGGTGGATTGACTTCTAATAATTAGGAGGTTTTATTGGCTTAGAGTTCTTATTTTTTAAAAGCCACCAGGTGGGTTTGTTAAGGATTTGGAGTCTTAAGGCTCTAAAGAAAGTTGGACTTTTTATTTCATGGGGACTACATTTCTTTTTTTGCGGTATTACAATTATGATATGATGAGGTATCTTGATATACTACTCCTACTTGCATTCGCTACTTAAAAGTGTATATATAGGACTGATCCAGTTTTGGGTTTATTCGTCGATCAACTACTTTTGTGTATTTTCTAATGAGGATCTGGGTAGAATTTACGAGTCTTTTTTGTGATGAGATTAATTTTATGAGAGTTTTAAATATTGTGTGAGGGTTATTTTGTGTGAGAGAAAAGTGATTTTTTTGTGTATGGGAAATAAACAAAATGATCTTCCAATTTGTAATTTTTTTCTCGTATTTAACGACATGGATTTCCATCGCCATTATATTTGTGTTATTTCTTCTTATCTATTTATTTTATTTTGTTTTTCATATTGTGTGATTATTTTTTGGTCACCGTAGCCCAACTTAGAAATACGTGCTTTCGCACAATAAATTTGTATCACAACTTAGGTTGAAAACTAGGGTTTATTTTGGTTATGGATTTCAAGATAAAGTATGATATTTAGAGGTTTGACGATAAGAATAATTTTGACCTTTGGCAAGTGGTGGTGGTGATTATCCTTGTCAAGGAGGGCTTCATATTAGCCTTTGAATGAAAACCCATTGCAATGAAGGATGCAAAATGGAAAAAGATTGATAGGGAGGATTGGCACACGATTCGGTTGTGTTTATCTAAGGAGATTAAATACAACATTATGAAAGTGACTTCCACTAGAGTGATTTGGAAAGAGCTCAAGAAACTTTATTTAGAAAACTCTTTGGAAAATCGGATTAATATAAAAAAGGATTTCTACCGATTTAGTATGGGTTCGAGTACTCAGTTTAATGACCATCTCGATGAGTTTAATAGGATTCCCTCAGAATTATTAAACATGGAGGTGAATATGGAGGAAGAGGATAAGGTTGTGGTTTTTTTATCTTCTCTTTCTAATAGGAACGATCATTTGATGGCTTCGATAATGTACGGGAAGAAGAGTGTTATTATGGATGAAATCATGTCAACACTTTTCTCTAACGAGAATATGAGGACATTGGTTGAGGGTGAGGGTGATGAAACAAGCCTAGTCATCAGAGGAAGATCATAAATTCATGATTTGAAGAGCTTCAGATCCAAGATAAAGGGGGAACAAGGATTAGGAATGTTACCGCTCTCATGAGGTTGGTCACATAATTGATTCTTATGGAAAGAATGGGAAATGAAAAGAGAAGGTTCAAGATGCAACCATAGAAGTGGGGGATGCGAGTGATTCAGAGAATGTTAATGAGTATGCTCTCATGGCAACGCAAATTAGTGAGTCATTTAATGATGTTATAGTAATTGATTCACGTTGTTCAATTCAGATATGTCCCAATCAGGATTCGTTATTATCTTGCAAAGAGGTTAAAGTTGGTTCTATTTTGATGGCATATGGGAGAACCTTCAAAATTTTGAGAATTTTCTCAATCAAAATCAAGACATATTATGGGTTAGTGAAAATTTTGTGTGGTGTAATACATTTTCCAAATCTTTATGTGAACCTTTTGTCAGTGAGTGTGTTAGAATCCATGGGTAACAAGGTTTTAACTTCGAGTGGAGTTATTATGGTCGTTGTATAGGGGCAGTTATGGCGTTGGTCTATGATAGTATTAGTGGCATTGAGATAGAACATTTGAGTGCGATTAAGATGTGTGAGAGGTATGTATGGGGTCGTGTTATAGATGCAAGGAAATTTAGAGATGAATTATTCTCAAATCGTAGGGGAAATTGAGTTTAATTTACCAATCGGTGGTTAGAGGGTGGTTGTTAAAGGTTGTTAGGTGTGATGTCGAATCTAGGATTTTGAGAGTTTTATGGAGCATTATGGTTTGACAGAGATGGCGGGGGAATTCTTGTAACAGTTCATCATATGCATCGACTGAAGGGTGTCCTGAGGGTTAGGTTTGAGGTTGACTTAAACGTGGCCAAAAAGCTTCATCAATATGTTGTTTGTGGGATATAGTGATTGTGTATGTTGTAGTAACTCCCATATTATTTTACTTATTTGTTAATTGTAATTTTTCTTGAGGAAATTTTTTAAAAGAGGATTTTCTAGAGGATTTCACTATCGGCGAGCGTTTTGTCACCTCAACGAAGATGAGGTTCACTGTAGCGAGGCCTCTTCACATCAGCGAAGATTTTGTTTGGAAATTCTCTGTGAAGTTGCGCGACCAGCGAGGGTGGAACTTTTCGCTAACGAAGGTGATTTCTTTCAACGAAAAATGTTGAGTTGCAGTATTTATTTTTTAAAAGCTCATTTAGTTATATTATAGTTATCTCGCCATGGTAATAATTTGTGATGTTGGCTCAATAGGTTTCCTCGTTATAGGACCTAAGCCGGAGGAAGCGGAATGGATCTTAATAATTAGGAGTTTTTGTTCGATAAGAGTTCTTATTTGTTAAAATCCATCAGGATAGTTTTGTTAACGCTTTGGAGTCTTAAGGCTACAAAGAAAATTGTACTCCTTCTTTTATGGAGTTGTGGTTCTTTTATGTGGGATTAAAAATCCAATATGATGGGGTCTATTGATATATCATTCCTACTTGGATTCAGCATTCTTTGTGTATATATAGGAATGAGTCAGTCGTGGGTTTATTCACCCAGTAGAGAATTTTTTATTTTGAGTGAAATTTTAAGGGTCCATTCTTTTGTGTAAAATTAATTATTTTGGAACCAGTTTTGGGTATTCTCTAATGAGGATTTTGGTGTAATTTAGGAGCCTTTTTTGTAGTGAGATTAATTTAGTGAGAGCCTTGAATATTGTGTGAGGTTTATTTTGTGTGGGATAAAATAGATTATTTTGTGTGTGTGAAAGAAACAAAAAGTTCTTCCAATTTGTAATTTTTTTCCTTATATTGAGTGACGCATATTTCCATTGCCATTATATTTTTGTTCTTTCTTCTTCGCTATTTATTTTATTTGGTTTTTCATATTTGTGTGATTATTTATTGGTCACCGGATCCCTAGTTGAAAATACATGTTTCATCACATTAAATTAGTACCAGAGCCTAGGCTGTAAACTAGGGTCTATTTTGCTTATGGATTTTAAGATAAAGTATGATGTTGAGAAGTTTGATGATAAGACCAATTTTGGCCTTTATCAAGTAGAGGTGATGGATATCCTGTTCAAGGAGGGATACATATTAGCCACAGAAGGAAAACCTGATACAATAAGGGATGTCGAGTGGAAAAGATCGATTGGATGGATTATTCTATAATTTAGTTGTGTTTATCTAAGGATATTAAATAAAATGTTATGAGAAACTTTCGCTGGGATGATTTGAGAAAATCTCGAGAAGCTTTATTTGGAGAAGTCTTTGACAAATCAGATTAATCTAAAAAATGAGTTCTACCAATTTAGTATGTGTCCGAGTACTTCATCGAAAGACCATATCATTAAGTTTAATAGGATTCTCTCGGTACTAATAAACATGGACATGAATATGTAGGAAGAGGACAAGGTTGCAGTTTTGTTAGCTTTTCTTTTCGAGAGGTGAGATCATTTAGTGACTATGATGATGTGCGGGAAGAAGAGTATTGTTCTAGATTAAGTCATGTCAACACTTCTGTCCAATAAGAATATGAGGAAAGTGGTTTATGGTGACAGTGATGCCGTAATCCTAGTCATTTAAGGAAGATCGGATAACTGTTATGTTATCGATTTGTTCTTTGGAATTTTGTAAGAAGGAATTTTCTAGAGGGGCTAGTGATCAGTGAGCATGTTGTTGCCTAAAAAAGATGGGCTTCACTGTAGCGAGGGCTCTTCCGATCAACCAAGGTTTTCTTATGAAATTTTCGATGAAGTTGCGCAGCCAGTGAGGGTGGACCTTTTCTTCAGCAATGGTCATTTCGCTTCCACGAAAGGTTTTAGCAGTAACTTTATTTTTTGAAGACTCAGTTTTTAGTGTTATTGTTGGCTCGATAATTTTCCTTAATGTGGGACTTAAGTAGGAGGCAGTGGATTGACATCTAATAATTTGGAGTTTTTGTTGGATAAAAGTTCTTATTTGTTAAAAGCAATCGAGTGGGTTTTATCAAGGCTTTAGTATCTTAAGGCTCTAAAACAAGTTGGACTCTTTATTGCATGGGGTTGTGGTTCTTTTTCGTGGGATTAAAAGTCCAATATGATGTGGTCTCTTTATATACTACTCCTACTTGGATTCAACACTTTATGTGCATATATAAGAATGAGCCAGTCGTGGATTTATTCACCGAGTAACTAATTTTGGATATTTTCTAATGAGGATTTCTGTAGAATGTAGGAGTCTTTTTGTGATGAGAATAATTTTATGAGAGTTTTAAATATGTTGTAGTAGTTGTTTTGTGTGAGAGAAAATATATTATTTTGTGTATCGGAAAGAAACAAAATGTTCTTCCAATTTGTAATTTTTTTCCTCGTATTTAGTGACATGGATTGCCATCGCCATTATATTTCTTCTTCTCTATTTATTTTATTTTGTTTTTCATATTTGTGTGATTATTTATTGGTCACCGTAGCCTAACTTAGAAATATGTGCTTTCACACAATAAATTAGTATCACAACTTAGGTTGCAAACTAGTGGCTATTTTGGTTATGGATTTCAAGATAAAGTACGATATTGAGAAGTTTGATGGTAAGAATAATTTTGGCCTTTGGTAAGTGGTGGTGATGATTATCCTTGTCAAGGAGGGCTTCATATTAGCCTTAGAATGAAAACCTGTTGCGATGAATGATGTTGAATGGAAAAAGATCGACAGGGAGGATTGGTCCACGATTCGATTTTGTTTATCTAAGGAGATTAAATACAACGTTATGAAAGTGACTTCTTATAGAGCGACTTCGAAAAAGGTTTAGAAGCTTTATTTGGAGAAATATTTGACAAATCAGATTAATCTAAAATGGTGTTCTACTGATTTAGTATGGGTCTGAGTACTTTGTTGAAAGACCATCTCGATGAGTTTAATAAGATTCTCTCGGAATTATTAAACATAGAGGTGAAGATGGAGGAAGAGGATACGGTTGATGGATATCCTTTTCAAGGAGGTCTACATATTAACGATAGATTGAAAACTCGATGCAATGAATCATCCAAGTGGAAAAGACCAATTGGATGGATGGTTCCACGATTCAGTTGTGTTTATCTAATGAGATTATATACAATGTTACGATGGAGACTTTCGTCGGGATGATTTGAGAAAATCTCGAGAATCTTTGTTTGGAGAAGTCTTTGACAAATTAAATTAATAAAAAAAAAGAGTTCTACCAATTTAGTATGTGTCCACGTGCTTCATTGAAAGACCATCTCATTCAGTTTAATAGGATTTTCTCGGTAATATTAAACATGAAGGTGAAGATGGAGGAAGAAGACAAGGTTGCGATTTTGTTAGCTTCTGTTTTCGAGAGGTACGATCATTTGGTGACTATTATGATGTACGAAAAGAAGAGTGTTGTTCTAGATTAAGTCACGTCAACACTTTTCTCCAACGAGAATATGAGGAAATTGGTTTATGGTGACGGTGATGTCGCAAGCCTAGTCATTCAAGGAAGATCAGAAAACCGTTATGTTATTGATTTGTCCGTTGGAATTTTGTAAGAAGAAAATTTCTAAAAGAGAATTTTCTAGAGGGGCTCGTGATCGGTAAGTGTGTTGTTGCCTCAATGAAGATGGGATTCGTTGTAGCGAGGACTCTTTCGATCAGCTATGGTTTTCTTGTGAAATTCTCTATGAAGTTGCACGGCCAGTGAGGGTGGACCTTCTCTCCTGTAACAGTCCTTTCGCTTCCACGAAAGGTTTCAACAACAATTTTTGTTTTTTGAAGACTCAGTTTTTAGTATTATGGTTATCTCGCCATGGTGGAGATTTGTGTTGTTGGCTCAATAATTTTCCTCGTTGTGAGACTTAAGCAGGAGGCGGTGGATTGACTCTTAATAATTGGGAGGTTTTATTGGATAATAGTTCTTATTTGTTAAAAGCCATCAAGTGGGTTTTGTTAAGGCTTTGGTATCTTAAGGCTCCAAAGCAAGTTGGATTCTTTCTTGCATGGGGTTGTGGTACTTTGTTGTGGGATTAAAAGTCCAATATGATGAAGTCTCTTGATAAACTACCCCTACCTGGATTCGACAGTATTTGTATATATATATATAGGAATGAGCCAGCCATGGGTTTATTAACCCAGCAGAGAATTTTTTGTTTTGAGATTATTTTGAAAATCGATTTTGAGTATTCTGTATTGAGGATTTAGGTAGAATTTAGGAGCCTTTCTTATGGTGATATTAATGTTGTGAAACTCTTCAATATTGTATGAGGATTATTTTTTGTGAGAGAAAAGATATTATTTGTGTGTGTGGAGGAGGGGGGGGGGGGGGGAGAAACAAATCATTTTTCGAATTTGTAATTTTTTTTCTCGTACTTAGCGATACGGATTGCCATTGTCGTTTTATTTGTGTTTTCTTTTCTTTTCTATTTATTTTATTTGCTTTGCCATATTTGTGTGATTATTATGTCATCGGATACCTAGTTAAAAATTCGCGATTTTGCACAACACTGAGAAACTACATAATTTATGGGTCCCATAGTTAAAAAGTACAATGCCATAATTCTAACATTGCTATGACACCATGCATAAAGAGTGCCTTGCAAGTTGTACTATTGCAACTAAGATGAAGAGATGGAATGACATCCATTAACAAATATGTGACTAAGATACAAATGGTTTTAATCGAGTTGTATGTAGAGCACTCGCGCACACATATATAAATATATAGTCAGACTCTCCAACATACCTCACTTAACATACTTACGAACATACACATTTTTAAAAATAGTAAAAAATTATATATTTTTCAACCAAATTTTGTGTACATGATCTACATAATGAGGAGATTATCTAATAAAATCATCAAAAAATTCAACTCCAAAGTGGGTGAGATGATGAAAAAATTTTGAACATTCGAAAATGCATATATATACCCAATTTTCATTTCACCCATTTCCGTGTTCAATTTTTTGTTGACGATCTCCTCATTGTGTAGATCATGTATACTAAATTTGATAGTTAGGTTCGGGAGAGGCCAAGGCTCTCCTAGTTTTTTTCCAAAAAAAAAATAAAATTAGGGTGATATATGTATGGATAGAAAGTTAAAGACATTAACAATGGGATTTTTGTAACTTTTAGAGTAAAAGACGTAATAAATTTATATAACATTAAGAATTAAAGTTATAATTTGTATTAAACTCGAATTAATCAAAAAATTCACGAAAGGCGCTTCCGCCTTCGAACTCCCAGCATTTGTCCCAGTAGCCATAAATCCGGGATCCGCCACTCTACTCAAAATGCATGGTAAGAACTGTCACTGTACATTATATTTGAAAAACAATACTATGGAAGTATGGAAAAAAATTGTACTCACTTTAGCACAACTCATATATATATATATATATAAAGGTTTTTGAATATTCCGTATATAAATTAGGGGTGTCAATTTTTGACACGATACGATAACCCGACACGAACTCGACACGAAGTTAGCGGGTTAGGGTTGACGATTTCTTGACACGAACCCGAATATGACACGACCCGCCAACACGAATAATAAACGGGTTGGGTTAGTGTCAAATACGTATAACTCGAAAATGACACGAATAGACCCGCTTAACTCGTATTTTATGGAGAATATATTAGATAATTTATATATCTTGATAGACATTCTATAAAATTCATGGAGAATCAGATGATAAATTATTTATGTGTTGAAAGAAGTTGAAATTAATTAAATTTAAGTTATTGTAGGCCTGTGATTGGTATGATTGGTTAAGAGAGAAGAAACAAATTATTTTATATTTTACTTAATGGGTTATGCGGGCAATCCGAACACGACACGATAATAAATAGGTCGGGTTAGTGTTTGCTCATCTGACACGATTAGTTAAATGGGTCAGGTTAGAATTGACTAATACTTGACACGAACCCAACATGACACGACCCGAACACGACACGACGCACACGAATTGTCAACTCTAATATAAATTGAGAGAATATTGCGTGAATGCTTTACAAATATACTGTTTCCATTTCGACTAATGTGACAAGGCAATTAATGATCTATTCTAGCCCATAAAAACCTACAAAATGGAACCCTAAAGAAGGTACGCAAAAGAATTATATGGAAGACTCATCACCACAAAATAATATTAATAATGAACTATTGAATCAGTAATTCTTCCGAGATGAAAATGATAGAAGATAAACAGTTAACCCAGGGGATGTGGTAGAGCGGTAGGAACTCTTCCTCCCTTAATCAAGTGTCGGGAGTTCGATTCCCGCCTTGGGTATGGAGCAGCCTTAAATCTCTGGACCAGCTGTCCCACCCATAGAGGTGCCTACAATCAGTCAAGGGATTAGTCACTAAATCGCTAGTGAATACCTTGGTATAAACAAAAAAAAAAAAAAAAAAAGATAAACAGTTGACAGCGACTGGATTTGCATCAGTGTCAACATGTCACAAGATCCAAGAAGTAATAAAGAGCAACTGGGGCTAAGGTAACCTTTATAAAGTGGCATCAAAGAAATTCAAGATTCGGTGGTCCTACTTAGCTATAGCTATAGCCTATAGCAAGAAAACTGAGGATGGATGGGTATGTGATATAATAACAGGAAGAGGCATCCTGAACTCTGTTAAACCAGTTATGTGCATTTTACTAGTAATTCTAGAACAGAAATTAAAATGATCCAGAAGATTCTTGATTATAAGATCATCACAAACGAAGCAATAAGATCAGGTAGAGCTCTTTATTTATTACCAGTTGGTGCTTTACAGCTTCAATGCTATGGGCATCGTTCTCTCAAGACACGCACGATAAGTATTCTAATATATATGCTCCACGAACCAACAATGCTCAACGCTCCATTTAAACTCCATGGAATGAATGCAAGATAATTGAGCGGATTAAATATATGATGAAGTCATATCTTTGTAGGCATTTGAAATGCTTTTGCGAATCACTATGGGGTGGCTCTTCATGCAGAATGGTGTCATTTTTATGGGAAAAAGAAATTAGTGACATTTTTCATTAACATGCGAAATTTTTAATTTAACAGCGATGTTTACTGCCTTGTTTTTATTAAAACAGCGTTAACACTGACGTCTTGCATGGACAACCTAGTGGAAAATTATTGTGCCCAATACAACTTTTTTTAACAAAAATATCCTCCTTTCCACCCACTTGTGGCCCAAACCAAAATGCCAAGTAGGGGTTTTATTTTTGAATTACACATATGCTTTCTATGCGGGGCAATGTTGTTACACCAAGCTCAAAAAGGGTACTTTAAAATGCCAATTGGCATTCATATGTTATCTTATTTGACCATACTCGTATAGTAGAGGAACATGACAATACTTGGTACCCCATGTTTTACATATGCGTCCCACTATTATAATCACTCAATATTGATCAAAATTCATTTAGTGAAGTCCCCCAAAAAGAATAACTTTTTTTTTCCTTTTTCCCAACAAGATCTTCTAAACCAAGATTATTAATTCTGATTTTGGAGGTTATTCAACTCATCTTTTGGATTGAAATAGAGAATGGAACGCATGTTATGAGGTCATTCCGTTCACAGATATATGGTGCAGATAGTGAAATATTGGCTTTAATCTAGGTCTAAAATACGAACCCATATGTGCCTCAAATAAAGCTCGATCCAATATAGCATTTCCGATGCAGTCACCCGGCTCCATTTAAGTAGACTAGTGAATATGGCTGGGCTAGGTTTAAGCAGACAGACTTTGATAATATGAGGCCTAAATGCTCAGATTATTTCATTCCTGAAAAGGTGGAACTAAGTATGAGAGTAATCCATATATACAAAGAAGGGGTATTAGAATGGCCCGCATGTATTGGTTGTGCCAAGAAGCAAAGGAGGCTACTAATTATTTTATTCTTCATTGTAAGGTGATGAGGGGTTATGGGATGCTTTTCTATCTATTAGCCGGATCAACTGGGTCATGACGGCGACAATGAGTGGCTTTTTAGGAGCTTGGCAGATACCCAAGGGTGGAAGGGTGAGAGAATCGTGTGGGGGATGGTTCAGTCTTGACATGATCAAATCTGTATGGTCAAATCAATTGCAGGGTGAAAATGGTCCGGACTGAATTTGAAAAGTGACACTGGTCCCTTGATAACGAACAATGAAAACTTTACTAATTAACTGTCGTAACTTATTTACCACTGCTAGTGCCTCCGTTAACATCAATATCTACAGGTCACACAACTATGGCTTCCTTCTTGTTGTCATATTTTGATCGCATAAGCTTTAGCTGATAACGATTTGAGTCCCACTTGTCTCCAAGCCGATGTAACGAGGTCCTATAATACTATTTTGTTCCAGATATTACAGACAGCGACAAGAACTTTATTGCTAGTACCAAACGTAATTTTGAGGACAAACAACATCATAACCAAACACACTGTTTTAATGTCTGGACTGAAAATGATCTAATCTGAATAGACTGATGTCAATTTAACCACTATAAAGAACAATTAAAGGATAGTACTTCGGTTGGGATCAAATTATTTGAGGGATAAAGAGTTGTTTAGATCCAGGATTCCCTCGAGTAGTCTAGCTTGTTAAATTTGTAGGACAGAGTTTATTAAAATTAAGAAGTGAGGAGGTGTGACCCTTGATAATGAAATGTTTTTCTTAGACCAAAATTCAAGAAATGCTTGTAATGAATAATCGAGAGTTGTTTATACAATAATATTTTAGACTTGCACAATAATCATTCGCAATAATCATTACTCGTATAAAGTCTAGTAAGAATATGGTCAAGTTATGCGGAAAAGCATTTTTTCAAATAGGGATCCGTGACCACAAAATAATCAAACAAAAAAAATATGACAATCCAAATAAAGAAAATAGAATAGAGATGAAAGAACACAAATGGAATGACAATGGCGAGATATTTAACTAAATAGAATAAGATTAGAAATTGAAATAACTTTTTGTTCCTTCTCACACACAAAGTAATCTCTCTTCTCACAAAATAATAACTCTCACACAATAATGGAAGACACTAACAATATTACTGTTACTACAAATGGTTCATAAATTGTACCCAAATCCTCATAAGAGAATACCCAAAATTCGTTCCAAAAGTAACCAATTTTCTGTTAAAAGTGAACCCTTAATTTTTTTCAATCACCAAAATTCTCTATTAGGTCACAAAGGAGATGGCCCCAATTTCCTTTTTGTATCAAAAAAACGATGGGGAAGCACTTCTTAAATAAGGAAGAAAAACCCAAGAAACCCAAATGGTGTAAAACACCTCCTAAACTTGAAAACTACAAGTCCTCACAAACTAGTTAACTAAAGTAGTTGCTAGAATACCAAAATCCCACTGGATAAGATAAGATAAACCAAATGAGAGTTTGAGTTCTTTAAAAAACTGTCGAGCGATTCTCTAATAAATCTCCACCGTGGCGAGATCAATCAAAACACCAAAATGTGTCTTCTAGAAAAATTATTGTCGAATGTTTGTTGAAGAGAATAAAGCCTTCACGGACGTAACCACATCGCTATGGAGACGCTAACCTTCCCATTATGCGCACCTAATCAACGATATTTTTCTCATAAAACACAGAACCTTCACTGACGCAAATGAGACTTCACTCAGGTGAAGCCAATGCTCGCTACCCATGAACTCCAACAGAAAATACTCCTTCACAAATTGCGTCTAACAAACAACCAACAAAAATTAATTGAACTTTAATTTCAATAAAAAAATGTAATGTGAGAGTTATTACCAAAACTGAGAGTGCGCATTATCTTCTGACGGAGTAAACTTATTTAATTAGATGTCAATTCTCAAATAAAATCCAATTTTAATTAAACTCCAAACATGCAACTATGTGATTCAAATCATGCATGTAAAGAAACAAATAATTTCAGGAAAAATCCCCACACGGCAAAATCTTATATTTCACTAAAGTTTGCAAATCGCAACATATAACACAATAGAGAAATACATCAATGAATTCCCACAAGAACTCATAAAACGGCAACCTTCAACCAACAATAATTCCCTCAAGAACAACAAGAACCTCAGTCCTCCACCTTTAGCAGTGAATACCCTCGAGTATCACAAGATCAACAGTGAATACAGGTTTCCATAAGAACAACTTCAATACAGGAGTGTTTCCGTTTCAAAAATTATTCACAAAAGTATTTAAGATTGATTGTGTGAATCAATACAAGTTTTTCCTTATAAAAGTGAAGATTATTTCACAGTTATTCTGCAGTTTGTGTAAATGAAAAGTCTTAAAGAAAAATCTTCACGAAACAGGTATTTATAGGCGAACATGAATTTTGAGGCGGCGGAATATCGTTCGAACGAGTTAAATAGGTCGTTCGAACGAGATGTTAATCTCGGTAGAAGCAAGCATCTAATGACCTAAGAAAAGACATTCAAAAATCAAAGCAATAAGCTTTCGTTTGATCCAAATTAGAAGCAGGACATCAAATGAGGTATCAAACGACCTTACAAAGTTTTTCGAACGACAGTGAGATGTCATTTGAACGAACTCGATGAATTTTTAAAACTCCACTAACACTAAACTCAGAAAATATTTTTAAGGTTTAAAACGTCTCGTTTTGATAAAAAGAAGTTTAGAAAAATATCTCAATACTTAGTAAAAAATATAAGTAACACAAAACTAAATCCATACCAAAATTACATGAAGTTGTAGATTTGTTGAACATGCTTGATATTTGGATCCGTTTTCTTGAACGTGTGAACATGAATTGTCTTGACGGATGTAATGTGATACGCCACACTCAATGTTAACTAGACTCTATGGACAAGTCCTAGAAGCTAGGGGCAATGATGAAAATTTTGCCCTTACAAATCTCCCCCCTATGGTTATTCGGGTACAAAAAACAAACATCCGAATTATCCAACAAATCCTATACAAATCTAATACCATTCCAGAAAGTCAAACGTGCAAAGATACTAAACATTTAAGTCTTCAAAAAATCTTTAATTTTCAAATCTTCAAATCTCCTTGCTTTTTCTTTATCTTCTTTTAGGAATTTTGTCAAATGTGTAATTTTCATATGCTCCACAAAGTGTACCTACACACAATAGACAAAGAAATATACCTTCGTGATGTATCGAGTTTGAAATAAAATAAATCTCATAAATCAAATCAATTCAATTATCCCCCATAATTCAAACTCTCACTCCCCCATAATTTATAATTCGTTCTTCCCTTTTTTATTTGTTCGAAATAGACAAGGAAACGAATAAAAATAATAATAAATCGGAGTGGGTCACAACAAGCATAGCAAATCCTCACAAACATATATCAAATAAGGTTATGCAAGGATAATCTCAAAAGGTTCTACAAACTATTTTTGATTTTTCAAATATTTTTCAAGAGAATATTTTTTATAGAATAACATACATCATGAACTAACACTAGGATAACCAAATCATGGAAATGTAATGAATGGGTGTGAACAAATTCGATTAAAAATTCAACTCAAATAGTCATAACATATGTGCACGATGAATTTTGGATACTCCTACTAAATGAGCTCAAAATCGTCCTTAGGTGTAAAAATGTTGAATTAAAATGATATCGAATCAATCTAATCAACAAATCAAAGTTTAAAATGATTTTCACACCAATAACGTCTAAAACAATGTGTTGCTTTTACGAGAATTTTGGAGGACGTGAAAACCCATTGATCTTCGACTTAACTCCCTCAAAACTCCCATAAAGAATATTTCACTAAACTCTTTTTTTTAAAGAAATCAATGCTCTTAAGTAGAAGCATCAATGTTCTTTTAAATTTGGCGTAGCTCTTTATTTTTATTTTTTTTAGTGCTTTTAATCTTTTTTGCTCTTTAATTTCGCTAATGGTGACTATTCCCGTAAAGCTCTTTTTACTTTCGTAGCCCAAGCCATTGCTTTTAAATTAACTCATTTACTGGAGATATAAATTTCATTTTTTTCAATTCAGGCAATGATTCTTACAAGCACTACTTTCATTGTCTCATTTTATCACATTTGGTTCGTTTAATGACAAGATTGAGATAAAAAACACTTTGACCAACACGTGATAGACAAATACAATACGCACATAAATCTATGCATGTGTGCATTAAATGAGACAATGAGTCAGACATGTAGAAAGTAGTCACTAATCATATATCAATGCCACCAAATATTATAAAGCACATAGATGAAATGATGATGTGTCTCAAAACACTATTAAAAAGTCACATAGAAATAGAATGGTATTATGACCTGGTCATCCTAAATGTCCATCCATCTATGTGTTTGTCAAAAATAAATACAAATATCTTTTTGTATTTTTCAAAAAAGAATTATCAAAAATAAAATACTTTTCTCTTTTTCACTTTTTCTAAAGAAATATAGAATCTTTTTGTATTTTTCTAAAAATTTTCAAGAAAAAAAACTCTTTTTGGATTTTTAGAAAAGTACATCAAAATGGAAAAAGCTAAATACATAGTACACACTAGCAATAGACATGAATGATTTGAACATGAAAAATAACCTACACTAGCAAACAAGTCTAAAGCTTAATCATTAGGTCCGGAAGAGTTTTTCAAAGGTGGTGACATCCTATGAAAAATATCCATCAAATCAAGTGAAGTTTTGACCAAATACTCAACTTCCTCTCGAAAATACTCAAAATCCCTCATGTGATGTGCGGGAGCATGGGGAGTAACATGTATGGGAGTTTATGTGGGAACACGTATAGTAACATAACGAGGTAATTACATATGAGACACACTACCCAACCTAAAGAAAAATTTCCTAGGGTGTCATCTTTTCTTGCAATGGGAACAAACATAAACGGCCCTGGGAACACCTCTCTCAAAACTTCTAGAACGCGCTCTCCTATGGGGAAACGGACCCCCAGGTGGGTTAGGTTAAGAGTCATAAGGATCTATAACAAACTTGGAAATCGGATCAAGTGAAATATGGGAAGTGAATGCACCATCATAACCTATTCCTAGTCTATTAACATTACCTAAAGCGGGACCGAGGAGAATCTTTCCAACTGATTGGGCATAAATTCTTCTGAATTTATCCCCTTAATTTAGTAGCTTTTAGCACCTCGTATAATGTAATTCGTATTTATTTATCTCATTTATATGCTATTGACCATTCCCACATAATGCCTCAAGTTTTATGTATTTTTCATGCTGTTTACAGGTATTTTACGCATAGTGAAGAGAAGAGGAATCCAAATTCGAGAAACCAGCAAAGGAAGGAAACTTAGAGAGAAAAATGGCCAATTTACTTCAAGAGTTCGGACGAGGGAACAACATGAAAAATGAAGACTTCGCATCCACAAGCGTGTAGGAAGAAACGACATCTCAATCTGAGCATTGAGCCAGAAGATAAGAAACCTCAAAGAGGAGAAAATAAATAAAAGAAGACTGGAACAATTACAGATCCAGATCGGGCTGGGGTTGGTAAAAACCGAACCAGTTTGGGAAGCAAAAACAATTTGTCTTAATTTGGGAATCGGACCAATCTGGATATTGTCAAAAATGAACCGATCCAGGAAGCGAGAACACATTGGACCATTTTGAGCACCAGATCGATCCATTTAGAGAAAAAACTGAATCGATCTGATTACTACCAGAACGAACCAAAGAAACCCGTCGGATCGGTCCGATTGAGATTCTTCTAGATTTTTCGTTCCTTATTCAAATTTATATTTGGTTCAAACTCTTGTAAATTTCGTAGGGTATTTATATTAACTTATTGCCAGACATTAGGAGGTTTGAGTTTTAGTTATTTTAAGAGGAGTTTTACATATTAAAACCCTAGTTTGGAGGATTGGCTGCAATTAATTCAAGATTTAATTTTTTTTCCAGATCTTCATCTATTACAAGTACCATTTAATTTATTGCTTTAATTTCTTTTGCAGTTAGTTTAATTAGTTCTTGATTTCTAGTTTTCAATTCTCAATTCAAAGTTTCATTCTCAAATTTTCCAAATTAGTAATGATTTTTTGCACTTTAAAAATTGTGTTTTCTTTTAATTTAATCATGTACGACTAAGTTTTAAAGGGTTAGGGTGCGTGAACCCAACCCGATATAATTTAGCCATGTAGAAAATAGGGTTTGAATTGAATTTGTAAATGAATCATGTTGTGTAGTATGCATAACCATTGTATAACTTTTAACCTCTTTTGCCCTTGGTAACCAAGGTGTTTAAGGATACGATCCGCGTGTAACTATTTAGCACCGCTTTACTTTTGCCTCTGATTATGTACGATGCGGACTCGTATCCTCATATATGTAATGCTTAGGATTAATAAAGTTTGGGTTCAATGAAAATTCTAATTCGAAAGCTATCATTCTACTCGGTTAATATACTAGGGTTCGGGGGATTGTAACCCAACCTATCTTTCCTTATTCATATTTCATTTATTTTTAGATTTGTTCTTTGCACTTAGTTTAGTTGTTAGTTAATTTACATTCACTTATAGTTAGTATCTTTTCCATTCTCCCTAATCACTTTTTTCGTTTCTTTTCGCGAGCCGATTTTACGGTTAATCATTTGTTATGTGTCATTACGAGCTTTCGTCCTAGTTCCCTGTGGAGACGATCCCGAGTTACCGAGTTTATTTCTAACGCGAAAATCATGCACTTGAGCCTATATCAACACGCACACTAGATACACATTTGTGGTCGCGTCAAGTTTTCGGCGCCGTTGCCAGGGAATTAGGTAGACTTTAGGTTAGTTGATTTAATCCCAAGTTTGATTCCAAAAATTTAAAAAGGCAAAAAAAATTAAAAAATTAAAAAAAATAAAAAATAAAAAAGAAATTATCTCTCAAAATCCCTTTCATAAAAAATCAAGAACAAACTCCTCAGAATACTCCAATAAGAATTCAAAAAAATCCCATCATTGAGTATAGTTTCGAAAGCCCCCACACCCCTCGCGTTCCACAATTCTATGCTCCACCTCCTACCCCTCCAAACTCCATCACCAATCTCACACTGAGTCACACGGCTAGAACACTGAGTTAGAATTCCGAGTCCATTGGAGAGAGAGACATATCGAATAGTTCTAGTTTCAGTACGGGTGAGGTAAGCCTACCATATCGTCCCATAAAAGAACTCCTCTTTCCTGAGCGAACTATCACCCCTGGTTGCATTTTACTCCCATAAAATGTCGGTCAGTTTCTCTTTCATAATGGGATGATATAAATTCTTCCAACTTTTCACGGTATGGATTCGAAGAAAGCATATCTCCATATCCGAGAAATCGAAGAGGCGTGCAAAACCTTTAGTGATCAAGCGTGCACGCAAGATGTCGTTCGCCTAAAGCTTTTTCCTTTTTCCTTAAATGATAAAGCTAAGACCTGGCTTTGGTCTTTATCCATGAACTCGATCATATCATGGAAGGACATGCAATCCAAGTTTCTTTCAAAATTCTTTCCACCACACAAAACCAACTTTGTCAAGGCTCAAATTCAAGCCTTTCTACAAAGAGATAATGAATCGTTTGACAAATGTTGGGAACGATTCCAAGAGTTGGTTAACGCTTACCCCCATCATGGATTTGAGAGACATCACCTTATCTCTTTCTTCCATCACGGGCTTACAATAGCTTCTAAACAACTTGTTCAAACAATGTGTGAAAGACTATTTTGGGAATTAGATGCGAATGATGCTGAGGCTCGTCTTAAGTACATCGCCGAGACTACTCAAGCATGGGACACATCTGATCCTAATGCCAAAAACCGACCTTGACAAGTGTCCAATACTCCTGATGTGTCCGGTCTATTTCAATTAAATTATGATACTGTAAGAGGGTACTTTAGATTATAGATGGAGGCGTAACCCCTTTTGAGTATGGTAATGATAAGTTAATTACCCCAAGACCTTGGATTAATGATAGGACATACAACACAAACCCAATGAAGATGAACTCAGTTTAAACTCACAAATCTCTCGTGTATAACTCAGGAGATAGTAATGAAATTTAGGGGTAACCTAGGTAGAGGGAGAAAGAAGTAAGCACCCCAGATACACCTTGGTAGGCAAGTAGAAACACACCATACCCCCTCAAGAATATTTGTCAAGTATTAAAAGCTTCGCAATAAATAACAATGGTGAGTGGATAAACCCTCTGGTTTGCAATAACTCTCTCTCTGATGTGTATCTCTAGAAATAACTCCAGAGTTCTCAAAAAGATCATATCTCTCCTTAGGGTTGGTTGAGTTCCTTAAATATGCCCCACACCATTCCCGAAGCAACTTAGTCATTAAAACTATAAAAGACATCCCTCATACTTTATGTCACAACATTAAATGCCTAATGCACTAGTTGGCTCCACGTTATAAACATTAAATGCCAAGACATGCCTTTTGCCTGACCACTGTGGGGAGAGGGCTGTTGTCGTAGAGGTGGATCACCAACTGCCTGACAACCCCAAATACCATTGTGGTTTACTCAAGTGCATGTCTGACATTATTTAGCTAGCTAGTGACATCACCTACAGTAGATGTGACATTAAGTAGAGGATTGTTTGGTTCACAGCGTAACGTCCGATGGAACTCCAAGCTGCTCCGCCCGAGGTTCCACGGTCAAGGTCCTTCGGTGTTTTACCAGGTGTATCTAAGATGGTCAGGACAAGCCCCAACGGTGCCTCACTTCTCAATCCTCCAAACCAAGTCCCTCTAAAGTTCCCACGGTGAGGTCATTCGATAGAGCATGAAAGCTCTCCCAGGCCCTGCCAAGCCTGGTCTCTCGCAAGTACCGTTTGACCTCACACAAACTCATTTATTATTATCGTTACGTCATTACAACCGTTATAGACTATAGTCAACAAAAATAAAAATACAATATGACTAATACAACAAGCTAAAATATGAGCTGCCACGCCAAATTTGCCTCGCTCAGTTGCCATGCTTGAGCTGCCTCGGTTGCTTAATCTCAAACACTGTTGCCAATTAGGGATTTGTCCCTAATCTCAAGATTAGCTTCAAGCCCCCTCTACATTTGCCCCCTCGTGGAGAGATATTTTGGAACAAGAAATGTTTGCACGAAACGTCTCAAACTGATGGACCTTTCTCTGTGTGAAAAGATTCAGGCCACTTTTCCTTTATTCAGAACCAAAGCGTTAGAGTCTCTAGGAAAAAGTAAAATTCTCCCCGATGTACCTGAGCCGAGGCACTACTGTTTATTGATGCTTCGGTTGAGTGACATCGCTACTTTTTCCTTATGCTGAGCTTCGACCGTTCTAGCTTCAATATCTGAAATTCTCCCGAAAGACCTGCTAATATTCTCAAATTTCGTTGGGACTGCAAATATCATTGTGACTTGTGAAATTCTCCTGAATGTTTCATCATGTCCGGAAAAGTGAAAATTCTCCCCGATGTAGCCGAGTCATAACTAAACAATGTCTTAACTTATGACAAGGGAATATCGTAGCTTTTTGGAACCGTTGGGACATCTTCTTCGTTAGGAGTTTATTGGATATGTTTAGGGAAAAAAAATTAGCGCCAAAACTCAATCTTGCTTAGGAAGGCAAAGGTTTGTGTTCCCCAAGTGTCACTTCATTAATGATGTGGCACTATTTTTTCAACTGTCAAAACACTTCCCGAAGTGCCACGTGTTCATTTGAAATGATTGCAGGTGATCTTACACGTACGATGGTGGGAAACTTAAATGACGAACTCCAAAATTTCAAACGGCTATACCCAAACACTTAAACCCTTTTTTCTCTCACTTTGTCACCATCTTTTTCAAACTTCCATTTGCTTTAGAGAGAGAAAGTCTGTGAGAACTCCATTGTTGTTAAGCTCTTGCTTACCTTCTTCCCCTCTCATCTTCTAAACCATCGCCTATGGTTGTGATCTTCCATTCTCGTTCTTCAAACCATTCTTGCTCGAAGATTTCCTATTACTTTTCGTTATTTTCCATGGCGTCCTCAAGGAACCCCACCGCGGCTGCTGCCAGTGCTCCGCCCACTGCCTCTACTATTGCCACCACCCTGGATGCTGCCCGCCAGTAACAACTAAGGTTTTATCATCGATCACCTATTTTTGGAGAAGGTGATGATTTTATTGTTGCCTGTAAGACTGTCCATTTTTCTTCTAAGTTTGACGCCTTATTTTTGGGTGACGAAGACAAAGATTCTTTTGAGTGGGGATTTCTTCCTCCAGAGGGGACTCTTAGATTTCTCCTGGAGCGAGGGGACTTCCCATGGTCCCATATTGATTTCGAAGCACCCGGGGGATCTCCTTCCCACTTCGCTGCCTGGAACTCCCATATGTAAAGTTCCCATGATGATATTCTCAGCAAGCTTGGGTTGTAATGGGCTAAATGGTTTGGTGAGTTCACTCTCTCAAAGAATAATGCTGCCCTTCCTATCCTGGTCTCTCGATGGAACGTTACTACTCATACGTTCATTGCTGCGTGGGGTGAGTTCACCATAAGCTGGGAAGACGTGTGTGAGCTCCTGGGCCTCGATGCAACAGGTCATGAGCCCTATACTGCTGAGGCTCTAGATGCCCAAGAGGCTGCCGACCGTTTGGAGTTGGATCGTATATGCCGAAGCTGCATCGGTTCATCCAACAAGGCTACTTTCTCTCCTCTGATTAATTATTTCTTTAAGGGTTCTAGTGAAGGCAGTTCTTCAACAGATGCTCCTGGTCAAGGTACACCGTTAGAACTTCCTGCCTATATTCTTGTGATTCTCTCTCATTTCCTTTTGACAGGAAAACCTAATGACCAGCCCCGAATGGACCTTATCAATATATCCCTTCATTTGGCTCGGGGCATCAAACTTCCCCTAGCAGCAATTGCCTTGGGATCCCTCTACACCTGGCTGGATAGGACTTTTCTCGATATGGAATGATCGCTTGGCCGTTATAACTTGGCTAATTTTGCCAACTGCGTCCTTCTAACCAGCTTCCTTTACTTTCGTTTCCCTGTTGTAGCGGCCAAAACCAACCGCCTTCCTTCGGGGGAAATAATTCTTCCTCCACGATCCTTTGTTTATCATAAGAGATAAAGCCAAAAGGAGTTGATATTTGTGATTGATATCTTTGAGAACTTCGTGATGAGGCCCTACCAGGAGGATATCTTCTTCCACACTTATGGATTTTTTCAACATGAAGTGAGGGTGGTACAGGCCCCTACTATGGACATTGAAGATCCCTCGTTGGCTGTGGTCCTTATATTCTCCCCAGGATATCTACCTTCTTACACTGAATGGGGATACACTAGTGAGCGCTATAATCCCAACCGATGCAGCCGCCAGTTTGGGTTTAACCAGGGGGCTCCTCGTCCAGTGTTTCAATCGTCAAGCCCCAAGGTTTCATTTAGCGAGGCGTGTTCTCTATTTTCTTCAACCGCTACGTGGGGAATAAGTTCTACAATGGTTGGGCGAGTCACCATTCCCAGCATCACTAGGCGAGGGGACGTGACCCCTCTATTTGCAATAAAATACTGGCCGAAACAACTGGTTGAAATTGCTAAGTCTGTTGAGGGAGATCCAGTGTATCCTCCCGTTTCTTCATTTTCTGCCTTAGAGTTGGGGTTAAAAAGAAACTCCGTTCTTGGGATTGAATCCCCTCTAATTACGACCCCCAAGGCACCTCCTACTGATCTTCCACCACTATGTTCCATGATCCCCGTTGCCACGCCCAAACCCAAAATTGTTGTAGCCCCGAAGAAACCTGCCCCTTCAACTAAAGCTGCTACCGGCGAGGGGCTTCTCAACCACATGCCAAGAAGGCAAAAACGGCCAGAAGTGGGGTGTCAAAGTCAAAATCTAAGTCCCAGACTCCCTTGGCACCCCTCCCCATAGCCTCCATTCCTCATCACATGTCTGCCGAAGTGGCTGAGCGATTAAGGAAAGAAGCCCAAGCAGAGATAGCTCGGATAAATGCTGAGTATCAACGGAACGCTATCGTTGTTCCTCCTTCGATTGCTTTTCCCACGATCGTGGTTGATCCTATGGAGCCAATGGCAAGGAGGAGAAAGAGTTCAAAGGTTCTTCGAGCTGTTGGCACTGATGCAATGGGAACAAGGAAAAAGACTCTGGGTACCAAGTCTCAGAGGAAGAAAACTCCTGAGGTGCATCAAACTTCTGAGGTGCATCTCTCTCCTTCCCCTTCTGTTGCTTCCTCCCCTCCTTTTTCGCCCATGGTTATACCTTCTCGTTTTCCTTTTGAATCTAAGGTATGTATACTTGTTTTACTCATTTCCTCTTTGCTTAAGGAAAGTTGCATTTACTTATTTTTTTCTTGACAACTGTGGTGCAGGGGTTGAAGAGGAAAGACCCAATCCCCCTAGTCCTCCCGTGAGCCCTTTTGTGGGGGGACGTTTCGGTATTTCTCGAATCGATGTGACTCCTCCCTGTTCCCTCATAAAGGGGATTACTTATTCTCGTCATTCGGCCTCCCAATGTGCGAGGGAAGTTACTATGGGAGATGATGTTGAATCTGTGGGCGTCTCTTCGCAATTAGAGACAACTCTCCCCATCCCTTCTAGTTTATCCTCTCCATTCGAGCTTCTTCTGCCCATTGTTCTAGCTGAAGAAAATGATCTAGAGGTATGATTTCCTCTATAATTTATTTGGTATAACGTCCTTTCAGTCTCAACCCTTTATTTATTTATTATACTGAACCTTGAGGTTTTGGGTGCCCCAGGTTGAAGTGTCCTCGTTATTAGCTAACATTCTTCTTCTAACGATGCTGAAGAGACCTTTGGTTGTAATTCCCCTTTTCAGTTCCATAACTGAGGTAAGTAACACCTAGAGATACTTCTCCCTTTTTCTGTATTAATTCCTCTTTTCTAACACTTGCCTTCATATTGAAGCTTTCTCCCGATCTTGTACCACCTACTTCTCTTGATGGTCTTCATGCACACAAGGCCAAGGTTGGTGCTTCTTCCTAGCATAGTAGCTCTTCTACACCCCTCTGTGTTGGGGCTTCGTTTGGGAGTCCATTATCTTCTCCCGATGAATCCCCTATGCTGGCCTTGGTGCCTTATGTTGGCGAGGGAGTTTTGCCAACCGTTGCGGCTTCTATGACCAGGAACCCCGTTGTGGCTTCTGAGGTAATGAGCCCGCCCCCAATGGTTCCTGCCCCTGCGGCTTCCACGATGATGTGACACCCCGACTAATTAAATACCGGGTAGCTACTCCTTTATTAAATCAATGCAAAATGCCAAGTTGGTTCAGTTAATAGCATCACTGTCGAAAACATTTTAATAATTACTAACCACCTAGTATTTAAAAAGTAAGTTGCCAAATTTTTAAGTTAAGTCTGATTAACATGCAAAAAGAATAATGGAAGAATAACATAAATCCATTCACTATAACGAAGTAATGAAATAATCACAAATAGTAATAAGTCCGGAGGAAAAACTCCTCACAACAATCCCACAACTGTAAATAATAAGACAAGTCTGAAACCAGAATTAATTACATGCCCGAAGTCTGAATAACTGAAATAAATGAAATATATCTAAAAGAAATGGGCGACATGCCCTACAATTGATAAATGCTGAATATAGAGTCAAGATATATGAGGCGTCTATAATCAAAGTCCTGTAACTTCCACAAACAGCTACAGCTCGTCACCTGAGTGAGAATCCTAAGCATGGTGTCCTCGTGGCTGGGCACCTAAAAATGGTTTTTACACAAAGATAGATTTGAAAGCAAACGGGTCAGAGCCCGAATGTGGAGAGTATTTTAAAAACAGCAAGTGCTTTAATAATATTTAACATAATGAATGCAAAATACATGTTAGGACGTGCTCTCACGTGAAATACTCACCTCTCGTCTATCTGTGCACTCCTAACGTTCCTGTACCCATTCATGTGTTTACTCATAACTATCTAGTTCAAAAGAGTTTCTAACGCTTCTACTCGGTTCACGTTTTAATTTCCAACCTTAAAAATTAAATAGAGGGTTCTACTTTAATTCTCGGATTCCCAATTATTAACAAAACCATTTATTGATATCCGTCCCCTTTTATCTTTCCATAACGTTACAATTACTATGCTCACAATTTAACATAGCAAATTCCTTTCCATTTAACCGTATATTATTCACATCATAAATATACAATACAAGCACCCCGAGGCTAAGCTGCGGTGCACACATACTCTGCTATCCATCCCGGTACATCACGTACATAAGGATCACGCATTTCGAATCTCTCAGGAATCGTTCTCAGATAATAACATCACAAACAATGGAGGCGAACACAGTCACATCACATGGTTCACGTACATACCTACGCTCCCACGATCAGCAGACTTATTAACATCCCAATAAGTCCTTCTCTGACCTATGTTCATCGAGGTACCAATCTAAATCCGGGCAACACAAGGATAAGAAGGCCCTAAGCGAACGTAAACCTCCCGTGATAGCAAGTATGGTAGGTATGTCATACACATAAAATTATATGCTAAGCATTCACACATCTTAGATATCTCAATATTAATAAAGGTATACTCTACATCTTTATACCATTATTCCAAATTTGTATATATTACGTCTCCCGATAATATAAAACTTAAACTGTCGACACGTCTCACGTCGTAGTTTCTTAAACTTAAAACCTATCTAAAATAGGTTATTAAGTTCCTATTATTCCCACATATAACATCTTTATTCCTAAGGTCCTTACTTCTGCCCCAAACATCATTTCATCAAATTATTCCAATTTACACTATTAACCCAAATATTTTCTCACTTATCGAATTTCATTAGCTTAGAATGATTCCTCAAATTGAATTCTCATTAAGGTCCAAATTTCATAACCATGCCTACTGGTAGGGCTGTCAATGGACCGGGTCTGGACCCGGACCCGATCCGGACCCGACCTAAATTAACGGATCTGAGCAAATTTTATAGACCCGATTATCCGATTACCCGATTACCCGATTAGTTAATGGATCGGATCTGGATATACATGACTCCGATCCGATAAGGACCCGACCCGAATGTGTATATATATAATATAATAAATATATATTTATATATAATATTATATATATATATATAAATTATATATTTATATATAAAAACAGTTTTATATAAAAACTGTTTTTATATATATATATATATACATAAAAACAGTTTTATTTTATATAAAAACATTTACATAAAAACAGTTTTATATAAAAAACAGTTTTTATATAAAATAAAACTGTTTTTATATAAAAACAGTTTTTATTTTGTTTTTATATAAAACTGTTTTTATATAAATATAAGTTATATTTATATAAAAACAGTTTTATTTATATATATATATATATATATAAAAACAGTTTTTTTTTTTATATATATATATATATATAATCGGGTCGGGTATTCGGGTCGGGTCTCCGGGTCCTTAACGGATCCGGGTCTGGATCCATTTTCTGAGACCCGTCGGGTAATCGGGTAAGACCCGATCCGTTAAAAATATACCCGGATCGGATCTGGATATACCCAGACCCGATCCAGACCCGACCCGTTTACACCCCTACCTACTGGTCTTCCTTAAGTTTAAGGGTATACATAAGGTCTCCAATAATATTTTCCAAGGGTTACCACCATTAAAATTTAAAATAGGGAAAACTTTACTCATTCTGGGAAGGTCGATCGATCGACCTTTTCCTTTGATCGATCGATGGTGGTCGATCGATCGACTGATGAACATCGATCGATTGAATGCACCAGGTATGGCTACGGACTGCTTCGTTTTGCAGTTTTCAAATCATCCCAAAACATACTTTTAATGCATGAAACTCTAATATAACGTTATAGTATCATCATACAACCATCCTACAACATTATTAACGTTCTAAAATTAATAATTCATCAACCAAGGGCTATATTTGGATCAAATCTTCATCAAGAACTCTAGTTTTCTACTTCTTTCAAGAACATTGATAAAACTCTTCTTAAATCCGTTTTTAGATCATCAAGGGTCATAATTTTGAATTCATAATTCGTCCAGAATGTTACTACATGCAGTCCCTAACATAATTCATTGTTTTAAACTTCCAATTCATGGGTCTATATCATCTTCCAAGATAAATTCAATAATTCCCAAACATGGAAAAGCATAGCATTGCATCAATTGTAATTAAACCACTTGCCTTAATCTTTCTCTGAATTTGAGGTTGAATCTGTCCTCTCTCTCTTTCTGCAGAATTCTCCTCTTTCTCTCTCTCTCTACAAGTTCTTCTCAAGGTGTTAATGGAGGTGGGGTTTGTTTTTGCCATGTTATAAGGTTTCTAACTTCTCCCGTAGCCCACTACCTAAATTGGGGTTGGAAATGGCTTAGTGGGTTAATACTAAGTCAGATTTTTAACTCTAATTTTTGTGGGTTTTAATTACCCAATTTCCGAAATTACCAAAATGCCCTTATAAGTTACCGGTATGGCCCAATAATGCCCCGGGACCCAAACTTAACCCCCGGCTAGTGTTTTCTGACTATTTCGACCCTTCCGGACACGTTGGCGCACTCAAAATGACCATACAATTAATAGAAATAAAATTCACTTTTTAATTCAAATAAATATATTCCTGACGCGACTGTCACGCGCGTCCCGACAAAATTTCCCAAATTGCCGTATTTCAATCTCGCGATAATTTCAATAGTTCCAATATTCATATATTGCCATATATACACATTATAATCAATTACTAACTCACGTCTCGTTAATATTTTATCCGGATTAATTCTCAATTAATTCACATTTAATTTAATTAATCCCATAAATAAATATCATAAAAATTACGGGGTATTACATACTTCCCCCCTAATAACAGAATTTCGTCCCGAAATTCGGAACTAGAAAGTACCTGGTAAGAACAACTCTGGATAACGTTCGCGCATCTCATCCTCGCGCTCCCATGTGGACTCCTCAACATTACGATGTCGCCACTGAACACGCACTAACGGGACTATCTTTGACCGCAGTTTCCGCTCACTTCGGTCCAATATAGCAATCGGCCCCTCCTCGTATGAGCTATCAGGCTGGAGATCTATGTCCTCCAAAGCAATGTGAGAATGAGACAAATCATCTCTAAGATATCTCCTTAGCGAGGAAATATGAAATACATCGTGAATCCTATGCAAATGCTCCGGTAACCCAAGTCTATACGCAACCGGTCCAATCCGCTCAATAATAGGAAATGGTCCCACATATCTCGGTGCCAACTTCCCTTTTTTCCCAAAACGCATAATCCCCTTCATAGGAGATACTCTGAGCAAAACTTGGTCCCCCACTTGGAACTCTCTGAAGAACCTCTTCGCATCAGCATAGCTTTTCTGCCGATCTTGAGCTACCCGAATGCGACTTCGAATCAATTCTATCCTCGCCGAAGTATCCTGAATCACTTCCGGCCCAAGTAGTTTGTTGTCCCCCACCTCAAACCAACATGTTGGGGAACGACAAGGTCTACCGTACAACGCCTCAAATGGAGCCATGCCAATGGTGAACTGGTAGGAGTTGTTGTAAGCAAACTCCACCAGTGGAAGATACTGCTCCCATCCACCCCCAAAATCAATGATACTCATTTGTAGCATGTCCTCCAACATCTGATTTGTACGCTCAGTTTTTCCTTCGATCTGCGGGTGATACGCCGTACTCAACCGCAATTCCGTGCCCATGGCCTCTTGAAAACTCTCATAAAACCGTGAAACAAATATCTTGTCTCGGTCAGACACGATAGTTAGGGGAACACCGTGAAGTCTCACTATCTCTGCAATAAAGAGCTGGGCATACTGTCCCGCAGTGTAGTCTGTCCTTACGGGTAGAAAATGAGCGACTTTGGTCAACCTGTCCACAATTACCCAAATGGAGTCGTGACCTCTCTGTGACGTAGGCAACCCCGTGATAAAGTCCATGGATATGCTCTCCCACATCCACATCGGGACCTCCAATGGTTGTAGAAGTCCTGCCGGTCTTTGATGATCCACTTTTACTAGCTGACAAGTGGCGCATTTCGAAACAAATGCGGCAATATCTCTCTTCATCCTGCTCCACCAATACTGTCATCTCATGTCTTGGTACATTTTATCCCCACCGGGATGTACCGCAAACCATGAGCCGTGCGACTCTTCCATCACCTCGTGCCGCAATTCCTCCCCTTCTGGAACTACCAATCTCCCATTGAAGCGTAATCCTCCGTCTGAGCTAACGGTATAGGATTCGGCTCCCTCTGCCAATAGTCAAACTATCTGCTCCTGACAGAACGAGTCATTTGACTGTGCCCTTACTACCTTCGTGACAATCTGCGGTGTAACGGTCATCACAGACATGAATGATCGGGCCACTGCATCCTGGTGTCCCAATTCCTTCCACTTGGCCTTCCACACCCCTGCCACTTCATCTGCTGGCCTACGGCTCAACGCGTCTGCTACCACGTTAGCCTTCCCCGGGTGATACTGGATATCAAACTGATAGTCCTTCACAAACTCAATCCACCTTCGCTGCCGCATATTCAACTCCTTCTGTGTGAATAGGTACTGTAGGAACTTGTGGTCTGTGAATAATCGAAACTTCTCCCCCAAAAGGTAATGTCTCCAAATACGAAGGGCAAATACAACTGCCGCCAACTCCAAGTCATGAGTGGGGTAATTCTTCTCATGAGGCTTTAGCTTACGGGAAGCATAAGATATGGCCTGACTCTCCTGCTGCAATACACCTCCAAGTCCTTGTAAGGACGCATCAGTGTAGACGAGATACTCAACTCTCGGTCTCGGCAATGCTAACACAGGTGCTGAGGTCAAATTATCCTTCAACTCATCGAATGCCAACTGACAGGCATCACTCCAGATGAATGGCACACCCTTACGAGTCAGATGTGTCACAGGACCCGCTATCTTTGAAAATCCCCTAATGAACCTCCTGTAATATCCTGCTAATCCCAAGAAACTACGGATCTCCATCGGTGTCGTGGGCTGTCCCCACTCCCTCACCGCGGATACCTTCCTCGGATCAACAGATATCCCCAGGTCGGAAATAATATGCCCCAAAAACTGGACCTCCTGCAGCCAAAACCCGCACTTCTCATACTTTGCATACAACTCGTTCTGACGTAGCGTCTGCAAAACTTACCTCAAATGCTCGGCGTGCTCCTCCTCTGTCTGGGAGTAAACCAGAATATCATCAATGAAGACAATGACAAACTGATCTAGGAAATCCCTGAACACCCTATTCATCAAGTCCATAAACGCGGCTGGAGCATTGGTCAAACCAAAAGGCATAACCCAAAACTCGTAAGAACCATATCTCGATAAGAACGCAGTCTTCGAGACATCCTCCTCCCTGATACGCAACTGATGGTATCCCGATCGCAAATCAATCTTTGAGAAGAAATAAGCTCCTCTCAACTGGTCGAAGAGGTCAACGATTCGGGGAAACGGATACTTATTCCTTATCGTGACCTTGTTCAACTCTCGGTAGTCCACACACAATCTCAGTGAACCATCTCTCTTCTTCACGAACAACACAGGGGCACCCCACGGCGAAGTACTCCTCCGAATAAACCCCTGACCCAACAACTGTTCAATCTGATCCCGCAACTCCCTCATCTCAGCTGGAGCCATACGGTACGGTGTACGTGCTATAGGTCTCATATCTGGTAATAAGTCTATGACAAAGTCTATCTCTCGACTGTGAGGTAGGCCTGGTATCTCCTGAAATACATCGGAATACTCCCTGACAACTGGGATCGAATCTAAAGGAATCATAACCTCCTTAGAGGTATCCTCGTTTAAGTAATACAAATGAGCGGTCGAACCTCCCTCTGGGCGAGGCATCGCCACTACAAACATCTCTTGCCCCGGAATGGCAAAAACAATTCTCCCACCGAAGCAATCAATCATGGCTCTATAATCTGCGAGCCAATCCATACCGATAATCACATCGTGCACATGCATATCTAATACCAACATATCTTCAGGTAATACCAGACTACCAATCTCTACCCCCACTCCCCAGCATATAAATAAAATAAGTGACCCACTCCCCAATAGTGAGTCTACACACATCACTGTGCTCTCTGCTGTGGCTAACAACCCTAAGGCTTTCGTAAAATGTGTAGCTATAAAGCAATGTGTTGCCCCCGTATCAAACAAAACCCGACCCATAGTTCCATGAATAGGAAACATACCCTCAATCGCGGGTGGTGCATGTGGAGCTGCTGCCTGGTGGACGTTATAGACACGTCCATACTGTAACTGCCCCTGCTGCACAGGAACTGCTGGAATGGCTGGAAGAGCTGGCACCTGGGCTGGAGCTGGGAGAACAGGTGGAAAAAGTGGCCTCTGTAGCTCATGTCGAGCACCCTGCTGCTGCTGCGGAGCCCTGCCCCTATCAGGACAGTCCTGGTGTTTATGGCCAGTCTTTCCACAAACGAAACACTTTCCCAGGAAGTTCCCCCCTCTCTGTCCCTGCTGCCCCCGGCCCTGGTGGCCGTTACCGTTCCTCCACTGGCCCTGCTGAAACTGCTGTTGACCATTCTGACCCTGCTGGTTCTGATGGCCGTTCGGACCCTGATGGCCCTGCCGGAAACCTCCCTGTCCGTGCCTGAAATTTCCCGACCTGAACCTCTTGTGATCTCCCTGCTGGGAACCCTGATCACCCTGTCTCTACCCCTGAACAGAATGTGCCCCACTGGCACCATTTCCCCCAGTCCTGCCCTGATGGTTGGACTCTCCTAACCTCTTGCCTTCAGTCATGTGAAAGCGGTGATCCTGACAATGTAACAGTGCAGCGTTAACCACATCAGAATAAGTGGCTAACGAGAGGTTCCCTAACAAGTGCTGACGAATCCTCCATGTCAACCCGTCCGTAAATTTCTGTATCTTCTTCTCCTCTGTCGGTATCTCATCCGGAACAATGTTCAGAAGATCAGTGAATTCGGCCTCATAGTCGGCCACAGTCTTACCCTCCTGCTTGAGGCTCATCAACTTCCTCCTCATCTCCATGTGAACAGCTGACGGAAAGTATTTGCGGTCGAACCGCACCCAGAACTCCTGAATCGTGAGAGTATCTCTCTCCTCCACGGTGGTAATAGACTCCCACCACTGCAGTGCAGACCCCACTAGCTTAAAGGTAGCTAGTATCTGCTTCTGGACATCGGTGCACTCATTCATCCTCAAGTGCCGCTGAATATCCTTCCTCCACTGACTCGAAACTACCACATCGGAGCTACCTGCGAACTCTGGAGGGTGTGCTTTCTAAAAAGCATCACGTACACGTTCCCAAGAAGACGGGAATGCATGTGCCTGAACTGGCGCGGCTATCGGCGCCTGAGGTGGTGCCTGCTGAACTACAGCTAGTGCGGCATTTACCGCCTGGGCCACAATTGCTGCAACCTCGGCGGCATTCATCGTGCCCTGAACTGGCGCTGGCTGTGGTTCTGGCGTTGCATCCCTGGGAATCATTTGTGCGCATCGTGGAGGCATCTGAAATAAGAATGAAGTTTATAAGTTCGCAGTTATAAACTTAAAATAGCTGAAGAACGTAACATATACAAAAGAATACAACAGTCCTAAAATATAGGGCTCTACATCAAAGAAAACTGAGCGGAAACATAATAAGCCGTATAGATCCTAATGGACACTAGAACCTGATGCTCTAATACCACCTGTCACACCCCGACTAATTAAATACCGGGTAGCTACTCCTTTATTAAATCAATGCAAAATGCCAAGTTGGTTCAGTTAATAGCGTCACTGTCGAAAACATTTTAATAATTACTAACCACCTAGTATTTAAAAAGTAAGTTGCCAAATTTTTAAGTTAAGTCTGATTAACATGCAAAAAGAATAATGGAAGAATAACATAAATCCATTCACCATAACGAAGTAATGAAATAACCACAAATAGTAATAAGTCCGGAGGAAAAAATCCTCACAACAATCCCACAACTGTAAATAATAAGACAAGTCTGAAACCTGAATTAATTACATGCCCGAAGTCTGAATAACTGAAATAAATGAAATATCTCTAAAAGAAATGGGCGACATGCCCTACAAATGATAAATGTTGAATATAGAGTCAAGATATATGAGGCGTCTATAATTAAAGTCCTGTAACTTCCACAAACAGCTACAGCTCGTCACCTGAGTGAGAATCCTAAGCATGGTGTCCTCGTGGCTGGGAACCTAAAAATGGTTTTTACAAAAAGATAGATTTGAAAGAAAACGGGTCAGAGCCCGAATGTGGAGAGTCTTTTAAAAACAGCAAGTGCTTTAATAACATTTAACATAATGAATGCAAAATACATGTTAGGACGTGCTCTCACGTGAAATACTCACCTCTCGTCTATCTGTGCACTCCTAACGTTCCTGTACCCATTCATGTGTTTACTCATAACTATCTAGTTCAAAAGAGTTTCTAACGCTTCTACTCGGTTCACGTTTTAATTTCCAACCTTAACAATTAAATAGAGAGTTCTACTTTAATTCTCGGATTCCCAATTATTAACAAAACCATTTATTGATATCCGTCCCCTTTTATCTTTCCATAACGTTACAATTACTATGCTCACAATTTAACATAGCAAATTCCTTTTCATTTAACCGTATATTATTCACATCATAAATATACAATACAAGCACCCCGAGGCTAAGCTGCGGTGCACACATACTCTGCTATCCATCCCGGTACATCACGTACATAAGGATCACGCATTCTGAATCTCTCAGGAATCGTTCTCAGATAACAACATCACAAACAATGGAGGCGAACAGAGTCACATCACATGGGTCACGTACATACCTACGCTCCCACGATCAGCAGACTTATTAACATCCCAATAAGTCCTCCTCTGACCTATGTTCATTGAGGAACCAATCTAAATCCGGGCAACACAAGGATAAGAAGCCCCTAAGCAAACGTAAACCTCCCGTGATAGCAAGTATGGTAGGTATGTCATACACATAAAATTATATGCTAAGCATTCACACATCTTAGATATCTCAATATTAATAAAGGTATACTCTACATCTTTATACCATTATCCCAAATTTGTATATTTTACGTCTCCCGATAATATAAAAGTTAAAGTGTCGACACGTCTCACGTCGTAGTTTCTTATACTTAAAACCTATCTAAAATAGGTTATTAAGTTCCTATTATTCCCACATATAACATCTTTATTCCTAAGGCCCTTACTTCTGCCCCAAACCTCATTTCATCAAATTATTCCAATTTACACTATTAACCCAAATATTTTCTCACTTATCGAATTTCATTAGCTTAGAATGATTCCTCAAATTGAATTCTCATTAAGGTCCAAATTTCATAACCATGCCTACTGGTCTTCCTTAAGTTTAAGGGTATACATAAGGTCTCCAATAATATTTTCCAAGGGTTACCACCATTAAAATTTAAAATAGGGAAAACTTTACTCATTCTGGGAAGGTCGATCGATCGACCTTTTCCTTCGATCGATCGATGGTGGTCGATCGATCGTCTGATGAACATCGATCGATCGAATGCACCAGGTATGACTACGGACTGCTTCGTTTTGCAGTTTTCAAATCATCACAAAACATACTTTTAATGCATGAAACTCTAATATAACGTTATAGTATCATCATGCAACCATCCTACAACATTATTAACGTTCTAAAATTAATAATTCATCAACCAAGGGCTATATTTGGATCAAATCTTCATCAAGAACCCTAGTTTTCTACTTCTTTCAAGAACATTGATAAACCTCTTCTTAAATCCGTTTTTAGATCATCAAGGGTCATAATTTTGAATTCATAATTCGTCCAGAATGTTACTACATGCAGTCCCTAACATAATTCATAGTTTTAAACTTCCAATTCATGGGTCTATATCATCTTCCAAGATAAATTCGATAATTCCTAAACATTGAAAAGCATAGCATTGCATCAATTGTAATTAAACCACTTTCCTTAATCTTTCTCTGAATTTGAGGTTGAATCTGTCCTCTCTCTCTTTCTGCAGAATTCTCCTCTTTCTCTCTCTCTCTACAAGTTCTTCTCAAGGTGTTAATGGAGGTGGGGTTGGTTTTTGCCAAGTTATAAGGTTTCTAACTTCTCCCATATCCCACTACCTAAATTGGGGTTGGAAATGGCTTAGTGGCTTAATACTAAGTCAGATTTTTAACTCTAATTTTCGTGGGTTTTAATTACCCAATTTCCGAAATTACCAAAATGCCCTGATAAGTTACCGGTATGGCCCAATAATGCCCCGGGACCCAAACTTAACCCCCGGCTAGTGTTTTCTGACTATTTCGACCCTTCCGGACACGTTGGCGCACTCAAAATGACCATACAGTTAATAGAAATAAAATTCACTTTTTAATTCAAATAAATATATTCCTGACGCGACTATCACGCGCGTCCCGACAAAATTTCCCAAATTGCCGTATTTCAATCTCGCGACAATTTCAATAGTTCCAATATTCATATATTGCCATATATACACATTATAATCAATTACTAACTCACATCTCGTTAATATTTTATCCGGATTAATTCTCAATTAATTCACATTTAATTTAATTAATCCCATAAATAAATAACATAAAAATTACGGGGTATTACAGATGACTCCCGTTCTTGCCCCTGCTGTGACTGAGGTGTTTTTATTACTTCTCATAAACTCCACCTTATAACGGTGACTTAACAAAGAAAACGCTTGTTAAGATTTTTTTCATGAACTCCACCTTATAACGGTGACTTAACAATGAAAAACTCTTGTTAAGATTTTTCATAAACTCCACCTATAACGGTGACTTAACAACGAAAACGCTTGTTAAGATTTTTCATAAACTCCACCTTGTAACGGTGACTTAACAACAAAAACGCTTGTTAAGATTTTTCATAAACTCCACCTTGTAACGGTGACTTAACAACAAAAACGCTTGTTAAGATTTTTCATAAACTCCACCTTGTTACGATTTTTCATAAACTTATTATGCCCTATATCTCTTCTCAGGTTTCTTAGGAAAATTCTCCCCCAGTTATTTTGCCTATGGGCTCACCCCATCGCGAATCTGGGTGCGAGCTTCCTCTTCCTGACTTGGCTCCTCACGCTTTCTGCCTAGTGGTGCTTAGATATTCTCCTCAAATGCCTGTCAACCATCGCTTGGTAATTGAATAACTGGTGAATCATCACCCTGAGACCTTCACAGTGGATTGCCTACATTCTAATATTCACGTGATGAGTCACAGACTTCAAGGCATGGCTATCGTTGTTGCTGAAATTGCCAGTACTCCTACTGCAAGCGTTACCAGATACCTCCTTAACCAATTTCTGGGTTTTCGGAGGGAGTTGGGTCATGATGGTTTCTGTTTTGACTGGCTTATAACAAATTTAAAGGCTTTGAAGAACCAGTAACTGATCAGCCATAGGGAAGTATTACGAAAGCATCAGGAGGACCCGCAGGCTGAGGAAGCTAAGTTGTCCGCATTAGCACCCCTTTTAGAAGCAGTGGATAAAGAGGTAAAGGATGCCAAATAATCTTTGCGTCTGGTCAAGCTGAAATGAGAGAGACTCCTCATCGAGTGTACACAAGTGCAAACGAGGCTGGAGGTTTCTATCAATGCCCAACGATCTTTCACAACAGCTTCTTCGGGCCTTCTTGGAGATTTTTTCTCTTCTTTGGATCTATGCTTTCTCTTAGGCTAATGGCTTTTTGTATATATCCTCCATTTGCTTCTATCTATGTAATTCTTGGGCGATAACTCTCAATTTTTTAATGCTCCATTATTTATGAATGAAGAATGTATATTTTCCAATTCTTCCGTGTGTTGTGACTGCTTTTGTATGTTATAAATTTCTACATTTCTACAATTCTTTCATTGTTTTCAAGTCATAACTAAAACTTGTATATTCATAACAATAGTTAGTTACAACAATGTTTCAAACTTGATTGTTTACACATGATAAAACTTTAGCCATTTATTGTTAATCTTAAATAGCTTATCTTCCTCCAACTTCGAAATTAAATAATAACCTGAATCATGAGCTTCCTTTACAACTAAAGGTCCCTCCCAGTTTGCTGCAAACTTTGGTAGAGGAAGCCCCCTAATGTGCTTCACTGCTGCTTTCAAAACGAGGTCTCCCTCCACGAACTTCCTTGGTCTCACCAAGTTATCGTATGCCCTGGAGATTTATTTCGTATATATTTGAAAGTGTTGCATCGCATTATCTCCATGTTCATCCAATGCTTCCAACCACACGTGTCTATTCTGAGGGAGCATGCTACTTCGTAAGGCATATCGAGCAGAGGGAACTTCCAACTCTACTGGAAGGATTGCCTTAGCCCCACAAACAAGAGAGAACGGAGTGTATCCTGTGGGTTTTCACTTGGTTGTTCGATGGGCCCATAATGCAGCTGGTATATTGTCATCCCATGACCCTGGAAAGTCCTTCATCATCTTGGCCAAAATATTAACCAAGGTTTTGCTAGTCACTTCGTCTTGACCATTTCCCTTTGGGTATGCCACCGTTGAAGTGTGATGAATAATGGTGTACTTGTTTGTGAGCATTATTACTTCTGAATTGATGAAGGGAGTCCCGTTATCTGAAAGAATGACCTTTAGGATCCCAAAATGGCAAATGATATATTCTCTGATGAAGTTGCTCACCACCCCAGCCGTTTCTCTTTTGAGTGGTATCGTTTTGGCCCATTTTATAAAACACTTCGTTGCTACCAGTATCCATATCTTGCCCCTCGAAGAAGGATGTACTGCCCCTACCAGGTCGAACACCCAAGTATGAAACGGATAGGGTATTGCCAGAGAGTGTAAGTCTACCAATGGGGCACGGATCATATTCCCATGAAGTTGGCAAGCTTTGCATTTTTGGACGAACTTAGCAGAGTCTTTCTCCATTGTTGGCCAATAATACCCCAATGTCATCAGCTGATTATACAACTTGGCCCCTCCTATGTGGGTTGAATCATGCACTTATTTGAGGACCTCAGCTTTTTCTTCCTTCGTGATGTAACGCAATGGCCTGTTGAAGTACCCCTTCGATAAAGCTTCCCCTCCTAAACATAGAACCTTGGGGCCCTTCGCCTCAGGCCCATCGCATCTATTTTCTTCATTGGGATAACTCGATCCTGAATGAAGTCGATATAGGGCTGACTCTAGCCCATTTAAGTTTCAATGAAATGGCACTCAGCTGCTTCAAAGAATAGATGACACTTATCGCACTTTCGTTGTATCTCTGCCGCATCTTGCTTGATACTAGGCCAGAAATACCCCTCTCTTTGAATTCTCCTATATAGAGGTATCTCAGTCGTTTCGTAGTGCTCCTCATGCATTTTCTAGAACCTTCGCTCTACTTCCTCTAGGCTGATACATCTTGATAACCATCCCCCAATATTTTTGTAGTAAAGATTTCCCTGGTTCGTAAAGTATTGGGCTAACTCTCTTAGTCCCATAGATCCTTTTCCAAACTCCAGTTTCTTCCTAATCTCCCCCCTCCTGTCCGTGTCCTCCTCCATCGGTAGTATTAACTGTACCACCGAAGGATCTGTCCTTCGTTGGATCACAACGATAGTCTTATCGTTCCTCATGACCATTTTCTAGGAGATAGTGGCATAGGCGTCTGGATGGCGATTCATCATTCTGGGATGTCCTCTGATCTTGGTCTGATGGAACTGGTTGAGAAGCCTTTGAATGATTGTTCTGTATGGCGCCAGGCTCATGTGCTTCAACGTATATTCTCCGTTTACTTGCTGAATCACTAAGTTCGAGTCACCCTTAATGCACAGTGAATGAATTCCCCTTCGAAGAGCCTCCAGCAGCCCCAGTACCAACGCCTCGTACTCTGCTTCGTTATTGGAACAAGGGAAATCTAGCTTGTAGGAAAGGCTAATCTCCTCCATCCCTTTTCAAAGAATAACCCATGCTCCTCCCTTCTTTTTCGTCGAAGATCCATCGAACTGCATCGTCCATTCCTCATCAATTGTATCCAGATAATTATCCTATAAGTCATCTCCTGGAATGACTTCTTTAGTAGGTTCAAACGTTCCTGATGGAAAGATTGCCAATAGATCGGCATACGCCTGGCTCTTGATCGCACGAGGAACCACACACTTTAAGTCATATTTTGAGAGGATAAGGAACCATCTGGCTGCCCTGCCAATCAATATAGTCCTTGCCAATAAATACTTTATAAGATCACATTTAGTTACAATATGAATTGTAAAAGACATCATATAATGTCTAAGTTTTTGTGCTACAAAGAGTAAGGCTAAACAATGCCTTTCTAAGCTACTATATCTAATCTCTGTCCCATGTATGATTCTGCTGAGGTAGTAAATCGGCCATTCTTGCCCGTCCACTTCTTATGCCAGTAGAGCTCCAACGGACCTCGTGGTACACGTAAGGTATGGCTGCAACGGTGCTCCTGCTTATGGAGGAACCACTACACCAAATCCTGCGAATGGTCATGCCCAGTGGGTCACGGCCCAAATCCGCGACCAGCTCGTCGCGGACTTGGGCCGTGACCCACTCAATATTTGGCGTGACCAATTTTATTACCACACTAAATTATCCATGCTCGGGAAGTGGTCACGGACTAAATCCCTAACCACGGTGGTCGCGGACTTGGGCCGTAACCAGGTCGTGACCAGTTTGGTGCCAAAATTCCCTCCAAAGTGGGTCACGGACTTTAGCCGTGACCAGGTCGTGACCAGCTTGGCACCAAAATTCCCTCCAAACTGGTCACGGATGGGTCACGGACTTGGGTCGTGACCATTTGTTGGTATTGGTCACGGCTATGGGCCGTGACCATACGTCATTCAAACACCAAGGCTGTTGGAAAAGGGTCGCATGCATAGGTCACGGCTCAAGGCCGTGACCAAGTCAAAATCGCCAGTGTCCTCAACTTCATTAATGGGTAGCGCACATGGGGTCAGGGCTCTAGGCCGTGACCATAGTCTGGTCTTAAAAAGAAATATTACCAGTTTCTCATTTATTACGTGCGACTTCGTTTGCTGTTAGGGTTCGTGCGATTTCGAGCTCCTACGATTTCGGTTGGATTTCAGTTGGATTTGCATTTGGCTAATCGATTTCAGTTGGTATGTATTGATTCATTTGGATTTCATGATTTCTATCTGAAGCCCTAATTTTTGTGTATGTATGTGTATATTTATGTTTGTATGTGTGTATGTATAGATTGTATATGTGTGTATGTATAGATTGTATGTGTGTGTATGTATAGATTTATGTCAAAAAAATATTAGGATTTAGTAAACCTTAAATAGTATGTGTGTGTATATATAGATTATGTCAATAAACCCTAGATTGTATGTGTGTGTATGTATAGATTATGTCAATAAACCCTAGATTGTATATGTGTGTATTTTTTTGACAAAATATGCTTGTCTTGTTTTTTTTTGAGAAAATATAATTAAATAATTTTTTTGACATACGAGTCGAAAACACGTGTGCACATTACTATAGTGAGATATTGTTGGCTTGGTTGTTGGATACTATGTTGAATTTATTGAATTGATACTAGTATCAATAAATGTACATGTTATTAAATTTTTTGGGTGTGCTCTTGATTTGCCTATGAAAAAGTATATCACATATCTTGCGATTAATGTGCATTTTTTGTCATACCCAGTGGGTCGCGGACTTGGGCCAACAAATAAATTGTGTATAGATTTATATGTATATGTATGTTTATGTGTGTAACTATGAACAAATAAATTGTTTTTTTATCAATAAACCCTATATTGTATGTGTGTGTATGTATAGATTATATGTGTGTGTATGTATAGATTGTTATGTGTGTGTATGTATACATTTATGGGGAAAAAAATATTATGGTTTAGTAAACCCTAAATAGTATGTGTGTGTATGTATAGATTATGTCAATAAACCGTAGATTGTATGTGTATGTATGTATAAATTATGCCAATAAACCCTAAATTAACTTTCACTTCCAGTGGGGGGGGGGGGGGGGGGGGGGGGAGAACATAACTTTTGAACAAAGAATAGTTAGGGTGAACACTAGAAAAAGAAGTCATTATCCAACAGATTGTCACTTTTTAGGTTTAAGGTGCTCCCGGTTTGATTGTACGACGTAAATTTGCAAAAAATTAGACTTAAGCGTAAAAACATGCCATCGAATGGTGAAAATATAAAATAGCCACAAAACAGTCCCGTAAGAGTCACGAACACTTCGCACGGGACCAATGTAAATCGCAGGAACTGACCGTGTAGTCACGGCGCTCCCGATTTGAGTGTATGACGTAAATTTACAAAAAATAAACTTAAGCATAAAAACATGCCATCGAAGGGTGAAAACGTAAAACAGCCTTAAAACGGTCTCGTAAGAGTCACGAACCCCTCGTACGGGACTAATGTGACTCATAGGAACCGACCGCGTAGTCACGGGGCTCCCGGTTTGAGTGTATGACGTAAATTTGCAAAAAGTTAGACTTAAGCATAAAAACATGGCATCGAAGGGTGAAAACGTAAAATAGTCATAAAACGGTCCGGTAAGAGTCACGAACACCTCGCACGGGATTAATGTAACTCATAGAAACCGACCGCATAGTCACGGGGCTCCCGGTTAGAGTGTACGACGTAAATTTGCAAAAAAAATAGACTTGAGCATAAAAACATGCCATCGAATGGTGAAAACGTACAACAAGCACAAAACGGTCCGGTAAGAGTCACGAACACCTCGCACGGGACCAATGTGACTCGTAGGAACCGATCGCGTAGTAACGGGGCTTCCGGGTTGAGTGTATGACGTAAATTAGCAAAAAGTTAGACTTGCATGCCATCGAAGGGTGAAAACGTAAAACAACCTTAAAACAGTCCCGTAAGAGTCACGAACACCTCGCATGGGACCAATGTAACTCGTAACAACCGACCTCGTAGTCACGACGCTCCCGGTTGGAGTGTACGACATAAATTTGCAAAAAATTAGACTAAAGCATAAAAGCATGCCTTAGAAGGGTGAAAACGTAAAAAATCCACAAAATGGTACCGTAAGAGTCATGAACACCTCGCACGGGACCAATGTTAATAGTAGGAACCAAACGGGTAGTCACAAGGATCCCGGTTTGAGTATACGGCGTAAATTTGCAAAAAGTTAGACTTGAGAATAAAAAAGATGCCATCGAAGGGTGAAAACGTAAAACACCCACAAAACGGTCCCACAAGAGTCACGAACATCTCGCACGGGACCAATGTAAGTTGTAGGAACCGACCGTGTAGTCACGGCGCTCCCGGCTTGTGTGTGTGTGTGTGTGCATGTTTGTGTGTGTGCGCATGTGCGTGTGAGTGGGAAAGGGGGGAGGGGATGGGCAGGGGGCGCATGTGTGCGTGTGTGCATATTTGTGTGTGTGCGCGTGTGCGAGTGCGGAAGGGGGGAGGGGACGGGCAGGGGGCGCGTGTGTCCGTGTGTGCGTGTGTTTGTGTGTGTGTGTGTGTGTGAGTGGGGAAGGGGGGAGGGGATGGGGCATGTATGCATATATGCAATCTGCATATATGCATATGCATATATGTAGTGAGAGTGTGTGCGTGCGTGTGTTAGTGTGCGTGTGTGAGAGTGTGCATATTGGTGATAAAATCCAAAATAAAATAGAGAGTATACCTGATCTAGGGTGAATCCAAGAGTGGGATCTACAAAACAAATCTCCTGACACTCATATTCAGTCATATGATCCGTTACGGTTGCCGCCGGTTCCGGTATCATGTAGGACTTTAAATAATTGTCACCTGAAAGAGAAATAACATATCAGAATTATATAATCATTAATATGAAACTAAATGAGAGATTTAGAAATAAAACATACCATATGCTCAGTGCATCCTACTTATGAGGCCATCCATTACAACAGTGATGAGAAGCTTCACAGTGATAAATCAAACTTGCTGAAACAAAAGATTCAACAAAAATATATTAAAACAAATTCGTGAGGTATACCTCGTTTTTGGCAGTAACGTGAAACCCCCAATCCAAAAACATAACAGATATGCCAGTGTATACATGTTTGTGTGTGTGTGCGTGTGCGTGTGTGTGCGTGTGTGAGTGGGAAAGGGGGGAGGCGACGGGGCAGGGGGCGGGGCGGGGCAGTGTTACATATATATGCAGTTGCATCTGCATATATATGCAACTGCTGCATATATATGCAGTGCATATATATGCAGACATATATATTCAACTGCTGCATATATATGCAACGCATATATATGCAACATATGCATATATATGCAGATGTCGCTTACAATCGACTTTTGATGAAGGTTTGCCTGCGTATAGAACGCAAGTTTGCGTGCCAGGTCATCATTCACGTCCACCTCTTGCTCTTGGTCAATGTTAACAGATAGGTTGTGTATCCAATCCACATTATCAATAGACCATCCTTGTTGTATAGATCTAATAAATATTTATAATGTGCCTACCTCTATTCAAACTGTCCGAAATTGCACCCTTGTTGTGACAAAGATATCCACATTGACCGGGGGATTTATCCTCCACATTTTCCTCCGTGGGTATATAATATCCCTCCTACCAATAAGCACCAAGGGTACGCTTATTTAAAGTAATGAAAAGTAATTATTTGTCACTGAATCGAAATAGCTGGAAAATAAAACCAAACGATCATGTCAAGTTTGCAATGGGTTTGAAATCCTAAATGTTTTCGAGACTATCCAATATACTAACCATCTGCAATAATTAAGGCTCTAAATCAATCAACCATCCATAACCGCGGGTGAAAACTCGAAACAGCCCCCGAACGTTCCCATGGGTAGCACCAACACCTCCCACGGGACCAACGTAACTCGTAGTAACAGACCACACTTACTCTTATGTTTTTAAAGTATATCATCTTAAATCAATACTTTATTTGAAACAATGTCTAAACAAAATGTCATGGTTGACAGTTATAGCATCTTAAATCATTACTTTGTTTGAGAGTAGATACAATACATACATTTAAGCAGTTCGGTATGCATCAATTTTGTATATAAACATCAGTTTTGTATACAATATATACCATATAAACAGCAGTGGTTCTCCCGTCTATCTTTATATAGATTATTGGTATATATTTTTTGTTTATATAGATTGTTGGTATAAAAAATGTAAACTCAAAACAATGTATTGAGAACACCTATCTGCTATGCGGGAACTGATTTATTCAGGTTGTGATTTTACGTGGACTGAAAACACCTCTAAGTGGTATATAGCTTTGCTTTTTCAGGATGTGGTTATATGTGGACTGATTTTACATTCATAACACTTAGAACATGTATATTTTAACCCTCTCTTTATTTATATCAAGATTCTGCATGTCAAAGTTAGTATTTGGGGTCTGTTTAGGCCAATCCTTGAATAAAACAAAGTTATCTAACTAATCATTTGAAATGTCCCACGGGACCAATGTAACTCGTTAGAGGGTGAAAACTCGAAACAACCCCCCAACGGCCCCGTGGGTGGCACCAGCACCTCCCACGGGACCAATGTAACTCGTAGGAACTGACCCCGCAACCGTGGGTCTCCCAGTTTGAGAATACGATGATAATTTGCATATTTCTAGACTTAGGCTTAAAAACATGGCGTTATAGGGTGAAAACTCGAAACAACCCCCGAACTGCCCCGTGGGTGGAACCAACACCTCCCACGAGACCAATGTAACTCATAGGAACTTACCGCGCAAGCGCGAGACTCCTGGTTTGAGAATACGATGATAATTTGCATATTTCTAGACTCAAGCAAAACATGGCGTTAGAGGGTGAAAACTCGAAACAACCCCCGAACGGCTTCGTGGGTGGCACCAACACCTCCCACGGGACCAATGTAACTCGTAGGAACTAATCCCACAGCCGCGGGTCTCCCGGTTTGATAATACGACGATAATTTGCATATTTCTGGACTTAGGCTTAAAAACATAGCGTTAGAGGGTGAAAATCCAAAACAGCCCCCGAACAGCCCCGTGGGTGGCGCCAACACCTCCCACGGGACCAATGTTACTCGTAGGAACCGACCACGCAGTAACGAGACACCCGGTTTGAGAATATGATGATAATTTGCTTATTTCTAGATTTAAGAAAAACATGGCGTTAGAGGGTGAAAACTCAAAACAACCCACGAACTGCCCCGTGGGTGGAACCAACACCTCCCACGGGACCAATGTAACTCGTAGGAACTTACGGCGCAACCGCGAGACTCCCGGTTTGAGAATACGATGATAATTTGCATATTTCTAGACTCAAGCAAAACATGGCGTTAGAGGGTGAAAACTCGAAACAGCCCCAGAATGGCCCCGTGGGTGGCACCAACGCCTCCCACGGGACCAATGTAACTCGTAGGAACTGAACCCGCAGCTGCGGGTCTCCCGGTTTGAGAATACGATGATAATTTGCATATTTCTAGAGTTAGGCTTAAAAACATGGCGTTAGAGGGTGAAAACCCAAAACAGTCCCCGAACGGCCCCGTGGGTGGCACCAACACCTCCCACGGGACCATTGTAACTCGTAGGAACTGACCCCGCAGCCGTGGGTCTCCCGATTTGAGAATATAATGATAATTTGCATATTTCTAAACTTACGCTTAAAAATATGGCGTTAGAGGGTGAAAACTCGAAACAGCCCCGTGGGTGGCACCAACACCTCCCACGAGACCAATGTAACTCGTAGGAACTGACCACGCAGTCGCGGGACTCCTGGATTGAGAATAAGACAGTAATTTTCATATTTCTAGGTTTAGGCTTAAAAATATGGCGTTAGAGGATGAAAATCCAAAATAGCCCCCGAACGGCGCCGTGGGTGGCGCCGACACCTCCCATGGGACCAATGTAACTCGTAGGAACTGACCCCACAGCCGCGGGACTCCCGGTTTGAGAATACGACGATAATTTGTATATTTCTAGACTTTGGATTAAAAACATGGCGTTAGAGGGTGAAAACTTGAAACATCCCCCGAACGTCCCCGTGGGTGGCACCAACACCTCTCACGGGACCAATGTAACTCGTAGGAACTGACCCCGCTGCTGCGGGACTCCCGGTTTGAGAATACGATGATAATTTGCATATTTTTAGACTTAGGTTTAAAAACATGGCGTTAGAGGGTGAGAACTTGAACCAGCCCTCTAATGGCCCCGTGGGTGGCACTAACACCTCCCATGGGACCAATGTAACTCGTAGGAACTAGCCCGCAGCCGCGGGACTCCCGATTGGAGAATATGACGATAATTTGCATATTTCTAGACTTAGGCTTAAAAACATGGAGTTAGAGGGTGAGAACTAGAAATAGCCCCCGAACGTTCCCGTCGGTGGCACCAACACCTCCCACGGGACCAATGTAACTCGTAGGAACTGATCCCCTAGCCGCGGGACTCCCGGTTTGAGAATACGACGGTAATTTTCATATTTCTAGACTTAGGCAAAACATGGCGTTAAAGGGTGAAAACTCGAAACAGCACCCGAATGTCCCCGTGGTGGTACCAACACCTCCCACGGGACCAACGTAACTCATAGGAACTAACCTCGCAGTCGCGGGACTCCCGGTTTGAGAATACGATGGTAATTTGCATATTTCTTGACTTAGGCTTAAAAACATGGCGTTAGAGGGTGAAAACTCGAAACAGCCCTCTAACGGCCCCGTGGGTGGCACCAACACCTCCCATGGCATTAATGTAACTCGTAGGATCTGACCCCGCAGCCGCGGGACTCCTGGTTTGAGAATACGACGATAATTTGCATTAGGCTTAAAAACATGGCGTTAGAGGGTGAAAACTCGGAACAGCCCCCGAACGGCCCCGTGGGTGGCACCAACACCTCCCACGGGACCAATGTAACTCGTAGGAACTGACCCCGCAGCTGCGAGACTCCCGATTTGAAAATACGACGGTAATTTTGATATTTCTAGACTTAAGCAAACCATGGCGTTAAAAGGTGAAAACTCGAAACATCCCCCGAACGGCCCCGTGGATGGCACCAACACCTCCCACGGCACCAACGCAACTCTTAGGAACTGACCCCGCAGCCGCAGGTCTCCCAGTTTGAGAATAAGACGATAATTTGCATATTTCTAGACTTAGGCTTAAAAACATGGCGTTAGAAGGTGAAAACTCGAAACAGCCCCCGAACGGCCCCGTGGGTGGCACCAACACCTCCCACTGGACCAACGTAACTCGTAGGAACTGACCCCGCAGCCGCAGGACTCCCGGTTTGAGAATACGACAGTAATTTACGTATTTCTAGACTTAGGCTTAAAAACATGGCGTTAGAGGGTGAGAACTAGAAACAGCCCCAGAACGGCCCCGTGGGTGGTACCAACACCTTCCACGGGACCAACGTAACTCCTAGGAACTGACCCCGTAGCCGCGGGTCACCCGGTTTGAGAATACGATGGTAATTTGCGTATTTCTAGACTTAGGCTTAAAAGCATGGCGTTAGATGGTGAAAACTTGAAACAACCCTAGAACGGCCCCGTGGGTGGCACCAACACCTCCCACGGGACCAACGTAACTCGTAGGAACTAACCCCGCAGTCGCGGGACTCCCGGTTTGATAATACAACGGTAATTTGCATATTAATAGACTTAGGGTTAAAAACATGGCGTTAGAGGGTGAGAACTCGAAACAGCCCCCGAACGACCCCGTGGGTGGCACCAACACCTCTCACGGGACCAATGTAACTCGTAGGAACTGACCCCGCAGCCGCGGAACTCCCGGTTTTAGAATACGACGGTAATTTGCATATTTCTAGACTTAGGCTTAAAAACATGGCGTTAGAGGGTGAAAACTCGGAACAACCCCCGAACGGCCCCGTGGGTGGCACCAACACCTCCCACGGGACCAATGTAACTCATAGGAACTGATCCCGCAGCCGCGGGACTCCCGGTTTGAGAATACGACGATAATTTTCATATTTGTAGACTTAGGCTTAAAAACATGGCGTTAGAGGGTGAGAACTCGAAACAGCCCCTGAACGTCCCTGTAGGTGGTACCAACACCTTCCACGGGACCAATGTAACTCGTAAGAACTGACCCCAAAGCCGCGGGATTCCTGGTTTGAGAATACGACGGTAATTTGCATATTTCTACTTGGTTACTGATAATTTTAACTCATATATGCAATTTTTCTGCTTGATTAAATTTTTTGTAAAACTACTTGGTTACTGATATTTTTTTTATGTATCCCATCATTTGTAGGATTTTTTCACGCGGAACAAACGAAGGAGGCAATGGTCTACAACATGAAGATTGTTTATAGGTTGTGGACAAGCAGGATTTTGTCAGCCATGCGGGCTTTTATTGTTTAGTTTTATGGCCGTGCAGGCTTTTATAATTTGATTGTTGAATTTTATGGCCGTGCAGACTTTATAATAAATAGGTTTTACATTTACAGGTTTTGGAATGTCAAGAAAATAGAGGAAACTCTGCCCAATTTTTTTTTGTATGTGAATTATTAAGACGTGTAATATTTATAAGTTTGTATATGTATTTGTTTATTAACAACGTTCTCGATTCACAATTTGTGATTTTTTTATTATTTTGCCAATAATAAATATTTGTAACACCTCGTACGCGTCAAACGTTACACGTCGCAACTGATGGTGCACTCACAGGACCCCCAGTTTTAGGATTCGACCAAAAAAATAATTTTTTTTTAAAATTATAGTTAAATATGGTCATGGACTTTGTCCATGACCATTTTTATTTTTTCGTCACGGTTGTGGGTCACGGACTTGGGCCGCGACCATTTTTTTTGTCACGGTTGTGGGTCGCGGACTTTGGTCACGACCAATTTGTTACGGTTGTGCGTCACGAATTAGGATCGCGACCATTTTTTTTATATTTTTTTGTCACGGTAATGAGTCGCGGACTTTGGCCGCGACCAATTAGTCACGGTTGTGGGTCACGGATAAGGGCCGTGACCATTTTTTTAAAAAAAATTTTGTCACGGTTATGGGTCGCGGACTTTGGCCGCGACCAATTTGTCACGGTTGTGGGTCACGGATGAGGGTCGCAACCTGTCACGACATGGGTCACGGCCAAAGTCCGCGACCATCTGCCGTGACCATTTTTTGGTCACGGACTTGGGCCGCGACCCACGAAAATGGTCACGCCCGAAATGGTCACGGCCCAAGTCCGCGACCCACAGCTTTGGAGAGGGATTTTGGCCGTGACCAATCGCCAGTTTTGGTGTAGTGAACCATGATTTCTGGTGAAACGAGCAGTTTCTTCAGCCCAATAAGAGACTCTTGGTGAACCTCCTCCCACCTGAATTTTGTGTTCTTGTGCAACAGCTGCATCAGTGGGTGTGTTATTTTGGCCAATCCGGGGACAAATCTCCTAAGGTAGGAGACTTTACCGAGAAAACTCTTCAGCTCCTTCGTCGTTCTTGGACATGGCATCTCCAAGATCGCCCGCTGTTTATCCTGGTTCATCTGCACCCCTTGTCGATCAACCACGAAGCTTAGAAACTTCCCGCTCATTACTCCGAAGACACATTTTAATGGGTTCATCCTCAATTTATACCTCCTGCACTGAGCAAACACCTTCTTTAAATCATTCAGATGGGACTCCTCCTTCGATTTAATGACCAAGACATCCAAGTAGAACTCTACAAATTTGTGGAAAAAGTCATGAAAAATGGCCATCATTGCCCTATGGTAAGTATCCCCAGGGTTCTTGAGTCCAAACGACATCACTTTGTACATGAAGCTGCCTAACGGAGTTCTGAATGTCGTTTTCTCTGCGTCTGTGGGGTCCATCTTGATTTGGTTGTACCCTACGTACCCATCCATGAAGCTATACATCTCATGACCAGCCGTGGCATCTATCAAACTGTCGATGGAGGGTAAGGGAAACTCATCCTTAGGGGAAGCCCTATTCAAATCTCTGAAGTCCACACAGATCCTTATTTGATTTTTGTCTTTCTTCCCCACTGGCACAATGCTAGATAGCCAAAGGGGATGTTGTATTGGCTTGATGAATCCTGTTGCCAACAAACATTGGACCTCTTCCTTAATCTTCAAGTCTAGTTCAGGTTTGTAAGTCCTTGTTGTCTGCTTCACCGGAATAGCTGAAGGAATCACGTTTAGTTTGTGGCAGCTCGCTTCCTCATCCAGCCCTTCTATTTTAGTGTATTTCCATGCGAAGACGTCTATGAATTCCCGAATCAACTCAACCAAGGATTCTCATTTCTCCTTACCGATATCTTTTGAGATAAAGATAGGCCTTGGATCTTCCCCTTCTCTTGCTTGGTTTAGATGCTCCAACTCTTGTGCCTGGGGTTCGGTTGATCTGCAATGTAGTCTGGTTCTTCGGCGACATCTTCTATGAACTCCTGTATGTTGGAGTTGTCTATCACCATACACTGCCCCTGTTGATCCACCAAGAAACACTCATATATCAGGTCAACCTCATCCTTAGTCTCCTTGGTCGCCCGTTCACACTATTATAAGAGGTACACCAATTTTCCCTCTTCAGTGATAATTTTCTTGCATTGCCTGCTAGTAGCTATTGCCACGGCCTTCCTCTTCTTCCCTCTGGAAGCCTCAACAATTCTTTCCCCCTAAAAGCAACTCAACACGCTTTGCCATTGGACCTCATGCTCCACCGGGTCTTTTTTAGGCCTCATCCTGTCTTTGAGTTGCTTCGATATATTTTGGGGTCGAGGGATCACCTGATGGGCTTCTTTATCCCTCACCCCTTCGCTACTTGCACCCTCTTTACTTCGCTCGTTCAAGGGCCCCATTCTCTCTCTAATCGAGGGAACCCATACTCCCTCCATTATCCTTGTCAGGACCCCCGCATCCTCCTCCATCTCTGTAAAAAATGCTACATCCACCAAGTGTGCTTCTTCGATAGCGAAAGTCCTCTTTGTAGCCCTAATGGTCACTTATGTTCCCTTTATATTTGCCTTGGCGCATTGATGATAGGTTTAAGGGACTAACCCTTAGTTGTGCATCCACACTTTCCCTATTAGTAAATGATAGGAAGTTGCACTTTCTATTACATGGAACTTGATGTGGGAACTCAGATTTCCCATCACAATCCCAACATTCATATACCCGATGTACTTGGAAGATTGGTTGTCATACCCCAAAATTACCAAAGGCATGGAAACCAACTTTTCTTCCAGAATATTAACCGCGTGGAAGGAGTTGATCGGCATAATATTGATGGAAGCACCCCCATCCATAAGAGTCCTTGCAAAGCTAACCCCGTTGACGCTAGCGATTACATACAGAGGCCTGTTATGAGGGAACCTTACAGCTCTATCTGCATCGCTGAAGGTTACTTCTGACAGAAAATTTTTCACCAACCTAGCCATGGGCCCCCTCCACCTTAACGAGGGGACTGCGTTCCTCCTTGCAATGTCCAAAATCGCCCGAGTTATCTCCATTCTGCTCTCCTTTAGGAACCCCACTTGATCGAAGAACCAAGTTAACTTTGGAGATTTTAAAACTGCACTATACTCTATGACCAGGTCTGTTTCCTCACCTTCAACGTTGTATACGTCCTCCATGTCTTTAGATCTTGCTTCATCATAAGCTAAAACTACATTAGCCATTCTCATGGTGCAATGTTCTAGAGCTTCTTCAAGCTCCTTCTGCTTCATCGTTAACCCTCCTCCTTCTCTTTTTTCCTCCTTATCATAGGCCATCACCAGATTGGCCCCGTGTGTTGGAAGTGGGTTGTTATTAATCTTCTGCGTGGGGATTTGCAATGTCCCCGCCTTTATGTACTTGTCAATGATTCTTCGCAGTGTGTAGCAGCTCTATGTTGGATGCTGGATCTTTCGATGAACCTGGCAGTATTTGGGATCCGCCCTCGTCGCATCATCGGGTTCTTCCGCTGGAACGCCCTTTGGTTCATAAATTATTCAACCCTGGGCCATTGCGTTATAACAACTCACAGCCTCTTCTATCGTACAAGGCAATGGTGGCGGGTCTTCTCTATCCCTTCCAAACTTTCTCTTGTTGTCCTACTTCGGTGCCTTTCCCCCAACGGTTCCTTCGGAGTACCCCACCCGTGGAGGCTGAGGCCTTCCTCCCCCAGGCTGTATCGGATGCCTGAACATCATAGGTATCACCATCGGGTTTGGTCGTACAACTAGTGAGATGTTCCTTATGGATTTTAGGAACGCTGAAAAAGTTCCCTCGCGCGTCTCGTTGATCAAGTGGCATATGTACTTAGGGAGCAGCCTTTCCGCACAGATCTGTATTAGTTTAGACTCTTTGGCCTCCTCTCTTACATCGCGGGACCTTTCCCTAAACCTTTGAACGTACGCCACCACGTCTTCTCCCGTCCGTCATCTCTCTCTCCCTAATTGGGTTAGAGTAAACTCATCCTCTGCCATAAAGAACTTCTGGACGAACAACACATGCATCTCTTCCCACGCAGAAACACTCTTGGGGGTCAAGTGGGAGTACCAAGTATATGCTTTATCGGTTAGGGATTTGGAGAACTCCCTCAACCTGAGTTTCTTATTGTTGCAATGTTCCCCCAAGTGTTCGATAAAACGTTTAATATGCTCCTTCGGATTTCCCCCCTTTCCTGCGTATTTTTCAAAGATAGGAGGAACATAATCCTTTGGATAAGGCTCGTCATTGTATTCCTGGGGGTAAGGTGTTAGAAAGTCATCGTAGACCGAAGCTACCTCGCCCACAGATTGCGAGGAAGCCTGCATGAACTTCAGCATCTCCTTTTGCATCTCCCTTCCCATTTCTTCCATGGGCGATGGGGCAACGACCAATGGGGTCACAGGCAGAATGCCCGTTACAGCTGGAGCCATCGTTACTGCTGGCGACGTTGATACTCTAGAGGTTCCCACCGTCGGATTCACGATGGAGGGTATGCTTGCCAGGGTTGTTCCCGTCGTACATGCACCTGGCGACGCCGTTGGGGCTGCTCCTGGTGTGACAAAGGAATTGGCTTCGAATCCTCTCAGCACTGTTGAAGCTATGGGGATCTGTAAAAACTCATAAAACTTACTCATGAGGAGGGCCACCTGAGCAGGTCCCGGCCCAGCACTCGTGGAAGCTTGCGTTACCCCTGGAGCGCCTGTTGATGTCTGAACTGGAGGCACTTCTATTCGAGGAGCCCCGTCCCTTAGGGCCTCCAGTTCTCTTGTTGCTTGCTCTTCACTATGTTGAATGTAATCAAAGTTGAGCCTTCGATTAACGTTATCTTTCACCATACTCCTTGCTTAGAAGAATGCCTCCACAACAGAGTCGCCAAATGTAAGAGGGTACTTTAGATTATAGATGGAGGCGTAACCCCTTTTGAGTATGGTAATGATAAGTTAATTAGCCCAAGACCTTGGATTAATGATAGGACATACAACACAAACCCAATGAAGATGAACTCAGTTTAAACTCACAAATCTCTCGTGTATAACTCAGGAGATAGTAATGAAATTTAGGGGTAACCTAGGTAGAGGGAGAAAGAAGTAAGCACCCCAGATACACCTTGGTAGGCAAGTAGAAACACACCATACCCCCTCAAGAATATTTGTCAAGTATTAAAAGCTTTGCAATAAATAACAATGGTGAGTGGATAAACCCTCTGGTTTGCAATAACTCTCTTTCTCTGATGTGTATCTCTAGAAATAACTCCAGAGTTCTCAAAAAGATCATATCTCTCCTTAGGGGTGGTTGAGTTCCTTAAATATCCCCCACACCATTCCCGAAGCAACTTAGTCATTAAAACTATAAAAGACATCCCTCATACTTTATGTCACAATATTAAATGCCTAATGCACTAGTTGGCTCCACGTCATAAACATTAAATGCCAAGACATGCCTTTTGCCTGACCACTGTGGGGAGAGGGTTGTTGTCGTAGAGGTGGCTCACCAACTGCCTGACAGCCTCAAATACCATTGTGGTTTACTCAAGTGCATGTCTGACATTGTTTAGCTCGCTAGTGACATCACCTATAGTAGATGTGACATTAAGTAGAGGATTGTTTGGTTCACAGCCTAACGCCCGATGGAACTCCAAGCTGCTCCGCCTGAGGTTCCACGGTCAAGGTCCTTCGGTGTTTTACCAGGTGTATCTAAGATGGTCAGGACAAGCCCCAACGGTGCCTCACTTCTCAATCCTCCAAACCAAGTCCCTCTAAAGTTCCCACGGTGAGGTCATTCGGTAGAGAATGAAAGCTCTCCCAGGACCTGCCAAGCCTGGTCTCTCGCAAGTACCGTTTGACCTCACACAAACTTATTTATTATTATCATTACATCATTACAACCGTTATAGCTTACAGTCAACAAAAATAAAAATACAATATAACTAATACAAGAAGCTAAAATATGAGCTTCCGCGCCAAGCTGCCTCGCTGAGTTACCACGCTTGAGCTGTCATGCTTGAGCTGCCTCGGTTGCTTAATCTCAAACACTGTTGCCAATTAGGTATTTGTCCCTAATCTCAAGATTACCTTCAAGCCCCCTCTACAGATACGTTGGTAGACCGTCGACTTAATCAATTTGAGAAAACTATAATGGACCTACTTGAGGTACGACTGAGAGAAGCTACCAGATCCCCCCGTGTTGTGAAAGAAGAAGTTTGCGCTATTTGTGAGGCGGGCCATTAAACAAAGGAATTTTCGACAATAACTGCCTACAAAGCTATGCATACTGAGCATGTGGAAGATATAGGAAATTGTAACATTCCTCATGGGAACTCGTATAACCCTTCATGGAAAAACCATCCTGATATTAGCTACGGGAAACAACAAGCTGCGTTGAATCAACATTCACATGTTTCCCTACCTCCACCCCCTCCTCAATTTCAACAAGCTCCACCTATGGAGCCACAAATGCAAGAACCATCTCCAGGACCATACATTACCCCACCACGACATTCTCTTGAGGACAATTTAAACCACTTCATCCAATCCTAAAATGCAACCAACACCACATACGATCCTATGTTTACTGAAATGCAGACAAGCATATCTAGGTTGCAAGAATCCTTAAGTGACCAAGAAAAGGATAAATTTCCGGTTAGGTTGCAAGAATACTTAAGTGCCTAAGAAAGGGTAATTTTTGGCCCAAGGTCAATCTTATGCTAGCGCGACATCCCACGAGCATCCTGAGCAATGTAGTGCAATTACCACTCTGCGTAGTGGGAGAGTGGTTGACTTGTCACCTCTTTCACACGCTAATTAAAATGAAAAGGAGATTTCGCCTGGCACGAAAGAGGCCGAAGATGTCCCCATGAAAAAGAGTGGTGATTTTGACACAAGCAGACCAAAAGTGGTGGTGAAACCCCCTAGTGCAGCCCCTTATCCTCAACAGTTGGTCCGTCACTCCCAAGAGACCTCTCGGGACGATATCCTCAACGTTCTTAAGCAAGTAAACATCAACTTACCTTTTCTCAAGACCATAAAGCAAATTTCCGCATATGCTAAGTTCCTTAAGGACTTACTCACGGTGAAAAGAGGGCTAAAGGAAAATAAAAATCTATTTCTAATACAGAACGTCACCTAGGTACTGATGAGTGATCTTCCACTAAAATATAAAGATCCAGGTTCACCCACCATCTCATGCATCATGGGGAAGAACCGAATGTAACGAGCCTTAATAGATTTAGGGGCGATTGTTAACATTCTTCCTTATTCCATCTATAAACAATTAGATTTGGGGGATCTTAAGCCTACGACCATGGCTTTCCAACTCGCGGATCATTTCGTGAAGATGCATGGGGGAATTGTTGAGGATGTACTCATCCAAATTGACACTTTCTACTTCCCGGTGTATTTTGTTATTTGGGATGAGGAGCCATCCATTCTCCTGAGCAATCATGTTCCCATCATCCTTAGTCGTCCATTCGTAGCTACAACTAATGCACTTATAAATACTCGGAATGGATGAATGTAATTACCATTTGGGAACATGACCCTTAAGATGAATAACTTTAATAACACTAATCTCGAGGGTGATGCAAGCGGACCGCAGGAGACGGATCTTATAGAGGAAGTACACGAGCATGACATAACTCACAAGTAAGATCCATTAGGGGTAAATCTTGATGCGCAAAGTGAGAGAGAAAATTATGATGTTAGGAAAAGAGTAGGAGATGTGTGCTTAGTGATGGCAATTGAGAAAGAAGGTGAGCAAGTAAGTGACAACGGGGCAAAGAGATTTGAGGAGATTAAGGGAGAGGACATGAACGTTAATCATGAAAGAGAGTTAGGCGATATGAGTTTAGAAGACTTTGAGAAAGAATTCAGGCCGATGGATGAGAAACTCAATGTCGAAGTCCAACCTTTGTTGGACTCTTTTAGTCATGTAGGAGAGAAAGATTGAAAAGATAAGGTAGATAAATTCCTTCTTTGTGACCATCCACCCATACCACTTGAGTCCTCTAATGAGATTGAGAAAAAGACTCACGTATCGTCCGATTTAGAGCCCGACCCATGTACTCCGGAAACTAAGAAAAGTCAAGATGTCCCCTCCAAGTTATTGCACGTAGGCAAAGATTCAATTAGGCACCACGAGGACCCCTTCCCAGCCAGTCATCCCGAGACCCAGGGTCTCTCCCTTATTTATGGAAAGGGTCTTAACTTGTTCCAACTATTTATTTATGATAGGAAGATGGGGGAGACGAGGAGAGAAACAAACCTCGTACAAGGGGTCAGGTGAGTTTATGGAGAAATGAGAGGTCGTCTCACCCCCAATACATATGGGGTGATTTTTGTTGTATTTTTGGGTCATGTGTTAGTGTCATTTAGTGTCTTTTTGCATTTTAAATATTTGCTTGTTTTATTTCTCACACTTGTTATTTGCTCTTCTTTAGATTTTATTCCTTTTGATTGAGGACAATGCAAAAGTCTACGTTGGAGGGGGGGTTGACAAGTGCGTCTTTATATCTAAAACTTCATAAATTTTTGAAATGCCCAAAAACCAAAAAAGAGAAAATTTTCAAAATTTTTCAAAAAAATTGAAAAAATCCAAAATAAAATTCTTCAAAGTAAATAAAAATTGGAATTTAAATTTTTCAAAAATATCGCCTTGATTTTATTTAAAGTCTCAAATTTGTAAAATTTCTATTGCACTAAGCCGAAATTGATCAAAGATGGAAATTGAAAGAAAATTGGCGACTTAACTAATAAGTGTGGAGATTAATTAACCCAGTGAGATCTCGAGCCTTCAATTTTTGTGAGTTTTCTAAATCAATCTGAGTTAATGATTTACTCATCGTTCAATTCAGCATTAAAGTAAGTCATTGGGATCTCAATTTATTATTTTTTATTGGTTAGGGAATAGTACATGATGTTGCCTTGAAAAGCGTGCTAAAATATCTCTAAACTAAATTCATCTCAAGACGCAAATTGTAGTATAATTAATAATTCGGACAATGAAGTAGGCCCTCGTTTGTTACCCAAAAAGATTGACCATAAAAAAATCAAGGAAATTTTTTCCCATTTTGCAACCTATTTTGAGCCAAATAAAATTTATCCTTTCGTTTGATAACTCGAAAAATGATTTAACCCGGAACTGAGAAAAATGGAAAATTCAGAAATTAAGTTCAATTTGTGAGGAAAAAGGAGGCAAGAAAAGAAAAGAAAACTGCTCAACAAAAATAACAATAGAAAAAAAATGAATGATCAAAAGCCCAGAAAAGCACGAACGGACTTCAAAAGGTCATTTTCCAATTCTGAACTTTCCAACCGATCCCAATTTTACCCAATACACCTTAAAACCCGAAAAATTCTTAACCAAGTTCGAATTGCTAAATTAACTACCACGTGAAGAGAGTAACCGGTGTGTATAAGAGGCGATTATACCGCTTTCCTAATGTCGTAACCCGATGATGAGATCCTTTCACAGCAAAAAAAAATCGTCTTTCTATTTTATATGCGTGAATTCGTGTTCCAATGCATTTTACTCCTTATATCATGCATACCGAGAGAAAATAGCCACATTCTGAGTGATTCGTTTGTGAGAGCATTCCGTGAGATTTTCAAATCAAAACGAATTTTTGAAAAGTAACGTAATGATCACACACAGCAAATTGAGACTTATGAGTACAAATTTATGGTGGTTACTTTCAGAAAGTTTGAATTGTGCAATTTTTAATTATTTTGAAGTTTCTTTAAGTCGAAATCGAATTTTGTGGGTATATTCACTACAAATACTCGCGAGACACAACTCGTCCTACTAGGGTAACCTAGGGATTTAAAGGCTTGTTGTCTACGCTAAATGCAATCGCATGCCTGCGAAAGTGGTATTCTATCTTAATAAAACAAATTTCCTAGAGTTAAGCCTCAGCTGAGTTCTTTTACATTGCTCGGGACACGAAAAGTTCTAAGTTAGGAGGATGTGATTGGGCATAAATTCTTTCAAATTTATCCCCTTAATTTAGTAGCCTTTAGCACCTTGAATAATATAAATCGTATTGATTTATCTCATTTATATGCTACTGACCATTACCACTTAGTTCCTTGAGTTTTGTGTATTTTCATACTTTTTACAGGTATTTTATGCAAAGTGAAGAGAAGAGGAATCCAAAGCCGAGAAACTAACAAAGAAAGGAAAGTCAGAGGGAAAATGATCAATTTACATCGAGAGTTCATATGAGGGACCAACACAGAAATGAAGACTTCACATCCACAAGCGCGTAGGAAGAAACGACATCCTAATCTGAGCAAAGAGTCAGAAGATATGAATCCTCGAAGATGAGAAAATCAAGAAAAGAAAATTGGAACAATTACAGATTCGGACCGGACCGGGGTTAGTAAAAAATGAATCGATCTGGGAAGCAAAAATAATTTGTCTCAATTTGGGAACCGGTTCATTCCGGATATTTCCAAAATGAATCGATCCGGGAAGCGAGAACACACTGGGCCATTTGGAGAATCGAATCGATCCGTTTAGAGAAGAAATCGAACCGATCTGGTTACTTCCAGATCGAACCAAAGAAACCCGTCGGACCGGTCCGGTTGAGACACTCCCAGATTTTTCGTTCTTTATTCAGAGTTTTATTTGGTTCAAACTCTTGTAAATTTCATAGGGTATTTATATTAACTTATTGTCATATATTAGGAGGTTTGACTTTTTGTTATTTTTAGAGGAGTTTTACATAATAAAACCCTAGTTTGGGGGATTGACTGCAATTAATTCAAGATTCAATTTTTATTTCCAGAACTTCATCTATTGCAAGTACCATTTAATTTGTTTTTTTAATTTCTTTCGTAGTTAGTTTAATTAGTTGTTGATTTCTAGTTTTCAATCCTCAATTCAAAGTTTCATTCTCAAATTTTCCAATTTAGTCATGATTATCTGCACTTTAAAAATTGTGTTTTCTTTTAATTTAATCATATCCGGATAAGCTTTTAAGGGTTAGGGTGCATGAACCCAACCCGATATAATTTAGCCATGTAGAAAATAGGGTTTGAATTGAATTTGTAAATGAATCGTGTTATGTAGTATACACAACCATTGTAGACCTTCTAACCTCGTGTACCCCATGTAATCGGGGTGCTTAAGGATGCAACGTGTGTGTAACTATTCAACACCGCTTTACTTCTGCCTTTGATTATGTATGATATAGACTCATATCCTCATATATGTAATGCTTTGGATTAATAAAGTTCGGGTTCAATTAAAATTCTAATTCGAAATCTATCATTTTACTCGGTAACTATACTAGGGTTAAGGGGATTGTTACCTGACCTATCTTTCCTTATTCATATTTCATTTATTTAGTAGATTTGTTTTTTTGCACTTAGTTTAGTGGTTAGTTAATTTTCGTTCACTTATAGTTTGTAGATTTTCCATTATCCCTAATCATATTTTTCGTTTCTTTTCGATAGTTGATTTTAGAGTTAATCATTTATTCCATGTCGTTTCGAGCTTTCGTCCTAGTTTCTTGTGGAGGCGATCCCTACTTACCAGGTTTATTACTATCGCAACATGATTGCACTTGATGCTATATCAGTATGCACACTAGATACACATTTGTGGTCGCGTCACCAACCTTCTTCGAAGTGTCCTCTAAAGTGACCATGACCTCCCGAGAATGTTTGAGATATCTCTTGAGTTACGATACACGGGCTTCAAGTTTCTCATGAGTCTCCAATGATGATTAAAGATCTCCCATAAGACTAGCCACAATGTTGGTCAGTTCACTATTTTCCTGGCCTAAGACAATCAACTGCCCACATAAAGAAACTCTCACTTTCACAAGTTGACTCATCGATGCCTCACACTCCCTCAAAACTTCTATTTCTATCTCCAAATATATAACCCTAAGATACAATTCCTTATTCATCTTTTTCGTCTAAAATGTCTTAGCGTAAAAATCACTAAATGTCTTTTGGAGATCAACTTCACCCTCACTTCCAATCTCATCCTCACACTCACTATCTCTCTGATTACTCAAAACATCATCGAGGCTCTCACGTTTACAAGTTTCCTCATCGTCACGGGACAAACTATATGTGCTCACGTGACTATCCATGAAAGCAACACACTTTTTATGTGGTAATTCTCCCCTTGAATCATCCAGCTCGATGTCACTATCGCTAAGAGTGTCTGTATTAGCAACTTTATTGCCCTTTCTCTTTAGTATAGTGGGACACTAAAAAGCTTTGTACCTTTTTCCCTCGCACTCATAATACCTTATATCTCCCTTTTTCTCACCGCTATCCATGACCTCATCTTTCTTTTTATTTTTCTCAAAAATCTTTTTATTGGAGGAATTATTTTTGGAAATTTTGAGAAACGTTTTAAAAAAATTTGCAAATAAGGCCAAGTCATATAAATCAACTTCACCCTCAGAATCAGACTCACAAACTCTATCTTTTTTATTTTTCTTAACTTAAGTCTTTAAAGTTGTTCCTCTATCCTTAGTCTTAATGGATTTGTGAAACATGTCAATCTCATAAGTTTGAAGGTCTCCTACGAGTTCTTCTAACCTAAGAGAGTCTAAAACCCCTACAGAGTTAAGCACAGCGACCTTAGGAATAAACTGAGATGGGAGTGACCTAAAAATATTTTTTATAACTCTCAAATCCTCAATTTCCTCACCCAAATAAAAACTCGTGTTAACAATGTCTGACAACCTAACATAAAACTCATCAAAACTCTCGGACTTTAACATAGTGATAATCTCAAACAGGGTGGTTAAATTTTAAAGATTAAATGCCTTTACAGCGTTGGTACCCTCATGTATCAACTGGAGGATATCCCATTCTTCCTTAGATGTAGTGCACGTCATGATGCGATGGAACTTGCCAGGGGTGACGGCTCCCGAAATAGCACTAAGTCCACAAGAGTTGTAGGTACTCCACTTAACCTCATCATCAGTCCAATAAGAAATGGGTTTAGGATTCATGACATTACTAACGGTAAAAGAGGGAGGAGTCCACCCCCATTCACATTTAAGCCAAAATCCTTCATCAATTTCTTTCAAACAAGTTCTCATGCGGGATTTCTAATAGGCACCATTTGCTCCATTAAACACAGGCATCCGATTATATAAGTTATCCATCAGAAAATTGGGATTTTCCAAAACAACTGATATCTCAAAAAAATTTGCGAAAAAATGATTAGATAATAAATTTGTGCAACAAGCTCTGATACCAATTTGAGAGTGCGCATTAACTTCTGGCGGAGTAAACTTATTTAATTACATGTCAATCCTCAAATAAAATCCAATTTTAATTAAACACTAAACATGCAACTATGTGATTCAAATCAATCATGTAAAGAAATAAACAATTTCAGAAAAAATTCCCTCACGGCAAAACTTTTTATTTCACTAAAGATTGCAAATCGCAAAATACAACACTATAGAGAAATACATTAATGAATTCCCACGAGAACTCAAAAAAACCGCATCCTTAACCAATAATGATTCCCTCGAGAACCACAAGAACCTTAACCCTCCACCTTCAGCAGTGAATATCCTCGAGTATCATAAGATCAGTAGTGAAGAAAGCTCTCCATAAGAATAACTTCAATACAAAAGTGTTTGGGTTCCAAAGATGATTCACTAAAGTATTTAGGATTGATTGCGTTAATTAATATAAGTTTTGCCTTATAAAAGTGAAAACTATTTCGCAATTGTTCTACAGTTTGCATAAATGAAAAGTCTTAAAAAAAATCTTCACGAAATAGGTATTTATAGACGAACACGAATTTTGAGGCGGTAGAATGTCATTCGAACGAGTTATAGAGGTCTTTCGAACAAGATGTTAATCTGGTTAGAAGAGGCCATCTAATGACCTAAGAAACGACATCCAAAAATCAAAACAGTAAGCTTTTCTTTTATCCAGATTAGAAGCAAGACATCAAATGAGGTATCAAACGACCTTACAAAGTCATTCGAATGACAGTGAGATGTGATTTGAACGAACTTAACAAATTTTTAAAACTCCGCCTACAGTAAGCTCAGAAAATATATTTATGTTTCAAAACGCCTCATTTGAATAAAGAAATAGTTTAGAAAAATATCATAATACTTAGTAAAAAAATCTAATTAACACAAAACTAAATCCATGCTAAAATTACGTCAAGTCATAGATATGTTGAAGATGCTTGAAATTTGGATCCGTCTTCTTAAACATGTGAACTTGAATTGCCTTGAAGGATGTAACGGGATACATGATACTCAATGTAAACTAGAGTCTATGGACAAATCCTATAATTTAGGGGCAATAATGGAAAATTTTCCCTTACAAAAACACACGATCGCCACCGCCTCAAAATACATCACTATTAATGATTTCTGGCCAAGTTTGACGCATCGCAAACCTAACCCTCGGTTGACTCTCCAACCTCCATATATCTTATAGAGACAAACGAATTCCCCCACCATCTCTGTCAAACCCATAATGCTATGCAACACTCTCGGAATCCCCTATTTTGACTTCACACCTAGTAACCTCCGTCAACTTCCTCTAAACACCAATTAGTAATTGAAAATCATCTTCTCCTTCCTTGGGAAATTTTGACGCCCTCGACTTTCCCATGCATATCTATTATAACCCACTACTTATCATCCACCCATCTTTGTGGCTCCCAAATGAATGATCTAAATGCCAATACAACTATGATAACCGAATGTCATGCATGTCCTCATAGATCTACGTCCTTGTATGGATTGTTGTAATTTTGGTTACTATATCAAAGAGGATTTCTCTCTCACAGAATGTTGTGTATTCCCTCACAACCCAACTCCTATGATAATGCAAAGCTTTCTTGCTTGCTCCTTTGTTTCAAAACTTTTATTCCAAGGTTTCACTCTCCATAGAAGACTCCATAATAGCTCCACATGTTACTGTCACTCCTTAAGAACATATAAACTCCTCATCTTGGTTCCCCTAAAGGCCATAGGAGGATCTGCCACGACCCTTCTAGATCCATCCAATGTCACAACCTTATGACCCATGGATTCTAGCTCACCAACAAACATAAAAGACTCGCTCAAAATATTTTATAGCGCAAGTTCATGCTAATCGCGAGAGTAGTAAAAAATCGGTAAGACCGAAGTCAATTTCCATAGGGAATTATACAAATCAACGAAGACATTCTTTTAGATTTTGGCAACAAATAAGGAGTGTAAATAAAAGAAAAGATTACTTATGTTTTGAGAGTTATAGAGGACCAAAGCGAACCACAATTACTAGAACACTTACCTAAAGACTAATAGAAACAAACGAGATTTATACTACGGATGATAAGATGATTCTTAACAAAAGGTTGAGGATCTTTCCCCCACCTCCGATGATCACAACCCAGTCAGTTCTTACGATTGAATCGCGGTCTAATGGGAATAAAATGTTTCTCTCAATAATCCCGCATGAAAGGTGTAGTCCAAACAATAAAAGATGAAGATTTCAACATATTATTGGGAAAATGAGTTGATGTTGGAGTTAAGTCTTAAATACAACTCTTACATGATAAGAGAAGTTAAAATACTATGAAACTCCAATATCAACACATAACCCCAATTAGTGGATTCAAACATCAAACCAATCAAGGAGTGAAACCATCAAAGATGGGTTTATGATCCGAACCTAAGAAAATTGGCTACTCATAACACTAAACATGCATTTACATAAAATGGGGTTAATTAAAAGGAGAAAATCCATTATAAGGGTTAGAAATAAAAAGCAAGAAAACTATATTGATTAACCAAGTAGTGATAATAGCAATAAATTAGAACTAAAATAGAATTTGGTAATTTACAAAACAATGGAGTAGATAATTAGAAGCAAGAAAAAATGGCACAAGCCTTAGGAGAGAGAAGCAAGAAAAAAATCCAAAAATATATATCTTCTCTTGTTCCATATGATTCCAACAACCCTTCAACAACTACAAACCACTTTCTATTTATAGTAAAAGGAAATAAACCACCAAACAAGATGTTAAAAACCAAAACCAAAAATGGAAACTAAAACCACTCAACCAAATAATCGCACATCTGAGGGGGGCGATCGATTGCGGGTCAAGGCCCGGTTAATCAAGGTTTGAAAATTTTTCTTGTCCTGACTCATAGTCAAACCCCAAATTATCAGTCGACAGCAGCTTTGAGGTCAGTCCACAGAGGTTTTGATTTAAAAAGGGCTTTTCCCTTATCATTCCACCCAAAGGGAACTCAGAATAAATTAACCATACCTTTATCATTAAGAATCGAATTGACATACCGTAGGTGGCTACATAAAGTTAACTCATAGAGATTTAACTTTCATGAGAGTTCGGACATGAAGATCAAATGCAAAAATGACTAAATTGCCCTCGAAATTGTATAATGTGTTGTAACTTTCCATGAAAGTGCACACTTGCACTATATAGCATACAATACCTACAAAAGCTCAAATAGACCTTGCAAAACATATATATATATATATATATATATATATATATATATATATATATATATATATATATATATATATATATATATATATATATATATATATATATTTTTATATCGAAACCAAATGTTACACAGTATGTGATTTAATATTCGGGAATTAAGGGACATAATTATGCACACATGCATAAGTAGCGAGAGAAAATATACAATATTGGAAACTAATCACACCCGCTGACTTAGATATTTATAGTCCCTATTAATGAAACAAAAAATATCCTACACATAGAGTGGTAAGAATGAAAAAAATATCCTCATGGGAAAAGTTTCACTTTCGTGAGCGTACGGTTTTATTTAGTGAATGCTACAAGTTGTTAAACCTCTAGGTTACCCTAGTGGACGAGTGTTGTCTCGTGATGATGTTCAGGGATGAAACCCACAAACATCAAAATTTCCTCAAAATATGCCCAATAACTAGTATACTAAGCTCAACAACAACTAAATATTTCAACTTTTTATTAACAAAGCAAACAAGAATGTTTCTCAATAATCCTAAACTATTAACATTAAAAGAATAACTACATGGAATTAAAACCTCAAATGTGAGTTGTGTGCATGCACATGCAAAATCTTTGATTCGATAAAAATGCATATAGTTCGGATAAAAATTAGAGCATGCTTCCACTCAATCCTGTATAGATATTACACTCAACAAATAAAAGCACTCGGAATGGGGTGTAACACACGGGACATGCGGGCATAATGAGTAAATATAAAGGGAAACTAGGTCGTGCACATGTCATCAATGAAGAAGGCTATACATAAAATGAAAAATATGCAATCTCATAAAAGGATATCATTCATTAAAATATATGAAAACTTCTTTAACAGATTATCGCAACTATCTTTACTTTTGAACTAATTTCATCTTAAGATCACATAGGAGTTTGAAGGGTTGTAATATTGGTGTTGGGTTGAGGTTGTAAGAGAAGGGGATATGTACGAATTCAAATGTGTTTAGAGATTAAACACTTGGGGTAAAAGAAAATTATGGAAAATTTCAATATTGGAATAGGATTTCTGTAACACACAATGGATATAATAATGACGAGAGTGAACAAAGCTTATTGAACACTATGTACAATATGGAAATACTTTCTCTTTCCTTTTCTTTTCTTTCATTTTTCTTGACTTTTTATCTTTTTCATTTCTTTTCACTCTCACGTGCTTAATTGTAACCACATAACAAGAGCATCATTCAATCCTAAGTATTTCTCCAAACAAAGGTATGGAAGGTTATATATCTATGGTTTATAACTTCGATTCAAAGTTGGTTATGGGATTATGGGTTTTGAAATGAAAGGTTGTTATATAGGCTTAAAAGGGTTGACTAGGGAAATACATAAGGTGAGGTTAAGGTTAGTATATGGTATATAACAAAGATGGCCTATGATCATGTCCTAAAGTTTACGCAATTCTTGAGTCAAAATAACTTTAAAAATCATGCTCAGGTGAAAAAATTCATAATACAGTCAATTAATGAATGATCAGTGAAAGAATAGTGAGATAAAGAATGAATTTAATGTTTCAAGGATGGAAGTGTAGTGTACAAACACACACAAATGAAAAAAAATCTCAAAGCTTGCTAGGTTTTTAGTGTACACAAAAAAATAAAAAGATATTAAGTTATTATTGTCCTACCGAAACGTTTATAAAATATGTTGAAGTGCTCATGGATTTTCTGCATTTATTCCCAATATTGAATAATTTGGGGATTAAAGTTTAATTATATGAAAGAAACAAAAAATGAATCATTAAATTAGCAATTGGGTGGGGCAATTATTTAATTTATCATAGGAAATTGGGGCAAGAGGCCCAAGAAAGAGAAAAGAAATAAAGAAAATATTTTTTGAATTTTTATGAATTTTTGAATTTTTTTTATTTAATAAATATATGCGCATGGCCCACGATGAATAAAAAAATTGATATGCCTAATCACGCCTCCAACTTGTAATGCACATTGTCCTCAATGTAGTTAAAGACATTATGAAAAATAGAGGGATAAAAATAAATCACCCCAATTTGGAGCGATCCTCAGGGTAGTCAACATGAGCCTTATACAAACGTAAGAAAAACTAAAAATATGTACAATAAGGATTAAGTTAAAAGGAATCATGTCGTAAGTCACAATAGTATAGAGGGTTTGAAGTGAAAATACTAGATAATTTATGGTGGACATTTGATTTTATAAAAGTGTGTACTCATCAAAATCTAATATATTAACAACGACTATATTATCATTCCAAATTTTATAATATTCCCAAATACAACTTAATTAAGAAAAAAGAAAATAAAATTTCATCCCAAAACCATCCCTACATAACTGCATCAAAATAAAGAAACAACTCCAAATTAAAGCCCTTCTAGAGACCGAAACCACCAGAGGATCTTGGGGCAGTCAGATCATATGACTCCTGAAATAGGTCGAGAGCGATGCATTCGCGCCTTACTATTGCATGTAAAGATCTCTAATCATACCTTGCATCATGAGGAACTCCTAGCACTGCTCATCAGAATCCCTATCAAGACCAAACTCTAATTTAGCCCACCTAAACTAAGTCTCATCCAACCTCTAATCTTGAAGTTCCTCCAACACCATAAAGCGGGCATAAAAAATGTGGGAGTCTTCTTGGTCCACTGTTTTCTCCTGCACAACACTCTTAGCTCCGCCTTCTCATCCACGTCATCAATCACCAGCATAAGCCCATTTTGGACCATCGGCTCTCCCTAGAAGTGTCCCAAACATCTCCTGATGTTTTATTTGTTTAGAAGACTTTTAGGCTCCATGATTTAATCACTCGGAAGCTATGGGCATTTGGAGACACGACAGATATGAGTGACCACCCTGGGCAAAGGAAGGGAAAAAGTCCATGCCTTCTCCTTTTCCACTAAAAAACTCTGGTTCAGAAAATAGTCAGGTAGGTTGATGTCACCCGACTATTTGAGTAAATCATATAGGAAGACAACATGCATATAACGAACCTCAGATCGTTTCTTTATCACCATTAACATGGCACATTGAAATATTATAAGAGCCTCGACTGGTCTTGCATGTGGGCTGAGCTAGGAACTCTATAAGTGTGTCCAGATCAACATTAGCCTCATCAGACAAGCTCATAAAGGGGTCGAGTCCGCCACATTGCCCATCCATTGAGCCAAATCCTTTCACCGAAATGTGATCTGAACTCCCCGAATAAAGAACTCTAAAAGTTTCTCTCCCCTTGCGTTAGGTCAATGAGGCGTCGAACAACTGAACCAAGTCCTCATTGATCGATCTTTGTTGCCCTAGGAATGGATTCGAATTATACATTTTGAGCGGTGACATTGCCTCGGGAGGAATGTCTACCATTTTCCACGAAAGGTGGTGGGTAAGTGGGCTATTCTGAGTGGAAACGTATGACTCATACCACTATTTCTCACGTTGGCTTCAAAACCCCTCAATATCCTTTAAAGGTGAAAAGGATGAGGACCCCCATTTTTTTTTTATTTTGCAAAAAAAATATATTCCTTCTAAATGCGGAATAAAGATAGTTCAACAAAACAAATACATAAACCAAATTTTAATTTCTTTCAAATTAAAATTAAACTAAACTGAAAGTGACATTAGATTAAACAACAAATTAATTTTCACTTAAGCAAATTAATTCAACCCAAGTCCTAGAAATTTTGCCTAACAATTAATTAATTCATTTTCGCAAATTTGGCCAAACCAAATTTTATCCAATAAAATTAATGACTTGAAATAAATTAATTAAACATTTCCCAAATTAATTCTAGCACCAACCTAAGCATGAGTAGTGATTTAAACCATATTTTATCTTTTAGCCCTAAGCATGCAACTAGGTGATATAGCATGATAAAATAAATCACAAACTACAACGCCGCGATGTACGAGGAAAAACCAACAATGAAAAAAAAATCTCGGACGGTCCTAAACTCAAATTCACTAAGTACGGTTTTACAAATACAAGACGTAAAGACTTACAACACTCGACTTAACTCCATCCAAGCCCCGACGCTCCTTGTTGTACACACCTCTGCCTAGCGAATAACCACGGAGGTCCACTGCAGTCTCGAAATCCATCGATTGGACTTTTTCAGTCACCGTCACCCGAACAAGGAGCCTTTCTCCAAGTGGGTATGTCACATAAACCAATCTTCTTCTTTGTAGGATGTAGAAGTAAACCCAAACTTCTCTTCTTTGAGGTGTAGGGAAAAATCCAGTGCCAAACACTCCAAGCAAGGATATATATATATATATATATATATATATATATATATATTGAAACTTGGAATAAACTAATATAGGTGTAAACCAAAAGTGTTTAAGGATGATTATCTTGGAAAACAAAACACTCAAAACATGAACCTTATCATTGAAAGATTAAACTATCAAAACTCTCTCCAGGAGATAGAAGAATATGAAAAAGTTGGTTACAAAGAGTTGGTTCCCGCACATAAGTAATTCTGGAAAAATTATTGAGAACAAAAGAGTGGAGTAGTGGAGAAAACTGCCAAAAAACTGCCCAAAAAATTTCCCACCGGAGATCTTATTCGAACGAGATTTTTGTTCGAACGAAGTCTCATTCTAACGACCCTTCTAACGAAGTTCTAGAGTCTAATGGAAAAAAAAATTGGCAAACTTGTTCGAAAGACAATATCGAACGAAGTCCCAGAATGGTCAAAATTCAATTTTATGCCCGGAAACTTTATTTTAAAGTTCTAAAGAAACCTTCTGAAAATAAAATTCAGTTTAAAATAAAATTACACCCTTTATAAAATTATTCCAAGTCTTACTCTATATATATATAAATGAATTCTTACCTTTTGGAGACTATGGAATATGATGTTGATAACGAGAAAGAAGGCACATGTAAACCGACAAATGCTGAAGCTTTATAATCTTGGACGCTATGTCTTCAACTAAAACGTCATAGGCTTGGATGGATAAACTTAAACAATATCCTATGACTCAAATGTTTTTTTCTGGAATTGAAACAATACTACATTATGGCTCAATCAGAGACTTGTGTCCTTACAAATTTCCCCCTTTGTCTATTCCGGGACAAAAAGCAAACAAAAATCCTGAAGGGTCGTCGAGATCTAATAGACTTCAAAAAAATATCCCACCCAAAATGAAAAAGTACATAGCTTGACTTAAAACCCAAGGATCAATATCTTTGCCGATGAAAGTTTCCATTTAGAAGAATTCCTGCACACTTAAGCAGACTATCAACGCATAGGGAATACCAAGAATATTAATGCATGTAAAATAAATACTCACCCTAAATTAATTCTCCCCTTTATCAAATGAAAGACCTACTTAGAAAGACGTCTCCCCCTAAGATAAATCACCCAAACGAAGATACGATTAAAATAGGATTAGATACCGTTTCTCCCCCTATAGTTCTCCCCCTTTTTGTTCAGGAATAGACAAAGGATAAAACTAATTGAAACACGATGAAGCTTAGAGTGATAAGAACATAAAAGCATATGGGCAACAAAATCAAAACTAATCCATACAAATAATAACGGATACCAATATGATACGTAAGATACTAAGCATGTGATATCAACAACAATATACAGCACGATAGATACCAATAATTAGTTTGAAGTATAGATGGACTAGAAAGAAAGGCAAAGATAAAAAAAAATACCATATATATGTAGAAATAATGAATATCACTAATGCACACTCACATATATATAGGTATAAACACCACACATGACACAAAACACAATAAGTTTTTCACACTCGTATGGCAAAAATGCATCATATGGAAACAGAAGTGTAGGGCTGTAAACTAGCAACAATTAAATTTAGACCCAATCACTTAAAACATGTTCACAGAGTTCTCATTTGATTTCAAACTTCATAACATTTGAATATAACCTCATATGATAATATAAATTGAACTCAATGAACAAACATAAACAATGCATTCAAGCCTAGAATTTTTTTGATTCTACAAACCAATAGAGTCATGACATTGAAAATACAACTAGGATAAACAGACATTGTGCAAACCGTTGATATACCATCCAAACTCCCTCAATATAAGCATGTTATTTTAATATTTGGAATGAATGAATCAACTAAACAAAATAGTTCTTGGCAAATATTATCTTTTAATGCCATTATTCTTTTAGGACTTTGGACCACGTATTTTTTTTAGGTCCAAGCAAACGGTGGCTTACTCGCAAAAGATGATTTTTCCTTTCGGATCCCTTCCCCGTGCACAATTATATACATCATTTTTATATCTCACACAAATCTCACGTGCAACGGATTTTAACATGCACTAGTCCTATTAGGTCACATAACATGTAGATGACAAGATTGGTAGGAAAACACTTCACATAGCTCAAATATACATGTGAAGTTATAATTTCAAGTGAGCTCGTGCATGTGTGAATTGAGGCATATAAAGATAGAATCCATTATATCAACACAAAATCCAATTACTCTATGTAAGCATGGTAAAGAACATTTTAAGGATTGACAATATTAACCAAAAGTTCTAGCCACATGGGAGCGAAAAAGAAGGGATTCAAACACAAGTATATGCCACATAGAGTGTGTCAAACTAAACTACACACAATAAAAATATTTTAGAGTTTTTTTATAATGTTAAACCAAAAATAAAAATATTTACTCAAAAGACACACAAAAATCATTTGTATTTTTCATTAATCTTAAATTACTAAAAAGGTACAACACAAATGATAAACAAAATACTTTTTGTATTTTTCATTTAATGAACACAAAAATGAAAGAACTATAATACAAAAGATAAAAAAACATCGTAATTCTAGCATGTGATATGTGATAAAGAAATGACTAGAAAATGATTAAGAAGCATACAATTAGCATGATAAATATATCGTGAAGCACAAAAGCTAAAGAATGCAAATAACTAATACATTCAACCTTTAGATTTATCAAGGGAGAAAGCACGTGAAAGTAAATTAGAATAAAAAATCATATTTTGTAAAGCTACCAAGTCGGATATCCTAATCCAAACTAATGACGAATAATGCTCATGGGGTGTAGGAATCTTGGCTACCTTAGTTTCCTTATGTTGGGATTTTCTAGGACCTCGTTTAAGATTAAAAAAAATCCTAAGATGACCTTTTCGACCACAATGTGAGCACATAAAGACTCGGGTAAAAGTCTTACCTAAGGAATGATCTATAACATTATTCCTAGAGGATTCTCCTAAAATATTGGTTTTGGCTTTAAGAGATGACTCATTACAAGTATCGAAGCTTAAACCACAAGTGTCATTTTTAATTTGGACCGTTCCTAATATTTTATCTAATTTCTTTGAATGACCCTCCAAATCAAATTTGACTTTACTAGTGTCTTTTAATTTATTTTCTAAATCTAAAATCTTAGACTCTAATAAAACATTCTGCTCTTCAAACGCAAGAAGCTCCTTTTTCAAGGATTCCATTAAACCTTTAAGGTTATCTCTCTCGCCTTCTACATATTCAAGCTTCTCATGAAGAGCTCTCTCACGTGTCCTAAGGTCTTCCACTAAAACATTATCATTAATGACCTCGACACGCTCTTTAAAACTAGCTTCTAACTTTAAATTTGTTCTTTTTAATTTAATAGATTCTTCATATAATTATTGAAAAGCAAATAGAAGTTCACTCACATTAACCTCCTCATCACTTCCACTCTCTCTCTCTTCTCCACTCTCACTACCATCATCACTTTGGGATTCATAAATTATGACATTAGAAGTGTCATGTGTTAAAATTTTATCACTAAAGGAGTGTTGACTTTCACTCAAATGACTTGCCATAAAAGCCACAAAGTTGGGCTTAGTGGGGGAATCGGGTCCCTCTTCCTTATCACTATCACTAAGGGTTGCATTGAAGGAAATTGGTTGCTTACCCTCTCTCCTTAGTTTAGTGGGGCACTCGTTTGCCCTATGGTCATACCCTTCACAACCATAACACTTATTTGACTCGTCCCTATTTAAATTTTCATTAAAAAATTTCGGGATCTTCTCGACTTTGTCATGCTTAGAATTTTCAAATTTCTTAAAATTATTTTTAAATTTATATTTTTAAAATTTAAGAAATTTTTGAAACTTCCTATAAAACATATCCATATCTTCCGATTCACTCTCACTTTCACTCTCTACTACTTTTCCTCCTTTAGGGCTTTCAAAGCAACGCCCTTATCTATTTTCTTTTCAATTTTAGAGGGAAGCATGTCTAGTTCATTGGTTTGTAAATCACCTACGAGCTCTTCTAATTTCGTAGAGGCTAAAGTGGGAAAATAATTTAACATGGTCACCTTAGGAATAAATCTATCGGGTAGGGACCTTAAAATTTTCTTTACTACTCGATTGTCAGGTATTTTCTCTCCCAAATTAAGAGATGAATTAACTATATCGAAAAGTCTTGCATAAAATTCATCAAAAGTTTATTTATCATTCATTTTGATGGTTTCAAATTGAGTGGTGAGGTTTTGGAGTTTAGAAGCTTTTACGACACTAGTTCCTTCATGAGTGAGTTATAAAATATCCCAAGCTTCTTTAGCGGTTTCAATCGTCATAATGTGACGGAATTCATTATGTTCGACCGCGCTAAACAAGACATTTAAACCACGGGAATTAAAATTTGCAAGTTTAAATTAATTCTCACTCCATCTATCGGTGGGTTTGGGAACACGTTCATTTTCAACTAAATAAGTAGGTGGGGACCACCCGTTAAACGACTGACAATCAAACCCTATCATTTGGAGACCTAAGTGCCGAACGCATACGTGCTTTCCAATATGTGTAATTAGAACCATCGAAAATACAAAATTTTGAAAATGGGGAAAATTTCATTTTAGTCAAAAATATTTAAAAGGATCTTAAACGCAATAATTTAGCGATCCCGCTCAGATACCACTTTGAAAACGATGAGGACACCCAATTTTTTAATTTTGCAAAAAAAAGTAATTTCCTTCTAGATGCGAAATAAAGATGGTTCAACAAAACAATTACATAAACCAAATTTTTATTTCTTTCAAATTAAAATTAAACTAAACTCAAAGTAACATTAAATTAAACAACAAATTAATTTTCACTTAAACAAATTAATTCAAACCAAGTCCTAGAAATTTTCCTAACAATTAATTAATTCATTTTTGCAAATTAGGCCAAACCAAATTTTATCCAATAAAATTAATGACTTGAACTAAATTAATTAAACATTTCCCAAATTAATTCTAGCACCAACCTAAGCATGAGTAGTGATTTAAACCATATTTGATATTTTATCCCAAAGCATGAAACTAGGTAATATAGCAAGATAAAATAAATCACAAAACACAACGCCGCGATGTACGAGGAAAAATCCACAAAGGGAAAAAACCCTCAGACAGCCCTGGCCTCAAATCCTCTAAGTACGATTTTACATTTACAAGACAGAAAGACTTAAAACACTCGACTTGACTCCGTCCAAGCCCCGACGCTCCTTCTTATACACACCTCTGCCTAGCGAATAACCACAGAGGTCCACCGCGGTCTCGGAATCCACCGATCAGACTATTTCGGTCACTGTCACCCGAACAAGGAGCCTTTCTCCAAGTGGGTATGTCACATCAAATAATCTTCTTCTTTGTGGGATGTAGAAGTAAACCCAAACTTCTCTTCTTTGAGGTGTAGAGAAAAACCCGGTGCCAAACACTCCAATCAAGGATATATATATTGAAACTTGGCATAAACTAATATGGGTGTAAACTAAAAGTGTTTAAGGATGATTTTCTTGGAAAATAAAACACTTAAAACATGAACCTTTTCATCGAAAGATTAAACTCTAAAAACTCTCTCTAGGAGATATAAGAATATGAAAAAGTTGGTTACAAAGAGTTGGTTCCCTCACATAAGTAATTTTGGAAAAATTAGTGGGAACAAAAGAGTGTAGTAGTGGAGAAAACTACCAAAAAACTGCCCAAAAAATTTTTCGTTGAAAATCTCATTCGAACGAAGTCTCATTCGAATGACCCTTATAACGAAGTTTCAGAGGCCAATGGGAAAAATTCATTGGCAAACTCGTTCGAACGACATTCTCATTCGAACGACAAACTCTTTCGAATGACAATATCGAACGAAGTCCCAGAATGGTCAAAATTCAATTTTAAGCCGAGAAACTTTATTTTAAAGTTCTAAAGAAAACTTTTGAAAATAAACTTCAGTTTAAAATAAAATTACACCCTTTATAAACTATTCCAAATCTTCCTATATATATAAAAATGCATTCATAGATTTTGGAGACTATGGAATATGATGTTGATGACGAGAAACAAGGCACATGTAAATCGACAAATGCTGGAGCTTTATAATCTTGGCCGCTACGTTTTTAACTAACACGTCATAGACTTGGATGGATACACTTGAAAACTATGTTATGACTCAAATGTTTTTGTCCGAAATTGAGACAATACTACATTAAGACTCAATCGGAGACTTGTATCCTTACAAAAGGAATGCATCGAGAATGGTTGTATTTTTCCACTTCACCCATGAATACTTTCAAAACATAAATTAGTACAACAATTAAAATTGAAAACTAAAATTCACAATGATAAGGCGGAGATGGAATAATAACATTTGATGGGATGAAGCGCGTAAAACTCACGCAAGAATATGTCCAAAGTGAGAAGTAAAAGAATGTTAGTCATTTAGACATACACTTGGCGTGCAAAGTGGAAATGGGGGTACGAGGCACGTTCGAACCGACAAGAAGTCACCCATTCATGGCAATCCCAAGAATAAAAAATAATGTATGGACATCAATGGGGTTTTAACAAAAAACTCGCAGTTACAATGAGTTACACATTCGACACAATTTTAGAAAAATGTATTAGTTCAAAACATCCAAAATGGCACTAGCATCCCACAAAATGTATCAAAAGGGAACTATCCTCTTCTTTCACCAACTAACAATCAAGAGTGCAAATATATGTTGTAAGATTTTTTAATTTTTGGTCCAACATCAACATATATTTATACACTATCACTAGCACAAAAAAAAACTACTCAATACATAGTTCATCAATCCCACATACATAATAAGCAATTAATCAACAGTGAAAGACGTGAGTGTGTGCGCGTGTGTGTGTGAAGGAGTAAATGTGAACAACACATATTCAAAGATAAAGTTAATTTTTCCTATTAATATCACAAAGAAATAAATATCATGAATAACCACAAAAAAATTCCACAAATCAAAAAATTTGGGTGAGAAATCATACCTTAGAAGTTAGATGGAAGGATTATAGGGGTTGATTTTGGGTTTTTTCAGATGGTGAGAGAATAGGGGAGGATGGGATGAATGAGGAGTTTTAAATCATAAAAGTAAACCAAAGTGGCTTATACCTGATTATGACGATCGACCGGGGGCCAAAGTCAGGTCGACCGAGCCTTTTAAAAATGCCTTGGGCATGAGAAAGTTCGCGATTGGGGGGGGGGGGGGGATATGTAACACCCCGTATTTTTGGTACATTTAAAATTTAATTAATTCGGAGATTTTAAATTACTTAGTGTGTTGTAATTTAATGAATTAATTAGAACAGAATAATATATATAAATATTAATCTGGGATTGAATGGTTAATATTTAGGGAAAACTTATTTACTAAGTGAATAGTAATAATGTAATTACGTCGCCTCGAGTGTTAGTGACGAGGAGGTACTTATCACATTCGGAAGTCGGTATAAGACTATATGGGGTGGGGGATAAGTATTTTTATAAATTAATTCGGATGCAAATTCTGAGGGTACAGTTGAGTCCGGATGGGCCGAGTTAGTCGGAAAAGTGTACCCGGGGGTAGTGAACGGGTCACGGGACGTTTTTAGACATAGCCGGGCCCACTCGGGGACATTTGGGTCACTTGGGCTTGGCCCATTAGTCAAAAAACGGGATTAAGTTAATTAATCTAATAAAAAGAAATAAGGGGGTGGCTGAACTTAATTAGAGAAAGCAAATTAAGGGTTAGGAAACCCTAACAGCAGCCAAAGCCAAATTGGGGATCAAAGAGAGCCATCAAAGGTCATCTTCAACCTTGGGATTTAGCTCCAATTCAGACTCTACGAACCTTAAGGCAAGTGGATAACTTGCAATAGCATTAAATCTGTTTTCGATTCATATTCATGTGTAGTGATTATGTAGAAATCCGTTTTTGGGGGTTAATGGAATGAACATGGGATTTTGAAAGCCACAATTCTGATTTACGAAATTTGGGTGTGAATTCTGGTAAAATCTGATAATGGTGAATTATTGCATATCTGATAGAATGTTATCTGCATATTTGGAAATGAAATTGATGATGAAATTGGGATATAAATGGACCTAGGGTTAATGGTGAAACTTTCCCCAAATTTTAGAAATTGGAGTCAATGGACGAATTATTGATGTGGATGAGTATTCTGGAGAGTTCTAGTGGGTTTCCTAATATGTACAAATACAAAAAAAGACTGAGTTTCAGTGTAGAAGGAATTAGGGTTTGCAGATTTTCGCCCATGGCTGTCCGTCTTCGCGAAGAAGACGAGTACCTGTTCGATCGATCGATCGACGCCATGAAGTCGATCGATCGACGGTCGGCAGAAACTGACACTTCGCCCAGTTTGTTTATATAAAGAGGGATTTATATAAAAGTTGTTATGTGTTATATTATTGAGAAAAATATTAATACATGATTTAAATCTGATTAACTGTGAGGAAATTAATTAGAAGATGGGAGTAGAAATTGGGTGTCAAGTCACAATTGGTTGAGCGACATCGGAGTATATTATTTCATTTAGTAATGGACTAAGTAGTTTAGAGTCGGGATTTAGACTCGGGTGAGGTTAATTCGGGCTATGAGATTTAGTCCAATTAAATGGTGAGGGCAACATTAAAAGTAACTGAATTTATTAATGTGCTATTATTAATAATTCGAGTTGGGTAATAACCTCATAATAAAAATGGAATAGGCTTGTGTCACGGGTTAGTACACGGTGTAGCTGGAACATTTTTATGTATGTATATATATATACGGTGTGTGATAGTATATATATATAGTGTATTCCTTAATATCAGTGGTTAGATATTATTATACTCTAGGGTTATAGGGGGAGGTTACGCGCAGTGGATGAATCCCCTAGCTTGAGGAGTAGGGCGAGTAGATTCCCAGGTCATAGCGTCCGTTGCAGGGGGTGAGGGGCATCTCACTTTCCGGGAAGGAATATGACCGCCTCCAATCGTATACTAAACCAAGTTAGTGAGCGATTCTAACTTGGATAACTAGGATATGTGAATATACCTAGTGTACTAGCACTTTAGAGAAATTATATCCGGGGAGTACTTTTACTCGGGTGGATATTAGTGGTTTATGTATTCCAGTATGTGTGTGAATGCTGCAATAAATTCTAAGTATATAATTAGGTGATTATTATATACGGGCTAAATAAATACAAGCATGAGTTGTTGTATATGTATAACGAGTGGAGTAGTTATATGAATTAAAAAGGGAAAATGATTTAATTAAGTTGATGTTACTAATGACTTAAAAATCATAATCACAGTTACTCAAATTAGAGTAGAAGGGATTCAAGGAGACTTTAATAATTATCTAGTCATGAGATAGATAACTAGGTGATTGATTAAAGCGTTAGTGGTGCACATTAGAGGAGGGGCAAGGAAAGTTCTCAAGAGAGTGCGACACTAACTAAAATATGAAGAGCATGCATATTTATTATTACTGCAAGTTAATCATTTGCTAAATGTTTTCAAATGTTTTGGGTACTAACCCTTGCTATAAAAAATTTTAAAAACCTTTTAGGTGTCCAGCCACAGGGACGCCAGACTTGACTCGATTCCAGGAAATCCGTTGCTGCAGCATATGTGGATGTTGCGGGACATTCGATAGACGCCTCCTTCTTTCATCCATAATGTAGAGACTCACTATTAGTTATTCGAGCATGTCGCTCACTTTCCATTTATTTGTTTTAGACTTGTTGGGATTTCTATTCTTGTCTTTATGGGATTTATTATTTGGACCGATGGTTTATTCGGTTAATTATTTTTATTTGTGGAATGATTAGTTCAATTATCTGTGATGGTTTTATTGCTTTAATTTTCCGTATGGGTTTTAGTTTAATTTATGAAAGATAAAATTGGCACTAGTCTGGTTTTTCTCACTTAGGTGGTTAGTAATTTAAATAAACGACAGTGATGCTAAGAATGGACCAAATGAGAAACCTGTTCTAACTTGATTTAGGACTGATCACCCGGGATTAATTAGGCGGGATGTCACAGATGGTATCAGAGCATCAGGTTCTAGTGTCCTTAGGATCTGTACGGCTTTCTACGTTTCAGCGTAGCGTTCGGTTGTTATAGAGCCCTATTATTAGGACTGTTGATTATATTTTCCGCTTGTGAGATATTGTATTCCTGCTACTAGTTTTTGTATAAATTGTGTACTTATACAACTCAATCTATTTCAGATGTCACCGATGAGACAGGGAGCGGAAAGGGATGAAGCTAGAGATGAGGTGAGGGAGGCTCACCAGGAGCCGCAGATACCGCCACCACCACCCCCACCTGAGTTGATTTCTACTACTCAAGTGGCAGTGATAGTGATTCAGGCAGTCGAGACAGCGATGCAAGCTATGGCAGCTCATTTTCCACAGCCCCAGGCACCGCCTCCAATGGCTCCAGCAGTTCAGGCTCCAGTGGGGCCACCGTCTTGGCAGCGAGTTAGGGAGACCTTTCAGAAGGGTCACCCACCTGAGTTTCGAGGTAGCACCAATGTGGTTGAGGCTTGTGACTGGAAGAAGAACATCCAGCGCCATCTGCGCATGTTAGAGGGTACAGAGGTGCAGAAACAGATGCTGGCTACCTTTCGTCTGTCAGGGGCAGCCTTACAGTGGTGGGAATCCGTGACCACCGTTGAGGAGCGGGATTTGATGCCGATTTCTGAATTCTGGGTGCGGTTTGACCGCAAGTACTTCCCTCCAGCAGTTGAGTCTGAGATGAGAAAGAAATTCAGCGAGTTGGTACAGGGTGACAGGTCAGTGGCAGAATATGAGGAGGAGTTCACCCGTCTGGCAAACTTTGTGCCAAACGAGGTGAGCGATGAGGAGCGGAAGAAGTCCAAGTTCATGGATGGTCTGGCTTGGAGAATCAGGCAGCACTTGATTGGAAACCCGGCATTGGTGACCTATACAGATGTCGTTAATGCCGCACTTATACATTGTCAGGATCATCGTTTCCACGCTAAGGGGAACAAGAAGGCAGGTGAGCCGAGCCAGCAGGGCAAGGCAGTCACTAGTAGTGAGACGAGTGGCACACAGCAGCAGGTCATCATTCAGCAAGGGAATCAGGCTAAGAAGTTTAAGCTTGGTGGGTTCCGACCGGGAGGACAGGGGTTCAGACAGGGGCAACCAGGCCCTAATCAACAACAGCAGGTTCCTCAGGGCTGTCAGGGCCAAGGGAACAACGGGGGAGGCCAACCGGGCCAGCAACGTCAGGGCCAGCAGGGCCAACGGTAGGGTGACGACCAGAAACGCTGTTTCTCCTGTGGCCAGCCAGGACACTTTAAGAGGGAGTGCCCGCAGAGGGGCAGAGGCCAGCAGCAGGGTGCCCAGCAAGGGCAACAGGGTCAGATGCCGCCAGCAGCAGCAGCCCCACCCGCCCCACAGCAGCAGGGGCAGATGCACTACGGACGTGTGTATAACGTTCGGGACGTTCCCAATCCTCCAGCACAGCATGCGCCGCCCGCGATCGAGGGTACGTTCTCTATCCATGGCACTATGGGTCGGGTATTATTTGATACGGGGGCCACTCATTGCTTTATAGCTACACATTTCGCGAAGGCTTTAGGATTGTTAGCCACCGCAGAGAGCACTGTTACGTGTGTCGACTCACCGTTGGGAAATGGGTCGCTTATATTCTTTATATGTCGGAGAGTAGGAGTGGAGATTGGCGGTTTAGTTTAACCTGCGGACATGTTGGTATTAGATATGCATGTTCATGACGTGATCATCGGTATGGATTGGCTCGCTGACTATAGAGCCATGATTGATTGCTTCGGTGGGAGCCTTATCTTCGCCATTCCGGGACAGGAAATGTTTGTTGTGACGATGCCTCGCCCAGAGGGAGGCTCGACCACTCATCTATACTACATTGAGGAAGAAACCTCGCAGGAAGTGGCAGTTCCTTTAAACTCTATCCCTGTAGTGAGGGACTTTGAGGATGTATTCCAGGAGATACCAGGATTACCACCCAGCAGAGAAATCGAATTTGTTATAGACTTGGCACCGGGAACGAGGCCTATTGCTCGGGCACCTTACCGAATGGCCCCTTCAGAAATGCGGGAATTGAGGGAGCAGATTCAGCAACTATTGGGTCAGGGTTTTATTCGGCGGAGTACATCGCCGTGGGGTGCGCCGGTGTTGTTTGTGAAGAAACGAGATGGGTCAATCCGATTGTGCGTGGATTATAGGGAGTTGAACAAGGTGACGATACGGAATAAGTATCCGTTGCCTCGGATTGATGATTTATTTGACCAACTGAGAGGGGCGTATTACTTCTCCAAAGTCGACTTGAGGTCAGGGTATCATCAACTGCGTATCCGAGAAGAGGATGTTCCTAAGACCGATTTCTTGTCGCGGTATGGATCGTATGAGTTCAGGGTGATGCCCTTCGGGCTCACCAATGCACCAGCTGTGTTCATGGACCTCATGAATAGGGTTTTCAGGGAGTACCTAGATCAATTTGTCACCGTGTTCATTGATGACATCCTAATCTACTCACGTACCGAGGAGGAGCACGCAGAGCATTTACGCATGGTTCTACAGACACTGAGGGATCATCAGCTCTATGCCAAATTCGGGAAGTGTGGGTTCTGGCTACGGGAGGTACAGTTCCTTGGTCACGTCGTGTCAGATCAGGGTATTGCAGTGGATCCGGATAAGGTGTCAGCGGTGAGGGAGTGGGCACAGCCCACGACACCGACCGAGGTGCGCAGTTTTCTGGGTTTGGCTGGTTACTACAGGCGATTCATTAAAGGATTCTCTAAGATTGCAGGACCTTTGACGAATCTGACTCGGAAAGGGGTACCTTTCAAGTGGGATGATAGTTGTCAATTAGCGTTCGACGAGCTAAAGGACAAGTTGACATCTGCACCCGTGCTGGCATTGCCAAAGGGAGGGCTAGAGTATCGGGTTTACACAGACGCATCCTTACGGGGTCTTGGGGGTGTGCTCCAGCAGGAGGAAAGGGCTATAGCTTATGCTTCCAGGAAGCTAAAGCCCCACGAGAGGAATTACCCCACTCACGACCTAGAGTTGGCAGCGGTCGTTTTTGCTTTGAGGATATGGAGGCATTATCTTCTAGGAGAGCAGTTTACTCTATTCACGGATCACAAGTCACTTCAGTATCTCTTCACACAGAAGGATCTGAATATGAGACAAAGGCGGTGGCTAGAATTCGTGAAGGACTACCAGTTTGATATCCAGTATCATCCTGGTAAGGCCAATGTAGTAGCAGACGCATTGAGCAGAAGACCGACTGGGGAAATATCGGAGGTATGGAAAGCGAAGTGGAGAGAACTTCAATATGAGGACGACGTAGCAAAGGCTTGCATGTCGGCTTTGTCCATCACACCCGAGATCATTATGCGGGTTGTGAAGGCTCAGGCAGAGGATCAGAATTGCCGGGATAGGGTGGGCTAGTTGTTAGCTGAGGGAGCGGAAGGTTACTCGATTAGCTCAGAAGGAGGCCTACGTTTTAATGGGAGGTTAATGGTGCCAGAGGATGAGGATTTAAAGCACGCCGTTATGACAGAATCCCATGGTTCGAAATTTGCGGTACATCCCGGTGGGGATAAAATGTACCAAGATATGAGGAGGCAGTATTGGTGGGCAGGGATGAAACGAGACATAGCGGAGTTTGTTTCGAAATGTGCCATGTGTCAGCTTGTGAAAGTTGACCACCAGAGACCATCAGGGATGCTACAGCCGTTAGACATTCCCGTGTGGAAGTGGGAGAGCATCTCCATGGACTTCATCACAGGGTTGCCGGTATCGCAGAAGGGTCACGACTCCATATGGGTTATTGTGGATCGGTTGACCAAGGTAGCCCACTTTTTGCCGGTACGCACAGACTTTGAGACAATGCG